>JADMNL010000022.1:75117500-77517500 GCA_016271365.2 Neoceratodus forsteri
ACACATTTTGGGCAACATGTGAAAAATGGCAGCTGTACTGTTCGTAAGGAAGTGTAATAAAATGGCAATGTTGAAAATCTGGAGTGAAAATATTGAAAATTTGCAAACTTACGCGGCAGGAAGGAACTGCAGCAATGCACGCCAGAAACAGTAATTTTAGGAATTTTTCACCAAATTTTCAACATAGCCATTTTATGACCTCTGCTCATGAACAGTGTCACAGTGATTTTCTTAATGTGTCCCATACATTGATTTTGCACTCGACTCATGCCTACTGTGCTCATATGGGTGAAACATGTTTTGGGCAAGATGTGACAAATGACAGCTATACTGCTCATAAGGAAGTGTAATAAAATGGCAATGTTGAAAATCTGGAGAAATATTGAAAATTCGCAAACTTCTGGCGTCTTGTAGGAACTGTCTGCTTGCTAATACAACAGTCATTTTAGGAATTTTTCACCAAATTTTCACCACAGCCATTTTAAGACCTCTGCTCATGAACAGCATCACTGTGATTTTCTTAATTTGTCCCTACATTGATTTCACACACCGACTGAGCCATTGTGAGCTACATGGGCGGAAACATGTTTTGGGTGAGATGTGAAAAATGACAGCTGTACTACTCATAAGAAGGTGTGGTAAAATGGCAGTGTTGAAAATCTGGAGTGAAAATATTGAAAATTCGTGAACTTACAAGCCCGCGTACGAACTGCACAACGCACTCTCGTAAAACAGTCATTTTTCAGAATTTTTCCACCAAATTTTCAAAATAGGCTACTTGAGAGCCCACCTTATGAGCACTGGCAGTGTCGTTTTGTTAATTGGTCCTGAAAAGTGATTTCACGCAGTGACTACGAAATCACCCTTCGGGCCTGAATAACGCCATGACAGTGACAGCATTCATGAGGAGGGGTCCCAAAAACCCCATGTTGAAGATTTGGTGCAAAAATTCCAAAAAATGCCTGAGATATGCAGCAAAGTTGAAAAAACCCTATCTATCCCATTATACAGCTTACCGGCATTTCCTCAGTTCGCGGTTGGCTTTGAAGAGTGCAGAGGTGTTTCTGGTCCACCGAAGATCATCGTGCCAAGGTCCGGAGATAAGTATGGAGTGGGGGGTGGGGAGGCAGGTGCACAGTGGGTGGGTGCAGGTTGTGGGAGGGGGCAGGGAGAAGCACCAAGGACAGTTTTTTTTAAATGATGATGCGGGACGTTTGCCACGCTGGGGTGGGCTCCCAGTGTGGCACAAGGATGGCTGGTTGGGGGGGCATGGAGCCGACGGGGGATGGGGCACCCCCGTCGGCCATAGCATCTGTTGCCACTCTGGGATGGGCTCCCAGCGTGGCACCCTGTACTCTGGGGGGGAGGACAGTGGAGCCAACGGGGGATTGGGCACCCCCGTCGGCTATACGATAAGTTGCCACGCAAGGTGGGCACCCAGCGTGGCATGTGGGAAGGCTTTTGGGGGTACAGCACAGCTGGATGGGGATTGGGCAATTTTCAGCTGTACAGTGTGTGTGAATGGGGAGCACGCAGTATGCGTGTGTGTGTGTGTGTGTGTGTGGTGGTGTGTAGGAGAGCTGCCATGAGCAGGCGATATCTTATCGCTACTCACTGAAGCGTAGCTCCCCCTTTCAACTGCACTTCACTGCATTTTGGAGCTGTCATAGACAGCTCCAGCAGGCACTGGAGAACTGCGGCCGCACCTGCAAACACACTGCCTAAATTGGAAGAGGGCTGCCACACCTCCGAAAACTGGGATGATGGCACTACGTTTCTTGCACGTGCGTGCAAGCAAACATAAAAATGAGGATTCAGAGGAGAACTGAAAAGGTTCCAGAACTGAGGAATCTTTGAACTTTAACTGCTGGAAAAAGCAAACTTTTGTTGGCGCTGGGGTTAGAGGTTTGTTAACTCCTCACATAAGGCAAAGCACTTGTAATTTTTATATATGTTTCACTCGGACGCTATTTCCAGGATTTTTAGTTTCTAGAACTTTGAGGTCGGGACATAGTGTGACTGGGAATTTAACAGACCTTTGAGACTTGTACTGCGAAGTCACCCTGGCATAGGGTTGATAGAGTGCCGAGCTTGTATGCTTTCGATAAATTTTGCTGGGATAATATGAAAAGACTATTCAGCTTAATAACTGGACTCAACTGTGGAGCAATACAGTTTTCATGGTTTGAGGGGGTGGACTCTGCTGTTTGCCTGGAGCTTCAAGCTGCGCCTTCTCTCTCTATCATTTGGAACTTTGTAGGGCGTCTCCGGATACCCTTACTTAGGGGGCTTAAATGGATCTTGAAAGGACTCCTAGGAGTTGGAGAAAGATGAAAGGATTCAAGCTGTTTTTATATTTATATTTGATATTTAGTATTTTTTTCTGCCCTAGTATATGAAGTCTATCTTTTGAAGGACTTTCCCGTTTTGCAATCAGTATAACAATTACCAGTTATAAATAATTAAGGAAGATTGACTCCTGAGCTTGAACGGAGTGCTCCTGTAAATTGTTGATGTTTATCAAAGGCAGACTTCTATATTCTAAAGGCGTCCTTAATTTCTTTCTTGGGTGCTTTGTTTAAGAAGCAGCTTATTGGGGCTATCTCTTTGGTGTGCACCTACTCATTTAGTCCACTTGTTTTCACGCTCCAATGCTTTGTGAGGTATCCTGGACTGTAAAGGAGATGCTTTATCAGTGCCCTGGAATATTTAAAAACAAAATACTGTACTCTGTGGGACTCCATTCTGGAGTTAGAGTATCTCTGCAGATATAACCATTTTTGAATAGGCTTATCTAACTTGTAATGTTTTACAATTAATGATTAAAAAATCTTATTGATTCAATTTAGTAAGCCTGACATGAGTTTAATTGGTCATTTGGAATAGGAATGTCATGGAGTTTGTGTTAAATAACTTCCACATAACCCCAATGTATTTGAATTAGGATTTTAGATTACTGGAACATGATTTTATTAACCAATATGTTTAACACTTATTTTATAAATTTAGTGGTAACGGCATTGCCGCTACTTAGAGGAAAAATCTGTGAGTAACTTTTGGTTAGGGCAATATTTATAGCTCCATAATGTTTTCCAATATATTCCAGCTGTAAAAGCATTCTTGATGTTGTAATGTTTTTTAAACAATTGACAATAAACTTAACCACTAAACAGTTCTGAGCAGCATTAATTCGGGGCTGAAATGAACCTCTCACAGGCAGCAGCAGAAACTAATTATCCAACTCTACCTCTCTCTCCCATTACTGGTTTCAAGGTGGGATCTCAGAAATAGCCATCTCAAATTGGGGCTATTTCTCATGTCTTTCTTTCTCTTCCAGACACCGAACAGGACTTAGGCAGGTGACTCCCCTCATAGGCACTGAGGTGGACATCCCCACACACATGGCCACAACTGGGTTGGCCATTCTCTTCACTGGGTGCCATTTCTCTCCCGATCATTTACTTCTCGAATCACACAAGCACCTATGGAGCTGCCACAACTGGGCTGCATGCTCACTGAGGGCTTCCCTACTGGTCCAAAATCATCTGGGGTCAACAGTTTCATGTGTGCTGCACACCTCTGACCCTGTCCTCGGGCTCTGAAGTGGCACTGAAGGTGGAGTAATGGGTTCTAGCTTAGCCACTCCAGCAGTTGTAGGGGACTTTTGGGAGCTATTAGGCCTAAGGCAGGCTTCATCCAACTTTGGTGCCGCTGACGGACTCAGTTGTCCACTCATTTCTTCCCAATCCTCAAAAGGCAGATTCAGTTGAGGTCACCAAGTCAATGGGCTGAGGGAATAACTGCCACTCCATATTTGAAGGGGTCCTTCTCTGACATGATGCGCACACTGGCAACAAAGTCACTCCTGGACCCTCCAATTGGCACAGCACTCACTTACTCCCAGTGGCTGTCCCAACAGTGTCCCTTAGCCACTACAGCATAGCAGAAGAGACAGTGACATTAGAGGCTTCTGAAGCTTTAGCCATCCTGAAAATTAGCAGAAGTCCCTCTCTTTCATCTCTGTAAGCTGCTCACTCTCAAAGAGCTAGCCACGATCTCACACACACTCTGTTCCCAGCGAGGCATAATGGCTCACTCTACCTCCAAACGATCCCCCTAGTCCTATCAGGGTGAGGTGCCACAGGGCATTTACATATATGGCGTATGTCTTGCCCAATGAAGTGCATCTGCTCCAGCCCCACTGGTGCCACACAATCCTCCAGAAGGTGCACAATTCCTCATTGCTGTGTTATCTTTTCTTTAGCCAAACAGACCAGAAAGTCCAGCAAGTCCAAGTCTTGCCCCTGCACCCATTTTAATAGTCCAATGGTCCAGGCACCCCCACAACGCCATCCCGAATGAACCCCAAGTTTGTAAGCCCCCCCATTCCTGGTGTCTAGGGGTATGCCTGATGGTACTTACAGGGGAGTGGTACTCACTGCAGTAGAAACAGTTTTGTTTTTTCTCTCTCTTTTATTTATTTATTTAGTTTTTGTTTACCGGATAAGTACACTAGCCATAACAATGACTATTTTCAGACATGACCTGAGAGGATACAGAACACTGAATCAAGAAAGACATGCTGATACAGGTACAATAAATGTAATTTACAACAGCTTCCAAGCAGGTGTTTGCTAACAAGCAGTGGTACACATATGCAGTGCTCAACAGAGATTTTTTACAACAGTTTACAATCAGGTTGACATACAAAAATAAATAAAGATTAGCTCATCTGGAGCTGTATAATAATTAAAATCTCCCCACAGAGTACCTTGAGGAGGAAAAGATACTACAGAAAGACCATTACCAGCACTAATAAGGGAACTGCACAGTTATCTTGGGGGGGGGGGTAAAATAGAAGAGAAGAAGTGCAGAGCATGTAGGGAGGCAGATCAGAAGGAGGGATAAGGCTAGGAAGACAAGAGCTAGGGAGGTTTAAAACATGAACATTTGTGGGAAATTTCAAGATATGTAAAAGGATGGCTGGCATTGACAGAATACACTGGCCTGAGGGTGCCATCTTCTGGTGCTGGGCTGCAATAAATCTTGAAGTTGGCTGGCAAACATTCTTAAATGAAATAACTGTGGTCTGCAACAAAAGTAACTTAAAAATGGGGGGGATCCCATTTAATTAATAAACGTAACTTCATGGCATTATTTAAACAGTTTATTTACGGTCTGGACTGTGGGAGTCACATTTTAAAAGGCAGTGGTTATATGCGTGCAAGATGGCCCCCACAAATATTCTGGTTACAGATTCTCTGAGCTGAGTTGGCCACTAAACAGTTCTGGGCAGCTTTAACCAGGGCCAAAACAACCCTACTCACAGGCAGCAGCAGCAGCAGAAACTAATTATCAAACTCTGCCTCCCTCCTTCTCTCTTTCTCTCTCTCTCTCACATTACAGAATTTAAGGTAGGATCCTAGAAATAGCCATCTCAAATTGGGGCTACTTCTCCTCTTTCTCCTTCTCTTTCAGACAGTGAACAGGACTTAGACAGGTGACTCCACTCATAGGCACTGAGGTGGACATCCCCCCACGCACAGCCACTACCAGGTAGGCCATCCTTTTTACTGGGTACCATTTTTCTCCCAATCTTTTACTTCTGCTCACATCACACAAGCACCAAGGAGCTGCCACAACTGGGTTGGCATTACTGCTCCAAAATCAGCACTTGTCCCACTGTCCTTGTGCTCCATCCTCTCCCACAGGTTTCTCTCTCTCTCTCTCACTCACTCTCTCTCTTCCTCGGAAGACACCCGCAGCTCACTCTCCCACTTCACTGTCCTGTCCCCAACTTCTCTTCTCCTTCTCTTTGGCATGATTTAGTATATAAAACTGCTAGAGGAGGCACATAAAGGGGAAATCATAGTGGGGGAGCACCCCTCGACCCATCTAATGGCCGCCACCACCACGTCATTTACTGCCTTTAATGCTTTTACCACCCACAGAAACCGCAGATCTTCCCAACAGTAGGCAATTGCCCCAGCTCTCTCACACTCCTCAAACCCCACACAGGCTCTTTCCCTTGGTGCCAAAAAACTAATTTTATACCCCATACACCTACGGTGACCTCTGACCTGCTGAGTCCCCACCGATGGGGCAGATGCATATTAACTATTTAATTACAGGCACAGACAGAACCTAAACTGTGTACAACAAGTACATACCCTGAAGGGGGATTTCAGTCTTATTACTTAAGTTAAGGACAACACAGAAGGCATTAGCTGAATCTGCTATAAGCAATAAACATGGAGACTTAGTAACCTTCTCACACATATAAAAAAGTTCTTGTCATCTCAGTGATGAACAGAAGTGTGAGTGGGGAAATCAGCACTGTACCTGCCTCACACTGTATGTGACAGAGTGTTTTGTCTTTCGCCAGCACCAAATGCATCACAGTGTAGTGAATCCTGCGCTGTACATGACCCATTAAACAGAGGATTTCATTCTCCAGTGCTTGGTCCTTCACCTTTCGCCAGCACTGTCGTAAATATATCACAGTGTGAGGTGCAGCCTGCACTGTACCTGACCCATTTAATAAACGGAGGGTTTCAGTCTCTAGTGCTGTTAGTTCTTCATGGAAATTTAGAAACATAGAATTTATCATAGAAACATAGTAATAGAGAATTTGACGGCAGATAAGGACCGCTTGGCCCACCCAGTCTGCCCATTTCCCTACCTACTGGATAAGCTGCAGATCCTAGTTAACCAGCAGCCTACTTCTTCCTACCCCCAACCCCTAGAATTGCCTTATGACTGTCCCATGCATGCTTGAATTCCACCACTGATTTTGACTCCACAGCCTCTGGAAGGCTGTTCCATGCATCCACAACCTCTCTGTGAAAAAATACTTTAAATTACCTCTGAGCCGCCCATCTTCAAATTGTGCCCTCTTGTTCTTACACACCTCTTTTTGAAAGATGCTATCCTCTTGGACTTTGTTGATTCCCTTGAGGTACTTGAACGTTTCTATCATGTCTCCCCTCTCCCTCCTTTCCTCGAGGCTATACATATTAAGCTCCTTTCGTCTCTCTTCATATGTCTTCCGGTGCAGAAGAGCACCTCTCGGACTCCCCCCGCCCCCCAAGTCCTTCCCAGGGCCAGATTAAGCAACCTAGGACCCTATTCCCAAGAGAAATCTGTGGCCCCCTCACTGCAACCATGCCCCTTCACCATGACTGTAGCACTTTTCTGTGACTGCACCCATTGGCCATTGCATATCAGAGTTATTGAAGCTTGGGGGAAAAAATGTCTTACTGTCCCTAAAAAGTGGCATAAAACACAAATTACCTAACTAAATGCTTCAGAATTAATTAAAAAGTAATAATATCAGTACGGAAAAATAACAATAGTCTGAGTTTTGGTAATTTAAATAAAATAACTACTAATTGGCCTGGTAAAAATAATTTTTGGGGTGTGAAATGTCATGATTTGTACCTCCCCCACGTGTGCACTCACAGTCTGGGTGTTCTCATTTTGTCCTGTTAGGTAGTATGAATCAGGATGTGGGAGTTTGGTTGGGTAGGGACCTGTCTCTAAAAGAGGGTAGGTCCTGGGTGGTGCAGAATTTAAGATGGTAGTTTACTAGAAGAGTTATGAACGTTACAGATTATATTGCAAAGTGAGTGATTATTGGAAGAAATCATTCCCTGGATCAAGCATTTTTGTTAATGATTAATAAACTAGGATCAATAAACTGCAAGATGTATTGATGGGAATCTAGAAATATGTTCTTTTGTTAACCCTGAAAAATAGACATATATCAAGGTCAGAACTTCAATCTACAATTTTTATTGTACCATTGAAATGCATTATAGATTTCTTAGTTTTAGAAGTGAGATTAAATATAAAGCATACACGTTGAATTGCACTGTTAATCTTTTATACTGAATTGAAGACCTGATTCTAAGTGGGGTGGGAGACAAAGCAAAGAAATGGGCCTGTCCACACCTTAAAGGTCAGACTGGCCAGGGCTCCTGTAAGTTAGCAGCTGCATTTAAAACCTAACCATGGAGGTAAGAGTCATGTCACAGTTCAGCCTCTGACTTGCTCAGATTACTCAGTGGTTGAGTCCTTTGCCAAAAAAATTAAAAATGCAGCTCAGGCAGAAAGAAAAGGATATATTAGTAAATATATGTTGGGGACTGCTGGGGGCCTCCTGGCAGGCAGGGACCCTAGGTCTGTGCCTGTGTTGCCTATACCTTAATCCACCCCTGATCTACCAGACCATATTCAGACAGTCTCTTTTATAGGCCTAGAGATCATGTGACCTGTCAATCATACCTTAACTTTTAATGAAATGTTTGCAACAATTTTAAACATGGCAGTTTTATACAGAAAAATAAACAAAATGTGGAAAAACAACATTGTAACACATATCTGCTTTTCTACAATTGCAAAATAAAGCAAAGAGAAAATAAAGAGGAGAACTCCCTAGCAGGAAGGCCTGGCTTTCTTGTTCCCAGACTCCCTCATGCTAGAGCTCTATAAAGCCCAGAGATTTCGGCCAGCCTGAGCCCATAGTAATCCACAAAATGGACACCAGCAAACCAAAAGCACGTGGAGTCAGGCACCTCTTAAGCAGGTACATTTTCTCAACATACAGCAATGTATGCAGTTTGGGCTTTAAGAAATATTTCATTTAGTATCTGGAAACTACAGATAAGACCAGCAATGTGAAACAAAAGGCATTGCTAATGTATTGCTTGTAGCAGTCATTAAAACATGTGTTTCATACAGTTCATCCAACAAAAACAGCCTAATGCTTCATGATATCTTAATTACCCTCAATATAAAACTGAAGGTGGTTTATAGTCCTTCTCCTTCAGTATTTTGTTTTGAATTTAGTTTGGGGCAGAGACAAAGATTCATAGTTTTTATATAACTTCTTCCACAGGTACAGCATTTTGCAAATGGTACCTGTTAACAGGGGAACACGGTGCCAAAGCTCACAAGCTTTTCTTTCACCTTGTCTGTTCTAAAGCAGCTCTTTTGACTTAATGCTAGTGGGGGGGGGTAAGAAAGAGCATTAAAGTTTTAACCCTTGGTGATCAGGCCAGAGAGAAGACAAGATAGAATATTAGAAAGGTCATCACAGGGAGTCACGTGATGCTCTTGCAGGAGTAGCAGCTTGGGTCCTGTGCTCCCACTTACTTCATAACCTTACAATATAATTATTCTTTCATAGAGGTCCTATTTCTTCTATTTTGATGGGATATAATATTCTAGTTTACCCAACATTGTTTTTTAACTGTTTTTGGTTGGATTTACCAGAAATGTTGGATGCTGAGATGCGGCAGGCCCTCCCATGGCACACTCCTCCTAGACACCCGATAAGTCTACTAAATGCCCAAAAGTCTGGGGGACAAATACTGGTTGCTCTTCCTCTTCTACACCAGTGCCTCTTCTGCTCTTGAAGAACAATTTTCTTGTAGAATTCCAGCTACTTAAGGAGTCGCTCTGGGAGATTATTGAGGAATTGAAATCTTTAAGAGCAGATCTGGGGATCTGGGCTGGCGTGCAGGAGATGAGGAGGCTTGTACAACTTCCCTGGAGAGATGGAAGGATCGCTAGGACTTGGACAGCATTTCTTTGCAACAAAAGTTGGTTAAAATGGAGCATAAACTCGAAGACCTTGAAGGGAGAAGCCGAAGCAATATAATGTTCGGCCTCCCCAAAGAAGCAGAAAGTGATACCCCAATTTTGTTTACTCAGAAACTTCTAGAAAAAATAGCTGGTCCTTGCCCCAACAACTCCATCTACATCGTGGAGGGCCCACTGCTCCCTTCATCCTAAACCTTCAGCAGGCTCTCCACCATGGCCACTCATTTCAAGGCTACTAAATTCATTAAATAAGCAGCATATACTACAATAGGCTAAGGACTTGAAAGAGATTCTATGGAAAGGCTCCAAGATCCGCATAATGCAGATTTGCCTGCTACTACCTACCAGAAAAGAGCCACATTCCATCCTGTGGTGTTTAAGATAATCGTGGTTGGGATAAGATTCCATAAGGTCTACCCTGGCCAACTACAAGTTTTAATCCTGGGATCATGGCATTCATTTGATTCTGCTGACCAGGCTGCCCAAGACCTTAAAAAGTTATTGCCTGATCTGTTTAAGGACCACTGAACTGGACCCTCCTATTTTCTGGTCAGTTTGGGAGTGCCAACAGATGAGGTACAGCACTGTGTATTGAATACTTAATTTTCTCTTCTTTTCTTCTGTTTGTACTGTATTCCTGCGGACCTTTCTCACATCAGTTTATATGTGGAAAGACTATGGCTGTCTGATCCTTGTGAGTGGATCCTTATTGTGGTCTTATTTCAATGCTTCTCATCCCTTCCATATATACTTTTCCATTTGGGGCCAAAACAGCTATACCAGCTTTCAGAAGTGGTGGACTTTGTTACAGTTACTTGAATTTTGGATACGCAGTTTTGATCTCTGCAGCTCTTTGTTTTGCATCAAAGAAAGACCCAGATTCGATGCGCCTTTATGTATTGCACCTGTCTGTAATATCTGTGGATTAAGGGATGAGATCTTGCTTCTGCTGGTAGTTTTATTTCTGTATTGGGAAATGAGGAGGTACATGGATATACCCTTTGGTTTTGGGAGGTTCTGTTTTCTCTGTTTTGTCCTGGATGAATGGCTTTCTGGATGCTTTCCCTCCAGACTCTTCCTTGATGGCAGTTCTTCTGCCTTGGAGCTGGATTTTGCCATGGAAGAGGATCCTGGTTCACATCAGTTTATGCTGTGAAGCGGCCACTGTTGGTCCTCTTTTGGACTGATATTTGCCTTAAAAAAGACTTGCTTGCCGACATGTAGTGGTGTGGTTCATTTGAAGACAACTGATGTGAATCAAAGGATAGACTTTGCTCCTTGGATAAGGCTTGACTGAATGAATTTTGCCTTTTTTTTTTTTGTGTTCTGGTTCTTCAGTTACACAAGTGGTCGACTCAGAGAGGGTTGTCTACCTCTCCAGACATGTTTATTTAACGCTGCTTTAACATTTAGTCTTTAGTTCTCATCTCTCCTGATTTTATGCCAGAAGTTTTTTATTGTACAAATTTCGTAGGACAGTTAGGTTTTACAGTCAGACTTGTAATAGATAGATCTTTAAGGGATCCGCTGTTTAATCATATTTTCACTATACTGACGGGTTAGATTTTGGATGGATCTTGTCAAGGGACAAGTTCCTCCTTTCTTTCTAATGAGATAAGGCTAGGATCTAGATTGAGGGGGGATGGTTGGACAGTTTTGGAGATATATTTCTTAATGTTTTCTGGAATTATTCAGCACATCTCACAAACACTGGCTGTTATAATAGTTTGTATTTTAATTATATAACACTTATATGGCATACTGTCTTGGGGTCATTTTGCTTGGTTCAGGTTGGCTTTTTGGGGCAGTTACAGGTTGTTAGTGAGGGTCAGGAGCAAGGATTTAAGAGATGGAAAGCTATAGTGGACAAGAACTTCGTGCACCAGATGGATGGGGGATCCCTTGAGTTGGCTGGTCTGGGGAGCAGTTTTGGGTGCTGGTTGCAGGTTCTTGTGTGTTTTCTCTTTTTCAGGTGGGGTAGGATACAGATTAATTATATCTGGGGTTTTGCTCATAGTTGCCTTAATGATGCCTCTCTTCTATTTGTTCCTCCTTGCCTCTTTGTGGCTGACCCTGGATGGGATCTGGGGTTTGTGGGTATCTTCTGGGGGACCTGTTTATCACTTATTGTTCTGTATTTGGAGGTTGTTTATGGGGGTCTGGGGAGGGAGATAGGGTGGGTATGCTCCAGAGATTAATTATGCTAATATATGAGATTAGTAGTGCAGACAGGGGTGTTAATCTAAAATATGAGTACAGATACAGTATTATGAAGAATGTTGCCATGGCATATAACTACCAGTATTATTCTTGTAATATTAAAGGAGCCCAATCACCAACAAAGTGATCAAAAATGTTACTGCATTTACATAACTTGCAGGTGGATATAGCTTTTCTTCAAGAAACCCATCTCCTCCTGACCCAGGTTCTGTCTTTCAGATGTTCCTGGGTTGGGCAGGTGTTTGGCTCAGGTGGAGATCCTTGTAAAAGAGGATTTGCTCTCACAATAGCCAGGAGAGTCCCCTTCCATTTGTTGAGAAAGCGTTTGATAGGGTCTCCTAGGATTACCTGTTTCATTTATTACCTAAATTCAGAATTTCTTCAGAATTCATCCACTGGGTAAAAGTGCTCTACATTCATCCTTAGGCTTGTATAGTTTGCAATGGAGTTCACTCAGATAGTTTGCCCTTACAACAAGGTACCAGACAGGGCTTCCCCCTTTCTCTCCTTTTATTTAATCTCTTTATAGAACCCTTAATCAGGAAGATTAATGTTAAGTCTCAAATTCAAGGTATTCCATTGGGCCCTCATCACTGTAAACTTTCAGTTTATGCTGATGATACTCTTTTGCATGTCATGTACCCAGATACCTCTTTGCCTGCTGCCTTAGAAGTAATCACACACTTTGGTACCTTTCCTAATTATAAATTAAGCTGTTCTAAAACTGAAATCATGCCACTGAACATGGCTGCTGTGAAGGTGAGTGTGGAGCACTTAGGGTTAATTTGGGTCAAGGACCAACTTAAATATCTTGGGATCTACTTGAGTACCTCTCCTTCTAGAGTAAAACAATTTAACTTAGATAAAGTGGTTTCTCAGTTTAAAATAGGCTTAGATCGCTGGTCTCTTTTACCTATGTCCTTGTAGGGCCGACTGAGTATAATTAAAATGAATGTGCTTCCACATCTCCTTTGTTCACATATTATGCTTACTGTACCACAGCCCTACCGTATACATGGTTTCCACAGATAAATAGAATACTTTCTAATTTTTTATAGAAACATAGAAGTTGACAGCAGATAAGGACCACAAGGCCCATCCAGTCTGCCCATTTCTTTTTCTACCTTATGAATGTGCTATTTGCCTTTGCTCTGTCAATGGCCTATCTATTCATACTCATCTGTATTGCTCCCTTATGCCTATCCCATGCCTGTTTGAAGCCCTGCACTGTATTCATATCCACCACTTCCTGAGGTAGGCCGTTCCATGTATCCACCACCCTTTCTGTGAAAAAGAACTTCCTCACATTACCCCTTAATTGGCCTCCCTCTAATCACATGCTGCGTCCTCTTGTTCTGCTATTTTTCTTATATTGAAACATGTTAGACTCTTTTACTTTGTTAATGCCCTTAACTTGTTTGAATGTTTCGATCACATCACCCCTCTTCCTCCTTTGCTCTAGGGTATACATATTGAGCTCTGTTAGTCTGTCCTCGTATGTTTTCTGATGCAGTCCCTGCACCATTTTGGTTGCCCTTCTCTGGACTGCCTCAATTTGGTTAATGTCCTTGTGAAGATGTGGCCTCCAGGACTGCACACAGTACTCCAGATGGGGCCTAATCAGTATCTTGTAAAGAGGGATTATGACCTCCCTCTTCCGACTTCCCTACTAATACACCCCAACATCCCTCTAGCCTTATCTACTGCTTTAGTGGTCTGCTTGGATGATTTCAGGTCATCAGTGATGATGACACCCAAGTATCTTTCTTCCCTTGTGACTGCCAGCAACTCCCCTCCCAGCATATAGGTGGCTTCGTGGTTTCTCTTCCCTATGTGCATGATCTTGCACTTCTTTGCGTTAAACCCCAGTTGCCACTCTTCCGACCATTTTGCTAGTTTATCCAGATGTCTTCTCATTCTACCCACCCCATCTGGATCATCTACTCTGTTGCAGATCTTGGTGTCCTCTGCAAACAGAAAAACCTTACCCTCTAGTCCATCTGCAATGTCACTGATGAAGATATTGAAGAGGACTGGCCCCAGGACTGATCCCCGAGGCACCCCACTTGTGACTTACATCTCTTCTGACTGTATACCATTTACCACCACTCTCTGTTTTCTGCCCGTCAGCCAGTTTGCCACCCAGTTGACCAACGCCTGACCCACCCCGAGCCTACCGAGCTTATTAATCAACCTTCTATGCGGAACAGTATCGAAAGCTTTGCTGAAGTCAAGGTAGGTAACATCAACTGCTCCTCCTTGGTCCACCACTCTGGTTACCCAGTCAAAGAAATCTATGAAATTAGTTTGACAGGACATTCCTTTTGTAAACCCATGCTGTCTTGGATCCTGTGCTCCTATGGATTCCAGGTGTTGCACTATCCTTTCCTTAAGGAGTGCCTCCATAATCTTGCCCACTACTGAGGTAAGACTGACTGGTCTGTAGTTCCCTGCCTCCTCCCTGCTACCGCTCTTGTGGAGAGGGATCACATGAGCCTTTCTCCAGTCTTCTGGGACCTCTCCTGTGCTCAGAGACTCACTAAACAGTTCTGATAATGGCTCTGCTAGTTCCACCCTGAGCTCCTTTAGTACCCTGGGATGTATGCCATCAGGTCCCATTGCCTTGTCCACCCTGAGCTTATCAAGTGCTTGTAAGACCCTTGCTTTTGTGAAGGGACTAGTGCATACATCCCTCCCCCCTGTGTCCATGGTGCTGAGCTGTGGGCCCTGTCCTACCTTCTTTTCAGTAAATACTGGGCAGAAGTATCTATTTAGGATAGATGCTTTCACATGGTCCTCCTCCTCACACGCCCCCTTATCCACTTTGATCTTAGCAATACCCCCTCTGGACTTTCTCCTTTCATTAATGTATCTAATGAAAGTCAAGTCACCTTCTTTTACTGTTTGTGCTAGTGTTTCCTCAGTTTGGGCCTTTGCCTGCCTTACTGCCTTCCATTCTTCCCTTAGGGAAGTTTGGTATGCCTCCCTATCTTCATCCTGCTGCATTTCCTTATATTTCCTGAAGGTCAGCCTTTTGGCTCTGACCTTTTCTGCTACTGTTTTTGAGAACCAAAGTGGTTTCCTTCTTCTTTTGCACTTCTTTTTCTCACTAACAAAATGGGATGTTGCTTCAAGTATTGCATCTTTAATGCTTGCCCACTTTGCCTGCACCCCATCACCTGTAATTCTTTTTGCCAGGGCTAGCATAACTCCGTTGGCCATCTTATCAATGCCAGCTCCTCTGAAGTCCCATATGTTTGCTTTGGAATGGAATGATTTAGTTCTAGTGGCCAAATTGAACCATAACATGTGATGGTCACTGGCCCCCATTTGACCTTCTACCTGGAGATCTGTGATCCTTTTCCTGGAAAGGCAAACCTCCTCAATGGACTTTGAGCAAACTTATGAGACCCAGGGATAAAGGGGGGGGGTAAAAGGTCCCTAATGTGTTTCTGTATTACCTGGCTATACATTGTTCTCGATTTTCCTGCTGGATCCACTCAGCGCCTAGTGTGCAAGCCTCTTATTATACCCATCAGTGGTTAGACATAGAACATTATCTATGCATATAGCTGTGCCTAGACCCTCGCACTCTATTGTATATTCCCTGCAAAAACTCCCCCGTTCGCTGGTTGACACTCCCATAGATGTTTCCCTGCAAGCCCACAGACAGTTGTGCCCCTTGCTCAAGGTGGATCCTCAACATGACATTACACAACCTTTAGTTGGCAATCCTAACTTAAACATTGCAAGTGAAGTATTGACACAGAAGTTTTGGCCTTTCCAGGAAGTGAGTCTGGTACAGCATCTTTTGAAAAATTGCTGGTTACTCACTTTTTTAGAATCCCAAAAGGCATTCGGTTGGCTCTCTTCAGTATGTTTTAAATATTTCCAAATTTCCCATATGTTAACATAATATTTTAGAACTGGTATTTGGCACAAACTGTATGGTATGCAAGTGCTTGGTCTGGTCCTATCTGCTTCCACTTTTCATATCATTTCCTTTTATTATAACAAGCTGCATGACACCCTTTCAACTAAAGAATCTGAAATTTTCTATTATTGGGATCAGGCTCTTCGCCCCCCACCCCAACCCTGTGAGAGATTTTTGCAATTGGTCCCATATATGGAAGGATACATATAAATATGTGAAGTGGAACAGATATCATTTTATGCAATTTCAACTTCTCCATAATCTTTTTTACACACCAGCTAAATTACATAACATGGGGACATTCACATCGGATGCATGTTCCAGATGTGAGAAAGTACCAGGATCTTTATTTCATATATTTTGGTCTTGTGAAAAGGTTAAGCCTTTTTGGAACAGCATTAGACAACACGTAGATCCACTATTGGGCCTGGATATGGCTTTTTGACCAGAAATTTGCTTGCTGGGAGACTATGAGGAAACATTAATCAGTACTCAAAAGCCTCACATACAGTAGCTCTAATATCAGTCTGTGCCAAATAAGTAATCCTTCAGCACTGGTGTGCATACCTCTCAGACTTTTGTCACTGAAATGAGGGACATAGACATTTCTGGACACTCCTAATGAGGGAGAATGAGGGACACAGACCCTCAGAATGAGGGACACATCCTCAAACATGGAGATATAAGCTCAGAACACTGTGAAAACCATAGTGTTTACTTGTGCAAAGTTTATTTAGGATTTAGTGTTTTAGAATATTAAAAGTTTCTGCTTTAAAAACTGAATTTACAGCACATACTCTGTGTAGGCAGCACCTTTTCCATGAGAGACAGATGAGGGACAGAGCAATTTTAAGGGGCAAAATAAGGGATGTCCCTTGTAATGAGGTATGCTGGTGTGATCAACTTATTCCTAGCTATGTTGAATGGTATAGAGAAACATTATTTGCTCT
Organism: Neoceratodus forsteri; assembly: GCA_016271365.2. Lineage (NCBI taxonomy): Eukaryota > Metazoa > Chordata > Ceratodontiformes > Ceratodontidae > Neoceratodus > Neoceratodus forsteri. Next base: position 75,134,211 of record JADMNL010000022.1, read on the forward strand.
GCAAGTGGAACAGATCATCGCCAGTTTAGCAGATAAACTGACGTGGCATAAACGAACTTAAGAACCTTTGTTTACTCTGCTATTCCTCTAACTTGTATATGCTAGATTCATGTAACTGAACTGGACATATATTAGTGGTAGGAAAGGCATGATACCCCTATATTGATATAGATGCTACTTTTTTATACAGGGTGATGGTCCAATACTATACTGCCATGGGTGCTTTTTTTGTTACATATTTGTAACATCTCCAAGCCATCTTTACCCCTAGTTACATATATGTTATATATGTTTATATATCTAAAGAGAAGTGATCTATATTGGTATAGCTTCCATGCATAACATTTCCCCCTTTGATATTTTTATGAGTTTCTTTAATTTGTATTTTCTTTTTATGCTGCATTCTCATCATTAGGTGGGGTAGTGCTACTCTCTGGGCAATTGGGGGGGAGTTGGGATGTGAAGGGGTGGGAGGTTTGGGTATGATAGGGATAGTGGATACTAAACTGTTCCAGATATCTGTTATACTGAGATTCGGAGTCTCATGTTATGATGTGTGAATTATGTCATTTGTCTTTTATCTGTTTTACAGTTGAGGATATGATTATGTATGTCAAGTTCATCTTGTTTCTGAATTTGACTCTTAATAACATTTATTTCATTTGAAACAAAAAGATTAGCATAGAAGGAAGGCTGCAGCAAGGAGATAGGAAAGAAACATTAAAGGTAATCTGTCATGCTGTAAGTCCATTTCTGCACTGAAGGCTTTAGGTCTCAGCACGCTTTCATTTATCTGCTACCTTAGAGCACCCTTGTTGTGGCTTTATGACTTTATAGCCCCTTAGGGACCCATTCTGCATTTTCATTAAACAAAAATACAATGGGAGGGTTTCACCCTACTACAGGCACATCTGAAGCGTGTTGCCATTGTTGAGTCCTGGTGAACAGGGAGCCGGGACTGGGACATAGCAACACTCAGTTCAGGCAGGGTAGGGAGGGGAGGAAGGGCTGGGGTGTTGTGCTGTATTTGAGGGAGGGTATCAAAGCGACAGAAATGTAAGGGAAGCTAGGGGTTAAAAATGACTTGGAGATGCTCTGGATCACCCTCTAGACAGGAGGCAGAGTCACTGTTCGCTTTGGGATGATAGACAAGCCTCCAAAACTGGAGGAAGGATTGGATAAGGCACTGTAGGAAGTCATCAGAATAATGGTAAAACAGGGGGAAGTGCTGCTGGTGGGGGACTTCAATCTACCCGATGTAGATCAGGGCCTCCCACTCACAACCTTGTCTAAAAGCAGGGCCATCCTAGGCACTCTGCAGGGGGCATTTCTCAGCAACTAGTCAGAGCCCACTCAAGACAGTACTCATAAACAGTGATAGTGTTACACACATCAAGATGGGATACCACCTGATAATCACCGTACAGTGTGATTTAACATTAAGGGTTGCAGTAGAGACAAATCACACAAGGATGAGGGTCCTGGACTTCAGGAGGGCAGATACACAAAAATGGGTGAATGCCTCTGAGATTAGCAGGGGTATTGCCTGGGTGGGGTTTATGAACAGTGGGCAGACTTAAGGAATGGCATAGTGAAGGCAAGGCAACAAACATCTGCACAAAAGTGAACAATAACATGAGAATAGACACCACTATGGTTCTCAAGAAAAGTGGCTGCAAATTTAAAGGCTAAAGGGGTGGCATTCACGAGGCGCAAGGAGATGTAGAGTGAAGAGGACAGGAACGTGTGCCAGGAAAAGCAGACGGAAACAGGGAAGGTAATGAGGGATGCAAAGGTGCAAACAGAGGAAAAGCTAGTCAAATGAGTAGCTAAATTTGCAGATGTATAAGTGAAAATAGGAAGGCAAGGGGGTATTGTGAGATTAAGAAGGGCAGGGGGACACTGTGCAGAAGACCAGAAAAAAACAGATATTCTGAGCAGTTACTTCTGCTCAGTCTTCACAGGAGAGAGAGAGAGACAGAGAGAGAGAGAGAGAGAGAGAGAGAGAGAGACTAGGAGGAGGAGAAGCTTAGGGGACTTGTGAGTCTAAAAGTGGATAAGGCTACGGGGTCAGACAGGGCTAAACCCATGGGTGATGGGGGGAGGTTCTCACTGCCCTATTCAATAACTCACTGGAAACAAGAGTAGTTCCAGAGGCCTGGAGGAAGGCAACTGTAGTCCTGTTTCATAAAAGTGGCAGCAGGGAGGAGGCTGGCAACTGTAAGTAGAGAGGGTGGAGTAATGGATTGGTGGTCAGGGACCAGACCTCCACCCCGGCACCCAGAACCAGAAAACAAAAGTGGTGGGAGCTGAGTTAGGAGGCTTGGAGTAGTTGCAAGACAGAGCCAATCACAGCAGAGTCACACCTCCCTCCCTCCCTCACCAGGCAGCCAATACCAGTGACTGCAGACAGAAGCAGGAAGCAGAGAAGCAGGGGTTTAAATAGCCTCACAGTCACAACCACCACTGTACAGAAGGCGGAGTAGTTGATCGGCAGTTGGGGGATCAGATCTCCCCCCAGCACCCAGAACCAGAGAACCACAGTGGTGGGAGAGGAGCTAGGAAACTTGGAGCAGTTCCAAGACTGGAGCCAGCCACAGCAAAGCCACACCTCTATCCCCACTAGACAGCCAATAGCAGTCACTTCAAACTGAAACAGGAAGCAGCCAGCCCTACAAAAGGAACAGGCCTCAAAGCAACCCCACACACTGCGCCCCCCCAAGGACCCATGCGGCAAGGACAGCAGAGAGGCAGTCAGCAGCCATACATCCTGCATGTCAGAAGGGAGTCAGGGTACAAGTAGAGAAAGGAATGGCAGAGGGAGGACCAGGACACCGTAGACAGTTAACTCAGATAAGTACATTCCTGTCTAGCCTATTTCAGGAGGATAGTATATCTGTAAATCCAAAGTACTTGGTGGATTATCCTGAAGCTGAGCATTCTGATATTGCATCTGTTATATGGGGTTATTATCCTAAGGTTGTGATTGTAAATCTGGGGTGTGAGTTGAATATTGCATCTGCTACAGCAGGTTAGAACCCTGAGTTTATAGGGAGAAAGAAAAGCAACAACAAAAAAAAAGGTCAAGGGTTAAGATCAGGGGTTCAGGTAGAGGGGTAAGGTCTAGCAATAGGTGAGTAGTTATGCTGTGAGTGCCAATGGTGCATTTAGTGGCTGTGGGATGGCAGTCTTCAGGGAGACTTTCTGGAGACTGTGTTGCTGCCCTATCCAAGTGCACTTCACTGGGCTGAGGGAGGAGGTGACCAGACTCAAAGCAGAGTTGGCTTGGGTTTGAAGGACGTTCTCCCCTACCAAGGGACTACCTAATTAACCGCCACTACCTCAGAGGTTTCCCCATAGGAAGAATGGCTGGATGACAGTGGGCTCAAGCAGGGTTAGGAAGGTGGAACATAGGCACATCCCACAACCAGTTCCACTACAAAACTCCTATGCTGCCTTGCAAAATGGGAATGTCCCACTGAGGCACCCAAAGAAGTAACCAGGGTGGATGTGGGGTCCTCCATAGTGGAGACCCCAAAGGGGGTGGCAGAGGACCTCAGAGAAGGAGGAGAAAGTGAATCCTGGTGGGGGACTCCATAGTAAGGGGGATAGAGCTGGGGGTAGGTAGAGATGAGAAAAGGGAGGTTCAGTGCCTTCCCAGTGCCATGACGCACAGGGATGGAAAGAGGATCCAAGGGATCATTGGGGCAGCAGGGAAAGAAAGTAGAGCTAGACATCATTGTCCATCTGGGGACAAATGACATGGCTGTGGATGAGCCAGCCACAGTGCAGGAAGAGTTCAGACAGTTGAGGAGGGGTCTTAGGCAAGTAGCACAATCTGTGACATTCTCAGAAGTGCTACCTGTCTATGACAGAGGGCTGACAGGATTCTCCGCACCTGGAACGTCAATGCATGGTGGAAGAAATGGTGCAGAGAGGAGGGTTTTTGGTTACACTGGGGACTAGGGCCCCACCTAGAAGGATAAGGGGCTGTACAAGGGTGATGGCCTGCATCCATCCAGGAGGGTAACCATAGTCCTCAGTGAGTGGTTTAAATGCTATATTGGAAAGCATTTAAACTAGCTGAGAGGGAAGCAGAATGAGGCAGGGAGACATACACTGGCCCCCCAAGCTGAAGAGATCAACTACAGGAATCTGGAGGGAGAAAAACTACAAAAGAAAACAAAAAATAATGAAATCCGAGGGGAAAGAAGAGAAAAATTAAGCTAAGATAATGAGTGAGAAGAATAAAGGAAGGCAAAGAGGGGAGGGTGGAAGCACTTTCTGGAAAGCCATGCATGCAAATGCTCGTAGTCTGTGTAATGAGATTGTGGATCTGGAGGCCACCAAGGTGGTAGTGGACCTCTATTTAGTTGCAATTAGAGACTTGGTGTAGTGAAAATCAAGACTGAGATATGGCCATACCAAGCTATGTTCTGTTCAGCAGGGAAAGAGTAGGTAGAAAAGTGGGAGGAGTAGCGCTTTATGTAAGATACAACACAAAGGCTATGGAAATGCAAGGGGAGCAGGGGGAGTGGAGGTACTGTGGGTCACCCTGAAGAAAAGGAAAGGGACTGTTATTAACACAGGAATGATCTACAGACCTCCAGCACAGGGGGAAAAGTACATGGGAAAATCATGGAAGCAGTACATAGGATGGCTCGCAAGGGAGAGGTGATATTAGTAAGAGACTTCAGTTTACCAGCCATAGATTGGAGCCTCCCAGCTGTGGCAACAGCCGGAAGTAGGGACATCCTGGACTCACTGCAGGGGGCATTCCTCAGGCAACTTGCAATGGAACCCACTCGTGAGGAAGCATTGCTGGACTTGGTACTGAAAAATGGGGACAGTATTGCTGATGTCACAGTGGGGGACCACCTGGGGACCAGTAACAGTTGTACAGTGTGGTTCAATATAAGAACTAGGTTAAAAGCAAACTGCACGATGACAAGGTTCACGGACTTGAGGAGGAACAATTTTAAGAAAATGAGACTGCTTCAGAGACACCCTGGCAAGCATAGGGAAACTAGGGGGAGTCAAGGACCAGTGGGCAAAAATAAGAGGGTTTTGAAAAAGCTACAAATCTCTGTGTCATGCAGGTTAGCAATTGCAAGAGAAATAAGCTCTAGCCAGAGCCAATAGGGCGATGAAGAGCTACCGAATGACCAAAGTTATTTTCTTGTTGGTGTTGCATAGTGCCTTTAGTCACAATCATCAAAAACTGCCATGCTGCTTAATCAGTCCTCTTGAATATATAGAGTAAATGCTGCTGGTGTGTGTGTGTGTGTGTGTGTGTGTGTGCTCTCAGATTAAGTCTGCCTTTTTCCTGTAACTGCAGGGAAATTTTTCCTTTGTTTTCCTGTAGATTACATTATTTCCAGTGGAAGCCAAATTCCTCTGTTTTCCCGTATAACTAATGCAAGTCTATGAGAAGAATTTCCCTGTAGATGGCTTAAAATCCCTGTAAACAGAGTTCCTTACCATTTAGATGAAATACCTGACATTCTCTGCAAGCTTGGTTAAGGGAGAACTGCACTGAACCTATGAGTAATGTTTCCTATAGAATCTTTTTTTTCATATAGTGGGTCCCCTTCTGTTTCTGCTCCATTTTTGCTGGCCTTGTAGTTAATCCACTGGATATTTATAGGTTAGACACTGCTGCAAAGTGCCATCTAAGAATTGTATGATGTTGTTTATGTCCCCATGAATCTAATAATTCTAAATTAGAACACAGATGCATTGTACCAACAATGTAAGTTCTGACAAGATCACACTGTTCTAAAATGGTCAGTGCCAGCATTGTGTGAATCAGAAACACTCACTGAATTTACCAAAAGGCCAGTTAAGATAAAGCAGTAACAAAATGAGAACTGGTATTTAAAAAAAATAACATCTACTTCTACAAAAATGCATGTTTGTTGATTCAAGGTAGTTCTCCTTTAAGATATTAACAGCCAGTCTAAATTGTTCACTATTTATGGGGCTGGCCGTATAGCCTAGAAGTTAGAGTAATGAGCTATAAATGGGCTTTGTACATCCAGCATCCAGACATGGGTTTGATTCCCACACCCTCCATTTCCATACTGTGTGGCTCTGATTAAGCCACTTAATCTCCCCAGTGTTCCTGGGTTGTCCCTAGAAACAAGCACCTATGCCTAGTTGGCCTTACCTGGTTACCAAAGGAAAAAATATGTATATTTATTAAATTACATTTATGAACTGCAAACAAACAAACTCCAGTACACAGATTCCAGATCCATGCAATAACCAACTTCCCTACTCCAAACATTGTATTTTTATGATCAAGAATTGATTTTTTGTTATTATTATTATTATTTGATGTGAATTTTATATGGGATTAATTTCTGGTTAAGAGTACTGTTTGCTTAAGTTCCTAAGAGCAAAACAAAAAGTATTAGTTAATTAAATCTCAAGACATGGTATCTGGCTTTAATGCTTAAAAGAAAAAAAAGCTTTGTTTCCTAAGCATCTCTTTGCCCATACTGTATGGCAAATGAGATTTCTGTGGCAATGAAGATGAGACTCCATTTTAGTTTCTTTAATTAGACACTTCTCTTTCTCAAATCCAGGAGTATGGGGGGGTGGCTAGCTCACATTCTTGGAATATCTAAGCTATCTTGAGCTGGGTATCCATGACTAAAATCATATAGGAAGTCATGTGACTATTACAGCATGGACTTGTCTTAAAAAAAGTGAGTTTGAAAGTCCCATTACTTTACATTACAATAAGAAGTTTTATTCATAGTTTAAAGATGCAGTGTTCTGCCACTAGAAAACATTGGACAGTTATTGGACATTAGTATAATAAACAAGATTACCAAGTTTCATAAGTGCAGGACCAAGGGTTCAGGAGTTATGATAAAAACTTATTTTATATGCAGCAAATAGCAAAGATTAGAGGGGTAGTGCACTACTTTGCAGCTGTGAAGGAATACATCCAAATGTCTAAAAAGGCAGTTCCATGAAAAACCATTTTAGAGCTACAGTCTGATTGATGATAGAAGGGCTGTAGGCTCCACCCACAGCCCTAAAAAGAAATCACTATGGTTGTCTAGTGAGGTAACGGAAAAAGTAAGAGCAAAGAAACTGGCTTTGGAAAGCATAAAAAAACATGGAATGAGGAGGATAGGGAGACTTATCAGGAGAAACAAAGGGATGCAGGGAAGAAGGTCAGGAGCACAAACAGAAGATAATATTGCTAAATAAGCAAAAAAAAAATATGAGGGACAAGACATTTTTTAGATACATAAACAAAAAGAGAAAGACCAAGGGAGTGATAGTAATGCTGAAAAGGGGAGAAGAGGTGTGTGTGGAAGAGGACCACCAAAAAGCAGACATGTTGAATAAATACTTCTGTTCAGTATTTACAGAGGAGGGGGTAGGCCTGGGGGACTCATAGGCCTTAAGCGCTTCCTTGCCCACACTGATTGGTCCCCTCTGATGAGGGCAACCAACATTGATTTGGCCCTGGCCTTCTTTGTAAGCACTTTCAACTTTGCCTGTGATATCTTTGCTCCCATAACTGCTAGGAGGTCCAAAGTGAAACATGCCCCTTGGATCACCCCTGCCCTACTGTGGCAACTAAAGCAACACGACAACCTTTGGCACCTTGCTGTTGCTACTGGCCATTCAGCTGACAGGCGGTCCCTATGCTGCAGCGCAACCAGTGCACCTGGGCCATCGCAGAAACAAAGGCGGAATACTACCAAGCCTCTTATCTCCTCCTGGGGAACCCCAGGTGCTTCTGGGACAACATCAAGCAAATGAATGGTCACTCCCAGTCCCCCTCTTCTTTCTCAACATCAATGGTACTGCCTCTGACCCTGCTCTCATTGCACCCACCTCAATAACTCCTTTTACCGACCTTAGCTCAGTACTTCCTGGTAACTTTTCAGTCCACCTCCTCCATCTGTACCACCACCCATTGCCGCCCCTCTTTCCACCTGTGTCGTGTCACCATGCAAGCTAGGCCTTGCCTTTAAAGCCCTAAAGGTAACACCATCGGTAATGACTCACTTGATCCCTGCCTTTTTACATCAGGTCCTGGATCAGGTCCTCTCACCTATTAGCGCATTTTCAACAAATCACTCTGTCTCGGACAACCCTCTGCCTGGAAGATTGTCACAGTTACCCCTGTCCATAAAGGTGGTGACAGGACTCTTCCGGTAACTACCGACCATCTCAATCCTCTCCCCTCTCTAAGGCGTTAGAAAATTGTGGCATCCCAAGTCTCTGACTACCTCTGTAAGTACAATGTTCTCTGCCCTGAACAACACGGTTCAGAGCAGGTCATAGTACCAATACAGCACTCCTGGAATTTTCCAACTTCCTCCATGCCTCCTTGGACTCTGGTGCCCTGGCTGGTGCTATATTCATTGACCTGTCTAAAGCATTCGATACCGTTTCGCATCCTCTTTTGCTTTCCACCTCGACCTAATAGGCTTTGCCTCAGGACCTGTTCCTGGTGCACCAGCTATCTCTCCGCCTGCTCCCAATGTGTGAAAGTCAACGTACTCTCTCTGAAACATGCCCCATTCGCCTGGGTGCCGTGAGGCTCAATTCCTGACCCCTACTATTCTCACTCTTTCTTAACTCCCTACCCAGCAGTTGTACAGGTAAGATGCTTCTCTATGCTGATGATGCTGTTCTCGTTGCCTCCCACAATGACCCCATGCTGCTACAGAACTCCTTCCAACTAGTCTTTGACTCTGCAGCTACCTGGTTCACTGAGCACCGACTTGTTATCAACCTTAAGAAAACAAAAACGATGCTCTTCTCCCACCCCCAAAATAAGTACAGCAAGTTTCCCTTAGCTGTCCACTCCACACCCAATCTCGTCATTGACCAGGTGCAGTCCTATAAATATCTTGGTATAACCTTTGACCCTGCACTTTCATTCCATGGATATATATCTGCCCTAAATTCTGTTGCCAACTCACGGCTAGGCATTCTTTCCTGGCACAAGAAATGCCTCCCTCCTGATGCCCTCCGCCTGGCTGTCACCTCCTCTGTCATGTCTCTCATTGACTATGGCCTTCCGGTCTATGGCTCAGCAGATCAGACTGCCCTCAACAAGGTTCACCTCACAGTTAATAAGGCCTGCAGACTTATCACTGGTGCTCCCAGACTCACTCACACATGTGAGCTGTACACCCTGGCTACCCTACTCAACCTGGAAGAGCGACTCATGTATCAGACATGCCAGCTCACCTTTAAAGCCCCGGTGGCCTATCCCCATAGGCCCATCCAACTCCATTCGCCGCACTGCACCCGACCCTGATCACGCACAGCTCGCCAAGAGCTACCCTAGTTATTCCGAGAGCCAGGACCTCAAGGTCAGAGGGCATTCCCCCACCGTGCACCCACTGGTATAACTCCTCCCTGCCAGTGTCTCAAACTCACTAACCTTAGCTTGCTTTAAGCCCAGGCTCAGAAACTTCCTGCTTAGCTCTCGAAATGCAACTGCCGCTAGCCTAGTGTAAAAAAAAAAATATATATATACTCTGTTTGACAATGCTCACTGAGCTGCCCCTTCCTTTCCCTATGAATTCCTCCTCCCTATCTCCTCCTTCTACCCCCACCAGCTGTCCCCCGACCATACATTTTGCACCTTTTGTTATCTTTTGCTTCGTTGGAGATTGTATTCTATTGTAACAGAATTGTAATTGAACTGTAACTTTTTTGTTTGTAAGTACTGTGTCCCTTGTACTACTGTTCTGATGTCCTCTTTGTGACGAGGTACCTTTGTAAATGAGCCTCTGGCTCAAAGGTTTCTAAACTGATGTTTAACTAAATAAATAAATAAATAGGTAGAGGGCTACTGATAAAAGACAAGGGTATTAAGGGAAGAGAGGTCAACACTAGCCCCTTTACAGTGGAAAGGATCCTTAGGGAATTATCATGGTTAAAAGTAGACAAGGCAATGGGACCAGATGGGGTGCACCCCAGGGTACTGCGGGAACTCAAGGAGGAGTTGGCTGCACCTCTGACAGCTCTGTTGAACATGTCACTGGAAATGGGAGTGGCCCTGGGAGACTGGAGTAGGGCTGATGTAGTCCCACTCCACAAAAATGGAAACTGAGAGGAGGCTGGGAATAACAGGCCTTTCAGCCTGACTTCAGTAGAGGGCACAGTAATGGAATCACTACTGTTAGAAAAGATTGAGGAATACCTCATTACCAATGGTCTTCAGGATCTGAGGCAACATGGGTTCACGGGGGGAGGTTTTGCCAGAAAAAACTGATACGGTTCTTTGATTGGGTAACCAAGGAAATGGATCAGTGAGGAGCAGTTGACAGACTACCTGGACTTCAGTAAGGCCTTTGATACCATTCCACATAGAAGACTAGTGAGTAAGCTGAGAAGCCTGGGAGTGGGTCCTAAAATAATAAGATGTGTAGAGATGTGGCTGGACAACAGGAGTCAGAAGGTAGTCGTAAATGGTGTCCACACTTAGAGAGGGCAAAGTGACCAGTGAGGTGCCACAAGGGTCAGTACTAGGCCTAGTCCTCGTGAATGTCTTTATAAGTGACATTGCAGAAGGACTGGAAGGGAAGGTATGCCTGTTCATGGATGACACAGAAATCTTCAACAAAGTAGACACACTGGAGGGCGGGGTTGAAATAATGGCAGAAGATTTAAAAAAGTTAGAAGAATGGTCATGAGTTTGGCAGCTGGGCTTCAATGCAAAAAAGTGTAAAATCATGCACTTGGGGCACAGAAACCCAGAGGCAGTGTATTAACTGAGAGGAAAAGTACTAGCAGTCACAAAACAGGAAACAGACCTGGGAAGGTAATCATTTCTGATGACCTGAAGTTAGCTAAACATGTGAGAAGGCTGTTGGAAAGGCTAGCAGAATGCTCAGATGCATAGGCAGGGGTATCACCAGCAGAAAGAGGGCGGTAGTAAAACCCCTGTATGGATCACTAGTGAGACACCCACATTAAGTATTGTGTCCAGTTCTGGAGGCCTCCCCTCTGAGAGGACATACAGGGTAGAGGCGGTACAAAGGAGGGCAACCAAAATGGTGCATGGTCTACATCAGAAGCTCTACAAAGAAGGTGTAAGGAACTAAATATGTACTCCCTAGAAGAAAGAAGGGGAAAGGGGATATTTATTTACTGAATTTTGTTGACCCAGTAGGTCCACTGAGACTAGAAGTCCCCTTTTCAGGGTTGACCAGTGGGAGGGGGGATACAGATGGTAGCCAACTGAAATTGAACCAGATTAAGCTGTTGGTGGTATTTTTAGTGGATGGAGGAAATTTGGCTAGGACACCGGGGAAATTCCCCTTCTCTTTCTGAGGGGGCGCTGTTGCACTGCAGGAAGATGAAGGTCCCCATTTTGATGGAGGAGGTGGAGGAGAGAGGTTCTGTCCCTGGAGCTCCTGAGCTCTTGATAGATTTACCGACAGAAATGGTTGGCATTGATCCTTTTGAAAACAAAGATATTGCTGTGGAGTTAGGGGAACAGACCTTGGAGGTGGAGGAGATTAATATGGAGAATACTGAGGAAGATACCTTGAATAAAGAGCTGGAAAAGAAAAAACTGTATTTATTGGAGCTAATTTCCCACGCTGAGAAAGACTATGGTATATGTCAAAAACGTTTGGAGGAGGAGGATTAAAAAAGGAAGAGATCTCTTGCAAGCCCATTACTTATGGGGCATAAAAGATTGCCTGCAAGTACACCTGAAGTTTCTCCAAATAAGGTACAACAGACAGAAAAACAGATAAATGGTTTGCAGGTTTCAACACAAGATAATGAAGAGGTGACAGAGAAAACCTGGTCAACGGGAGAAGTACTACAACACGCTGGCTGGTTGTTGCAGAATGGAATATGGATTCCAGATCCGAATATCCCATTACTGGGTGTTGCGGATCACACTGTGACTAATAACCTAGATCTTCTAGCTGAGTCACAGCAAAGCAAATCTTCTAGAGTGCAGGCACAGGAACAAGGTGTAACTTTAGGAAAAAGTAATGCGACAGACTCCGAAGGCCTACCTCCTAGTGCATCTCAGGCCATAATTCAGCAGTCAGAGGTGAGTGCACCACTATTACAGAGAAACAAAGTTGTGCAAATGAAAGGGAAAAGTATTAAATCTACCACAGATTGTGGGGATAGTTCTGAAGTGACTCTGGATGGAACTTTTAATGGACTAATTTTGGCTCCAGCTGAATGAACAAAAACTTATGCTGGATTGTTTCGACAACCAGCTAAAGAAGTTGAATGAAGATTTTTGGTTCATCTACAATATAAAGGCAATGCTCTACTGGTCCCAGATAGGATTTGGGTGGAGAAAATTCTAATATTAGATAGTTTGGAATTTGTTCCAGCAGATGTTTATGCATTTATCCATTCTTCAGGGAACCACAATTATGATCTTAGTTTTTGCACTATGCAATTATTGGACACATTTTGGAGATTGTGCTATGACGTTAAAGACCAAGACATATGGAAGGACTTTTTAGTAATACCAATCATTAAACCAACTATTATTTATTTTTTTTATTTGTATTTCGGATGACACCTTTGAGCTGAGGGCTCTTTTACAAGGGTTCCACATCAAGGCAATAAGGTACAAAACATAATATGATCATTACAATGGAACTTACAAAAAAAAAAGACAAATAAGGTTACAATAATAGCAGCCAAAGGCATTGTCAAGGAATTGTGTTGCGAGTTAATTATACAGAACAAGTCGTGGGCAGCTTAGTGAAGCTTTGTTAGGAGTGGGTTAGTTGGAAAAGATAAAGAAGAGTGGTGGTGAGGAGGTGGTATGGGAGAGAGAGAGAGAGGGAGGAGGGAAGAAATTGGGAGGGCAATGGGGAGGGCATTGCATTGGGTATGTGGTAGATGGGAAACAGCAAGGGAGGAGGAAGGGGGATGAAAAGGAGACAGATTCATCCTATACCCAGTAATGGGGGGTAGAAGAGGAGGATGAGGAGCTGAGGCAGTGAGGAGGGATGCTTGAGGGTAGTCTGCCTGGAGAGGATTATAAGAAGCAATCACAGAAGGCACTAGCCACGAGGCGTTGACGCAGTTTACACTTAAAAGCATCAATTGTGGCAATGTTGGAGATTTCTGTAGGTAGCAAGTTGAACCAGGTGGAGGCTCTGACAAGGTAAGAACGCTGAGCTTGAGAGGTCCGACAGTGAGGTATTGTAAAGGTTAGACTGTCTCGATCTTTCTGAAGAAGCGGTGGACAATGGCGCGGGTCAATAGGCTGATTGACTCCAGGGGCATAAGGCCCAGTGATGTCTTCTTAGCTAGGATGCAGGTCTGGTACTTTAGTCTGCCGGATAGCTGGAGCCAGTTAACCTGCTCAGCAAATGTCACACGTGTGAGAAAGGCGCAGCCAGCATGAGCTCATACTATGTTTTATTAAGGGCTAGGGGCCACAGCTATGCGCCAGAGCAGTATCAGTAGCGGATCCATAGATAACGAGTCCATAGTCAATAGTTGAGATAACAGAGCTCTGATAGTGAGGTTCAAGGCTTCAACCGTTAGGCAATGTTTATGCTTGTATAGTAGTCCTATACGGGAGTTCACAGTTTTAGCAATATTGTCAATGTGTTTGGTATACGAGAGGGGGCAGTCAAGGGTCAGGCCCAGATATTTAAACATATCCACCTGCTCAAGAGTGACGCCTTCATGGTTGTTAATTATGAGCTCATGGTACTTGTACTTGTTGTGGGTTCCATGGAACAACATTGTTTTAGTTTTTTTGTGGTTAAGGATGAGTTTTAAAACAATAACAGTACTCTTTCGTAATGAGGGGGTAAATGTGGTTAATATTACATACTGGTTGGAACAAAGATGTATGCTGTTTGATAAACCTAAACCTATCATAGACGAAAATGGTTTCTGGATTGGAGGCTGGAAGTTTAGAGTTCAACTGAATCACAATGATATGGGAATTCAACATTTACCCAGTTCCTTTTTTCTGGGGAGAGATAGGGGAATTATTTTTTATTCAGGACAACCTAAAAGTTGTTATAAATGTTGTTCTCGGTCTCATTTAAACACTGATTGTGATAAGATAAAATGTTACAACTGTGGGGGTTTGGTGCATGCAGCCACACATTGTGAGGCCTCTCCTGTATGCAACCTATGTGTGGATGCAGAGCACTCCTATGCTAATTGCCCATGGGCATCACATGACAGGGACGGCTTCTGATCAGGAGTATTTTTTAAACAAAGCTAAACTTTCCTTTATGGATCACCTAGGGGTTCAGAGGGTGGACACCTTGAGGGGGAGACACTGAGGGAGAGGAGCAGGAACTATCCCCATGTCTAGACATATAACAGGAAGAGATGGTTCCCTCTCCATTTCTAGTTCACTGGGGATCTTGCAATTAGAAGATAAAAGAGTTTCAGTCCCTGCAAATATAGGCTTAGGAGATAAACTCCCTTTGTTACCCCTCAAGGCTCACCGATAAGACCCCAAAGTATTTTATCTCAGGGATCACCTTGTAGTATCTATCTTGATGATTCAGATATGGAGACACCTGGGGAAGGGATAGAATCTCCTGACTTCTCACAAAATAATGAGCCTTTTACAATGATTAGCAAGAAGAGCGGACGTAAGAGTCATAACCCCCCACCTTCTCCAGTGCCAACTTCCAATAGGTTTGTTCCTCTCACCTCTTGGGGAGACCAAATGGAACAAGAACAACCTATAGAGAAAGGGAATATAGAACATGGTCAGGCTCCTCAGGAACAGGTTAGAGAGGAAATACCTGCAGCAAAACCACTTCGTACCCCCACATACCATAAAAGAGTTACCAGATCTAGTGGGAAACCAGTAAACCCCACTCCCCCCGTGAAAGTACAAGTATGTGGATAGATAGCTTGAATGTTAACAGTTTAAAATTAGGAAAAAGATGCCCAACAACCTTTGGTATCCTACAAACATTGCACTATGATATAATTTTGTTACAAGATACAAGACTGCATTAAAAAAATGAGATTATACAAGCCACAAAGGATTGGGGATGAGGAGCTTCATTTTGGTCTCCAGGCACAGACCCATGCAGTGGATTAGGTTTTTGCTTTTCTATACTAGAAGTTTTTGTACATAGGTTAGTAGACATTGAACCAGGACAAGCATGTTTGTTAGATGTTGAATTTCATGGTTTCCAGCTCTGGCTATTGAATGTTTATAACACTCAAGTTAAAACCCAACATATTGAGCTATTAAAAAGATACAACCATGTTTGTATACTAAACGTCAGGTGATCCTAGGGGGGGATTTTAATATTAACTTTTTAGAGAAACTTGAAATGAGGAAACAATATTGTGATAAGTCCTTTTTAAAACAGATGATTTTTCAAGCAGATCTTAAGGATGTTTATTTATTTAACAGATTTACCAGGAAAACATACTGAGCAGGTTACCGCTCGATTCGAGACGTGTCCAGGGGTACATGATATTGGGCCATGACATATGAAACCGATCTTTTTTAAAGGAAAATTGTCATCTAAAATTGATTTTCTTTTCATAAAAAAAAACTTACAAATTGCTACAGCCATGATAATACCCATCAAAATGTCAGATCATTGTTTAATTGGCTTTCAGTTTGAATCCCCTCCTCAACAGGTAGCAGGACCGGGTTTGTGGAGACTAAATATTTCCAGATTGTCTGAAATTATAGTTTTAACAGAGTTGGAAACTATTATACAAGATAAATTAACAACATTATTTTTCTATGATGACATAAGGGAGTGGTGGATGGATTTTAAAGATTGTTTAATAGTTTTTTTTCAAACCACAGGTGCATACTGAACTAAAACTAAACAGGAGTTATATATGAACCTGAGAACCAAGTCGGAAAATGTGTTAACTAACCAAGCTGAAGGGAATGTTAATGTATCTATATGCATAAGAGATGAGAGACAAGAAATGGGAGAATTTCAATATTCACAACTCTCCTCACTCTATACAGAACAAAAATTTGACACACAGGGGAAAACAGAACAAGTAAACCCTTTTTTAGCTAGCCAAAAGAGACAGGAACAACGGTATTTCTCAGGATTACTAAATGAGAAAGGAGAGATATGTACAGATAATTTGAAAATTATGGGAATCATTCAAAATTATGCTAAAAATATTTTTGGTGTACCTTTAGAACCCTCAGATGAAACGTCTCACATCTTACATGTGGCTCAACTTCTCCAGTTGTCCCAGTTACAGGAAGAGATGCTGGTAAAACCATTTACAAAACAAGAATTGGAGAGGGTAATTATGTCTCTTCATACTGGTATTTCTCTGGGTTCAGATGGTCTGCCAAGTGAATTGTATAAAGTTTTATGGTCCAAGATTCCTATGGTCCTGTTAAAATTATATAACCATCTGGTGAAGGATTATACTCTCCCGACACAAATGTATGATGGGTTGTTAGTGTTCTTATACAAATCTGGGAATAGGGCTGACATTAATAATTGGAGACGTTTAACTCTGTTAAATACTGATTTTAAAATTTTCGCCAAACTATTAGGGAATAGGTTGTCAGCAGTTATGGATGAATTGATTAGCCCTATGCAATTTTGTGCAATTCCTGGGAGACATATATCAGATGTTTTACTATTCTTAAGAGAACTTATGGCACAAAGTGATTCAATAGTGGGAAGAGAGAGACAGACAGGATATCTTATAAGTTCAGACAAGGCAAAAGCATTTGACACTGTATCACATGCTTTTTTTATGGACTTGTTTAGCAGCTTTTGATATTCCAAAATAATTTATTGGATGGATACAATTATGCTATGCTTTAGCCTATGTAGTACCATTGGAGAATGGTTGGAGAGGTGTACCACAAGCAGTGTATAGAGGAGTAAGACAGGGTTGTCCCTTGAGCCCCCTTTTATATGTATTTGTACTCGATCCTACAGATTTTACAAAGATCTCCATTACTTCAGGCAGTGACCCTAAATATAGACATAGATTGTAAAGCATTATCATATGCAGACGATATATGTTTGGTTTTACAAGATGAATTTTCTTTTAAACAAG
Organism: Neoceratodus forsteri; assembly: GCA_016271365.2. Lineage (NCBI taxonomy): Eukaryota > Metazoa > Chordata > Ceratodontiformes > Ceratodontidae > Neoceratodus > Neoceratodus forsteri. The sequence goes on from JADMNL010000022.1 coordinate 75,151,248, forward strand.
CTTGTGAAATAATTACGGCAATAGGAACAATAACAGGAGCAGCTTTGAATCTAGATAAGACAAAGATTTTGAGTCTTGCAGGTTTTCCAAATGACATAGTACCTTTTGGGGACCACTCAGTAGCATAGGAACCCTGTAAAATTTTAGTCATCTGTCTGGAGTCTGGAGATATGGTTTCATTTAATTGGGAACAGGTTTTGCGTACTGCTTCTGCAAGAGTTCAATTATGGTTAAGACGGAAAGTTTGTAAGAAAAAAAGGTATTTTATATTAAGAATTTCTTGTTACCAATATTTTTGTATATAAGCATGATATTTCCATTACCTAAAAAAATTAGAGGCTAAAGTAATGAGGGTATTTTTTGGTTGCTTTTGGGGAAGTCGATTAAACCCTATAAAAAGGAATATTTTATACTTAGGAATTAAAGATGGGGGGTGGGCATGATAAATCCGATTTTAATTTTTTTTTCACAATTTTCTTATATCATATCCTGGTTCCCTTTGATTCAAGGTACAAGAAAGTTATGGTCAAAATTGGGATTTATGGCATTAGATGGAGTTTTAACGGAATGGAAGGGAGCTGTATTTCTGTATAAAAGTAAAAGACAACCTAGGTTGGTACAACGGTGGGCTGAAGTTTTTGATAATATCAAGTTATGGCATATTGATTATAAGCATGCTTTACAGACCTCTAGAAAAGTTTTATACAAGGAAATTCTGATGTCTAACTTCTGTGAAAATCTTTTTTGCTACTTTTTTAGTTTCTCAGCAGACCCAGATTTTGGACTATATTGCAAATGTGAGACTCCCTCCACATATGTGGGACACAGCGTGGCTTGGGATACATAGCAAGATCAAAATTAAAGATAGCCAAAAACACAAGGCATTACAGGAACAATATTGCCCTAGAGTTGACTGTGTAGCCAAACTGGAGACGGTGAATCATTTATACTTTCAGTGTCCATATGCGGTACAGTTTTGGGATGCATTAAAAAACAGGTGAAAATATTGGTTAGTTATACCTCCTCTGCCAGATTCATTATTCTATAGTATTTTTGGATCACATTTGTCGAACAATTGTGTGAGTATGTTACGAGTGGTACATTTATTTTTTTTTATATTGATTATGGATAAGCAGATGTAGGTTGATTCTGCAACAACAGGACGTTTCAGTGATTGATGTAGTTTATACAGTGATTAATGAGTTAAAAGTTTTCAAAATAAGGGAGAGGGGTACTGTTTCAGATATCAAGTGGAGTGTTTATTGGGGGAAGTATAATTTTATATAGTTTAATATACAACACAGTAAGGAAGAAGAAGAGAAGATTACAGAAGGAAGAAATACTCTTTAACATGATGGAAAATAGTTTGTATATGTTTGGTCTTAGGCCTATTAATTTATTTTAGGCATTGCATGGTTATAATACTTGTTTAGGTTTTATAATTTGGAATTTTTTTTTCCCTAGTGTGAGTAAATGCTGTTTGTAGATATTTGAATTTCGAACTTTATACTAGGTCAGCTCCCCTACTCTTTTGGTAGAGAGGGGGTATACATTTAGTAGTGTATTATGTTTAGGGTTTAGTCTGACTAGTATAATTTGCTTGTTTCATGTCTGATTTTCTCTTTTCAGTTTTATGTTGTATGACATAATACTTCATTGTGTCCTGGCTTGCTTTTTTTTTAAGACACTATATTATGTAATATTGATTGGCTGTATGTTCTTTGATGATGAGAATAAAAATGTCCCATCTCTTATAGTGGCGGGGTTGATTTAAATGTTTTTTCATGGTTGGTGTTATGTATAAAGTACTATTTATTTAGGTTACTGAATTTGTCTTATGATTCTGTATGATACAATACTGATTTGTATACATAAATTGTTATGATTTTGTTTTGATTTAAAAAAAAAATTTCCTGTACTCTTTTAGTGGGGTGGGGAGGGGGTTGTTTTGAATGTTTTCCTTATGTTTGGGGTTACTGTATGGAATACTTATTTATGTTCTTGTTTTCCATTTTTTTACGAAGTTGTATGATGTGATACTGACTTGTATATGATTTGTTTCTGATTTGTTATGATTTCAATAAAAATTCCTCTACTGCATTGCTGACAGTAGGGGGAGCTGCTGCTCTGCAGGATGGCAGACTGCACTGGGTCGCTGGAGAGAGAGGATGTGTTAGAGAGTAAGAAGCCAGAGGCTCAGTCCCCAGCCCCAGCTGTGGATTTATTAGGGGATGAAGTGTGTAAGCAGGCAATGAACCGAGAGGCTGGAAGTGAACTGCATGGGATCGACCATGCAGCGGGAGAAATGGATAGAGAAAATACATCCAGGATATTCTTGACTGCACCATCAGTACAGCCAATTTCTGAGTTTCAAACAGAGCCTGTGCAAGAAAATTTTGAAGAGCCCGCGTCGACTTTAGCTGTGGGCCTGACAGAATCAGCTGCTTGTTAGATGCAGGAAGCAGCAGAGCCATGAAGAGTGAGTCAGAATGCTAATGTGACTCAAGAAGGAATGCAGAAGCCAAATAGTAATGATGAAGTGTTCTTAGACACAGAATGGTCAATGGAAAAAGCCTTAAGGGATGCTGGTTGGATCTTCAGTAATAAAAAATGGATTCCGGATTCTTCATGGGTTTCTTTCATGCCTAATTCACCTGGAAGTCATGGGGCCCCCAAAGAGACAGAATGCAACAAACAGGTCAACAAACTTGTACCACAAATATAAATATGGGAAATGAGGAAAATGATGATGAACAAAATACAGGAGATGGGGAGGGGTTTGAGTGAGAGGGTCCCTCTGAATCACCAAACAAATCTCCTCCCTCCCCACGGAGAAAAAATTTCAGAACTGGTCCACGCTTTTCAGACTTGTTTAAAAACAACAAACTTGAGCAAGCCCCAAGAAGAAATGCTGTCTGTCTAAGGTACAGGGGTGGTCTGCAAGAACATCCAGACCAATTTTATGTAGCACACAAGTTACTAAAATAATCTATACAGTTTCAAGTTACTGAGATCTATGCCCTCATAAATGTGAGAATTGAAGACACCTTTGATATTGGCTTCAAAACGTTTGCTGGGCTGGACAAATTTTGGCATAAATATGAGACTTATAAAACTTTACCACTATGGACACCTTTTTGGGCAATACTCATTACCAAACCTTTATTCAAAATGGTGAATGTAATATTTAGGAATGAGGGTGTTAACAGTGGGGACATTCAGTTTTGGTTAGAAAATAAGTGTCCTGTGTTGGGACCCCTAGAACCTGTCATAGATGAAGGGAGTTGGACAGGCAGCTGGAGATTTAAGGTTAAGCTCCACATACTGGGAAATGAGGTGCAACATAAGCATAACAGTTTCTTTCTAGGGAAGGATAGGGGTATGTGTTTCTACCTAGGGCAACCCAAAGCCTGCTATAAATGCAGCAGCAAGAGACACCTTAGTAGTGCATATGACAAAATCAAATGTGCACTTTGTGGAGACTTAGATCATGATAGTGGGACCTGCAGAAATATCTTTAGGCGTAATTTATGCGATGAACAGAGTCATGCATACCACCAGTGTCCCTGGGCAGGGTAAAATAGACAAGAGGGGGAAGATAAGGAGACCTTAATAAATCAAGCCCAGGATAGGTGCAGGCCTTATACTGATGGAGGGAAGGCACCAGAAACAGGCCCTGCACTGAAAGACACAAATGGCGATAGTGGAACTGAGACAAACAACACTGACAATACTCACGATAACCAAACTAATATACCGAAGTACAAAACTACACCTATAAACAAGATTGGGAAAAATATTATGCCCCCCACCACCACCAGACTTTCAAACACCATACCCTAGGAGAGTAACGAGGGCAAACAGTAAACAAGCAAACCAGCCTACAGGGATTCATGTACAGAATTCATTTCAGGTACTGCAAGATCAGGAGGGAGGGTTAGAATCTGATGTCTCTTCTAGATCTGGTACTGTGGCAGAAATGGATTGTGAAGAGGAGGAGGAGGAGGAAGAGGGTGGCATTGATATTTTAGAAACCAAAAAAAAAAGAAAGGCAGAAAGGGGAAAAAGGATAAACATTAAAACTTTCAGCACTGGCAAACCTAAATCTAGTTTCAATTAACACCTGTAGCATAAAGAATTATAAGAAAAGATTAGGTTTTATAAATTATTGCAAGAATTTGAATGCAGGTATTATTATGCTACAGGAAACTAGATTCAGCTCAGTACAAGATATTAATCAAGCAAGGAAATTATGGGTGGATGGGCCTTTCTTCTGGTCTTTTGGAGCAGACACTGCAGATGGGGTTGCAATTCTTTTTTGTCATAAACAGGTACAGGTGTTAAGATTGGTGGACATTGCTCCCGGAAGGGCTTTGTTACTTGTTCATATATATAGGGTTTTCTCTAAAACCAATCAAAATCTATGCCCCCCGGGTCAAATCAGCCAGAATAGAATTGTTTCTTGCCATTGAACCTTATTTATTCACCTCAAGACAAGTAATTTGGGGAGGGTATCTAAATTGCAGCCTGGACATAAAGATTAGAGATCAGGTGCAAGGGAAAGTGTACTGTGACATGCATACTTTACAAGATGTGTCTCCTAGCCGACGCCTGTAGGTGTCAGTAAAATACACTGGTGTGTCCTGAGGACACCTACAGAAGTCAGTTACTGACTTCCTGTGTGCCCTGGCCACATCTGGAGAAGTCACTTATATTTTAATATATAATGTAACAGAATATAATATATATTTGACTGCACAGCACCGTTGGAAAGGTAATTTTGTGCCTAACAACTTTGTCACTGATATTCTGGCCCAGATATTCAAAAGGGTTGCGCATGGTGCAACAGTGTTGCGCCATGTGCAACCCACTGATGTGCCCTGGCACGATATTCAAAAGGGAATTGTGCCTGGCACAAATCCCGATGTGCTGGAGTGCATCAGTAATGTATGCAGCGCAGATGGTGGGGCGTGCTCATGCATACTCTGCACATCCCAATATTCAGCCTGGGATGTGCTGAGTCCATGCATGTGCAACCCCTACTTGCACCGCACAAAGTTGATCCAAAAAAAAAGGAACAATGACTGGCCACCCACTAGTGAGCTGCCGTATTGCAGGGCACAACATGGCAGCTTCCACCTGTGGGTGGCCACCCAAGCTCCGGCTGCACCTCCGTAGCGGTGCCCCCCTATGCCTGATCATGGGCATCTGTTGAAAATAATAACGTCCAATATCCCTGGTGGTCCAGTGGACCTCTGTCAGCCTGATTGCAGGCATGTGTAAAAAGAAAGATGATCCAACATCCCTGGTGGTCCAGTGGACCGCTATCAGCCTGATCACGGGCATGTGGAAAAATGAAGATAATCCAATATCCCTGGTAGTCCAGTGGAATGCTGTCAGCCCGATCGCGGGCATGTGTAAAAAGGAAGATGATCCAATATCCCTGCTGGTCCAGTGAACCACTCTCAGCCTGATTGAGGGCATTTCTATAAAAAAGTACGTCCACTATCCTTGGTGGTCCAGTGGACCCCCCCTCCCCAACCGCCCACTGATCCCCACCGCCCTGCTCCCCGGGCAGTGGCAGGTGTGTACCCACCCACCTGCCGCCTCACCGCCCGCTGACAGCACTGAAGGTGAGGGTTGTACACCCATTGGTCCACAGCATGAGCCAATGGGCGTGCAGCCCGTACTATACTCCACATTCCAGATATGCGCCATGTACACTGCGGGTGGCCAGGGTGTGATATTCAACTATGCTGTGCCATGGCGCAGCTCCGTTGAATATCGCCCAGTCAACACCCCTGCACAGCCATGTTGCGCTGCGCCCAGGCTTGCACCACAGCCTGGCGCAGTTTGAATATCTGGGCCTCTGTGTATATATGTGTATATGGACATATCTGGAATGTGCAGTACGGTACAGGCTGCATGCCCATTGGCTCATGCTGTGGACCAATGGGCATACAGCCCTACCTACGGTGTCAGTTGGCGGGTGGCGGGGTGGCAGGCAGGTTGGGTGCTGCTGCTCACCGCTGATGGGGGGAATGGGGCAGTAGAGATCAGTGGGCTGGAGGAGAGGGAGGTCCGCTGGACAACCAGGGATAGTGGACATACTTTTTTTATACAAATGCCCGCGATTGGGCTGAGAGTGATCCAGTGGACCACTAGGGATATTGGATGATCTTTCTATTTACACATGCCTGCGATCGGGCTGAGAGAAATCCACTGGATGACCAGGGATATAGGATGCTATTTTCTATTTACTGAAGCCTGCGATCGGGCTGTGGGGCACATTGCCACGCTGTGCAGGGGGCATCAGTCCCTGACGGCTGCTGCCTGGCAGTGCGCCAGGTGTAAGTTGCCAGGGATCAGCGCACCTGCATGCAAATGGGGACATAATGACATGCAAATGGCCCCATTTGTGCCTTGCATTCATTATGGCCCCATTTGCATATGCACTTTTGAATATCATGGTTGCTGCACATGGCACAACGGAACTTGCGTTAGCGCATCCCCCTACTCCACTCTGGCCACTTGCGCTGGTGCAGTGCAACTGTGCCATGCACACTGCGGGTGGCCAGGGTGTGATATTCAACTATGCTGTGCCATGGCGCAGCTCCGTTGAATATCGCCCAGACAACACCCCTGCGCAGCCAAGTTGCGCTGCGCCCAGGCTTGCACCACAGCCTGGCGCAGTTTGAATATCTGGGCCTTTGTGTATATCATGTATACTTTAGGAGTTACTCATATTTGTTTATGGTAGGGTGTGTATGGCTTATGTTGCCTGTTTTAGTGAAAAAAAATGTTTTTGCTGTTTCAACCAGCATAGAAAAAAATGAAATTACATATTATCCTTTGCATACCAGCACTGGAAAGGTAATTTTGTGCTGAATAACTTTGCCACTCATACTTTGTGTCTAGCACTTATGGTTCTTGAGCTTTTAGGATTTGTTTGTGGCATGCTGACTATAGCTTGATTTTGCTTAGAAAGGCCCAGGATTTACTATTAACAGTATACAGGAGACAAGTGGTGCAACTTCAGAGAGCTCCTGTGGAGGCAATGAGTTGAATAAAGCAAATTTAAAAGATGCCTACAGGGAGTTGCATAAGGATGCTGGGCCCACTTACAGAAGGTGTGCTTATACTTCAAGGATTGACTACTTTTTTATATCAAAAATCCTTATCCCAGTCAAATTCACATTGCATTTTTGTGAATTTTCAGATCACTCGGTTCTAAGCTGCTCTCTTAATTTATCTGGTATACCCCCAAAATTCCCTGCAGTAACCACTACTTGGAAGTTAAATTCCTTATTGCTAGAACAGAAGGAAGTACAAATGAATTTAATAAATACTTTAAAAAATAGAAAATCAGTCACTGGCATGTACGATTCCTGGGTGGAATGATGGACAGACACAAAAATAGAAATAAAAAAAAAGTCATGACATTAGGTATAGAGAGAAGAAATAATGATTATATTACCTTTCTAAATTACAGAGATCAGTATTATAGGCTAATGTTGCTACTGAGCGTCACAGATGTGAGGGTAAAAGAACAAATCGAACAAATTAAATATAAAATGAAGCAATATCGATATGATAGAGCCAGTTCCCTACAGGCTGAAATGAAGTATGGTTTAAAAAAGACACCTTATGCAGACCCCTATTCCACATGTAAACAGGTTTTAGAAAAAAACTGATGGAAGGTTTGTTAGATAGAACTGGTAGGTTAAGGCTTTCAGATGCAGAAATGTTAGAAGTTGCACAGGGCAATATTAAAGAACAATTCAGTAAAGCTTTTAAACCTAAAATAAAATGGGATGACTTTGCACCATTTCTGCCACCTAAGATTACACCTGAACAAAAAATAGACCTAGAAAAACCGATAGCAGTAGAAGAAGTAAAAGCTGGAATAGCTCGTTTAAAGGCAGACATTTCACCTGGAGAAGATGGGCTCACCAACAAATTATACAAATGTTTACAGGAAGATCTAAGTATTATATTACAAAATGTTTATAACAAACTTTTAGAGACTGGAATAGTACCAAAAAACTTTTCAGCTGCAATAATCATTTTTTATATAAAAAATGTGGTAAGCATGAATTAAGTAAATGGAGACCCATAAGCCTGTTTAACACTGATTGTAAGATTCTTTCAGCAATATTATGCTGGAGACTCCAAAAATAGCTACTTCTGTGATTCATCCAGTACAAACATACTCAATTTCTGATAGGAATATCCAACAAAATCTGGCATTTTTAAGGAATGTATGCGAATATAGCAAACTGAACAAATTAATTGGCTATCTGTTAACATTGGATCAGTCCAAAACATTTGATAGGGTGTCCCATGAATTTTTAAACCAAGTTCTTGAGAGATATGTTTTTCCTATAACCTTCAGACATTAGATACAAACACTATATAAAGAAGTTGTAAATTACCCTACAGTAAATGGTTTAATGGGGAGGGTTTGCAGTTAAGAAGGGGGGTAAGACAGGGGTGTCTGATTAGCCCTTTGCTATACACATTTGTGTTAGACCTAATAATTAGAGAAATTATGAACAAACCTGAAATTCATGGTCTAGCACCCTCTGAAACATTAGAACTGCAAAAATTGGCAGTTTATGCCGATGACGTGCCTTTTGGTTAAAAACAAGGAATCTGGAGTGGTTGCACTGGAAACGTTAGAGAAATATGCTGCTCTGGCAGGTACAGAAGTAAACCAAAAAAAAGAGTATGGGAGTTTTTTAAGGGAGGGATCATATGACCCTAGTATTGGACAGATAGGAATAACAAATGAAACAATAACACTTTTAGGATATCACTTTGGAAATGGGGAATTGGCAGAATTAAATTGGAAGGACAAAATTGAGATAGGTGAGCAAAAGGTACAGGTATGGAAGGCTATCCATAAATGTATTTATGCCATTAGCCCTTAGACCCACTATTTAAAACCCACCCACCTACTAGCATAAAATTGCAAAAGTAGCCAGCCACCCTTGCACTCACCATTTTAATCCCACCAATACATGGCTGGCTGCTCGTTGCAGTTATTGTTTACAGGTTGGTGGGTTTGAAATGAGGCATGAGCATTCAATAGGTTTCAATAGTGGAACATTGTGACATTGTATCACAGTATTTTAAAGGTGATAGGTAATGATTGTTACAAAGTTAACTGCACTTCCATCTACCTTTCCGTGTCAGTTCTGTACAGTATTCTGATGTGCTTTGATGATTTTTTTGATAAATAAATAATCTAGTTTTGGGGTGTCCTCAGATTTACACTGAGTTCCACTCTCCTCACCAGCTACTACTCTTGATTTTCGTATTTCTTAGACATGGTATGACATCAATAACTCCCATTCCATGCTATTTATCTGAATGTCATGGAATGGGTGGCATTAATGTCACAGAATGTTCAGGCAGTATGAAAAGAGAGAGAAGCAATTTCTGAGGAGAGAGTAATTCAGGGTAGTTACAAAGACAACACAATTAGATTATTAATTTAATAAAGAAGGTAAAAAAAATATATCAGAAATTGAATACTGAGTACCAATAAAAGAAGACCTGGAGGGCAAATAGAGGTGTAAAAATTGGTTCCCATCACCTTTAAGGCCACATAACTGTCTCCATTGCTAGACCGTGCTAAAGGTTCACCGCTCTGTGTGCAGAAAAGTGCCTCCTTCATTACCCCTTAATTTACCAACTTAGAGCTTCAGGTTGTGTCCCTCTAAAGCAGAAAAAAAAGCTTCACCAGGAAAATGGGTTCTCAAGGTTGGAACACAGTCTGATGGTAGGAGAAAAAATGACATTCACCACCAAGGATATACCACCATTCAACAGAAAAATGTGCGGGGAAAAAAATATATTTTATTGTAACACCCAGTTCTTTCTTATTGTGCTTCTCCAAACATGTGGCCCCCAGGAGACCAACAGTTTCGGTGAATGTTTACGTTAAACATGAGTACCCCTTTGTCATGTTGACAATCACACTGCTGTGTTTTGTTTGCCAGCTTCTGTTGTAAATAGGGGTATTTATGTTCTGATCAAACAAGTGTTGTGTCTTGGGGTGCATCCTACAGTATTTCATACCACCATAGCATGTCCTCTATGGATTGTAACAGCACACTATCTACCTGGCATTAACTTGCTGCCCACAGTGAACCTAATTCTTTCTATGGCATTGCTTGGAGAGATTGGTCTGTGACTCTATTTTTTATTTCTGACATACATTCATTTGTATTTTAAACAGATCGTTTAGAAAATGCCAAGCAAGAGAAAGCAAATGCCAAGCACAATTTCCAATACCACTGAGAAACCTACAAGAAATATTATGCAAATTACAAAGAAGAATGGGGTGCAGAGTTTCCAGCATTCAGAAGACCAGCAAGGGACCAGGGCATCCTTTTGTTGTCGCTGTAGTGATGACATATCTGGAGCCCATGGGGGAAAACATGACATGGTGCGACATACTAAAAGCCTGCAGCTCATCAGCAGTGTGAACCAGAGCAGAGCAGAGCACAAAGCACACAACAAAGGCTCACATCACAAATCTGCAAAATGTACACCAGAACAGCTTTGAAGAAAAAGTGACCAAGTTCAAAATTATGTTCTGTCAGTTTGTAACTGAACACAGCTTTCCCTTTACAATGATGACCATTTCACTCCACTCATCAGGCCATATTTCCAGACCATAGAATAGCGGAAAGGTTCTCCCACAGATGTCCAAAGGTGTCAGCAATAACTGACAATTTTCTGCTGGGATTGCTTACCTTAGTATGGGTGGGAACCTTGCTGAGGAAATGACTGGTTACTGCTGGGACTGTCAAGGTGTACCTTTGGTGACTTTCATTGACATTTGTGCAACAAATTCTGGACACTGCTCTTTAAAGGAGCTAAATCTTTTATGCACTTTATTCCCCACAGCACTTCTGCACTGGATTCTCCTATTAATGTTTTTGATTTCTTTTATTTATTATTAATACTTTTCATAGGATGAAGACTGGTGACATAACTTTAGCCATTTTAGCCACAGTGTTGGTGGGTTGGGATGCAGTGAGGGGTAGTTATTACAGTTAATTTGTATGTTATGGGTATTTGTGTAATTTTATTTCAATTGTTTGGTTTGACAAGAGGGGGTTAAGTATTACTTTATTTTTATTTTTGGGTCGGGGTATTTATTGGGGACTTTAGCTGGGGTAGGTTGCCTTAGTTAGTGCAGCAGTCAGGATGTGCCTTGATGCTAGGGCCAAACAGAATAACTATCCGGCATCTCTAGTGCATGAACTCCACCCTTTCATTGACTGCCCTTTGTAAACCACAACACTGAGGCACTATAGTGAGGTCAGGATTGGGAGAAAACATGAATGTGGGCAGCAAGGCACTGGAGGTACAGTGGAACTGAGCTGCATTTGGATGGTCAGGACCAGTAGGTGCCCTAGGGTAAAGTGGGACCTAGAGAGAGGCCAGGCTTGTTAGGTCTCCATACCCAGGGTTCCCACAGGACTGAGTGGGCAGGTAGCAATTGGGTCAGCAACCTCCACAAGTTCCCTTTGTGCAGTTCTATGCAATGCCAGAGCAATTGGGAAGAAGACCACGATTATTGCGGACTTGAAATCTGTGGTTGATCTGGCTTGCATCACAGAGACCTGATGGGGGGGAATGATGTGGGCCCAGTATTGGAGGCATCTATCTCAGCCGGGTTTTCCATAGTGTACTGCCTGAGAAGGGAATGGAGGGGTGGGGGCATGGCCATCTCTTTTAGATATGACCTAAACACCTCTGTGCACCTGTGGGTTCCACTTCATCGTTGAATGTGTGGCCATGTGCGGGGCTCCAGATGCAGGCTGCAGAATCCTCCTCATATACCAGCCCGAGGAGTGCGAGGGGGAATTTTTGCAGGATGTTAAAGACTTCATCACTGAGAAGGTGTTGGAGTCACCCAGATGGCTGGTTCTGGGAGACTTCAATGCCTGGATCAATGATGAACATTTGTGGTTCAGTTTTTGACTTCCTCCAGTTGATGTCACCACTGGGTCTTGCACAAGCTGTTTTTTCAGTGACTCGCATCAACAGCCATGCCTTGGACAGAGTTCTCACTAGGGCTTGAGGTCTCTGATCTCAGGATTGATCGGTCATCTGGTCAGATTACTGCATGGTGAGGCTTTTGTTCAGTGCCCTCCTGTTAGCCCCCCCCCCAGAGAGATGATATACTCCTGCCCTTTGAAGGGGCTGTCCCCAGAGGGACTGATGGAGGTGATGGATCTGTCTGTTGTGAGTGTTGTCTGTGTGTCAGGTGTGGGTGAGGCAGTTGCAGCTTATAATGAGGCTGTTACCAAGGTACTCTACTGTGTTGTTCTGGTACATGTACAACTCAGGTTTTCTCACTTGAAACCCCCATGGTTTGATAGGGCTGTTAAGGAGATCAAGTCCAAGGGTTAGAGGTTGGTGTATAGTTTGAGGAGGACTCTGAGGAAGATAAACTGGCTTTGAGATTTCACTATGGTGAATATCAAAGGGCAATCAACCATAAGAAGGCAGAGTTCCTTTCCAGGGAGATTGCTGCATGGAGAAACAGACCAGCTCTGCTTTTTTGAACTGTGGACAGGCTTCTCCATCCTGCCTGTCTGCAGCCAAAAGAAGCATTTTCAGTTGCCCAATGTGAGGGGTTTGCTTGGTTCTTCTCTGACAGGGTGTCCTCCATTAGGGCTGGGATTTCCCCAATGAGACACTTGCGGCCCCATGGTGGTGAGTTGTGTGTGTCCAGAGGCACTCTTATTGTTTGCAGTGAGTTAAGGCTGGTTGGGGAGGCTGATGTTTCCGAGGTGATTTAGGAGATGTGGCTCACATACTGCGAATTAGAACAGGCCCCAACTCATCTCTTAATGGAATGTGTTGAGTCCATTGGGCCAGTGGTCGCCAAGATTGTTGGGTGTTTGCTTTCAGAGGGATGCTTTCCCAGTGCCTTTTAAAGAGGTGCTGGTGGCAGCCCTCCTTAAGAAACCATCGCTGGACCCTGACATCCTGGCAAACTTTAGACCTATCTCTAATCTCCCATTCGTGGGTAAGGTTATTGAGAAAGTGGCAGTGCTGAAGCTTGAGGCACACCTTGCAGCCCATGACATTCACGAGCCCTTCCAGTTGAAATTTAGGTCAAGACATAGCACTGAGATAATGCTAGTCAGAGTGCAAAATGAACTCTTCAGGGTGAGAGATAGAGGGGAGCGGTCAATTCTTGTTCTCTATCTCTCCTCAGTACTTGACACTGTGGACCATGCAGGTTGCTGAATTACCTAAAGGAGCTTTGTGGGCTCACCAGTACTATCATCAACTGGTGTGAGTCCTTCCTCACAGGCAGAATGCAGAGGGTGGGGATGGGAAATTTCTCATCCAGCCCAAAGACTCTGCCTTGTGGAATCCCCAGGGCTCGATCCTGTTGCATGTGCTGTTCACAGTGTACATGCCTCCCATGGGTGAGATCATTAGATGGTACAACTGGGGTTTTCACTGCTATGCAGATGATACCCAACTGTACATGTCTTTTGCACCCAGGACAGATGGCACCATGAAAGTGCTAAATAAATGGCCGAGATCCAGGACTGGATGTCCTCTAGCTGGCTAAGACTCAATTCTGACAAGATGGAGGTGCTAGTGATTTAGCCTGGTCATTGGTGGGATGTGAACGCTGCTGGGATAGTAATAGGATTATTTCTTGGCCTCATTCCCTTGGCGGCATCCACCAAGATGAAAAATCTGGGCTTCATCCTCAATGACAAGTTTAACCTTAAGGTTCAGGTGTCATCTGTTGTCAGAAGTGGTTTCCACCACTTGAGGAATGTTGCAGGGGTCAAAGCCTTGATTCCACCTGACAATCTGCCTTCACTGGTACATGCATTTTGTGACATTGCAGTTTGACTATAATGCTCTGTACCTTGAGGTCACTGGAGGGGTTCTCTGGTGACTGCAGCTGGTGCAGAATACAGCAACGAGGTTACTGATGGGCCTTCTGATGTCCTGTCATGTGACCCTGGTTTTGCATAAACTGCACTGGCTGCCGGTTAGGTAGATAATCACCTTCAAGGTGGGCTTGCTCAGCTATAAGGCCCTATATGGATTGGACCCTGATTACCTGAATAACCTGACTTCTGTCTGTCCCGTGCACTCACTTTGCTGCTCTACTGAGGGCCTCCTAGCAGTTCTTAGGGCCCACCTTAAGTCCTCTAGAGAATGATCATTTGAGGCAGTGGGCTCGGTACTGTGGAACTCACTACCTAGATCCTTGAGGGAGGCCTCATCGGTGGAGGCTTTTAAGTGGCACCTAAAGGCACATCTTTTTAGACAAGCATTCTTAGAATGTCCATAAACACTTGAAAACTGCTGCAACATTTTAGTAATATTTTATTTAGACTGGATTTTAACCTGTTTTATTTCTATTATTTGACTTTGATGTTTATCGATTTCCTTGTCTCCTACCTACTTGTACAGCGCCCTGAGCCTCTGAGATGGGGCACGCAACAAATAAAGGTCTACTTTCTTATCTTGCAGTTCTTTGGGTTCCTTTTCCAGTCAGTTAGATTTGGATCTAGACAACAGCACACCAGTCACACTAATGGTTGATGAAATTAATAAAATATCAGACGATAAAGGGTGTGCCATAATGCTGAGGATGTTTGACAAATCAAGCAAGGAGATGAAAAACTGGTTCATTGATGTGCTCCTATGCAACATGTAAAATACAGCAAAGTTGTTTGCTGTCATGGAATCCTCACTGAATGCCAAAGAAATTCCATGGGATAACATAAAAGGGTATTCCTCAGATACTGCAGCAGTCATGGCTGGACAACATAATTCTATGCTGTTGAGGGTGATATCTGCTACAATCAAATGTTTGATCAGGGTGTCAAGGCAGATCTGGTCAACATATGTGTTCACAGTATGGTGAAACAGCTTCTTTCTTTCTTTTTTTGTAAATGAATTGTTACTAATTATTGCAGCCTTTGTAAATTGCTGACCATTTGTTGTAATATGTCTTGTTTGTATGTACTTTTATGATGTGGAACCTTTGTAAAAGAGCCTTGGCTCAAGGGTATTAATTCCTAGAACAATAAACTAAACTAAACCTCCAGTAGAGGATCTTATTGTGGACACCTACTATCACTTCCATGGTAGTTCCAAGTGGTGGCAGGAGAACCAGACGCACACCAAATCTTCTGCAACCTGGACATGGAAGAAAATCTCAAGCACATCAGCACATGGTGGCTCTCGTTGGAGAGGTACGTGAATCATGCCCTGAGTCTATGGCCTGCTTCAAGAAGCTACTTCAACAGCTAGGCGCACAAGCCCATGGCCTGCTTTAAGAAGCTACTTCAACAGCTAGGAGCACAAAGAAAACTCACGAGATAAGTGCTGTGCATATTATTATAACAACCCAGACATGAAGCTGTTGTTCCTTTAGTTTTCTCTTGCACAGATAAACTAATTCAATGCCATGCTTCAGGCCAAGGGGCTTTGTTTATTTATTCATCTAAGAGTTTCACCAGGAAGGGCACACTGAACAAGTTGCTCATCTCCTGGTGCACCCTGGGGGGTGGGGGAGTTGGAAGGCACACAATAAAACGTAACCAACACAACAGTTTACATTACCAATGTATGAGAATTGGAAGACAAATAAGTCATAGGCAAACAACAAAACAGTATATAGTGCCAATATGCATAGGGTATGTTACCAAGTAGAGGACAATTAAAAAGCAGTAACCGGCAGCAAAAATTACAGTTGGTATGTATATTCCATTACATCATAATGAACAGAAGGCCCGCAAGTGAGGTAATAGGATAACTACTGCAGCCCATTTAGATGCAACATGTTCTGCTCAGTCGCAGTTCACAGATAGGTAATTATGTAAGGCTGAGGAGATGGGAAGGGGAGAAGAAAGGCAAATCTGGAAGTTCACAGTTTAGGGAAGTGGTATGAGAAGGCTGCCTGGCCGACAGTAGTCATACGGCAGGACACCTAAAGTACCGAGAAACTGAGGACCTAAGTGAATGGGTGGATGGTGGTGGGATTGTTAGGGAAGAGTTAAGTAGGGAGGGAGCCAAACCAAAATTTGGAGATGAATTTAGCACAGTGGAGGAGACATCTGTAATCAAGAGATAGGAAAGCCAAAGTGTGGTAAAGTTGACAGTGATGAGTGAGGGCATGAGCATTGAATGCGAAGTGGCAGAAGGAGTTAAAGAGGGTGTCCAATCTGACTAGGGAGGTCTTGGGTGTGGCACGCTAGACTACATCACAGCAGTCAAAGATGGGGAGGATCATCTTCTGGACAAGTTCACGCCTAGCCGGGAGAGGGAGGCAGTTCCGGTTCCTAAACAGTGCGCCTAACTTGGGATGCAGCTTTTTAAGGATGCATCCCATGACCAGAGAAGGTGAAGTGTTGGTCAAGCCAAACCCCCAGATATCTGAATGAGGAGGTGTTCTCGAGGCCATTCTGTTGAGGATGTGGAAAGTGGGTAGGGAGGGGAGCCTTGAAAGTCTCTGCCTAGTGCCAAAGATCATGGAGACAGTCTTCTTGGTATTTAGGAAAAATTGATGTGAGCAAAATCAGTGCTGAACGTTGTTGAAATTGTTCTGAAGTCTGGTTGCAATATCGATGGGTGAGTGGCCAGAAATGTAAAGGATCATGTCATCCACATACATATGAATAGAGGTAGATGTGCAGACAGACGGCAAGTCATTGAGAAAGATGGAGAAGAGTATGGGGCCCAACACCGATCCCTGAGGGATCCCTGTATTGATAGGTAAGGGTGAGGATATAGAATTTACTATTCTAATTGACTGAGTCTGACCTACCAGGTAGGCATGGAACCAGTTTATGGCAGCAGCTGACAAGCCTGCAACGGAGAAAGAGTGTAACAGGATAGAGTGGGAAACAGTGTCGAAAGCCTTGGCTAGGTCGACAAAGATGGCAGAGATGATTTGACCACTGTCCATCCCACTGAATATGGAGCTAGTGGGCCTAATATGCCTTTGTATGCCACAGGTGGTTGGCAAAACAGTAAATCTGTTACGAGGATACCTGAACAATTTTGGGAAGGCTGCGGTAACTCTGGCAGCTACAAATATAATGAAACTGGATTACCAAAGCTAAGCAAACCAGAAGTATGATATCATCACTCGTGTCAAGGCTATATAGTATATTATAAAAAGGGCCTCAGAAATGCTGCAATCTGATTGGCTGTTAGGATTCCCACAGCCTTAATCCTGTTAAACTGTCATGTACAGCTTGATCACCATGGCACATAGATTCTCCTTGTCAGCATTCCATCCTCTAGCACTGCTGAATCACTGGAATGATGCATTCTGATTCTGAACCAACATTCTGAAACTGTTGGTGGAAGAACTATTTTATTAAAAATCTCCCTCTAAATGTGGAAAACATTCACAAAGTCTACTTTTAACACTTTTCATTTGGAATAATTTTTTTATAATAGCAATAACGCAATCCCAAGAGTTAGATGAACAGTCAGTTAATCACCCCTTAAAGGCAATATGGCACTCAGCTGCACCTCGTGCCACATTATATTCCTAGGGGGTGATTGACAGACTATTAATCTAACTACTAGTCATGTCTTATTGCTTAATTGAGGAACAGAAAGTTGACTCTGACCCAGCAATTTGTTTCCTGATTTTATGCAAGCATTATGTCAGGATATGTGGCTATGGTGGACAAATTGCTGAAAAAAATTTCTCTCACTAACCCAGTCTTGTAGGCAGTACCCATCCCCCATCCAAATAACAGAGCATGGTTAGAGCGAGCTGTTCTGCCACTTGCTGAAACTCACTGGCGAATGGCAAGACTTGCAGGTAGCTGTGGATCTTCCAGTCTTTGGACAAGATGGGAAGATGGACATTTTGGTGTGGTAAGGTCGTGAAGCTGGCCAACTGCACAGGGATGCTGGTATTTGGAAACTTGGGGGACTCGGTGAAGGTCCTGCTCATTCTTCCTTATGACCGAGCTCCAACTGAGAGATTGTTCAGTGCGGTCAACAACACAGACACAAAGTTCAGACCATCACTGACCAACCAGTCCCTGTGTTCCTTGCTGCACTGCAAGTTTAGACTGTCATTATTGCCAACTGACTATACCACCAGCACTCCTCAATGCCTCAAAAGAGGCCACCAGTAAATATAATCAGCAGTTTGTGGAGGACAAAGAAAATAATCAACTTTAAAGTTAAATTATGGTGAACTTGAAAAGGGAGTTGTATGGTGTAACCTTTCTTTACTCAGGGAACCATTTAAAAGTGAAGTGTGCATTTCCATGTTACTCTTAGCACAGTTGTCCATCACTGTTATGATTGTAAGCATTTAAAGCATTACAGCAGCAACGCATCATGCGTTCTCAAATGATCATTTATTTCTAAATATCCCAGGTACTTGCATAATCATAAGCCAGATCATATAAATAGCTATAACATTTTGATACTCTAAGTTCTTTTGCCATGCCAGAAATCATGTGGATGATTTCTAGATTTCCAGTGTAAAAACTTGAACTTGTATTCAAAATCAGTTTTTATAATGGAAATCATCCACAAATATATGTTTATGTACACAGTTAATGTATTTTATGGTTGAAGTAGTTTCTTATGTTCTTAGTGTGACAGAATTATTCAGAGTCACTTCACAGGACTCTAACCTATAACCTCAAGAAGGCACCGTAGAAACACAGTAAATTAATGGACATATAACAAGCAAAGTACAGTACAAATGCAATATATTGCAAACATAATTTCCTAGCCCATTATTTTTCACTATCATTTTTTTTAATTATATAACATATAGTCAAATACAATATATTGTAAATATAAAGATTATTACCTAGCCCATTTCATAACATGGGTGGTCAGGAATGTGGCAGCCGATTGGTGTAGAGCCCCTGAGTAGTTGTGCATTAAATACCCCTTTTAATGCACGCTTCCGTGGAGTGACTCAGGGAAAAGTGCCATCAGCACTTGCTCCCTTCCTTCAGAAACCCACAGGAGAATGGCAGCCATTAAAGGGGTTACTAAAGCGAGAGAGAATGAGGTGGTCCCCTAAAAACTCAGTGGCACATGCTTTTGTTCCGCCGTAGCAACTTCATATTTTTCCCAGCCTGTCCTGACCCTGTAGCCATCCGTGCGAGCTCTGAAAGTGAGCTGAGCACTTCTAGGGAGAGATTCAGTGACAGCAAGACTACGAGAAGACAGAGAATAAGAGTGCCCATTGCTGTTTCCCCTCCCGTAACACACAGCCAAGACAGAGAGAGATAGTGTGCCATGCAGCTGGTCATATCCTGGGACACTGAGAGAGAGAGAGAGAGACAGTAGACCAGACATATAATTTCAAACGTCCTGCAGTGTCATCTCTCTGTATTCAGCCATTGCAGTCAGTATGATCTTCTCTGGCTGGATACAGTGCAGTGCAGACGGGGGAGGAAAAGAGGCCAAGAGAGAGAGAGCAAGACAGAGAGAGAGAGAAAGAGAAAGAGAGAGGGAGAGAGAGAGAGAGACAGGCAGAGCACAGTGAGAGCAAGAGACCGGGAGAAGGTAACCACTGAAGCTGCACAAAACAGACAGTCCAGGTACACCCTTATACTGCTCAGAAAGTACAGTAGCTCAATAGAATACAGTAAATCTGAAAGACATATACATGCACTGTAGTATGGATTGGCTCCAAGGAGTGTGAGTGTGGGGGGGCACAAATAAAGCATGTTTTGGAAAATCTCAAAGTATGTTATGGACAAGAAATACCATAAATCATCCTAATACCATATTTGTAGAATGTATGTGTTCATAACATCAGTGACATATGCATTAACTACTTGGGACTACTTGTCAAGGTGGCAGGATACAGTCAGATTTGCAGTATTTCAAGCTTAGGAAAAGGTTGTCTCCATTTTTTTTAGAGAACCCATGTCATAAGTGCAATAACCCACTCCAGGGTATGGGGTTATTGGGGATTAATCAACACCCCAGGTACTGTGAAGACACTTGGCCTGTGGCTTCGTGCCTCACAATGTGCCCAAGGTGTTGATTATTCCCCAATAATCCCATACCCTGTTGTGGGTTATTGCATACATATTTCACTGTGTCATGTTTTTTTCTAAATGTTTACTTCAGAGTATCTATTTTATTACTATTGAACATTTGGTTTCCTCACAAAATAATATGAAATAACTTATTCTTTGATGTGATTGCACTGATTTTATTTTGCACTCAGTTTTATGCATATGAAATGACCACACAAACAATCTCCTGATTGTAATTGAAGAAACCAGTAGATCTGCATTTTAGGACTGTTGACATGGAAGATCTGCACGCTCACTGGACTCCTACTATACCTCAAACCCAACCTTCACTCACTATCAATAGGCCCCAGCCCTACAGGAACCCATGATTTAGCCCCATGAGAATGGAGAATAAATATGGAGGGTATATTGACTTACCTACCCCTCTAATCAAAAGTGATGTAGCAGGTCTGCCAATGTAAAAAATATCCTTTATTGGAAACAAAATAAACTAACAACTGTCAGTGCTAACAGCGCATAAAGAGCAAACATGTGGAACTCCACCAACATTTTGCAGTTTAATCCTGGCCTGACTCCCACCTCAGGAAAACACTTTGACTCGACAGACTAAGGTGGAAGGACCTGGAAAAAGACAAGTGTCAGCTTCTAGCTCTTTAAAAATGTAGTGGACAAGGAAATTTTAGCTTCTTGGAACTGCCTGACAGTTTTTCTCCCCCTAAATCCCTGTCCTTATCCCTCAATCAGGAGGCGGACCTTTTGAAAGCAACTGGCAATGCTCCTAATAGGGATGTCAGATGCCTGGCAAGGCACCATTCCTCTTTGTTAATGACTGCCAACCTTGCTCAAGACCTGGGATGCCTCTGTGTCAAATGCCATTGGACAGAGTAAGTAGCATCCTACTGAGCCACAATTTCCTTCTCAAGTAAGGCTCCCCTCTCCTAGGTCACCGTGGGCAGCCATAGTGTGAAAGGAACTGTCCTCCCTCCCTCCTCCCTCCCTGAGACAATGGGTGTCTGAATCAGATGCAAAGTTCTGACCCGGGTCAGTTGAATCCCAACATTCAGTGCTCCAAGTGTCACTGCCAAGCCAGGTCACAAATATGATAAAGTTATTACGAAGCCACTTCACTACTGGTATATCTGGTTCTAAAAAATGTTTTTTGGGGGAATCTTTGTTATTTAAGTCATTATAGACCAGATATCCCACTTGAGAGACACTTTTTATGTTGTCTTGCACATGTGCAAGCAACATCTCGTGGTAGTAGTATCACAGTGAGAGGTATGTCAGTGTTGGCGAATGCAGGGCATGCTTTAGTAGGTGCGTTCCTCATTCCCCAATTAGCCAGCATGCTAACACTGATGCAAAAATTGTGTAAGTGCCACCAACCTGAAAGAAATGTGCTGCTGCAATCAGAGACAAGCTCGTCATGCAGCGGCAGAGATGACATGCCTCCCATACGTGCCTTTCCTGGTGACACATTTCAATAAACATGGCAGCAGCAACACAATCCTCAAATAAAGTCAACATCGGGGGTGCAATCCCTGTGTCAGCATGTCCCCCAACCCTTCCACAATGTGTGGCACACTGGGAGCCCACCCCAGTGCACTGCCAATCACACAAAGCTGATCATGTCAGCATATTCCTCCCCCCATCCCCATTGTGTCGCACACCCAGCAAATCTTCCCGCGATGTCTGGTTCCATTTTCTTCTACCTGAAAAAAAGGAAATGGTCCCTAGTTGTCCATGGCACCCTCCTCCCACAACCTGCGCCCACCATCTGCACACCCCACCTCCCCACACACTCCGTCACCCCATACTTACCTCCAGAAGTCCAGCGCTGTGATCTTTGGTGGAACAGGAACACATCTGGACTCTTCAAAGCCGAACTGCAAAATGAAGAAATGCCGGTAAGCTGTGAAATGGCATCAATGGGGGGGGGGGTTCAACTAAGGTGGATATCTCAGCCATGTTTTTGAATTTTGGCTCCAAATTTTCAACATGGTGTTCTTGAGACCCCACCTCATGAACACATGCATTGCCATTTCGTTATTTGGTCCTGAAAGGTGATTTCACGGTCACTGCGTGGGATCAACTTTTGGGACTGATAAACGAAACGACAGTGCCACTGTTCATGAGGTGGGGTCTCAAAAGTCTATGTTGCAAATCTGGTGAAAAAATTCCAAAAAATGACTGTTACGAGCGTGCATTGCGAGGTTTCCATGCACGCTAGTAACTTCGAAAAATGTTTATATTTTCACTCCAGATTTTCAACATTGCCATTTTTTCTTACCTCCTTATGAACAGTATAGCTGTCATTTTTCACATCGTGCCCAAAATGTGTTTTCACACTTTTGGAGCACAATGGTGCAGTCACTTTGGAAAATCAACTTTTGGGACAAATTAACAAAATCAGACTGCCACTGTTCATGAGCAGAGGACCCAAAATGCCTGTGTTGAAAATTTGGTTAAAAAAAATCTCCAGAATAATTGTGTTAAGGGTGTGCATTGCGCAGTTTCTACACACTCTTGTGACTTCACTGATTTATCATATTTTCACTCCAGATTTTCAACACTGGCATTTTTTTACACCTCCTCAAGAACAGTAAAGCTGTCATTTTTCACATCCTGTCCGAATGTGTTTTTGTACCTGTGGTGCCAAATGGCACAGTTGCTGTGCAAAATCACCTTTCAGTTAATGAACTGATAGTGCCACTGTTCAAGAGGTGGGGTCACAAAAAGCCCAAGTTGAAAATTTGGAGTGAAAATACCAACAAAAACCTGGGGCATTAGGGTTTACAACCATAATGCCCCACCCTGTAGAGACTGACAGTTGTCAGGGGTGTGACTTGGGATTGTCGGCTGTAATGCTCGTGACATTCTACCCCACCTCCACCCTGCAGCCAGTGACAGGCATCGAGGTGTGTTTTGGACTCTTCGGCCACAAAGTTCACCCAGTTCTCCTGTACTGCATCCATCTCAATGTATTTCCTTATGGAATGGGGTGAGTGTATGGCCCAAAGACCCCAAGGCACACTGCAACACTTGTCGGTGTCTGCAGGGTAGGGTGAGGTGAAATGGCATGAGCGTTATGGCTAATGACTCCAAAGGCACACCAGTGCCTGCCGTCTGTGCAGCTTAGGGTGGGGTTGCGCCGTCTGGTCACTTCACTGCCATTCCTATTATGCATCTCTCTTAGCTCCTGCACTACCATGCCCTAGCCAGCAAGACAACATTTGGTATTGACAAATGCTTGTTATACTTGATTCAGTGCTGCTGCCCAGTGGCCTACAGGTATAAGTTTGTATCCCTGTGAGTTTCCCATCACATTTTAAAGGCTGTTATCAACACTGTTAGCACTTTTGCCTCCAATATACCTAACTGAAAACAATCTAGTGTGTGCAACTAACAAATATTAAGCCCTGAATACACAACAGAATGGGGGGTTTTGGTATTTGGTTCCAAATAATAAATCATTTTCATTATTAAATTAAAAAAGAAACAGCTATTACTCACCGGAAAGCCATGAGACTGGTTTTGTAGCCATCCATCCCTCCCCTCAGGCAGCTCTCCCCAGCATCTCTCTCTATGGCCATGTCACACTCAGTCTCCCATTAGCAGCACCTCACTGTAACTGACCTCTAACCTGGCATCTAATGCTGATGATGTCATGTGCAGGTCAGAAGTCAACTACACTGAGATTGTACCCCCATTCACTAAAAATACTGCCAACAGCTTAATCTTGTTCTATAAAGTCAGTTTACATCTGTACACATAATTCCCTTTCCTCCCCCCCCCAAGTTGCACCTGGAAATGAGCCTCAGCTCAGTGTGCCTCTCCTGATCACACACTGTCAAATAAATAAATAAATTTACTAGAGACAGAGTCATCCCTTAGTTTACATGGAATCAGAGCAGTGGCAGTGAGTCCAGTTGGTTTAGGTCAACTCAATTTAGCAGCAGACAATGGCATCTGACCCTTTGCAAAGTCTCCCATCATGACTGACCAGAGAGGCCTCACCCTTGTGGAAAATGGTTGAAGGCTGCGAAGTTCTAAATGTGGGTGTAGGCACTGTGGGTTGTGAAGAGCCTGGGCATTACAAGTGTGTGGAGTGTAAGGATTTAAGACTGACTATTCTGTAAAGAGCCAAAGAGGGCCCTTACATACCTGAATGGGTGGTGGGAGTATAAGGTTGGTGGTGTTTCTTTAACACAAGTATGGAAAAGGCAGACTTTTAACTATTCTAACAATTGTTCTGGAAATGTCCAATCCAAAAATTATCTGAATTCTGGAGTGGAACCAGGTTAACCTTTTGGATTGAAATTAGAACTATCTGAGCAACATCGCTTTAAGATTATGTGCTTTGGTTGACATGATTTGTTTATACCCCTACTGGCTGTGCTGTCCTGATGCACAGGTTCTAGCCAATCAGGATGGGATTTCCTTACCCATTTTATGAAGTGTCAGGACTGGTTTGGATATTAGACAACGTTATTGATGTGGGACTCGAATACACAAATTTCTGATCTTCCAGCCCCAAAAGTGATTGTGCTACCCACTGCATAATCTAGCAAACTCTGGTCAGAGCCAATTTGACTGTAGAGCACTTTTAGGAGAGGCAAGAGTGTGGAAAAGAATATGTGGTACTTTTGCTACACTGTAGTCAGTCGTAAGTAATACTGCAGTAATTACAGTACTGTGCATGCGTGATACCCGCACATGTGTAGTTTGGCCTGTAGTCAGCCCTGCACAACATGGCGATGCTGACATAACTATGTATGCACGATAGTCATGCATGCGCAGTTTAAGTCAACGTCACCATATTGCACACGGTGGCTGTCAGTACTGCAGTTGCAGAACAGAAAAGTAGTGCATGGGGAAGTGGGCATGTTTATGTGGCCCATGGAGGGGAAGGGCTGCATAAACAGAATCACTACAAACTGTGTCGGAGCACTTTTGCAGCACATCAGACAGCAGTCCGGTTACGTGCTTCCACAGTGCTGTTATACAAATCTGATGATGGCATAACACACGTGGAGCTTGGCCCATGTAGCTGTACAAGTCAGATTCAGGAGGAGTCTATTAACAAACTACAGATCTGGTCTGGGACTTACTCATCATTACAGTCACTTTCTCATTCTTTTCTAAGCAGCAATTTCTGCCAAATGTGCCTTAATCATATTAATCTCAGTGCTGGTAGACTACTTCTAGTTTTCCCCTGACTGTATTAGGTGGGATAGTAGCAGTCTTGAAGTGGTAGCTGCCAGTGGTGGCATGCTCTGGGAAAAAAGTGGTCCCCATACTTGTCTGCACATTTTAGAAATGATGCTTTTCCTAGTTTTTGCTATAAAGGAACTGACCCCTTTAACACAAAAACAAGGAGTCAGTTATGGCCTCCTACCCCTCCCTTTTTTTACTTCAAGTGAGAAACATCATTATGGGTTTGCATCAGATGTACACTGGCTGCCATAGATGCAAAATATAGTTAAACAGTAGTCAACTGTATGTAAAAACTTTTTTTTTGAATGTGTGCTTTCTTAATGTTAATACCTCTCCACCCATGTGTACTCTGCCCCTGTATTTCTGTACCCCAAGTGCATTATTTTACATTTTTGTGTTCAGAACAAAAATGCCTTTCATATAAGGGTAATCACCAATCTAAATTCTTTATAGTTTTTTTTATGATTTCTTGCGCGTGTGCAAGAAACATCTAGTTGTAGAACAACATTTCAGAGTTGTGTCAGGAACGAGTCCAATGCACAGTAATCTACAGTGGGCTTGCCCTGGCAGACCTATGAGCTTGCAACCAGACTGTGACACTAGTCCCAGTTTCACATCTGGAATCCATTCTCTAGTTGAAAGAAGTAAAGTGCTCGAATGAGAACGCTTCATTTCTTTCATTCATGCCCTTACTGATCTTACCATTTATCTCCCCTCTCATCCTGCAGATGTCCAGGTACCCAGCCTTACACTGCATCCCTCACTCTCCGTGCCATAAGCAGTAAACAGCCCTAGCAGTAAAGAACAAATAAATATTATTTATCCTTCCCCAGACAGACTTCCACGTTGAACTTGTTTGTGTCTCTGTGTGAATGACAGTGCGTGTTCTTGTCCCTGAGCTTCTCTCTCTCTGGTGGTTCAAGTGTGCCACAACGCCCAGCCTGAGCATTGCTCTCTGTGATGGTACCCACTGACCAGCCCCGTGGATCTCCTAGTGTCCATGCTGCCTCAGTGTACCCCACTGCACAATACAAGGAGTAAGAGTGTTGAGAACTGAGGCAGCATTGCCTGCAGAGCTGTAGCTTAACCCTGGATGGCAGGGAGAGAGAGAGAGAGACATGGGCTGCAGGGACAGACACCGCGAAGGAGAGGCAGCAGCCCCCCCCTCAAAAGAAAGTGCAGGGTCAAAACAGCTGATGAGTGGCACCAGTGTCAGGGACACAACAGAGAGAGAGCCCCCAAACAGTGACAACACCGTGCTGAGATGTGGTGAGTAAGCGGAATGACAGTGATCACCAGGTGACAGGTTGTCACTGTTGCAGCACCACCTTGGCAGTGTGAAATTGGGGCAGTGCAATGTAGTGACCATAACCACAATGACCGGTGGCTCCAGGACCTGCACCTGAACAAACATTGATTTAAATGGGTGGCCTGTCCCTAACAGTATCTCTTCCCTCCCACCTCCCACCCCCACCCTCCCGAGAGACAGCAGCAGCGAGGCAGCTTCCAGTATGGCATATACGTGCAGGTCCACTCTGTTCCAGTCAGGGACGGTGTCAACCCCCGTCCCCCAAACAGAGAAGTGGAGTACAATGTGCGCCCAAGCTCGGTTGCCATCCATTTTATTTCCGCTCATTCTTCGGGCACCTTGCTGTCGGCCTGACTCTGTTTATCTTTCTGAAGTTCAGTGGAAGCAGACAGCACATACAGAGAGGAAGAGAAAGTGGCAGCAAGAGTGCCTTGACCAGAACAGAGATCAATGCTGCAGGGTTTTCCTTTCACTGTGGGGGAACGGGCATTAGAGAGAGAGAGAGAGAGAGAGAGAGAGATGAGACACCAGCAGAGAAACAGTGCAAAACAAACTTGGTGCATCTATTCCAGCACTGCACTAAAGGAGCACCCAGACAGAGACAGAGACAAATATGTGGGTCACATATCTGCCCCTTCACATTGACTAGCACAGTGTAGGGTGGGTACTGGATGGGCACTCCAGGTAGCTGCTGCCCCCTACACCTCCAGCTCACATCAGCACATATGGAACAATCTGCAGTAGCCAGAGACTGATGTAGATTACTCATCTTCCCTTCCACACCCATCCCACTCCACACAGGTTGGCACAGTGACAAGGTGACCTCCAGGTAGGCAGCCCAAGGTAAATAGTAGACTGTGGCCTGGCAGAAGTTGGTGATTGGTGAACCCTCCACAACCGTCTTACCAGTGCACATTGGCTGCCCCAGCCAGAGACAGAAATGTGAGTTGCACATTTGCCACGCCACACATGTGTCTATCTAGCCTGGTGGGCACCAGGTGGGTGGAAATGGGGTTGCGGTCCAGATCCACTGGGTGGCCCAAGGCCATTGGCACCCAACACATCTTTCTGTATTTCTGCATATTTGAAGCATTTTCTCCTTCCATTCCACCTCCTGCACATTAGGAGCACCCTGCAGGAGCCAATGACAGATGTGCTTCACACATCTGTCCATCTTCACCCATCCTAGTTCCATGAAATCTGGCACTAGCATTAGGTGGGATCCAGGCAGTTGGCTCTGGAAGAATGATGCCTCATCCCCCATCCCGCCTTCACACAAGGGTAGCATTCCACAGAGCCAGGGATAGAGATTCAAGTTGCACATCTGCCCCTTTATACCCATCCCTGCTCCACCAGAGCTAGCATGAAGATTGGAGTGGGCTTTGGGTGACTAGCACTTCTTCACCACATGCCACACCTCTACACTTGCAGAACACTATGCTTCAGCCAGAGACTCTCCCATGTAATGTGCGCTACCCATGGAGAGCACTCTGAGGTACTGAGATATGAAAATGTGGATCTTGTATCTACCCCTCCACAACTGTTCCCACTATGTTGGGTGGGTAGGGGGTAGGATACAGTGGGTGCTCCTGAGTGACTGGTGTCCCCTCTTGCACCCCCACCTATCAACCCAATACTTTATAGCACCCAGAGAAGAGATGTGGCTTGCACATCTGGCCCATCATAAACTGTGCCCATTCTAAAAAGTTTCACACACAGGCTGGAGTGGGGTCTAGGATGGTGGCCATTAAATGACTGCCCCCCATCCCACCTCCACACATGGGAAGAACTCCTCCCCCTCCATTGCACATTTGCACATAGACAGCTCTCCTCCCCCTCTATGCCTCCTTTGCATATGGGGAGCAATTCAACTTCTCCAGCCCTCTTCCACATGGTGGACATAGAGTCTTATGTAATCATATTTGGTCTCAATCCTTGTTGAATGCAGCATTGTACATATTGTATATATTAGTGTAAAGAAAATTGCTTTGTTTTAATTTATATTATGTGTCCTTACTTTTTGTATCTCACACCATGTATTGTCTTTACCATTGCTTGTACAAGGGATCTTCTTGTAAATGAGCTTGCTCAATGGATTTTATCCCTTCACGATAAACTTAAACTTGAACTTGAACATGGAAAGCATTCTGCCCTCCATTCTATCTCCACACATAAGTATCATTGCTCCACCTCCATCCCACCTCCATATATTGTGAGCACTCATCCCCTGACCCCTCCAGTGCTTCTCCAACTACACTGCATCCCACCTCTTACACACAGGGAACATTCCTCCCCCTCCATTCAGCCTCCACACATGGGGAGCTTTCCTCCCACTTCATATCAGCTTTGTACATAGGAAGCAATCCACCCCTTCATCCCACTGCCCCTACATAGGAAGCATTGCTCTCCATGCATTCCACTCCTACACATGAGGACACCTCCACACATTTGCATCACTCCTCCTCTACCACCATCCCACCTCTGCATATAGAGAGCACTCCTAACTCCATTCCACCATTGCACATGGGAGCACTCTGCAACAGCAGTAGACAAAGATGTCGGTCAGGCATCTGCCTTTCCATACCTATTCCCACTCCACATAATTAGTTCCAAGTTGGGCAGAACATTGGTGGGGTTGAGATGTAATGAGTAAGTTGCCCTGGGAGATGATGCCAATACCCCTCACCACCTCTCTGAATGAAAGGAATCCCTCCAAAATCAATCTTTATTCTTTTCTCCACTCATCACTTTTCTGTGGATTATCCTCCTGTTTGCTTGCCTTACCAGTCACTCCCCTCCCAAGACAGGACTACAGGGCAGATTTTTCCTCAAACTCTCCTGTCTTCTCTTCAGACCACACCACCAGTTCAGCCAGTGTCCAGCACAGTCAAGACGACATGCCACACGTTACTCACAGCTCGGCACTGGACGGGTCAGTTCTTTCTCTAGCAGACCATACTTCAAGTTCTCCCTTAGTTCAACTGAGGCTAGAGAAGAGCAGCACACGATCCCACTCTATCACCAGGACAGCTGACTGGACACCACAGTTTGCTCGGCATGGTATAGACAATGACACAGCACAGCAGCATGCTCACTAGTCTGTCTCACCAGCTTCTCCCACTCTCTCTGTCAATGATGTCTCCATCTCCCCTAGCCATCAATGGTCCTGCACATACACATTGTGTTGCAGCTTGCTCTAACCGCTATGAAGACTGCTGAGACACTGAGTTTTTTAGCAGCTGAGTCTGAGCCAACCTGAAAATAATTTTTTGGGGGGTGAAACACCCTGAACACCCCCACTCCACCTACACCCATGCAATCCACAACAGTTCAGACACATGCAATGCTTACAATTAAAGGCACTCTCCCAGCCCAGCCAGCCCCACCAGCTACCCCGGAACACAAATGAACACTAACCGTGATCCCCCCTCTTCCTCCGCAAGCAGCAAGGATCCCTCACTCTCAAGCAGTCAGTCCTGTACAAGCAGCAGAGTTGGGGGTCTGGGGTCCAGTCGGACTTGCTGCTGTAGTGGAGCTCAAGCCTGCCAGAATACAACAGGACAGCTAAACTGAGTCCCTGTAATCTCTACGGATGGGGGGCTGCTGTGCAGATGATAGCTACAGCCACTCTGGAACAACCGGGGATTTAAAACAAGAGCTGGACTTTGGCAGGCAGCCTGCCATTCACCTCCTCCTACACTGACTGCTTGCAGCTCTTGCCCAGCTGCTCCTCTGCTACCAGTGCCAATCAATGGTCAGTAGTGTTGGTGGGTGGCCCCTGTTGGAGTGGTCAAGCAAGCTCCTCGACTTGTTAGTAGCACCCACAATTGATACTCTCATTGACTTCCTTCTGTGTCTGGTTGCATTTGCCTGTTTTCAAACACCCAATAAACTTTTGTCTCGTGTTTACTTAGATGCAGAATATTAAATATATCAAAATAAAATATAATTTCTTTGAAGAAGATAAAAGCCTTTATTATGGCTCGGCTTCAATGTGTGGTTGGAGAATAATGAAATCTCATCTTGATTGTTTTACTTTCTTATTGCTATTTTGTATTTTTTTTGGCAGTGTCAGTGGTTCAGTAGGTAGCACACTCACCTCTAAGGCCAGGAGATCAGAGAGTTGTGGGTTCAGTTCCCACATCTGGCACTTGGGTTAATGTCCCAGTACTGACACTGTAGTGTAGCATGAGAGGGGTGCTGCACATCTGAGGTGCCGTCTTTTGGATGAGATGTTAAACCGAGGTCCCATCTGCCTGGATTGGTGGTAGTTCAGGTGGATGTTAAAGATCCCATGGCACTTATCAAAAAGAGCAGGGGAATTTCCCTGGTGTACTGGC
Organism: Neoceratodus forsteri; assembly: GCA_016271365.2. Lineage (NCBI taxonomy): Eukaryota > Metazoa > Chordata > Ceratodontiformes > Ceratodontidae > Neoceratodus > Neoceratodus forsteri. The sequence goes on from JADMNL010000022.1 coordinate 75,182,171, forward strand.
CAAGTTTCCCCGATTCACTAAAAATACCACCAACAGCTTAATCTGGTTCAAGGTCAGTTGGCATTCATCTGTATCCCCCTCCCATGGGTCTTGCCTGAAAATAGGCAGGATTTGTCTAGTGCACTTACCTGGTCAACAAAAACTAAATAAATAAATTAAACTTTTCAGGTTAAATCAAATATAATAAAATATAATTGTGGTTTGAGATGATGGAAGCTTTTATTATGGCTCTTTTTGGTTTGATCCATGCACCCTGAAGCTTTCAAGCAGTGAGATCACCATGATTTTGGTAGCCTTGCACCATTCCTCTGATCCTACAAATATGTATCACAATGGTTGCATAACTGTAGATCTATATTCAAATGGCTTTAATTCATTATAATTACATACTAAGAAGAATGGTCTTAATGAGTTCATTTAAGGTTTTATAATTTGACCTTTTGCAATTGTAATGACTTCCCAATCCTGGAGTCTTCAATTTGTTTTATCTAAACATTTCTTTGCTCAGTTCATCAATAGTCCAATAAGATTTACAATAAAATTACTTTAGAACAAAAACTGTATAAACTTTGGATTTGATTTTGAGTAAATATTAACTTCTCTCCGAGTTGAAAATGCATAGGAGATTAGTTGTATATACTTCTGTATTTCTCCACATTTTTACTTTGGAAATTTGTAAAAAAAAAAAAAATAACACTTGACCTTTTGCACCGGTCTTGATCTCCCCTAAAGGGAATGGCTTAAAACTTATTTAGGAGTCATTCAAGAGTTATCCCGAGGTCAAGACTTAGTAAACTATACATTTAATGCATTTTAATAATAGAAGTTGCCAAAGAGGACATAATACATGTAAAAATCAGTGTTGCAGCATAGATGTGTAAAAGCTTTACAGACAGCCATTATTTTTCTTCTCTGTCTTCCTTCTTCCCCCTATCTGGTCAGCATCAGCTTCACATATAGATCTCATAGGATATTGCTGGATAATAATTACTAAAATTAATCCGCTTTTGTTCTGAAAAGATTAAACATGATCCCATCCTGAAAAGATCTAATGTGACCCCCAATAAGCACATCCCTTTGTTTCAAGCTGGTAAGCACTAAAGAATTCCACTGAAGCACTAGTAAGTCAGGATATACTGTTAAATTAGGCATGACAAGATGGTCTGGTCTCATTTCACTTAAAGTGGCGTAGTGCTTTGGAGAAATGAGGCTGTTATAAGTGAAATAAGAGTTATGCCAAACAAATGTAAATATCTCTATATGAATTATGCATAAACCATCAGCATGAAAGTTGTGCAGGACAAAACGACCTTTCAAATGAGCCTATTCATTAAGCTCTGCACTAATTATATTTTTTAAACTATGGCCATCTGATTACCTGAATTTTCATTTTTCTTCACAATTTTCACCTTTCGGATGGCTATATTTAAAAAAATCTAAGGAATTCAGATTAGTGACGTCCCTTATTTGAAAGGTCATTTTGTCCTGAACAACTTTTATGTTGGTTGTATATTGGTAACTTTTATACTTTCCAGGATATTTACATTTGTTTGGCATGACTCCTACTGTGTTCACTCAGAGAAAAACAAGCATTTGTCAATGCCGAATGTTCGCTTGCAGGTATTTGCAGTGGTATTTGGCACTTGGACATGGCTTAAAATAATCAGTGACAAAGAAGTACAAGCATTTGTCAATGCCGAATGTTTCTTGCTTCTATGTGCTGTTTAGGTATTTGGAAGTCATTGGAGTGCAAATATTGAAAATTAGCGAACTTACAAGCGTGCGTAGGAACTGCGCAATGCACGCTCGTAAAACAGTCATTTTTAGGAATTTTTTCACCAAATTTTCAACATAGCCATTTTAAAACCTCTGCTCATGAATAGTGTCACTGTGATTTTCTTAATGTGTCCCATACATTGAGTTCGCGTACCGACTGCGCCATTGTGCGCTACATGGGCGGAAACACGTTTGGGCAGGATGTGAAAATGACAGCTGTACTGCTCATAAGGAGGTGTGGTAAAATGGCAATGTTGAAAATCTGGAGTGAAAATATTGAAAATTCGCGAACTACGGTGTGCATAGGAACTGCATGGCGCACACTGCAGTAAAACAGTCAGTTTTAGGAATTTTTTCACCAAATTTTCAACACAGCCATTTTAAGACCTATGCTCATGAACAGTGTCACTGTGATATTCTTAATGTGTCCCATTGGAGTTCACACACCGACTGCGCCATTGTGCTACATGGTAAAACATTTTGGGTGAGATGTGAAAATGACAGCTGTACTACTCATAAGAAGGTGTGGTAAAATGGCAATGTTGAAAATCTGGAGTGGAAATATTGAAAATTAAGAAACTTCTGGCGTGCATAGAAACTGCTAACGAACACTCGTAAAACAGTCATTTTAGGATTTTTTCACCAAATTTTCAGCACAGCCATTTTAAGACCTCTGCTCATGAACAGTGTCACTGTGATTTTCTTAATGTGTCCCATACATTGAGTTCGCACCAACTGCGCCATTATGCGCTACATGGCAGAAACAGCGTTTGGGCAGGATGTGAAAAATGACAGCTATACTGCTCATGAGGAGGTGGTAAATGGCAATGTTGAAAATCTGGAGTTAAATATTGAAAATTCGCAAACTTACGAAAGTGCATGAGGAACTGCGCATCTATCAGAAACAGGTCATTTTAGAATTTTTTCATTTCAAATTTTCAACATACCCATTTTAAGACCTCTGCTCATGAACAGTGTCACTGTGATTTTCTTAATGTGTCCCATACATTGATTTCGCACACCGACTGCGCCATTGTGCGCTACATGGGCGGAAACACGTTTTGGGTGAGATGTGAAAAATGACAGCTGTACTACTCATAAGAAGGTGTGGTAAAATGGCAATGTTGAAAATCTGGAATGAAAATATTGAAAATTCGCGAACTTACGAACCTGCGTAGGAACTGCGCAATGCACGCTCATAAAACGGTCATTTTTAGGAAGTTTTCCACCAAATTTTCAAAATAGGCTTTTGAGCCCACCTTATGAGTGCTGGCACTGTCGGTTCGATGATCGGCCCAAAGGTGATTTTGCACAGTGACTGCAAAATCACCCTTGAGCCCGAATAACGTCATGACAGTGACAGAATTCATGAGAAGGGTCCCAAAACCCCATGTTGAAAATTTGGTAAAAATTCCAAAAATGCCTGAGATATGCAACAAAGTTGAAAACCCATCTAGCCTATTATACAGCTTACGGCATTTCCTCAGTTCGCGGTGCGCCTTTGAAGAGTGCAGGCGTGTTCCCAGTCCAGCGATGATTGTCGCACCGAGCTCGGAGGTAAGTATGGGGTGAGGGGGATGTAGGGAGGCAGGGTGCGCAGTGGTGGTGCGGGTTGTGGGAGGGGCCAGGAGAAGCGCCATGGGACCGTTTTAATTTACAGGTTTAAAAAAAAAAGATGCCGGACATTTTGCCACGCTGGGTGGGCCCCAGCATGGCAGAAGGATGGCTGGGGCGTGGAGCCTGAGCGGGATTGGGCACCCCGTGGCAGATGACGCTGGATGTTTGCCACGCTGGGGTGGGCTCCCAGCGTGGCAGCAAAGATTTGGGGGGCGTGATGCGGTGCAAGCACACTGCAGTGGTTTTCTTTGAAGAGAAGACCACCACTGTCACACACAGCACCGCATCCCATTGGTGCAGGACCGCCACGCCTGCTCAATGGAGCAGGGGATTGCACAGGAGGGGCACACCTCCAAAGTGTCCCATTCTCCCAAGACGTTCCTTGAGCATGCGCGCAAGCAAACGTAAAAATGAGGTTGTTTAGAAGACCGTATTTTACAAAATATAAAGAATTCAGATTAGTGACAACCCTCGTGTGAAGGCTCTCCTCCTCAGCCAGCGGCCAACTGCAATTTGTGAAGAATGAATGAATGAATCAATCAGTGAGTGCATGTGCATGTGCTCATTCATTCATTCACAATTTCAGTGGGCCACTGGCCAACGAGGAGAGACGAGGGCTGTGCTGGTAGCCCTTTGTCGTTACATTTCGGGATAGGGGAGTGGGGTGGGAATCTACCTATTAGGGTGGGGAGGGGTGGTGCATGGGGGCCACTAGACCACAAGCCAGGATATAAGGACATTTAATAAAAAAGGGGGGGTTGGGATTCGGGGATTGGAAGGGAGGGTAATTTTACTATTACACTAGACCACCAGTGAAAATTATTATATGGTGTTCAGAGGATAAGGATGGTGCACGGGGGGTAAATGGTATTATTATTATACTGGGGTAGGGGCCACTAGCCACCAGAGTTAGGTTTTATTTTCATTTGTGGGGCAACGGAGGAAGCAGGTGGAATTTCCACAAAGATTGGAAATTGATTTCTGAACTTTGACTTCCGCTTATCTTCTGCCTGCGGAAGATTTTTGTCACACACCCCTACATAGGACAGGAGCCAAACATAACATGAACTCAGACAATGCCACCAGAAACCGAGACGCAGAACTTAATACTTCATATAGAAAAATAGCAGTCATAAAGGAGCCAAGAAGGAAAACTTTTCAAATGTCCAACAGCACCAAATCCTGCAATCCCACGCAATAGTTAAGTCACAAAACCACTCACAGACCCATATAGAATCCCATAAAAACACCCAAATATACATCACAAAATCAAAATAATAAAATATAAAGCTACTGAATAAAGCTGCCATGGAATAAGTGAAAGTGAAACCTCCAACAAAACAGCGAAAGTCCCACCTAGTCACAAAAATCAATGAGATGCGATACTAATACATTAAATAACCAATCACAGCAGTGAAATAAGATACTAAAACGGGCACAGAAAAGCATAAAAGAAAGTCACAAATTCAAAAATATCACAGTAAAAACACCATAACATGGGCAAAAATCACCACACCTCTATTGTATAAACTGAATATGTTATTGTTGTAATACGTGGATTTATCTGCACTTCATGCACTGACATCAGGAAACATCACCGTGGCTCTGCTACACTCCACCACTCATGAAGTTACCCAAGTCAGTTTGCACTCATGCAGATAAATCCTGTATTCCACCACAGCCCAGCATATATCACTTACATCTCTCAGTACCATGAAATTCTATTTCAAAATTCATCTGGTCTAAATTCCTTCATGGGTATTTGCATATGCTTCCCAAGACACTTTGCATTATTGGGGTATGTGGAATTGTTTCCATTTAATTTATATGCATTTCATAACACATTAGTGTATGGAAAATGAACACAATTCTTTGCAAATTTGTTCATAAAGTGTGCAATAAGACTACAAAACACTGTGTTGATGTTTAACACATCACACTTAAAATTTCAAAACACTTATGTGTTAAAATAATACATTTACTATGCACATTTTAACACATAACTATGTCAAAAATTCAACACACCAAATGAGAATTTTGTTCCCAAAGTGTGTTATCATTGTGTGTTAAAAGATACACATTTGTGTGTTGAACAATTTACACATCACTGTGTAAAATTAATTTAATACACTACATGTGTGAAATTTAACACACACAGGGTTTTCCTTAACTACACTAACTGGTATGTTAAAAATTAACTAATTTTTTGTTAGATTTCACACATATCTTCTAAGAGACACAATGGTGATTTGTTCAAAGTCACATAGTAAGCTGTCGACTGAGTTTGGGATTTGAACATATGGGGCCAGATTCACAAAACTTTGCCCCAGTGCAAACCGGGTTACGCACCAAAGTGGTATTCACAACAACCCAGTTTGCACCTGTGAACTGGATTTGTGCAAGGGCAAAGTTCTGAGGAGGCTGCAATGCAAATGAGGAGAACGTGACCTGCATATCGGCACAGGCCCGTTCACAAAGCATTTTCTGCATGCAAGGGCCTTTTGCGGGGTTCCCTTGTGTGGAGAAAATACCGCTGATCAAGACCTATTCTGCGCAACTCTATTGGCTGCTGGATGTACTGCCGATTGCTGTCCCATGCAGACAAAAAGAACCGGCATGTCCCTGGTGCCAACTGAATCCCTCTCCCACCAATCACCTTCCAGACCACATATAAAAATTAAACTTCCCCAGTAGTCTAGTGGTCCCTTCCCTCTCTGATCACCAGCCCAAAAAGTAAAACAGACATGACATTGTCCCCCCTCCCCTATAATCTCTGATTACCATTTTGAGGATGTAAAACCAGTCTCCTTGGCCTTCCAGTGGTCCCTCCCTCACTGATCATCAGCTCCATATAAAAGCAGTATATACCCTGGTGTTCTAGTGGTCCCTTCCCTAGCTGATCACCATCCCAATCACCCAGTGCCATAACAATATATATTCCCAGATGGTCTAGTCCCCCCCACTGCTTACTTGCCCAATCAGTAATGATGGAAACGTATGCCCTGTTGCTAGAGATGCCCCCAACCCTCATTGAACGCAGGCCCAAGAAGTACATATAGAAATGAATAAACATATTCCCTGGTGGTAGTGGTTCCTCCCCCTTTGTGTCATCTGGTCGCTGGCCTGTTCTAAACTAAAGAGGTTTCCTGGTGGCTAGCAGTCCCTCCTCACAACCGAACACCCACCCAAGATATAGAAAAACATTCCCTGGTGTTCAGTGGTACCTTCCCCCAACCGATCATCCTCCCAATATATATCAAAGACTGTCATTGGTGTCCAGTGTACCCCCATCCTTATCGCCTGTATAAAACAGTTCCTGATTTCTCTGGTGGTCTAGTGGACCCCCCCACCCTGTCAGGGAGTGACCAACCACCCCGGTCCCCCAAACGAGACCCCCTGACAGTGACCAGCACAGCCCTCCTCTCACCACCATGGCTGGCTGCTGACTGAGCTCTCAATGAGACTGTACTGTATTTAGTATGCGATCATTGAATGACAGCTCACTCTGAGCTGTCAATCACTGGCAATAAGTGTTATATTGGCATTAAAGCCATTTAAACTGCATTTTTTAGTTTTGAGTGTTTGTTCAAGTCTATCAAGTGCAGGCATCTATTTGAGCTGTGTGCCTTAGCCAGGCTGGCAGCCAACTTTCCTGCACCAAATCCACTTGAGGATTTGCAGTTCAAACCACTGGAGTAATGTTTTTATATATCTTGGGCAGGTGTTTGGGTGTGGGGAGGGTCCGCTAGCCACCAGGGAACCTCTCTATGTTAGAACAGGCTGGTAATTGAACCACACGGGTGGGGGAATCACTGCCACCAGGGAATCATTTATTCATTTCTATATTTACTTCTTGGGCGGCATTCAGCGAGGGGGGGGGGCAGCACTAGCACCAGGGTATACATTTCCTTCATTACTGATTGGCATGATGTTTGGCAAGGGAAGGACCACTAGACCACCTGGGAATAGATATTTTTATGGCACTGGGTAATTTGAATGGTACACAGCTGGGGGGGGGCACCACACCACCAGGAACATATGGTTTCCTATCAACGGGATGGCGATCAGGGAGGGGGAAGGAACCACTACCACCAGGGAATAGTGTGCTTTTCTTTTTTAGGGATGTGGTCAGAGATTGGGATGCGGGGACCACCAGAGGGACCATCTTTTGCTTTCACAGGATGGAATTCAGTGATTGGGGAGGGCTGGGACCCATACCTCTCAACCTCTTGCCTCATGAATCAGGGACACGGCTTAAAAAAATCAGGGACAAAGACCTCAAATCAGGGACACATATTAAAAACTGGTACTATTTACTCAGAAGGCTGATAGAATAAAGGGATGTGTGTTATGGTGCATTTTCTGAAGGAAAACAAGTCTGTAACTTTAATGCTTGACATTATTTTGTGCTTTTAATCTCCACTGTTCTGTCACAAAAATACAAATTTTACGAGGGACAGAGAAAGATTTTGAGGCCCAATCAGGGACGTCCCTGAAAATCAGGTACAGTTGATAGGTATGCCGGGACCACTAGACTACCAGGAATACTATTTGTACATATTCGGTACAGCCATCAGCAGTGGGGGCAGTAGACCACCAGGAACTGCGGCTGCATCAGGCAAGAGCTGGAGGAGGCCCCACTAAGCCACTCATAGTCTATGTAAATGGGCATATAAATGGCAACATAGTGCCTTGCATGCCCAGTGTGTTCACTTACATAGGTACTTTAGTGAATAGGAAATAGCGCACCTGCACTATTCATTGGGGGGGGCATTCTTCTACTTGGCTGTCAAGCATAGCTAGTGGAATTAGCCATGGCTTTCCTGGGTTAGCACTGCCCCATGTTGGCCCTATTGACAGTCAGATAGCGCACCACACTATCCGACTGTGAATAGCAAGATTTCACGCCTGCACAACTGCAAAGTGCAAACATTTGCACTGTGCTTTGCGAGTTTTTGTGAATCTAGTCCATGAGCTTCTGTTTTACATTTCTGTTTTCTATTAACTGCCAACTACCTTCTGATTCATAGAAACACATACAACTGTCAGTAGAAAAAGATCATTGGTTCATCCTGTCTGCCCAGTTGTACCCCACTCTATCCCATGACCTACTGTCTAGATGGGGTTTTCTGATCTATTAAGAGAAAGTGACTCACGTGATGCAGTGGATGTGTCTTGGCCTAACAAACAAAAGGTCAGTGGTTTCATTCCCAGGGGGAGCATCTATTTGTTAAGAAGAGCATTGGTGGTACAGTGGTTAGCATAGCTGCCTTCCAAGCAGTTTACCCAGGTTTGATTCCCAGTCCATGCAGGAAGTAATGTTATTAGTCCATTCACGGAAGAGAGAGTCCTGGAGGAACTCTCAAAACTGAGGGTGGACAAAGCAATGAGACCAGATGGTATACACCCTAGGAACTACGGATGGTGCTAGCAGCACCGCTGGCAGCTCTGTTTAGTAAGTCGTTTGATACAGGAGGGGTTCCAGATAACTGGAAGAGGGCACATGTGGTCCTTCTCCACAAGAGTCGAAGCAGGGAGGAAATAGGTAACTGTAAGTCACTCAGCCTCACCTAAGTAGCGGAAAAGATTATGGAGGTGCAGCTTAAGGAAAGGACTGTGGAGCACTTGGAATTCAGCGGTGCACAGTACCTAAGGCAGCATGGATTCACAGCAGGAAGGTCATGTCAAACAAATCTATTAGATTTGTTTTGACTGGGTGACACAGGAGGTGGCTAGGCAGGTTGGATTTCACCTACCTCAATTTCAACAAAGCGTTCAACACTGTTCCTCACAGAAAACTGGTCAACAAGTTAGGTAGCCTGGGGGTGGGCCACAAAGTAGAAAACTAGGCTAGAAACTGGTTGAGGGACAGACAGCAGAGGGTGATGTTGGTAAACAGGATCCAATCCAAGGAAAAGGAGGTGACCAGTGGGGTGCCCCAAGGATCAGTCCTGGGGTCAGTCCTTTTAATGTCTTCATCGGTCACATCACTGAAGGACTGGAAGGGAAGGTTTGCCTGTTTACAGATGACATCAAAAACTGCAACAGGGTAGACACTCCAGAGGGGGTTGAGAAAATCAGGAGGGACCTAGGGAAGCTGGAAAAATGGTGTGAGGTGTGGCAATTAAAATGTAATGCAAAAAGTGCAAAATCATGTAGCTGGGGTGCAGAAACCCTGTGGAGAGCTATGGGGGGGGGGAGTTACTGATGGTTACCAAGGAGGAAAGAAATTTAGGGATAATCATCTCAGATGACCTAAAGATGGCCAAACAGTGCTCCAAGGCAGTGGGGGAAGGCCAGTGGCATGTTGGGGGTGCATAGGAAGAGGTATCACTAGTAGAAGAAGGGAGGTAGTGATGCCAGTATACAAAACGTTGGTGAGACCTCATCTGGAGTATGGTGTACAGTTCTGAAGGCCGCATCTTTGTAAGGATGTAGATAGGGTAGAGGTGGTTCTGAGAACAGCAACTAAGATGGTGCAGAACTTGCACCACAACACATATAAGGAGAGACTAAAAGACCTCAATATGTATACAATGGAAGATAGGAGGGGAATGGGGGGGTATGATAGAAGCCTTCAAGTATCTTAAGGGCATAAACAAAGTGCATGTGGACAGCATCTTTCAGTTTAAAAGATGCACAAGGATGAGGAAGCATGATATGAGATTGGAGGGGAGCAGGCTAAAAGGGAATGTGAGGAAATGTTTCTTAATGGAAAGGGTGGTGGATGCAAGGAATAGCCTGCTACAGGAAGTACATAAGAACATACGAATCTGCCAGCAGAAGCAGACCACCCCGTCTATCAATGTCTGCTCAAGTATGCAGCTAGCCCCCTAGATTGCAGCTGCCCCAACCCCCTTCCCATCTGTCATTCCAGTGACGACCTCGGCCCCCTCCACACAGACCTTCCCTCATGCTCTGTCTACTGCCCTCTTAAAACGTCCTACTGTCTTACCTGATACCACCCCCTCTGGTAGAGCATTCCACGTAGACACCATCCTCTCCATGAAGTAGTGCCTCCTCATCTGCCTCCTAAATCTTCCTCCCTTCAATCTTAGTCCATGCCCCCTTGTGTCCCTACCCTTCCTCAGTTTAAACACCCCTTCAGTGCTAGCTTTGTTTATTCCCCTTCAAATACTTGAACATTTCCATCATGTCACCCCATCCCTCCTCTCCACCAGAGTGTACATATTCAGCTCATTCAGTCTGCCCTCATAGGCCTTGCCCTCCATCCCCTGTATCATTTTTTTGCCCTCCGTTGCACACCTTCCAGTAAATTAATATCCCTCTTCAGATACGGCTGCCAGTACTGCACAAAGTACTCCAAGTGTGGCCTGACCAATGATCTGTAGAGGAGCAGGATCACCTCCCTATGCCTGGATGAGAAACCCCCTGTGACACAGCTCAGCATCCTGCTTTCCTGCACTGGGCAGTGTTGTCCATGCTACCTGTTACCAACACCCCAGGTCCTTCTCTTCTTCAGTGATCCCCTAGCCTCACCCCTCCCAACCAATAGTCCCTCCTTGGGTCCTTTGCCACGAAGTGCATAACGTTGCACTTATTCGCATTGAATCACAGCTGCCACTTCTCCGACCATACCTCCAGTTTGGTTAGGCCCCCTTGTAGTTGTTTCCATCATCCTCTTTAACCACAACTGCCCCCATTTTGGTATCATCTGTGAACAGACTAACCCTGATCCCAACTCCACATGCAATATCTGAGATAAAGAGCCCAAATAGCACCAGGTTCAGCACCGAGCCCTGTGGCACACCGCTCGTCACCGGTCTAAGTGTTAGAGCTCCCCCCAACTACGACTGGTTGCAGCCTCCCCTGCAGCCAGGTCCTTATCCAGTTTGTCAGCTTCATCTCCACCCCAACAGCAGTCAGCTTCCCCTCCAGCCTTCAATGAGACACTGAATCAAAGGCCTTGCTGAAGTCCAAGTACAGGACATCTACAGCATGACCCTTATCCAGCTCTCTTGTTACCCAGTCATAATATTCTATTAGACTGGTCTGACAAGAGACGAACCCGTGCTGCCCAACCATCCTGGAGATCATTACCTTCAAGGAATGACACCAGCCTCTCCTTCAGTATCGTCTCCATATGTTTACCCACTATGGAAGTGAGATTGCAGGCCGATAATTTCCTGGCTTATCCCTAGGGCCACTGTTGTGTATGGGCACCACATGGGCCACCCTCCAGTCCTGAGGCACCCATCCCATGTCCAGCGAGGTGCTGAACCAGTCCACCAGCGGCTCAGCCAACACCTCTACCATGTCCCTCAACACCCTGGGGGTGGAAGCCATCAGGACCTGTTGCCTTGTCTACCCTTAATGCCCTCGGACCCTCTATTACTCTACTCCCTTCGCTCATTCCATCTGTCATCTCCTCCTCCACTCCCACCCCCACCCTTTCAGTCCATGGTGGTAGTGGACCATCCTTCTCCTTTGTGAAGATGGAGCAGAAGTATTCATTTAGTACTTCCACTTGTTCCTCTCCCTTTTCCACCCATTCCCCTTCCCACTTTATCTTCACTATATGGTCTCTGCATTTCCTCTTTTCCCTGACATATCTAAAATAGTCCTTCTCCCCTCTCTTGATGTCCTGCACTAACCTTAGCTCCCTGGAGGCCTTGGCTACTCTCACTCGCTTGCTCACCTCCTTGGACCAACTCACATAAACCTCCCCGTCCTTGTCCTTCCTCATTCTCCTGAACTTCTGGTACGCATCTCTATTTGCCCTCAACCACTCCAACACTTCTCTATTCAGCCAGCATGGTTTCCTGGCTCTGCACTTCTTGCTCTTAGTCCTGGTGCAAGCTTCAGTAGCTTCTTTTAGCCAAGTTTTAATAATTTCCCACTTTTGTTGTGCATCCATCTCTGGCCTAATACCCTGAAGTCTCCCTTGCAGTATTTCTCTCATCCTCTCGAAGTCCACCCTCCTAAAATCCACCATCTTTGTGACTGTGCCTCCAGACTCCCTGCCCAACTTGAGAGTGAACCACACTGTTTGGTGGTCACTACCAGCTAGTGGGTCTTCCACCCTTATTTCCCTCACTGCCTCTCCATTTGACAGCACCAAGTCCAGTGTGTTACTTAGTCATGTTAGCTCACTGACCAGCTGTGTCTGGAGACCATCCTGGCTTGCATCCAGGAGCACCTGCTTCCTGACACTGGAGGTGGTAGGGGTGCTCTAATCTACCCCTGGCAGACTGAAAAACCCAACAGTCACCACACTCCCCTTTCTACACACCCTCCTTATTTGCTCCATTAACTCCCTGTCCAGTTCCACTGATTGGGTTGGTGGTCTGTACACCACCCCCAGCCTCTGCTTTCTACCCTTAAGTCCACAAGCTGCATCCATAGTGCCTCTGTCCTCCTTTCCTCCCCTCGTCTCTTGTACATCTGATCCCTTCTCTCACATAGAGTGCTACCCCATCCCCCTCTCCCAACTCTCCGGTCTTTCCTGTACATTTTATACCCCGGGATTGCCAGATCCCAATCATGGTACTGGGTGGCCCAAGTCTCAGTCACTGCAGCAATGTCCACATTCCCCTCCGCAAGGAGCACCTGAAACTCCGCTGTTTTATTACCCAAGCTCCTTGCGTTTAGGGAGACCACCTTCCGCCCATTCCCATCTGTCCTTCCCCCCTCTACTCCTTAGTCTGCCCCCCTCCTTTCAGTGGTCCCCTCCCCTTACCCTCAACATTATCAAGGGGGGAAAGCACGTTTTGCACGCCAACCTGGCAACCCTGCACATTAGCTGTGCACTCCCCTCGCCCCTACCTAGTTTAAATACCTTCTTGAAACAATATAATCCTCTAATTTGCTATTTAATGCCCCCTTACCTGCCCCATTCATGTGTAAACCATCCCTTGCATACAGTTCTCTGTTAGTCCATGTATCTCCCCATCCTCAGACCAACCCAAACCTTTGTGCTTTACACCAGTCTCTCTGCCAGAAGTTGAACTCCACTATCCTTTCCTTTCTTGCCCTGCTCGCCCTTGGGATCAGTAGCACCTCCGAGAATGCCACGGACCTCCATATTTCCAAGCATAGCTTCCCCAGTTCCTCAAACCTCTCTTGTACCAACTCCACTGTACAGCCCCCCCAGGTCATTTGTGCCCACATGTACCACCATGTGAGGTTCCTGACATCCTCCCCTAACACACTTCCTCAGAGCCTGCCCTGCTCTGTCTGCTGTCAGGCCTGGTACAGGTTTCACCCAAATCTGACTGTGTTTTTCACCTCTCCCCCCCACCTGATGCCTTTCAGGATAAAATCTCCTATCAGTATAACTGCCCCCCTTCCACACTCCCCTTCTGGTTTCCTCTCCCCCTCCCACCCTTCGTGGCCTTCATTCCTTCCCTGTCCCATAATTTCTGGAGCTGTTCTTCTTACTCCTTCTCCTCCTCTCCTCTCCAGCCTCCTGTCCACACTTGCACTCTCTCTCCTAAGCATCCCTTCTCCCCCTGTGGTGCACCCCATCCCCCTATGCACCATGTCCCCTTCCTCCTGGGCACTTCCTGCTGCCATTGCCATGGCATTGCCCCCTCTCCCCAATGTACTCCTCTGTAGCGCTGGCCCCTGTGCCCCCCTCTTCTCCTCTCCCAAGCATCTCGCTCCCCCTTCTACTTCAGTTGCCAGTATCTCGTACCTGTTGCATGACCCCAGTCCCCACCCCCCTGCTGTGTCCTCGCTCCTGTTTTATTCTTCTCCTTGGCATCCTCTCCCTCCCTTTGTGCCTACCTACCCCACCCTCTCTGACCATGCTCCTCAACCTGTCCATCTCTACTTCCATTCACTGGATCTCTGCCTGTAGGTCTCTTATCCTTCAACATACGGGACACTCCTGTAGCCTCCATAATGTACCCATCCAGACTGCCAACCCACATCCATTGCAGATTACTAGTCTGTCACCCTTATTCATACTTCTGCCTCCACTCCCCTGGAGCCTGCCCCCCCTTCCCTCTTGACCTCAACACCTCCGTCATGCCGACCACAACCCCTCCTCCTCCTATGTTCCTTTGGTGTCTGCATCTCCCCTCCCATGCCATGCCCCTATCTCTGTCACTGCACTCAGCCACAAAATGTACCGTGCCTTCCTTTGACTATTCAATGCTGCTCAGAGCATCAATGTGCATACTGACCTCTCTTCCTTAAACCTCTGCCAGTGCTACCTGCACATTACATTAAAAAAAATTTAAACCCTAAAATCCAACTAGTAAAAGCTTGAGTGACAGAACTTTTCACCACCTGACTGTTCACTTTAGGAGTTAGTTCATATGGGCAGTTTGCAGCTCCCTAAGCACCTCCCTCACAGCCTTCAAGCCCAACCCTCAGTGGCTTTCCAGTATTTAAGAGCCAACAACAGTCCTGAAAATCAGTTACAGAGTTTAAAGAAAGCTTTAAGCTGCTCCCAAGCCAACAGCAAATTCACAAAAAATCAGTTACAGAGTTAAAGATTTAAGCTAATCCCAAACCCACAGTAAACTCACAAAAAATCCATTACAGAGTTAAATAAACATTTAAACTAATACCAAATCAACAGCAAAACTTACTCTCCTCCGTTTCCGCACAACTAGCAGAATGAGTGGGCAAAATGGCCCTGTGAATAATTAAATAGAAGTTCAAACTGAATTCCAAACAAACCTGATTGGCTACTCTGTCTCTGGGCAAAGAATCCCTTCCCCCCAGCCAGCCAGCAACAGTCCTGAAAATCAGTTACAGAGTTTAAAGTAAGCTTTAAGCTGCTCCCAAGCCAACAGCAAACTTACATAAAAATCCGTTACAGTGTTAAATAAAGATTTACACTAATCCCAAATCAACAGCAAAACTCACCTTCCTCCATTTCCCCTCAACAAGTAGGTGGTGGGAGCTAGAAGCAGGTAGTGGGAGCTAGCACAGTGGGAGGATTCAAATATGCATGGGATAAACATGAGGGAACCCTGGAGGTGGGAAGTGTGGCCGGGCGTGGGTGAAGGATAACACAGACAACTGCAGATTGATGCCACGCACCACAGTGTGGCTTTATTCTCTTTCAAAGTCAGGATAAAATAATTAAGTACAAAATAAATTAAGTAACATTCTTTATAGAGCTGCAAGTAATTCACTTTCCTTAGTGGCCACAGGGGATAACCTTAAGCAATGGTATATCCCTTCTTCAATATATCAGTTTGCAGCAACAGACTATGCACGTCCTTTCTCTGCATCTTGGTCAGCACCTACTAACTCTCTGATCTCTCTTTCCTGTGAAAATGATCCATTCTCTATGTTGGTCTTGCATATATTAATGATAGTGAGCCCAAATGTAAGCCCTCTGTAAATGGGGGTTCCTAAAAGCCTTCCTAGGGCTTGCCTAGATGCCATGCCTAACTGGTGTTCGGCGTAAGGCCGCTAAATACGGACATTGTGAGTGCTCTTAAAGCCTTCAGCACTGTCTCTTTAAGAGTTGCCTGCCTGCAGGCTTTAGTGGTTTAAATGGGGGGACTGGGTTTTTTCTGCTCGAATCCCGTCCTGGGCTGCTGTCTGATTGCTCTGTTTCTGCGGTCGCTAACAGTGCAGAGGGAGCCCATCTAAAAGATGTAATTGTGTCCCCAAAAAACATGTAGAGCATTGGTAAGGTTGCAGTTTGACTAACTTGCCTTTATTGCAGCTGGGACTTTGTGCTGTGCCCCTCCATTTTGGACCCGGACTGTTCTGAAGGGTCCAATAGAAGCCACAGGGCACTTAAAATGGTGTATATAGTGACCAATCAGAATCAGGACTCAAACTGGAGCCACCTGACCAATGGGGATACGGCTAGTGATTCTGGGAAATGAAGTTCTGAAGAATGGTGCCTTGTTTGCACCAATAGGGGCCGCATTAAGTGACTGGCATTTGCAGCCCACCTATGGGATCCGCTGATGCCAGAGTGGTAGATCTTGCCCTAACTGCCGAGGGGCAGAGACGTTGTGGCTGTGAGCAAGAAAGGAGCTCCGGGCTCCTGTGCCTTTGAGTTTTGCATGGAAAGCGCGTGTGGTGGAAGGCCAGATTTGGGCGGCTCGGTCGCCGGTGAGAATCGGATTAAATCCGCTGGGTAGCAGTCAGAGGAGGCTGTGCAGGAGTGCAGCTGCTTACCAGGCTCATCCTGTAGAGGACTAAAGAATTTGCTGAATCGCACTCGGTCTGTCAGGAAAAAGTGAAGCTGCGGTGACTCTCCGATTAGCTGTGAGTTCGGTCGGGCCCTAGGAGCAGCTGCCTGGTATGGTACCCCTCTGTTGCTTTTCATATAAATGTGTGGAGAAGTGTCTGAAGTTCAGGCTCAGCCCTGCGAGTGGTGTGAGAGCGTTTTTCCTTCTGGAGTCATGAGTACTAAATCAGGGTAGCTCCCTGTTAAATGTTAATAGCAAGGGCAAGATCTTCTGGTTACTTTGCTGACTACACTAACTGAGCCTGCTGGCTCCATCTAATCTTCGTAGGAATTAAATGCTCATTTGTGTCAGGGCCACAACCAGCTGCATCGAGGAACTAGCCTTTAGGGCTTGGGTACCCATAGACAGTAACTTATAGGTTAGGCCTGTGCACGGAGCCCTAGGTAGATAATCATATATTGTAGTGGTAAGCCAATCACCCTGATTCCCCCCCGGTCCTGGTTATCTCCCCTTAAGTAAATTGATTGCTTGTTTTGCAAAAGTACACTGGCTAGTTTGTGTATTAATGGTGAAATACTACTCAGTGGATACTGTGTAACTGTACCTTACTTTGCAGGGGGTGAGCTGAGTGGTTTGAACCGGGGGGGGGGTAAGTGTATATGGTAAGGACACTAACTGACTTGTGTGGGCCACTAGTGGGAAGAAAGGGGGGTTGCAGCAACCCAGAGGGCTGTGACCGAGTCAACCTCGACTGTTCTAACCCCGACCTCTGGGTGGAGGCACCCGTCAATGGATCTGGGCCCTCACCCTGTTACAGTTAGGGCAGGCAGGGGTAGTATCCCTCAGGATAGCACCCCCTGGGGGTTACACAAATAAAAAAAAACAAAAAAAACAAGCTAAAGACAAAGCACTGAAGCAAGGGTTACCCCAAAGGGCATTGGCAATAAGCCAGGTTTCAAAGAAATACAAAATCACATATACTTCCATAATACAAAGCATCATGGGATGTATACATACATATATACATGCATACATACATACAAAATTGCCAGCAGAATTAGGCCAAATGGTCTATCTAGTCTGCTCATATGTGCAGCTAGCACATTTTACTTCGCAACTACCCCATCCCTTTCAATCCCCTTCCTAAATAACCCCCCTCTCACCCTGTCCCATCTCCTCTTAAAACCTCCCACCATCATACATGACACCACTTCCTCCGGCAGAGCATTCCAATTAATCACCACCCTCTCTGTGAAATAATGTCTTCTTATTTCCCACCTAAATCTGCCCCCTTCCAACCAAAGGCTGTGCCCCCTTGTGTCCCTCCCACTTCGTAACTTGAATATCTCTTCAGTATGAGTCTTGTTTATCCCTTTTATGTATTTGAATGTCTCAGTCATATTTCCCCTATCCCTTCTCTCTTCTAAGGAATACAAGCTCGGTTCCATCAATCTCTCTTCAAACGATCTGTCCTGCAAACCCTGAATCATCTTACTGGCCCTCCTCTGTACCCACTCTAGCAATCGCACATCCCTCTTCAAATATGGGTAACAGAACTGCACACAGTACTCTAGGTGCGGCCTGACCAGTGACTTGTACAGCGGCAGAATTATCTCTCTGCTTCTCAAGAAAATGCCCCTTGCAATACAACCCAGCATCATGTTTGCCTTTGCTGCCGCTCTCCTACACTGCTCAGAATTGTTCATATTGCCTGTTACCACCACCCATGGATCCTTTTCCTCCTCACTACAGAACTGCACACCTCCCAACTGATAACCCCACCTGGGGTTCTTTGCTCTGAAGTACATCACTTTGCCCTTTATGTGTTGCTTGCACTTATGTGCAAGAAACACATGCGTCTACCAGTTAGGGGCATGCAATGTGTCAAGAGAATCGGCCCGTCTCAACAGAATCAGCTGTTTTGGTGCATTACCTGCCACCAAAACAGCTGATTGAGTGGTGTCCTTATGGTGACGGCTTCTCCGTCGGCCTCTCACAGTCCACAGGAAGCCAACAGAAAGCCACCACCTGCCGTTCAGTGTGCCTTCCTGGTGAAACATTTCAATAAATAATAAAAAAAAAAAAAAAAAAAAAAAGCTGATGGGGTGCCCAATCACCCTGTTGGCATGACCCCCCTCCCCAGTTCATTTGCCGACAGGGTAGCCCAATCCCCCTCGGCATAATGCACCCCCTATGGTCTATGCTCCTCCCAGCACATTGTATGGCTGGGGTGCCCAGTCCCCATCTGCTCCACTGCCCCCAAACAAACTTCCATCTGCCATGCTGGGAGCCCACCCCAGCATGGCAAAAAGAATCTCCCTGACAGCTGGGGTGCCCAATCCCCATTGGCTCCCTGCCCCCAAACAAACTGCCTGGTGCCATGCTGGGAGCTCATCCCAATGTGGCAAAAGTCCCCTGTCATCTTTAAAAAAAAAAAAAAAAAAAAAGACCTAGAAGGAAAAAACTGTCCCTCATTGATTCTCTTGCCCCCTTCCCAACCTGCGCCCACCCTCTACGTACCCCACCTCCCCACCCCACCTCACCCCATACTTACCTCTGGAGACCAGTATGATGATCTTCAGTGGATCAGGAACACGTCTGCACTCTTCAAAGCCAACCGCAAACTGAAGAAATGCCAGTAAGCTGTATAGTGGCATAAATGTTTTTTTTTTTCAACTTTGGTGCATATCTCAGCCATATTTGGGAATTTTTTCACCAACATGGGGTTCTTGGGACCCCACCTCATGAACTCAGTTACTGTCATTTTGTTATTCGGTCCCGAAAGGTGATTTCGCGTTCACTGCGTGGAACCACCTTTTGGGACCGATTAACGAAACAACAGTGTCTCATTTCATGAGGCAGGCCCCTTAAAACCCTATGTTGAACATCTGGAGAAAAAATTCCTAAAAATGACTGTTTTACAAGCGTGCATTGAGCAGTTCCTATGCACGCTCGTAACTTTGAGCATTTTTAATATTTTCACTCTAGATGTTCAACACCGCAGTTTTACCACACCTTCTTATGAATAGTGCAGCTGTCATTTTTCACATCTCGTCTGAAATGTGTTTTCGCACATGTAGTGCACAATTGCACGGTCAGTGTGCAAAATCAATGTTTGGGACAGATTAAGAAAATCAAAGTGACACTGTTCATGAGCAGAAGTCTTAAAAAGGCTATGTTGAAAATTTGGTGACAAAAGTCCATAAAATGATTGTGTTACAAGTGTGCATTGTGCAATTTCCACGCACCTTCGTAAGTTCACAAATTCGTAATTTTTTCAGTCCAGATTTTCAACATTGCCATTTTTCCACACCTCCTTATGAACAGTACAGCCGTCATTTTTCACACCCTGGCCGAAATGTGTTTTCAAACTTCCAGTGCAGAATAGCATAGTCGCTGTGGGAAATCAGTGTTCGTGCTAGATTAAGAAAATTAGTGACACTGTTCATGAGCAGAGGTCCCAAAATGCCCATGTTGAAAATCTGCTATAAAAAAATCCCAAAACTAATTACATTACGGGTGTGCGTTGCACAGTTTCTACACACACTCGCGACTTCACCAGTTTTTTTATATTTTCACTCCAGATTTTCAACATTGCCATTTTTTACACCTCCTCATGAACAGTACAGCTGTCATTTTTCACATCCTGTTCGAGATGTGTTTTTGCACCTGTGGCGCCAAATGGAGCAGTTGCTATGCAAAATCACCTTTCGGCTAACAAACTGATAGTGTCACTGTTCATGCCGTGGGATCACAAAAAGCCCATGTTGAAAACTTGGAGTAAAAATACCAAGAAATGCCCAGGGTGTTAGGGTTTTTGACCATAACGCCCTACCCTGTAGGGACTGACAGGCCTCAGGGGTGTGACTTGAGATTGTCGATAGTAATGCTCATGCCATTTCACCTCTAGCCTGCAGCCAGTGGCAGGCATTGTGGTGTGCCTTGGACTCTTTGGCCCCAGAGTTTACCCCATTCTCCTATACTGCACCCATTTCAGTGTATTTCCTTATGGAATGAGGTGAGAGTAAAGCCCCGCACTTCAAAGCACACCTCAACATTTGTAAGTGTCTGCAGGGCAGGGTGAGGTGAAATGTTATGACCGTTATGGCCAATGACCCAAATGCACACACCAATGCGTGTCCATCTCTGCAGGGTGGGGGTGGAGTTGGCGTTAGTTCAATACTTCATTGCCATTCCTATACTGCATCTGTCTTACTCCTGCACTTCCACTGCTAATGACAGCAAGCAACACTTGGCATTGACAAATGCTTGTTTACATTGAACCCAAACTGCCACACTTCTGACCACTTCTCTAACTTGGACAGATCATCCTGTAACACCTGCCAACCAATTTTATCATCTACCACTGCCCCCAACTTGGTATCAACAGCAAGCAGACTAATTTTATTTCTAACTCCATGTGATATATCCTCAATAAAAATCCCAAATAAGACAGGCCCCAACACCCGAACCCTACAGCACCCTGCTCATCACATCCCTCGAAGATGATAGCTCCCCATCCACCACCACCTTCTGATGTATCCCTTGCAACCAATTCATGATCCAATTAACCAATGTTTTCCCAACCCCAAAGTAATTTAGCAATAAGGCACAATAAGGTATGTGTTATCATGTAAAAACATCACTCCTGGGGTGGGTTGAAGCATGAGGTAAAGCTGAATGCTTCCACCACCCCAGGAGTGATGTTATTACACAATAACACACACCTTGGAGTGCCTTATTGCAATTATACAATGGCTCGGTGTTATACAAATAAACAAAAAATATTTAAAAAAGGTTTTAGTAGATTTTTAGGGTAGCAATATATCTTTGTTTCTGAAGAGGGATCCAAAGAACAATCCAACAAATCAATACAGTGATGTTATTGTGTAATAACATCACTGTCTCAGGTACACACTGACCAATCAGAGCCCCTGGAAATTTTCTTGCAATTGTATAATTTAACTTACCACCCAGCCTTCCATGTGGTACAGAATCAAATGCTATACTGAAGTCCAAATAAATTACATCCACAGCATGGTCCTTGTCTAACTCCCTCGTAACCCAGCCATAATACTCTATAGATTAGTCTGACAGGATCTCCCAGCAACAAAGCCACGCTGCTGAGCAACCTGAAGCCCACTGACGTCCAGGAAGGTCACCAACCTCTCCTTCAGAATTGTCTCCATCAGTTTCCCAAATATGGACATAAGACTAACTGGTCTGTAATTACCTGGCTCATCCCTACGGCTGGTTTTATGGAGGGGCACAACATGTGCAATCCTCCAATCATACGGCACATGCCCTGTTTCCAGGGAAGTATTAAATAGATCTGCTAATGGTTTGGCTAGAATCTCTGCCAATACCCTTAGCACCCGTGAATGTATACCATCTGGACCCAGTGCCTTATCCACCCTCAGTGCCATTAGCCCCTCCAATACCCTACTGTCAGTAATCCACCATCCGTTACCTCCTCTCCTCCAGTACCTACTTTGCCTACCTCTTGCGGGAGTGGCCCAACTTTTTCCTTTGTAAATACAGAGCTAAAGTACTCATTTAGGACCTCTGCCTGATCTACTGCCTTTTCTGCCCATGTCCCATCCCTCCTAATCCTTACTATCTTATCCTTGGATTTTCGTATGTATTTGAAGAAGTCCTTTTTACCATCCTTGATGCCTCTCGCCAACTTCAACTCTCTGGAAGCTTTAGCATTCTTGACATCCCTTGTCACTTCCCTGGACTTCCTCACATACTGCCCCCAGTCCTCCTCCTTCCCAGATTTCCTGAACCTTTTGAATGCTGCCTTTTTACCTCTCACCATTTGCAAGACCTCCCTACTCATCCAATTAGGTTTCCTAGCCCTTCTCTTCTTACTCCTTATTTTTGCACACTTCTCAGTGGCACCCACCAGCCCTAATTTAATTTTATTCCATTTCTAATACACATCCCAGTCAGGCTGAATTTCTTTCAAATGCACCCCCACAACATCCTTCATTTTATTAAAATCAGTTAACCATTTTCAATAAAGTTTATTCAGTATGAAATATAATCAGCTAACCTGAAGTGAATCACCCTAGTCTTCATACCCACAGCCTCCCTACTCATGTTAAGCAAGAACCATACTGAGTTGTGGTTGCTCCAACTAGTGGTACCTCCACTGTAACCTCCCTAACCGCCTCCCCATTTGTCAATACTAAATCCAATATATTTCCCAGCCTAGTTGGCTCATTGACCAACTGTGCCAGGAAATGATCCTGGAATGCATCAAGGAGAATCTGTTCTCTAGAACACGATGTAGTCCGACAGCCCCAATCCACCCCATGTATGTTGAAATCCCCAACAGTAACAGTGTTGCCTTTCCCACACATCCTCCTAACTAATCCTGCCAATTCTCTATCCAGATCCTTACTTTGATTCAGCGGCCTATATACCACCCGATCCTGAGAATTCTATTCCTACTGTCGTGGAATTGTATCCACTGATCCTCAATTCTATCTTCCTCCCCTTTTTCTCTCACACACTTTATCCCCTCATTTACATACATCGCTACCCTCCCCACCCTTTTCCATGCCTCGTTCCCTCCTGTATAACTCATACCCTGGAATCATCAAATCCCAGGCCTGGTATGTGTTGGTCCATGTATCAGTGATTGCTGCTATATTCACCCTTCCATCCAGCAAAATAGTGTGTAAATCAGCAATTGTACTACCCAAACTTCTTGCATTTAAAGATACAACCCTCCAAGATCTACCCTTGTTCCCAGCTCCTTAATTACTATCATTATTCACCCCACCCCTTAAATCTAACCCAACTCTATTATTAATAACATGGGGAGTAAACTCGCTTGTCTCCTCTCCCAAAAAACTTCCAGTTCCAGTCTCACTCTTGCCACCCCCCCACCCAGCTAGTTTAAATGAACCTTAGTTGCAATGTATTTTACAAATTTTTTCTTTAATGACTCTTGCCTTCCCCTACTCAAATGTAACCTATCCCCAGCATACAACTACTTACTGTCCCATATACTGCTCCATCCACCTACTAACCCATACCCTTTTGACTGACACCACTCACCCAACCATTGAACTCCTCTATCCTCACCCTCCTTAACATACTAGCTCTGGGCACCAGGATAGCCTCAGAAAATGCCACAGAACCCCTACTTCCTCACACAATTTCCCAAGTTCTTCAAACCTCCCCTTCACTATCTCAACCTCTTCACCTGCCAGATCATTCATGCCCACGTGTACCACTATATGAGGTTTGTCCCTTCCCCTCTTCACACACTTCATAATAGCTTGTCCTGACCTATTCACCCTTAACCCACCAAATCACCATGACATTTTAAGCTGGTTCAGCTTGAAGCAGGAATGCATAGTGCCAATCATTATATTTGCTTGCATGCATGTACAAGAAACATAGTGCCATCATCCGAGTTTTTGGAGGTGTGGCAGCTCTCTTCCAATTCAGTCAGTGTGTTTGCAGGTGCGGCCGCAGTTCTCCAATGGCTGCTGGAGCTGTCTATGACAGCAGTCGAAAATGCAGTGGAGTACAGTTGAAAGGGGGAACTACGCTTCAGTGAGCAGCGATAAGATATTGCCTGCTCATCGCACCCCCTACACACACACACACACACACACACACACACACACACTGCATCGCTCCCCCACGCACAATGTACAGCCGACAGGGGTGCTCAATCCCTCGTCAGCTGTGCTGCGCTTCCCCCCCAAACAGAGTTCCACATGCCATGCTGAGTACCCACCCCAGCATGGCTACACATCGTATAGCCGACGGGGTTGCCCAATCCCCCATCTGCTCCACTGCCCCCCCCAGGAGAGTACAGGGTGCTACGCTGGGAGCCCACCCCAGCGTCGCAACAGATGTTATTGCTGACAGGGGTGCCAATCCCCCATCGGCTCCTGGCCCCCCACAAACAGCTGTCCTTGTGCCATGCTGGAGCCCACCCCAGCGTGGCAAACGACACTCAAGGCCATCGCTCTTAAAAGAAAAAACCTGAAACACAAAAACAGTCCCTCGCTGTCTCTGCCCCCACCTGCACCCACCCACTGTGCACCCTGCCTCCCCACATCCCCCTCACCCCATACTTACCTCCAGACTCTGGCGTGACAATCTTCGGTGGACCGGGAACACGTCTGCACTCTTCAAAGCCGACCGCGAACTGAGGAAATGCTGGTAAGCTGTATAATGGGATAGATAGGGTTTTTTCAACTTTGCTACATATCTCAGGCATTTTTTGGAATTTTTGCACCAAATTTTCAACATGGAGTTTTTGGGACACCTTCTCATGAATGCTCTCACTGTCATGGCGTTAATCGGGCCCGAAGGGTGATTTCGCAGTCACTGCATGAAATCACCTTTCAGGACTGTGTAACAAAATGACACTGCCACTGTTGATAAGGTGGGCTCTCAAAAAGCTTATGTTGAAAATTTGGTGGAAAAATTCCTAAAAATAGTGACTGTTCTGAGCATGCGTTGTGCAGTTCTCTGGCCTAAATAAGTTTGCAATTTCAATATTTTCCTCCAGATTTTCAACATTGCCATTTACCAATACCTCCTTATGAGCAGTACAGCTGTCATTTTTCACATCTTACCCAAACGTGTTTCCGCCATATAGCGCACAATGCGCAGTCGGTGTGTGAAATCAATGTATGGGACACATTAAGAAAATCACAGTGACACTGTTAATGAGCATAGGTCTTAAAATGGCTATGTTGAAAATTTGGTGAAAACATTCCTAAAAATGACTGTTTTACGAGCGTGCATTGCGCAGTTCCTATGCACGTTCGTAAGTTTGCGAATTTTCAATATTTTCACTCCAGATTTTCA
This sequence comes from Neoceratodus forsteri, assembly GCA_016271365.2. Taxonomy (NCBI): domain Eukaryota; kingdom Metazoa; phylum Chordata; order Ceratodontiformes; family Ceratodontidae; genus Neoceratodus; species Neoceratodus forsteri. The sequence goes on from JADMNL010000022.1 coordinate 75,207,544, forward strand.
ACATTGCCATTTTATTACACTTCCTTATGAACAGTACAGCTGCAATTTTTCACGTCGCCCAAAATGTGTTTCCGCAAATGTAGCACACAATGGTGCAGTCGGTGTGCGAAAGCAATGTTTGGGACAGATTAAGAAAATCACCATTACACTGTTCATGAACAGAGGTCTTAAAATGGCTATGTTGAAAATTTGGTGACAAAAGTCCATAAAATGACTGTGTTACGAGTGAGCATTGCGCAGTTTCCACGCACCCTCGTAAGTTCATGACTTTGTAATATTTTCAGTCCAGATTTTCACCAGTGGCATTTTTCCACACTTCCTCATGAATAGTACAGCTGTCATTTTTCACAACATGGCCGAAATGTGTTTTCACACTTTCAGTGCAGAGATGCATGGTCGCTGTGGGAAATCATTGTTCAGGACAGATAGTCCCAATATGCCTGTGTTGACAATCTGCTGTAAAAAATTCCCAAACTAATTACATTACGGGTGTGCATTGCTCAGTTTCTATGCACGCTCGTGACTTCACCAGTCTTTCTAATATTTTTATTGCAGATTTGCAACATTGTCATTTTTTACACCTCCCCATGAACAGTACAGCTGTCATTTTTCACATCCTGTTCGGAATGTATTTTTGCACCTGTGGTGCTAAATGCCATAGTCACTGTGCATAAGCAGCTTTCGGCTAACAAACTGATATTGCCACTGTTCATGAGGTGGGGGTCACAAAAAAAATGTTGAAAATTTGGAGTGAAAATACCAACGAATGCCTGAGGTGTTAGGGTTTCCAACCATAACGCCCCACCCTGTAGAGAATGACAGGCATCAGGGGTGCGACTTGGGATTCTTGCCCGTAATGCTCATACCATTCCACACCCTGCAGCCAGTGAGAGGCATTGAGGTATGCCTTGGACTCTTTGGCCCCAAAGTTCACCCCATTCTCCTATACTGCACCCATCTCACCGTATTTCCTGATGGAATGGGGTGTGCATAAGGGCCAAAGACCCCAAAGCACACCGTGACACTTGTCAGTGTCTGCAGGGTAGGGTGTGGTGAAGTGGTGTGGCCGTTATGCCTGATGACCCAAAGGCACACCCCAATGCCTGTCACTCTCTGCAGGGTGGTGGTGGGGTTGGCTTAAGTTTAATACTTCACTGCCATTCCTATTACGCAGCTCTGTAACTTCTACACTACCACTGCCAATGCCAGCAAGCAAACATTCGACATTGACAAATGCTTGTTTCTTTTAGGAATGCTGCACTTTATTTTTGACTGCACTTAATAACAATAGTTTAAAAAATAGCAATTTATTTTTATCTAGCACTCTAACTATATCAGACCCCTTCCCTTGCAGGACAAACCTAATCAGTTTCAGCAAGATTTTAATAATTAATTCTGTTAGGAACTTTGCACATTCTAACCAATGTGCCAGCTTTGCAGGGTTTGTAGGGCATTGTTTTCAAACAACATGAAGTTTATTTATTTATTTTTTTATTTAGTTTGTGTTGACTGGGAAAGGAGGACTAGACAATTCTGCCTATTTTCAGCCTTGTCCCGGGGAGGGGGATACAGATGGATGCCAACTGACATTGTACCAGTTTAAGCTGTTAGTGGTATTTTTAGTGAATGGGGGAAATTTGGCCAGGACACCAGGGAAATTCCCTACTCTTTTTGAGAAGTGCCATGGGATCTTTAACATCCATCTGAACTACCACCTGAACAGGCAGATGGGACCTCGGTTTAACATCTCATCCAAAAGATGGCACCTCAGGAGCACAGCACCTCCCCCCCGCCATGCTGCACTACAGTATCAGTACTGGAATTTAACCCAAGTGCCTGGTGTGGGGGTAGAATCCACAACCTACTGATATTCCAGCGTTAGAAGTAAGTGTGCAACCTGCTGAGCCACTGACATTTGACATTTCATTTTATAAAGCACCTTGTACTTCATTAAAGCACTGCCAGCACTTTATGTCTGAAAGTACCTTAAGAACGTTATCTTTCTTTATATAAAGCACATGTAGTTCTTTATTAAGCAGCCAGCAAGCAAAGCAAGCTTGGCATTTTATGAAGATATACATATTTATTCAGGTTCCAGACTTCTTCCTGTATACAGTCAGCCACTATATTTGCTCATAGCCATATCTGATATTTCCTTAGAAAGGCATGTGACTTCTGGTGAGGGATGGACTGGTGAATAAGAAACAAAGAAAGGAAGGAAATAAATTTAGGGAAGATAGAAATAGACTGCAGTAGGTGGCTAACCTACTGCAGTGTTAGAAAAAGAACAGGATAGCTTTGTAGAGGTACAGTTGCAACAGATTGTACAAAAGGAAGGGGAGAAGATAACTGCTACACCAATTTCCTGGGTAGAGCACAACTCTACCACAGGAAGGAGAAGCTAAAGCCACTGGCCAAACAGGGCCAGTAGCCACAAATGCAGGCAGGGAATATGGGCAGACTGGGTTGGCCTGCAGTCCTTATCTGTCTTCAATTACTGTGTTACTATGGTAGAGCTGTGTGGAATATAAAATTCCACCACAAAATGCCCACTGAATTGCCTTTCTGATTCTGTTGAATTTTGTGGAATTTGAATGAAAATCTGTGGAATTTCACCAAATTTTAAAATTAAGTTATATTGGTCTAGTTTTCAAGATATGTATTCAAATGATACCAGATTTGGCAAGTGTACAGGTACTGATGACATTCATATGTGTTCCAAATCTCAGAGTCCTAAACTGAAAGGGAGCTTAGTTATGGGTGGCCACTGATTTAATCAAATGTAATTTTCCATCTTTCCATCTAATTTTAACACTTCTTATCAAAATTTCTCAACAGTTCCAGAATTTGGAGAAACATGAAACATGGGTATGTGTACCAAGCTAAAGGTCTCAAGCTTTAAAGGGGCTGTGCTATAAGTAGTCAAACAGTTTGCCAACATTTAGATTTTGAACTAGTATAATTTTGAAAGCATTCATTGAAATGTTATGAACTTTTGTAGGTGTATCGGTTATTACTACATTTATATATGTCCCCTGTTTTATATTTCTAGCTCCAAAGGTGCCTGAATTATATGCAGATAAAAAATGTGCATGAAATTTCCCACAAAAATAAAATGACAGACTTTGATCGTCTATCATTTTGAGACACTGCATCCTAATGTGACGATATTAGGCACACCATTAGAACTCCTAATAACAAGTAATCATGCCAAAGTTTGACAACTCTAGCTCAATAGAAGTCTGAGTTATGACCAAATTAATACATTTCAAAAATTCCACTAAATTTTGTAAAATTTGACATTTCAGTTATTTTGGTCTAGTTTTCAAAGTAAGTATCCAAACGATATCAAATTTGGCAGGTATACAGGTACTAATGGCTTTCATAAGTGTACCAAATTTAAGAGCCCTAGGGACAGATATTCAGAACTTTGTGCAGGGCAAAAACCATTTGCACAGCTTTAGCACGGGATTAGCGCGGGTCTGCTATATTCAAAAGGCCAAATAGCGCAGGCAAACTGCATTAGCACCGGGCAAAATCATAATGTATGCAAGGGGCAAACTGACATGAATACAGGCGCAATGCTATATTCAGCGACTAGCGCTGCGCTAAGTGGTTTTGTGCGACTTAGCGTGACACTTAGCGCAGTGCACATTACTGCCCAGGAAAAGCTTGTCTTAACCCTGGGCAATCAACTTTGCGCGGTGTTTGCACGGCTTTTGCATGACTTTTTGCAAGGCTTTTCATGACCCTAACAAATAAATATGACACTTAGACAAAGCCAAACATAGAGGAAACATGCTGCTAACTGATGGCATCACAATGATGCCATCATCTTCCACCAATCCCAGCCATGCCAGGCAGTAAGTGATGACTCTGCCGCCAGTGGACGCATGGCAGTGTGGCCATACAGCACACACCTGCAGACCACTCTTCTGTGGACACCAACAAATGCCAGCACACACATGCAGCGCTGTGGGCATGGAGGATGTTGAGGGAAGAGTGTATGGGTGGCCAGGCTGTGCCACAGACCAGGTGTGGCCACAAGGTTGGGAAACATCATGCAGTGCACATAGGCCAGTATTGGGAATACCCCAACACCAGTGTGCCTTTCTGATAATATATGCCCCCCCGGCACATACCGCACAGCTGTACAACTGCCACAGCACACAAAGCCGAACATGTATATGTCACTGTGAGCATCCCATGCCAGAGGGAGCAGCATCTGTGGGGAACACAACAGTGTAACAGTAATGTCCACTGTCAGTAAACACCTGCAGGTTGGGCCTCTCACTGTGCATAGTGCAGTCATCATCACCACTGCCTTACACACCATAGGCATTGCTGTGTCCACACACTACTGGCCCCCTTGCTACTGTAGTGTCTGCTGTGCACTGTAGCATGACCTACAGTGTGACAGTTGCATGCAGCACCACCACCATCTGTGCCTATGCCATATTATCCCAGTACAGCTGCAGGTAGCGGCACATGTGAAAGTACAGTGTTCAAAACTGTATAATATCCCCCAAACTGTTTACACAGAGCTAACACATTTGCACGGGTTTTGCACGGGGCTAAACTGTTAGCCCGGTGCAAACTACATGCAAATCAGAGCATAATGAGATGCTAATTTGGATGTTTGCCCAGAGATTACCTAAGTAGGCTCATTTGCATGTCACTTTTGAATATGGCAAAGTTTAGCCCTGTGCTAAGCCCGCACAACGCATGCTAGCGCTGCGTAAACAGTTCGGGGAATATTTTACAGTTTTGCACACCATACTTTTACATACACTGCTGCCTGCAGCTGTACTGGGACCACGCATTTGCTGGCACACACATTGGCCACATAGTTCACCTCTACCTACCTTCACATCACTGTGCACTGTGTTGCTGTTGTGGTTTGCACTTCCTGGTTGCCATATTCAGAGCTGTCTTATTCCAGGGCTAAGTTTGCCCAGCCTCATTCCCATACTATATTCCAAAGCTGTTTGCCCTGGGCTATTCCTTTTGAATCAAATCAAATCATCTTTATTTTTATAGCGCCTTTCAAAACCAAGGCGCTGTACATAAAAAACATATACATCAAAATAAAATTTAAAAACAAACATTAAAACAAATCATCCATAGCTAGAAAGCTAAACTAAATAAATATGTCTTTAACTCCATTTTAAATCTATCGACAGTTGGGCATTCTCTCAACCAACGAATATGGCTTGCTTTGTGCTCCAGGCTAAGTTTGCCCACCGGGCAGTGCTAATTTAGCCCCGGGGCAAAATTTTGAATATCTGGCCCCTAGACTGAAAGGGAATGAGTTGTGAGTGGCCAAATATTTAATCAAAATTTCATTTTCAGTTACTTCCCTCTAACGCTAACAATTCTTATCCAAATATCTCCACAATTTCAGGATTTAGTGAAATGTGCAACATGCATCTGTGCACCAAGTTATAAGCATCAGGCTTTAAAGGGGCTGTGCTACAGGAAGCCAAACATTTTGCCAACATTTTGAATGTAGTTGTTTAGTATAATTTTGTAAACATTCATCAAAATGTTTTATGATTTTGCAGGTTTAAGGGTTAGTACAACATTTATATATATGTCTAGTTTCAGATTTCTAGCTACAAAGATGCCTGAGTAATATGTAGATAAAAATGCCAGGTCGATTAGGAACAAGACTGCTATTATTGCAGATCTTGTTGAAACATCTGACCTGGCATGTATTACCGAGACTTGGCTGGATGAAAATGCAGGTCCTATCTTAGACTCTGCTGCTCCAGCTGGGTTCTCGGTAATGCACCGTCCGAGATTGGATCGTAGGGGCGGGGGAGTGGCCATCTTTTTTAGATCAGAGCTGAGTCTTGTGGAGGTGCCAGTGGGTAACACCAGATCCTTTGAGTGTATCCTGGCAGCAGGTGCATAGCTCAGGATTCTCCTCATTTACCATCCACCCGGTGATGGTAGTGAATTCCTGAAGGAGTTCGCGGACTTCATCGTTGACATGGCACTGGAGTCGCCTAGATGGTTAATTCTGGGTGACTTCAATGCCTGGGTCGACGATGAACTCTCGCACTCTGGAAAGAACCTCCTCCAACTTATGTCTATGTTGGGCCTATGTGAGTAGTTACCTCTGCTACCCATATAGGTGGCCACTCGTTGGACCTGGTGTTCCTACTGGATTGGGTGTCTTGCATTTGGAGGTGGAACCAAATGCATGGACAGACCATCACACCATAAGATTCAGTTTTGGGGCACCCCTAATGAGGCCTATCCCTACGGAGATGGTCAGTATCGCCCTTTAGGGAGTAAATCCAGAGGGCCTAATGGCGGTACTGGACCTATCAGGTATTCGGATGGAGCATGGATCCAGGGACATGGTTGTGCCTATAACAAAGGCGGTGACGGGGCCCTGGATGAATGCTCCTATTGCATGATCGCCCACTCACTCAGCGCCCAAAGACTCCCTGGTTTGATGAGTCTTTGAAGGAGCTGAGGAGAGTGGGCTAACTAGAGAACATGGCGGAAATCCTGCAAGGATACCGACAAACTTAGATTGATGGATCATTATGTTATCTATCAATCGGCAATATCTCGTAAGAAGTCAGAATTCCTATCCAGGGAGATTGCTGCTGCAAGAAATCGACCGGCTCAACTCTTTCGGACTGTTGACAGTTGTGCAATCCACTCTGTCTACAGTCTGGAAGAGATTTTTCATAAATAAAGTGTGATGAGCTTGCTCGATTTTTTGCTGATAAGATTGCCGGCATTAGGGCAGATCTCAGCCATGTTCATTCTATAAGGGCTTGCAGTGATCGGCGAGGGGAAGCAATCACCTGTGTCACCTGGTCTGACTTTGGTAGGCCGGAATTCATGGACATTATGAGGATTGCCCAGACTGTACGTCCAACTAGCTGTAGTTTGGATCTGGGCCCTACGCCACTTTTATTAGGTTGAGTAGATATTATCTGCCCAACCATTGCTGAAATCGTCTGGAAGTCCTTGAAGCAGGGGATCTTTCCTGAACCCCTAAAGGAGGCGGTCGTTTGACCACTCCTAAAAAAACCTTCACTGAATCCGGACTGTCCAGCTAACTACAGACCTATCTCTAACCTCCCCTATTTGGGTAAGGTTATTGAAAAGGTAGTTGCACTGCAACTGGACGACCATCTTACAAATCATAATATCTATGATACTCTTCAATCAGGATTCAGGAAAAGACAGTACTGAGACTGCTCTTGTCCGGGTTCTAAATGATCTCCTGATAGCGAGGGATCAAAAGGCTTGTACTATTCTAGTCCTTCTTGATCTCTCTGCGGCTTTCAACACTGTGGACCATGGTGTGCTTTTGGAACGCCTGTGGCTCCATTGTGGACTGTCTGGTCGGTCTAAAATGGTTTCAATCTTTTCTCACAGGGCGAGACATGGGGTTATCACTGGAATGTATTCCTCTGATGCCGTCTCCTTGCCTTGTGGGGTTCCAGAGGTTCCATTTTGGCACCCATGTTGTTCGCTGTCTACATGCTGCCATTGGGAGACATTATTAGGCAATATGGTTGGGTTTTCACTGCTATGCAGATGACACCAGCTATATTTGTCCTTTAGCCGGCAAGTAGATGCAGTCTCTAAACTTAACAACTGTCTATCTGAGATCAGTGATTGGATGAGTGCCAGCTGGATAAGGTTATACCTGGATAAGACTGAGGTGTTGGTGGTGGACCCAGGTCGTCGTAAGGCGGGTTGTAGGGCTGGTCTTCCTTCGGGCATATGGATCGAAGGGGCCCAGCTCTCAACCTCAGACTGGGTGCGTAACCTGGGCGTTATTATTGACGACAGTTTGACGCTGAAATTCCAGGTGTCATCTGCCGTCAAATCCTCTTTTTACCATCTGAGGAATATCGCTCGGGTGAAACACCTTGTTCCTCTGGCTGACCTCCCGACATTAGTCCATGCCTTTGTTACTTCTCGCCTTGACTACTGCAATGCCCTGTACCTAGGGATGCCGGGGGTTGATATCCGCAGCTTGCAGCTGGTGCAGAACGCTGCAGCCAGGCTTTGACGGGACATCAATAAGGAATCATATTCGCCTGTGCTGCGCGAACTGCACTGGCTGCCGGTTCAGTGGCGGATCACCTTTAAGGTCGGTTTACTGACCTATAAAAGCCCTACGAACAGGGACGCAATATCTGCAAGATCTACTTGTTCCCTACCGTCCCTCCCACTCACTCAGATCCACCGACGAGGGATTGCTAGAGGTTCCCAGGGTTCGTTTAAAAACATCTGGGGCACGAGCGTTTTCTTATGCTGCCCCTACCCTGTGGAATTCTCTACCTCGTCGGATACCAAGCTGCCTGACCGTCGAAAGCTTTAAATAAGAGTTCAAAACATACTTATTTCAAAAGACTTATGGGGAGTAGTTATTGCACTGATTTGAAATTGGAATTATATTTTATTGTTGTTTGTTACGTTATATGTATGTTTTATATGTATTTAATTATTGTACAGCGCTTTGATTTCGAAAAGCGCTTAAAAATAAACTTTTACTTACTTACTTACTCCATGAAATTTCCAACAAAAAAATAAAATGACAGACTTTGAGACCTATAATTCTGATCAAATGTATCCTTGTGTCATGTTATTTGTCACATCATTAGAGCACCTATCAGCAAGTAGTCCTGCGAGGTGTCAGATCTCTAGTTCAACTGGCAGCTAAGTTATGACTAAATTAATACATTTCTAAAATGTCTGCAAAATTCCAACTAAATTCTGCAAAATGTTACGGAAGTTTGCAGAATTCCATTGAAATTCCACGGATTTAGAGTCTTCTTATTCTGCACAGCTCTACTATTAATCCATTTACTTTGTCCGAGCCGTGTTTGAACCCATTAATGGTTTTTGCATGCACAGCCTCTGCCGGTAGGCTGTTTCACTTAATCACTCTGTCAGTAAAGTATAACTTTCTTGCATCCCTCCTGAATCCCCAGTTTACATTCATGTCCCCTTGATCTTAACCCACCATTCCTGCTAAATAGTTTCTTGCAGTTTACCTCGTTTATTCCTTTCAGGAACCTGAAAATCTCTGTTAAGGCTGTGCAAATGCCGTATCCTGAAAATTCGAGTATTTGGAGGGGATGTAATTGAAACAAAAAGAAACAGTCCCCCACCCTCTTCCCAAGCCCAAACCATTAAATCTAAGTCCCCTTGTTCCCACCCTCTCTTTGTAATCTAATCCCACCCCCTCAACACACACAATTTGATAGTTTAGCTGGAAAAGCTCCCACAGTGGGCATCAAGCACAACCCATCTGCTTCCACAGCTGGCTGCCATCTAAGCATCCATGTGCACTTTAAGAAAACTAACCCCCCCACCCACCAAAGGTTGGCAGCACTCATCAGCCATCTTCCTCCTGCCCCCAGCATCCAGCACCAAATTTCTTTTTTTTTTTTCTATATATAATTTTTGTATTTTCTCCCCATTTCTTCCCTGTCCCGGGACCCCAGCAATCACGGCAGTCTGTGTGCAAGGAGGTGCACATGCACTCCAGCAGCTGGCTCAGCCCCTTCCAGACCATCTCTGTAACCGCCGCTGCCCTTCCCACCTATGCTACCCATCGGACCTCCACCCGATGGGAGCGGAACCACGGGGGGAGCAGACAACCTCCCCAGGAGAGAAAAGCTGCCTTTTGGTTGATCAATCCTGCTCCTTCCGTCCCCTCTGTGCTGGCTCCCCAGTGACCCAAGATCATTCCCGAACTCAGGTCGCCAGCATGACGTGAGGTAAGGCATCCAGCACCTCAGCCCTCTGTGCCACTGAGCCGGCCACCAGCACCACATTCTTGACATGTATCAAGGCAAATGGCACAAAACTTTCCTCCTCCATGGAGGGATTAGTTGATTTTTATGTTTGCTTGCACACATGTGCTAGAAACATAGTGCCACCATATGAGTTTTCGTAGGTGTGCCTCCCCCACTTCCAATGCCTTGCTCCCTTCTGCAGGTGCTGCTGCACCGCGCTGATAAATGTTCGAGCTGTCTAAGACAGTCGTTCAGATGCAATGGCATACAGTTCTGAGGAAAACACCGCCACAATCAGCGGTGGTAACCTGTAGGCAATTTGCATACTGCCGTCAGCAGTATGCAAATTGCCTACACGTCAGCACTGCATCTGAACTACCATAGATAGTTCTCACTTCCAAACACTAACGCGGGCACGCCTGTGAGCTCCACCCCAGCGTGCTCTGCACTCCCCCACACACACATATGGCCGACAGGTGCCCAATCCCCTGTCGGCTCCACTTCCTCCCCAAACAGACTTCCAGGTGCCATGCTGGGAACCCACCCTAGCGTAGCAAAAGTCCGCATGGCGATGGGGGTGCCAATCCCCCTTCAGCTCCACTGTACCCCCCACAAAAAAAAATTACTTCCAGTTGCCATGCTGGGAGCCCACCCCAGCATGGCAAACGTCCATATGGCCAACGGAGGTGCCCAATCCCCTGTCGGCTCCACTGCCACCCCCCAAAAAATTAACTTCTAGCTGCCACACTGGGAGCCCACCCCAGCATGGCAAAAGTCCCGCGTCGTCTTCTAAACAGAAAAAAACATATCTGTAAAAAAAAAAAAAAAAAAATGGTCCCTCATTGACTGTCTTGCCCCCTCCCCCTCCACCAACCCGCACCCACACTCTGCGCACCCACCTCCCCACACCTCCCCACCCCATACTTACCTCCGGAGCCCAGCGTGACGATCTTTGGTGGACTGGGAACATGTCTACACTCTTCAAAGCCGACTGCAAACTGAAGAAAAGCCGGTAAGCTGTATAATAGCATAATGTTTTTCAACTTTGGTACATATCTCTGCCATTTGAAATTTTTCTGAAATTTTCAACATAAGTTCTTGGGGCCCCCCTCCTTGAACTCAGTCACTCTCATTTGTTATTCAGTCCTGAAGGTGATTGCAGTCACTGCATGGAACCACCTTTCGGGACCGAATAACAAAACAATAGTGTCACAGTTCATGAGGTAGGCCCCCAAAACCCATATGTTGAAAATTTGGTGAAAAATTTCAAAAATGACTGTTTTACGAGTACGTTGCGCAGTTCCTACGCATGCTCTTAACTTTGCAAATTTGTAATATTTTCACTCCAGATTTCCAACATTGCCATTTTACCACACCTCATGAGCAGTACAGCTGTCATTTTTCACATCTCACCCAAAATGTGTTTTTGTGCATGTAGCGCACAACAGCGCGGTTGGCATGTGAAAGCAATGTTCAGGACAGATTAAGAAAATCACAGGTCTTAAAATGACTATGTTGAAAATTTTGTGACAAAAGTCCATAAAATGATTGTGTTATGAGTGTGCATTGCGCAGTTTCCACGCACCCTCGTAAGTTCTCGAATTTGTAATATTTTTAGTCCATATTTTCTACACTGGCCTCTATACAGACCTTCTTATGAACAGTACAGCTGTCATTTTTCACACCCTGGCCAAAATGTGTTTTCGCACTTCCAGCGCAGAAATGCATGGTCGCTGTGGGAAATCAGTGTTCGGGACAGATTAAGAAAATCACAGTGACACTGTTCATGAGCGGAGGTTCCAAAATGCATGTGTTGACAATCTGCTGTAAACAATCCCCAAACTAATTACATTACGGGTGTGCATTGCGCAGTTTCTACGCACGCTTATGACTTCACCAGTTTTTTTATATTTTCACTCCAGATTTTCAACATTGCCATTTCTTACACCTCCTCATGAACAGTACAGCTGTCATTTTTCACATCCTGTTCGAAATGTGTTTTCACACCTGTGGTGTCAAATGGCGTAGTCGCTGTGCAAAATCAGCTTTCAGCTAACGAATTGATATTGCCACTGTTTATGAGGTGGGGGTCACAAAAAACCCATGTTGAAAATTTGGAGTGAAAATACCAACGAACACCTGGGGTGTTAGGGTTTCCATCCATAACGCCCCACCCTGTAGAGACTGACAGGCCTCAAGGGTGTGACTTGGGATTGTCGCCTGTAATGCTCATGCCATTCCACCCTCACCCCCACCCACACCCTGCAGCCAGTGACAGGCATCGAGATGTGCCTTGGACTCTTCAGCCCCAAAGTTCACCCCATTCTCCTATACTGCACCCATCTCACTGTATTTCCTGATGGAATGGGGTAAGCATAAGGCCCAAAGACCCCAAGGCACACCATGACACTTGTCGGTGTCTGCAGGGTAGGGTGTGGTGAAAAGGAGTGGCCATAATGCCTGATGACCCAAAGGCACACCCCAATGCCTGTCAGTCTCTGCAGGGTGGTGGTGGGGTTGGCTTCAGTTCAATACTTCACTGCCATTCCTATTATGCATCTCTCTAACTCCTACACTACCAATGCCAATGCCAGCAAGCAAACATTCGGCATTGACAAATACATGTTTTTTAAGTGCAAATAAGTTCCTAGACAGGGTCCCACCATGGAGGTGGGTGAGTTGTGCTGGTCACTCACTGTGGGAGTCTTTCCAACTAAAATATTAAATTGTGTTGCTGGCCCAGTGGTGCAGAGGGCCAAGGCACCAAGCCTCACTTGTCACCACACCGGTGACCCGGGGTCAGGAGCAATCTTGGGGTGTTAGAAGTTGGCCAGGGTGAGAGGGACTGAGCATCTGGAGGAAAGCTCTGCTTCTCTGGTAGGGAAGACACCAGCCCTGGCATTCGCCTGACCACTAGCGGTGACTGGGGGTACAGGCAGCTAGGACTGCAATGTGGGGAACAGAGGAGCAGTAGCCATTGACATCCTACATACAGGAGCATGTGTAGGCATGTCTGGATGGCATGATATGTCCACTCCTCTGATAGGAGTAAAGAAAAGTGGAAAAATGGCCACAAGCAGGGCAGGATAATATTTACGCCTCTCAGGCTCTGCACCCAGGCTACAGGGCTCTCTCCCGAAAACCAGATCTATTCTGTTGGCAGGCAGGAGCTGCCGACCCCCACCACTGGGGCAAGCCATGAGGAAAGACTGGGATTAAGGTAAGTCCCTGGGATGCCGGGTGATGGGGCGGGGGTCAGTGGAAGGAGTAGCTTACCTGGAAGGGGAGAAATAAAAAAAATATATAGACTTTGATGGCAGATAAGGACTGCTTGGCCCACCCAGTCTGCCTATTTCCTTACCTATTGGATAAGGTGCAGATCCTAGTTAACCGACAGCCTACTTTCTCCTACCCCCCCCACCAGAATTGCCTTATGTCTGTCCCATGCATTCTTGAATTCTCCCATTGTGTTTGACCCCACGACTTGTTCAGGAAGGCCATTCCATGCGTCCACCACCCTCTCCATGAAAAAATACTTCCTCACATTGCTCCTGAGCCATTCCCCCCATCATCTTCAAATTGTGCCCCCTTGTTCTTGCACATCTTTTTTTCTGAAATATGCTACCCTCTAGGACTTTGTTGATTCCCTTGAGGTACTTGAAAGTTTCTATCATGTCCTCCCCTCTCCCTTCTTTCCTTGAGGATATACATGTTAAGCTGCTTTAGTCTCTCTTCATATGGCTTCTGTTGCAGACCATGCACCATTTTAGTTGCCCTTCTCTAGACTGCCTCCATCCTGTGTCTGTCTTTACGGAGATTGGGTCTCCAGAACTGCATGCAGTACTTCAGATGGGGTCTTACCAACTGTCTATACAGAGAGATAACAACCTCCTGTTTTCTACTGGTGATGCCTCTCCTTATGCATCCCTGTATCCCCCAGCCCTCCTTACTGCCTTCTCACATTGTTGGCCTACCTTTAGGTCATCTGATATGACTATCCCCAGGTCCCTTTACATTTTTGTTGTTGTTAGTACCACCCCCCAACCCCCACCATTGTATACTCTTCCCCTGGATCTTTGTTTCCCAGGTGCATTACTTTGCACTTCTTTGCATTGAATCTAAGCTGCCATACTTTTGACCATTCCTCCAACCTTGCCAAGTCCCTCCTCATCCTTTCCACACACCCACTCCTTGTGTATCAACCCTGTTGCAGATCTTTGTGTCATCTGCAAAGAGGTATACTTTTTCTTCCAGTCCCTCCACAATGTCTCATAAAGACATTAAAGAGGACCGGTCCCAATACTGAACCCTGCAGTACCCCACTAGTAACCCCCTTTCTTCAGAGTGGACTCTGTTACTGTTACCCTGTGTCTTGTTGTTCAGCCAAATTTTTACCCAGGCTACCACCCTGGGACCCACTCCCAGGCTGGCTAACTTGTTTATTAATATTTTGTGTTGGACTGTGTCAAATGCCTTGCTAAAGTCTAGGTAGGCTATGTCCACGCCCCTCTCTGATCTACTACTTTGGTCACCCAGTCAAAGAAATCTATGAGATTCATCTGACATGACCTTCCCGCTGTGAATCCATGCTGCCTTGGGTCCCGTGCCCCACTGGCCTCTAGGTACTCAACAGTTCTTTCAGCAGTGATTCCATCATTTTCCATACTACTGAGGACAAACTAACAGGTCTGTAGTTTCTTGCCTCTGCCTTGCTCCCACATTTGTGAAGGGGAATCACATCCACCCTCCTCCAGTCCTTGGGTACCACACCATCCTTCCATGATTTGTTAAAAAGGGTAGTCAATGGTGTCACTAGTTCTCCCCTTAATTCTTTTAGAATTCTGGGGTAAATCCCATCAGGCCCCATTACCTTGTCCACTTTCAGTTTTAGGAGTTCTTTCAGGACCCTTTCTTCTGTGAATGGGCTGGTATCGACCGCCCTATCCAGAGTGCTCCTATTGATTGGTTTACGTACCTCCCCCTCCTCTTCTTTTGTGAATACTGAGCAGAAGTATTCACTTGCCTGTCATCTGCCAGTGATCCAACAAGTTGCCGAAATCAAAGCCCAGATTCACCTACAAACATTTTCTAAAGAAAAGTAAGCTCCCGCAATTTCTGACATCACTCTCAGTGATTGACTGGTACCCCATCAACTCCATGAGATGCATCAATTTTGCTCTTAACTTCTTTTTTTTCAATTTAAAGTTTATTGCAAGTTTCTCAATACACGGTACAGATCCACAGATAAAACAGTACAGTAGACAGTCATTTGGAAATACAGTGGACCTGCCCCCACCCCTCCTCCACCCCTCCCTCCCATTTCTACCACCTCCTCCCAGCACAGCAAGATGAATCCTGAATACCCAGATTACAGTATAGGCATCAATATCTTGTCATTTACAAAGAATATAAAGTATGTAAGGGGGCCCAGATTCTTCTGTAACATTTCAGCCTATTACAAAGGCTCGCTATTGTCTTTTCAGTTCTTAGGTTAGGCAACAGCTCATTAAGTCATTCATTATAAGAAATAACTTTGTTGTCCTTCCAATGCTTCAGTACTAGTTTTTTGACGGACATAGAGATAAGGGCCATATGGTACTTGCGATTAAGTATTGAGATTTGTGAATAATCCCCAAGTAAACAGATTTCTGCTGTAAATAATTCAGACAGTCCTAAAAGAGGGTCGGCCTTTTGTTGGACATATGCCCATAATGGGGCCACTTTAGGACATGACCAGAAGATGTGAAGTAGATTGCCTTCTCCTTGGTGACAGTGAGAGCATAAGGCAGAAGACACTAGGCCAAATTTGACTAGTTTCTGTGGGGAATAATACAAATTGTGTAGAATATGGAATTGCATGAGGCGTAACCTGTCTTGTGTTACAAATCTATGACAGGTACGACACAGGGAAGGCCAATCAATATTTAAATCAGGAAAGAGGGATGCCCAAAAAGTTGTGGGACCAAAGCAATTTGGGAAAAGCCACTCATAAAGAATCGCATATGTTTTGGAAACAGCTTTTGGGGAGCCCACCAGATGGCCGATTTCAGTATAGAAAGATAGATCGGCCGGTTGAGGGGGATCAATTCCCAGCACTTTAATGAGAAGGTGTCTCAATTAGAAGACTTTGAATATGAACTGGTTCGGAATTTTGAATTTACTCATGATGTCTATGGTGGAAAGCCACAGTCTATCTTCTTTTATAAGACTAGAAATCTGGCAGTCCCCCAGGTGTGGTAACCATCTTGATGTCAGAACTTGATTATCAATCTTAAAATTTGGGATTACCCCATATGGATTGATGTGGATCACGGTTGTGTCTATACTTAAGAAAGGCACACAATTGGGAATGGACCCTTACAGACACAGCTACAGAGGAGGATCTAAGAGTTGAGGGCAGGGAATTTAACCTCGTATATAGAAGCGCTGCCGGTGATATTTGACAGGAGCGAATATGAGCGAATTCAATTTTAAGCCAAAGCAGGGAGGGTGATAGGTGACCTAGTGACAACCATCTGAGATATTTGGTAGCTTGACTGGCCCAGTAATACAGACCTAAATGAGGAAGATGTAAGCCTCCTTTAAGCTTTGGAGAAGCAAGTTTATAAAAGGCTATTCTAGGCTGTTTTTTTAACCAGATAAATCTTGTGAGGAGCCCATGCACTTTTTTAAACCAGGACCCTGGTAACCAAATTGTAAGTAAATTAAGGGGGTAAAATAGGCGTGGAAAAACATTCATTTTAATTAAATTAATTCTCCCCATAATGAGATTGGGAGGGTGGCCTATCGATCTAGATCCTGTGTAATAATCTATACCAGAGAGTCTAAATTCTGTTTAATACCAAGGGCTGAATTTCTGGTCAGTTCAATATCAAAGTACTGTATCTAAGAGAATCTTGTGACCAGGAAAGCCCTAATGGCAAGATAGTGTCTTTAAAAACTTTATGATTAAGGGGGAAAGCAACTGATTTATTGACATTCATCTTGTAATTTGATAACCGGCTGTATTCCGCAATTATTTCCAGCATGGGTGGGATAAATGTCTCTGGATGAGATAGCTGAAGGACAAGATCGTCCACATATGCGGAGACCTTGACTTCCTGAGTTTGGATAGTGATTCCTTGGATCACCTGACAATCTGTCAGTCTGCAGATGAGGGGCTCCAGGTAGATATTAAAAAGCAAAGGGGACAAGTGGCAGCCTTGTCTTGTACCCGATTATATTGAAAACGGTTCTGAGATCACTCCATTCCCAGATACCTGGGCAGTTGGGAATTGGTATAGGGATTGTATCCATTTCTGGAATTCAGGAGGGAAATCGACAGCCTTGAGAGTCCAAAACAGAAAGTTCCAGTTGACTCTATCGAAAGCCTTCTCAGCGTCCAGAGAGACCAAGGCAGCTGGAAAAGAGGCATCTCTGGACACTGAGAAGACATGCGACAATGTACAGAGGTGATCCACCGAGGACCTCCCCTTCATGAAGCCCACTTGTTCAGGACCTATAAGATTGGGGAGTACTAAGCTGAGCTGGTCTGCAAGTAATTTGGTTAAGATTTTAATGTCCTGATTGAGAAGGGAGATAGGGTGGTAGTTCGTCACCAGATCTGGCCTCCTGTCTGCTTTAGGCAAAAGAACAATCAGGGCTTTAAATAAAGTTGGGTCAGCTTGTGCCCCTGATAGGATATGTTGGTATAATGGTAAAAAAAAAGGGATAACTTGATCCTTAAATTTTTTATAAAAATTGGAGTAGAAGCCATCCGGCCCAGGTGTTTTATCCATGGGGAGGCTTTTAATAACTTCTGTCAGTTCCAATGCAGAGATGGGAGCTATTAATACTCATTTGTGGGCTTCAGAAAGGGAAGGTAATGGGAAGCCTTCAAGAAATGATCCAGAATCAAGTTTGATGGTGGTTCTGACATAGGCCCAAACAACTGTTTGTAATATCTGGTAAATTCAGCTATTATATCAGATGGTGTCATTTTCAGGGAGCCGTCTCCCTGAGAACGAATAGGGGAAATGAATCGTGAGGATTCTTGGTGCTTTATTCTGAGAGCAAGCAAGCATCCTGCTTTCTTTCCCTGATCTGTGTACGAAGCCTTAGTTCTTAGGATTGCGAATTCGGCCTTTTCTCTCAAAAGGTCGAGGTAGGAACCCCTTAATTTAATCGGTTCCTGTCTAAGGTCTTCAGGGGAATGTGGGGCTAATTTCACTTCTAATTTCCGAATTTGGGAGAGGAGGTGTAACAACTGCTGTTTGTGTTTTTTCTTCCGCTGTGAGGCCAGGTGTATCAATATTCCTCTTAGGTATGCTTTGAAGGCACACCATTCTATGTCCGGTCTAGTAGTGCAATTGGAATTAGCCTCAAAAAATTGAGTAACATGATCGGATATATGCTGTGATGCATCCAGGTCCTTCAGCAGCTGATCGTTAATCCTCCAACGTGTTCCCCTTTTGAGGAGAGATATGAGGGAAAGATGGCATATAACCAGAGAATGATCAGAAGGGGGACCAGGTTGAATAGTAGAGGCCATAACTCCAGGGAGAAGTGTCTGGGAAAGAAGTATATGGTCAATACGGGAAGAGGTCTTATGAACTGGGGAAGTAAATGTGTATCCCCTGTCTTTGGGATTAAGAATACCCCAGACATCACACAGACCAATTTGGTCCACTAACTCTCTAAGTGCTCACTGAGCAGGAGAGACCCCTTTTCAGGAATAGCCTGATCCGTCCATTGCCGGGTCAATAACTAAATTTAGGTCACCTCCTAGGATTATCGGGATCGAAAGAAAGGGTATGATGATATTGATGAGCTGCATGAAGAACCCAGGGGCATCAGCATTAGGTCCATAGATGCTGCCTAACAAAGTTTCAGAGGCATGTATAGTGCCATGAACCAATATAAATCTACCTTGGGGGTCTCTAATGATCTCAGAAGACGTAAATGGGACCCTCCTGTTTATTAAGATCATGACCTCACAGCTTTGAGAGGTGCCTCCAGTGGAGAACACCTGCCCTACCTGTTGTCTCCTTATCTGTAGTGCTTTGGGATCTAATAAGTGTGACTCTTGTAAAAAAAGTAATTTGTGCTTTTAAAATACTTAGGTGTTTTAAAACCTTGTACTGCTTAATTTTCCTTCTAACCCCTTTTACATTCCATGTTGCAAATATGAGGTCTCTAGCCATATAGCATAGTTAAATCGGTCCAGGAAGCAATCTGTGACATGGCATAGGTAAGAACCCTTGACACATAATCTAACCCTGAAGCTGTACTGACCTCTTTCCCTTCCCCTCCCTAAACCTCATTCCCCTCCCACTGTGTGTACAGATATCTCTTCCACAACCCCAACACAGAAGTTTAACCCAACCCACCCCCTCCTACTGTTATAAACATCGAGTTGCAGAACCCCATGTTACCGCCTCCCTCTCCCACCATCCTTAACTAATACCTGCAAGGTGTACTCCAATTAATAAACAATTAACATAGGAAATAAGATTACCCATGATAATAACAAGAACATTAAATTCAGGTCATCAACAACCAGAAATTAAAAAGAAAAATGACTGGTTAATGTAAGATTAAATCACCTTAGGTTATACTATACTGCCAAACAGGCTTTTAAAACGAGAAAGCCCTCCTTAAAAACTATTAAGTGAGTGTATGAACCCAAGAATGTTATAAAGGTAAGGACCCCTTTTTCCTTTCAGGACGTCCCGAAACTTTGCAGTGGCATAGAAAACTGCCTGCAGCTACTCATGCTATTACAGTTATAAGATGCAAAAGTGAAACAAAACAAGGGAATATATTTTAAGCCTTTTTGTGTGATCAAACATTTTGCAGTGCTAATAATCACATTGAACATCCCCCTCTAGTGGCCGCAATGGATAAATAACCCAAACATCAGGGAAACCCTGTCTGTAAGCTCTAAGATTCCAGAGATACAATGAAGATAGGGCTGGGCCACTAAGGAAGAGGTTGCAATTCCAGAGTCTAAGCTGAATATTTAGACCAATCAATCCTGGAGGGCTTGACGATGGAATGACCTGAAATGCACAACATTAATAGTTTTAAGGATAGATGATACTTGCTTTCAGTCTTGCAAACCAAGCCTTACATGCCAGGAAACACATGGCCAACAAGTATAGAACAAAGATTACTCAGGTGCCACAGCCAAGATCAGGTACCATGGAAAAGATCAGATAGGGCGCTTTTAAGACCAGCTTGGGCTGCCTCTGGGTCATCATAAGCCTGCCATTTACCCTCGATGAGAACCTGGAGCTTTGAGGGGTAAATCATTTTAAATTTCAATCCTGCAGCAATCAGCTTTGTAACTAAGGGGTGGAAGGCCATTCTATGTTGCCTGACTGTGGCTGGTAGATCTTGGGCCACTCTAATTCTGTTGCCTTCCCACTGGACTTGCTGGATTTCCCTTACCTTAGTGAGAAAATGCTGACGCTCTAGGTAGTTCAAGAAGCGGAAAATTAAAGGTAGTGGTGGGGCCCCTGGTGGGGGAGTTGGTCGGAGCACCCAATGTGCTCTTTCAATCACATATTTGGGACCGAAGGGGGATGGCCCCGCAATCTTCTGTATTGGTTTCTGCACAAAAAATATTGTGTCTTGACCTTCTTCTGCTTCTGGTAACCCAATAATGACTGCATTGTTCCTGTGGCTACGTCCCTCCAAGTCTTCTACCTTCATCTCCATTTTGCTAAGCCGTTGCTGGACTGCTGCAAGTTCTGGGTCAACCCGCTCTACCCGTCTCTCCAAAGAGATGATACGGGCTTCACTATCCGATGTCTGGGTTGCGATGTCTTCCATGGCCTGTGAGAGGGATTTCATCTCTGTGGCCATCCCTCGTAACTCCTCTTGAAAAGCTGAAATTCGCCAGGAATCTGGAGAGTGTGAGTGTTCTTGTTCCATCTGTGGCTGGCTGCCTCTGCGGTACATTTGTACCTGAGGCCCGTGGGTTTCTAAGGGCCTTCTCTCTGTCACAGGAGGAGTGTGTCTCGGAGGTGCCTTCCGCATTTCAACCTCCATAGCATTGGAAATCACTGTAAGTTTTACTTCACTGGTTACTAGATCTCCCGCTCATTTTTTTATGCCTTTACTTTACTTTTGGAAACAGAAAAGAATATTTTAAAAGGATTGGATGGCAGGAGAGGTTGAGAGGAGCTGCTTTCAGGCGTGCTGCATTACGTGGTCCTCCTTGCTCTTAACTTCTTCATAAAGCAATTTAATGAGGTGTGTGACCAGTTTGTCCCTTCAAGAAAATAAAAATATGGGGAGTCTCAAACCCTTGGATCATCCCTGCCCTAATGACCATGATGAAGCATAGAGACAGTCTCTGGCACCGTGCTCTTGCCACTGGTCATCAGTCAGACTCGCAAAGTTACAAAGCAGCCAGAAACCAATGCACCCAATCGGTGAGGTGAGCCAAGCAAGACTATTACAACAATGAGCTTACTATGACCTGGGGTAACAGCAAACAATTCTGGAATAATATAAAAAGCCTTACTAGGAAACTCAATAATGCCCCCCCAACCATGACCAAAGTTAACGGCACCATTATCCAGGACCACAAGTCAATTGCTGACACCTTCAATGTCAGTATTACTAGTCTCAGTGGGGTACTTCCTCCCAGCTTTTTCAATGACTCCACTCTGCCTGGCAATACTGTGAAATCTGCTTCTCTCCAAAATACCCCCCTTTTATTTCAGGAAAGTATCCCTTGCTGAAGCGTGTGTAACCCCTAGATGGCGTTATCCCAGGGGCTACTACCCCTGCCTGATTTGCCACTAACAGGTTGAGGGGCCTGGATCCAATCACGGGTGCCTCCACCCAGAGGTCAGGGTTTGCAATAGTTAAACTAACTTGGTCACAGCCCCTGGGACACTGCAACCCCCTTTCTTCCCACTAGTGGCCCACACAATATATCAGAATTACTTCACAGTATACACTTACCCCCAGGTCTGGTTCCGCACTGGGACCTCCTGTGAAATAAGATACAGTGCAACAATCACAGTACAGTACTTTAACATAGACAAATACCTCAGGCAGTATAACTTGCTGAAACAAGCAGCTCTGATTTATTTAGGGGATATAACAAGGACAGGGGAAATCAGGTTAATTTATCACTTTACTATCTACCTATGGCTCTGTGTATAGGTCTCATCCCTACCAGTTACTGTCCCTGAGTACCCAAGCCCTCAGTAAGGTCCAAACCGTGGCAGCTGAGAAATTCTTTCACAGTGAAAAGAAAATTAGCTTAAACAGTCAGCAGTACAGTGATTCCATTTGGATTTAATGTGGCAATTCAACAGGAGCGTAATTCTGAATTAGTACTCACGACCTCCAAACAAGATAGGGTCCTTCAACGTCAGCAGGGCTACTTTTGAGCTCCATGAGACTCTTCACACATCTATATGGTAAAAAAAAGAAAGTACTATACCAGGCAGGCTGCTTCTCATCCCGATCGCAATTACTGCACAATACCCGGAGAACACACAGCAGATTCAGTTCCTGACAGACCGAGTGACATCCAACAATTTCTTCAGTCTTCTACAGGGTGAGCCTGGTTTCTACTCTTCAGAGATCCTTGATTCTTTTCACAGGACGGATTCAGTCCCAACAAGCAGTTACACAAGCTGCAGACCGAACTCTGGGCCTTACACGTTTTTTACTGAAACTGCACTGAAGGAGCACAGGGTTTCTTTCCCTTCACTGCCAGATCTAAAACTGAAACTCCAACAGACAAAACCGGCACTTCCTTTTAGTTCCTCCCAGTTCTTGACTGGATTGGCTGTCACTCACACAGACTGCTGCTGTTGGTCCAAAAGGCTCAAGTCTAAACTACATCTCCCAGAGTCACTGCCCATACAATCCTCTTGGGGCTGGCTCAGATTATGAGTCCAAGTTCTGATTCGTCCAAGGCACCATTTTAGAGCTAGCTTACCCCACACTGATTGGTCCAGTTCAGCAGTTCAAAACCAGAATGGGAACTAGGCAGACACAGTTCTGACTGCAAAGAAAGCAGGTTAGACAAACTGTAATTTCATTATTACTGTAAATGATTTCTGGCAAACAGTTACATCTTTCAGATAGGTTCCCTTTGCACTCTAGTGACTGCAAAATGGAGTGAATTGGCAGCAGCTTGAGTGGTACTCAATCAAAGAAACACACAGTCCCCCATACAAACTAATTATGTCTGCAAGCAGACAGCTCTTAAAGAGACAGTACCAGAGGTTCTAAAAACACTCACTGATAAATGGCTTAAATGCCAAACACCATTCAGGCTTGGAGCATTCAAGCAAGCTCCTGGAAGTCTTTTGGGAACCCCCATTTGCAGGGGGGTTACACGAGAAAATACCTTCTAAAGGTACTAGGAAAACCCACTTTCAGCAGTGACGCCTTGGATCTAAAACTTCTCTCTCTCTCTCTCTCTCTCATTCGAGGCCATTCTACTCCCCCTCACCACTTTCCTTAACCTTTTGTTCTCCATCAAACAGTTCCCCCAGCTCTGGAAATCTGCAGTCAAGACGCCTGTACACAAAAGGTGGTGACAGGTCTCAACACACCAGTTACCGCCCCATCTCAATCCTCCCCCCACTCTCAAAAGCCCTTGAGCTCATAGTAGCTGGCCAACTGACAGAATACCTCGACAAATGTAACATACAGTGCTCATAGCAACATGGCTTTAGAAAAGCACATAGTATGACCACTGCCCTACTTGACTTGACTTTACTAACCACATTCATAAGGCCTTGGACACTGGAGATGTACTAGGTGCAGTGTATATCGATCTAACCAAAGCGGTTGACACGGTCAGTCATTAGTTCCTCTTAAACTCCCTTCCTGCCCTTGGCCTTTCCTATGAGGTTACTAACTGGTTTGCAAGTTACCTGCTGGGAAGACACCAACTTGTTAAGATTGGAGATTCTTTCTCTCTGACTGCCTCCCTGAGCACTGTGGGGTACCCCAAGGGTCTGTCCTTGGACCGTTACTCCTTAGCCTCTTTATCAATAATCTTCCTACAGCCCGTAACAACAAAATGATCCTTTACGCAGACAATGGCGTCTTTTTTTCAACTCACACCGACCCTGTACCACTATCTGCAGACCTGCAGTCAAACTTTAAACTTGTTGAAAAGTGGTTTGATCAACATAAGCGGCTGATGAACTACAAAAAAACAAGGTCATGCTATTCGCCAATGCACGTAGCAAACACAAAACAGCTAGCTTAACTATTCTGAATAAGCAACACCTCCCACTTGACCAAGTCCGTGAGTTCAAATATCTCGGCATTACACTGGACAGTGCACTGTCCTATGATTCTCATGTTAAAATCATCTCCAGAGCCATAAACTCCAGGATAGGTATCCTGTACTGCCAGCGCAACTGTCTAACCCCTGAGGCAATGCAGATAGCTGTAAGTAGCTCAGTCCTTCCTATTATCGATTATGGACTAATCTTCTATGGATCTGCCACAGATACCACATTAAAAAGAATCAAGACAGCACTGAACAAGTGATGTCATCTTGTAACAGGGGTTGGTAACAGATTGCATACTTGTCAACTCTATAAACAGTCATCATGGCTCCACCTTCAAGGAAGGATAACCTACCAGACTTGACTCCTGGCTAAAAAAATCTGCCTCTGCCTCTGCCTTACCCCACCAGCTACACATGCCCTTATGGCACCCAACCCTCCTACCCCATACACTCGCAGTTCTAACAAATCCCTGTTCCAAATTCCTTTCTGCCATACCTCTCAAGTGCAACACTCCTTTCTAACTAGGGCCTTTTCCCTTGTTAATAGGCTCCATCCTGATATCTCAGCTGAGAACAAGCTAGGCCCATTCAAGCACAAACTGCACCTGCACCTCTTTACTATCTGCAATTGTGACTGTACCACCTAGGTTGCCTATCCTCCCTCCTTCTTCGGCCCTCCTCCTAATCCCCTACTCTTTTCCCCTGTTCTTCTAACCATCCCTCCTCCCCTGTTTCCTATTCACCCCATCCCTCCTTTTTTCTCCCCTGTCTCCCTATATAACCCTACCCTTCCCCATTCACCCCACCCTTCCTCTGCCTTAATCAATCCTATACACCCCACCGCCCGTCCTCTGAATAAATTCCCTCATCGCCCACCCTTCTGCCTGACTGCACCCCTTCACTCCCTTGGCTCCTGTTCCCTCCTGGTCTGTGATCATATTTCTTTCCCTCCCTCCTATACTTTTTCACCTTTCTAGTCTCCCACTTTTCCCACTCTACCCCCCCGATCTCTACTCCTTGTCCCCCTCCTCTCTTCCCCCCTCCCATCTTCCCAGCTTACCGGAAATCATGCTTGCATATTTAGTGGCAACTTTCACTTCTCAACTTGCACTTACCGAAAAAGTCTTTTTGACTGCCTCTTACCTCTCACCCCACCCCACCCCCTTTTGCAATTTTGATGTATTCACTTCAATGTTTGTATATTAATCTGTCCCTGTCTGTTATTCAAGCAAATATGTAAACCATATCTCCTTGTATCTGTTTCATATGCCCTGTATTGTTACTTACTGTATTCCTGCCTCAATGTGGGACCTTTGTAAATGAACCAATGGTTGAAAGGTATTTGTAATCCTAGATCTTAATAAATAAAAAATAAATAAATAGAAGCATTCGTTCAGTATCCCTGCTTTTTCACTGTCACCCTCTGCCCCCCCCATTAAGCATCACTATCCCTCCCTTGGTCTTTCTGTGCTCCCTAATGTACCTATAAAAGGTTTTATCCCCCTTCTTAACTGAGCTGGCTATCTTTTCCTCGGTTTGGGCCTTTTGCTATTCTGACTGCCTTCCCTGCTTCCTTCTGCTTTAACTGGTACAGTTCTCTATCTTGCTCCTTCCATGTTTCCTTATACTTCCTGAATGCTATCTTTTTCTCCCTAACCTTCCCTGCCACCTCTTTTGAGAACCACAGTGTTTTTTTCCTTTGTTTTGATTTATTTGTGTAACCCCCCTAAGGGGGCTTACCTTAATTGCTTCGGTTGTCCCCGATCTCCCGTTATGCCTCTGGGTGATCCCCTGCATCTCCCTGTACAGCTCTGTCTTTTATTTCAGCCCCATTTGGGCTGTAAAACGTAGTCATGATCACCGCTGTTTTGTTGCTCCCTGGAGCAAGGCAGCGATTGCGCATGCGCTACAGAGTGCTTTAATCTTGGCAACTGCCGGTTGCGGTCAAAACAGGAGGTGTTTGACAGTCCAGGTCCCCCTGGTGTAATAAATGGGGGCCAGTGACCACAAGGGAGGTGGCAAGAAGCCGCCTGGGGGGGAATAGAAAAAGTTGGAACTTGGACACAGCGAGGGCTCATGAATAAGTCATGAGTCCTCATGCATATTAATTAGATGCTGCCTGTCGTCTGGGAGGGCAGCTTTTCGGTGGCAGCAACAGCAAGGCTACTGGGGGTACTGAGACAAGAGTGGGCTCATTTGAGAGGACACACAAGGGGCTACGATCAGTTGGGGTGTTTGACTAAATAAAAGTAATGTGTTGGGCTGCACTCGTCCTATAAGGTTGGGAAAACTGTATGGACTCCAATTAACTTAAAGGGAGCGGACATGTTTGTGACACTTGACCCCATTATTGCAGTCAGTCAGAGATCTAGGTGCCCAAAACTTGGACAGAGGAACTCCTGGGAAAGGAGGGGATTAATTCTGGTGCCTAGATCATGCCCCAATAAACAAGCTGGAAATATTGATCACTATGGTTATACATTATTGATAGGCTCCATCAGCCTATCAGAACACTGTTTTTTTGGCTGAAACAGGTGGTCTTTCTGGGATTTCTTCTGTCTATTCCTGGGCTGTGTATAAGTCAGTAGTACCCTGTGAGAGTGGACTTTGGACATCAGGGGCTTACCCAGGCCCTATGTGGAGATTGTTGTACTGCAGAATTGGAGATTGCTGGAATTGAAGATTGTTGTGTTGCAGAAACAGAGTGAGAAGGGAAAGAGACCGAACTGTGATGCTGAGTCCCCAGGTATGGAAAAGTTGCTTGCTATACTTGGGAGAGACTGAATGCTGCAGAAACCCTGCACTGGAAAATCGGAATTGCTGATAAGACTGTGTGTGTGGGACTGTAAAAGAAATTCTGACGAGGCAGAGCATCTCTGGTTGTGGGGGGTGTTAGCTGTAGCTGTGTGTGTCCTGTGTAAACTGGTTAAAGTGGCTGAGAACTGAGGCCTAGCTGCAGCCAAAGGAAAGGTTGGGGATACTGTTAACTGGAAAGTGTGGACTGGTGTGCAGGAGGTTGTTGTTGCTGAACTGCACTTTCACTCATCGAAATACAGGCTAGCACCCTCACTGATTGGCACTGGACTTTATTGGAGCGACTGCCTAAAGACTTTTCTTTGCTGAGAACTCAGTGCAGGGACTGCAGGAGGACCCCCACCACTAGGGAGTCCTCACCCAGAGCCAGGGAGGGAACTTGCTAACCCCTTCCAAGTGGGACTCACTGTCTCAGGAGGTCACCGGCACTTGCTGGGGTGCTAGGGCATCTGCGACCCATCGTGGGAGCCGGGCTGTGGAGCCACTCCTGGGTCTGGGCCTTCTGGGGCTGGTGTTGTCCTGCCACAGTGCTCTGCAAAGGGCCAGAAGTGACTGAAGGTGACAAGCAGCCAGAAACACAATCAAAGTGACCAGTTGCAAGATCCTTGAGCAAGTTCCATCCAAAAAGAGGGATACTGGCCGGCCTGTTTTCCATTTTGCTGCACTAATTCAAGGAGCTCCATTTCCCCTGGTGCTGAGATCGACTAACCATGAGTACCCAGGACCTGACTCCTGGGAGGGAAAGGGGAATTGTTTGTTATTCATTCTTCAAGTTTTCTAAAAATGTTTTCAGGGCCCCAACAGCTGGCCAACCCACTGCGCCAACCAGGCCTGCACCAAGTGGGTACCCCTAGAGACTGTTTTAGGGACACTGACACCAGTGGGGGAGGGATTCGCCTGTGGGCCCACAAGTTTCCATTGTTGCCTATTTTCACTAGCCAGTTTATTTATTTCACAGCCATCCTTTGTCCCGGTACCCCTTCCCTAGTCCTAGCCCCCAAAATAAATCTGTGGTTTACTGTTTAAAATTGTGTGTGCAGGAATTCTCGGAGTCTGTCCAAGCATTATTGTTCATGGTTTATGGTGGTACTGAAGTGTGTGAGGTGGTTGGTAGGGGAGGTGGGTAGGTACAGCATCCCAGGGGGCTGTGCCAGCCAGTCACCTGACCCACTTCAAATTCTCTCTGGGTGGAGGCACCACGCTATTTTTATTATCTTTGGAATAGGATCCCCGAACACCATCATAGCAAGACCCAGGCCCCTTAACCTGTTAGAGGGCCAACAGGCAATGGTAGTAGCCCACTGGCACATGGCGCCTTGGCTACATATGCTTCACACAAAGGCTTGTTGCCTCTGTGATGGCAGTTTTGATTTTTCCCCATTGTTCCTCCACCCCTCCTTCTTGCCCATTTGCGAGTGCTTTTCTGAGGCACTCTCCCATTTTGCCAATATCAGCCCTCCTAAATCACAATACCCTTTCTTTTGTATGGCTTGACTCTATGGCTGTGTTTATTGTGAACCATACTGTTTGGTGGTCACTTGTTCCCAGATGGCTACCCACTTCTAAATCTGAGATCCTCTCTCTGTCCCCATTTGAGAGTACCAGATCTAAGATTGCTGCCTCCCAAGTGGGTTCCAACACCAGCTGTTTGAGGCATGCCCCCTGTAGGGCATTGAGAATGACCCTGCTCTTGGATGTGGCTGGCAAAGGTACTCCAGTTAACATCTGCCATATTCAGGTCCCCCATCAACAATATCTCCCTCTTTTCTGTCATTCTAAGGATGCCTTCTGTCATTGTTTTCTCCATTTCCTCCCACTGAGATGGGTGTCTGTATACAACCCCCGTGCAGATATCAAATTGTGAATGCTGGGTGGGGAGAAAGGTGGGATTGGGTTAATAACAGAGGGGAAGGGGTCTTGGATTTAATGCTTTAGACTGGGGAGGAGGCTGGGGGACTCTTTTCTTTTCATAGTATTTCCCGACTAGGCAGGTGATGAATAGTGCCGCTATTCCTTATTCAGATTTGCATAATGAATTGTGCTTTATTCGCAGCACTTGGAAAATACTATTCATTACTTGCGCACCTCTAGTCTCTATCATGTCACCCCCTCCCCCTTCACAAGGCCGCCAGTGAGTACATGTTCAGTGCCCTGAGCTGACACTCATAGAATCTTCTCCGTTGGCCCTGAATAATTTTAATAACTATATGCTGCACCTTGTCCAGCCTGTCTCTGCCTCTCCCTGGGTGGGGACTCCAGAACTGGGCATAGTATTCCAGGTAGGT
Organism: Neoceratodus forsteri; assembly: GCA_016271365.2. Lineage (NCBI taxonomy): Eukaryota > Metazoa > Chordata > Ceratodontiformes > Ceratodontidae > Neoceratodus > Neoceratodus forsteri. The sequence goes on from JADMNL010000022.1 coordinate 75,236,691, forward strand.
TTTCATCAGTAATCTTGCTCTATAGAGAGGTAGTATTACCTCTAGCCTCCAACAATCAAACTCCTTCCAATACACCACCATTCTGGTTGCCTTGCTGTAGGCCTTGTTACATTGGTTAATTTGCTTTAGGGAGTCACTTATGATGACTACCAGGTTCTTTTCCTCTGAAGTGGTGCCCAGCTTAATCCATCCCATCCATTATCCCCTCCTAAACGTTTTGCTCTCTATGTGCATCACTTTGCACTTTTTGGCATTGAATTTCAACTGCCATACCTTGGACCAACCCTCTAACATTTGCAGGTCCCACTACAACTACCTTACCCACTCCTTGCTGTCTATCTTGAAACAGAGCTTAGTGTCATCTACAAAGAGACACATCTTGCCCAGTATTCCCTCTTTTATGTCACTGATTAACATATTGAAAAGGACTGGTCCCAGGACTGATGTGTGTGGTACACTTCTTGTGACCTCTTTCCCTGATTTGACCACGTTTACCACCACTTTCTGCTATCCCTCCAACCAACTTCCCACACATCTAATTAGGTCCTTTGCTGCTCCAAGATCCTCTAATGTCTTCAACAGCCTTTTGTGAAACACCAAGTCCAATGCTTTTCTGAAGTCAAAAAAGAGTAAATCAACTGCCTGTCCCTTATCCACTGCCCTTGTTATCCAGTCAAAGAATACTATCAGGTTAACATGACAAGACCTCGCTGCTACATAGGTAGCCCACTCTTTCCTCTTTGAATAGTGTCTCCATCAGTTCACTAACAATGGAGGGAAGACTGACGGGCCTGTAATTTCCTGGTTCGTCCCTGTTCACACCCTTCTGAAGATGCACTATATCTGTTATCCTCCTATCTGTCGGAATCCCCTGACTGTAGTGAGCTACTGAATAGTCCCGGCAGGGATTCAGCTAGTTCCAATGCCATTTCCTGAGCACCCTCGGGTGCATCCAATCTGGCCCTGCAGCCTTGCCTTTTTTGTCAGGGCTGCAAGCCCTTTTCTAACCCTTTCTCCTGTAATTGCCACCTGCCCTATTTCTGAGATCACCAGCCGCAGCAGCTTTTGTGCTACTTTGGCAGAGACCCGCTATGTTCCACTGTGAAGACTGAGCATAAGTAATCATTTAGAATGACTGCCTTCTGCTCATCCTCTTCTACTACCCTGCCCCCCTCCATCAGCCTAACAATTCTACCTCTCATCTTTCTTTTTCCCTCATGTGTCTGAGAACTGGTTTTCCCTTCCATTGATCCCGTCCTCAATACCGGGCTCTGGGTCTGCTTTTGCATCCCTGACTGTCTTCTTAGCCTCCTTCATTTTACCTGGCATTTGCTCCATTTAACCTCCCCCTGTTTCTCCTTGTAGCTGATGAAGGCCCTTCTGTGACTGTCACTGCCTCCCTGATCTTCTTAGAGAACCAGAAGTATCTCTTGTGCCTATTACCCTTGGTAAACTTTCTCAAGCATTCAGGAACAATGATGAGTCAAGCAGATCCTGTGAATCTTTCAGTTTATAGCAAAGTGTAATGCCCCAAAGTTAAGGCATCCCAGAAAATTAAATTAAATAAAAAGATAGGGGTTTACAGGTGCCCAGGGTGCCTGCCTTAGGTACAGACTGCAGGGTAAACAGATAAAGGGGTCCCGTAAATGTGAATTTCCCCTCCCTGTATAGTGTGGAAACACTCTAAATAATAGAGAAAAGTGCCCTGTGCACTTAAAATGCTGTAAAAAGATAGAATTCACATAGCTCCAGTAACAATGGCCTGGATGGAATGCTGTGCTGAGCTGCTCATGCACAGCATTCCACTCCAGCCACTCTCGAACCCTAGGGGGTTTAAGTTTAAAAATATATTTAACAGTTGTTCAGTTATTCCTGGGCAGAGGTTGAGGAGACAGGACACAGAAGTCAAGGGACAGATTAGGGCTTACCTTGGGTTGAAGCCATCCCTCAGGGCTTGCTATGGTCCTGCTCTGCCTCTCCTGCTTGAAGACTTCTGTTGCTGCTTGGTGTTGCGGTCAGTGGTGTCATCGGGGCACCACAAAAAAGTAAACGGCCGTTTGCCGTGCGTTGGGCTTAAAAGCCCCATCGCTTTGTTGTTTTAACCCCCAACCCGAGTGTTTTAAAAGTTTATTCTGGTCCCCCGTCAGTGGCAGAGAAGCGCCGCATCGCCACATATTCTGTCGGCTCTCCGAGGCCCCTTTGAGTCTTCCCCCACTCTGCCTGCTGTTCTTTCACTCCCTCCCTCTGCCAGCAAGACCTCCCACCTCCCGTCTGCTTCCTCTGGTCCTGGTGTGGTGCGGTGAATCAGCGACAGCACACTGATTCGTGCTATCCACCTAAATCCGAAAGGGGAAAGTTTTTTATTTATTTATTCGCTGGGCGACAAGGTATCGAAGAAGGCGGCCGAGTCAGTAGGGCAGCCGGGTCGGTAGGACCCTGTATTTTAAATATTCAGGAGGGAGGTGGGGGTAGCAACGCCTAGGAGAGGGGCTAGCACAGTGAGGCCAAGCAAAGGCCTCATAAATATTCAGAAAGGGATGGGATTCGGAGCGGCAATCTGCCGAAAGAGTGGCAGCAGGCTCAGAGAGCCTTTCAAATTTAAAGGGGAACTACCACTTTTGGCCTACTATATATTTAAAGGGGCAATCCAAGCCCACTGTATTTAGGGCACCAGGCCCATTGTATTTAGGGCTCCAGGCCCACTGTATTTAGGGCATCAGGCCCATTTTGAAGGGCACTAGGCGGCCCAGTTGTAAGAGGGCTATTAGGCCTACAGTATAGAGGGTACCAGGCCCATTTCGAAGGGCACCAGGCCCACTGAATTAAGGGCACCAGGCCCAGTGTTAAAATGGCAATTAGGCCCACAGTTAAGTAGGGCATTAGGCCTGAGGTAAAGCAGGGCCCCAGGGCAGCCCCGGCCTAGCAGATTAGGGCAAGCCAGCCTAGTGGTAGTAAGGGCAGTCCCGGCCTAGCGGATTAGGGCAAGCCAGCCTAGTAGTAGTAAGGGCAGCCCCGGGCTAGCGGATTTGGGCAAGCCAGCCTAGTGGTAGTAAGGGCAGCACCAGCCTAGCAGATTAGGGCAAGCCAGCCTAGTGGTAGTAAAGGCAGCCCTGGCCTAGCGGATTAGTACAAGCCAGCCTAGTGGTATAAGGGCAGCCCCGGCCTAGCGGATTAGGGCAAACCAGCCTAGTGGTAGTAAGGGCAGCCCCACCCTACTGGATTAGGGCGAGCCAGCCTGGTGGCAGTTAGTAGGGCATATAGGCCCCATAGCAAATAAGGCATTTAGGCTTTTAGTACACCAGGCAATTGGCATAGGGCAAGTGGTACCCTCGGTATAGTGATTATAGCATCCATAGCAAAACATTCAAGGGTAGCCAGATCCTATTCAGGAAGGCCCTACAGTCAGGAAAAAGGGTCCATCCAAAGGTGCTCAGCTCACAAATACTGCAAAGTAACTGTAACAACTGTACTGTTCATGAGAATGTTTGTTGCCAAAGTATCTGAAAGACTGTGAACCTGCTAAGAAGCACCAAGACTGTAGTGTACATGGATTGTGGTTATTTGCCCCAGGTTGTCTGAAGTATTGTCCTAAGTATCTGCACTATTGTCCTAAGCATATGAACTATTGTCCTAAGCATCTGAACTATTGCCCTAAGTATCTGAACTGTTGCCCTAAGCATCTGAACTGTTGTCCTAAGCATCCGAACTATTGCCCTCTGAACTGTTGCCCTAAGCATCTGAACAATTGCCCCACCTGTAATAATCACCCTTAGATTTATAATTTTCCCTTCCCCAGGCAAATTATCTGATCATTCTGCAGTTCCCTTGGCATTGCAGAAAGGTGCATCTTTTAGCTACATTGTTACCAGCGTATGGGGACAGTCTCAATCTTCTACCGCACTGCAGTCCCATAGTGTGGTCTGTAATACTACGTACACAGAATCAGTCTCTACCCAGAAGGGGACATCTGTTCATCATTCTTCACCCAAGTGGGATCGACCATCAGATCATCTCCTCCATCTGTGTTGTTTGCCGAAGTTGAGTCCGTCGCCAGTCGTACCCGCCGTTTCTTGTTTTTCAAAGCTCAAAGTTACATCCGCTGAAGCGCATCATGACAGCTGTGCCAGTGTCGCTTCATATGCTTCCTGACCCAGATATTCCAAAGTTGGTCGTCCTCCACAGAAAAGTGTGCACATCCTGGAGAACCTGGTCTGTGCCCCTGGTCGTTCCCCGAAATTCGAGTCCATCGAAGCCCAGTTCGAGACGCGTCCGCCATTTCTTTATTTTGTTCTAGGTTCTGGTGACTAGATTGCAGAATCTACCATCCTCTCTACAGATTCTTCTGGTTCCTGGTCCTATCGGAGATCCTTCAGAGTTTAGCTGGCCCTTGGAGTGCAGCATCATTCAGGTCATGGTAGTCCTCGAGTGGATTCGTCACCACGCAGATCCTGTTTTCTCCTCGTCCTTGGCAGCCCTGGAAGTGGGTTTTGGCCAAGGAATCCTTTGTCTTCAGTTTGAAATCTGACAGCCAGTAAGTGGGTTATTTCAGGAACCAGTTGCTCTGGTTCTTTCATTCCAGCAGCCTTGGAGAGAGTGGGCTTTTGCCGAAGAATCATATGGTCTGTTTACCAAAACCTCTCACCACCCGGTGGCCTTAGAAACATAGAAACATAGACTTTGACAGCAGATAAGGACCACTTGGCCCATCTAGTCTGCCCATTTCCCTACCTACAGGATAGGCCGCAGATCCTTTACGAGGTCCCTGCTGGGAGTTGTGTTTAGTATCAACTGTTCCATTTGCTTCCCCTTTGTAGCTACCATCGTAGAACGACGGTGTACACGACGACTTCAGACCTCTGGACTCCTGTAACATTTGGACTTCGGTAGAATTGTGTGGTTATAGCGAAACCAAATATTATTGTGGGTAGTACGTATCATCTGATTTTCACCTAAGTTTAGTAATAGGAATAAGAACTGTTGAATAATTATAGAAGTATAGGGGCAGTAGGCCTAAATACCTAGACTATTCCTGTTGGAAGTAATTTTAGCAGCCACAGATAAAAGTGTTCTGTCCTCTTTTCCGCCCTATTGTTTTGGGTGACTTCTCCTCCTCTTGTGACTGTGTCTCCCTACCCACTGGTACTAAATAAACGCCCTGCGGGCACTGACTCTCTAGGACGACTCCTGCCTCTCCTTGTCTGGGTAACAGTTATCTTATCCACAATCATTCGGACCTTGGTGTCTCCCTCATCTCTTTCCACCATCTTTAGAGCAGAGTATCACAGAGCACCTCTAGACCATTGCAAAAGGTTCAGACAGAGCCCCCAATCCCAGTTACCTTTGCCAGTTTGGTGATAGAAGGTATCTCAGAGAAGAAATCTGTTGTCTCAGGGAAGGTTTCCAGTAGGATGTGACAGGTGTGGTGCAGGAGTGGTCTGTGGTGTACTGTGTCCTTCACCTGTGGCACCATCTCGAGGTATCCCAGCTCAAAACCTTTCACCTGCAGGTGCAATGAAAAGCAAGTAGTGAACAGAACTGTTTCTCGGATATCTGCACTGCTGAGGATCCCATAGTTTAGATTGGGACAAACTGTGAAAATCTGCAGTTAGACAGAAAATAAACCTCTAGTGCCCCTCCCCCCCATCGAAAGTTGCTTTGATTTGATTTTATTTGTATACAGGTTACCAAACTGGGATACAATCCCTTTTACAGGTACGACAGGTATGTGGTAAATAAAAAATGTAAATACACAAACAATACACACAATATAAAAATATTTTACAAATAGTACAACATATAAATTGGAAAACAATTTCCATGTCTTGATATAAATGACATTTCTTAAAAACAGTCAGACATAGACAAATTCCTGAAGTGTAATTTTAGGGTTCTGGTAAATAAATCATAACTTGTTATACGTCTAATATTCATTGGAATATCATTCCAAATAGTAGGTGCAACATATGCAAAGAAAAGTTAAATCAGTTGTATGCCAAAAACAGTTTTCTAGATGGTGCTGTCAGTATTTACCACACACAACATAGGATGACACCTATTTTAGACAGATTAGGAATATCTGAAGTTATTCTTTAACATTCATGCAGTTCGTTATCTAATGAACAAAATAAATATTGAATTTAGACAGGACCAATACACAACAAGAAGACACAACAAACAGGTCCAGCTCAATCACTTCAGAACCAATAGCAGAAAATCATTCTACATCCAAAGAATAGTTAACATGCGCGGAAAATTAGACCTCAGTGTAACCTCCCTGCAAATGGGGGTTCCCAAAAGACTTCCAGGAGCTTGCTTGAATGCTCCAAGCCTGAATGGTGTTTGGCATTTAAGCCATTTATCAGTGAGTGTTTTTAGAGCCTCTGGTACTGTCTCTTTAAGAGCTGTCTGCTTGCAGACATAATTAGTTTGTATGGGAGGGACTGTGTGCTTCTCTGCTTGAGTACCACTCGAGCTGCTGCCAATTCACTCCATTTTTGCAGTCACTAGGAGTGCAAAGGGAACCTATCTGAAAGATGTAGCTGTTTGCCAGAAATCATTTAGAGTAATAATGAAATTACAGTTTGTCTAACCTGCTTTCTTTGCAGTCAGAACTGTGTTTGCCTAGTTCCCCATTCTAGTTTTGAACTGCTGAACTGGACCAATCAGTGTGGGTTAAGGTAGCTCTAAAATGGTGCCTTGGACGAATCAGAACTTGGACTCATAATCTGAGCCAGCCACAAGAGGATTGTATGGGCAGTGACTCTGGGAGATGTAGTTTAGACTTGGCGCCTTTTGGACCAACAGGGCAGTCTATTGTGAGTGACAGCCAATCCAGCCAGAACTGGGAGGAACTCAAAGGAAGTGCCGGGTTTTGTCTGCTGGAGTTTCAGTTGAGCTCTGGCAGTGAAGAGGAAGGAGCCCTGTGCTTTTTCAGTGTGCAGTTTTAGTCAGGAAGACGTGTATAAGGCCAGAGTTCGGTCTGCAGCTTGTGTAACTGCTTGTTAGGACTGAATCAAGTCCTGTGAAGAGAATCAAAGGATATCTGAAGAGTAGAAACCAGGCTCACCCTGTAGAAGACTGGAGAAATTGCTGAATTGCACTCGGTCTGTCAGGAACTGAATCTGCTGTGTGTTCTCCCAGGTATTGTGCAGTAATTGCGATCGGGATAGAGAAGCAGCCTGCCTGGTATAGTACTTTCTTTTACTATATAAATGTGTGAGGAGGCTTGTGTAGCTCAAGTGAATCCTGCTGCCATTAAAGGACTTTTGCCAGTGACTGTTTACCATATAAATGTGTGAGGAGGCTTGTGTAGCTCGAGTGAATCCTGCTGCCATTAAAGGACTTTTGCCAGTTACTGTTCACCATATAAATGTGTGAGGAGGCTTGTGTAGCTCAAGTGAATCCTGCTGCCATTAAAGGACTTTTGCCTATTGCAGTTTGCCATATAAATGTGTGAGGAGTCTCGTGGAGCTCAAGAGTAGCCCTGCTGCCATTGAAGGACCCTATCTTATTTGGAGGTCGTGAGTACTAATTCAGGGTCGCTCCCTGTTGAATTGCCACATTGAATCCAAATGGAATTACTGTACTGCTGACTGTTTAACTAATTTTTCTTTTCTCTTTGTGAAAGGGCCCCACCAGCTGCCACGGTTTGGACTAGCCACTAGGGCTTGGGTACCCAGGGACAGTAACTGGTAGGATAGGCCCGTGCGCGAGCCATAGGTAGATGAGAGTAAAGGATAAGCTAATTAATCTGATTCCCCCTGTCCTTGTTATATCCCCCAATAAATCAGAGCTGCTTGTTTCAGCAAAGTTATACTGCCTGAGGTATTTGTCTATGTTAAAGTATTGTACTGTGATTGTTGCACTGTATCTTATTTTACAGGAGGTCCGAGTGCCTGAACCAGTCCTGGGGGTAAGTGTATACTGTGAAGGTAATTCTGATATATTGTGTGGGCCACTAGTGGGAAGAAAGGGGGGTTGCAGTGTCCCAGAGGGCTGTGACCAAGTTAGTTTAACTATTGCAAACCCTGACCTCTGGGTGGAGGCACCACATAGGATCCAGGCCCCTCAACCTGTTAGTGGCAAATCAGGCAGGGGTAGTAGCCCCTGGGATAGCGCCATCTAGGGGTTACATCTTGAGGCTCACGCTGGGATTGTGTGTCTCTAGTGGCCATATTTACGAACCACTGTTAAGAAAAAATGGGTACCCCAACAGAAGTGGCTGTGCACCGGCTGGTGGAGGTGTACTGGGAGGAGACTGACCCCCAAATGCTATGCTTATCCTGGACATCCCTGGTATCAATACGGACACTGTACAGGGAGTACTTTCCAAGGTGGAAGGTTTACAAACCCTGTGGTGGTGGGTCGGCATGCTAATCTGCTCACCCACACTTTCCTGGCCCTAGTAGAGTTTAAGGATCCCATAGATAGCTCCAAAGTGCCACAGACCATTACTCCAGAGGGAGCCCTCACTGCCTGGAGAGTGATAACTAGTACAGTAAAGACCCGGGGGAATGAGCCCCACCACTGTCTGAAACTTTTGAGGAGAAATTTGCAATGGTTGCTGGGGAAGGAAAACTGTGGAGGACTTGAAGAAACTATTCTTGCCACCTGGGGTGTTCCTCCCAACACCCTCTCCCGCTCCAGTACCCGTAATGGTGGCTGAACCAATGCAGACTCCTATTTCTGCACCTGCCATTAGTCACGACTCTTACGAAGGTTGAGGATCTCTCTGGCACCTCCCCACCCCCAAAGGGAGGATGACTGGGAGACCTGGATAGACTATGTTGCCCCCAAGTGCTAGAATGGCAATGCTCGGAAGTCGGAGCAAAGAGGGTTAGTGAGAGCCTCTGAGGTCCTGCCCTGGCTACCATCCATGCTAAACAGGCCAGTAACTGAAGTGACTGCACAGGCCTATCTTGAGGCCTTGGAGAATGTGTATGAGCCCAGATTCTGATGAGGATCTATGGTGGAGAGTAAGAAATGCACAACAGTACCAAGGGAGTTGTTGTCTGTGTATGTATCTCGGCTGGAAAAATTGTTGCAAGAATGCCTCAGAAAGGGTAGTTTCCAGCGATTGAACTGGACCGAACCAGGCTGGACAGGATACTTAAGTCTGCCCCCTTCTCAGAACTGCTGTTGCTTCAGGTACGCCTGGCAAATCGACTGGAATCCCACCCTCCTATGATGAGTTAATGAGAGAAATTGAGGAGTTGAGAAAAGGCGACCTGGGAGGGACCTGCACCAATAGCTGCGGCTGGACCGAGTGACTGAGGGTGGCCCATCAAGTGAAGTTCAGGGCAGAGGTTGGCAGTCAATGAGTGCTCTGACAACGAAAAGATATGCCACAATGGGGCTAACTGTTGAGAGAGATCCAGGAATTCAAAACAGTCCTTTATGAAGGCCACGCCTGCAAGTACGGGCCCGACCTATATCCGACTGTATCTGCTATGGGGTGGGGTACCCACCCATGTATCTCCTGCTGATAACAGCTCCAAACTCAATTCCTTGACCATGAAGTGGAGAAACTGACGAGATGTCTCCAAATGCTTATCACCGCAGACAGAGATGGCATCAAGGTTTCCAGTTAGTAGTACCCCGCCCTGGCTCCCAGTGTGGCGCCTCGCCAGCTCAAACTCCAGAAAGTATGTTTGCTATAATTATGGGAAGGATGGGCACATGAGAGGAATGCTGGTCCCCAAAAGACACTGACAAAGTTGCATATAGGCTACAAGGAGAGCTCCAGAGAACAAATCAGTGGTTAAGAGGTGCACAAAATGATCTCAGTGAGGGCACCAAAAATGCTAACTCACATCTTTTGTGGCAAGGCTGTTGCCCAGGCCCCACTACCGCCTCTCCAGACTGGTCCAGAATAGTGGGTCCCTCCATGGAGACCACTGTAAAGGTGAATGGAGTGTCTACAAGAGCTGTATTAGACAGTGGCTCCCAAGTGACAATTATGTTCCAGGATTGGTATCAGAAGCATTTGTTAGATGCACCTCACAACCATTAGAACGACTGCATGTATGGGGTTAAGTGAGAAGGCCTCACCTATTCGGGTATATCCGAATTTGGCTGTCTTTCCCACCTCCGTGGCTGGAGTGGCCGAACAAGTAGAGACCCTAGCCTTAGTGTGTCCCCCACTGGACTGTACGATGGTGTCCTTTGTTAATTGGAACAAATGCTCATATGTTTGGAAGCTGGCACAGTTGTGTTATGAAAAACAGGGGTCAAAGACTAGTAGAGCTTTAAGAGTTCGGCTTTAATTAAGAAGGCCTATGAGGCACAGAGAGATGCTGAAAATAGAACCAGAGGAACCGGTCGGAATTGTATGGAAGAAGGATCCTGAGTCTCTGATCCTGGTGCCAAATGCCCACTGTATCTTACAGGAGAGGTCCGGATCAGAAAGGATGTTAAGAATAAAATATTAATGTTGGATGCACCAGGCGATGGAAAATTGCCAGAGGGACTGCTGGTCAAGCTTAGTATTTTGCCCGCTAGAGCCCATGCTATGCCAGAAGGGTAATGGTCCAAGTTCATACGCGCCTGAAAGAGACATTCGAGTAAATAGAGGTTGCATCCTGGCTAATGTGCATTGTGCAGACACTGCAGTGCTACCCAGCAGCAAGAGTTCGAGGAAGAATGACAGAGTAACGCCTGACTTGTTTGATTTCGGCGACTCGTTGCCAGCTGAATGGAAAGTGAGGATCAGTGAGAAGCTTGCCCAGAGAGACCAGGTGTTTTCTTTAAAGGAATGGGACGTAGGATGCATGCAAGGAGCTGAGCACAATATCCGGCTGCATGACGAAAGACCATTTCGTGAGAGGTCTCGACGCCTGGCACCTGCTGATATAGATGATGTGAGACGGCATCTGCAAGAGATGTTAGCTGCTGGTGTAATACAAGAATCCAGAAGCCCTTATGCTTCCCCCATTGTGGTAGTGAGGAAAAAGAATGGGACAGTAAGGATGTGCGTGGATTATCGCACCTTAAACCGGCGGACTATCCCTGATCAGTACACAATGCCCCGCATTCAGGATGCTTTGGACTGCCTAAACGGGAGCAAGTGGTTCTGTGCTGGATCTCCGCAGGTGGGTACTACTAGATCCCGATGGCCCCAGAGGACCGTGAGAAGACAGCCTTTATCTGTCCGCTTGGCTTATGAATTCATGAGGATGCCTCAAGGATTTCAGGTGCCCCAGCCACTTTTCAACGATTGATGGAGCGTGCAGTGGGGACATGAACTTACAAGAGTGCCTGGTATACCTAGATGATGTTATTGTGTTTGGCAGCTCACTGGAGGAACATGAGAGCAGATTATTTAAGGTATTGGACCGACTGGAGGACTTTGGCCTTAAACTGTCCATTGATAAGTGTCAATTCTTTCAAACATCAGCAAAGTATGTGGGACACATAGTATCCACCGAGGGAATAGAGACCGACCCAAGTAAAGTTGAGGCCTTGACCACCTGGCCACAGCCCAAAAATCTAAAAGAACTGCAAAGATTCCTGGGATTCTGTGGTTATTATCGCGTTTCATCAAGGACTATTCAAGAGTGATCCGCCTTTACTTAACCTTACTCAAGGGTATCCCCAACCCACAAAAATACCAAAAGTCAGCGTCCCTCAAGACTGAAAGAGTGTATTTTCAGTCCGAGTGAAGTATTTGGGGCCCCTGGACCCCTGATTGTGAGACCGCTTTTCATGAGATCATATATCAACTTACCCATGCTCCAGTGCTGGCCTATGCCGATCCAAGAAAACCTTACATCCTGCACACTGATGCTAGCTTGCAAGGATTGGGGCTGTGTTGTACCAAGAGCATGAGAATGGCCTGAGACCAGTGGCCTTTGCCAGTAGAAGCCTGACCCCATCCGAAAAGAACTATCCTGTACATAAGTTAGAGTTCTAGCTTTGTAGTGGGCTATTGTTGACCAATTCCATGAGTACTTGTATGGGGCTAAAATACTAGTAAAACTGACAATAATCCTTTGACCTATGTGCAGACCTCAGCTGTTGGATGCCACTGGCCATAGGTGGCTTTCTGCATTATCTACATATGACTATGCTCGAATACCGAGCAGGTCTGAACCACATAGATGCTGATGCTCTCTCCGGAAGCCTGTTCCCAGAATGATTGGGTCCGATTGGCAGAACCCGACATTCGGGCACTCTGCCGGAAGTTTGACAGGGAGGAACAAATGTCCACGGACACAGTGGACTGCATGGTGGATTTTGGGACCCTCTGAGAATTGCATACCTGCTGCTTATTGCCACTTTTCTGCATAGACATTGGTGCACTGCCTCAGCTGGACAATGACAGTATTCGCTGGCTCAATCCACGATCCCATGATCAAAGCAGCTTTAGAAGCCCTCTATGCAGGAAAAGATGTGTCCAAATTACGCCCACTGATTTGAGAACTGCACTGTTATACAAAGAAGGTCCTAAGTTGAAACTGATCAATAAACTGTTATACAGAGAAACAGTAGACAGAGGGGACAAGTAGACAAACAACAACTAGTGCTGCCCACTGCCTTCGAGACTCAGTACTGATGTCCTTGCACAACCACATGGGTCACCTCGGTATAGACAGAACATTTGACTTGGTGAGATCCAGATTCTATTGGCCTAAGATGGGGGCTGATGTGGAGCAACACATTCGAACTTGTAGTCGCTGCTTACAGAGGAAAGCTTTGCCCCAGAGGGCTGCCCCCCTTGTTAACATCACCACCAGTGCACCCATGGAGCTGGTCTGTATTGATTTTCTGAGTTTGGAGTCAGATCAACGAAATATCAGTAATGTGCTGGTGGTCACTGACCATTTCACAAGATATACCCAAGCTTTCCCCACCAAAGACCAGAAAGCATCCACTGTGGCCAAAGTACTTGTAGAAAACTTTTTTGTTCACTATGGGACTCCACAAAGAATCCATTCTGATCAAGGGAGAGACTTTGAGAGTCGTCTGATCAAAGAGATGCTTTCTCTGTGGGGAATGCGAAAGTCCAGAACCACCTTACCACCCCCAAGGGGACCCACAGCCTGAACGTTTCAACCGCACTTTGCTAGATATGCTAGGCACCCTGCACCCAAAGGACAAGCCTAGATGGAGCCAACAAATTAGCACCCTGGTACATGCTTATAACTGCACCAAAAGTGATGCCACTGGTTCTCCCCTACCACCTGATGTTTGGAAGAGAAGCTCGACTAACGGTAGATGTGTGTTTTGGGGTCTCCTGATGGGGTTCAAGCTGACAACTATTTACAGTATGTGCAAAGTTAAAGGCCCAGCTAACTCATGCATACCAACTGGCTCAAACCATGGCTGCCAAAAGAAATCTGGCCAACAAAGAAAGGTATGATAAAAGGTGAAAGCACAGGAACTCCAGGAGGGAGATCGGGTATTGCTAAGAAATCTAGGACTGCATGGCAAACACAAGATTGCTGACAGATGGCACCATCTCCTCACATTGTAGTGGGCAAACTAGATGATCTGCCAGTGTACAAAGTAAGGCCTGAGAATAATTCAAAGATGTAAAACAATGCATAGAAATCATTTACTGCCCATTGGACAAATCTTGATTGAGTCTGAGCCCCGAAGATGCCCTCTGGACCAGTGACTAGAGCTGCTGCTACGAAAGATCAAGAAAGTCTGCACCTACAGAAGCAGAGTTAAAGTGTTCCCTCCACAAGTCCCAGTTGAGCATGACTGTCAGTCCATATCAGAAGAAAGTGAGAGTGACTTTGAATACTATCCTTCTTACGAACTGAGTCAATTGTTTGGGGCAATCCCTAGTCAATACTGAGAGCGAAGCTGGGCCTTCTGGACTGTCTAAGCCCCAGCTTCGTCCCTGGAGCCAATGCTCCCAGAAAGTGAAGTGCAAAGCATCAGATCAGATGAAATGGAATCATTGTGCATGGTTGAACTGTTTGAGCTTTCAGGGAGGAAAATGATGGATTGGGGCAGACTGGTGATACACCAGAACAAGAAGAGTATTTTGAGTGCCCTGACAGTCCACTGCCAGTGTCCGAAAGCTCTCCATGCAAGCCAAATGTTGTGGACTCAGAAACTGTAACTCCTGGAGCTGAAAGTGCCCCAAGTTCTAGCCTCTCTACCCCCATGGAGACTCCCTGACAAGTGAGGACAATGCTGAAAATGAGGCTCAGAGTGCAGAGACTGTAACAGTTCCCCTAGAAAGACTGGTCGAGCTGTAAAGCCTGTGGTGCACCTCAGTTATGATTCCCTTGAGAGGCCTGTGGACTTGCCTCTCAATGTTGTCCATAAAGGAGTGTATGTGTCCCCGGCTCATTGCCCAAACTGAGCGCCAGTGCTAACTCCAAGTTACTGTGTTGCCCTCTATATGGTGCCCTTGCCCCATCCAGCCCCAAGGTAACTGATAGGAAGGCCCCTCTTCAGGTTTCATGTACAAGAGGTAATAACTTGAGTTACGGTACAATGTGTGTAATACTGTGTAAAGAGGACGAACTGCAATGTTTCAGAAATGTGTTCTTGGTAAAATGATGTATTGACTGATGATTACATGTGAGCCTAATGCAAATGTATATGGTTGCAGTTGAAACTTATAGGTACTTGCTCGACGCGGACGCCAAGCTTTCCCAGGCCAGGAAGGGTGTAACCCCTGCAAATGGGGTTCCCAAAAGACTTCCAGGAGCTTGCTTGAATGCTCCAAGCCTGAATGGTGTTTGGCGTTAAGCCATTTATCAGTGAGTGTTTTAGAGCCTCTGGTACTGTCTCTTTAAGAGCTGTCTGCTTGCAGACATAATTAGTTTGTATGGGGGACTGTGTGCTTCTCTGCTTGAGTACCACTCGAGCTGCTGCCAATTCACTCCATTTTTGCAGTCACTAGAGTGCAAAGGAACCTATCTGAAAGACGAATTGTTTGCCAGAAATCATTTAGAGTAATAATGAAATTACAGTTTGTCTAACCTGCTTTTGCAGTCAGAACTGTGTTTGCCTTAGTTCCCATTCTAGTTTTGAACTGCTGAACTGGACCAATCAGTGTGGGTTAAGGTAGCTCTAAAATGGTGCCTTGGACGAATCAGAACTTGGACTCATAATCTGAGCCAGCCACAAGAGGATTGTATGGGCAGTGACTCTGGGAGATGTAGTTTAGACTTTGGCCTTTTTGGACCAACAGGGAAGTCTATTGTGAGTGACAGCCAATCCAGCCAAGAACTGGGAGGAACTCAAAGGAAGTGCCTGGTTTTGTCTGCTGGAGTTTCAGTTGAGCTCTGGCAGTGAAGAGGGAAGGAGCCCTGTGCTTTTTTCCGTGTGCAGTTTTAGTCAGGAAACGTGTGTAAGGCCCAGAGTTCCGGTCTGCAGCTTGTGTAACTGCTTGTTAGGACTGAATCCATCCTGTGAAGAGAATCAAAGGATATCTGAAGAGTAGAAACCAGGCTCACCCTGTAGAAGACTGGAGAAATTGCTGAATTGCACTCGGTCTGTCAGGAACTGAATCTGCTGTGTGTTCTCCCGGGTATTGTGCAGTAATTGTGATCGGGATAGAGAAGCAGCCTGCCTGGTATAGTACTTTCTTTTTACCATATAAATGTGTGAGGAGGCTTGTGTAGCTCAAGTGAATCCTGCTGCCATTAAAGGACTTTTGCCTGTTACTGTTTACCATATAAATGTGTGAGGAGGCTTGTGTAGCTCAATTGAATCCTGCTGCCATTAAGGATCTTTGCCTATTGCAGTTTGCCATATAAATGTGTGAGGAGTCTCGTGAGCTCAAGAGTAGCCCTGCTGACATTGAAGGACCCTATCTTGTTTGGAGGTCGTGAGTACTAATTCAGGTCGCTCCTGTTGAACTGCCACATTGAATCCAAATGGAATTACTGTACTGCTGACTGTTTAACTAATTTTTCTTTTCTCTGTGTGAAAGGGCCCTACCAGCTGCCACGGTTTGGACTAGCCACTAGGGCTTGGGTACCCAGGGACAGTAACTGGTAGGGATAGGCCTGTGCACAGAGCCATAGGTAGATGAGTAAAGTGATAAGCTAATTAACCTAATTCCCCCCTGTCCTTGTTATATCCCCCTAAATAAATCAGAGCTGCTTGTTTCAGCAAAGTTATACTGCCTGAGGTATTTGTCTATGTTAAAGTATTGTACTGTATCATATTTTACAGGAGGTCCCAGTACCTGAACCAGTCCTGGGGGTAAGTGTATACTGTGAAGGTAATTCTGATATATTGTATGGGCCACTAGTGGGAAGAAAGGGGGGTTGCAGTGTCCCAGAGGGCTGTGACCAAGTTAGTTTAACAATTGCAAACCCTGACCTCTGGGTGGAGGCACCCGCCATCGGATTCAGGCCCCTTAACCTGTTAGTGGCAAATCAGGCAGGGGTAGTAGCCCCTGGGATAGCGCCATCTAGGGGTTACATCAGGATTTAAT
The DNA here is from genome assembly GCA_016271365.2 of Neoceratodus forsteri. Taxonomy (NCBI): domain Eukaryota; kingdom Metazoa; phylum Chordata; order Ceratodontiformes; family Ceratodontidae; genus Neoceratodus; species Neoceratodus forsteri. Next base: position 75,253,102 of record JADMNL010000022.1, read on the forward strand.
AAACAGCAGAAACAGTGACATTTTCAAAAAACACCTAGCTAGATGACCAGGCCACAGACCCCACAATTTCTGGAACCTAAACAGTTTCACAGAAATCCTCTGTACTGCAAGGGATCCAGCATGCCTTGACCAAGCCACGGACCCCTCAATCTCTGGAACCTAAACAGTTTTTCAGAAATCCTCTGTACTGCAAGGAATCCAGCATGCCTTGACCAGGCCACGGACCCCTCAATTTCTGGAACCTGAACAGTTTTTCAGAAATCCTCTGTACTGCAAGGGATCCAGCGTGCCTTGACCAGGCCACGGACCCCTCAATTTCTGGAACCTAAACAGTTTTTCAGAAATCCTCTGTACTGCAAGGAATCCAGCGTGCCTTGACCAGACCACGGACCCCTCAATTTCTGGAACCTAAACAGTTTTTCAGAAATCCTCTGTACTGCAAGGGATCTAGCGTGCCTTGACCAGGCCACGGACCCCTCAATTTCTGGAACCTAAACAGTTTTTCAGAAATCCTCTGTATTGCAAGGTACTAGCCCTGACTTTTGGATTTGGTACCAGTGGAAGCTGATTTCCAAGTGGCCCACACTATCTCCTGCTGAACACACCTCTAACTACTGTATCTCCCTCTGTGTCTCTAGTTGAATTTATGTGCTAGGGTTTAATAATTTGTTTAATCCTTACAGTCATTTTAAGTTCTGAGTTGATATTAGAAGTGAGATTATATCCTCTCACCACTAGAGGGCTATATCTCTATCTCTATCTCTTTATCTAGTACGTAAGCCATGTGGGCTCTCTCTGCCTTTCTCTTGCCTCTCCTCCTCCTCCTCCTTGGCCTGGCCCCCCTCTTCTCTCTCTCCCTGGTTCTAGCCACCCCACCCCACCCCACCCCGCCACCCTCTACTCTGGTTTCCACTGCTACTCCAAGGAACTCTCCACTTCACTCGAGTCTTGTGCTTGGCGCACTGTTTGGATATTCCTGGTTACTTAACCAGACCACTACTCTCAACAAGTGTTGCCACCTCTCTACACTGTACCGTCTTGCAGTCCATATGGGACACCGCCTGGAACCTTGCAACTTCTACTCCAGGAAACAACAATCAAAACTATCTCTCAAAGAGCTGCGACTCTGCTCCTTAAAACTCCCACTCCTCCTCCTCCTTCTCATCTCAGGCAGTGTCCATCCCAATCCTGGCCCTAGAAGCTCAGGCCACACACAAACTCAGGTGCCCTTATCCTTGCAACCATTAATATCTGCAGCCTACTACCAAAGCTGGATGCACTCCAAGCCTTCATATGCCAACACAACCCTCACATCCTTGCAGTGGTGGAAACTTGGCTGACACCTAAAGTTCCTGACTCAGCAGTAACAATACAGGGCTACAATGTCCACAGGCTGGACCGGATATCCAAAAAAGGCAGTGGTTGCGCAATCTATATCAAAGACTCCCTGTCTTGGCACCCTGTAGCAACTCCATCACTTTCTGCCTTAGCCCAGGTTCTGCCAATAAAAATCATCCTAGGTCCCAACCATAAAGCCCTGACTATTGTCTCCGTATACATCCCGCCCAAGGACCCTAAACATGGATTCAACGACGTCCTAAACTTTATCAACTCTCATCCTCCTGAAGCTGAACTTATTCTACTAGGGGATTTCAACATAAACTGGTTAGCATTGAGTGCCAGTGCCTATAAAGACTCCATCTCAGCTGCTAACCTCATGCAAATGGTAAACACCCCTACTAGGATTAACTACAAGAGTGGCACCGGTACCCTCTTGGATTGGGTCCTCACCACTCACCCCACAAGGATTTCTTTTACAACCATTCTCCCAGACTCACTCAGTGACCACTCCCCAGTCATGTGTGCATGGTCTAACAAATTCCTTAAGCCCCCTACCAAAATTATCGCTAGCAGAGTCCTTCCTCGTGGAAAACTTCTACATCTCAAACAACACCTACTTCTACAAGACTGGCTACCCATCTATGAAGCAACAGATGTTAACTTGGCTCTTGATCACTTCATCTCAATTTTCAACAAAACCTGTGACCTCTTTGCCCCTGCTAAAAGGCGCAAAACAAAATCTCTCTCTAACCCATGGGTCACCGTGGCTCTTCTTTCACAGTTGAAACTAAGGGATCACCTCTGGGCAGTTGCCAGGGCCACTGGCAAACAACTGGACATCCAAAATTACAAACAAGCATGAAATGCCTGCACAAAAGCCATACGGCTAATGAAATCCGCCTATTACAAAGACGCTCTCACCAATACATGGGGAAATGGTCGTGCTTTCTGACAATATCAAGGATGTCACAGGGAATCAGCCAAAAACCTCTCCATCCATGTTAATGGTTGATGGATCCTCAACCCTTGACCCCAAGGTGATCGCAAACATCTTTAACACGGCTTTTTCAGACCTTAGTGCTGTTCTACCCCATGACTTTTTCGAAAACAGGGCTTACTTCCCAAATACCTCAGCCCCTCAAACTAACCATCCCCTCTTCTACTTCAGGAAGGTAAGGCTGAATGAAGCTCACTGCTATATTACTGCAGCTATCTCTAAATCTAGATCTAGTAGCAACACCCTGGACCTTAAACTTCTGTTGCTCACCCTCGATGAGGTAATTCATCCATTAACAAAAATCCTAAACCTCTCTCTCAGCTGTGGAAAATTCCCGGACCTATGGAATACAGCCACCGTGACACCCATCCATAAAAGTGGGGATAAGACGATTCACTCAAATTGTCGCCCTCTCTCCATACTGCTCCCATTCTCTAAGGCACGTGAGCGCATCGTGGCTGATCAACTTACCGACCACTTGGATAAATACAATATACCTTGTCCACAACAACACGGCTTCCAGAAAGGTCACAGCACCACCACAGCCCTTCTTGAGTTCACTGGAGCTTTGCACAAATCCCTTGACAACGGCCTTCTCATTAGGGGTTGCCACGACCTCTCCAAGGCCTTCGATACAGTACACCATGGACTACTAATACACCAACTACTGAATGCCGGGCTATCACCTGACTCTTCTCTCTGGTTTAAAAGCTACTTAGAAAACCGTTCACAGAGAGTAAAATTATGACGCTCTTTCTAACACCCTGCCTGTTAAGCCTGGTGTCCCACAGGGACCCATACTGGGACCCCTCCTTTTTAGCCTTTTCTTAAACTCCCTTCCTTACCACTGCTCTGAGCAGATCATACTATATGCCGATGATGCTGTTGTATTCTCCACTCACAAAGATCCTACAACTCTTCAACACAACCTTCAGCTTGGTTTCAGTTCTGTAGAGACATGGTTTCTTAATCATAAACTGGTCCTCAATGACAAGAAAACCAAATCTACGCTCTTCTGCAGCTCTCATAACCCACACAAGCTACACCACTTGGCTATCTCCACCACCCAGGGGAACACTCTAGATCAGGTGGTGTCCTTCAAATACTTAGGGATACAGCTTGACCCTAATCTCTCCTATGGACTTCATGTAGATACTGTAGCTAGAGCTGCAAATACACAAGCTTGGTCTCCTCTACAAACACAGACCACACCTCACGCCAGAAGCTTTGAAGGTTGCAGTCCTGAGCTCTGTGATCTCTGTAATAGACTATGGTCTCATCATTTATGGCTCGTCCACAACCATCAACCCTTAGATGCCTCTCAACTGCCTTAAATAAAACATGTCGGCTCATCACTGGTGCTCACCGTCTCACCCACACATGTGACCTGTACACTCAGACCGGCTGGCTCCAACTATCAAACCGCATAAAGTTTCTCACCTGCTCCATGGTCAAAAAATCTACCTTGGCCTTGCACATTCTGGGGTCTCAACTCTGTTACAACACCGAATTAACAAATGGTGCCTTAGGAGATCCACGCTACAGCTACTGAAAGTCCCCCACTGTCACACTTCACAGGGACAATGCTCTTTTGCTTATCGAGCACCACTCTGGTTCAATGGCCTCAGCCCGCCCATCTCCTCTGCCCCAACTATTGGTATGTTTAAAACTAGGCTCCGGGACTATCTCACTACCAACAGCTCCTGTGACTGCCCAACTTAACCTTGTTTTCCACTTCCTTCTGCTCTAGTTGTCCCCCACTGGATTCTACCCTCACATCTTGGTATACCCAATGCTGCACTTTTCACCCTCTCGCCACCCTTCCTACATTCCTTCCCCCACCCTCTTCCCTCTCCCTATGACTCTGGCACTTCTTATCTGTTGTCTGTTTTCTGACAAATGCGCTGGCTGCCTTGTTACAATGCTACCCTTGAACTGTATTAATCTGTATTCTGTTTGCAATGTCCACATTGTTGTAATGCCTGTCTTGACGTTCCCCATAATTTGTATTTCTCTGACGTGGAACCTTTGTAAAAGAGCCATGGCTCAAAGGTATTTGTAATCCTAGACTTGATAAATAAAAAAAAAAAAAAAGATGGGGAAACCTAAACAAATACTTTCAGTGTGAGATAGACTTGCATGGTATCTGTGCCTAATTCTATCTCAATCTTCAAAGTATTATTAAAAACATTATTTTATTTCCATTTTGTTTCTTTCTAGAAGTGAGGAATGTGGTTTTGAAGTTTTTAGAAGCTTCTTCTCCCATGCTACAGTACTTTGGAGCTTAATAGTGAGACCAGCTACATATAGTACCTAGCTATTATACGATACTTATTCAATATGGTCTCTTCAGGAGTTTTCTGCTCCCAACTGCCTATGACCCTCTGCCTCTTGGCTTCCTTCCTTCCCACTCATATTGCCCTTGCCGTTTCGCTCCTCTCCTCCCCCAATATACCTGTATGAGTAACTGGTATACACCACCAATGTTGAAACTTCTACATCGACCAGCACTACAGCAACTACACAGCCAGGTCAATGCAGTGTCGGTGCTGGAGCCCAGCACTGTATTCGGGGGGGTCTTGTACCCCCTTCCGTAATCAGCTCCAACCTGGAGTTGATTATATTTAGTGGGAGGGGGTCAAGGGCACAGCCCCCTGCATGGGGTATTGGAGGGGACAAAGCGTATAGCGCAGTGGTCGAAGGCTCGGAGTTGCAAATCTGGTGACATCCAGCAGACCAGACCTGGGTTTGAATCCCACAGCTTCCACTTGCATACTGTGTGACCCTAAGCAAGTTACTTAACCTCCTTGTGCTCTCAGGTCGCTCCTGTAAAAAAAAAAGCTTCCAGCTTAGTGTGCTATACCTGGTTAAACAACTAACAAAAAAAAAAAGCCCACAGAAGAAACAATTTAGTCACTTGAAAACTGTATGCTGACTGCAAAAAGCGGTTGATGTGACAGTTTCACTGTCCAGTTGTTCGACAAAATTTTTGTCGACGACCGGTCATAGATCCTGAGTAAATTACCCTGCCTATCATAAGAACATGTCAGCAGAAGGGGACTGTATGATCCATCTAGTCTGCCCAGTTTGCTTACCCCCCATTCTGTTCTTCTTCCGAGATTACCGCAGTACTTGTCTCACACCAGTTTAAAGGCAGTGACTGTTTTGGCCTCCACAACCTCTGGTGGTAAGCTATTCCAAGGGTCAACCACCCTCTCTGTGAAGTAGAACTTATGAATGTTGGTTTTGAACTTACCCCCTGTTGGTCTCAGACTGTGCCCCCTCATACGTGTGGTCTTGTTTCTGTAAAAGAGATTTTCTGCTTGCACCTTATTTATGCCCTTTATGTATTTGAAGGTTTCTATCATCTCCCCTGTTTCTCCTTTGCTTGAGGGAGTACATTTGCAGTTGCTGTAGTCCAGATTCATCAGTGACATTGCCGATGGCCTGCAGGGTATGCCTGTTCACAAGGGTACCACTGTGGCCCTTCTCCAGTCCTGAAGTATTTCCCCATGGGGCAGTGGGCCTGAAATTTCCTTTTCCAGCTCCTTCAGAATTCTAGAGTGGATTTCAGCTAGGCCCATTGCTTTATTTGTTTTTTAATTTAAGAAGCTCTTTTAGGACACTGCCTCTTGTAAATGGTCCAGCATCTGCTTCTATGGCGAGTCAACCTGTGTTCTGCATTTTGGCTCCATTGCCGTCATCTTCTTTTGTGAAGACGGAGCAGAAGAAACTGTTTAGAATCTCCTGTTTTTTGTTATCATTTTCTGCCTGTTTGCCATCCTTGGTTGCTATTCTTATAATACCTCCTTTTGTTTTTCTTTTATCTCTGATGTATCTATAAAACATTTTACCGCCCTTCTTCACTCCTCGTGTGATTCTTTCTTCTGTCTGGGCTTTGGCTGCCTTTACTGCCTTCCTTGCTTCTTTTAGCTTCATTTTGTAGACTACCATATCTGCCTCATTGTTAGTATCCTTGAATCTCCTGAGCACTTTCCTTTTATCCTTTATTTGTGTTGCTACATCCTTGGTATACCATAGTGGTTTCCTCCTTTTTCTTGATTTAGAGATTTATCAGAACTCAGTTTCTGTCCACTACATGTACTTGTGCTAGTTTGCCTTACGATGTTTATGATTAGGCTCCTTTGATATGCTATACTGCAACAAATTTCTATTCTTGAGAAGCAGTTAATACTATTCATTGTTTCCTCCTGTTGCGCTATCTCCCGCATACCTCCCATCCCCAGGATGCACATAAGCTGTCAGCAGCTCAGTATGTCTTTCCTGGTGAAACTTTTGAAATAAATAAATTAGTAAATAAATAACTTTGGTCGCTTCTGGTAATTGTTAAAGATTTTCTTGTGAACTGAGCTAAACTAAGAAAAAGTTGTTTGCACAAAATGCTAGTACAGCTTTTAGAAATGCGCTATAAGTTTGGATGGTTGACGGTGTAATCATGCCCCTTAAAAGTGAACTGTTGAGGCTTGAAGCTATGAGGTACCAGTTTGCTCTGTCTTGGATTTCTGCCACTTTTGTACATAAATACCACTGCCAAGACCACTGTTACGATTGTAAGACTGCTCTGACATGCCTTCTTAGTGTATGAGAACTGAGAACCGAAGGTGAGTGGTTCTGATACCCTAAGCATGAAAATGAGACCACTCTTACAACTGTAGGAGTGGTCTCATGGCAATATTAATATATTATTGATTGAGCTCTCGCAATATTACATTGCTTCTTTAGAAAAACTTACATGAATGGGCTGTTTTCAGGATAGCTGCGTGCGGTGTGAGACACTCTTCACAGAATGTCTCATGCACAGAGGAAAGGAGTGCTCCTACTGGTCAGTAGTGCACCCTCAATCTATAATGTAATTAATAAACAGACACTTATGTTCTTTTAGAGTTCTGGGGCATTCTTTTTTTTATTTTTAATCTTTTTTTAGCGAAGGCTATCCTGTGTTTGGTCTCTGCTCCTATGCCCCTCCCACTATGTAAAACTAAGCATCTGCATTTGATAGTGTGCTGTCCGTCATCAGAGATGCGCTAGCACCATCCTAACACATGTGCAGTACGAATCTTGTGTGCACAGTAATGTAGGAACATCAGGGGGAGGGACTTTTAAAAACTACTGGTAGTGACCATAGTTAATGCTTTGAGTCATTAATTACTAAATTATTAAGATAAACGGTTTTAAAATAGGATCCCACTGAAAATGAAATGTTGTATTTCAGCTGGACTATGCTTGGTAAATAAATTGTAAAGAGAAGCTAACACATTTGGGGTAGACAACTCATGCTGTGGGAGGGGAGTTGTTTGCTATATATATTTTTCACTTAAAAAAATATTTTGCTGTAAAAAAGGGTTTTGCTTTTGAAAAGAAAGGGTTCTATCACAAACATTTGTGTATGCTGATATTATTATGGGGTGTATGAGGAATAGAGTCATGATTTTTTTTTAATGGATAAAGGCAATTTTTCTTTCTTGTTTTTCCTTTTTTCTCTTCCTTTGGTCTAGTCTTTGTGTTCATTGGGATGATAAAATCATTGTTTGAGATTAGGACTCTTAACTCTAATATGTAATATACTTTAGCAAGTATAAATACATGGATATACATCTCAAGGGTTTCCCCTCTCTCTCTAGAGTATTCTCTTTTTTATGTTTTTGGAACCAGTGATTGCACTCACTGTTCTTTTCCCTTATTTTACTAAAGTTTGTTTTATGACTGATCATTTTAAAATGAGCCATGGATATTTCTGCAATCTCTGTTGTATGAATCACTGACTCTTCCAATGATTTTAACAATTTGTTTAGCCAGGATAGCCCAGCTGATGTGTGACATCTCATTTACACTGGGTTCCTGTTTCTATCCATATTGGCAACTGTGTGGAGTGGAGCTTGTAAATGCTGCTTGTAAAAGTTTATATTTAAGATCACATAAATTATCTCTAATTCTGCAACCCTTTCAAATTAGTTGGGGTTTAAAACATGTATTGTATGATTATTGCATATTTAAACAGCCTATATAAAGGGATAGCTGCGTGTGCACGGACCCTGATCCTTGATAAAGATCCAGAGTGGATCAAAAACTGGGGTATTAGTACCTGTTAGCCCTGAGCCCACCATCTGGTTTGATACTGATATGCTTTGTTTGCAATTTTCACAGTGATCTGTCATTAAATGTTTGCACTGACCAAATCATTTACGGTTTTTGTGTAATTCCTGGTCTACACTGCCCCCCCCCCCAACACTGGTCTTGAACCATTCTAAGGAGCTGCCTGCCTGCGAAAATAATTCAGGCATATTTTATTATCCATGGATTGTTGTAAAAATTAAGTTACTATGGCATGCTTGTAACATACTATATCCAGCCATGCTGCCAAAGACCACTGCAGCCCTGTCCCTAAAATCATTAATCAGTTTTGGTGATACTAAGTACAGAATGGGGCTGCGGTGCTGTTAATGGAGTCAGAGTGAACTTGGTGGGGGGTACTTGCATAAACAATTCTTAGATTTTGCAGGCAATTGTACATACCAGCCATCAAGATGAAGCACTCTGCAATTAGATGTCACAGATTCCTGTATAAATTGGAACAATTTCCACTGGATTACATCGGTTCATGTATCCTGCAATACATCATTGTCTGAAGCTGTAATACTGCACCTCACCCTGGCATGTGGTACTGTGCATGTCAGGGGGCATAGAAACAAAATGCTACTCCCTCCCCTTAACATGTGCAATGGTCTACAATGATTATTTATATGTTTATGCAGGCAACCCCCTCAGTCCCACTCTGGTTCCATTGACAGCTCCATTCCCAACTTCATCTCATCAAAATTCTGGTTTGGGAAGGACACGGCCAGAGCAATTGGTGTTGACTCAGCTGGATATAAGAAGTTACAAGCATGCTACACTATGTTAAACTTTACAGTAATCCATGGATAACAAAATGTAACTATGTATGAATTAGCTGCTCTGGGCTGTCAGCTCCTTAGCAGGAGTGGCCTGCCTGGGAGAAAATATAATATCAGCTGCTCTAAATGTCTAAAAAGAATTAAAAATCTACTTATGATGAAACCGAGGATGTCAGAAATACACTATTGCTTCAAACATGATGATGTCATTTGTTGCTATCTATAAATAAACAACGGATTCATTGAAGAAAACTACAAATGCTATCTGTTTAGAATATGATTGAAGAGAAGAGAACTATGTCCTTATATGGGATGCTCTTGCTACAGCCCACCCCTGATCTCCTATGCTGAACTATAGAGCCACTTATGGCACCAGTAGGCAGCCTGGGAAGAGGGAGCATTCTGCTCTGCCCTGATACCACCGACCACCAGGGACTAGAGTTGGGCCCCCTTCCCAGAACAGACCCAGAAAAGATGGTAGGAAGAAGTACATAATCCCCCCTCCATCAGAAGTTGTTTTGTTTAAATGTACCGGGACAGGGATTGAGTTGCTGCAGCTGGTGGTGGCTGAGGTGTTCAATCTCTTTGCACCCAGATGGCCTGCACAGTGGAGACACCCCACGGGGCATGTATCATGGACTTTTATTGTCACTGAGACTGGGACTAGCTCCCCCCCTAGGTGGATCAACAAGGTTTGGGGCATGGGGGTGGTGGAGCTGTGTAGGTCCTTGGTAAGACTACACATAGAGTGCCATGTGCAAATCTGAAACCCTCACTTGAAAAAAGGGCAAGGACCACTTAGAATTGGCCCAGAAGACGTCAATCCAAAACAATACATGAGCATCAGGGGAAGCCTATAAGGAAAGACTGGGTGATCTGAATGTGAACACTGAGGGTAGGCACTTAAAATAAAAGTAACTGCACCCAGGTATACCTGCTCCCTTGTGTTTCCTGCTTAACTAAGTACATGGGATCTATGCCTGAAACCGGTGCCAGCTGCCCTTCAGTTTCTGCTGCTCCGGACTGAATATATGCTCCCTATGAAAAGGAGTGAAAGGGGACTATGACTGAAACTTTGGCATATCTGAAGGAAATAAACAGGGCAGAATGCCAGCAGCTGTTCAGACAATGTGAGGTGTCTGAGACAAGAGGACATAAGTATAAGCTGGTGGTGGTGGGGAATTAATTTGAGATATGAAGGACTACTTCTTCACCGAGAGGGTGTTGGGCAAGTGGAACTGTCCACCTAGAGTGGTGGTTCACATCCAGCCAGTTGCAGAGTGCGATTAGGATAGACTATTGGGGAGACCACGAGATGCAGAGCACTAGGTAGCTGCCTCTCTCTAGTGCTCCGACCACCCGACCCTCTTATATCTTTAAAAAATCAATTTTCCGTTTCTTTGGACCGCTCCTGCTGTTTACTCAGAACCAGAGAGAAGACAGACACAGTTCGCTGCATCAAATGGAAGTGGAAATGGAAATGAAGAAGGCTCTCCCCAAACATACACCACCTGCTTCCCCGGAGAAGGCCTCAAAAAAACCAGGGCTCGGCTGCTCAGCAAACCCAGTCTCCGGGTGTTGACGCCATCGCTACTGAGCCGCTCTCGTTATCCAGATTTTTGGAGGAATTTCAACCCTTCAAGGTGGAAATGAAAGAGCTAGCAGGGGAAATTAAAAGCCTAACACCTGCCCTGGAGGATTTATCCCTACGAACATCCGACAACGAGACCCGTATTCGATCTCTTGAACGAAAGAACGAAAAATTGGAGCCTGATTTGGTGGCCATGCGGCAAAGTATTGCTAAACTTGAAGCCAAGGCTGAAGACCTAGAGGAAGCAGTCAGCCGCAACAATGTTGTTATTATTGGCCTCCTGAGGAAGAAGAAGGCTTACCTCATTAAATTTGGTACAGAAGTTTGTGGAAAAATCACAGGCCCTCGCCTTTGGGCATGCTTACATCATAGAAAGAGCCCAGCGGGCCTTAAGGGCCTGCACCTCACCTGAGCCCCCCACGCATCTTTATTCTCCGTTTCTTAAATTATCTGGAGCGCCAACACTTTCTTCTCAAAATTAAAGACACAAAGGAATTGCTCTGGGAAGGTGCCAAGCTGAGATTGGTTCAGGACCTGCCACTGTCAGTACGGCAAAAAAGAGCAGCTTACCATCCAATTATTAAGAAACTAATTGCAGCCAGTATCAAGTTCAGAATGGGCTATCCCGCTCATTTTCAAGTGCTGGTATCTGGTTCATGGCAGGGCTACGAGAGTATCAAATCCGCGTCTGATGCTTTAAAAGAGGCATTCCCTAACCTATTCAAAAACCCCTGAAGTTGCTGTAATAGGGGATCTTCAACGCGATTAAGGCAATTATCTCAAGCTTGACACGGCAAGAAATGTGCTTTCGAATTAGTGCTCTGGGAAGTGTTTACTACCTTAATAAACAATAAATAAGTTGCCTAATTGTTTCTCTCTCGCCTGCTCTCAATCTGGATTTTTTGTTTTTTCCCTTCTTGTTGTGGCCGTTTGCTCCCTTGATTCTTACCTCTCATCTGCATCTTGGTATGTAAGGGTGTCTTGGATGCGCTGATCTCTGTTCCTCACTCTCAATGACGTCCTGCCTTTGGAACTGTTGGAAGTCTATTTCTGGATTCTAGATGAAATGAACCCTGGATGCAAAGCATGTACACGTCGCTTTTGGTGGCCATGGCGTAGCTCCACCGCTAGAGGGAGCCAGAGACTGTTAATCGTTCACAAACATTTCCTTATATGCTTCTATTAGCATGCTGATGTCAATATCGAATAAGCAGCACGATGGAATTTTTTTTTTGTGCCATATTTTTTCTTTATAAGCAGGAAGCACAATGACTCTTACTAAAGAGAGCAGCATAACTCTCGATTCCAATTTTAGAGGCTTGACCTATTGTAGAATACTTAAACAAGAAAGGGAGCAATTTAATGTTAATGTTAGGTCCAAATGATCAGCAAGGTGATTAATGGGACAAAAGGCAACTTCTCATTTGAATAAGCCTGTGTATATGGACTAAAGTAGGGGAAACTTTTCATATTATTGATAACCCCTTCCCAATTGTTATTTAATCTCGAACAGCCTTTTTTCTCTTTCTCTTTAGGGAGACTTTTGGAATAACATAATTCGTCTCTCTGTACAATGTACTTTATCATATAGCTGGGTCTGGGAGGGCGGGTGGAAGGGGTAGAGGTGATGATACCAGGTGGACTGCAGACATGGCTATTGGTAGATCGGGTGGGATGGGGGAGGAGGGGAAAAAGGGTTCTGGGGTAAATTACTGTTCTGGTTTTGGGAATTTTGCTTTTCTGTTTTTTTGGAATATATGGGGGATGGAGCGGAGAGTGGGCTGCACAGCACACATAAAGCACGGGAATAAGAGGGTGGGCCCTGCTACAAAGATATTTGCCATTCTAGAGACAAAAATGGTTTAATAAATGGCTAGGAATATAAATTTCGTGACTTGGAAGGTTAAGGGAACGCGTCATAAATCGAAGCAATATAAAATTTTAAAACATTTAGACTATGTAAAAGCAGATATTATGTTCATTCAAGAGACTCACTTACTCAATAATGATATTAACAATTTAAGGAGGTTACAAATTGGTCAGGTATTTGCCTCAGAAGGCAACACCCAGAGTAGAGGAGTGATGGTCATGATCCGTAGATCTGTTCCATTTATACCAGTTCAAATATTCCAAGATACCTCAGGAAGATATATCTTTATTAGGGGCATTCTACACACTTTGGAGATCATGTTGGGGTCGATTTACGGCCCTAATATTGATACTCCTGGATTCTTTGTGCAGATAATGGAAGTACTCACACCATTTCTTAACTTGCCCATCATTATTGGGGGGGACCTAAACTTAGTGTTGGACCGTCCGTGGATAGGTCCGGGTTTACTAGGAAGGGGTTATCTCCTGCCCAAAGAGCGGCGAGAGAACTGTTGGACCAAACAGGCCTTTGTAATGTGTGGAGGACCGTCCACCCAAATGATCGTGAATATACGTTCACTTCCCAGGTGCACGGCACCAGGTCTAGGATTGATTATGTTCTATTATTTCGAACACTCTCATATCGGGCGTACTGGATATGAGTATAGCTCCCTGGCTGCCCTCTGACCACTCTTTAGTCACATGCTCAATTGTTTTTCTTTCCCTTCCAAAATTAGGGGGTAGATAGAAAATTAATAATCAGTTATTAAAAGATCCCAAAGTGGTCGATTTTATCTCTTCTCAAATTACAAAATTTATCTTTTTTTTTTTTTTTAACTTTCTCTTTATCCTCCTGGTCGCCCTTGCCACTCTACTCCTTCGGGCTAGCTCAATGCCCTCCAGTCCCCTACTGAGTCTGCCCCTAGAGTGCCTTCTGGTGACTCCCTTACCTGCCTCCTTCACCTTGCACAGTGGGGTCTGCCCGTAATTTGCGGACTGGGTGGCTGGAGCGGCCGTCATCCAGAGTGCCGCAGGTTGTTTTTCCGGTTTTCTCTGTCCTCCCCTTCCTCCCACTGAGGACGCCGGCTCGGGCTGAACGTGCTTACGCACGCCTGCCAAGTGCTGGATGACGTCCTCCCCCTCCCCGACTCCCTATGGGAGTCGCCCGCCCCGCCGGGTCGATGCTCCCACCAGCTCTCGCGGGTGAAGGGTGCGTTAAACACCCCCCGGTATCCCTCCCCGAAGGAGGAGAGCATCCATGGGGACACTCGATCCTCTTTCCCCCTGCCGACCCCCGACGACCCAGGCTCGTTCTCCGAACCCAGGTCGCTGGCGAGCGAGGTGTGTATGCCTAGCCCAACCCTCAGCACCACCGGGCCGGCCAAAATTTATCTCTTTTAACCACAACTCTACCAGCCAGCCCAATATGGAGTGAGGGGCACTTAAGGCTTACTTGCGAGGGACCCTGATAGCATTGGCATCCCAGAGAAAGAAAGAGAGATAGAAACGGATCTCTGAATTACTCGCTCAGATTCGGGAAAAGGAATCCGGGCTCTCCTCTTCCTCATCAAAAGAGTATAAGCAGGAACTAACTCAACTACGTGACTCATACCTTAAGATGTTAGGTGAACAGGCCGAATGGGCAATCATTAAAACAGGGGCAATATATACTGACCAAGGGGGAAAAGCTGGCCGAATGTTGGCTAGGCGTGTAAAACAACTGGAGTCCACCAGATTAGTGGCGGCCATCCGTTCTTTAGAAGATGACTCCCTTAAAACGACTCCCAAGGACATTCTAGCAGAATTCAGAAAGTATTTTGAGGAGTTATACGGAGCCATGAGTGCTCCACCATCAGAGGAAAAGATACGCTGCTATTTAGGTGGGCTGAATTTGCCTTCCTTGAGGGAGCTGAGCCAGGCCAAGTTAATTGCACCCATCACAGAAAGCGAAATAGATAGGGTTATTAAGTCCCTCCCTTCCGACAAAACACCAGGCCCGGATGGACTCTCTGTCAATTTTTATAAAGTCTTTTCTAAAGAATTAACCCCCTCACTATTGAGACTGTTTCAATGCATCCTAAGTGGGTCTGCTACAGATGCTTGTTTGTTCGAGGCCTTAACTGTACTTTTGCCCAAACCAGATAAACCCCTTGATTCAGTGTCTAGTTATAGACCCATCTCACTTTTCAACCAAAATATCAAAATTCTCACCAAATTACTGGCAGATCAGGTCAATGAAGTCCTTCCAGGATTAATCGGGATGAACAGGTGGGATTTATGAAAGGGAGGTCCTCAGTGGATCACCCAAGGACCTTGGCACAGCTCGGCTTCCATGGAAGCTTTAAACATCCTATGGTACTGGTCTCTGGACACGAGAAGGCCTTCGGTAGGGTCCACTGGAAATATTTGTTTACGACATGGAGTCATTTGGTTTTCCCCAAGAATTTTGTTCTTGGGTTAATTCCATCTATAAGTTTCCCACCGCAAGAATTGCCTGCAATGACATAATATCAGATCCCTTTAAACTTTTTGTTGGCACTAGGCAAGGATGTCCCCGTCCCCGCTCATTTTTAATCTATATATTGAACCCCTTATTAGGTGGATTACACAAGCACAAGAAGTCCAGGGTATTCCAATAAGGAGGCATACCACTAAAGTATTAGCATACGCTGATGACCTATTGTTGCAGGTTTCTCACCCATTCTCCTCTATTCCAGCTTTATTACACATTATTCAGGGTTTTAGTGAAGTCACCAATTATAAGCTCAACACTGGGAAAACTGTGGTATTTCCCTTGAATCACAAAACCTTCATACATGACACTGTCCCTTATGGGCTCGCTTGGAGTGCAGAGGCAATTAAATACTTAGGCCTCACTCTAACGAGATCCTCTGCTCATATGGTCCAGTTAAATTTAGACTCTTTACTACACGGTATTGAGGCCGACCTCAAAAGATGGGCCCTGCTTCCATTATCATTGTGGGGAAAAATTAACTTAGTTAAGATGAATATATTCCCCCGTCTGTTTTATCCTATTACCATGTTGAATGTCTGGCTCCCTTTAAAATGGTTTAAGAAAATCCATGGTACAATCGCCGGCTTTATTTGGAACTCTAAGAAACCCAGACTGGCCTATCATAAATTAGTGGCTCCAAATCGATTGGTGGTCTGAGACTTCCTCACATGGGGCTGTACTACTGGGCCAGTCATGCTAATAAATATCTTAGATGGTTAACACCAATCGATTCCCAGGACCATAGTAACTACGTCCCCTTTTGGTTAAAGCTAGAGATATCTTGTATATTAGAGCTAGGGTTATCACCCAGAGCTCTGCTGTATTGCTCCCCAAATTCACTACCCATGTCTCTCCGTAACTCCCCCATTGAGATATCCATTAGAGTCCATTCGCAATTCTGCTCCTTTTTAAAATACTGCCATAATATAGATCAATCTCAACCACTGATAGGCAATCTAAATCTTCTTCTGGATGGCAGACCTATTGACGGCAATTGGCTACCACAATTAGGGGAGTAAAGAAGGGCGCTTTCTAACTTCTGCTGATATTATGAACAAATTTCAAATTCCACAGGCCAACGTATTCAAGGTCTTTCAACTTCGGCACCTGTTGCTCCAAAAGATAGGCACGACCTCCTCTATTGCTCCTGTTCCCGATTTTTATGGTGAGATGGGGCCATTGGCTGGGAAAGCTCATGCAGTTTCTGGCATCTATAGAAGACTTCTTAGCTGGGTACATTCTTTAAATCTGGCACTGGTAAATTATTGGTCTTCATATTTCCCTAATTTTAAACCCGATTGGGTGTGTATCTGGAATGCTTGCCATAAATTCCTGGTGCAAGACAGGCTTAGATTAATGCAATTCAAACTATTACATAATATTTACTACTCTCCTCTAAAACTGACCAGACTAGGTATGGTGTCCTCCTCTTCCTGCTATAGATGCCAGCAGGGCAGTGGGGATTTACTCCACATTTTTTGGAGCTGTTCCAAGGTGGCTCCACTCTGGGCTAGCATGAGGCAAAGACTGGATCCTCTGTTGGGACTGGATGATTTGTTCACAGCGGAGATTTTTTTCTTAAGGGATGTCTCTTCTATTTGTGTACGAAGTAGGAAATACCATATTTGTTTGATATCGGCTTCTGTTAAAAAAGTAGTGTTAAGGCACTGGAAAGATTCTTTAGATATTACTTATGGCGAGTGGCTACAAGAACTACTTGCTAATCTTAGAACGGAAAGGATCATTGCTAGTCTTCAGAGTAATCTACTCAAGTTTAATCAGATCTGGGGTCCTTTATGCACGCTCTATTCATTACCGGATAAGGAGTGATATCTTAAGTGTTAAGTAACAGGGTATGTACTATGTGAGCTGTGGGGGGATGGGTTTGGGGAGGTAGGTATGGGGGAAGGAGGGAGGCGGGGAGGGATGAATACATCTGGTGCCATGTCTTCTTCATTTTCTGATACAATAATTACCATATACTTTGTTGAATGGATGTATTCTCCTCATTTAAAACTTCAATAAAAAGTTGAATGGAAAAAAGGATAGACTCTTGGGTATGGTGAAAATGATGGAGAGGAGAGGATGAGTGATATTCACTCAACTAACAAAGTGCAGCTACACGTTGGGAGCACTGGGTAAGCCCTACCAGTGCCAGAGTGGTGGGGACTAAGGTTGGGATTGGGCGGACTTGGTAGGTCAGGGGGCTTTTTCTGCCTGTAAAATTCTGCTTCTGTGTAACACTAGGGCTAGTAGCAATTTTTAATTTCCTCTGTTTTGGCCTCAAGGGAACTCTGAAAAACATTATTTTTGTGCTCAATCTGGCTTACATTTCATGTATTTTTCATATTTCTACCCCTCTTTTCCTAGAACGATACACTTGTGTGTATAGCCCGAAACAATACTTAAGTGCAGGGAAGCCTGCAAATAAGAGATTTTAGTACTTACAAACATTTTCTCTTACTTTGCTGCTCATACAAATCTTATTTGATCCGGTTGATTCTGCTGTCACCCAATCCTAATATTTTACAATCAATGTCACTTAAGGAACATCCCAGAATTCCTGGTTCCACATAAGAACAGTGAATACAAAATGGTGTGGGCTAAAATGGGTGCTACGCAGTCAGTAGAAAATAGTGCAGTCCAAAACCACGCTAGATTAGATAAACTAACTCCAAAACTGTGCACACTGGTATAGTGGCACTGTTTTTTACCACTCCATTTTGCATTCTCTGTTTTGACAGGATGCCAGAATTCCCTGAGGCTGGCACCAGTCACAGCTGCAGCCACAGGAGATTCAGTTTTATGTAGTACTATATAGTATATGAAAGAGCTAGTTAAAGCTGCAATCAGCTGATCCTGTTGTACTCCCAAGGCTAAGCATAGGTCATGTGATCAGATGTTCTTTAATCTGATCTTTGATTATCATCTCATCCTTCTCCCACACTCAAGAAAAGGATTGGATGAGTTCCTACCTGCAAGTCTTCTAGGCCAACAGGCTTTTTAATCAAGGTAATGGGGCAAAAGTCAAGAATGACCTAATATGGCATGGGCAACATGGGAAATATCCCCTCATTCCAAGGCAGAGTCAGCAGTTCCATCCACTCACCATCCTAACTGCCAATCCCATTGGAACATCAAGCTCCCTTGGGTGCCAAGGGATGCTGACATAGCATAGAATCAAGTACACCCCTTCCAGAGGGGAACAGAATCCTTTGGGATAATTAAGCCTAATCCTGACAGCCCAACATAACAAAGCAGTAACATAATAGGTTAAGGTCACAAGGGACTTGATGTCCATCATATCTGCCCACCCCCACCACATAAACAGGGATGAATTAATATGCTGTGCAAACATCACTAAGATTAAGGGATTTCTCCACCCAATCTACTACCCAGGATACCCTGTAAATTGTGATTTCCTTGGCAAGTAGAAACTTCTTCAGACTTAACTTGAAGGCCAATACTCGCTTCATATTTCCTATCTCTAATGGTTAGCCATTCCATAGGTTCACTAGCCTTTTGGAGAAGAACTGCCTCTTCCTCGTGTTACTTCTGATTTTGCCCCCAGTGAACTTCCGAATCTGCCCCTGTGGCCTGCTGGAACACACCAGATCAAACAAATGGAGAGGCAGTAAGGGTAATAAGGGTGGAGGACCCACTAGCCAATAGCGATCACCAAACAGTGTGGTTTAATATGACCATGTGTGGAAAGCCAAAGAAATCATTAACCCAGGTGGTCAACTTCAGGGGGTGTACTTTGTGAGGATGCCAGCAGTACTGAAAGAAAAACTGGAGGGCATAAAGCAGGAGATGGACATGGAGCAGAAATGAGATATTATTAGATGTAGTATTACAGAGACAATGGAAGCCTGCACCAAGACACAGAGTAAGAGGAACAGAGCAAGGAAACCATGCTGGTTGAACAGCAAGGTTGTAGAGGGGGTGAGGGCAAAATGAGAGGTGCACCAGAGGTATAGGAGAACAGGAAAAGAAGGGGACAGGGAGGAGTATGCAAGATGGTCCAGGGACGTGACCAGAAAAGTGAGAGAAGCCAGGGCTCAGAGGGAGCTGAGAATAGCACAGGAAATTAATGGGGGGGGGGGGTACTTTTCCAGATACATCAGGGAGAAAAGGAAGTGCTAGGAGAAAATAGTGAGGATAAACAAGCATTTGTCAATGCCGAATGTTGCTTGCTTCTATGTGCTGTTTAGGTATTTGGAAGTCATTGGAGTGCAAATACTGAAAATTTGCAAACTTACCAGCGTGCGTAAGGTTCTGCTTGCATCCTTCAAAACAGTCATTTTAGGAAATTTTTCACCAAATGTTCAACATAGCCATTTTAAGACCTCTGCTCATGAACAGTGTCACTGTGATTTTGTTAATGTGTCCCATACATTGAGTTTGCACACCGACTGCGCCATTGTGCACTACATGGGCGGAAACACGTTTTGGGCAGGATGTGAAAAATGACAGCTGTACTGCATATAAGGAGGTGTGGTAAAATGGCAATGTTGAAAATCTGGAGTGAAAATATTGAAAATTTGTGAATTTACGAGCCTGCGTAGGAACTGCGTAATGCACGCTCGTAAAACAGTCATTTTTAGGAATTTTTTCACCAAATTTTCAACATAGCCATTTTAAGACCTCTGCTCATGAACAGTGTCACTGTGATTTTCTTAATTTGTCCCGGAATACTGATTTAGACACTGACCGCGCCATTCTGGCGCCACATGGGTGGAAACACATTTTGGAGTAGATGTGAAAATGACAGCTGTACTGCTCATCAAGAAGGTGTGTAAAATGGCAATGTTGAAAATCTGGAGTGAAAATATTGAAATTTCACAAACTGCCGAGCTCCATGAGGAACCGCGCAACGCGACGCCAGAAACAGATTTTTTTGAATTTTATAATTGGTTAACATGATGGATCTCTTCATATCGATGTCACGTCATGAGTGGGATGGTTCGGCGGCGATTTCGCAGTCACTGCGCCAAATCACCTTTCGGGCCAGAATAACGCCATGACAGTGACATTATTCATGAGAAGGGTCCCAAAACCCATGTTGAAAATTTGTGCAAAAATTCCCAAAATGCCTGAGATATGCAACAAAGTTGAAACCCCTCATCAGCCCATTATACAGCTTACCGGCATTTCCTCAGTTCGCGGTCGGCTTTGAAGAGTGCAGACGGTTCCCGTCCACTGAAGATCGCCGCGCCGGAGTCCGGAGGTAAGTATGGGTGAGGGGGCGTGGGGAGGCTGGGTGCGCAGTGGGTGGGTGCGGGCTGTGGGGGGTCGGAGACGCCACAAGGACCGCTTTCTTTTCAGGTAAAAAAAAAAAGACATCGTGGGATTGGTTTGCCACGCTTGGGGTGGGCCCAGCGGGCACAAGGACGCTTTGGGGCGCTCAGCCGACGGGGACTGGGCAACCCCTGCCGGGCCAAGGATTCTGATTGCCACGCTGGGGTGGGCTCCAGCATGGCACCTACAACTGGGGAGAGACGCAGCTCAGCCGACGGGGATTGGGCACCCGGCCGGCTACACAGTAGGCGCTGAGCGCGACGCCCGCGGTGGGGGAGCTATGCTTCTTATCGCTGCTCACTGAAGCGTAGCTCCTTTCAACTGGGAGGTTACTGCATTTTGGAGCTGTCACAGACAGCTCCAAAATGCATTGGCTTAGCAGGCTGCGCCTGCCAGCTGACTGACTGAATTGGAGGAGGAGGTGACACACCTCCGAAATCTCCGATGATGGCACTATGTTTCTTGCACATGCGTGCAAGCAACATAAAAAGGGTCAGGAATTGATGGAAAAGGGGGGAAGAACAGGCAGAAGTACTGATTGAATACTTTTACTCAGTGTTTACGGAAGAAAAGGGGGAATTGCTACCACCATGGGCTGGGAGGGTGGGGACGAAGGGAGAGGAGACAACAGATGGAAGAACTGAGGGAGATAGAGTCTGAGAGGGACTTAGGGTACTCAGGGTAGACAAGGCTCCAGGGCTGGATGGTATCCACCCCAGGGTGCTGAGAGAGATGGTGGAGGTGTTGGCGGAGCCACTAGCAGATCTGTACAGCACCTCACTGGAGTCAGGATGTGTGCCACTGGACTGGAGGATGGCACATTTATTTATTTAGTTTTTGTTGACCGGGTAAGTGCACTAGACAAATCCTGCCTATTTTCAGGCACGACCTGGGGGAGGGGGATACAGATGAATGCCAACTGACTTTGAACCAGATTAAGCTGTTGGTGGTATTTTTAGTGAATGAGGGAAATTTCCAGGACACCGGGAAATTCCCCTACTCTTTTCGATAAGTGCCATGGGATCTTTAACATCCACCTGAACTACCACCAATCCAGGCAGACGGGACCTCGGTTTAACGTCTCATTCGAAAGACGGCACCTCAGAAGTGCAGCACTCCTCTCATGCTGCACTATAGTGTCAGTACTGGGTTATTAACCCAAGTGCCAGATGTGGAAACTGAACCCACAGCCCTCTGATCTCCCGGCCTCAGAGGTGTAGTGCCATTGCACAAGAGCGGACCAAGGGATGAACTGGGTAACTATCACCCTGTAAGTCTCATCTCCATAGTGTGCAAACTCATGGAAATGATACTAAAGGAAAGACTGGTATCATACCTGAAGGACAATGGCCTCCAGGATGTGAAACAGCATGGGTTCGTTTCAGGGAAGTCTTGTCAAACCAACCTGATACAATATTATGACTGGGTGGCAGGTGAGCTGGATAAAGGTCATGCGGTGGATGTTCTTTACTTGGACTTCAGCAAGGCCTTCGAATCGGTGCCTCATGGGTGATTTGGGGGGAAGCTAACTGGTGTAGGGGTAGGGGCCAAAATGACAAACTGGATTACAAGCTGGCTGAGTGGGAGGCTACAATGGGTGGTAGTGGGAGGGGAGCTCACAACTCCAAGGCCGGTGATGAGCAGGGTACCACAGGTCTCTGTGCTAGGACAAGTAATAATTGGGCTCTTCATATCAGACATTGCGCATGGGGTGGTGAGCAAGGTAAGTCTGTTCGTGGATGTCACCAAAATGGGGGCAATGGTGGATGGATTGGACTGATTGAAGCAGCGGCAAGGGGACCTAAGCAAGCTAGAGGAGTGGTCAGAGAGGTGGCAGCAGGGGTTCAATGCAAAGAAGTGTAAGGTTATGCACTTCAGGGTGAAGAACCCAAGAAGAAAATACTGGCTGGGAGGGGTTAAGCTGGGATTACAGAGGAGGAGAAGGACCTAGGGGTAATGGTAACAGAGACCATGAATAACACTGCCCAGTGCAGGAGAGTGGCTGCAAAAGTGAACACAATCTTGGGGTGCATAGTGAGGGTGTTTTCATACAGGTGAAGAGAGGTGATCTTGCCCCCTCTACAGGTCACTAGTAGGGTCACACTTGGAGTATTGTGTGCAGTTTTGAGGTCATACCTGAAGCTTGATATCAGGCTACTGGAGGGGGTGCAGAGGAGGACAACGAAGATGATATGTGGACTGGAGGGGAGAGACAATGAAAGCAGGCTGGGAGACCAGAATATGTATACCCTGGAGGACAGAAGGGACAAGGGGGCCATGATAGAGACATTCAAGTATCTGAGGGGAATCGATAAGGATGGGGCAGATGGGGTCTTTAAACTAAGGAGGGGGAGGGACACCAGGAGCCATGGGCTAAGAATAGAGGGGGGAAGATTTAGGAGGGAAATGAGGAGACACTATTTCACGGAGAGGGTGGTAGCAAAATGAAACACACTACCAGAATGGGTGGTATCATGCAAATCTGTGAACAGCTTCAAAAGGGTGTGGGGCAGGGAACAGGGGAAAGTGAGGGTAGGTGAAGTGGGGGGGGTGGCACTGGGATGAGAAAGGGGAGGAGGAGGAGGCAGCTGCAAACTAGGGGTGCTAGCTGCACACTCGAGCAGACCTAGGCCGTGTGGTCTGTTTCTGCTGGCACATTCATATGTTCATATGTTCGTAACATCTCCCCTCTGCTCGGCCTTGCCAGTACCCTATAGTATGCGGAAAACTGATTTAATGTCTCCCTTAGACTCCTCTTCCACAAGATGAAGAGTTAAAGGCCTTAAACCTCTCCTCATAGCTCTTGTTCCTCCTACACCTCATGATGTTGTTGATCACCCTCTCAACTGACTCAATGGGCTGAATGTTCAAAGCCCCCAAGACTTCCACAAGACCCTGGTGCACTGATCATATGGTGCAGAGGGATTGCAGCAGTCTTTCAGCAGATGATTGGGATTTTCTCTCCTGTGCACCAAATGCCGCAAGTTAGATCAGCCCCCGGTCTAACTTGCAGCATTAAGTGGACCATGTTTACGGGCCTGCACCAAATATTTGCACAAGCCACTGTAAAGTGAGGAAGGTGTTGCAGCTGTACCTGAGAATATAAAATTGGGTGCAGTCGTGGCAAAGGAGTTTGGAGCAGCTGCACCAAAAAATGGCTTTGAAAATCTAGCCCACTGTCTTGTTTGGACTGATTACTGCCTGTGACAGTAAAAGTTGCCTAAAGATCTGGCACTTGCTTAGCTCTTATTTTTCTAATTTTTGCCAGTCCCATTGCCTACATGATGCCCCTTGCTCATTGGTGTGGCAATTGGCTCCCTGCCTCTGCATTATCAGACCCAAATAAAGTTTCTGCTTCAAAACATAATGAGCCCATGAAGCTTGAGAGGGCTTGATTATTTTTCATTTTTCAAAGCAATTACAGTATACCAGCAATAGTTTCTACTCACTAGATCCAGAGCTGCTGATGACAGAGGCATTACAAACTGGTAAGGAGTGACTTACATTACATCCATTGAGAAAGTTCCCGATGGCCAGCAAAGTTGCAAGGATGCACTTAAAGGTCTTGTTGTTGATTAGTTCCTCCATGCCCTTCTTGAGATTAAACAGCACCTCTGCTATTTCCTGTGTGAAAAAAAGAAAAGCAGAGAAAATGGGGTACTTACTGATCAACTTAAAAGGGGATCTCAAGGAAAATCAATAACCATAACAAAAGAAATGAGAACTACAAGTAACATGCATTTGTCAATGCTGAATGTTGATTGCTTATATGTGCTGCTTAGGTATTTGGAAGGGAAAGAACCATGCCTAAGAACTGTCATGCCCCCCCCCCCAAAGACATCCACTGTGTCTTTCAGTTCAGTATTCACAGAAGAGGGGGAGGGGCAAGGACCACAGCAGTACAGCAGCTGCAAAGGCATGAAGAGGTGGACAGTTGTCCATTCACAGGCAGAAGAATCCTGCAGAAGGTGAGTAAACTGAAGGTGGACACAGCGATGGGACCAGATGGCATACACCCAAGGATATTAAAAGAACTGTGCAGGGACATAGCAGTACCTCTGGCAGCCATGTTCACTGAGTCATTCAACATAGGGGTGGTACCACAGAATTGGAGGAGGGCACATGTGGTCCTTCTATAGAAATCCAGCAGTAGGGAAGAGGCGGGGAACTATAGGCCGGTCAGCCTCACTTCAGTAGTGGGGAAGATCATGGAGACATTGGTTAAAGAAAGGATAGTGGGGCATCTAGAAGCCATTAGAGCCCAGGACCATAGGCAACATGGATTCACAGTGGGGAAGTCATGTCAGACAAATCTGGTTGATCTCTTTGACTGGGTGACAAAGGGAGTAAATCAGGGTGGGGCAGTGGATTACACTTACCTTGATGTAAGCAAAGCATTTGACACCGTCCCACATTGGAGGCTGATAAACTAGTTGAGTAGGGTGGGCATGGGAGAAAGGGTGGTAAAGTGGGTTAAAAACTGGGTAACAGACAGGAGGCAGAGAGTGGTGGTAAATGGGGCGCAGTCTGGGGAGAGGGGGTGAGCAGTGGGGTGCTTCAGGGATTGGTCCTGGGGCCAGTCCTGTTCAATGTCTTCATTAGTGACATTGCAGAAGGGCTGAAGGGAAAGGTCTGCCTGTTTGCAGATGATACAAAGATCTGTAACACAGTGGATACCCCAGAAGGGGTGGAGAAAATGAGGAGAGACCTGGGGAAGCTTGAGAAATGGTCCGAGGACTGGCAACTGAAGTTTAATTCAAAAAACTGCAAAATTATGCACCTGGGACACAGAAACCCTGGGGAAAGGTACAGGATGGGGGGAGGGAGTTGCTGACAGTCACAAAGAAGGAAAGGGACCTGGGGGTTCTTATTTCAGATGAACTGAAAATGTCAAAGTGGTAAGGCAGTTGGGAGGGCCAGTGACATGCTGAGGTGCATAGGCAGGGGTATCACCAGCATAAGGAGGGAGGGAAGTAGTGATGCCATTATATAAAATCATTGTCAGGCTTCACATGATGTACTGTGTGCAGTTCTGGAGGTCGCACCTTCGTAAGGATATTAACAGGCTGGAGATGGTCCAGAGAAGGGTGAATGAGATGGTACAGACCTTGCAACATAAGACTTGTGAAGAGAAAGTAAGGGACCTCAATATGAATTCACTGGAAGAGAGGAGGGAAAGAGGGGATATGATAGAAACATTTGAGTACCTCAAGGGTAAACTATAACTACTGAGAAGCAGGAGACAGCTGTTATAGGCATATGTGCCCTTACCAAATGCAATACAATGGCAACACCATTGCACCACAATGGTAATACAGTAGTGAGCTACAAAAGTGCAATGGTACTACCCAGTGGTACCGTGGTTGTACTATGGTAGTTTACATTTTGATTGTTTTTGGTGCAGTGGTAGGACAGTGGTACAATGGTATCACAATGGAACTGAAACAAACTACTGTGATAACCATGAAAACCTTAATGGTAGTACAGTGGTAATCACAGTGATATTGCAATGGCAAACGAATGGTATTACAGTGGTATGCCAAAGAACTTTTTGTAAGGGTGCCAGCTTCTGTGTGATATTCTTTTGTTCTTACAAATCTGTAATCTCCAGTATTTCAGTAACCACATGACCACACTGCCTTCTTTAGGCAATTTTATGCTGGTTGATGCCTGGTGTCAGATGGCAGACAGAGGGCTCACCAGATTGTGTTGCCATTTGAAAAACTTCATTGAGTGTTCTTTTACTGGTAAGTGTTTTGGAAAGCTAGTGAAGGTCTCACAATTTTTATTATGATTTTATCTCCTTATGTCTGTCCCCTTTGGTCCCCCCATCCCCACACCCCAATAGTCATCAGTGGATACAGCTGCAGCCTTCTTCTTGTCAAGATGGTGGGTGAAAAACATAGAAACATAGAATTTGATGGCAGATAAGGATCGCTTGGTCCAGCTAGTCTGCCTATTTCCCTACCTGATGGATATGCTGCAGATTCTAGTTAATCAACAGCTTACTTTCTCCTACCCCCAGTAGAATTGCCTTATGTCTGTCTGTGAGCAGCTGCCTTCACAGTCTGTGAAGTCTGATGTCTTTCAGCGCCACTTATTGGTCATCTTCCACCACAGGCGAGGTGCTGCAGCCCAAAAGTAACTCAGGACAAGCAGGTTTCAAAGTGGGGAAGAAATGGAGTGAGCAAGAATCAAGTACTCATTCAGACGCAGTGTCGATTTTAAGATCAGCATACTGGTGTGGGCACTAAAAACTAGAACCCCAGCTCTTTAAGCAGCCTTTTGAAAAGTAAAGGCTTCTCAAAGCACTGGGATTCTGTTTATTGTACTGTACATGGGCTGCATCCAATTTGGCAATTTACTGTGCCTTACATCTGGATGTATGGTAGGCCCAACTTTAAATAAACACTGCACCTGAATTAATACATGGTGCCATAGAAACATAGAATTTGTCAGCAGAAAAGGACCCCACCCAGTCTGCCCAAGTGTTCTCTACCTACTTGTAACTCCTGCCTGTCTATGTTACTGCATGTCTTATTCTGCCTGCATCCATCAGGACCTCCTTGTGAATGAGCTTGCTTAATGGATTTTTCCTGCAATGAACTTGAACCTACTCCACTTCCATAACCCTACTGATCTACGTTGACCCCCTCCTTCCCCTTTCTGTAATATACACCTATGTTTATCCCACGCATGCTTCATGCCCCCTACCATTTTAACTTCCACCACTTCTCCTAGCAGTCCATTCGAGGCGTCTACCACCCTTTCAGTAAAAAAAATATTTCTTCACATCTCTCCTGAATGCCGCCCCCCCCCCAGCTTCATTGTATGTCCCTTGGTTTGGGTGCTCATCCTCATTTGAAGGAAACTCCCCAACTGTACCCTCTTTATCCCTGTGAGGTACTTTGTAGGTCTTGGTCATGTCACCTCTCACCCTCCTCTCTTCCAGAGTGTACATGTTGAGATTCTTCAGCCTTTCCTTGTAGGGGTTCCTTTGAAAAATCTGAACCATTTTAGTTGCCCTCCTCTGGAAAACCTTCACCTAATGTCCTTTCTGAAGTGTGGACTCTAAAACTGGACACAGTACTCCAGCTGGGGGGTATATCAGGGAGTGATACAATGGCAGCACAACATCCCTCCTCCTCCTCCTACTACTGGAGATGCCACTCCTTATGCACCCCAGAATCCAATTTGCACTACCCATAGCCTTGTCATACTGTACTGCCTTCTTGAGGTCCTCTGATATAATAACCTCAAGGATCCTTTCATGTCTAGTGAGTATCAGTACCTCCCCCCATCCTATACCCAGTATCGGGGTTCCTATGCCATAGGTACATGATTTTACACTTGTTGGCACTGAACCCCAAGTAAGTAGGAAAATGGAATTGATTTGAATGGAATTGCAGGTTTTTAAGCAGCTTTTCAGTGAGTGTGAATCTGTGTGTGTGTGTGTGTGTTGGGGGGGGGGGAGGCTCTGCTACTATAACTATTTGCTTTTGATTTGGTATAAAATGCAAACAGACTAACCCTGCTCCCCTCTTTGTGAGCTATATCGGAGATAAAGAGACCAAATAGCATTGGGCCAAGCACTGAGCCCTGCGTCACCCCATTTGTCACTGCTCTGGGTGCCGAGAGCTACCCCCACCACCACCACCCTCTGCACCCTCCTCTGTAACCAGTTCTCTATCCATTTAGTCAGACCACCTTCCACCCGTACTCCTCCTTCTCCTCACTGTTCTCTTCCTTGGCCTGTGTCCCTCCTCCCAGTAGTCCGCACCCTTTCTCCTCCTTATTCTTACTGGGTG
Source organism: Neoceratodus forsteri (assembly GCA_016271365.2). NCBI lineage: Eukaryota > Metazoa > Chordata > Ceratodontiformes > Ceratodontidae > Neoceratodus > Neoceratodus forsteri. The sequence continues at coordinate 75,281,438 of JADMNL010000022.1, forward strand.
GTGGTGCCTTCTGTATTACACTCAGACCACTCTGCCCGCCCCCTTCCATGGTTACTACGCCTCCGTCTTTACCTATATCTAGGGTATTGAGCTCATCAGGCTCCCCTGTCCGGACCTTTCTATCAACCTCAGTCTTTTTTATCCACCCCACCCCCACCCACTTGTTTAAATCCACCTTAGTAGAGGTATACCCCTCTAATCCTGCCTTTTTTTTTTTTTTTACATTTTCTCAGTGGGTTATGGTCGGCTTGGTCATCCCAACCGACCCCCCCAGTCCTGCCCCCGGCATCAGGCTGACCTGCTCACCTCCACAGATTACCCCCGTGGTAGGGTGGAGAGGAGCTTCCCAGGTCGACCCACCGGAGCAGGATCCGGTTGAGGAGGCGCCATTTGGGGTTGGCGGGGTTGCGCTGAAGCTCATGCTGCCTGACTGTAGCCCATGTTCCACTTTTCTCCCCTTTGCGGAGTGCGGGCATGCAATAACACTTTAGACACAGTGTGCCAACGTCCTTACACACTCAACACCCTTTACAACACTGCTGTAGAAGCCCATGGTCAGTCACTAGGGCCGCTACAGAGTGGTGGGTCCTGATCCTGCCCCAGGATTAGAGAGCAGTCCTCCCGACACTCAATCCTATCCCTCCCTGCCAACCCCCTGGTGGCCGGGCTTGCGACCAAACCTGAGTCGCCAGCGTGGCACGAGGTGTGGCGTCCAGTGCCTCAACCCTCAGCAACAGTGGCCCGGCAGCACTGCTGCCTTTAATACTCCCTGCCCCTTCCTGCTCCAGTGTACCCTGTCCCCCGTGTACAAGTCACTATTCCCCCCAGACCTTACCCCAGTTAGTCACTAACCCAAAATGTTTCATGTGGCATGAATCCCTCAGCCACTTGAACTCCTCAAGCCTACCCTTCCTCCCCATGCTTGCACATGGTACCAACAGTACCTCCAAGAATGCCACCGACTTCCCCACCGCCTCACACTGCCTGCCCAAGTACTCATACCTCCCCCTCACTACTTTCACAGTGTCCCCACCAAGTGGTTTGTATCCACATGTAACAGTAAATGAGGTTTCTTCCTGCCTCTCGCTGCACACTTGAGCAGTGCCTGCCCTGTCCCTTCTGCAGTCAACCTGGGGACAGCTTCAACCCAAATATGGCTGTGCCTTTCCTCCTTTCTGCCCCATCTCATCCATTTCAGTATAGAATCCCCCAGGATGAGTACCCCCCACCCCTTGGCCCCTTTCCCTTCTAATGCCCCTTCCACCACCTCAGTATTCGTTCTTCCTGTCCTTACCCTGCCAACTGCACCCCTGTGACTTCTGTATCTGTACCCCTACTTCCACCTCACCCCTTTCTCTCTCTGCCTATTCCTCCCATCCCCTTGAACTCCTTCCCAGTCTGACTACTTCCTACTGGGCTTCCCATGTTGACCTCCCCTCCTCCCCTGCTGATTTCCAACACCTCTCCTATCCCCGCTGTTGTCGATTTAGAGCCCGCATTCCCTTCCACCCTGATTGTGATGCCCCTCCTATCCTTCCCCCTTCCCGTAGCCTTCTCTCCTTCAGTCACCACTCCTCCTTCCTTACTAGCCCCCTTCTACCCTTTTGTCCTCGCTATCTTTTCCCCAACCTGTTGCCATCCCTCTCATGCCCCGCTTGTCCTCCCCCCTTCAGTATGTTCCTGCTCCCCCTCTCTGTCCCATAGCAGAGGTTTGAATCTATTTGTAGCCGATACCTGTCCTACATCTCTTCCCCCTATCGGTTCCCCCCCCCCACTTGTTCCCTTCCGTGCCACCCCTGGTGCCTCCCTACTCGCAGCCATCTGCTCTCTCCCCTGGTACTCCTTGTGGTTTCTTCCTCCCTCATCAGGAGGCAGCCCTGCCCTCGCCTCGAGCACCCCTCCCTTCTCCTCTCTTTTCTGCTAGTGTCTCTGATACTGGGGTCGGTTTCAGTCCCTAGTTATTCTTCCTCTGTCCCCCTCTGCCATCCCCTATTCCCCCCCTCAGGATGTCTACCATAGTCATCTGTCCTGCCACTTACACTCCTCCCTAACCTCCACAGTTCCTCCCTCAAACTAGCCCGTCATCTACAGACCATACACCCCCCCATCCTCCAAGCCCAGTCCAGGATCATGGCAGACCCACACCCTGTACACCCCTCCACCCTTCCAAAGATGCCCACCCTATTGACATGTGGCACCTGTCCCATTTTGGCCCCCATCTTATGTTAGGGGCTCTTACTCCCAGGTTCTGTACCCTACTACAACTATTAGGCCCCTATTTACTCAAATTTCTGCCCCCTCACACTAGTCCCCCTACTGACCCCTTGCCGACGGGGGGTAATTCAGGCTCAAATGTCATCCGTTAGATACTGTATTACTGTAGCAATCGTAAAGCCTCTTTTTGTCTGTTTTTCACCCCTCAGCTACCATACTTTTTGTTCTCGGCCCTCATATAGTTTCACTTAGCCCAGTTAGAAATCCTATTGCACTCCAAGTATTACTCAGCTCAGTTAGAGAAATAAACAGAACAAATAAATATGTATTATTACAGTAATTCTAACAGTATAGCTCAGTACTTAGCTCAGTTAGAGAAAGAAACAGAACAACTAAATCTGTATTATTACAGCAATCCTAACAGTATCCAATCATTACTTTGTTTCTACTTCAGAGACACTGCTGTAATAGAAGACCACAGAGGACGCTATGCGGGAGGGTGGGCAACTGTAAAGTCCCGGCAGAGCTCCATAGAGCTTGTTCACTCCCCCTCTCTCTCTCACTCGTTCTATTTCTCCTGACGCTGCAGGCTGCCTCTTGTACTGGGCTTCTGCCTGCATTGGCACCTTTTTCAGCCCACAAAGAAATCCGCAGCAGTCCCAACAGAGCTCCGTTAAGCTCGCTCTCTACCTCTCTCTCTCATTCATTCTGTTTCTCCCAGAGCTGCAGGCTGCCCTTTTGTACTGGGCTCCTGCCTGCTTTGGTACCCTTTTCTGCCCACAAAGAAATCTGCAGCAGTCCCAACACAGCTCCTTTGAGGTCGCTCACTCCCCCTCTCTCACTCGCTCGTTCTGTTTCTCCCTTTTTTACTGGGTTCCTGCCTGCATTGGTGCCTTTTTCTGCCCACAAAGAAGTTCACAGCTGTCCCGACAGAGCTCCGTTGAGGTCGCTCACTCCCCCTCTGTCACTCACTCATTATGTTTCTCCTGGCGCTGAAGGCTTCCCTCTTGTACTGGGCTTCTGCCTGCATTGGCACCTTTATCTGCCCACAAAGAAATCCACAGCAGTCCCGATAAAGCTCCGTTGAGCTCGCTCACTCACCTTCTCTCACTCACTCGTTCTGTTTCTCCAGCCGCTGCAGGCTGCCCTTTTGTACTGGGCCCCTGCCTGCACTGATGCCTTGTTCTGCCCACAAAGAAATGTGCAGCAGTCCCAACAGAACTCCACTGAGCATGCTCAGTCCCCTCCCCTCACTCGCTCGTTCTGTTTCTCCTGGCTGCCCTTTTGTACTGGGCTTCTGCCTGCATTGGCACCTTTTTCAGCCCACAAAGAAATCCGCAGCAGTCCCAACAGAGCTCCGTTAAGCTCGCTCTCTACCTCTCTCTCTCATTCATTCTGTTTCTCCCAGTGCTGCAGGCTGCCCTTTTGTACTGGGCTCCTGCCTGCATTGGCATCTTTTTCTGCCCACAAAGAAATCTGCAGCAGTCCTGACGGAGCTCAGTTGAGCTCGGTCACTCCCCCTCTCTCTCTCACTCAATCCTAATCTGTCCCAAACACTGATTTCCCAAACCTACTGCGCTATTCTGTGCCGGAAGCGCGAAAACACATTTTGCCCTGGATGTGAAAAATGACAGCTGTACTGTTCATAAGGAGGTGTAAAACAAGCATTTGTCAATGCCGAATGTTGCTTGCTTCATGTGCTGTTTAGGTATTTGGAAGTCATTGAGTGCAATATTGAAAATTTCATGAACTTTACGAGCGCATGATGAACTGTGCAAACTGACGCTCGTAAAACAGTCATTGTTAGGAAATTTTCATGAAATGTTCAACATAGCCATTTTAAGACCTCTGGTCATGAACAGTGTCAGTGTGATTTTGTTAATGTAACCCCATACATTGAGTTTGCACAACCGACTGCCTATTGTGCACTACATGGAGCGGAAACACGCTTTGGGCAGGATGGAAAATGACAGCTGTACTGCTCATATGGAGGTGTGGTAAAAGGCAATGTTGGAAAATCTGGAGTGAAATATTGAAAATTCACAGAACCCACGTGCTAAGTGTGGAACTGTGCAACGATACCGTAAAACAGTCATTTTTAGGAATTTTTCACCAAATTTTCAACATTGCCATTTTAAGATCTCTGCTCATGAACAGTGACACTATGATTTTCTTAATGTGTCCTATATACTGAGTTCGCGATAATCGACTGCGCCATTGTGCGCCATATGGCGGAAACATGCTTTGAACAGGATGTGAAAATGACAGCTATACTGCTCATGAGGAGGTGTGGTAAAATGGCAATGTTGAAAATCTGGAGGAAAATATTGAAAATTTGTGGAACTTACGAGCCTGCGAGGAACTGCGCAACGACGTCATAAAACAGTCATTTTAGGAATTTTTCACCAAATTTTCAACATAGCTATTTCAAGACCTCTGCTCATGAATAGTGTCACTGTGATTTTCTTAATTTGTCCCGTACATTGATTTCAAGATAATCGATCAGCGCCATTCTGCGCCACAAGGTGGAAACACATTTTGGGTGAGATGAAAATGACAGCATACTACTCATAAGAAGGTGTGGTAAAATGGCAATGTTGAAAATCTGGAGTGAAAATATTGAAATTTCGCGAACTTACGATCCTGCGTAGGAACTGCGCAACGCACGCTCGTAAAACAGTCATTTTTTGGAATTTTTGGACCAAATTTTCAACATGGGTTTTTGGGACCCCTTCTCATGAATGATGTCACTGTCATGGTGGTATTCAGGTCCGAAGGATGATTTCGCAGTCACTGCGCGAAATCACCCTTCGAGCCCGAATAACGCCATGACAGTGACATCATTCATGAGAAGGGGTCCTAAAACCCCATGTTGAAAATTTGGTGCCAAAATTCCCAAAAATGCCTGAGATATGCAACAAAGTTGAACCCTCCTATCTAGCTCCATTATACAGCTTACCAGCATTTCCTCAGTTCGCGGTCGGCTTTGAAGAGTGCAGACGTGTCCCGGGTCCACCAAGATCGCCGCTGCGGAGTCCGGAGGTATGGGGTGAGGGGGTGGGGAGGCTGGGTGCGCAGGGTGGGTGCGGTTGTGGGGTCTGAGACGCTACGCGGGACCGCTTTTTGTTTTACAGGGTTATAAATAAAAAAAGACCTCGATTGGCTTGCCACGCTGGGGTGGGCCTCAGCGTGGCACAGTGACTCCAGAGGGGGCGCCAGCCGACGGGATTGGCACCCCTGCTGGCCAACAGTGATTGCCACGCTGGGGTGGGCTCCAGCGTGGCACCAGCTGACGGGGACGACAGCAGCTCAGCCGGGCGGGATTGGGCACCTGCCGGCTACACAGGACATGCGGGGCGCGACGCCTGCGTGTGGGGGTGGAGCTATGCTTATCGGTGCTCACTGATGCGTAGCTCTTTCAACTCAGAGCGTTACTGCATTTTGGAGCGTGGTGCAGACAGCTCCAAATGCTTGGCTTACAGGGCGCGCTGCCAGCTCACAGACTGAATTGGAGGAGGTGGCCACCTCCGAAATCTCCAATGATGGCACTATGTTTCTTGCACATGCGTGCAAGCAACATAAAAATGCCTGTGTTGAAAATCTGGTGTGAAAATATTACTAATTTGTGAAGTTACAAGGGTGAGTGGAAACTGCACAATGCACGCTCGTAACACAGTCATTTTATGGACTTTCATCACGAAATTTTCAGCATAGGCATTTTAGGACCTCTGCTCATGAACAGTGTCTCTGTGGTTTTCTTAATATGTCCCGAACACTGATTTTCCACAGCGACTGCGCAATTGTGCACCGGAAGTGCGAAAATGCATTTCGGCCAGGATGTGAAAAATGACAGCTGTACTGTTCATAAGGAGGTGTGGAAAAATGCCAATGTTGAAAATCTGGAATGAAAATATTGCAAATTCTCGAAGTTACGAACTTGCATAGCAACTGCGCAATGTACGCTAGTAAAACAGTCATTTTTGGGATTTTTTTCTACCAAATGTATTACTCAACTCAGAGAAATAAACAGAACAAATAAATATGTATTATTACAGCAATCATAACAGTATAGCTCAGTACTTAGCTCAGTTAGAAAAATAAATCTGTGTTATTACAGCAATCCTAAAAGTATCCAATCATTGCTTTGTCTCCACTCCAGAGACTCTGCTGTAATATAGGACCACAGAGGACCATGGGCAGGAGGGTGGGCAACTCTAAAGTTCTGGCAGAGCTCCACTGAGCTTGCTCACTCCCCCTCTCTCAATCGCTCGTTCTATTTCTCCTGACACTGCAGGCTGCCCTTTTGTACTGGGCTCCTGCTTGAGTTGGCAACTTTTTCTGCCCACAAAGAAATCTACAGCTGTCCCGACACAGCTCCGTTGGGCTCACTCACTCCCACTCTCTCACTCGCTTGGTCTGTTTCTCCTGGCCCTGCAGGCTGCCCTTTTGTACTGGGCTTCTGCCTGTGTTGATGCCTTTTTTTGCCCACTAAGAAGTTCACAGCTGTCCCGACAGAGCTCCGTTGAGGTCACTCACTCCCCCCTCTCACTCACTCATTCTGTTTCTCCTGGCGCTGCAGACTGCCCTTTTGTACTGGGCTCCTGCCTCCATTGGGGCCTTTTTCTGCCCACAAAGAAATCTGCAGCAGTCCTGATAGAGCTCTGTTGAGCTCGTTCACTCCCCCTCTCTCACTCACTAGTACTGTTTCTCCCATTGCTGCAGGCTGCCCTTCTGTATTGGGCCCCTGCCTGCATTGATGCCTTTTTCTGCCCACAAAGAAATCTGCAGCAGTCCCGACAGAGCTCCATTGAGTTCGCTCACTCCCCCTCCCTCACTCACTCACTCTCTCATTCTGTTTCTCCTGGGGCTGCAGGCTGCCCTTTTGTACTGGGCTCCTACCTGTGTTGGGGCCTTTTTCTGCCCACAAATAATCCGCAGCAGTCCCGACAGAGCTCAGTTGAGCTCGGTCACTCCCCCTCTCACTCGCTCTATCTTAATCTGTCCCAAACACTGATTTCCCACAGCGACCATGCTATTCTGCACCAGAAGTGCAAAAATATATTTTGGCCAGGATGCGAAAAATGACAGCTGTACTGTTCATAAGGAGGTGTGAAAAAATGCCAGTGTTGAAAATCTGGCGTAATAATATTACAAATCTGTGAAGTTACAAGGGGGCGTGGAAACTGCGCAATGCACACTTGTAACACAGTCACTCGATGGACTACCATCACCAAATTTTCAACATAGGCATTTTAGGACCTCTGCTCATGAACAGTGTTACTGTCATTTTCTTAATCTGTCCCAAACACTGATTTCCCACAGTGACTGCGCTATTCTGCGTCGGAAGTGCGAAAACACATTTCAGCCAGGATGTGAAAAATTACAGCTGTACTGTTCATAAGGAGGTGTGAAAAAATGGCAATGTTGAAAATCTGGTGTGATAATATTGCAAATTCGAAAAGTTACGAACATGCATAGCAACTGCGCCAACTGACGTCAGAAACAGTAATTTTTGATTTTTTCCACCAAATTTGCAATATAGGCTTTTTGAGAGCCCACCTTATGAAGACTGGCACTGTCGTTTTGTGACTCAGTCTCAAAAAGTGATTCCTCGCAGTGACTGCAAAATCACCTTTCAGGACTGAATAACACCATGACAGTGGCTGAATTCATGAGGAGGGGTCCCAATAACCCTATGTTAAAAATCTGGTGCCAAAATTCCCAAAAAATGCCTGAGATATGCAATAAAGTTAAAAAAACTCTATTTATGCCATTATACATCTTACCGGCATTTCTTCAGTTCGCAGTCGGCTTTGAAGAATGCAGACGTATTTCCAGTCCACCAAAGATCATCGTGCCGAGGTTCGGAGATAAGTATGGGGTGAGAGGGTGTGGGGAGGTGGGGAGGTGGGGTATGAAGTGGGTGGGCGCAGGTTGGGGTAGAGGGCATAGATGGCGAGGGACCGTTTTCTTCTTTACAGGGGTGAAAAAAAATAGACATTATGGGACGGTTTTTCATTTTAGCAGGTACTTTTGGCACTCTGGGGTGGGCTCCCAGTGTGCCACCTGCATGTTTTGGGGTGGGGGGACTGGAGCTGATAGGGATTGGGCACCCCCTCGGCACTCAAGAAATGGGGGGGAACATGCCAATGGGGATTTGGCACCCCTGTCAGCAAAGAAATAGGGGGAAGGGACATGATGCCGAGGTGGATTGAGCACCCCCTCGGCAGACAACACAAACCGATGGGGACTGGGCTCCCCATTGGCAAACTGGGTCGGGGGAATGCAGGGGACTGCCCTGCAATGATGGGCCACTCCCTCATTGCAGTAGAATGGCTGACGCTGCAATGATGAGGTGGCCCCCTGATTGCAGCGGCTAAAACATTTCAAGGTGGTGGCACGCTGACTGAACTAGTGTCAGCAGCAGCGTGCCATCCCATTGGGGAAAGCATTTCAAGCCTCAAAAGGCAGTGGGGTGCCACAACAGTGCCCTCGCCTCCATAACAGCTTCTGCAGCAAGTTGTTATAACATGTTTCTTGCGCATGCACGCAATCAACATAAAAAGGAAATTATAACTAAGAGAAAGGGCAAAAAAAAAAATGAAACCGAAAGAACAGGCAAGAAGAAGAAGAAATGAGATTACTCTAATAGTGATTCATAGATAAATATTATGAAATATGTACAGATTTGTAACCTGATTGTCTGAGATCACCAATAGTTCCAGCATGATGATATTCCAGCATATCATTACGGCCTGTAACTACTGTAACTGTAACTAATAGGGTTATTGCATACCTCCCATCCATCTGCCTGTACTCACCTGATGATTCCCTTACTTAACGTAGACACCCTGGAACCAACCTTATCACTTGCCAGCTGGCATCAAGTACCCTTGTTTATTTTTATTTTATTTATTGAGTAAATCGGATTACAACCTTTGAGTCAGAGACTAATTTCCAAAGGCTCCACGTCTGATTACAAAACATAACAAGAGGCAGTCATTATACAATATTACAGAGGGGTTAGAGGAAGGAAAAGAACAACAGTGTATAAACAATATGTGTCAAATATTGGCAGTATACAATAAGTAGGAGACAAGATAACAAAACAGGGTATGAACAGTGCTGCTAGTCATATACAAATTGGGTAGCTATACAAGTTCCGTAGGGAGCTTGTGAACGTCAACAAACAGTACAATCAAAATTATGGCACGGGCTATATGCTAGCATGTGATGCGAGCAGTTGGATTACCAACATTGTCATTAATATGCAGTAGGAGCAGTGTGATAGGGATAGTTTTAACCCAGGTACTTGCCGTCTGTGGGCAGGTATCTGTTTATTAGTGGAAACAATGGCAGAGGCGGGTGGAGATTATGTGGTTCTTGAGGGCCGTTTTGAAGGGGCCTAGTCTGGAGATAGAGGTGATGGCCATGTTAATTTATCTGCTGCACGGGTGTTTGCTGAGGTATGTGCAGCATGGAGGGAGGTTGAGACTCCAGTGGGAGTAAGGCCTAGGTGGATTTTCTTAGTAAGAAGACATGTATGCTAATGTATTCTTTTGTCAAGGGTGAGGATTTTTGTTAATGCATACAGGGTGCAGCTGTGGGTACGCTTGTCCATTCCAGCAGTGAGCCTACAGGCTTTGTTAATGGATAGGTGGATTTTATTTAGTGCAGTGTGGTCAATGACCGAGTAGACAGTTAGCCCATAGTCTACAAGGGAGAGAATAGAGGAGGTAACAGCAATTTTTAGGGCCTCTGGGGGGTAGGCAGGCTTTGTGCTGAAACAGCAGTCCTGTGCACATATTTATGGCAGAGGAAAGATTGCTTATATGTGGGTGGAATGAGAGATTAGGATTGAAGGTAATGCCCAGGTATTTATAGGTATATACCTGTTCCAGTGGGAGGAGGGTTTTGGAAAAGATTGTTAGTTGTCATTGTGGTCCTTACTCTGACGGTGGGAAAAGAGCACTGATTTAGTTTTTTTTTTTTTACACTGACCATGAGTCTGTGTTCAGTGAACCAGTTTTCAATGAGGTTGAAGGCAAGTTGTAAGGAGGACTGAAGGATTGTGGGATCCAAGTGAGAGGCATACATTACCACATCATCTGTGTAGAGCAGAAGGTTACAAGGTCAGGATTTAGGCAGGGAATTCAGGAAGATGCTGAATAGCAACGAGCCAAGGATGGAGCCCTGGGGCATCCCCGAGCCGACTGGTAGGGCGGGTGAGAGGGTGCTGTTTATCTTCACACATTAGGACCTTCACACATTGGGACCTGTCTGTGAGTACCCTTGTTCAGCTAGTCACATCTATGACTTCACCATGTAGCATTCCTTTGGGCTTTCTATTAATAAGCCACTCTGGTGGCTTCAACAGACTTTCTCCAGCCACTTGTCCCTTACATCTAACCACTCCTTCAATTTCACCATACTTTCTGTTTATCACAATAAGCCACTCCAGCAGCTTCACCACAGACAGCACCTAAGGCAAAGCTAGCTGGTCCTCAGCCACCAGGGCACAGAACTTCAGAAAGGTGGAGTTTGCAAAGATGAAGAAATTGGTGCCCGAATGTCTGGAGCAGTTGCATGAGGCTGGTAATACAGAGTACATATGTATGTCATTGAAGAGGGTATTTAAAGCAGCACAGAGATATGCATCCCTGTAAAAAGTAAGGGATCAAGGGTCAAATGTGGTCCCACTGGCTGAATAGGGACCTAAAGGCAAATGGTCTTGAACAAAAAAAAAAAAGAAAGATCTATGACTGCTGGAAATGAACAGGTTAGTTGCAAGCCAGAGAAGAGTACAGAGCAGGACTAAAACACTGCAAGGCTAGAATTAAAACAGCCAAGCAGAAGTCACGTGATGCTGGCAAAGAGTAACAGCATCTCTCAGGAGCTCCGCCTGGACTGTGATAACATAAGACTTTTTTATTATCGCCCTGTGACAGGATGACTCCTGTCATAGTGGACACGCCTAGGATAAATTGAAACCCCTTCCACAAGCAGTTTATATGTTTTATATAATGTCCAACATGCTGGTTGGTTGGTTATAAATTAAGTGCTGAAGTGCTTATATGATTTTCTGTGCATATTAACCTAAGACAACACAGAGTAGAGTTACAGAATGAGAGGGCTGTCTTAATACAAGAATAACAAAAAACTTGTGTCTATTTTTTCTAGGTGTTAGCAGCTCCCTTCTAAGATATATTTTGCAGCAGACAGAATGAGGTAATTTGACCCTGCAGGAGAGTTTATGAGACAACAGAATGTTCTGACCTCGGCTCTGACCTTTCACAATGTTGTAAACAAGTTACGTAATGTGCTCCAGGTGCCAAATAACTGTTCTCTGTGGTACAACAGTGGCCCCTAGTGGCTAATTTTATATTATGTCTGATGTTACACATAAGAATATACATAAGGAGCCAGAAGAACTGTGGGTCACTCTGGAAACAGGAAATTGGACACCCATATGAACTGGAGTTGTATACAGGCCTACAGACCAGGGGGGAGGACATAGACACATTACTGTTAGAAGATATACAAAACATGACAGCTAAAGGAGAAGTTCTGATACCCATTCCAAGGCAAAAATATGGGATTTCAGAGGAGCTGACTTTGATAAGATGGCCAACTGAGTTAAGTTAGCCCTGGCAAGAAGAAATACAGGTGAGGGGGTTCAGACAAAGTGGGCAAGCATTAAAGATGCAATACTTGAAGCAACATCCCATTGTGTTAGAGAGAAAAGGAAGTGCAAAAGAAGAAGGAAACCACTTTGGTTCTCAAAAACGTAGCAGAAAAGGTCCCAGCCAAAAGACTGGCCTTCAGGAAATATAAGGGAACGCAGCAGGATGAAGATAGGGAGGCATACCAAACTTCCTTAAGGAAAGCAGGGAAGGCAGTAAGGCAGGCAAAGGCCCAAACTGAGAAAACACTAGCATAAACAGTAAAAGAAGGTGACAAGACTTTCTATAGATACATTAGTGAAAGGAGAAAGTCCAGAGGGGGTATTGCTAAGATCAAAGGGGAAAAGGGGCAGGTGAGGAGAAGGAACATGTAAAAGCATCTATCCTAAATAGACACTTCTGCTCAGTATTTACTGGAGAGAATGTAGGGCAGGGCCCACAGATCAGTACCATGAACACAGGAGGGGGGGAGGTGTGCACTAGTCCCTTCTCAAAAGAAAAGGTCCTACAAGAGCTCGATAAGCTCAGGGTGGACAAGGCAGTGGGACCTGATGGCATACATCCCATGGTACTAAGGGAGCTAAGGGTGGAACTAGCAGAACCATTATCAGAACTATTTAGTGAGTCTCTGAGCACAGGAGAGGTCCCAGAATACTGGAGAAAGGCTCATGTGATCCTGCTCCACAAAAGTGGTAGCAGGGAGGAAGCAGTGAACTACAGACTAGTCAGTCTTACCTCAGTAGTGGGCAAGATTATGGAGGCACTCCTTAAGGAAAGGATAGTGCAACACCTGGAATACATAGGAGCACAGGATCCAAGACAGCATGGGTTTACAAAAGGAAGGTCCTGTCAAACTAATCTCATAGATTTCTTTGACTGGGTAACCAGAGTGGTGGACCAAGGAGGAGCAGTTGATGTCGCCTACCTTGACGTCAACAAAGCTTTCGATACTGTTCCACAAAGAAGATTGATTAATCAGCTGGGTAGGTTTGGGATAGGTCAGAAGTTGGTCAACTGGGTGGCAAACTGGTTGACGGGCAGAAAACAGAAAGTGGTGGTAAATGGTATACAGTCAGAAGAGATGCAAGTCCCAAGTGGGGTACCTCAGGGATCAGTCCTGGGGCCAGTCCTCTTCAATATCTTCATCAGTGACACTGCAGATGGACTGGAGGTTAAGGTTTGTCTGTTTGCAGATGACACCAAGATCTGCAACAGAGTAGATGATCCAGATGGGGTAGGCAGAATGAGAAGAGATCTGGATAAACTAGCAAAATGGTTGGAAGAGTGGCAACTGGAGTTTAATGCAAAGAAGTGCAAGATCATGCACATAGGGAAGATAAACCCTGAAGCCACCTATAATCTGGGAGGGGAGTTGCTGGCAGTCACAAGGGAAGAAAGAGACTTGGGCGTCATCATCACCGATGACCTGAAATCATCCAAGCAGACCACTTAAGCAGTAGGTAAGGCTAGAGGGATGCTGTGGTGTATTAGTAGGGGTATCACAAGTCAGAAGAGGGCGGTAATAATCCCTCTTTACATGAGGCTGGTTAGACCCCATCTGGAGTACTGCGTGCAGTACTGGGGCCACACCTCCACAAGAACATTAACCAAATTGAGGCAGTCCAAAGAAGGGCAACCAAAATGGTGTAGGGACTGCATCAGAAAACATATGAGGACAGATTAATGGAGCTCAATATGTATACCCTAGAGCAAAGGAGGGAGAGAGAGGTGATATGATCAAAACATTCAAACACCTTAAGAGCATTAACAAGGTGAAAGAGTCTAACATGTTTCAATATAAGAAAAATAGCAGGACAAGAGGACACAGCATGAGATTAGAAAATGGCAAAAGGAAAAGGCAAATCCTGATTGGACAACAGCGCTGAACAGCCGGTCAGGTATGAGACAACAGAGACTGAAAAATATCTAGTACCAGTCTCTGTTGCCTCATATAGTTCTATAAATGTTTGGGTTAGTAGAATTTTCAAAACAGCAACTGCAGCCATGTTGTTTGTCTCACCTACCAAGACAAAAGCAATTAGCCGATACCCTGCTGTCCTGAACTTGCCAGAGGACCGAGCAAATGAATATGAGTACCCCCCAACATGACAAAAGCAGGAAGTCCACATAAAATTTACACCCTCTCACTGCAATCCACATACTGCTGGCAATGCTGCATTCTGCGCAACGATCTGTTCTCCTCCCTCACAAGCCGCAAACTGTAAAACGAGTGACCCGGGGGGGGATAGTTCAAGGCCAAGGAGGATTGTGACTCCCCAAAGTAATCCTGATCTTGCCCCTACCCCATAATTCAAAAACAAAAGTACCTCAGGCATCAGTGTCCTACGGCCACCCAACCTTTCACCATTTCATCAGGCAGTCACTAAATTGTCTCCCTGTCGTCCAGCCGCCTGCCCACTGCACGAGAAGCTGCCTGCGACCCTCCATTTACGGCATGAAAATGGAGATGATAGCACATCTCTGAAAAGGACAAGCACAAAAGGATAAGGAAAGGTTTTTGGTTTTTTTAATAAATGTTTAGCTAAACTTTGTGGGCTCAACAGAGAAGGATGTGCGTGTTGGAGCGGTGATCGAGATGTGAAGTTGCTAAAAAGAAACAGGCACAGAAAAATAAATTTACAGCAGATCTTTTGTGCTGAAGATTGCGATAGGAGAGAGAGAGAGAGAAGCGTCTGAGGCGAATTGCACTGTACAGACCTAGAGTAACCTGGCTTGATGCTGAAGTCAACGCAAGTGAAGTCCATAGCTAATAAATAAATAAAATAAATACATTAAAAATGCACCCTATGCAGGCGAAGGAACTATTTTATTACAAAACTTACTTAAAATCAGTATTTTGTTAAGAATTATTTTTATACTTTTTTTTTTTTTACAGTGCCCATTTTCTAAGCACAATAATACCCTCCAAGGTGGGTGGTATTGGGCTATACTGGACCTTCCAGGGGCTATAAGTCCCTCCACCTGCAGCGTCGGGCCTCATTACGCCCTGGGAGGTCCGGTATACCCAATACTGCCCACCCTGTCAGGTATTATTTCTTACTTAGAAGGAGGCCGATTAAGGGGTAATGTGAGGAAGTTCTTTTTCACAGAAAGGGTGGTGGATTCATGGACCGGCCTACCTCAGGTAGTGGTGGATACAAATACATTGCAGGGCTTCAAACGGGCATGGGATAGGCATAAGGGAGCAATACAGATGAGTATGAATAGATAGGCCATTGACGGAGCAAAGGTCGATGACACATTTATAAGGCAGAAAAAGAAATGGGCAGACTGGATGGGCCTTGTGATCCTTATCTGCCATCAACTTCTATGTTTCTATGTTCAAACACAGGGAGTGAAAAGTTCCTAACTTCTAGAGAGCCTATAAAAGCTCTAACTCGGTTCTGAGAGAGAAGAGATAGATAGGAAGGTGAAATTCCTCCTTGTAGTGTGTGCTTTCACACTGTTTGATTCATGCTAGGCTGAAGAAAAACCTTAGAAACTGTTGAAGCTAAGCAGTTGTCTGACTTATCATTCTGCTTTCTGTATATTTTACTTGATGAAACTGAAATGATAAATGCAACTATGCATTTTTTATACACCTGACTTGTGGTCTGCCTGAAATTGTGTTATCCTAAACCCATGCCCGGTGACATATGGTGTTCGAAGTGGGATCTGATTGAACATCCAAGGTAACAAGGGGGAGTCCAGTCAGTTGGTGCCAGATCTGATACCAAGGAAACACAGCAGAGGTGCATGGCACCAGGTGAGATAAGGACAGCGCCTGATGTAGATGGTGACCTGAGCGAGGCACCGTGGATGGGACAAGACAGACCCGATGGCCAAATGGAGACCCTGATACTGCTTCTTCACCGGATGAGTGGGAGATGGTTGGAGGCTGATCGACGCCGGACAAAGAAGGAGCGCAGATGCCAGGAGCTACTTGAGAGGTCCCACTCAGATGTCGAGGAAGAATCGGTGGAGCAGGATCCATGGGCTCTGGAATAGGAGAGGACCCCCTGACGGAGCATTTGTGACCAATGTTTGTGGAGATCTCATTGTTGCCCATTTTTCTGGGCTGCTATTTGGTGGAGTATGGTGAAGAAGAACAGGAAACCCCAGGTAAGACTTTGACTCACTGGAGCAGAAGACATCAAGCAAGATGGAAGAAGTAATTTTGCCTGAAGGGGCTTTTGCATGTTTAAAACCTCCTTCTATGAAAAATAAATTGTTCTCCTGATGTTGACTAGGGAAAGTTGCACGTGGGGTATCCTGAAGTAACCCAGTTAAGGGAGTATGTAAAAATCAAGGATGGGAGACAGGTTAATGGTGGTGTAGAGGACAGGTTATGGTGGTTTGAACTTAGGAAGGAGGTTCTATATTACATGAGACCCAACTCCCAGATGAAGCAGGTGGATGCTCAGGTAGTGGTGTCTGTAGCATATCGGAAAAAGGTGATGAAGGATGCACACTCCAGTCACTCAGGGCATGTTAGCCATGGGAAGGTTTGGTTAGACTAACCCCATATTTCTACTGGCTGGGTATGTACAGGCAAGTGGTAGCATACTGTAAGACCTGTTATAGGGGCAGACAGATAGCGATCATTGATGATGATGTGAGAGGAGTAATCCAGAGGGTGAAGGGCAAGAAATGGCACCCTTGTAGAAAGGGGGAGACTCCCACATAATACAGGAGGGGCAAGGTGGTGGCCAACACCACTAGCAGTGTATAAGATTTGATATGTAAACCCAGAGGTTAGGGACAGGCTGTTAGGCTTACAGCATGGTATGTTACTAGCCAACCTTGAAATTTCTATGTGGGAATGGAGCAGGGTAGTTCTCCCTCTCCCCCAAAGGCAGTTATACTGGGTGCTGGATGGTCCAGCCATTCACATTATCAAATGTATCTGATCAGGAAAAGTCAGTAGATGGCATAAAACTGCCACTAGTAGTGCTTTCTCCTGATACATGCAATGCTTTGTAGTTTACTAATGCAGTAAACTTGTAAAATGCCCCAGGATATTTGTATTGTCTTGAATAGGATACTTTAAAAATGTTTTTTTCGAAAGGGACCCTGAGACAGAGCTTTCAGTGAGCATGGGCCAAAGCTTCACACCCTTCCAGGGTGTTAGTTGAGATTTGGACACCTGCAGGACGGTTGCCCTCTTATGAGGGGAGATGTGTAACAGGGTGACTCCTGTCACAGTGGACACCCCTGGGATAAATTGAAATCCCTTCCCCAAGCAGTTTATGTGTTTTGTATAATGTCCAACATGCTGGTTGGCTGGTTATAAATTAAGTGCTGATGTGCTTATATGGCTTTCTGTGCATATTAACCTAAAACAAAACTAGAAGTACAGTTACAAAATGAGAGGGCTGTCTTAATACAAGAATAACAAAAACTTGTGTCTGCTTTTTCTAGATGTTAGCAGCTCCCTTCTGAGATCTATTTTGCAACAGACAGCATGAGGTAATTTGACCCTGCAGGAGAGTTTAGGAGACAACAGAATGTTCTGACCTCAGCTCTGACCTTTAACAATGTTGTAAACAAGTTACGTAATGTGCTCCAGGTGCCAAATAACTGTTCGGTGTGGTGCAACAGTGGCCCCTAGTGGCTAATTTTATGTTATGTCTGATATTCAGTCACAGGGGAGTGGACATTTCCTAATTTCTAGAGAGCCTATAAAAGCTCTAACTCAGTTCTGAGAGAGAAGAGACAGATAGGAAGGTGAAAGACCTCCTTGTAGTGTGTGCTTTCACACTGTTTGATTCATGCTAGGCTGAAGAAAAGCATTAGAAACCTTTGAAGCTATACAGTTGTCTGACTTACCATCTTACTTTCTGTATATTTTACTTGATGAACATAAAATGGTAAACGCAACCATGCATTTTTTATGCACCTGACTTGTGGTCTGCCTGAAATTTTGTTATCCTGAACCTATGCCTGGTGACACTCCCGTGCACTAACCCAGTGAATTTCCAGTGCTTGCAAGATTCAAATACTTACTCACACCTTGGAAAATAATATGATGGAACAGCAGCCTGCATATGTTCTACTTATCTCTAAGATTTCAATGGGTAGCAAGAATGCACCATTACTTTAAAAATGAAATGGCCCCGCTGAAGCAAAGCAGCCAAGCAGTAACTGGAAACTAACACAACAGTAGGAGCAGCAGAAATCACCGAAGCCATGATCTTCCAGTACATAAATTGAAGGAGGAAGCTAAACCAGATTGGGCCTCTGAAAATGGGGGGGGGGACACCTGTGAGAGAGCCTACGGGGTGATGGATGGGATACTGAATAAACTCTTTGCTTAGATGTTCACCGGATGAAGGAGGCTGCTCATGGGGAACGACCATGGTATCAAGAATAGTTATGATGGCCGGCCCGGTGGTGCTGAGGTTTGAGGCGCTGGACACCACACCTCGCACCACACCAGGCGACCCGGGTTCGGGAACGAGCCCGGACTGCTGGGGATCTGCAGGGGGGAAGAGATTGAGCATCCGCAGGACTGATTTCTCTTCCTGGGGGAGGGTTTGGGATGCGATCGCTGCAGAGCGGCCTCTGGTAGCTGTCGGGGTGCCCGACAGAGG
The DNA here is from genome assembly GCA_016271365.2 of Neoceratodus forsteri. Lineage (NCBI taxonomy): Eukaryota > Metazoa > Chordata > Ceratodontiformes > Ceratodontidae > Neoceratodus > Neoceratodus forsteri. Next base: position 75,299,928 of record JADMNL010000022.1, read on the forward strand.
CGACGCCAAAGAACGCTGGGGCGGATGCCATGCATTACGCTGCCTTGATAAGCCGTGACTCCACTGGGGTTAGGAAACATGAAAAAGGAAGAGAAGAGAAAAACCCCATTCCTGGGGATACATGAAAGCACCTCGTCTGCCCACAGCCCACACTTCCAACACCGGGCTATCTCCTATCCACAGGGCCGCTCATGTGCCAGGCACTTTGCCCTATAAGATAGAGCACCCTGGTCGGATAGGGCAGCCCTACCTCCAGAGGTTTCAGACCCGGAGGTGGTGCTCGGTGGCACGAGGGAGAAGGACTAGTCACAAGGGAAGGTAGAAGCTAGGTATCCGAGGATGCTGGAAGGAGTTCTCCAGGAGTGGAGATAAACAGAGTCAAAAAAAAAAAAAAAAAAAAGAATAGTTATGATGCAGCCTGAGGACATTACGCCCACACTGGTACCTGATTATCTGGCATAGATTAATGCAGGTAGATCCCAAGGGGCATGCAGGAAACACCACAGGACCATAGTGGAGCTAAGGGAACAACTAGTGGGGCCACTTGCAGAAATCTTTCATGAGTCAGTCCATATGTGTTCTGTTGCTGGATTGGAAAGTGGCCAAGGTGGTTCCCATCTTCAAAAAGGGGGCAAGGTTGGACCTTGTCAATTACAAGCAGGTCAGCCTGAGATCAGTGCTTGGCAAGGTTCTGGAAACCTTTATCAAGAATGTAATAAAAGAATACTTGGTTGAAGTCAAGGTTCTTGCCCCCTCTCAACATGATTTTGTGAAGGACAGATCATGCCACACCAACCTAATTGTCTTCTTCAGGGGGCTGACCAATTAGATGGACAGGGGCAGGGCAGTAAATATAGTTTATCTAGATTTCAGTAAGGCTTTTAGCACTGCTCTGCAAAATGCACCGGAGTGGCATACACAAGACATATGGAGGATGTATTGTAAACTTGCTTGGAGGAAGAAAACAGAGGATTATGAAGGACAGTCACTACTGTGAGTGGAAAGAAGTACTCAGCAGCCCATATCTGGAACCAGTGCTGAGCCACTGCTGAGCAACATTTCTATCAATGAGATGGAAGGTGAGGTCTCTAGCAGGCTATTTAAGTGCACTGACGACACTAAGCTGGCTAGTGTGGTGGACTACCTTGAGGATGTAGACAAACCTCAGTAGGACCTGAACAAGCTGGGGGATTGGTTGGACTCCTGGTGTCACAGATTCAAGTAGCCAGATGCAAGGAGTTACACTTGGGGAAGAAAAACTGAGGTAGGACCCCCAGTACAAACTGTGTGGGGCTCTTTCAGCTGCCGTGGAGGAGGAGGAAAAGTACCCAAAGTCATAATTAGCAAGTGGCTAAAGTATGACGAGTGGTATGCGACCACTGTAAAGGGGGCCTGTAGAATGTTGGGGTTCATCAAAAAGGGGGACAGCAGAAAGGCAGGGGAAGTAATTCGGCATATTTACTGGGCCCAGCTCAGACCACACCTTTAAGAGTGTTTGCAGTTCTGAGATCCTCAATACTAAAAGGACATTGAGGCACTTAAACGTGTGTATGCAGGAAAACCAAAATGATCATGAGGATGGGCAGCAAAAGCTATACAGAGATGCTAGCAGCCCTTACGAAGGTGGGAACATGATCTCACTTTCTGTATGCTCAAGGATAGTGACCAGGGATGGGTGACGTCCATGAACTGCACTTCTTATAGTCGTCACAGCAAAGTGAAGTGTTTCTTCATGAAGATCACCTTTGTGAAGGGTGACGTCTGTGTAAAGAAACTACATACTGTTTGCCCTTGGTTAAAGGCCAGTTCCATTTCACTGGCAAAGTAGCTGCATGAAGCTTAGCTGCTAAAAAAAAATGAAAACCAAAGTTAAAACCTTCCCTCCCTTGTTATTTTATCTGCCACTCTTCTCTCCCCACAGCCCAAGTAATAAAATAGACACCCCATCCGCCCACTTATCTTCCAACCTCCGCCCCCAACCCCATGACACACATAATACATATGTAAACACCCCTGCTCGTCCTTTGACTCAATACACAGATCTGCCATATAGGCAACCCCTACACATTTAATACTTTGGAGAAATGTTGGAATTTCCAATCATAGCTTGTTCTTTATGTAACCCCTAGATGGCGCTATCCCAGGGGCTACTACCCCTGCCTGATTTGCCACTAACAGGTTGAGGGGCCTGGATCCAATGGCAGGTGCCTCCACCCAGAGGTCAGGGTTTGCAATAGTTAAACTTACTTGGTCACAGCCCTCTGGGACACTGCAACCCCCCTTTCTTCCCACTAGTGGCCCACACAATATATCAGAATTACCTTCACAGTATACACTTACCCCCAGGACTAGTTCCGGCACTGGGACCTCCTGTGAAATAAGATACAGTGCAACAATCACAGTACAGTACTTTAACATAGACAAATACCTCAGGCAGTATAACTTTGCTGAAACAAGCAGCTCTGATTTATTTAGGGGATATAACAAGGACAGGGGAAATCAGGTTAATTAACTTATCACTTTACTATCTATCTATGGCTCTGTGCATAGGGCCTATCCCTACCAGTTACTGTCCCTGGGTACCCAAGCCCTCAGTGGCTAGTCCAAACCGTGGCAGCTGGTAGGGGGCCCTTTCACACAGTGAAAAGAAAAATTAGTTTAAACAGTCAGCAGTACAGTGATTCCATTTGGATTTAATGTGGCAATTCAACAGGAGCGACCCTGAATTAGTACTCACGACCTCCAAACAAGATAGGGTCCTTCAACATCAGCAGGGCTACTCTTGAGCTCCACGAGACTCTTCACACATTTATATGGTAAAAAGAAAGTACTATACCAGGCAGGCTGCTTCTCTATCCCGATCGCACTACTGCACAATACCGGGAGAACACACAGCAGATTCAGTTCCTGACAGACCGAGTGCAATTCAACAATTTCTCCAGTCTTCTACAGGGTGAGCCTGGTTTCTACTCTTCAGAGATCCTTTGATTCTTTTCACAGGACAGATTCAGTCCTAACAAGCAGTTACACAAGCTGCAGACCAGAACTCTGGGCCCTACACACGTTTTTTGACTGAAACTGTGCACTGAAGGAGCACAGGGTTTCTTTCCCCTTCACTCCAGAGCTAAACTGAAACTCCAACAGACAAAACCGGGCACTTCCTTTGAGTTCCTCCCAGTTCTTGACTGGATTGGCTGTCACTCACAATAGACTGCTGCTGTTGGTCCAAAATGGCCAAGTCTAAACTACATCTCCCAGAGTCACTGCCCATACAATCCTCTTGGGGCTGGCTCAGATTATGAGTCCAAGTTCTGATTAGTCCAAGGCACCATTTTAGAGCTAGCTTACCCCACACTGATTGGTCCAGTTCAGCAGTTCAAAACCAGAATGGGGAACTAGGCAGACACAGTTCTGACTGCAAAGAAAGCAGGTTAGACAAACTGTAATTTCATTATTACTGTAAATGATTTCTGGCAAACAGTTACATCTTTCAGATAGGTTCCCTTTGCTCCCAGTGACTGCAAAATGGAGTGAATTGGCAGCAGCTCGAGTGGTACTCAAACAGAGAAGCACACAGTCCCCCCATACAAACTAATTATGTCTGCAAGCAGACAGCTCTTAAAGAGACAGTACCAGAGGCTCTAAAAACACTCACTGATAAATGGCTTAAACGCCAAACACCATTCAGGCTTGGAGCATTCAAGCAAGCTCCTGGAAGTCTTTTGGGAACCCCCATTTGCAGGGGGGTTACATTTAAATTGTATTTTCTCTGTTTGGTTCATTCCTGTATGAGAGCTCATATAATATTGTATCATACTGAATTGTGATAAAATTTACATGGTAAAAAAAGTAGGGCTGTTCAATAGCTCAATTCAGAAAGGAGCAGTTCTGAAAGCCAGAGAGTAGCAGGAAAAGTCCAAATGTCCCACTAAATGTGGGGTGGGGGACAAGTAGGGAGGGAAAGGCAATTTTATTTATACAGCGCTCTATACCAGAGTCCCAGAGTGCTACAGTACAAACATGAAAAGCAAATAAATGTTATGATAATCCCCACAAATAAATAATATGTGATAAATTAAATACACTCAGCAATAGATCTAAAAATGGAGGTACTGTTAATTAAGATCAAGTATCATTTCCAAAAGCTTGGTCAAATAAATAACTTTTTAATCCCCCTTTTAAATGTCTCCATCAAGGGGTAACACCTTACATGGAAAGGCATGGGGTTCCAAATAATCAGTGCCACCACTGAGAAAGCACTATCCCCTGACTGTGTAAGGTGAGACCTCAGGACGACCAATAATTCCTTGGTGGAGTGGAGAATGCGGCCTGGAGCATACCAGACCAGGAGGTCTTTAAGTTAGGCAGGACCCAAACCATGCAGGGTTTGTAGGTTAACAAGGCAGTCTGGAAGGTGGCGTGCCAGCTGGTGGGAAGCCAGTGCAACTGCTGTAATACAGAGGGGAGAGAGGAAGGGCACTGTTTAACCAGGAAAGACACACTAAGCCAGATCTTGTTTCCAGATGTGACCTATGAGCACAAAAAGTTAAGTGACATCTTAGGGTCACACAGTGTGCAAGGGAGGGCTAAAGGGATTCAAACCCAGGCCTCCGTGTCTGTAGCTCAGTGCCCTTAGCCACTCTGATATACTGCCTTACACAGGGAAGATGACATCTCTATATGACACCCCCGATATCAATTTGGCCACAGCATTCTGAACCAGCTGAAGGCATCACACCAACCCTCCAGATAGCCCTAGGTAAAAAAGAGTATTACAGTAGTCCAGCTTTGATGTCACAAAAGCATGCCCTGTGAACACCAGACCCTCTTGCCCAAGATAGGGTTTAATCCAGGAGATATTTTTAGCTGGAAAAATCCACTGCAGACCACAGCTGACCCGTAATGTTCTGGTGTCAACTTTGAATCCACAGTGACTCCCAGCTTCTTCACCCTATCCACAGCTGTCAGATGGGTGGCATTCAGAAATGGTAACCTGACTGTGCTGAAACTTTCAGCTGACCCATGAGGACCTGGTGCCATCAGCAACACCTTTGTATTGGTCGGATTGAGACTCAGAAAGCTGGAGGATATCCAGTCAGAAATTTAATTAAGGCATTAATCAAGCACAGTGACCACCTCCAGCCCGACTGATATAAATGAAGGTACAGCCAAGTATCTTCTGCACAGCAGTGAAAACTCACACCGTACTGCCTGCTGACCCATCCTAATGGCAGCATATACACTGTAAACAACATAAGAGACAGAATCAAACCCTGAGGAACCCTAGCGCAGACTCCAGCTAGCCGCGACGAGGAAATATCCATCAAAACCTGCTGCGATTTGCCGGAAAGGAAGGACTCAAACCATTTCAGAGCTGTCCCAGCAAGTTCTCCATATCCCCCAAGGTACTCTATCAAAATCCTATGGGAAACAGTGTCAGATGTTGAGGACAGGTCCAGCAGAAGAAGAATAGACATTCCCCTCTGTCCCTCACCAGAAGAAGGTCATCAAACACCTTGATGAGTGCAGTCTATGTACTATGGTGCGGCCTGAAACCTGACTAAAATGACTCACAGATGCCATACCTCTGAAGGTGAGCCTCCAACCATGTCAACACCACCTTCTCGATAACCTTCCCTAAAAAAGGAGGTTCAAGATAGGCCTGTAATTGGTATGCCGACCACACAGCGAACTCGCAAGAGCAAAGACCATCAGAGCAACAGGATTTCAGCAAATACCTTTGGGTCACTGCGATGGTCTGTGCTGACACCGAGACTGCATTGCCTGATGTTTCTCCCCCAAGACAACTCTGACTCAGAGTTGTATTCTTAGAGACTGGGGGGAGTGGGGGCTGGTACCCCCAGACAGAAACTCCGAGACATCCCCAACAGTGCAATGCCAACATTCGGCATTGTGGCTGTCGCTGTCAGGGATGTGACCTCACTATAGTAAACCCTGTAATTAACTAGCACATCTGGGTCCAACAATGATTTCTTTAGGAGTGGTCTCACCATGGCTTTTTAAGATCCATGGGGAAGCAACCCTCCAACAGGGAAAACTGGATAACACCAGAAAACATTGGACCCAAAGCCTTGTGGAAGTCCACCAACAACTACGTAGGCCCCTGATCCATTGCATAGTAGGTGGGGAAGCACTGCAGTCACCTCAAGGACATCTTCCATAATAAATGGCCCGAACTCACTCCAGACACATAGAGTGCTAAAGGAGTGCTAAAGTGCCTCTCGTCTCAGGAGCAACTGGGGAATTACAGATCTGCCAGCCTTACCTCTGTAGTGGGTAAACTGATGGATTCACTGGTGAAAAATGAATTGACCTTGTGTACTACTTAGAGAGTAATGGTCTGTAGGACTGTAAACAGCATTAGTCTGTGGCAGGGAGGTCTTGTCAGACCAACCTGATAGTTTTCTTTAACTGGGCAACACAGGTGATAGATAATGGTCATGCTGTGGATTACAGTACTTCAGTTCAGCAAAGTTTCTGACTCAGTTCCATACAGACGATTTCTGATGAAGCTGGGGAACCTGGGTGTGGCTAGGGACATAGTTAAATGGGTGGGATACTGGTTGAAGGAGAGAGCAGAGGATGATGGTAAACAGGGTCAAATCAGAAGAGAGGGAGGTCACGAGTGGTGTGTCACAGGACTCTATCTTGGGTCCTGTCCTCTCGATTTGTTCATCAGCAACATTGGAGAGGATATCCGGTGCAAGCTGAGTCTCTAAATCGATGACACAAAGCTCTGTGGTAGGGTAGATAGTGTTGAAGGAATCAAGGAGATGCAGAGAGATCTAAAAAAGGCTAGAGAGGTAATATAAGGTTTAGCAGTTGAAATTCAATGCCAAAAAGTGCAGTGTTATTCACTTATGGAACAAAATCCCAAGGACAGAGTATTGGAAGGAGGGTTAAACTGAGCACTACGGCAGAGGAAAGGAACCTGGGAGTCATCATTAGTGACTCCCTCAAACAATCAAACCAGTGTATCAAGACATGCAGTAAGGCTACTAGGATGCTGGAGTGAATTGGAAGGGGTGTTGACAGCAGGAAAAAGGAGGTATTACTACCTCTATACAGGTCACTGGTGAGGCCTCACTTGGAACACCGTGTTCAGTTCTGGAGTCCTCACCTAAGGAATGACAGGGATAGGCTGGAGACGGTGCAACAGAGGGTGACCAATATGATTGAGTGTCAACAGGGCAGAGTTTACAAGGAATGTCTGAAAGTACTGAACATGTACTCACTGCAGACCAGGTGAGAGAGGGAGATGTGATAAGATCTTAAAATTCCCAAGGGGAATAAACAAGGTGAACTACGAGGAACTATTTAGCAGGAGTATTCAAGTAGGAGTAGTATTTAAGTAGGAGTATTAGGAGTATTTAGCAGGAGGATTCAAGAACCCAAGATCACAAGTGGAAACTGGTGGGGAAGGAGGTTTAAGAGGGATGTGAGGAAGTTCTATTTTATGGAAAGGGTGGCTAGAACCCTGTCTGAACAACAAGTTCTGGGCAGACAGGGAACTACAGGCAGACTAGATGGACCCTTGTTTTTATGTTTGCTTGCGTGCATGCCCAGGAAACATTATGTGACAGCTTAGGAGAGAAGCGGGTTGTGGAGGCGCGGCACTGTGGCAGCCAACGGAGGCACTGCATTTGGGGGCTTGGCACTGGTGGACTAATGGAGGCACAGTGTGCTGATGACACTGGCTTCCAAAAGTGGCACCAACTTGTAAGGTTTTTGTTGCAGCCATCAGGGGCTACCTTGTCATTGCAGTGTCAGGCATTCTGCTGCAATGAGGGCGTGACCCATCATTGCAGGGCGGTACCTTGCCTAGTGTAATATTGTGTGTGAACATGATGTCAAGCCACCGCCATGTTTACAAACAACATTACCAGCCTCCAGTGCCGAGGGGGTGCCCAATACCCCTTGACATCATGCACCCCCCAAAAAAAACATCCTTTGTTTGCTGACAGGATCCCCAGTCCCCATCAGCTTCAGTCCCCCCCTTCCCAGTTTAATTTGCAGATCGGGAGCCCACTCTCCATCAGCATTATGTCCCCCACAAAAAAAAAACTTGTTCCGAGGGGGTGCCCAAACCCACTAGGCTCTTCCCCCATGTGTACTGACAGGGTGCCCAATCCCCCATCAGCTACTGCCCCTAAAAAAACACTAGGGTGGCACACTGGGAGCACACCCAAGCGTGCCAAATGTCCCTGTTAAAAAAAAAAAAAGTCCATAATTTTTTTGGTTTGTTTAACCTGTAAAACAGAAAATGGCCCTCGTCGAGCCTGGTGGCCCCTCCCCAACCCGTGCCCACCCTCTCGCACCCCGCCTCCCCACACCTCCCTTCACCCCATACTCACCTCCGGAGCCCAGCGTGACAATCTTTTTTGGACCGGTGACACGTCTGTACTCTTCAAAGCCGACCGCGAACTGAAGAAATGCCGGTAAGCTGTATAATGGCATAAATAGTTTTTTTTTCAACTTTGGTTCATATCTCAGACATTTTTGGGAATTTTTGCACCAAATTTTCAACATGGGATTATTGGGATCCCTGCTCATGAATTCAGCCACTGTCATGGCATTATTCGGTCTCGAAAGGTGATTTCGTGGTCACTGCATGGGATCACCTTTTGAAACCGATTAACAAAACGACAGTGCCAGTGTTCATGAGGTGGGCTCTCAAGAAGTCTATGTTGCAAATTTGGTGAAGAAAGATCATAAAATGGGTGTGTTCATGTGCCTATTGCAGCAGTTTCACACATGCTCGTAACGCGGATTTGCAATATTTTCACTCAGATTTTCAACATTGTCGTTTTCCCCTCCTTATGAACAATACAGCTGTCATTTTTCACATCCTGACCGAAATGTATTTTGCACTTCCAGTGCAGAATAGTGTGGTCACTGTAGGAAATCACTGTTCAGGCACAATAAGAAAACTACAGTGACACTGTTCATGAGCAGAGGTCCTAAAATGCCTATGTTGAAAATTTTGTGATGAAAATCCACTAAAATTACTGTATTCCGCTTGTCGTTCGCAGTTTACATGTCTCTTGAGGTGAGCATTTTAATATTCCCACTACAGATTTTCAACATTGCCATCTCTTCACACCTCCCTGTGGATGGTATAGCTGTCATTCTTCACATCCTGCCCGATCTGTGTACATGTGGCGCAGAATGGCACGGTCACTGTTGGAACTCAAAGTTCAGGTCACATTGACAAAATCACACTGCCAGTCTTCATGAGAAGAGGTCCCAAATGCTTGCATGAGGTAGGGTCACAAAAAGGCCATGTTGAAAATCTGTAGTGCAAATACCACCAAATGCCTGGGGTGTTAGGGTTTCTAACCATGACGTCCCACCCTGTACAGACTGACCGGCATCGGGGTGTGCCTTTGGATTGCAGACTGAACTGCTCATGCCCTCCACCCCCCCCAGCCAGTGACAGGCATCGAGGTGTACCTTGGACTCTTCGGCCCCAGAGTTCACCTCATTCTCCTGTGCTGTACCCATTTCAGCATATGTCCTTATGGAATGGGGTGACTGCAAAGCCAAACACCCCAAGGCTCACCTCAGCACATGTCAGTGTCTGCAGAATAGGGTGAGGTGACATAGCATGAACGTCATGGACGACGACCCAAACAGTTATCCCAATGCCTGTCCATCTCTACAGGATGGAGGTGGGGTTAGCATGAAGTTCAATACTTCACTGCCATTCCTATTCTGCAGCTGTCCAACTCCTGCATTTCCAATTCTAATACCAGCAAGCAAACATTCTTCACTGACGAATGCTTGTTGTATGCTGTCATTGTCTATGTTTCTAAGTTGACTACTGTTAATATGTGAAGCAGCAGTAGCAACCATACCTTCTCCATGTTGTCATAGTCCAGTTTAAAAGCCCAGAGGTGGAGGCGAGCTGAGAGGTCGCTGATGGAGGACATGGTCAGAAGAAACTGTTCAGCTGACCCCAGGGGCATCTCAAGGTTTTTTCTCTGGGCTTCCTTGATCTTTTGCAGCTCCTCCTCTGCGGGAATCAGAGAGAGTAGTTTCTGGAAAAGAAAAAGATCAGCATTATATTTTCTGCTGGTGCTCTGATTCAGCAGGCAATGGGTGAACCCCCTTCAACTTAAACTGATGCTCAGGATTGCGCTACGGTCAGTCCCTTCACATTAAACTGATGTTCACGATTGTGCTAAGGTCAGCCCCTCCACCTTAAACTGATGCTCAGGATTGTGTTAAGGTCAGCCCCTCCATCTTAAACTGATGTTCAGGATTGTGCTAAGGTCAGCCCCTCCACCTTAAACTGATGCTCAGGATTGTGTTAAGGTCAGCCCCTTCATCTTAAACCGATGTTCAGGATTGTGCTAAGGTTAGCCCCTCCACCTTAAACTGATGCTCAGGATTGAGTTAAGGTCAGCCCCTCCATCTTAAACTGATAGTTAGGATTGTATTAAGGTCAGTCCCTCCACCTTAAACTGATGCTCAGGATTATGCTGAGGTCGGTCCCTCCACCTTAAACTGATGCTCAGGATTGAGTTAAGGTCCGCCCCTCCATCTTAAACTGATAATTAGGATTGTATTAAGGTCAGCCCCTCCATCTTAAACCGATGTTCAGGACTGTGCTGAGGTCAGTCCCTCCACCTTAAACTGATGCTCAGGATTGTGCTAAGGTTGGCCCCTCCATCTTAAACAGATGCTCAGGATTGTGTAAAGGTCAGGGATCATCAGGCAGGCTATTCAGGAGCAGCAATCCACGTAGTCTCTCGGCAACACCAATAAAACGCAGGCATCATGCATAATTGGGCTGCTCATTGCTACCCTGTAAGTCTCCCTGAGTTGGTCAGTGACAGACAGAGATATGTGTTGCAGCATTATTGCAAATGGAGTAATATAACTGCTGACTTCATTCTAAAAGGGATATAGTAACAGCTGTTATAAAACTGGGTTTGTCTAACTCAGCCTTTTCATTGGTCAGGGCCCTGTCACATGGTACTGCATTAAAACAGCATATACCCCTGCTCAGATTTGTACCTCACAGCTTTATAAATTGAGACCAAAAAAGTGCAGGTCAAAAAATCAATGGGGTATGTGCACAAAAAGTATCATAGCAGTGCATAGGCAACCCTAAGTCAGAATGCCATAATCCAGGGGTCCAGCAGACCCCTGGCAGCATTCACAGAAGGGGAGCATGCCCATTGTACACTTGCTCCACTGGATGATCATGCAGCTACGTGCTGTGGCCAGTCTGGTGGCACGTCTGTGGGTGTGCACACACTACACACCAATAACTGATGTGCAGAGTGAAGGGGTGAGGGGGATGTGGGATACAGCAGCTGGGACCCACCTGGTGAAAGTCCACAAGCTGTGGGAGACTGAAACACTCACCTATGGTGCCACTCCAGTCCTCTGGTTGGAATGGGAGTGCTGGGGGCAGCCATTTAGACATTGTATACTTTTGTGGTCCCATGCCTTCCTAGAGTCCCCTGCTTGCATGGAGCAGGGGATCCACTTTGGGATCCAGGACAGGCATTTGACTAGATGCTTCCCTATGTCCCCTCCCCAGCTGTGCACTGGGGGCTGAGGCTACGGATAGGCACCCTGCAGAGGTGTGCAGTTATGCATACCACACTCCTCTGCCTGTCTGCAGGTGCAGAGCAACATGGGCCAGGTACATGTGAATCGTGCGTAAGCAGTCCAAAAAAGTGCATAGACCCCAAATGTAAAACTTAGCCAGGTCAAAAAGTCAACACACAAATCACGCAAGCTACTGTAGCAACATCAAAAACACATTGTACAAATAAAAAAAAATATATAAAAATAACAATTACCCCCGTACACTAGCATACAAAACACTACCCACAAATCACAAAAAATCACAAATGTCAATCCAAAATATTAAGATCTAGTGCTCAAAAACAAACACAATATCCAACTAAAGAAACATGAAATCCATCCAACAAAACTGAACAAAACGGTGTTCGTTTTTTTTTACCCCAATAAAGCAAAGTATCACAGGAAGCATATGCAAATGCACAGGAATTAATTTGGACAGGCTTGACTTTAAGCAGAATTGCATGGTGCCACATGTCTGTGTCTATTGTTCTCAGCCTTTGCTGATTGTATTGCGAGGCCTTCTGGCACCATGCAATTCTAGTTAAAGTTGAGCCAATACAAATTAATTCATGGTCATTTGCATATACTTTCCATGATGCTTTGCTTTATTAAGGTATGTGCAATTTGTGTTTTCTTTAAAATTTAGCTGTACGGTCAATATCCTTCAGGATAACCCATGCCTTAGTGCATTTGCTCTGGGATTCTTTTGTAGTTCTCTTCTCTCTCTACTTTGGGTTGCCCATGATCCAAACAAATAAGATCCCCTACAGGGTGGCTGGCTCCCTCTCCATTGGCTGAGATTCAGATATGGCACACTGATGAGTCCAAATGAGGATGAAACATGTGTTTGTTTTTCTCACAAAAAGCAAAACTCAGCACTCTGTGGTTGGCGTCAATATAAACATACGTTTAATGACTTTCAATTCAAGCATGAAGCCTCACATATGTCCAGGTAGCACAACTATCTAGTTGTGCTACCTGACTTGTGAACTTAGCGTTCTAAATGTAATCAAATGTATGCTTATATTGACGCCAACCACAGAGTGCTGAGTTTTGCTTTTTGTGGGATATTCCCGTCGTTACTCGAGCACCTGTGTTCATGGAGGAGCTGTTTTTGCTGTGTGTATGTGTTTGTTTTTCTCAGCCTTTACTGATTTTATTGTGAGGCCTTCTGACACCATGCAAATAATCAATAATGACCAAAGAGCTGATCATTCCCTAGAGATTAACGACTGGCTTAGGGAAGGGTGGCCCCACCCAGTCAGTCATTAATCGTGAGGAAATAACCAGCTCTGGCTTCATTATTGCGTTTATAAGTCTAATCAAAAAAATGACATCTTTTTCTGTGGCGGCAGCGGGAGCACCACAGCAGGAAGTATAGAGTGGGTGCCGCACTGGTTATTTCTTAGAGATTTCAGACCAGCACAGCAATCAATCACGGATGGCACTGCCATCATGAATAATTGATTAGACATATAATTCTACTTAAAGTTGAGCCAGTCCAAATTCATTCATGAGCATGCGCATATGCTTCCCCTGATGCTTTGCTTTATTGGGGTATGTGCAATGTGTGTTTTACAGTATATATACATATAGTATATACATATACATATTCATACATATATATATATATATATATATATATATACTGCAATTATATAATGTGGAAATGTTAGCCTAAGTAATTTGTATCTGTTCATTTAGATGACTGTCTTCTGTCTGATCTTGTCCTTAGTAGAGATCAGCATGTGTTGATTGCACTAGCCTTGCCAGATCACAACAGCCTTTTTTCCCTCCTTTCCTTCTATCCACAGCCAGCATATCTCCAGTTTCAGGTTGCAATAAGCAAACAAAAATGTATTTCTTGATCATGGGTTTTATTTTCTTTTTTTTAAATGATCTTGGAAATGTTATGATTGTACGGTCTGGATGATAGTTTCACTGGCACGGGTCTGCTGCATTTTCTCATGTTTTTCACTTATTTTGTATTTGTGCACATATATAAACTTCGCTCCTGCTAACCACGCCCTCTGATGAAGGGTTTCTTACCCAAAGCACGGGGCAACTAGTGGCCAGTGCATGTGTCTGTGCACCTTTGTTTGTTATAGATCTGCACCTCATTTTCAGCTACATCCTGGGGGAAAGGGAAAAGATAACAGATACAACTATACTAATACATAGAAATGGAATAAGTATAACAGAAAGAAACAGGCTAATCATGCCTACGAATAAACTGACAAAAGTAAGTTACCAAGCAATAAGTTGTAGAACTGAACAAAGAACAATTTAAAAGTTGTCAACTTAACAAAATGAAAACTGGCAGTGTGGAAACTGCTTGTTCCTAACCCTGCAGTGATAGCCTAGGATGTCAAGCTATTGGATTTGCCAGATCCAGAGGTAAATACTGTACATTGAAAAAATGGGTAAATGCAGGACCTCACTGGAAATAAGATGGTACAGGTAAATACACTGAGAAAATGGGTCAACACAGGATCCCGCTGGACATGAGATGCTGTAAGTAAATACATCGGAAACAATGGGTAAAAGCGAGATCTTACTGGAAATGAGATGTTGTAGGTAAATACATTGAAAAAAATTGATAAACACAGGATCCCACTGAAAATTAGATGTTGTTGGAAATACATTGAAAAAAATTGGCAAAAGCAGGACCCCACTGGAAATGAGATGCTGTAAGTAAATACACTGGAAATATGGGTAAAAGCTGGACCCTACTGGAAATTAGATGTTGAGCAGGATTCATAAAAGAGATGCACTGAACGCATTGAGATGCACCAACGCAAAGTAAAAATACGCTGCTGAGCAATTCACACACAGAGTGTGTTTGAATGCGCCAGCGCAACTGAGATGCCCTGTGCCAAAGAAGTGCCATAGGTGCATCATAATGACATGCAGCACATAAACAGGGGGAGAACTCATGCATACACAGCGCAACATGATTCACAGTGCAAACACACAGCGCAACTACAGAGCAAATCCAGCGCAAATGCGCCATAAAAAGATAAGTATAAAAGAAGCAGACTTAAGTCCATCCACCTTCAGGCCATTGACAGAACAGCAAGACCTGCATACCATTAGACAGAGGGGGAGAGTGAGTGAGACAGTGCAACACACAGCGAGAGAGAGACAGAGTGACACAGACAGACAGAGAGCCAGAGATACCAAAGAACACCATGGACCCAGTACCAGTTGCCTTTGTTTGGTGCACTATTGAGGATGAGGAGACGGGGAGCAGAAGGCACCGTAGGCAGCCTGCCCCACGGTGGTATCATGCCAGACTGTCATTTGAGCAGCTGACCGATGTGGAGACAGTAGGCTGATACAGCCTGAACAGGGCCATTCTGAGGCAGCTCTGTGAGCTGTGCCATGACGAAATGCAGTCACTCACTGCACCAGGCCATGCCATCTCGGTGGAGACCAAGGTGACAACAGTCATGTGCTTGCTCACCACAGGTACCTTCCAGAGGCCTACAGGAGACACCAGTAACATTTCACAGGCCTCCACGTCAAGGCTCCAAACACAGTTCCTCACCGCGCTGCTAACGCATGCTTCAAAATTCATCCATTTCCCCCAGCACGAAGGCAGAGCAGACAGAAGTCATGCAGGGGTTCTACAGGGTGGCATGCATGCCAGACATCATAGAGGCAACTGACTGAACCCATGTGGCAATCAGCGCACCACCTGGTGAGGACACCATAATACACATCAACTGGAAAGGTTACCACCCTGTGAACTGCCAGGTGGTGTGCAATGCCACGGGGTGCATCAGCAATGTCTGCACCACACACCCTGGGAGCACACATGATGCATTCATATGGCATCAATCGGCCCACTGCAGGAGGTTCGAGACAGGGGACATGCTGAGTGGTTGTCTCGTAGGTGCATGTGACATGGACACAACAGCACAGGAGGGTACTTATGGCAGGACATGAGGAGTTGGCAGTGGGCAACATGTGCAGTGTGATGCAGGCGCATCCAGTGCCTGTGTGGCAGTGACATGGACACAACAGTCGAACAGTACGTGCAACTGCGTCTGGTGTAGAGATGCAGGACTGCAGGGAAAGGGAGAAGCATGGGCAGGAGACCAGGACAGGCGCACACACCACTGAGGCCAGGAGTAGTGACAGGGTGTATACCACACAAGCGTACAGTGTACTAATGAACACACATTCTCCCCACAGGTGATGCGGAATACCCGCTGAGGCCCTTGCTCCTTACACCCTTCTGATGACCTGGAACGAGGCAGAGGACCAGTACAATATATCGCCACACACACCATCATACAGCATGTCTTCATCATGCTGAAAATATGGTTTCCATGTCTGTGTAGGTCAGATGGTGCCCTACAGCATAGCCCTTAGAAGGCCTGTGGCATATTCCTGGCCTGTTGAATGCTACACAACATGGCCCTAGACTGTGAAATACCTGTCAAGACCAGTGAGGGTGACAGTTCTGGAGAGGAGGAGGAGGAGGAGGTGGGGGGCTGATGTAGTACCACAGGGACATGGCCTTGAAGCAACAGGATGGGGGTTCTAGTGACTGGCGGCACAGGCCCATGAACACCACTGTCGCCTGGTGGAGGAGAACTTTGGGAACCACAGGTGAGAATGCAGGTACATATGCAGGATGTGCACCATGTCATGGCCGAAGGGATGTCATGGGCACTGTGAACACTGGACAGTATACTGACAATGGCACACACACACACACACAGATACACACTCACAATGGTCATGCAATGCAACCATACCACCGGGGCCATGGCAGGGGATGTCATGGATCAGTGTGCACTGTGGCCTACACACAGCCACGGTAGACAAAGGAATGCACTCATCATGCCCATGACACGTGGCACAACAGTGATACAAACACACAGGTGGAACTGCACAGGTGGTGCCACAACTGGAGTGGGGCGATTGCGTGCCACACACCGCCCCAGGCACCATCACCAGGGCATGTGTAATATGCCCCACCACAGGACCAGGGACTCGGGCATCACAGGGTGGCACGACCAGGGACTCGGGCATCACAGGGTGGCACTCTGTCCACCACGGACACATGGGTTGCCTCTGCCTTTACCGGTGGTTGCATGTGTGCCTCCACTGGCCATGGGGGATATCCATTGACCTGGCAGGGGTGCTGCACCAATCCCGTGAATGCATGCCCAGTGCAGTCACTGTCCCATGGCCAGCATCCATGCCATGGATGCTAGGCATGGTGGTGGGTGGCGATGGCATCGGCAGTAGGGGGTTTACCTGGCGACACCACTGGGGTGTGCGAGATGTCCTCCTGGGAATCTGACTGGATGCCCGATGTCCATGGCATGCAACAGAGGCATCCACAGTGTCTGCTATCCGCTACAGTGCTGTGGTCATGCCCACCTGCATGAGGCATGTCTCTGTCAGCATCTGTGCATACCATGCAGCCACAGACTCGTGCTTCTGGACCATCACAGTCCTGTGGCTACGGAACTCCACATGGAGGGCCACCTGGCCCTCCACAGTGGCTCGCAGGAGGCTGAGGTAGCCCTCCATGTCGTCGATGGGCGATGCTTCCCTGGTGGGATTGTCGACGAGCGGGGGATGAAACAGCCCGTCCCAGTGCATCCACGGGCAGTGGTTGCGCCATGGCAGACTGCAGCATGGGGGGACCTGGCCATCCACAGCCACGGTATGCCCAGGTCCGGTGTTCTCGTGGTCCAGTGGTGCAGAGACATGCACTGTGGCGCCCTGCCTAGATACCACTGATGTTGCCAACACTGCACATGGCACAGGTGCAGGGGGCACAGCACCTACGGTGGTGGGCAGCTGTGTGGCATCAGTGATGGGTAAGTTACTTTTTCTATTACTTTCTATAACATTTGGAAACTTGTTCCAGGAAGCTCTGTGCAGTCATTAGCAAGGATGGATAAGTACTAGAAAAAGTAATATACCTTACAATTATAGTTACTTATTTATTTTTATACAAGGACAATACAAAAATAATAAATAACTATAAAAGATTACATTTTTTGAAAGTAATAGGTTAGTTACTAGTTACTTTCAAATAAATGTAATCAGTTACAGTTACGTATTTCTTTTGTATAAAAAGACATAAGTAATTGTAACTGTATGGTGCATTACATTTTCCAGTACTACTCCTTCCTTGCTAGTGACAGCAGAGAGCTTTCTGGAACAAGTTTACAAAAGCAATAGAAAGTAATAGAAAAAGTAACTTACCCAACAATGGTGGTGGTGTTAGTGCCTTCTGTGATGATGGTTTCTGTGGAGGTAAGCATACACGTTATCCATGCCAGTAAGGTTCCCCAGTTCCCATGTATGATGGGCCGTATGTGGTGTCTGCCACACATGCCTCCATTGGCTGTTGTCAGGGAGTGCATGAGTGCGTACCTGCGCAGGGGCCATCACCCCATGTGACTGTGTCCATTGTGTACATTGCAATCACCCAGTATGGGCACCGTGCCACCGATGGAGCACCGCTGCTGTCTTCACAGGGACACATGCAGTGTTATGCACCATGCACACACCATACTATCACAGCAATGTGGGTGCATCTGCATCACCCCGCACTGCCATGACAATGCTCCCCCTTCCAGGTTCTCCCCACACCCCCCGTCAATGGGATTGCCCTTGGCAGGCCATTGTTTTCATCGGGTGTTCTGGCACAGGGCATTCTGCCACTGTGAACAGACTTGCAGGCCACTGTCAGTGGCATAGCAACAATGGTACCCACCTGCACAGCTGCTGCTGTGTGCCTCAGACAGTTCTGTTGCACACTGTAGCCTCCAGCTGCCGCAGTATGGCTGGCGATCCCTTGTGCAGCCACTGACACCTGCTCACTTGTGACATCCCCACATTACCTGCTGTGGAACCGTACCTCTCAACCTTTTACCTCATAAATCAGGGACAAGGGGCCCAGTGGTGCTGAGGGTTGAGGCACTGGACGCCACACCTCTCACCATGCTGGCGACCCAGGTTTGGGAACGGACTCGGGCCACCGGGGGCTGGCAGGGGAGAGGTTGGATTGAGCATTCCAGGACTGCTCTCCTTCCTCTGGGCTGGGCTCGTGGGGTTGTGTCATGCTTGAGCGGCCCCTGGGGAAGACTGGGAGAAGCACAAGGTACGGCACTAGCATGAGGGCGGAGTTCAGCAAGATGCTTGATAAGCGCATGCGTCATTGCACTGCCGGCTCCGAGGGGACAAAAAATCAATCAAGCTGGAAAAAGGGCTGGGCACGACCGAGCAGCTTAATGGCCGCGCACCTGCTGACCTGGAGGCCTTTCATGGAGATCATGTCAGAGGGTCCAGTAGCCCAGCCATGGACCCTCATGTACAAAGTGAGCCTGCTGTCCTCCCGGGTCAGTGAGGGCCGGTGGCTGGATGCCCCCGCCGGAGTGCTGCAGAGATGTAGAAATTGAAATACGATAAAAGAAAAATAAATCAGGGACAAAGACCCAAGCTCAGGGACACATCTTAGACACTGGTAATACTCACTCTGAAAGCTGACATGATAAAGGGAATTGTGTAAGAAGCATTTTCTGTAGTAGAAGAGTTCTGTAACCTTCATGTTTAACATTAGTTTGTGCTTACAATCCCCACTGTTCAGTCACAAAAACAAAATTGTTATGAGGGACAGAGGAAAGGTTTGAGGCAAAATCAGGGACATTCCAGAAAATCAGGGACAGTTGAGAGGTATGTGTGGAACATTTGAGAATGTTTATTTATTTATTTAGTTTTTGTTGACCAGGTAAGTGCACTAGACAAATTCTGCCTATTTTCAGGCACAACCCAGGGGAGGGGGATACAGATGTATGCCAATTGACCTTGAACCAGATTAAGCTGTTGGTGGTATTTTTTTAGTGAATGAGGGAAATTTGGCCAGGACACCGGGGAAATTCCCCTACTCTTCAGAGGAGGAACCTCTGTCCAAGATGGCGGGACGCGCCTTTGCCCTTGCTGAGGCGGTAGCGATGGAGGTGGGAGACCTGGTCTCAACTCCTGCCTCTGTGTGTGTAGAGACTAAGTCTGCAACTACTGAAGCAAAGCTGGTTTCTGTGTCTACTGCAGAAAATGAATCTACACTACAGGTTACAACTTTAGAACCTCTGCTGGGTCACCCTGACATGGACTCTCAAATGTCTTTACCCCTTGCCATCTCAATGAGGGATTGTTCCACTTTTGACTCTGCTACTGTCTGTTTGGCTGAAAATGAGCTTCAGGACCGTTTGGGTGATGCAGAACGTCGATTTGAGATTACAAAGAAGAATTTGAATAGAGAACTGCAACGGATTCGTGAAATCAGACTGGCAGGATGTATGTCTCCTGCAGCCCACAATAATACTTTGCAACAGCCTACACTGCCTTTTCAAGCGGCTGAGGTGCCGCCCTGTGCAGCCCATCCTGGCGAGTTCTCAGCTGGAATACTCCCGACTGCTTCTCAGCTGCCCCTGCAGACTACAGTGACTTCATTGCATATAGTGCCTAGTTTGCCTATTGTGACACACTCTCCCTCTCAATTGCTATCTCTTGATACCAATCCTACTACAACACCTACCTGGTCTGTAGAAACAGCATTGCAAGGAGCTGGCTGGGTGCAGGAACCTACAGAGGGGAAGTGGGTTTCTGGTCCATCCCCCATTTGGTCCCCCTGTCTCAATGATTTTCCTGAGCTGCAGCATTCACCAAACAGAAGTCTGCCTATGTCTGACCCCTTGTGTCTCTCCAAGGAATTGGAACTTACCCAGCACCCAGTCTTGGAACCTTTGCAGGGTTCTCTTATTTGTGCTGCTTCTCCCACTACCATTACAGAGAATACAAAACCTGCAGTAGTGGAGCCACCCTCAAAGAAAATAGAGTCAAATTGTTCTTTTTCCTCATTGTTTAAATTTCCAGTTCTGGCTGCAAAACGGCATAATGCGGTACAATTGGCGTATATGGGCGGTTTACCTGAACCACCGGACCGAGTGTATGTAGCTAGGACACTACTCAAGGACTCTCTGAAATTCTTTTCTCACGAAATATATGCACTGATTCATATTTCCGGTGAAACTACGTTTGATGTCAGCTTCCAAACGCCTCGTGGCTTGGAGCGTTTTTGGTCACAATATCATGCCTTAAGAAATACTGTCCTGTGGACCCTGTTTAAGGCCATTCCCCCTTCCAAACCAGCCTTTAAGAATATCAGTGTCCTGTTTCGGAACAAAGGTGTTGACGTCACTGACGTTGTCTATTGGCTAAAACAACGTTGTCCCGGATTCCCCCCTCTTCCCCCATAAAAGACAGACACCAATATTTGTTGTTGTGCTCAGATTGGCAATTAATTTATTTGAATTCATAATTCCATATTCCATTCCAATTCCTTTATTATCGTATTTCCAACATTTTGTTTATTCCATCCAATATATCAATCTCTGATTATTCTTCCCCCAGGTGAAGACCTGGGTGCCTTCTTCTTCTCCTCCTTTTCCGTTAGGTAACGGTGAAAACCGAGACCGCTTTTCCTTCGTCTTCCTTCTCTTCTTGTGTTATTCCTTTTCCTTCCCCCTCCCTCCCCCCTTTTCCCCACATTCCTTAACCATGTTATCACCTGCCATCCACCTTTGGCAGTCCTTAACCATATCCTTACTTGCCATCCACCTTTGGCAGTCCTTGATCATATCCTTAGCTGCCATCCACCTTTGGCAGCCCCATCTCTTGTCCAGCCTGGACGTGCTTTCCTCTGCACCATCACAGATCCCCATACAGTCCCATCTCAACTGTCCTCCATACTCACTCCCCTTTGACAGGGTGGGTGGGAGGTATCCAAAAACTCCAGCAAAAGTGGCTGAGGCCCCCTTGTGCAGTCCTTTAAGTACCTCCCTATCTCCCTCCCTCCCCTTCCTGTCTGTCTGCCCATTGTTCTACCTCCCTTAGCCCCTCCCCTTCCTCCCCCCTCTCCTTCTGAGCACAAACCATCTTCAGCATAGGAGCAGGGGTGCACCAGGACAATCTGGTCTGCCCTCTAAAAGGGGCAAACCCCATTGTCCCGGATTCCCCTCTCTTCCCCCATAAAAGACAGACACCAATATTTGTTGTTGTGCTCAGATTGGCAATTAATTTATTTGAATTCATAATTCCATATTCCATTCCAATTCCTTTATTATCATATTTCAACATTTTGTTTATTCCATCCAATATATCAATCTCTGATTATTCTTCCCCCAGGTGAAGACCTGGGTGCCTTCTTCTTCTTCTCCTTTTCCGTTAGGTAACGGTGAAAACCAAGACCACTTTTCCTTCATCTTCCTTCTCTTCTTGTGTTATTCCTTTTCCTTCCCCCTCCCTCCCCTTTTTCTCTCACTAGCCAGTCTCAGCTTGAGTTGGATGGCTGGCTTCCCCTAATTAACTAGGGTAGCCTTCACCCTTACTTCAGGGGAGCTCCTTTCCATTCATATTTGTTATAATCTGCCACCCTTTTTTTTCCCATTGTTTGTCTCCTCCATTCTTCTATAAATCCCATCGTTTCCGTAATGAACATGTCTATAGTTACGTCCGACAGGTGTACCCCATCTGACCTGTAAAATTCGTCTACCCATTCTTCTACCCCCTCAGTATTACCTGACCTCCCATCTGCCTTACCAATGTCCTAACCCTCCTATTCATCTTCCTCCTGGCCCTTTCTACTGCTCTGTGGCTATGCTCATGCCTCCACACTCTCCTCAGTATCATATCTGACCAAGCAATGCACACTTCGGCCACGCTGCCATATAGTTCTTAAGTCCTTTTTTATCTGTAAATATGTGTCCACCCAAGGCCTGTTTGCCAGGTTGTTGCCTCCCAAATGTATAATAATTAGGTCTGGCTGGGCACGCCCGTTCTCCAATTTCTGTTAATGTGGGAAGCAGCTGAGCCCACCTCATCCCCTGTATGCCATGCCAAAACAACCTACACCTTCTCACATCTTGATATAGCTGCTTTCCCCCAGCCTTCTTCTCTGCTCTCTTTCCGGCCCAATAGATGTAGGAATGGCCGCAGATCCATATTTCCGTGATCCTCCCTCTACCTATAGGGTACAAGTAAAATCATTATTATACAAGAGCAATGTTGCTCCCCTATTCGTCCCCTCTTTTCCCCTGCCCCCCGTCCCTGTCTGTTCCCATTTCTTTGATTCCCCCCCCTTGCTGCGGTCCCACTCTGGGGCCAGACCATCATCTTATGTCTAAAATATGTATCCACCTATACCTACATAGCGTTGTTCTTTTGTTTTTTTTTAATATTTGTTTTTAATTATCTCAGTGCTCTAATGTATCTTTTATAACTGGCCGATCACCACCATCCCTTTTCCAATATCGTGTTCACTGTCTCACCTGTCACCGCCCACTGTGAGGCGGCCCCAATCCACAGGGAATGGGACGAATAATTAGCTGTGTCTTCTCCTAAGAATTGCATGCCCTTCTTCAGTATTGCCGTGACTTGGTAGTCAGTCACCCTTCTCCCATCCCTGTGTACAAATAATTTTCCTGTGCTGTTCCCCTGCGCTGCGGCCAAAATCCAAAGCGCCTGTACCGGGCATACTGCGCCCTCTGTTTGACTCTTTAGCGTCACCATGCAGCCTTTTCCCCCTTGATCTGTCTTAGACCTCCTAATCCTGATCTGTATCTCAGTCACTCCCCAGGTTATGTCATCCCAGTCTAGCCCCCCTTCCCCGTCCTCCTTCCCATGGCTTTACCACCTCGCTCACTCTCATGGCACCTGTAAACATTATCACATAGATTGTGTGAAACAGCTGGGCCTTGTTCCATGATCTGCATATTACTGGGAGCACCCCTTGCTTTATAAGCCATTGTTCTCCCATCAGCCTCCTGCTATCTGCTGCCCTTGTTTAACCTGCTTCCATCCTTGCATCATTCTTCTGATGAGCAATGTCTTGTTGGGTCCCTCCGCCCTTTCAGACTGCAGATAAGCCCAATCCCTGCCAGGTAAATCCTCCATCGGGTGTGGGCTGTGCCTTTTGCCACTGCTCCACTACAATATTCCCAACTGTTCCTCTGTGAGTGGCCTACTTCACTCCATCCAGTGCTCTGCCCTGAATGTTTGAAACACCGCCAGGCCCCATCGTAGGCCCTCAGAGTCCGAGGCACCCAAGGAGTCATGAAACAACACTTCATTCCTTCCTGCCAATGCCCCAGATGTTCATTGGTGTGGGTGTTTTTAATTCTTCCGCTGCTGGTGCCAGCCTCCGAAAATGGTCCAGCTGCAGACGGGGAAGGCTGTCAGCCAGAGTGTTGTGTACCCCTTCTATGTGTTGCGCTCTAAATGACATGTTCAGTTGTAATGCCCTTAAGACTAAACGCCGTAATACCTGCATGACTGTGTCCGATCTGGCTCCCTTGTTGTTCAACACATCTACCACTGCTCTATTGTCTTACCAAAAAGTTACTTTCTGATCCTGCAATTCCTCTCCCCAGACTAAAGTACACGCTCATATGGGCATGATCTCGAGCAATGTGTTGTCTCTCACTTTCCCCTCCTGCACCCAAATGGCTGGCCAGGGTTCTGCGAACCATTTTCCTCTCATGTACCCCCCCATGCCTATACCCCCAGCTGCATCTGTGTATAGATCGAGATCTGTGTTGTATAGCCATTCCTCCTGCCAGAACGAGCAACCATTGTACTCCCTCAGGCATTCTTCCCAAATCTTAAAATCCTCCTTAACCCCTCGAGTCAAGTCTACCCAGTGATGAGGTCTGGTGACCCCTGCCGTGGCCCTGGCTAACCTCTTTGTGAATGCCCTCCCTGGCCCAATGGCCCTGCAGGCGAAGTTCAAATGCCCCAGTACTTGTTGTACCAGCTTTAGCTGCACCCATCTCCTGCTGGTGTGCAGTTGTACTAACTCTTTCAGCTTATTGACTTTCTTATCTGGTAGTCTAAATACCCCATTCGAGGCATCTATCTCAATCCCCAAAAATTCTATAACCCTGCTGGGCCCCTCTGTCTTACCCGGGGTTAGTGGCACCCCCAGCTCCTGACACAACTCCTCGAACTTACCTGGCATCATTTGTGTCTCCCTTTTCCCTCTTCCGATGAATAGGAAATCATCCAGATAATGTATGACCCTCCTATAACCTGTTTTTTCTTGAAATATCCACTGCAAACAGGTGCTGAAGGCCTCAAATGTCGCACATGCTGTGGAACAACCCATCAGCATTGCTTTGTCAAAATAGTATCTTCCCCCGCTTTTGAAACCCAATAAATCCCAATCCTCCCTCCTGACCAGAAGCAGTCTGAAAGCAGACTCAATGTCCGTCTTAGCCATCCATGCCCCCTCTGTGGCCCATATCATCTGGACCGCATCTTCTAGTGTTGCATAAGTCACCCAACTGTGCTCCTCACTAATAAAATCATTTACTGACTCTCCTTCTGGATAGGACAGGTGGTGGATCACTCTGTATTCCTCTTCCTGTTTCTTGGGTACCAGACCCAATGGTGAGACCCGCATGCCCTGCAATGGGGGTTTCTCAAATGGACCCTCGACTCTGCCCGCTGCTACTTTCTTCTCTATCT
Organism: Neoceratodus forsteri; assembly: GCA_016271365.2. Lineage (NCBI taxonomy): Eukaryota > Metazoa > Chordata > Ceratodontiformes > Ceratodontidae > Neoceratodus > Neoceratodus forsteri. The sequence continues at coordinate 75,325,113 of JADMNL010000022.1, forward strand.
TCTGTCTTAGCACCTCCTCCTTCCCTTTCACTGACCCTAGGTTGTTGGCCTCCTGGCTCGCCTGGGTCCCGTAAAATGCAATGAAAAACCCGAGTTAAAGCCCTGTAAAATGATATTCCGCACTATTGTGTCTGGGTATTTATCCATGTAACTTGCCCATACCTTGTCTTTGATTGGAGTTCTGGTGATCACAAAACGTGCCTTGACTCATCCCCCGCCCTTCCCCCTTTTTCCCCTATTTCTTCCTGAATGCCCTCTCACCCGTCATCTGTTCTGCTCACCCCTATTCATGTTCCCCCTACCCTGTCCTCCTCTGCTCCAGGTCTGGCCTCTAAAACTTTGACCCTCTTGAAAAAGCTGTTGGCCTGCTCTTTGCCCCCCATGTGCCTGCATCTCTTGTCCACCTGCCGCTCTACATCTGCTTGCTGGGTGGCCTCCCCCGCACCTTAAGCATGCATGCCGACACCGACATTGAGGCCAGGAACAAAAATCTCTGTTATAAGTCCAACAGCATCTCTGGGTCCCAAAACCCTTCTTGCCCCATTCCCCTTCGGGCATGGACTGATCTGTGACGTAATCTGTCCATAAATCTATCTGTTTGGTGTCCCACCTCACGTCACCAAACGTTGCCATTCTCTGCCTAGAGGATTCGTCATAGTATAACCACCCCATCCCGCCCTTTGCCTTTGCCTTCCGAATTATAAGGGAATAGGTAATGAACGGGATGCCTAACTCCAGCTTCTTTTCCATGACTATGGCTAAGAAAGTAGTGAAACCTAGGAAATATCTATCCCAAGTCTTCCTTTTGTGACCTTGTACTCCTCTTTCCTCCCTAAAAGCACTATAGCCACTGCCATCTCACTCTTCCTATGCCTTCAGCCTCTTCATACTTGGCGGCTCTGCTCAGCTCAAGGCGAAAATATCCACATATTCTCCTTTCCAAATTTTTTCTTTCGTGGTCAGCACGTGCTCGCCTATCCTCATTCCAGGGGCGCCTATCTCTCTGTCCCTTCCCTTCTCTCTCTCCCCTGTTCCTTCCTTTCTGTCCTTCTTTCTCCCTCCTGATCTCTGCCAGTGCTGATTGCATTTGCCCTATACCGCCTGCTCCTAAGGCCATTACTATTTGCCCTATATATTCTCTTATACTGTCCCCCACTGCACTGGGTGTATTACCTGTGACCTTGTCTGGGCCTTCCTGCCTGGAGTCTTCCAAGGTCCCTCTTGCTTGTCCCAGTGGTTGTGGAGGGGGGTGGGCTGGTGGATTTTGTGGAGGGGGCAAGTCATTCAGGGCATCGCGGGGTTCAACCCGGGAGTTGTTATCCTGATCTGGGTGGGACACCAGTGACACAGTGACCATAGGTTGCAGGGGCAATGAATCCATCAACTTGGCCAGCCCCGTTACCACTGGTGGTGCCTTCCCAGTACCCTGCAACCCTCTGGCTGGTCTTTTTTCCTTGCCACCCTTTCCTGCGGCCGCCTTTCTCTTTCCCCCGGGTCTCCCTGGCTCCTCTCCCTCCACCAGTTCCCACATCCTGTTAGCTTTCTCCACCAATTCCATTATTGCCTTGTAAGCCTCCCCTTTCGATGGCCTGTTCTTTTTTGGTGCCATTGTCCTCTTCCTCTTTTCCCTGATAAACAACTATGAGAGGAAAACAAGGTCAAAACGTATAACTGCACCATCTGGAACATCAGTCAAGGCCCCATCCACTCTTGTCCAGCTTCTTGCCCCTCTCCGTCACCCACTTGTGACCTCTCCAGACCTCCCTTCTCTGTTTGTAGCTAGTCCTTCCTTGCTGTACTCTGCTGTCTGCCTCGTCTGTCTGGCTTTACCAAGGTGCCTCACGGTTAGCAGCCCCCACCCTGGGAATCGGCTGCAAAACTGCCCTCCCTAAAGTGAGGGTATTACTTTCGTGTGACCGCCTCGCTGCGAGTGCCATCACCCATGTGGTCACGGTTCGCACTCTCTCAACTTTCGCTCCAGGCTTCACCTAACCCCTTTACTTTCCTCTTAGTATGCCTCTGAAAGACTATCCGGGCTGTGAAACTGTCTGAGCCATTATCTACTATCTAGCCCCAGACCTAGATAATGCCTTGCCATACCACCCCGTGGCCTGTGGTGTGCCACGTGCACCCTGCTTCTGGGCCTCTTACAGGCCTTACCATTCATGTCCAGGCCCCCACCCTGGCCACAACACAGGCACAAGAGCCTTAATTCAGGAAAAAAGGGGATTTCCAACCCCCCCACGCAGCGTGTGATGTCATGCCACATGGTCCGCGCTGTGCTCCTTCTGACCAGCTTCTAGGCCTCCTCTAGCCCTCTTATTCACCGTGGGTTTCATCCCAGAAAATGAAAAACCCTCCCCAGTGCCCCAATGGCACGAAAACCAGGGTCAGCGCTTCCCGACACCCCTACCTGGCATGCGACCTATTCGCCACATGGTCCATGACATTGGGCCTCTCCCAGGCCTACCATCTGGCCTCCAGGATCAAGCTGGCCCCCAAAAAGCCACCAAATGACTAGAAAGCTAGAATTTAGGTGTTTTTACACTCCCCCCCTGCAGCACGTGACGTCACGCCACGCAGTCCTGGTCGCGCTCGCTCTCCCCCAGCTTCCAGTCCTCCTTCAAACCTCACAATCCTATTTTGTAAAGAAAACAGGCTACACCAAGTGTCGTAGCCTGAAACACAATGCCTGTGCTTCACCAAAAACCTTGTACAGGGCGTGCAACATTCGCGCCATGCGGCCCACCCCATTCAGCCTCCAGAAACCAAAATGGCCCACTAAACAACCCCAACCAGCGTACCAGAAAAGAAAAATAGGATTTTACAATCCCCCACACCACGCGTCGCGTCATGCCACTTGGCCCCCGGATCGCACTCGCCCCCCCAAGCCCCTCGGCCTCTTCCAGGCCTATTGTCCCTGCCAGACAACCACCAAAAAAGGGGAAAACAATTGCTACCACTATCACACAGCCAAGGAAAGCTATGCTACCCCTCCCAAGTGGTGTGTGGCGTCCCCCACGTGGCCCTGCTCCTTTCCCCTCTCCCTTGCCCCAGGCTTTCAAAATTCTTACCAGCTAGCAAATCAGGCCACCATAGGAAACAAGAAAAACCCCAGATCATAGCAGACAAAGACATGGGCTTTACCACAAGCCCCCCTCCCACGCGGCGTGTGCATTGCACCCACGTGGTCGCTCTCTCCACCATACTCTGAGTGCCACTGTTACTCACTACCTTCATGTCTTCAGCTGTATATTGCACTTAATTCAAACCTGCTCTGTATACCTTTCATCTCTTATTTTTTTTTTTAACATCTCAACAATTACTTGTTTTCTTTACCTCTTTCTCCTGGTGAAACAAACCTAAAAGAATTGCCAATCCGACGTGCTGCAGTTGATGTAAATCCAAAAACTCCAGCAAAAGTGGCTGAGGCCCCCTTGTGCAGTCCTTTAAGTACCTCCCTATCTCCCTCCCCTTCCTGTCTGTCTGCCCATTGTTCTACCTCCCTTATCCCCCCTTCCTTCCCCCTTCCCTTCTGAGCACAAACCATCTTGAGCATGGGAGCAGGGGTGCACCAGGACAATCTGGTCTGCCCTCTAAAAGGGGCAAACTCCATTGTACTGTTCAGGGTCAGCCTGAGGCAATATTGGACACGGAGAATATTTGGACTGGAGGTTGGAAGGTTAAGGTTTTGTTACACTCTAATGATTCTGGTCCAGTGCACCTACCTAATTCTTTTTTTATAGGTTGTGATAGGGGGATCTTGTTTTACCCTGGACAACTGAAAGCTTGTTACCGGTATGGAGACCCCTCTCACCTTAGTAATGTCTGTGATAAGCTGAAATGTAATACCTGTGAAGAATTGGGTCATGTGGGGATTCACTGTCTAAATGAATGTAAATGTAATCTTTGTGATGAGCTGGGTCATACTTTTCAAAATTGTCTGTGGGCTGCTCATAATCAGGCCACATATGATGATGGTGCTGATCAATGTTTTGTAATCACGCAAGCCCAGAAGGCTCATCTTAGGACCACCTTAGTAGAGCCGACTTCAGTAGTCACTCGACCTCTATTGCAGGTCCCTGAGCCTGTTGTAGATCAAGTTGTGGTACCCCCGGTGGCCTCTTGTGTGGCATCACTTACTGAGAAGACCCCTCCTACTCCTGACCCTGTCCAAACTGTCCAGCTTGTCCTGGACCCTGTTCCAGGCCTGAGTACTATGCCACCCCCCCCCGAGTACCCACTAGTGTTATGCGTCGGAGGTCTATCAGAAATTACCCCCAGGGCATTACCATCGCCTCCTATGCTTTTGGAACCCCCTCCTGTGGTTTTGTCTAATGCCTTTGAGCTACTCCAAACTGTTTCTGATGATGCTGGAGGCGAGTCTGACTCTTCCTCTGTTGCATCTTCCCTCCCGGATGGTATTACTGATTCTGAGATTCAACTGGGTACTGGTCTTTCTCAGAAGCGGAAGGCCAGGGTTAAGCTAAAAGGGAAAAAGGTGATAGGGAAAAGGAAATCGTAAGGTGTCTCTGTTCTCCTTGTGTTATGTCTCACTTTGTTTGTCATACTATTAATGTGAATAGTATTAAGCGTCTGGCAAAAAGAAGATTGATTTTTTCCTGTTTACGGCTTTTACCTATGGGGATCTTTCTGTTGCAGGATACACAACTCCACCACCCGAGATTCGACAGGCACAACAGGACTGGCTTCTAGGTCCTTCTTTTTGGTCCATTGGCCTGGACTCCTGTTCGGACTTGGGATCTTATTCAATATCCCAGATTTTCATTTGCTAAAATTGATTGACATAGCCCCTGGCAGAGTGTTAGTCTTGGATTTTTTAATTGGGCCCTGCCCTTATCGGGTTATTAATATTTATGCTCCCCAAATTAAGTCTGCACGTATAGCTTTATTTTCTTTACTCCGCCCTTATTTGCATACCTCCTTTCAGTTGATATTTTCTGGTGACTTTAACTGTGGCTTAAGTCTTCTTGACAAAAGCTCTTTTGCTACTACCCAGAAATTGTTTTGTGACTCCCATGAATTAGGGAAGTTGGTTCGTACTGCTCATCTGACGGATGCCTATTACTCTTTTACTAAACAACATACTCCTACATTTCAAAAGGGTAAGCTGGCTACCAGAATTGATTTTGTGTTTGTCCCTTACTCCCAATTACCTCTGCTACTGTACAAGCTGTGGAATTTTCTGATCATAAACTGCTTTCCGTAGGCCTTGGTTCTGATGTCACTGTTTGCAAAGGATCAGGACTCTGGAAATTCAACATATCTCTGTTGCAAATTCAGATTTTCATGCAGTCCCTTTTATCCTTTATTCAGGCCCGGAAATCCGTTTTTATTTGTTACGCAGACCCTATTGCATTGTGGACGGACACTAAACATGATTTGGTGCTCTTTCGAAAAGATATAGTTGTCAAAATGTCGAAGAGAATATTTGGAATATTTAACAGAAAAGGGTACATTTTCAGTCCTTGTTGACAATAGCTTTACGACAGGACAAGATCTTTCTCAAAATTTCATTTAATTCAGAATGATATGTTGAAATTCCAATCTAGACAATCACAGCAACTTTATCATCAACACAAATTTAATGTGGTAAGCACGAGGGCTGTTGTTTGCCCTTTGGTCAATTCTCAACAAATTACACAAAAGAATATGTTGTGTCTTGCTGATTCTGATGGCACCTTATGTACCTCTCAGTCGGACATCTGTCGGATAGTGACATGTTACACGACTGCCCTCTTTTCTTCCTTTCCAGCTGCAGATGTTGATCCTGCGGTGTTGTATAGGGACCTTGGCATCCCTATCCCTTCACAGCCATGTTCTGACTCAGCCTGTATACCTGTTACTGAGTTAGAATTGAAGTCAGTTATTTCTTTCTTACCCTTACGGAGGACTCCTGGTCCAGATGGACTCCCTGCTGCCTTATATAAGGTACTTGGTGACCACCTGATCCCTGAATTAATTTCAGTATTTACCTCCCTGTTAGCTAGTGAGTTTATCCCTTTAGATTTTACTAAGGGTACTTTGATTTATATCTATAAACAGAAAGGAGATATACATTCTCTTGAGAATTGGCTCCCCTTATGTATGCTAAACACTGACTTTAAGTTATTAATGAAAATCATTGTATGTCTTACGAGGATAGCTGAAGTGGTTTTGTACCCTGCTCAGTCCTGCTCTGTACCAAACAAGAGAATCTCTGACCATTTGATTCTCCTTCGAGAATTATTTTCTCATGGCTACGCAGACTCAATTTCAGGTTTTATTGTATCGGTAGATCAGAAGGCGGCTTTTGAATCAGTTAACTATGATTTTTTTATGGAAGGCACTACATTTTATGCATGTGCCTGGTGAAATGATTCGCTGGATTAAGACTTTTTATAGGACTGCCACTGTTGTGCCTGTTGTGAATGGTTGGGTTGGACCTATGATCCCCATAAAAAGGGTTCGCCAAGGGTGTCCTTTGAGCACTCTGTTATATGTATTTTTTCTAGACGTTTTGCTTCGCCATCTGAATACTCATTCTCAGATTCATGCCCTTTCTAGTTCTACTTTAATCTCGCCGTATATGGCAATTGCATATGCAGACGATGTCTGCATTATTGTAGCTAATGCAGCCTCTGTGGTTACTGCCCTCCAGGAATGTTCTTCCTTTGGTGATTTTTCTGGTGCGAGTTTAAATTTTACCAAAAGTTTTGGTATTCGGTTAGGATCGAAAATAGCTCCTTTTTCACATATTGGTCCTTTACAACTTGTTGAGGGGCCTCAACGCATTTTGGGGAGTTTATTTTGGGACTGTAGATTCTGACCTTTTTAATTGGTCTGCTAAATTACAACAAGGCAAACTTAAGGTTGTCTCATGGAATAAGGGGCAGTTTGGGAAGAAGAAGCGCATTTTGCTAATCAAGACTTATCTGATACCGACTTTTCTTTATTTAAGCTATGTATTCCCAATCCCTAAACAATTAGAAACTGCAATTCTTAGTCTCTTCTTTCAAGCTCTGTGGGGAAGCCGGCTTAATCCGGTAAAACGGAATGTTACTTACTTACCTATTTCAGAGGGGGGGTGTTAACATGATTAATCCTCTGTTATTTTTTTCATGTATTTTTTTGACTGCAAATCTTCAGCCTCTATTGATAAATACTCAGAGAGTGTGGGAACCTTGGTCCTATGATTCTTGCAGATTATGGTTTCATTTATGGGAATGTAATTCATTAACTGTGATACGACAAACTTTGGGTATACCGGTATATATTAAACACATGTTTTTGCATTTGAACAGTGGAGGATATCTACCCAGATGTTGTTAACGAATTCTCATAAAGTATTATATAATAATCTGCTCCTGACCATTTGTGCAATACAATTGCCCTTTGAAAAGTGCCCTAGCCAACATCTTCCTTCCCTATTGGTTTTGTTATGGTGTAAAAAGGGTGCCTGCTCACATGTGGGACCTTCATTGACTGTCGTATCATGAAAGAATTAACATCAAAGATAATCATAAACACAAGCAGTCTCAAGACCGACAATGTGCTAGACTATTGTGTATTTCTAAATTGGAAACTATATCGCACTTATTTTTTGAGTGTTCTTTTATTCGGCACTGGTGGGGTTTTTTTTGGCAAGAGTCTGGGCCACTCCATTATTTCAAACGGTTTCTTACCAGAATATTATGTATGGTGTTTTTTTTCCACAGTGGTCCCTTTGGACTCTGGACACGTTAAATCTAGTTTTTGTAGTAATTAAATGGAATATTTGGATGGCTCGATGTCTGTTTACAGCAAAAAAAACTGTTCTTATTCAGAGCTTGAGAAGAAAATCGTAACAGACCTAACTAATATTTATGTACATGAACGTACATTATTTTCCAAGGAAACATTACTTGAACTTTGGAAAGCTCTTCCTTGGATCATGGACTCTGATTTTGCAGTGACCTGATGGATTGTCTCTTGATATGCATAGTTCTGTACTGTTTTTTTTTTGTTTACTTCTGTTTTAAGTCCACATGAGTTTTTGCAAATTGCTTTTGTTTTGGTACTGTACAATTTCTTTTGTTTCAATAAAACTTTCCCCTACTCTTTTTGATAAGTGCCATGGGATATTTAACATCCACCTGAACAACCACCAATCCAGGCAGATGGGACCTTGGTTTAACGTCTCATCCGAAAGATGGCACCTCAGAAGTGCAGCACCCCTCTCATGCTGTACTACAGTGTCAGTACCGGGATATTAATCCAAGTGCCAGATGTGGGAACTGAACCCACAGCCCTCTGATCTCCCAGCCTCAGAGGTGAGTGTCTGAGGTGAATATCTGTGTACTCACCTGCAAGGCTGTGTATCCTCTCAGTCACCTGGTCTCAGTTTGTGAATTGGGAGCATTTATGACTCAGGGCATGCAAATGAGGTCTGAGCCTCAGCTAGAGGAATGCTAATCATCTGAGAAGCCCATGCATGTGGAATGAGGCTGTTTTGGGCACATTGTATGTGAGTTGCATAATTGCTCCCAGCTTATCTCACCTCTCACAGCGCATCGATTGATTTGCACCTATCCCTGTATGGCACATACACAGAGCATGCGCAGTGCTATCAGCACACACTCCAGGATTGTGGGCATTCTACATGGAGCATATCCTGTGCATGCGTAGCTGCAACCGTTATGGTGCATTGTCCCCTGGATGCCACTGTGGGCCTACCAGTGGTCGCGGTGTGTGTAATCACACATTGTAGTCCCCCCATGCATGGTGCATGCAGCATTGGTGAGTGACACAGTTCCATGATCGGGCATCCTCGCGCTATGCGTGATTGGTGATTGCAGCGCTTTACAGGGGCTCCATTTTATAGCACATGGCGTGCATAACATGGCGGTTGTACATGCATCATGCATGCATAACCGTGACATGACCCCCACCATGCCTTAGCAGTCTCCATTGCACATGCTTACACTGTACTTTGCACATGGCGCATCACAGTTTTTGCCCTTAGCAGTGTCTGATTGTCAGGATGCCTAGGGCAGGGAGTGTTGGACTCAGGCCATGAATTGGTCCCAGGTTGAGCTGCTACACCTGGTGGCACTGGTGTTCCCAGTGGAGGGGCAGCTCTTTGGTCAGGAGAATCTGCATGTGCCCAGGGCAGAAGCGCACTGGGGAACAGTGCAGGCATCGCTATAGTGACCTCCAAAGGCAGGACAGAGACAGACTGATGCTGCTGTGGAGACGTGCACACAGGGGTGCACTACCACGGCCAGGTAGGTGTTGGGCTTCAGCAGGCTTCACTGGCACAGGCAGGGTGTGTGTGATACCACCTACATGGGCCACATACATGTGTCACACTCATTACACACATACATGCGGCTGTGGCAGCACATACCCAATGGTGCCCTATCCTGTGTGCCACTTGGGGTGGACACTCTGTGGTGTGTGTTTGCGTACAGGGCACTGGAGATCTCATGGCTAGGTGCCAACATCTGTTGCATGCACACAGGTCAGCAATGGGGGGGCACCGTGGACATTGAGGACAGTGGCCTGGTGACATAGCCCATGCTGTGGCATGGGGTTGAAGTCCCTGCACTGCATGTGCACACAGGTGTTGGGATGTGGTTTTGGCAACACTGTGTCAACTCACAGAACCCTCTGTCTGTTGTGTTTTTCACTGCTAGAGGCCAGGCGGTAAGCCACAGAGGCCACTTAGCTGAGGAGGAGGAGGGACTTTGCTGGTGCCAGTGCAGGGCAGGTAGGTGCTGCATTCTGTAGTTGCTGCCATTCAGGTGCTGTGGGCTGTTGCTTAGTGGGAGTGGTGTCTATGGTGTGGTCTTTAAATGTGTGTTTACTCTGTCATTGCTGTTGTTCTCCAGGATCTCCATGGTGTGGCCGGGCATGGAGTTGCTGTTGATGATGTCCAGGACCTAGACATGAGATCACAGGGGCCATCCAGAATGCACTGAACCCACTGTACTGGACTGTGGGTCAACTTACTGTTGCCCTGTGGGGAATAATGCACCTCCTACCTGATCACGGCCATGCGGGGGTGGCGCGCAGGGGTGCGCGGCAGTGCTAGTAGCCCAGTGCCTGGTGTGCTTTGCACACATTGGCCCAGATATTGAAAAGGGTTGCGCCATGCGCAACAGAGTTGTGCCTGCGCAAGTTCGAAAATGCGCCATTCTGCGATATTCAGCGGGAGGCAGCTGCACCGCCCAAACCGCAATGCGCAAGAGTGCAATGGTAATGAATGCATGCACAACCATAGGGGGAGGAACCATGAATAAATGGTGCCGTGCGATATTCAGTAGCATGCACCATGCACAATAGGGGAGGAAGCGGAAGTTGCGCGATAGCGGAAATGATCCAAAATAAAAAAAGAACAAGAGAGAGGTACAAGAACGCTATAGGGAAGCCAGAGGTGAGAGCAAGGTAACAGCAACAGAAAAGAGGGTAGCAGTGAGTGGGACTGGAAAGGAGCAGGACAGGGCACACCTGGGAACAACCAGCAACAGGACAGGAGTGGGGAGCCTGTGCCACTGTGCAGGAGTGACAGGGGAAGTGCCACAGTAGACTGAGGGCAGTGGCAGTGGGCAGGATAACCAAAGGCTGGAGGTGTACCCAGTGCAAGGGGAGCATCACAAAAGACAGCGGGGGGGACGGGATAACAGTTGCCGGGGGGGGGAACACCAGTCAGGGACATGGCTAGTGCCACCTTTCAGATGGAGGCAGTAATGAGGGGTGTGAGAAGGCAAGCAGCAAGGGGGCAAGGCCGTGGAAGGGCCCATCAGTGGTATGCCCCCAACAGGCAGTACTGAGCCTGCACCAGCTTCGGGCACTACAGTGACACAGAGATTGAACCGGGTGATCCTGAGGCGACTCTGTGAGCTGTACAGTGATGAGATGCAGGCATCCACATGACGGAGCCATGCTCTGTCAGTGGAGACAAAGGTAACAGCCGTCATGTGCCTGCTCATCACGGGCACCTTCCAGAGACCAACAAGGGACACAACAGGCATAACCCAGTCGGCTGCATCATGTCTACTCACACAATTCCTCAGTGCACTGCTGCCACATGCTGCAGAGAACATCAATTTCCCCAGCACACTGGCGGAGCGCACAGCACACATACAAGAGTTCCACAGGGTAGCACATATGCCTGGCATTCTCGGGGCCATTGACTGCACCCATGTGGCCTTCCGCATGCCACCTGGCCTGGAAGGTGCCGCTTACATCACCCGCAAAAACTATGCCAGCATCAACTGCCAGGTGGTGTGCGATGCTAGGGGGTGCATAACCAATGTCTGTGCCACGCACCCTGGGGGAGCACATGATGTTTTCATCTGGCACCAGTCTGCACTGTGCCACAAGTTCAAGAGTGGGGACATTCCCACTGGCCACCTAGTGGGTGAGTATGCAAATCACGCAGGATGACATGGATTTTGGTGGGGGCGCATAGTCAGAGGTGCTATGGGCACTGGACTTGATGGCCCATGGCAGAGTGACGCTGACCACCATACTAATGTCCACCCTCTACACACAGGTGACAGTGGCTATTCACTCTGTCCCTGACTGCTCACACCATACCGGCGACCCACCACCCCATCATAGCAATGGTACAATGAGGCACATGCCACCACACGCAATGTCATAGAGCGGGTGTTCAGGATGCTGAAGGCATGTTTCCATTGTCTGGACACATCTGGTGGTGCCCTACAGTACAGCCCTCGAAGGCCTGTGGGTTATTCCTGGCCTGTTGTATCCTGCACAACATAGCCAATGACCATGGGATAGCTGTAGAGGTCGAAGAGGGGGACAGCGATGGGAACGATGAGAATGCCAGTGCAGACAGTGATGGGCAGCCCCCCCTTGGGTGAAGAGACCCCCCCGCCTGATCCGGATGTCGCAGCAGCACCGGTACACCATCACAGAGGAGCACTTCAACCAATGCAGGTAAGTCATTCGGCCATGTGCAACCACCAATGGCAAGGGCACAACCCACAAACTCTCATGGACGAACCCCAGGGGCGTGTGGTGGCAAGGGTATTGGCTGAGTGTGGAACCACACACGCTGTCAGGGATAGGCGAGGCCTAACATGACACGCGGTCATGCACATGTACACACACACACCCCCACAAGACACGCACAAGGGGTAGGAGGCATACCGACCCCGACCACTACCCCTAGCCACACACAGATCCACAGATGACCATGCCCAGTGCCCGTCCTTGTGCGTGTCTCAGATACTGGGCACCATTGCACAGTGACGGACAGTGCAACGCAGGCATCATCAGGAACACACCACAGTGGCCAGCAGCTGGGAGGGTGTGCACATAGACCGTGTGTGTGCAGGGCCGGGTACCCCACCCTTGCATCGCACATTGAACAACACACTGCACACAGGGCAGCGTCAGACAGTCACCATGGTGGGAGACAGGTCAGTCACGTGACACAGTGCCACGGCTGCCACGGATGCGTGGGCGGCCCCACCAAGACCTGCCAGCCATGACAGGCTGACCATTGGCCTCATGGGGTGGCAACGGCGGTCCCCAGGGGTGACGCTGTGGGAACACGACCGTGTTCGAGCAGGGGTCTGCAGCTCACCGAACATGCCTGCGCCAGGCATAGTCGGGCTGCCCACAGCTGAACCTGGTGTCGACATGGAGGGTGTCACACGTCGCCAGGAATGGGGGGTGGACATGACACTGCACGGTGTCTGTGGTGCATGGGCAACAAACTCTGTGCCCAATGTGGCCATGACAGCTGTGAAAGCACGTGTCTGCCTGTCAATGGCAGCGGTCACATCATCCCGCTGCGGGGCCATCTCTGCCAAGAGCAGAGCATGGTCTCTTCTGTGCCGCTCCTCTGCCTGGTGCAGAACCGCACTGAGTGCCTCCACTGCTCTGACAAGCTGCGACTGCTGATCCACGGAAACCTGGAGTAGTCGGCTGTGCTCATCAAAGAGGTTATCTGCCGGATCGGCATGACATTGCTCATGGTGTTCCTAGCCCTGCTGGGCATCACCCCTTGATGATGGGCGCTGCACACCAGAGCCATGCCGGGGAATGGCCACACGTGGTGCACTGACGCTGCCCCCGACACTGTTCCCCCATCGCCATTGGCCGACTGCTGACACTGCCACTCCAGCCGCCACTCACCAGGGCTCAACGGTGCCACCGCAGCAGCCGCAACAGCCCCACTGGCCTGGAAGCACACCAGTGCTGCCCCACTGGTGCAGACAGGCACAGGCTGGGACTGTGATGTCACGCAGTCCTCCACGGCAGCAACACTCACGGATATGCCCATGCTGTTACCTTCTGTGGGGCCATCCAGCATCCCACACATATCACTGTCCATGATGTGAGCTCCATCATCATCAGTGACGGATCCGGCACCAGTCTGACTCTCAGCATGCTGGCATCCATGGACGCTGTCACACTGGGACACAGGCAGGGCCTCCTCCACACCAGCTCCACCAACTTCAGTCTGGACAGACAGGCGGGTACACTGTTGTCCTGACCCTCGGACACCTATGGAGGTGGATAGGTGCTCCTCTGTGTCTAGGGTATCGCCCTCAGTGGACGAACCCACCACTGCTGACCCATGTAGACGCTCAGGAGCTGTTAGGGAACACAGTAGCATTAATGTTCCTGCCCTACCCTGTGGCATTCCCCCCAACCCCCACACAGTGACAGATCAGGAACTACCATGCAGTGATGGGCTGCCACCCATCTGGAAGCCACCACCTGGAATGCCCCCTAGGGAACAACACCGCATGCTGCCAACCACCCGCTCTTCCTGTGGTGGCAGGTATGGCACAGCCAGCTATCCACCACCAGTCGCAGAATGTGCTGCCCTGATGGCAGCCACCTTATCTTTTATCCTCCTCTTGTCCATGCCCACCTTCTTCTTGCACTCCTGCATGGACTGCTGGTGGCTTCCATGCTGGTTGACTGCACGTGCCACCTCATCCCATGCCGCAGCATGGGCCTGTGGTGTTCCCTGCTGTCTGCTGATTAGTGGTTCCTGGTCAAGATAGGCCTCAAACAGGGCACCTGATTCTGCCCGGGTGAAGTTGGGCCTCCTCCGTCTCCCACGTCTCTGTTCCTCCTCCACTTCCACCTCACATTCGGTCATTATTGATCCTGTGGGAATGACAGGTGTTACCTTTCACTGTGCAGTCCCATGCATTTCCCACACACCACAGTCCACACTGGCAAACAGCATGCAACCCACCACAATAGACTGCAATACCAGACTATGGCCTCTGCAGCCCCATGTCACATTTATATAGCGCAACGCATGCAAATGAGGTGAGGCTCAATTTTAAGTGGATGCTAATGCAGTAGCTGTGCCATGGAATTACTGATGAGCTGTTTTGCATACGCCTGCTGAATATCACACTGTTACACTTTGCACAATCATGTTGAACGTGCTCAGGCAGGGGCGCAGCTCTGTGATGTGCGCAGTAGACACTGCACGGTGCATGCCCGGGGTGCTGACACTGATGCCTGCTGCGCTGCTGATGTGCTGAGCATGGCAGACAGTGCAGGGCACATCCACCACTGTGCCAGTGGTGCTAGTGCACTGTTCACATGTATAGCACCCTTGCCGTGGTGCACCCTAGGTGTCGTGGTGCCATGGCGTGATAGGCCACTACAGGAAGTCACACAGAGGCACCCTACCATGCTACACATGGTGAGTACCAGTTGTGCTGTGGCAGTCCGTGCGCAACAGACCCTTGACCCTGTGCCCAACTTTTGCCCCCTAGGTGCCATGCATCCACATGGATGCACCCCATCACGCTGTTTGGTAACAGCACAATGGGGAATGGCAGCACAGTATCACGCAGCATCTGTACATGGCAGACCTGTGCTAGGGAACGCCATTTTGAATCAGAGATGGTCCAAAGATGGCACGGCACTGAGCAGCGATCTGGAGCCAGGTTGAACTGGCAAACCTAGTTTCACTGGTTGAGCCCCATGCTGGTGCTCTGTTTGGTGAGGCACCCCTGGACAGGGCCAGGAGTGCCATGTGGGAGGAGGTGGCAATGGCACTGGAGGAGGTGACAGGGATACAGAGGACAGCTGAGCAGTGCCGACACCAGTACAGGGACCTACAGCAGAAGGACTGGGACAGGCTTGGCCACCTGCGAGCACACACCAGGAGAGGCACTGTTCCACGGCCAGGTAGGTGCCCTATCCATACACTGGTTGCATCCATACGGGTATCATGGTGGACATGTGTTCAGCACATGGGGGGCCATCCAGTGTGGGCAGTGGTGGTGGTGGTGGTATATGGGTGGGGGACTGAATGGTTTGGCTGTGTGGGATCGCACACAGCTGGGGGTGGAGGGCCTTTGCTACTGGATTGTACTGATGTTTCTCTCTCTCCATGTTTGCACCCTAGGCCCTGTAGAGCATCAACGTGTGAGGGGGGAGAGGCAGAGATGTGAGCCATGTCCCCATGCCAGAGCTCCCATAATGGCTCAGCGCCAGGACCAGCCCAATGATTGTGAATGCCTTACATCTAGGTTTTCTGTGCATGCTGTGTAGCAGGGAGGGCGGTGGGGTATGGCCACCATCCATTGACACCACTGCCATGCACACCACATGGTACAGTCAGCACTGTTCAGTGGCACTGCATGTCTGGGTGTGCATCAATGGTGGTCCATGCGTGCACAGGGTACATGGCTGTGCCACTGCCTTCGCACCGCAAAGCCTGTCACTGTACAGCCACGGTGGTGCTGTGTGGGACTTGGGCGGTGGGTGTGTGCAGTGGTCCGCATGGCAGTGTGCACCTGGGTGGGCAGGTCTTGTGGACACGATCATTGTGAGTGGTCGCACACCATCACAGGGGCGTGTCCCACAACTGTATGCCATGCACAATGGGTGGGCTGCAGGGGGCTGTGCATTCATGCCTATTGACTCTGCTCCCTTGTTCTAGGTGTACGATGGATGGTGCACATAGAGAGGATGCTGCAGGAGCTGCTTCAGGTAGCCAGGGCCTCTCTGGAGAGTCTACAGAGGGTGGAGCAGCATGCTGTGAGATGGAGACATGGCAGGAGGCGCCATTGGAGTGGGAAGCGGGGATCCCATTGAACTACTTAAAACCCTGGACTACACCTACCCCCCAGACGCATCCTCACACCCCTCCTTCCCTCTCCCATATGTTCACCCCTGCCCCTTACTCACCCACCCACCCCCAGTTGGTGGCCCTCACCACTTTTGTTTGGTAAATATATGTACATCGTTTTGTTAATACTGTTACAATACATTTGTTTAGCTATGCTTACTGTGGTGGTCTCTGATTTGCAGTGTGCTAATGGTGCTTAGCTGCAGTCGTGTGCATGGTGTCGAGGTGGTGCTCTCATGGGTGGGTGGGTGGGTGTGTGTGTGTGTGTCCGTGGGGAGGTGGGTTTGGTGTGGGCGTAGCTCTCAGACACTGTCTGTGGTTTGTGTGTTGTTCCCTGTGCACTGGATGACTGTGTGCAGTGGTACACAGTGCATGCACTGTGTCCATGGTGCACCTGTCAGACTGTCCATGGCCTGTGCAGTTGCCACCCATGCATGTCTGTGACCTGCACAATCCGCTGGCATGTCAGTGGTGGCTGCCCATGCAGGACTGTCTGTACCCAGCACGATGCCGGGTTGCCTCCTGTCAGTGGTGTGGTTCACATCTGCCTTGGGTGGCACTGTTGCCTCCACTGTTGTTGTCCCACCTCGATGCTATCACTTGTGTCTGTTTCAGGGGATGTGCTCCACTGTCTGTCACTTGTGCTCCAGCCGCATGCTGGTGGCATACGACGTTGTGGTGCCTGCACAGGGTTTCTGGCACCCCTGTGGCATCGAGGGGTTCTGGACATATGTACACAGCTGCCGTGGCCATATGCTGGGGGCTTGGTTGACCCGCTACTGTATTCCTGTGTTGGTGTGCCCTTGGGTATGGGTGGTTGTCTGTCTGTGCACTGTGTTGCATCCTGTGTGGCGCATGCTTCCATGCAACACTGTGGGTGTCTGCACTGGCTGTTGTGGCCAGTGCTGGGATGGGGTATGTCCTTAGGAGGGTGTGCAGGGGGCTGTACCACTGGTGGTGGGGTCCAGGGCATGCCCTGTCACGTGTGGGGTACCTTGTGTGCCGATGCATGGTCGGTCTCACAGCTGTACCTGGGGGGGGGACATGTGTGGTGGCACTGTGTATGCAGTTGTTGCATCGCTGTCTGCTGCCGCCCGCTAACGGGTGCTCGTGGTGGACCTGCCATGCATGGTTCTGTGGTGCACAAGGTTGTATTGTCACAGTGGGGATGGTGGCATGCTTGGGGTGTCCAGCACTGTTGGGCGCTACTCCTGCGCATGGTGTATGGGGATCGTGGTGCAGGGTGTGCTTTGCATTGGTGGGATGGTGTGGCACAGGGTGGATGAGCATCCATGTGTGATGGTCACAGCTTGCAAGGGGGTGTGCTGGGGCACCATGCCCCGGTGGTGGGTTTGTTGCTGGTGTCCTTGTGCTGTGGTTCTTCCTGCCCTCCTCCGGTTGTGCAATGCATGGGGTGTGGGGGGTGTTGTCTGTTCTGCTGTGTGCTCCTCTGCCTATCTCTACCATGGGTGGTGGGCCCCTGCATCCTGTCCCTGTGCATCCCTGATTGTGCTATTGCACATCTGACCTGCACCACTGCACATCCCTGGTTGCGCTATGGCGCAGTTGGCATGATATTCAGTCGTGTGCTGCAGGCGCATCTTGACCTACGCAGTGTTTGAATATTGCGCGTGTTGCGCATGGGTGCAGTGGACTTGTGCCTGCTCCTGATATTGTGCACCTTTGTGGTGCAGTTCGAATATCCAGGCCATTGTATATAGCCCCCTGTGTCTGTCCCCTTCTTACATCCCTAGTTTGTTCCCTGACAGTCCCACCCTGCTCCCTGGTTTTTTTGTACTTATATATAGTTCTGCTGTGTGTTGTTTATGTACATATGTTATTGCCCTATTTTAAACTTTCATAAATTGTTCTTACATCTGCTCCTGTGTCCATGTGGTTTCACTGTTCCACCTTCATGGGTGTGTGGTGTCACTTCTATGTGGCTGGCACGGCACATATGTGTCATGGCCATGGTATCTGCTGTTCCTGGCTCACGGTCCTGGTTCTGTGCACCTTGTGGCCACTATTGTGCCCTTGCCTCACTGGCAGGTGTCTGTCCACTGGCTTTTTGAGACTCCCTCCTGTGTATGGGCACTTTGGCCTAGTTGCTCACTCTTGCATGGCTGACTTGTGCTGCTTGCTCTGTGTTGCTCCACTTTGTGACATAGCACATCCTGGATGCGGTGGTGCAACTTGATTTGCACCATGACTTTTCACTGCAATTCACAGTGGGCTTGCGCATGGTGCATCCCATAGCGCATGCATCTGTGGATCGCTCTGTCTCTGGTGGGCACATCCAGTTTGCACTGGTGCATCTCAGATGCACTCATCGCATCTCTTTTGTGAATCCTGCCCATTGTAGGTAAATACATTGCAAAAATGGGTAAAAGCAGAATCCCACTAGAAATGAGATGTTGTGGATAAATGCACTGGTAAAAATGGTTAAATGCAGGACCCCACTAGAGATGAGATGCTGTAGGTAAATACATTGGGAAAAATGGGTAAAAGCAGGACCCCACTGGAAATGAGATGTCGGTAAACACATTGGAAGCCAGAACTGAAGAAGAATAGAATCAACAAGCATTTGTCAATGCCGAATGTTGCTTGCTTCTATGTGCTGTTTAGGTATTTGGAAGTCATTGGAGTGCAAATATTGAAAATTTGCGAACTTACGACGTCGCGTAGGAACTGCTGTATGCTTCGTCAAAAACAGTCATTTTTAGAATTTTTCACCAAATTTTCAACATAGCCATTTTAAGACCTCTGCTCATGAACAGTGTCACTGTGATTTTGTTAATATGTCCCATACATTGAGTTTGCACACCGACTGCGCCATTGTATAAGCTACATAGGAAACACATTTTGGGCAGGATGAGAAAAATGACGTGCTACTCCTTAAGGAGGTGGTAAAATGGCAATGTTGAAAAATCTGGGTGAAAATATTGAAAATTCTTGAACTTACAAGCCTGCATAGGAACTGCGCGCACTCTAGTAAAACAGTCATTTTAGAATTTTTCACCAATTTTCAACATAGCCATTTTAAGACCTCTGCTCATGAACAGTGTCACTGTGATTTTGTTAATGTCCCATACATTGAGTTTGCACACCGACTGCGCATTGTGGCTACATGAGGAAACATGTTTTGGGCAGGATGTGAAAAATGACAGCTATACTGCTCATAGGAGGTGTGGTAAAATGGCAATGTTGAAAATCTGAATGAAAATATTGAAAATTTGCGAACTTACGAGCCTGCGTAGGAACTGCACAACGCACTCTCGTAAAACAGTCATTTTTAGGAATTTTTTCACCAAATTTTCAACATAACCATTTTAAGACCTCTGCTCATGAACAGTGTCACTAAAATTTTCTTAATTTGTCCCGTACATTGATTTCGCATTCCGACTGAGCCATTCTGCGCTACATGGGTGGAAACACATTTTGGGTGAGATGTGAAAAATGACAGCTGTACTACTCATAAGAAGGTGTGGTAAAATGGCAATGTTGAAAATCTGGAGTGAAAATATTGAAATTTCGTGAACTTACGAGCCTGCGTAGGAACTCATAGCAACTCATAAAACAGTCATTTTGGAATTTTGCCAAATTTTCAACATGGGGTTTTGGGACCTTCTCATGAATGATGTCACTGTCATGGTAGTATTCCAGGCCTGAAGGGTGATTTCGCAGTCACTGTGCCAAATCACTACAGGCCGAATACATGCCATGACACTATTCGCGAGAAGGGGCCTTAAACCCCATGTTGAAAATTTGGCAAAATTCCCAAAATGCCTGAGATGCAACAAAGTTGAAACCCCTATCTAGGCCATTATACAGCTTACCGGCATTTCTTCAGTTCGCGGTCGGCTTTGAAGAGTGCAGCGTGTTCCCGGTCCACGAAGATCGTCGCGCGGAGTCCGGAGAGTAGAAGTATGGGGTGAGGGGGTGTGGGGAAAGCTGGGTGCGCAGTGGGTGAGTGCGGGTTGTGGGAGGGGTCAGGAGGCGGCTCCGTGGGACCGTTTTGTTTTTCAGGTTAAAAAAAAAAAAAGATGTCGTGGGACCGTTTGCCACACTGGCGTGGGCTCCCAGCATGGCACAAGGATGTGGGGGCATTCAGCCGATGGGGATTGGGCACCCCATCGTAAGGACTCATTGCCACGCTGGGGTGGGCTCGGCGTGGCACCTGCTGCAGGGGAAGAGGCGCAGCTCAGCCAATGGGATTGGGCACCCGTGGCTACATGATAGAGTGCGAGAGAAGCGGCGCCTGCGTGTGGGGGAGCTTCGCTGAGTGGGCTTCTTATCTCTCACTCACTGAGCGTAAGCGCCTCCTTTCAACTGTCTGCCACACTGCTTTGGGCGTGTCATAGAGCAAGCTCCAAAATGCATTGGCTTACAGGGGCCGCGCCTGCCAGCACACTGACTGAATTGGAGGAGGAGGTGACACACCTCCGAAATCTCCGATGATGGCACTATGTTTCTTGCACATGTGTGCAAGCAACATAAAAATGAAGTATACCACTATAAATACTGTATAAGTCTTGGTAGAAGTTAAAAAAACAGAGTGGTTTTCGCACTATTGCTGTTTTTTTTTCTTTTTTGGGGGGGCTGCACCTCCTTTCCACTCAGTTATGCAATACAGCTCAAGCCTGTAACATCAGTGAGAAATGCACACAGAAAATAAGAAATTTAGAACACAGTTTGCAGGCATTCAATTAGCAAGAATAAGCAGGGCTCAAAACTAAAGCATGGGTATGAAAGTAATTGTGAGCTGCGGATATACCTCCTTCATTGTTTGAGTATATCAGGTTACATGCAGCTACAAACCAGTGTCACTGGAGCTGTTTATAGAACATACAGGCTATTTATTTTTCAGGGTTTCTCAGTTTCATTATTCCAGTATTAGTGCAAGGTGCATTTCACTGTCATATCCTCTCTAACACACTGCACTGACAATATAAGCATACACATTGCATAACATATATATTTCTATATAACAAACCAATCACACACGCGTGTGCATGCGCGCGCACACACACACACAAAAACAAACAAAAAAAAGTAGATAAACATGTGAGGAGTAGTGCAATGTAATGGCTGTGGGGCAGCAGTCTTCCGGGAGTCTTTCTGGAGGCTGAGATGCTGCCCTATTTGCAGACAACTTTCTGCCCTGAGGGAGGAAGTTGCCCATCTTCAGGCCGTACTGGACAGTAGTAATGAATCCTTCCCCCAGGTCACACTGGACAGTAGGAAGGGAACCTCCCCCATCCAGGGAGCACCAGCGCCACCACCACTACCTCAGAGGTTGCGAAGAAAGCACAGCAGTTGGACCACAGTGGGCTCAGGGAGGGTGAGGAGGGTGGAACAGAGGCACACCCAGTCAATTGTTCCACTCCACAATTCATACACCATTCTGGGGGAGCATAGCTCCCCTATGGATGCACCCACAGAGAAGACTGATGACAACTGTCACAAGGGAGGCCCACAGGAAGGAGGCAGAGGACACCACAGGGAAAGGAAGCAGCTCCTGGTGGGGGACTCAATTATTAGGGGGATAGAACTTGGGGGAGCTGGGAAAACTGAAGTAAGGTGCCTGCCTGGTGCCATGGCTTGGAGGGACAGGAAGCGCATCCTCAGGATCATGAGAACAGCTGTAAGGGAGTCTGAGCTGGATGTAATTGTCCACCTAGGGACAAATGACTTGGCTCATCACGAGATTAGAGCAGTGCAGGAGGACATTGTAGAGTTGGGGAGGGGCCTAAGACAAGTAGCACACACAGTATCCTTCTCAGAGGTGCTGCCTGTCAATGGCATGGGGGAGGCGAGGGTAATTAGCACCATGCAGTTTAATGAATGGTTGAAAAAATGGTGTGGAGCACAGGGGTTTGGCTTCATTGAGGACTGGGGTTCCACCTGGAGGGACACCAGGCTATACTGGCAGGATGGTCTACATCTGTCCAGGAAGGGAACAAGTCTTTTGAGCAATCGGTTTAAATGCTTCATTGGCAAGCTTTTAAACTAGTCAAAGGGGGAGGCACTGATAAGCAGCAGGAAAATTCCAGCCTCTCCCTACAAAACAGGGTACTAAACGAGAAAAAGACCGAGGTAGAAAGGTCAGTGGGGGATGCTGCAACAGAAGGTAACGCCATCTAAAAATGGAGATCAATGAGTACCAATGCCCATAGTCTGGGTAACAAGCTTCCTGAATTAGTGGCCTTGATGGAGGAGGAACATCTGGATATCCTGGCAGTCACAGAAACATGGTACACACAAAACCATGACTGGGACGTAAACATACCAGGATACACTATCTACAGGAGGGTCAGGGAGGGTTAAAGAGGAGAAGGAGCAGCTCTTTACATAAAGGAAGGAATAAAAGCAACAGAACAAAAGGGTAAACAGGGAGGAGAAGAAGCACTATGGGTAAATTTGGAGACAGGCAATGGCACCACAATCCGCACAGGGGTTGTATACAGACCCCTTTCTCAGGGGGAAGAAATGGACAAGGAAATGATAGAAAGTATACTTAGAATGGCAGAAAAAGGGGAGATATTGCTGATGGGTGATCTGAATATGCCAGATGTTAACTGGAGTGCAGTTGCAGCAGCCACTTCAAGTGGGGTTATTCTAGATGCCCTACAGGGGGCATGCCTTAGACAAGTAGTATTGGAGCCCACTCGAAAGGGAGCAATCTTAGACCTGGTTCTCTCAAATGGAGATGGAGAGAGGATCACAGATGTAGAAGTGGGTAGCCATCTGGGAACTAGCGACCATCGAACAGTATGGTTCACAATAAACACAGCAATAGAGTCAAGCCATACAAAGGCAAAAGTACTGGACTTTAGGAGGGCTGACTTTGCCAAAATGGGTGAGTGCCTAAGGAATGCACTAGCAAATGGGCAGGAAGGAGGGGTGGAAGAACAATGGGGAATAATAAAAACTGCCATTACAGAGGTAACAAGCCTTTGTGTGAAGCAAATAAACAAAACAAAATGATGTAAGAAACCACTATGGTTCTCAAAGGAAGTGGCAGTGAAGGTTCAAGAGTAAAGAAAGCATTCAGGAAGTACAAGGAATTGCAGAAGGAGCAGGACAGAGAACTGTATCAGTTAAAGCAAAAGGAGGCTGGAAGGCAGCCAGAACAGCAAAGGCCCAAACCAAGGAAAAGATAGCCAACTCAGTTAAGAGGGGATAAAACTTTTATAGGTACATCAGGAGTGAAGGAAGACCAAGGGAGGATAGTGAGGCTTAATAAAGGGAAGGGAGGGTGGGAAGAGGAGACTGTAAAAGGCAGAGATACTAAACAAATATTTTTGCTCAGTATTTACAAATGAAGAGGAGGTACCTAAAACAAACAGTAGAAACACTCTGGATACAGAAGTTGATACCAGCCCATTTACAGAAGAAAGGGTTCTGAAAGAACTCTTAAAACTGAAGAGTGGACAAAGCAATGGGGCCTGATGAGTTCATCTCAGAATTCTAAAGAACTAAAGGTAGAACTAGTGACACCACTGACTACCCTTTTAACAAATCATGGGAGGATGGGTGGTACCCGAGGATTGGAGGAGGGCAGATGCGATTCCCCTTCACAAAAGTGGGAGCAAGGCAAAAGCAGGAAACTACAGACCTGTTAGTTTAAACTCAGTGATAGGGAAAATGATGGAATCACTTCTGAAGGAAAGAATTGTCGAGTATCTAGAGGCCAGAGGGGCACAGGACCCTAGGCAGCATGGATTCACAGTGGGAAGGTCATGCCAGACGAATCTGATAGATTTCTTTGACTGGGTGACCAAAGTAGTAGATCAGGAAGGGGCTGTGGACATGGCCTACCTAGACTTTAGCAAGGCAGTTGACACAGTTCCACACAAAAGATTAATATACAAGTTAGCCAGCCTGGGAGTGGGTCCCAAGATGACATCCTGGGTAAAGAATTGGCTGGAGAATAGGACACAGAGAGTAATAGTAAATGGAGTCCACTCAGAAGAAAGGAGGGTTACTAGTGGGGTACCGAGGTTCAGTATTAGGACCGGTCCTCTTCAATGTCTTTATAAGTGACATTGCAGAGGGACTGGAAGGAAAAGTATGTCTCTTTGCAGATGACACAAAGATCTGCAACAGAGTTGATGCACAGGGTGGGGTGGAAAGGATGAGAAGGGACTTGGCAAGGTTAGAGGAATGGTCAAATGTATGGCAGCTTAGACTCAATGCTAAGAAGTGCAAGGTAATGCACCTGGGAAACAAAAACCCAGGGGAAGAGTACACAATGGGGGGTGAGATACTAACAACAACAAAAATGGAAAGGGACCTGGGGTAGTCATATCAGATGACCTAAAGGTGGGCAAGCAATGTGAGAGGGCAGCAAGGAGGGCTGGGGGGATACTAGGATGCATAGGAGAGGCATCACCAGTAGAAAACAGGAAATTATTATCCCTCTGTACAGACAGCTGGTGAGACCCCATCTGGAGTACTGTGTGCAGTTCTGGAGACCCAATCTCCGCAAAGACATAGACAGGATGGAAGCTGTCCAGAGGAGGGCAACTAAAATGGTGCAGGGTCTGCACTGGAAGACATATGAAGAGAGACGAAAGGAGCTAATATGTATAGCCTCGAGGAAAGGAGGAGAGGGGACATGATAGAAATGTTCAAGTACCTCAAGGGAATCAACAAAGTCCAAGAGGGTAGCATCTTTCAAAAAAAGAGGTGTGCAAGAACAAGAGGGCACAATTTGAAGATGGGGGGGCGGCTCAGAGGTAATTTAAGGAAGTATTTTTTCACAGAGAGGGTTGTGGATGCATGGAATGGCCTTCCGGAGGAGGTTGTGGAGTCAAAATCAGTGGTGGAATTCAACCATGCATGGGACAGTCATAAGGCCATTCTAGGGGGTGCGGGTAGGAAGAAGTAGGCTGCTGGTTAACTAGGATCTGCAGCTTATCCAGTAGGTAGGGAAATGGGCAGACTGGGTGGGCCAAGCAGTCCTCATCTGCCATCAAATTCTATGTTTCTATGTTTCTATGTTTCAATCACATCAGAGTTAAAATCTTCAGGATTGCCTTTACTGGGACTCCGTGATCCTGGCTAGTGGTCCTTCAGTTGTCAGTTAGGGGGTTCTATGTATATTATTACTATCAGATTCAGTAATGTTTATTAAAATGAGAAAAAATGTTCTAGCAAATGGTAACTGCAAACAGAATATAAATGCAGTTTGACATTGTTTCTTTGGTTCTCTGACTTGTAACTAGAAATTACTGAGAGATGCAGTTATTGACCACAGTGTCAGTGGCTCAGTAGGTAGCACACGTGGCTCTGAGGCTGCGAGATAAAACAGCTGTGGGTTCAGTTCCCACATCTGGCACTTGGGTTAATATCCCAGTACTGACACAGTAGTGCAGCATGAGAGGGGTGCTGTACTTCTGAGGTGCTGTCTTTTGGATGAGATGTTAAACCAAGGTCCCATCTGCCTGGATTGGTGGTAGATCAGGTGGATGTTAAAGATCTCATGGCACTTTTTGAAAAAGAGTAGGGGTATTTAATGTTTATTGAGAATCACACAATGAAATACAAAGCAATAATACATAAGCAATAACAACAAAAAATCAAGAAGAAACCCCAAAGTAAAATGACTGAACATTTAAATTACAGCATTCAAATGAGCAACTAACGATAGCAATAAGAAAAAAAACAATACAAAGTGCAGAAACAAACACCATTCATGTGATAGGAACACCAGAGTGTGTTACCCAGGGAAGATTTCTCCAGGATTGAAATACCCAAGAGGACACTCTTCTGTGCACCTCCATACGATACATCAGTTTGATTTCCCAATTTTTCCCAGGAGATCAGCCAGGGGTACTGATTTTTGTTGCAAAGCAAACCAACAGTGTGAATTCCAAATGTACTATTTCAACACAGTGATTATAACCTGTAAGGTAGCTCTATCCCAGGCCTGCCAGGACAAGTCAAAATTGCCATATAACAAAACCTCTAGTGAAATGGTTCTAAAATGGAGCATATTCCAAGAACGGGCAATAAAAGACCAAAATTGTGAAATATAGGAACAGGAACAAAATAAATGAGAGGTCGTTTCATGTATAGAATTACAATGAGGTCTAGGACAAGACAGTTCTGTGAGTTGCGTATGCCATTGATGTTCTTTAACATTCAACCTGTTGTGGCAACATAACCAGTGAACGTCCCACATCTTCTCAGGTATCCTGGAATTATTCAAAAATTCTAGTAAGACTTGCTTTAAGTTGGCTGGACAGCTAAGAAAAAAGTCAGGTTCTCGGAACTTAGTGAAAATGATATGCCTATAAATAAGTTTCCTAGGTTGGTTAACGACTGTCCCTGCAGTCAATTGCAAACTCTTAATTTTAACAAATATGTCTCTCACATATGGTGGACAAATGTTTGATTTTTGAATCA
The DNA here is from genome assembly GCA_016271365.2 of Neoceratodus forsteri. NCBI lineage: Eukaryota > Metazoa > Chordata > Ceratodontiformes > Ceratodontidae > Neoceratodus > Neoceratodus forsteri. The sequence goes on from JADMNL010000022.1 coordinate 75,351,658, forward strand.
GACCCAGAGATGCCAATTCCCATTGTGGTAACCAAGGACTAGAAGTAAGGAATATTAAGGAAATCCAAGATCTGTGTACATGGGTTAAAACAGGTTTCAAGTTAATGACAATGAATAGCACAGTAAAGTGCACCACCGGATTAACCATACCGAGGCCCCCCAAGCCTTTGGCAGGTATAAAATATTCAGTTTCAGAGGATTCAACCTATTCCCCCAAACTGCCTGGAAAAAAATACTACATATGGATGTTTCAAGAGCACTGGGGGGACAACCAACTAATATGTAAAAATAGGGGCAGAAGAAATGTTTTAATAAGATATACCCTCTTTAATTTACCCATCTGCCATGAGCTTCAGGTTGTCACCATCTGACAGGCTTGAGAAAGTTTAGCACTTCAACTAAGGATATTCAAGTCCTGAAAACCAAATTTAATACCTAAAATAATAAGTGGATCCCTATGTAACCCAGTTCCAGTGATGGAAGCAAGGGGCTGTTGAACTTTACCAAACTGTCTCCCCAGGCATTTAGACTTATTAAGCGATGCACCAGAAAATCTCCCAAAAACCTGACAGAGCTGTATAGCTTCTACTGCAGAGGCCTCATCACCCAACAATAAAGTAAGGTCATCCATGTATGCCAAGGCAATATGGGGAATAGTATAAGTATCAACTCAGACATGTGTTAGAAAAGAGGAAAAATTCAGAACTCATAAAAGCGGATCAATACTAAAAACATATAGTAGGGGGCTAAGAGGGCAGCCTTGCTGAACTCCCTGTTTAGCTCAAACCATAGGCCCCTGCCATCCATTAATAAAAGGTACAACAGTTGTTACTTAGTATAGGGCTGTCAGCCATTGTATAAACCTGTCTGGAATACCATAATATGAAAGAGTAGCCCAGAGATACTGATGTTCAACTACATCAAAAGCTTGTCTCTGATCTAAGGACAGGAGAAAGCCCTCCAAACCCTCAGTATTATCCCTTTCTACCAACTCACGCAAGAGAATAAGATGGTCACTCATTTGTCTCCCTCCTGGAATTGAACAAGTTTGTGTAAGGGAAATGAGGTGAACAGCTGCTTGCAGTAACCTGTACTGCAAAATTTTAGCTAGAAGTTTGAAATCAGTATTCAAAAGACTGATAGGTCTCCAATTACAAATGTTACACCTATCTCCTTTTTTATATAAAAATATCAATGATCCCTTTGCCATATCCAATGGAATGTAAGCAGTATGCAACATATATGTGAAAACTGCAACCAGTTCCTTGGAAACCAAAGACCCAATTATTTTATATAATTCGGGGGGTGAGAGCATCCAATCCAGGGACTCTATTATTATATAAAGACTGGATGGCAGAAGCAACTTCTCGAGTAGAAATGTCAGCTGTAAGTTCACACTCTAAATAAGGAGGGCAAATGGGAGCATGGGCTGAGGACATGAATACATTGAAGGAATCATGCAAGGGAACAGTCTGAGAAAAAAGAGAAGTCGTATGTTGGGACATAATCCAAATAATATTATGCTCGTCCGTATATACATGTCCATCTAAATCCATAAAACTATCCATTCTTTTTTGATTAATCTGGTCATGACAGTGTAAATAAGGGCAGATCACCTCAGCCTTCCCCTGAATGCCAAAGCTGTGTTGCTTTTTCAGATTTTCAGAGCAGCGTAAGTGGAAAGACTTCATATCTTGCTGTATTATCCCAATTTCAGCACTAAAATCATGTGAGATAGTCCTAGCCAAAGTCTATAATTTCTGTAAGTGTTGGCGTTGATTGAGTTATTGCATATAGGAAGTAGCATGAAATGTTCTACTCTCTAACTGCAAAAATTTCCTTAATTCCAATTTCACAGTTGTCTACCAGAGACCAGGAGTGTCAAACAGGTCAAATACAGAACATTTATTTTTCATAAAAAATGTGAGATTATTCACCAATGCCACCTGGGAGAGAAGGGAAGAGTTGAATTTCCAATATCCAAGGCCATGTAAAAACTCTGTCCCAGAACCTAAATGTAATTGTAACAATTTATGATCAGAAAATTCAGTTTCTAAAACCTGAGAAGATGAGACATGTAATGACTGTGAGATAAAGAAAAAATAAATTCTAGTGGCTAAACTACCCCTTTGAAAAGTAGGGTGAGCAGTCTGATGAATAGACAGGTAGGCGTCTTTCAAATGAGAAGTGGAAACAATAGTCCTCAGAGTTGACATATCACTAAACACCTTAATAGTGGTAGAGTGGCTACCTCTATCATGTTTATCAAGGCCACAATTAAAATCCCCACCTAGAATAACAGCCTGGGAGGAAATCAGAAAAGGCTGCACTTCCTTAAAAAGGGCAGCCCTATTGGCTTTCGATTGAGGGGCATAAACATTAACAAACTGATAATAAAAATCAGCAATTTTGATATCTCATATCAGAACACGTCCAGGGACCAAATCCACTAATTTAATCAAATTAACCTGCAGAGATGAATGAAATAAAATCCCAACCCCAGAACAGGCATCAGTGCCAATGGACCAATAAGATGGACCAACATGCCAAAGCTTGGTAGCAAGACATATGTCAGAAATTGTATGCAACCTGGTGTCTTGCAAAAAAACAACTTACAGCAGACTAGACAAAAATAAGAAAATGCCAGGCTCTTCTTCTTGGCACTCTTTATGCTATTAACATTCAAAGTACCTAATACCAAGGATGTCATTTAGAAAGTGAAAGACAATAACTAAACAAAGACACATCGGGGAGGTTTCTTTCTCATTCTGGTAGATCTACGTTTTTGCCCCATTAGTTTGAGGGGTTATTTCTTGGGTTCAGATGGAGGATCAACTTGAGAAGACCACAAAGAGGAGCCTTCCGAATCTGCATCCGAGTGCCCCGAGGACTGGAAAGCCTCGTAGTGGTTACTCAAGACCAAATCAGAGGTCTTAGACACCTTAGGAGCTGGCTGAGCAGCTGCCTGTGTCTGTTTGGAGGACCTTTTACCACGGGGGTGGGCATAATTGAGGAGGAGGTACCAGCTATCTCAATATCTTGTTGTGGAGGGACCACCAAATCAACCTCTGGGACATCTGGGGGGGTCCACTACCAGGCTTCCAGCAGGTAAGACAGAAATAGAAGCCAGAGCAGGGTCAGGCATCTCAGAAGAGGGAGTGGGCCTAAGGAAAACAGGAAAAGAGTCCTGTTGGACAAGTGCTATCAATAGCCGTTGGTCCACATTATCAGCGGAATCCACCTGATTATGTGCTGTCCACTTACAGCTCTGATAGGTATGTCCTACAGAGTCACATAAATTGCAATGAGGTTCATTCAAACAAGTCCCACTAGTAAGCCCCAAATCTTGACATATGGTACACTGCACCTGATCACACAGACTGCTTAAGTGAGTATAGGAACCACACTTATAACAGGCTTTCAGTTGCCCTGAATAAAACAGAATACCCCTATCCCATCCCAAAAAAAAAACAATTAGGTAAATGACTTAAACCAGTATCAGTTACATGTAACATGACATTCACTTTCCACCCTCCTGTCCAAATATGTTCAGTATCAAATATTGCCTCAGGAGACCCCAGAACTGAACAGTGTTGCTTTAACCAGTAAGTGAGATCAGCAACACTAAACTCTTCATTGCGGAATAAAACAGTAATAGTTTTATAGAGTATTATACTGGGCCCAGAATCTTTGTAAGCCAGAATTCAACTTAAAGCTAATATCGAAGGTTGCTTTACCAGAGACATTTATCATAGCATAGATTTCATTTGCAAAAAATTCCATAGACTCCTTTAGCAGATTTTTAATTACAAAGAGTTTATCTGGAAAGTCTGTTATGCCACCCTTATGTAAAAGGCGGACGGCATTATGTCTCTTAGCTGGATAAATTGGTTGATGAAAAAGAGAGACATAAGATTGTTTAGTATTTTGTTCCAAGGTGTTCAAAGGTGCTTCGGGGGGGTTCTCCAATGTTAACACCTCAGAGGATGTAGAGCAGGAATCTTTTTGTTTAACAGTACCTTCTAGTACAAGAACTGGATCATCAGTAAGGGAAAGATCAGAAGGCAAATGCAAAGGAGAAAGAGTAGATATACCTGAAGGAGCAGAATCAGGAATAGCCGAAGCAGCAGGAACTGCAGTATCCATAGCAGAGTCTGACTTGCCAACAGATCTTGGGGAGATAGCAATAGGAGTAGGTCCTGAGACCCAGCGACTTCAGTGGCAAGAATCCAACCCGCGTTCAACAAAACAGTTTATTTTTGGGTTAGGAGACCTTGAGCCAACTGAGGGGGAGCATCTGAGGCCAGAATCCATGTCCATAGGTGCCTTTCCCAGCGCTCCCTTCACCGCACCCTCCGCTGGAACCAGCACACCAGAAGGAAGTCCAAACATAGCTGAGGTTCCAGATCATGGAGAAACAGTAGCCATGATGACAGGGTTCTCGACTGTAGAAGAGCAGGCAGAAACAGGTACCTGGACATCAACAAGTGAAATTGCAGAGTCCCCGCTTGCAGAAGCAGTTGATTTAGCCACAGTCAAAGCCTTGACAAGTTCTCATCTACATGCAGCATAGCGTTCATCCTCAGAGGAGATCAGGCATTCCAGGTCAAAAAGCTGTGAAGCACTGGAACAATCACATAGAGGAATCCCTGGATCAGACATTACTGCATGCTGAAAGACTGTCGAGTCTGAAGGTAAATTCTGTGTATCCGTAGGTAAACGAGTAGTATTGTGATGAACAACTGAAACAGCACCATCACACTCGGTCTCACATCGGGAAGAAACTTGGGGGGAAGACATGTCTCCAGCTTCAGTGGCATCCATTGACTCCTCCACAGCTGCCATCTTGGGTAGAAACCCAGCCAGCAAAGGTTCCCCTACCGTAGAATAAGGGAATTTCCCCAGTGTGCTGGCCAAATTTCCCTCATTCACTAAAAATACCACCAATAGCTTAATCTGGTTCAAGGTTAGTTGGCATTCATCTGTATCCCCCCCCCCAGTCATGCCTGAAAATAGGCAGGATTTGTCTAGTGCACTTACCTGGTCAACAAAAACTAAACAAAATAAATAAAGAGCAGGTGTGCACTTTCCAGTAGCTGCCCCACTAAACATATATTAGACCTCACATTTCTCAGAGTTGATGGGTATAAGTCATTCCCTGTATTTCCACCATTTAAAAAAAAGTTACACTGCTTGTAATTTTGTCCTCTGTAAAACAAAGTCACTTCCCTAACCTCCTGACACCCCCTCACGTAGGCATACGCAGCCCTGTTTTGTGATGTCATAAAATGAAGGGTGCATGTATGCACTCCATTGATATGAATGAGGATGATTTGTTATGCATTTTAAAACCATTTAGTGTTGCGATTTAAATAAACCAAAGTGACTGCTCGACTGATAGGGAGAAAAAAATCATCCCAATTCATCTCAATGGAGTGTGCACATGCACACTTCGTTTTATGACATCACAAATTGGGGCAGCATGTGCCTATTTGGGGGGTGCCAGGAGGTTCAGGAAGTGGCTCCATTTTTACAGAGGACAAAATTATAAGCAGTGTAACTTTTTTAAATGGTGAAAATACAGGGAATGACTTATACCCATCAACTCTGAGCAAGGTGAGGTATCATGTATGTTTGGGGGGGGGTTACTGTAAAGTGCACTCTTGTTCTTTAACTGTGAATTGAATTTTAAGTTAATGGGAATGAGGTGAATTACAAAGTGCAGTAGGTAGTGCAAATAGTGCAAAAATAAACAGAAACCTCATTCTCATAAACTTGAAATTCAATTCACAGTTAACTGGTCTCCTTTTAATCACCCTATCTGTTAACTTAATTTCTAGTTACAGGATAGAGAACTGAAAAAACAGTGTCAGACTGCTTTGATATTCTGTTTATAGTTCCTGTTTGCTAGAATTTTTTTCACAGTTTAAAACTATAGTTTTAATCTACTGAAGCTGATAGAGAAATGCACTAAGAAAATTAGAAATTTAGAACACAGTGTGCAGATGTTCAATTAGTAGGAATAAGCAGGGCTCAAAACTAAAGCACGGGGACGAAAGTAATTGTAAGCTGGGGGATATACCTCTGTCATTGTTTGAGTATATCAAGTTACATGCAGCTGCAAACCAGTATCACCGGAGCTGTTTATAGAATATACAACAAAATGTTGTTTATTTTCAGGGTTGCTCAGTTTCGTGTTCGATACAGTCCTGACATCAGCACTGGTAATAGCAGCAATTTCATCTCATTGATAAATTACAAAGTGCAGTACATAGTGCAGATAGGACAAAAATAAGAAGAGTGCAAAAAGAACAGTTTGTTTAAAGTGTCACAATGGCTCTGAACTTTCACTGCTTGCTGGCCTTTTATTTATTTATTTTTATTTATAGAAATGTTTCACCAGGTGGGCTCACTGAGTAACAAGTTGCTCATCTCACAGTGTGAGCTGGGGGGAAGGGGTTACATAGGGTTGTGAAGGATGATCAGTTACAATAGTATGTGGGTGGTATAAACAATACGACATTGTAAGATTATGCAACAGCTGGAACACAAGGTATTATACAATAAACAGTAGTGGAACATTGGGTAAATTGCAATACATGTCCAAAATCGTACAAAAGAATGTATAAATGTACAAAACAGTAATAATACAACAGAATCATTATAGTGCATGAGTGTACCAGGAGCAGGCTCGAGGCAGTACACAAGTGCTGTTGGAGTAAAAAGGATGGGGTAGGTTGTGCACACAGGTGACCCAGAAGGGCATGTGGAAAAGAGAGGGGGGGAGAGGAGAAGGGGTAGCCATTTCCTGATTCCCCCTTCAGGATGTTGAGACACCTACCGGGGGGGGGCAGAGTATGAAGGCAGAAATCAGGGATAGGTATTAAGGAGGGTTAAAGCAGGAACAGCTGAAGGAGAGGTAATTGTGTAGGGCAGAGGTAAGGAAGTAGTTGGAGGAGGAGTGTAGTATTTCAGGGGGGAGAGAATTCCAGATTTTAAGGAAGCGATGGGTGAAATCAGTCTGCTTGATGAGTGTGGAGTGGCAAGGGACCATCAAGGTGTGGACATCATTAGATCTGAGAGAGAAGGTGGGGGGAGGTGGAGTGGAGATAGAGGATGAGAGACAGGAGGGGAGCACACCAAAACAGAATTTGGAGGTTAGTTTGGTACAGTGTGAGATGCGTCAACGAGATAGTGGAAGGAAGGAAGGTTAGAGAGCAATAGAGTTCACAGTGGTGGGAGTGGGAAGGGGAGTTGAGAGCAAAGCGGCAGAAGGAGTTAAAGAGAGTGTCCAACTTGGTCAGGGAGGATTTGGGAGCAGCACCATAGACTACATCACAGTAGTCAAAGATGGGGAGTATCATCTTCTGGACAGTTTTACACCTCACAGTCAGCACGATACAACTATGATTCCAGTACAAAGCACCAAGATTGGGGTGCTGTTTCTTTAAGATAGCACTTATATGCACTGAGAAGATGAGGTGCTGCTCCAGCCAAACCTCCAGATATCTAAATGAGGAGGTGTCCTCCAGGATGGTCCCGTCAAGGGTGTGGACGGTGGGTAGGGCCAGGAGCCTAGAGAATCTCTGCCTGGTGCCAAAGGTCATTGAGACTGTCTTCTTGGCATTTAGAAAAAGCTGGTGAGAAGCAAACCAGAGCTGAACTTGGTTAAAGTCATGCTGTAAGCCGGTTTCCACAGTAGCAGGGTTTTTGCTGGAACTGTATAAAACAGTATTGTCTGCATACATGTCGATAGATGAGGATGAGCAGGCTGTGGGTAGATCATTAAGGAACATGGGGAAAAGTAGGTGACCAAGCACTGAGCCATGAGGGACACCAGTGTTGATGGGGAGTGGAGGGGAAATGGAATCAAGGATTATCACCAATTGGGTCCTGACAGTGAGGTAGGATTTAAACCAGTTGGTGGTTGATGGAGCAAAGTCAGCTGAGGAGAGGGAATCAAGAAGATTGGGATGGGAAACAGTGTTGAAAGCTTTTGCTAGGTCACCAAAGATGACTGAGGAGATCAGGCCATCATCAATCCCTGACAGGACGGATCAGTAAGCCTGAGGAGGGAGGTGGTTGTTGAGTGGTTCTTCCAAAAACAAGATTGGAAGGGGGGTGAAGAAAGAGGAGGAATCAGAGAGGAAGGGTGATAGCTGAGAGAGAACTAAATGTTCTTGAAGTTTGGCAAGGGTAGGAAGGAGGGAAATGGGGCAGTAGTTGCCAGGAGTGAATGTATCACCACCCTTGGGGAGAGGAAGGATGACAGCATGTTTCCAGGATGAGGATACTTGGGCAGAAATAAAGGAGAGGTTAAGGATTAGGGAATTGGATAAGCAATTGTAGGAGCAGAAAGATAGAGATGTTTAGAATCAAGCTCATCTGGTGAGGAGCCTTTAGAGGGGTTGAGGGATAGGAGGGCACTAAGAGCTTTGTCAGAGGAGATAGTAGAAAAGGAAAAAAGGGGAGGGGTAGGCTCAGGCTGAGGCAAAGGGCTGAAGTTAGTAGGTGGCAAGGGGAGAGGGAATTTAGAAGAGACGTGGCACATGAGGTGTAGTAGGCATTAAATTCATTGGCCATGGAGCCTGGGTCGGAAACTAGGGAGTTATTTATTTTGAGAACTGGAGAGAGGGAGAGAGAGAGAATAGGCCATGAATTACCCTCCAGAATTTAGATGGAGAGTTAGTGTTAGTCAGGAATGAGGTGTTAAAATAATCATACTTAGTCAGTCTAGTAGCTTTAGTACATGAAATTGCATAGCATTCTGTACTTGGCGTAGTCGTTTGGAAGTTTAGTAGATTTATGTTTTCTCCAGGCCCAGTCACAGCCCCTGAAGCAGGCCAGTAGTTTGGGGGTGATCCAGGGGAGGTGAATCTCACTGACTCTGTTCCTTCTGAAAGGAGCAAAGACATTCCAGGTGGCAAATGAATTTATCCTTAAAATAGTCAACGGCTTGGTTGACCGAAATGGCAGTGTAGAGGGAGGTCCAGTCAGTGGCAGCAAGTGCAGAGATGAGTGGGGTAAGGTTTATGGATTTAAAGGACTGGAGCTGTATGGTTTTAGGGGGAGGTTTGGGGGCGATGGACCTTATGAACAATGAAAATAGGGTTGCGATCATTAAGGGCATCAGGGAGGAGACCAGATTTAATGACACAGTGCAGATGAGTTGTGAGTGCCCAGTCAAGCAGGGTGTGGTTTTGTGTTTTGGGATTAAGGTGTGTGGGCTCAAGTATAAGTTGAATGAAGTTTAGAGTAGTGACGTCATTGCATATTTTGTGTAACTTGGGAGACAACCAATTTGGGTTCATGTCACCCATTATGAATAGTTCACCAGATTGCAAGAGGGAGGTGAAGTTGGCTGAGAGTTCAGTCGTGACTGAGGGTTGAATGCTTGGGCGGCAATAGATGCCAACCTCAAAGACTGAGATTGAGAAAGAAAGGGTAATACAGGTGACAAGGGCTTTGTAGGTAGCTGGGATGGAGGTAGACAGAGTAGTAGTAAACTGCAGTGAGGACAGGATATATGTGGCCACTTCCCCTCTGTGACCCGATCGATCTTGTCTGGGGAGAGAATACCCAGGGATAGCAATGACATTGTCAGGGATGCTTTTTTTAGCCATGTCTTGGTAATAATTAGGATGTAGGGGAGTGTGTGAAATCATGAGAGTTTGTAGGAGGTCGATTTTAGGTAGCAGGCTGCAGATGTTCAGGTGGAGGAGCTTCAACCTATTAGGAAGGGTTCTAGTGAAAGTGGGGTTTGGAGACATTTCGTTTGGGTAAGGAGCAAAGGTAGGAGAAGAAATAGGGCCAGGGTTGGGGTGGATATTCCCTGATGAAAGAAGAAAGAGGGCAATGATGAAACTGTGAAGTTTAGGACTTTTGTAATTAGAGTAGGAAATACATGAGGGAAGGGAAGAGTGAGGGAGGGGTGGAGAGAAGGAGACAAGGAAATGAAGAAAGGCAAAGTGACTAGGAAGAGAAAACAGAGAGGCTGGAGGGTAGTAGGGAAAGTGGGGTCTGTTTACAAGAGGAGCTGTGGGGGTGATTGACAGGGTGAAGGAGGCATCTGGAAAGGAAGTGGAGAGAAAAGTAGCAATAGGTGTAAAGGGAGAGACTAGGATAAAGGTTAGAACCAGGAAGGGTGTGAGTAGGAGGGGAAATGGAAACCATTCTGAGTAGGGTAGTAGAGGCTTTGTACAGACTTACAGATTCAGATCACACCACTAAATGTTAGGACGTAGATAATTTACTTTAGGTATGAATGACCCAGGACTAGAAGTGTTAGGGGAGAGCAGTGGGTAGAGGATTGCAACATGCATGTCTTGTTACCCTCTAGTGTCTTTACAGCATAATCTGCAAATGGAAAAGCAATGGGAGTTTAAATTGTGGGGCAGGACTCAGACAGTGATCTAGGTGCCGCCTGAGTCTGCAAAGGGGAGAAACAAAAGACGCTGAAATTGGGGGTGGACAGGAGAAATTAACTGAAAGTGACTTTTCACAGAAATACCCACTGTGGTAGCAGAGGTTCAGAACTGTTCAAGTTCTATCACATAATTAATAATACAGCCTAGCTCTCTAAAATTCCAAGTTCAAATATATACAGGTACAGGAAAAATTACACTTTAAGCTGAAGAAATTCAGCACTGAGTATTAAAACAGTCCAGAAATCAGAGGCAACACTGGATTAGAGGAAAAAAAAGGTTAAACTGGCCGATGGTAATGACATAGTCCAGTCAGGAGGAATTTGAAAATGCCTGGCAGAATGAGGAACCAAACAAGGAGCTCATGGTCCACAGGCAACCGATAAGAGCTGTCCCAAGAGAAAGGCAAAAACTGTCCTTAGAAAATTTACAGAGACAGCCACGCAGCCTTGAGTTCCCGGAGCGCTGTCCAGGCTGTACCTGCAAGCAAGGGCTTGGGGAGTGTGGCAGCAGGCTTTTCTCACCATGGAGGAGTGTAGTCCCCTGTCGGAGGTGATGTTAGTCCAAAGGGCTATGAGAGGATGCTTACAAGCAGGGGGGAGAGAGAGAGAGAGAGAGAGAGAGAAGCTTCAGGGCATGGGAACTCCAGAGAGAGAAGCTTCTGGGGAGAGGGGGAGAAAGAAGAGTGCGGTATAACACTGGGCTACTGAATGGACACAACGGAGTGCTTCCACCTCTGGAGTGCTGCAACTCCAAAATGTTGTTTGGTAGGAATCTGGTGAGCTGCTTTTTTTTACTTTGATAGCAAGATATTTGCAGAGCTCCGCACTGCAGCCATAAAAAGTAACAAATGCAATGTGCACAAGTGCATAAACCTGGTAGACCTGGTGCTTACTAACTGGGACAGTGTTGCAAACATTAAGGTGAGAAGCCATCTGGGGACCAGTGATCATCATACAGTGTGGTCAACACAGGAACAGCTGCATAATCCAACCACACAATGGTGAGAGTCCAGTTCAGAAGTGCTGATTTTACTAAGATGGATGAATGCTTCAAGAATGACTTGGTAGGGGGAAATAACCTGGGTGGTGTGGAGGAAAAATGGGCCAAACTAAAAGAGGGCATAGTGAAGGCAACAAACCTCTGTGTCACGCAAGTAAGCTAAAGTAAAAGAAACAGGAGATCACTACAGTTCTTGAAACAGGTAGCAGAAAAGGTAAAAGCTAAAAGAGTAGCTTTCAGAAGGTATAAGGAGACCCAGAGAGAGGAGGATAGGGATGTGTATCAGGGAAAACAGAGGGAGGCAAGGAAAGCAGTAAGGAATACAAAGACATTTTTTTAGGTGTGAGGGAAAAAAGGAAGACAAAATGAGGGATTATATGGTTAAAAAGGGGAAGGGGACTGTACAGAGGGGAAACAAGAAAAAGCAAACATCTTGAACAAATACTTCTGCTCAGTGTTCACAGTGGAAGGGGAAGAGGAGGGACCACAAAAAGGTATCACAAGCTTTGATGGGAAGAAAATGGACACTAGTCCGTTTTCTGTGGAAAATGTCCAGAAAGCACTCACAATCCTGAAGGTACACAAAGCTATGGGGCCAGACAGCATACATACAAGTGTGCTAAGGGAGCTCAGGGAGGTACTAGCTGCACCTCTGACAGACCTATTTAACAGATCACAGAAGATCAGCGTGACCCCAGAGGACTGGAGAAGGGCAGAGGCAGTCCCACTTCACAAAAATGGTAGAAAAAAAGATGTGGGTAATTACAGGCCTGTTAGCCTGACATTGGTGGTGGTTAAGTTAAAGGAAACACTATTAAAGGAAAAGATTGTGAAATGTCTTGTATACAATGGATTATGAAACCCAAGGCAGTATGGTTTCACAGAGGGAAGATCATGCCAAAGAAATCTAATAGATTTCTTTGACTGGGTAACATAGGAGTTGGATCAGAGAGGAACAGTAGACTGGGCCTACTTGGATTTCAGCAAGACTTTTGACGCTGTTCCACATAGCAGACTGTTAAGCAAGTTGGGTAACTTGGGATTGGTTAATAAAGTGATAACTAAGGTAAGAAACTGGTCAGTGGCTAGGACACAGAGGGTTGTGGTAAATGGAGTTCACTCCAAGGAAAGGAAGGTGACCAGCGGGGTACCTCAGGGATTAGTGCTGGGACCAGCCCTCTTTGATGTCTTTAAGAGTGACATTGCAGAGGAACTGGAAGGGAAAGTCTGCCTCTTAGTGCATGATGCCAAGATCTGCAACAGAATAGACAGTGGGGGGGGGTCAAAGGATGGGCAGGGATCGGAAAAGACTGTGTAAGTTGGCCTCTGCACTGCCCATGGTGTCATCCAGTGACTCCAGGTGGGCTCCGGACCTGTGATTGACCTGTTTGTGTTCCGCGGCTGTTGCCACCAAAAGTCTGAGTCTCATCCCCCTGTAAAGAGGGGGGAAGAGCTTTGGTGATGTGGCCATGCCTCTGGGCACTTTGGGGTGCCAAAAAAACAGTCATGGGAGTTGCCATGAAGGAACCGTCACATGTAAACAAAGCATTTGGCAGCCCATGCCCTACTGAGCATGTGTGGCTGCCGAAGTGAAGATATTAAAGGAGCTTTCTATGGGGAACGGTGTCAAAGGCCTTTCTGAGGTCCAGATAGGCCACATCCACTGCACCGCCTTGGTCCACTACCTTAGTTACCCGATCATGCTGTAGATTAGTGGAATGAATTTGTGTAAAATACAGTGTTTATCCTAAATACAGTAAAAGTTAGGGTTAGATGTATAAGTAAATAAATGCCATACAGTGTATACTAGAATGCTGTTGAGCATGGAAATCCATGCTCCCAACAGCATTGTTATGCTGCATTAGCTACGTCATCATAGCTGTTCTGCTGCACTAGCAACATAGCTAGTGCAGCATAACACCTAGAAGGTGGGTGCACAGGCATGGAAGCTGGGTGCACATGCGCGATCGGGTGACCGGCGATGCGCTAAGAACGGCCGTAGTGGTGAAACAGGCTGGAGGAACCGAAAACCACACACTAATCTGAAAGTAAGTCACTGCAGTCTTCTTATGAGCGACCATATACTATGAAAGACTGTGTATGATTGGTCATACACAACAAGGGTATTTTTCAATTCTTGAGGTTTCCATGGTAATGAAACCTCTCGAGCTGCACTCTTGAAGTCTCCAGTTACCATGGAAACCTCTCGAGTGAAAAATACTCTTGTGTGTGAGTGATCATACACAATCCTCTATATGAGGCAGTGTATCTATATGTGTGTGTGTGTGTGTGTGTGTGTGTGTGTGTGTGTGTATGTAGCAATGTTCCATGCATGTAGACAGTGCACTGCTATGTTATAATGGAATGTATATGTCAGTGTGTATGTATCACAACAATTAGAAAGTGCAGTTAGGTGGATCGGTGGTTAGTGCAAAAATTGCTAGTCTACATTCCCCCGCTATCTAGATCAGTTTCAGCTTTATTCATGTAATTCCTAATTTAAATGAGGTGTCTAGTGGCAACCCCCCACCCTCCGATGTCCCTCGGAGCCTGAAAAAAAGAAAACAGTCACTCAATGTCTTTTTTTAATCTATAAAAACGTGTGTAGACAGTGCACTGCTATGTTATACTAGAATATATAAGAGATATGCTACCCCCTTCCACTGGAAATATTGTTATTTTTTGTTTGAGTGCCAGTTGACCCGATAACATCACAAGTGGTGAAACCACAAGTGATGTCATCGGGTCAATCTGCATGAGAACAACAAATAGCAACAATATTTCAGTAGGGAGGTAGTGTATTCCATTTATGCCATACCTCCCAAAAAGTGAAGAGAAAATTTAATTTCTAGCCATTTTTTGCTGATTGTAAAAAATCTAAAAGGCATCTATAAATGAAACACAAATCATGTTGGAGATATTTTTGTCCTGATCAACTTTTGTGCTCAAAGTACCATGTTCTAATTTAATTTTAAAGTTATTTGCATTTGTTTATTGCAAAGATTAAAAACAAATTGAATTTTTTGCTAATTATAACAAAAAATAAAAGGTAGCTGTAAATGAAACACCACCCATTTTTAGATAGTTTTGTGCTGAACAACTTTCCTGCTCACAGTACCATGCTATCATTTTTCTTTTTGAAGTTATTCACATTTGAATACGGTTAGTACTGCTACTGATGCTGAATATTCTAAATGAATTCTGAAAGAGCCATTCAGGATCTACTATACATAAATTTGGACCTAGAGTGAGAATATTTTGATATTGGCCATCTTACTAGCCACCGCCTGACTGAAAGCTTAAGCTCCTGCCGCCCTCACGATTCCTGGAACCGGATGCAGCCCCTCAGGGACTCGAGCCTGAGTGGCACTTTCACACAGAGGGGCGGTGCGCTTAGCCATCTTTCTGGCTGCCACCCAACTGAAACCTCAAGCTCCTGCCACCCTCACAGTCCCTGAAACTGGATCCAGCCTCTCGGGGACTTGCGCCTGAGCAGCGCTTTCACACAGAAGGGCGGTGCGCTTGGCCATCTTACTGGCTGCCGCCCAACTGGAACCTCAAGTTCCTGCTACCCTCACAGTCTCTGGAACCGGATGCAGCCCCTCAGGGACTCGAGCCTGAGTGGCACTTTCACACAGAGGGGCGGTGCGCTTGGCCATCTTACCGGCCACCGCCTGACTGGAACCTCAAGCTCCTGCTGCCCTCACGGTCCCTGGAACTGGATGCAGCCCCTCAGGGACTTGCACCTGAGCGGTGCTTTTACACAGAGGGGCGGTGCACTTGCCCATCTTACTAGCCGCTGCCCGACTGTAACCTCAAGTTCCTGCTGCCCTCACGGTCCCTGGAACAGGATCCAGCCCCTCAGGGACTCGTTCCTGAGCAGTGCTTTCACACACAGGGGCAGTGCGCGTGGCCATCTTACTGGCTGCCGCCCGACTGGAACCTCACGCTCCTGCCCCCCTCACTGTCCCTGGAACCGGATCCAGACCCTCAGGTACTACCGCTGATTCTACTCCAGAAGCCAACCCGCTTTGGCCGTCTCCTATTGGTGTGGCGTTTTTCAGGTGGATTCTGATTGGTCCACCTGTTTCCCTCGGCTAAGCCAATCCGTGCGCCTTTTGTCATTGACTCAAACAGCTTTGCCTCTATGCTTTTGATTTCTGCTCATTTTACTTTGATATACTCGGTACTCTTTTTTCTCCTGTCCCCCCACCCATGCCCAGGCCTCCTTTAAATACACTGTCGTGCCACCCACATTGGTGATCTCCCATCCTACTGGCTCACCGAATCCTGTTCATCTCCAATGCTCTCCAAAGAGGAAGCAGAACCTTTTAGCCACTAGCCTGTTTAACTTATCTATACTTTTCTTACTTTTTCTGCTCCACCCTGCCAATTTCCCTGCATATATCTCCACCCTGCCAGTTGATTTTTCTGCCGCTGAAGGTATCCTCATTTGAACCACCCTGCTAGTCTGTTTTAAACTTATCCAGTTTTCTCTGGCTCAATTATAGCTCTGTGGGCTCTGAGTCTAATCCTATTCTAGGAACCTTATTTTAAGTACTCACACCCTATCAGTCATTAAAAGGGTAGTAGGACCAGTCCAGCCACAGCCCTAGCTTTCATCCTTAATCCTCCAGGAGTCTCCTGATTCTTCTCTGTTAAACTTATCTGCCCTTAGGACACTTTAAAATGAACCAATACTTACTACTGTATTTTCTTGCATTCTGACTACCTTTGCTCCACCTATCTATGCTCATTGTACCCTATGCTGCCTTAGCTATCCCATCTTTCCTGCCCCATGATTACCATTACTCAAACCTTCTTCTGATGCCCACTATCCAATATGACTCCACTCCATTACTATTAAACAGGGTTTGGATCAACATGGTTGCATATGCCCTAAAAAAACTGTCACCTGCACATAAATACACTAAGCTCCTTCTTGCACCACATGTTATGGTATCTCTTCCTACTAACCATATTGCTCTCAGGTGATGTTCACCTTAACCCTGGTCCGGTAAATATTATACCTGGTCCTTTTACCAATGCCAAAGGTCTAATTGTGGTGCACCACAATATCAGGAGCCTTGAGCACAACTTTGCCAAATTGGAATCCTGGACCTCACTCTACAAGGCTGATATAATATGCCTAACTGAAACCTGGTTTAAACCCTCCATCCCTGACTCACTTTGCTCCATCCCATCTTACAGTCTCCTGAGATGGATAGACCAGCACCCAGAAGGGGGGAAGGGTCTAGTTGTCTACTTCAAAGATCACCTTCATCTCACCTCCATCACCTCGTCTCCACTAACCCACTGTGAAGCGCTACATGCCCTTCTCACTCTCGGCTCCAAAAAATTATTTATTTATTTTATTTTATTTAATAGAGTTTAGGATTACAACCTTTGATTCAGGGACTCATTTACAAAGGCTCTGCATCAGAAAAAACAAATACAAACACTTAATACATATAGACATAGAATGGCAGCTAAAGGTTAAAGTTTTTTCAGTTATACAATATTGCAGAATCAAAATCAGCTATACATTGCATTGAATGTGTTACTGAGAGCTGTATTTTATAGTTTTCAAGAGAACAATAAGTCTGCTGATAGAGGTAGGGAGTAACAGGTTTGATATTTACAGCTAAGTAGAGAATTAGACAGATATCTTGTGAGTGTAGCCAAAGGAGGCATTGTTAATAGGTAATGTTTGGTAGCCCTATCAGTAGGAGCTCAGTGGTGGGGTGATCCCATAAAATGATAGATAGATGACCCAGCACTAGCTGGTACATTGGCAGCACCGTGAAGCGGGAATGTGCTCTTTGAGGGCTGACTTGAATTGTCCTAATTTGGAGATGGAGGAGACGTCAGAGGGGAGTTCATTGTACCAGACTGGGCCCTGTGTGGGAATGACCTTTGGGCTAAGGAGGTTCTAACCCTCAGGATGGACCACACCTGTCGGTTGGCAATGTGGGTGTTCACCAAGGTGTGGGAGGATAGGAGACAGGCAGAACCCCCCAAAGGGGTATGCCCCAGGTGTATTTTCTTTGTGAGGAGACATGTTTGATAAAATAGCCTTTCATCCAGGGTGAGGAGATTTGTCAGGGCATATAGGGTACAAGTATGGGTACGCTTGTCTGCCCTGGAGAGGAGTTTGCACACTATGTTTATGGCCAGGTGGATTTGGTTAAGGGCTGTGTGGTCAGCAGCTGAGTAGATAATGAGCCCATAATTGACTAGGGAGATGACTGAGGAGGTGACGGCCAGATTAAGGGCTTCCGGAGGTAGGCAATCCTTGTGCCGATACAATAAGCCTATACTGACATTTATGGCTGATGATAGTTGCAATGTGTGAATGGAAGGAGAGGCTAGAATCAAATGTAAGACCTAGGTATTTATATGTATGGACCTGTTCTAGAGGAAGAAGAGAGTGGGAGAGGATTGTTAGCTACGCATTCTTGACCTTATTCTGTCTGTGGGCAAAGAGCATGGTCTTTGTCTTTTTTACATTGACTACAAGTCTTTGGTCTATGAACCAGTTTTCAATCTGGTTAAATGCATGTTGGAGAAAGGATTGCAATACTGTGGGATCTGGGTGAGAGGCAAAAAGAACCACGTCGTCCTCACAGAGTAGTAGGTTGCCAGAGCAGGAATTGGGCAAGGTGTTTAGGTAGATGCTGAACCATAGAAGGCCGAGGATTGAGCAAGGAGGAACCCCAAAATGGACTGGCAGGGTAGTTGAGAGGGTGTTATTTATTTTGACACATTGTGATCTAGCTGTGCGGTAACTGGTAAACCAGAAGACGGGTCCTTGGGACAGACTTATGTGGCGGACTGTGCTTAAGAGTAAGGGGTGGAAGACTGTATCAAAACCCTTTGACAGGTTGATGAAGACAGCTCTAGCTAGGTGTTTTCTATCTAGGGCAGAGTGAAAAAAATTAGAGAACTCAGTGAGAGTCATAGTTGTACTGTGCCCAGATCTGAAGCCTTGCTGCTCCCTGCAAAGTAAGTTATGAGCAAGCAGGTACACAGTGAGTTGGGTGGCTATAATTTTTTTGAGGGCTTTCAAGAGTGGTGGGAGAATGGATATGGCATGGTAGTTACTGGGGGAGGTGCTGTCACCACTCTTCAGTATTGGGGTGACTATGGCAGTCTTCCAGGCTGCCAGGAACTGACCCAGACTTAGGAAGTGGTTAATGAGGTCATTCAGTGGGGAGAGGACTGTATCTAGTACTAGATGTAGGATTTTCATATCAAAATAATTTTTGCAATAGCAAAAGCCACTGAGTGCTTTAATGAGATAAGGCCTTGCCTCATTCATAGAGATCACCCTGAGATGGAAGGGGGGGATGCTGGGTGTTAGAGGGCGGGGTAGTAGGAGTGGGGTTGAAGAAGTTATTTGGAAGTACTGCACTAAGGTCAGAGAATGATGAGTTGAGGCAGTTGACGATGGCCAGCTGGTCGGTAGTAGGGACATTGTTGACAGTTAGTAGGGAGGGGGGGAGCCAGAATTTGCCGTTGAGTTCCTTGATATTGCCCAAGAACAACCGAGCATTCCCCCAGGAGGAGGCAAGGATCATTTTGTAGTAGCCCGATTTGGCCTGTTTTATGGCTCAAGTGCATCTATTACGAGCCACTTTATAGGCTTGCCTATCTGCCTGCATGCCGGATGTGACTGCTTTATGCCAAGGACCATCTCTGTGCTTTAGCTGTTGGAGCAGTACAGGCGTGACCCATGGGGCATTACGTTTCTTGGATTGCACTTTTGCCAGTGGGGCATAGATGTCACATGCTTTATTAAAAGAACAGGTGAAATAATCAAGGGCTTCATCTATAGTAGGGGCCCGGGAGATGGGGGACCAATCCCACTGAGTTAAGTATTTTCTTAGTTTTGTGAGGCCTCTGGGTCAAAGACGACGCTGGGCAATATAGTTTGGTTTGGGTTTCTGTTGAAGAGATGACCAGGAAAAGAGGATGGGTGAGTGATCTCTTAGGGAGTCCGGAAGGGTCACCAGGTCAGAGATTCTGTTGGGATGGTTGGTGAGGACAAGGTCAAGCAGGGTGCTAGAGCCATTAGTGGGGTTCACCCTGGTATGTTGGCTGACCAGCTGGGTCAGGTCCAGCGCAGCGAAGGTGTCCTTGGCATGGGAATCCGAACTGGTAAGCCAGTTCACATTAAAGTCTCCCAACTAAATTACACATTGTATGTGCCTACAGCCCCCCTACTCGCAGCCTAAAGGGACTAGATGAGCTGCTGGATCAAACTTCACTTCTTTCTGGGAGAAATGATGTTCTTATACTTGGGGACCTAAATATAAACTGGCTGGGTAGCTCACAATTCACATCCCTGTCCAGGCTACAAAACTACAACTTGCACCAGCTGATTGGTGACCCCACCAGAACTGCCCTGTACTTGAACACAAGTACCTTGCTGGACTGGATAATGACTAACCACCCTGAACATATAATCACCTCAGGTATACTAGCTGACGCCATCACTGACCACTCCCCTACTTTCTGTATCTGTGGCAAAGGTAGGCCATCTCCGTCGAAGCCATGTTTCATCACTTTCCGTAATTATGCGCACTCCGACTCACAGGCCTTCCTTCTTGATGTCGCTACTATCGATTGGTCCCCCCTTTTCAAAACCAACGATGCTCTATCCACTCTAAATCTCTTCCTGACCCACTTTATTGTGCTTAAGGATAAACTCTGCCATCTTATTACCCGTCAGGTAAAAAACAGGCATACCTACTGGCTAAAATCTGACCTACTCTCCAAACTCAAGCAGAGAGACAAAAGCTGGCTCCAGTAAAAAAAACTCTGGGCAAACACCTGACCTAAATACCTATAAGGCACTGCGAAATTCCTTTAAAAAGGAAATCAAATGGACCAAAAGTGACTACTGCAAAGACCTACTAACAAACTCCTTTGGTGACTCCAAAAAATTCTGATCCCACATCAAGTTCTTCCTGGGTTCGAATCCAGCTCCCACCTCAAATAACATGTCACTAAATGGGGTCCACTGCATCAATCCCCTAACCATTGCAAACTTTTTCAATACACAGTTTTCAGACCTAACCAAGTACACTTCCTCTATCACCACCCAACCTAACACAATCACCCCACCTGGCAATGCAGGACCTCAATTATTTTTCAAATTGATCTCTAACCATTAGGTACTAAGAATACTAAACAACATCTCTGACTTCACTGCAGTTGGGTCTGACAATCTAGAACCTAAGCTACTGAAATTTGTTGCCCCTTACATTGCTGCTCCTCTAGCTAGGATTTATAATCTCTGCCTATGCCAGAGTTATGTCCCTGACATCTGGAAGATTGCTAGGATTACAGCTGTTTTAAAAAAAGGGAGACCGTAAAGATCCCTCAAATTACAGACCCATAGCTATTTTGTCAGTTCTCAGCAAAATTCTTGAAAAGCTTGTAGCCACCCAAACTATTGAATTCCTCCATAAATATGACCTTCTGACATCTGCACAACATGGTTTCCACAAGGGTCACAGCACCACCACTGCCCTTCTCAAATTTACGTTGGATGCCCTAATGGCCATGGACTCTGGTCTTCTCATAGGAGCCATTTTTATTGACTTGACTAAGGTATTTGACCTAGCTGACCACCCAATCCTCTTAGCCACCCTCACATCTCTAGACTTTTCGCCCAATGTTGTCAGGTGGTTCGGCAGCTACCTATCAGATAGGTCACAAATTGTTAAATTTAACTCTACCCTCTTGGATAAAGCAACTATAAACAAATAGGTGGGCCGCGAAGAGTCTATCTTAGGACCTCTGCTTTTCACCATATTTATCAGCAGCATCACCTCTGACCTCCTGCAGACCACCTCTTTGTTATACGCGGATTACATCGTCCCGAACAGGAGTGCGAAAAGTGTTGAAGAGATCAACCAAAGTCTCTCCCAAGATTTCCAATTAATACAACAGTGGCTGTTGAGACATAAACTTATCCTAAATGAACTTAAGACCCAAGCCATGCTATTTGGATCCAATATGAAACTCAAAAACTCCCAACCAAAGTTCATAGTCTCCTCCTCAAATGGCATATCTGTGATAAACTCATTTAAATATCTGGGTATAACACTTGATCCGTTACTTCACTTCAGTCTCCATATACAACAGACCTGCAAGCTGGTCAACATGAAACTCTGTATTGCCTACCGAACCAGCTATGTGCTCACCCCCTCAGCAAGACTTGCCATAGCACAACCCTCACTTATGCTGTTGCAACAATGCCTCTGCGGGTAAATCAAGCCTTAGGAAATGTGATGTTACCTACAATAACATCTGTCGATATGCATCCTCCTCTCACCAGCTGAAACACCACTGCCTCCTTTACTCTGATCTGGGATGGCTCCCTCCACAAGCATCACAGTACTATGCATATGGCTCTATCATTGATAACATTATCAGATCACAAATACCTAAGCCCCTGGTGACTCTCTTCCTAAACCAGACATCCAACTATGGCTTGGGATCGTTGGACAATGCCCTTGTCCACATCCACAGACACAATACCTCCAAAGGTGTGTGTGCATTTTCCTGTCACACCCCCCCCCATTACTGGAACTCCCTTTCACTAAATTTACACCAAGCCTCATCCCATGCCTCTTTCAAAAAGGCGCTACATAATCATCTCACCACTTCCAGTTTATGCTCTTGTTTCAAACTGCCCTAGCTTGCACATCTTTTCCTAACCTTTTCTCTCCAGGCCATTTCCGATTGCCCCACTTAACGCTCTGCATTTGCTTCTTACCTGCTCGTACTACCCTTCCCCAACTGATTCTTCCCTCTTATCTTGTCCCAATTTCTACTCTATCCCACCCTCTTCTCTAGCTTCCCTACTCCTATCCATTCCCTATATTTTCTCCTACACCTATCCTGTATTGACTATTATAGGTTACAGTCATCATTGTATTATCCTTCCCTATTTTCTGCAATATACTCCTAGTTTTGATTTAGTGTATAGCTACTAGTATTTTGCTGTACTTTTCACACTGTTATGTATTTTACCTTGTTTTGTTGTTTTTCTCCTGCTGACATTGTTCATATGCTCTGCTATTGTCTACTGTGTACTGTAAATTGTTTTCTGTTGTTTCTCTGTACCCTCCCGGGTCATGCCTGAAAATAGTTAAGGTGATGGCTAGTGCACTTACCTGTTAAACAAAAACTAAATAAATAAAAGTGCAGTTAGGTGGCTCAGTGGTTAGTGCAAGAATTGCTAGTCTACATTTCGCTGTTATCTAGATCAGTTTTAGCCTTATGCATGTCACTGCTGATTTAAATGAGGTGTCTAGTGACAACTCTCCACCTTCTAATGTCCCTTGGAGCCTGAAAGAAGAAAAGGGTCCCTCAATGTCTTTTTTGTTACCTGTAAAAATGTGTGTAGACAGTGCACTGCTGTGTTACACTGTAATATATATGCACATATGAATATATGTATTAGTCCATGTCTGTGTATAACAACAATTAAAAAGTGCAGTTAGGTGGCTCAGTGGTTAGTGCAAAAATTGCTAGTTTACACATTTCTCACTGCCCACAATACCATTATTTTGCAGCTGTATTGTCCCTTGCTAGAGTTTGTTAATAGTCACAATCAAGGCTTGTTTGAGTACACTGATTTTTGCAGTATTTTTGTCAAGCCTGGGGTTATCCACCCCACAGTGGCACTGGTTACCATTATTACTAGAGGGCAGGTTCACCCCTTTTTGCTTGCAGTCTTTTCTTTAGCTGGGTTTACCTTGATTTCCCCACCACTGGAGTAAGACTGACAGGCCTATAGGTGCTAGTCTTCTCCCTGCTGCCACTCTTATGTAGAGGGATTGCATCAGCTGTTCTTCAGTCCCCCACAACAATTGCCCGTTTCCAGTAAGCTTTTGAATAAGGTTGTCAGTGGGACAGCCAGCACCTCCCTGAGTTCTTTTAGAACCCTTGGGTGAATCCCATCCAGTCTCATGACTTTGTCCACCGTCAGAGCTACAAGTCCCTTCTGGACACTTTTCTCTGAAAATTGAGTTCTAGCCACCCCACCCCCTTCCTGCTACTCCCTGGTGGTCCATCCCCCTTCCCCACTGTGAAGACTTAGCAGAAGTGCCTGTTTAGAATGTCTCCTTTTCTTGGTCCTCTTCTGGGCAGTCTCTCCCACCACTTCCCCTTGTAATCCTCACTATCCCTCTCCCTTGTTTTTCTACATTATGGAAAACATATATATTTCCCCTTTTCAATTATTAAATATACCAGCAGCGGTAACTGTTTATTCAGTAGCCAGGATTTGTTTTTCATATAAACCTCACATGCCAATTGGCAATGTTTTCATTATAAAATATGTAGCAGTGTTGGTTATTTGAAAAAAAAAAAAAAAAAGAGTGCTTTACCACAATGTATAACATGGGTTGAAATAACCCCATACCCTGTCGTGGGTTGTTGCTAACTTGTACTGTACATTATGAGCTGTCTATGTTGTAACATGGTCTCTCACATTACTGTTTCACTCCCTGGTAATGTGCATGTGAGTGAAACTGGTCGGTGGGCCATAGGTTCATAGTCAGTGTCTCTGTATTTGTGGCTTGTGAGTTAATTTTTTCATGTCTTTTTAGCAGTAAATGTTTTACTTCACAGCATGTCTTTCGCCTGACACTTATTAGCAGCCTTTGTCATGCAGTTGACAGATTCAATCAGACTGATCTGACATAACCTTTCTGACACAAACCCATGTTGTCTCTTATCTTGCGACCCTCTTACCTCAAGGAACTCCATCAGTTTTTCCTTAAAGACAGATTCCAGGAGTTTTCCAGCTACTGAGGTCAGACTGACAGGCCTATATTTCCCTGGCTCATCCCTACATCCACTGCTGTGTGGGAGGGACACTACATCAGCCACCCTCCAGTCTACTAGTATATCACCCATCTCAGAGAACTCACAAAGAAATTAATCAGAGGTTGTGGAACTGGTTTTACCCCCTTCCTCAGCACTCTGTGGTCTAACACATCAGCAAGAGATGATTTATCAACCTTCAGGGGCCATAATCCCATATGTACCCTTTTAATTGATACTGGTCCCATGTTAATTCCCGATCCCCCTTCTAGCCCTGGGTGGAGCCCAGACTCTGGTAGTGACCCCTCTTGTTCCACTTTGAATACCAAACAGAAATACTAATTTAGCATGTCTGCCTTCTCCTTATCATTCTCCACCCACTGTTCACCTTTTCTTACCTTGACCAGTCCTTCTCTTATTATCCTCTTCTCTCTGATAAAGTGAAAAGAGGCCTCATCGCCCCCTTGACTTTCTCTTTAATTTTGAGTTCCACTCCAGCCTTTTTTCCTTACCATCCTATTAGTCTCTAATTTGTCAACAATAATAATCTTTATTTATTGTAATAATAATAATATTCTTTATTTATTGTAAGATCCCTGTTCCCATCTTTCTAACTTGCTCTGTACCTTTTGAACACCACCTTTTTTTCTTGGAATGTTGCTCCACCTCCCTTTTAAACCACATTGGTTTTCCAATTCTTCCTATTCTTTCCCATTTGTCTCAGACTGGAGATGGTGACTTCCTGAAGGCTTTTATTATGCCCTATTTCCTTTTCACTCCAGCTGCCTCTCTAACACTCTCCAGCTTGATCCTGAGTAGATCCTTTATACCTTCAATATCCATCCTCCTGAAGTCCAGGGCCTTGGTACTAGAGTTCATGTACTACACTAGTATAATGAAATCCATATTGAAAGATAATCATTGCTCCCTAATGGTTGCCCTGTTTTTATCTCCCTGGCAAGGTCCCTGTTTCTGAGTACCAGGACCAAAATTGCCCCCTTCCTGGTAGGTTCCCTGACCCCTTGAACTAGAAAGCTATCTTGGAATGCTTCCATCAGTGCTTGACTTCTGATACTGGCTGCCATTGGGATAGTCCAGTCCATGCCTGTTATGTTGAAGTCCCCCATTAGCACAGCCTCTCCCTTTGTTGCAGGTCTTCTCAATTCCTCCTCTAGTTCTTTGTCCATCTAAACAACCCCATTTTTACCATCCTCCCTCTGCCTGCCGCCAGCAGTACCCAAACAGAAGTTTCTGTACCCTCATCCAGGGCTTTGTCTG
Organism: Neoceratodus forsteri; assembly: GCA_016271365.2. Classification (NCBI taxonomy): domain Eukaryota; kingdom Metazoa; phylum Chordata; order Ceratodontiformes; family Ceratodontidae; genus Neoceratodus; species Neoceratodus forsteri. The sequence continues at coordinate 75,377,208 of JADMNL010000022.1, forward strand.
TAATCACCTTAATTCCTTCCCTCACATGCAGGGACAATCTCCACTTCCAATACCCTTATCTCTATATCTTCTGAAGATGACATAACGGAATTGTTAGACTCAGTCATGATACCATGTTGCCCATGTTTCAGTTACAGTCACCAAGTCTAGCTGGGCTTCTACCACCACTGCCTGAAGATCTCAAATTTTGTTTCCCAGGCTCCTGGCATTTATGCATTTGGCCTTCCAAGAGCTCTATCTTATGATTCTGCTTTAGTCTACCCTACTCCCATTCCTCTTGTTTGGATTATGTGCCCTTGTATTTGCCCTACCCCTGTCTTCCTGAGTCCATAATGTCCCTTTGGCTGTCCTGTGTTCTTCACCTTCATAGTTTACTGTCATACCTTTGTAGGTCCCTAGCTATAGCTCATTCTGGGGGAGCCATTTGGCAACTTCCCCGAAATTGCCCTGGTTCCTGTGCTGCAATACATCCCCTTGCCTAGTTACATAGAAACAGATGATGAATACAGAAAAAGACTGATGGGTCACCCTATCTTCCCATATTACCGTATTATGCCCCATGATCTATTGCCTCTGTGGAGCATTCACTTACATTATTCCCCCTTTTCATAGGGTTCATAGGAGGTTTACAAGTCAAAAGCTTTCGTCATAGAGACTGGACCAATATTTATTGGTTTGTGTGGTATCATAAATAGATGTCTACTGCAGCGTTGAAAGATTCCATAGTAGGGCTATTGACAATAGTTACAGGGAGTGCATTCCATATATTCACAACCCACTGGTTGAACCACTTTTCTTTTTTAATGGACCTATATAATTCACTTTTTAGTTGGAAATTGTGGGTTCTAGGCTCTCTAATTGTGATTTTATTTTGTAATCCCAAGCACTCCCACATGTCCAGATTGCTAAAAGCCCTGGATACCAAGCAAAGGTCCCCTTGGATGCACCTGTAATTAAAGGAACTCTGTCATTATATTAACCTTCCTACCCTCGAAAGCTCTACCCCCCCGATTAAGCTTTTCACATGAGCAAAAAATGTTTTTGCTGGCGTTTACTTACTGAATTTTAGTATTTTTAAGTCTGTGATCCCCAAACATAGCGGATGCTGATGGGTTCCATTTCATCTGATGGTGGTGTGGCACCACAAAGCTCACTCTAATACAAAATGTATTGGAGCAAGTGGTGCGGCACTGCACCATCAGATGAAATGGAACCCACCAGCGTCTGCCATGTTTGGGTATTGCGGACTTTAAAAAACTAAAATGAAGTAAGTAAACACTAGCAAAAAACACATTTTCCTGTGTGAAAAGCTTAATCGGGGGAGGGGGTAGAACATCTGGGGGTGAAAGGGTTAATATAATGACGGCTTTCCTTTAAGTGAAAATATATTTAACTCTTCCATAGTGAAGATGGGAGATGTTTGTAATCTTTTTGGTTGCCCTTCTCTGGGTCTGGTATGACTGCCCGTCTGTCGAACTCCCAACAATGTACCTCCCAACTGCAAGTTCCCGTAAATCAATTTCCCATTTGGTAGCATTTGCCGACATAATCTTTGCCCAAACAACAGTAGTACAGTAATAATATACAAAATCCCTTCGCAGCAATACATAAATGTACTTCGGTGTAGACATACCAAGTCTTCAAATAGTGCAACGGATAAGACAAACATTTTAAACCCCTGCTACGGCTTTGGTATGGCAAGTTTCAAAAAGTTTACAGGACCAAACAAACATTTTAAATGCTACGACTTTTGTGTAAATGCACAGGACCAGACAATAATTCTTACGTTTTCTTACGGTTTCGATCTGATAAGCTTGTTGCTTGTTCATTCACTCAGAGGGACGTCGAAAAACCTCCTAAAACCTCCCAACGAAAAAAAAAATTGCAAACGTGCGACAGACTGTACTGAGGTTTAAAGGCACAGCTGTACTTGTTTTAAATATTAAACCAGTCGGATTTAATAAAGTTGAGTGAATGAACAAGTGACATGGAAAAGGTAAGAAACATTTTTTTAAACTTGGCATGCTTTTCTGGTCCAGTACATTTACCCCCAAGGCATAGCAAGAGTATGACATGTTTGTCTGGTCATCAGAAGCAAAAGTTTAAAATGTTTACACATTATGCCAAACCATAGCAAGAATTTACAATGTCTGGTCCAGTACATTTACCCCCAGTGTTCGTCCTGTACATTACTTCATTCCTTTGCCCAAACTCCCAACAATGTGGGCTTTAATGGCTTCTTTTGAATGGGCTTCAGGCTGTGAGTGACTTTTCAATGTCTACTGTTGGAGCTGTGTACATTTAGCCCCAGTGTTCGTCCTGTACCCCAATGTACAGCAGTTGTCAATTCATTTAATTTAGTCCAAACGCCCGACAATGCACCTCCTGACTGCAAATTCAGTGTTTGTCAGTCAATGGTTGTTTCAGGATATAATTTGTCGGCAAACCAACCCAGTCTGTAAATTGCAGTCAGGCAGTAGACTGTCAGCAAGTTGCCAGACGGGCAGTAGTATGGATCCACCCTTCTCTGTATGCTCTTGAGTGTTTGGATGTCCTGGGTTTTGTATAGTACCCAAAACTGGGCACAATACTCGAGGTGTGGCCTCACCAGCATCCCATACAGTGGCATAATCATACATCTATCTCTACTTTTTATGTTTTTGAGTATGCAGTTCCTTTTGTTATCTGTGTTTCCACCCCCACTTCCCACTGAGTAGCTAATATCCCCTTAACTCTATCCCAGCTGTATTTGAAATCATTTATCGTTTTGACACCCACCACCTCTGCCGACAGACCATTCCATGACTTAAACAATCTTTCTGTGAAATAATAATTGTTCACATCCTTTTTAACCCCGTTCACCTCCACTTGTTTATTTATTTATCTATTTATTGAAATGTTTCACCAGCTAAACTGTTTTATGCAGGTGTTGGGTTCAGCTTATACTGACAGTCCATTATCCAGGTGATATGGACTTATGAAGCCCTGCTCAGAATGCATGCTTTAATGATTCTTTGTCAGATTCCATCAGCTTTTTTGTTGTTTGCCTCCATGTTGTGTGCAGATGGGTGGTGGCTTGCATCCATGTTGTGTGCAGATAGGTGGGGGGGTGCCTCCATGTTATGTGCAGATCAGTGAAGGCATGCCTCCATGTTGTGTGCAGTTGGGTGGTGGCATGCATCCATATTGTGTGCAAATGGGTGGTGGTGTGCCTCCATGTTTTGTGAAGACAGGTGGTGGCGTGCCTCCATGTTGCCTGCACACAGACGGTGGCATGCCTCCATGTTGTGTGCAGATGGGAGCTGGTGTACCTCCCTGTTGTCTGCAGATGGGTGGTGGTGCATCTCCATGTTGTGTGCAGATGGGTGCTGTCATGATTCCATGGTGTTTGCAGATGGGTTGTGGCATGCCTCCTTTTTGTCTGAAGATGGGTGGTGTTGTGCCTCCATGTTGTCTGCAGATAGGTGGTGGTGTGCTTCCATGTTGTCTGCAGATGGGTGGTGGTGTGCCTCCATGTTGTCTGCAGATGGGTGGTGGTGCATGTCCATGTTGTGTGCAGATGGGTAGTAGTGTGCCTCCATGTTGTGTGCAGATGGGAGCTGGTGTACATTCATGTTGTCTTCAGATGGGTGGTGGTGCATCTCCATGTTGTGTGCAGATGGGTGCTGGCATGATTCCATGGTGTTTGCAGATGGGTTGTGGCATGCCTCCTTTTTGTCTGAAGATGGGTGGCGTCATGCCTCCATGTTGTCTGCAAGTTTCTCAAGTTGTTTCCCAAGTTGCAACCCACATCTGGGTACCTACCTCATCACTGGCCAGGCGCATGAGTTAAGTAGCAATCACAGCAGAAATCCGTAGAGGTGGACCTGGTTACTAAAGATGGTGGGTTTGCCCACCTCCAGCTCCCACAGCCCATACCCAGCCATTTCTCTGGAGAAACTAAAACTTCGAAATGTAGATTAAATGGTGGATGGACTGTAGCACCCCCTCTACAACATTACTTGAATTCATACAGACTTTAGATTTTGACACTACTCCATTTGTTTGTCCTAGTACAATAGGCCTCCCAAATAGTAGTCCAAATCCCATACTTCTTCACATTTTCCAAACTGAAGAAACACATTGTTTGCCCTCTCAAATTAGAGCAAAACACTCACCTTTTCGTTGCAGGTGCCCCACAGGCGAAGTACAACTTCTTCCACTTTTAAAACCAAACAGAAACTGTAAAAAAGGCAGCTTTCTTCCTTTAGCAGACATTAGGGGATTGCCCCTGGAATTCACAGAGGGATACTTTACTTCTCCCCCCCCCAGAGGGAGGGGGCACTGAGACCTGGACAGCGGTCTCCACCACTTAAAACTGGACACTGACCTTCTCTTTCAAAAGGTAAAGAGGAGACTTCCTTCTCCCAAGGAGGTACACAGAAAAACTCCCTTCCTGCTTGACAGTAAACAGGAGACTGACTTTGAAAACTCCCAACGTTCTATCTCACTCCCTCTGCTGCAGATTCCAATGTGGCTTATGCAGCTGCAACAGTTCTATGGTGATGTCATCTCTCAGTCTCAGCTGAGACTGAGAACAGAGTGAGACAGTGTGAAACCCATTTAACTGGAGTTTCACAAGCTGCCTTCCCTGCCTACCACTAGGTCTTACTGGGATTCTAGGAACCCCGGGTAACAAGGGGTTACATTAGCATTGCTTATCCTCCCTTAAATCTCTATCCTTCTGCAGCCTAATTCAGTTTAGACTTTCATTGACAGATTTCAGCTCAATTGGTTTTATTTAGCGAGAATACTAACCTGCTCCTATACCTTTCTTGATCTCACATATCCTGTTAATAGTCTCTGAGTTTTTGTGAATATATTTAAAAAAAGAATACAGAGGATAAATGGATCCTCCTGTAATGTCCACTTAGTACCTTTTTTGTACCAGTCCTGGTGAACCTGAGAAGCTAGGTAAGTAATATCTGGGATAAAATACAGCTTGTGAGAGAAACCCTGCAATAATATTTCTCACATGTGTTCAGCGCACTGGCGCAATGAGTGTGTCCAGGGATCCTTACTTACCAACCGTGTTACACTACAAAGAAAAAAAAAGGTTAAAAAATAAGAACTTGCTGGGGCATTTTTTTTTTCAGATTCAAGAACCAAGATTTACCTTTTTTGCTGATGCTGGCTAAGAATGTTGCTTGCTACCCCAATCCCCACACCTACCCAATTGAGTTGATATCCTGAGTGCTTGCCTGTTTCAGTGGAGGTGCTGAGTGTTTCAGCTACTTTGGGAATCCCAGCAATTATTTCAGCTGAGAGTTTCTCTCAGAGGCATTTTCCCACGTACACTATGACAAGGAATGCTTTGACGTCACCTTCTCCTGTGGGCATGGCCAGCTCTGTTGCATCAATATCTCTGCCTCCCTCAGATAAGAGTCCTCTTTAGTGACCTTTCCCTCAATTGCAATGATGGGAAATATTACGACCTTTGCCCACTTCTCACATATACATAGACAATGACAGCAGAAAAGACCACTGGTCCATCCAGTCTGACCATAAAACCTTAACAAATTGAGGACTTGTTGTCTATACAGGGTCCTAACCCACACTATCTGCCCCATGCTCACTGCCCTACTGCTACCACCCTAGGCAACCACTAAACCCTTCTTTTTTTGTCCCAGCCATGTTTGAAACCACAGATAGTTTTAGCACCCACCACATCAGCTGCTACATTGTTCTATGGCTCCACCACCCCTTCTGTAAAATAAAACTTTGTCATTTCCCTCTCGACTCTCCCCCCAGTTTTCACTCATGCCCCATGTTCTTATGCTAAATTGTTCCTAGCAGTTTATTTTGTTAATTCCTTTCAGGAACTTGAAGGTCTATATCATGTCTCCTCCTCTCTCGTCTGGCTTACAGGTAGTACATGTTCAGTGCCTTGCGTCAGTCCTTGTAAGATCTGCCCTGCTGACCCTGAATCATTTAGATCTCCCTATGCTATACTGTCTCCAGCCTGTCCTTATCGCTACACTATCTCCAGCCTGTCCTTATTTTTATGGCTGTGGGTGGAGCCTACAGCCATTTTGCTATCTGTAGCTTGAAAATGGAGTTTCGTGGAACTCATTTTTCGGTCATTTCAATGTATTCTTCCACATCTACAAATCACTATGACAACTAAAATAAAATAATCCCTTCTTTCTGTTTAGAATGTTGGAGACATTACTCCAAGCTGCTTATCTGAGAACCATAGGGTTACCACCTTTGGATGAGGTAAAAACCGGATCCGAAACCACACCCCAGACTCCGCCTCTGGCTCCACCCCTTTTTTTATGACTGGGGAGTATATCTCCTCCTCTAAAGCCATTTGTAATGTTGGAATAGACATTAATAGTGATAGGAAATCATTTTTACACAGTTATTTATTTTATTTATTTATTCAGTTATTTATTTTTATTCTTTGGCAACCAGGTTAACTCCCATAGGCCACATAGCCCATTTTACAGGAGTGACCCAGGAGCACAGAAAGGTTAAGTGACTTGCTCAGGGTCACACAGCATTTAAGTGGAGGTTGTGGGAATCAAACTCAGGTCTGCTGGATGTGCCAAGCTCAGCCACAGCTTATTGCTCAGCCCTCTGTTAAACACTCTCCCATTTTCCTTTCCATGTCAGCCATGTATTCTGATTCTTTGACCAATTTTTGATAACTTAATTATCAGTGCTTGTGCTTCCCTTAATACTGCACTGTGTTCCCCTTTACCTCAGCAGCTTCTGTTGTTTCTTTTCATATTTCTAAGACATTCCACAATTTCAGATACAACATTCCATGTTGTTCATCTGAATGACCTGTCAAAGTGTAGCTAATATCATGGAATGTTCAGGTAATACAAAAAATTAGAGCAAATGTAGTGATAAAAGCAATAAAGGTTATATTATTAATTTAACAAAAATGGGTATAAAACTTACCATGATATAGAACAAACAAAAAGAAACAAATGAGAGCACATAAAGGTGTAAAAACTGTTTCCTGTCATACCAGTAAAAGACCATACTTAAAATTCAGAGTGGAAAAGAATAGGTTAATTTACTGCTAATGATCTTAATGGCCATACTTTACACTTCTCAGACAGTCTGGTTTTACAAACAAAAGCAGGTCTGAGTGACTGTGACAGCAGAACTTGTTTGTAACCTGGACATGTAATGCAGCCAAAACAGTGAATTATTTGATACATCAGTTTTAAGAGTATAAGAGCACTTAAAATTGCCCAAAAACTGGACTGCATGTAACCAAAACCGGATGACCAGATAAGGACCCTTAAAACTGGATTATCCGGTCAAAAACCGGATAGGTGGCAACCCTAGAGGACCATTAGGAAACTGAAACTGCTTGTTAAATATTGGTTGCCTATTTTTTTTTTTGATAGTTCCTTCTGGGGCACCTGGTAGTTTAGTGGCCCCCACCAATAAATATTTTCAGAGCGCCTCTTTGCATTACAGCTCGTAATGCAGACAGTCGGTGGCTGGCCGTGGAGGTGAGATGGGCTGTGCCAGTCGCCGGCTGGCAAAGGGTGGGGGTGCTGGGTGGGCTGGTATGGATGGGTGGGAGGTGGGGCCACTAGACTACCAGGTATAATATAAATCATTATTTATTTCATTATGCTGGGAGCCGCTAGACTACCAGGGATATAAAATGTATTTAGAATAAAACAATACAGCTCGGGGGGGGGCACTAGACTACCAGGAATGTGGAAAAATACAGGGGGTTGGGGGCACTAGACTACCAGGGCACTATATAGTTAATATATTTTATTGGGGGACCACTAGACTACCAAGGATATAAATATGTTATTGTGATGGAGGGGCCATTAGACTACCAGGGATAGGTACTACATTATTTTGGGTATGCAGATGGGGCACAATGAAGCCCCCTGAGCAAAACCCACCATAATTGAATACTTTAGGGCACCCCTGGGCTACAAAAAACAATTTTCAAATCTGGCCATCTCCTCCTTTGCTCGTGATGCACAATCGCGATCAGAGATTCTCGCGATCAAAGAATTTGTCGGCTCACGATCAAAGATGGTTAGCGAGCCACGAACGAAGAATTTAAAAGCTAAAAACTCTATTTTTTGACCAATTTCAATGGAACCAAAGCCATGACTTGATAGATTGGGGCCCCCTGAGTAAAACCCATTGAAGTTTTACTTCAGAAGTAACCCCTGAGCTGAGATATTTGTGTTTGTGCGATCAGAAAACTGAAAACAAGATGGCGGACCTCGCGGTCAAAGAATTTTTGAAATTCCTTGGGATCAAAGATTCTTGAACCACGAGGCTGCAAATTCTTTGACCACCCAGTGGGACGAGATGGCTAGAACCCCCATTCTTTGATCGAAAGATATACATATAAATTTTCCCATTGACTTTTAATGGGAACTTAAAACTGCCATACCTTTTGAATGCCTTAATATTTTTTCACCAAACAAAAAGCGGCATATTCAGCCTCCAAAGCTCTTTCAAACGAGCCATCTCACAGAGTGGCATACCACACAACGGCCGTGCAGGACCACATTTAGAATGCCAAAAGGTGCCTCCAAAAATGGATCATTTTGCATTTTTCAGCGCTTTCGTACACGAAGACCGGCACACTGATCGAAACACAATTTGGCAAATCAAGAGATCTAGTGTGCCCCAATGCATGTACCACATTTCAGGTAAATCCATTGAACAGGTCCAAAGTTATTAACAGCCAAACTTTTGACTTTAGTTTGTAACTGGCCGCTCAACCCTAACTATAGTGGGGCGACCGCACCACTATAATATATATGGACATGTCTCTATTTGCAATAAATTTGTTTACAGACATTACTAGTATCTTTTGTAAGATTGTCTGACTTGTGATTACTAATTTTGAGTATAGTTCATGAAATAATGAGCTTGATATTTGGTATTTCGTATAGTCCCCCATTATGCCTTATGCATAGCATATAAATCCAAATCATTCCAAGGCCATCGTGACATATAATATTAACACTAAGCAGCAAATCAGAGCTCTCGTCCCAATAAAAGGCTACTGATATAATAAATAAAGAACAAAGTCATAAATAAAGAACCAGTGGCTTATGAAAAAATTTACAGGAATTTGATTCTGCCTTTGTGGGGAAAACACAGGGAAAATGAAGGCTTCTTACAGAGTAATGGTTATTTGGATCTGGGAGCACTGAATATTTCTTATCCTATATTTTGTATCTTGGGTAGGGCAGGGGAGATGCTACATCTCATTGTCAAAGGGGTGTTCATTTACACATTTGTGCACTGTATTTACTCAGACTATCCCAGATTAGATGCAATATCTTGTTTTCAGAGGGGTCATGATTTTACCATTTTTATAATGTATTCAGACTACCTAGTCCAGGGCCCTCATATTCAAAGGAGATATGGAGTGCATCCCAGTGGAAAAGGGAGATGTGCCACACACCTCCAACAGTGTGCAACAGTGTGATATTCAAATGTGCAGGATGCAACGTCCGCGAGGGAATGGGCTAGGGCATGCATATGCCGTGCTGCAGCATACTCAGTGGGAATGTGCCCCTCACAGTCCTGAGCACTGCGGCCCATCATTAGGCCATGAATAGCTGGCCTAACCTAGCCAGCCACCCACAGGCAGGCTGCAGATGTGAACCCAGGTGCACAGCAGCATGACAGCCCTGGTAGACTAGAGATACCCCCTTGTCCATCCCCAATCTAGCCAATGCCATCCCTGAAGAGCTCCATAGTGTAGGGCCTCCCCCCCACACCCGATTGCAACAGAGGAAACCATGGTCCATATCCATAGTCTAGAGGACTCCCAGAGGACTCCCATCCACCGCCCCTGTACACAGACACACTCACTCCCCCATACCCAACCTGTTGCAAAGACTGGCACTGCCCTCAACACCCTGCCATGGTCAGCCATTAACTGCACTGAACTCAGGCTGGGGACCTGCACTCTGGAATGACCCAACTGTCTGTACCATGCATTGGGGCACCATGCCAGCTGTGGATCCATCAGCGTATGCAGCTGTGTGTACATCCCTGGCAAATTGAAGAAGGAATTTTCATACCTCCAATGCATGCCTTGTCAATGCTGTATCTTCCTGCTATCATACACCACTGCAAGTCCACACTCTCCCCTGTTCTCCTGTGTAACATGCCACCCTCCAGACTTCTGAAGTATCCTGGGTGCCTTGGGGTGTAGTATTCTGTAATACCATTTGCAGTGTACACTTCAGGCTATAGATAGTTCATCTGCAGTTCCCCAATTGTACAAATGAATGGGAGATCAGCTGTAACATGCCTGTTTTGGGACCTGTGTGAGTGGGTACAGCATTGGCCATCACCTACACTGAGCAGTGCCATGGCACCAGGATGATGGATCCACATGCAAGTGCCTGAGGAGTATGGCCACTGGATGTTATCACCCACACACAGCTCATACCTATGTATAACACATTCCAGCATCATATTGCGAGTGCTGTGCCACCTGCCAATAGAGTGGTATGATCCCATTATGGAGCCAGTCATCGCAATGGGATGGGCTAGGGGGCAGGGAGGGGGCTGTCTGTGCACTGTTGAGGGGGAGCAGGGCCACTACATTATGGACATGGACTGTGGGTGTATTCAGGTGCAATTAGGGATGGCATTGGGGTCCCTACAATATGGAACCAAAAGAACCTGGAATACGGTACAATTGGGGCTGGTGGAATGGGTGGAGGGGTGCCACTATACCACCAGAGACTTCAGGACTTGTCCCACATGGGAGCGATTGGGGTCAGGGCTTGGGGGCAACAGCTGCTCTGGTGCATTTATCCCCATGCCAACATGCAAAAGGGCTGGTAATGAGCATGCATAAGGCCACTTTGCACCCTGCATGCTCAATTAGTTCATTTGCATTCCTGGGCTGAATATTGCCCATGGGGGCTGTGGTGCATGCCAGTATGTGCCACACATTTCCCCAGAAGATATTCAGTCGGGGTCACCCTGGATGCACCTGACTTGGCAGCCGTCTGCACTGCAACTCCCATCCAGGGTCACATTTTCAACAGGAATGATGAAGCCCGCCAGCATGAAGCGCAGTGTCACAGGCTTATTGTATGACAAAAGGGATTAACTTCCTTTGAAACTGCATTGTTTGCTGCAGTAATTTTACTGCAGAATTCTGCGGTGCCACACTTCATCCCAGTGGACTTCACTGTATGTACACCACGTATTGGTGGTGCATTCTCTTTGAATGTTGTATCAGTGCCGACCGGCGCACCCTCTTTGTGCAACGCATCTTTCTGCTCGTGCATTGATCTGGCACTTAATATATCCCCCCAGATGTAAAATATTGTTTTTAGTGCATTCTGATTTCACACAATGCAGCATAATATTGTGTAAATGTAGAGCCCCACTGAAAATAAGATACCAGTTCTTCTGTGAACTATTCAAACTAAATGTATTGCAATCAGCAGGCATATTCTAGGAAAACACATTGTAAAAATGTGTAAAAGGAAGACCACATTGAAACTGCCTCTCCACAGATCTGCATAGTGCAAGTTCATTAGAAATAATGGCTAAAAGCATCCCAATAGCTCTCCACAGCCATATCGGCTCTGACCCGAGTTTGTTCTTTAGGTGACGACTGCAGAACTGGATACAGTACTCTAGGTGGGGCCTCACCAGTGAGCTATAGAGAGTAATACCTCCATCATTCTTCTGTAAATAGACCTTGCTATACACCCCAGGATCCTGCTTGTCTTGTTGTAGGCCTTGTTACTCTGGTTTGATTGTTTTAGGGAGTCACTGATGATGACCCCTAGGTCTCTTTCCTCAGAGGTCATGCAGAGCTTTACCACCCAATCCTGCACTCTGTCCTGGGTTCTTGTTACCTATTTGCATCACCTTAAACTTTTTGGCACAGAATTTCGACTGCCAAACCTTTGCCCATCATACCTTTTGCAAGTCTCTTTGCATATCCCTAATCCCTCCTCACTGTCTACTCAGCTAGAGAGCTTAGTGTCATCTGTGAAGAGGCATATCTTGCTTGGATTCCTTCTCCCATGTTGCTGTGATGAACAAAGTGAAAAGGTCTGGACCCAGGACTTATCCTTGCGGCACCCCACTGGTGACCTCCCTCTCTTCTGATTTGACTCCATTAACCCCAACTTTCTGCTGTCTCCCTTCCAACCAGTTTCTCAATTCATCTTACTGTGTCTTTTACTGCATCTCGATTCTCTAGCTTCTCTGGGTGTGACCAGTCCTTCTGTTGTCATACCTCTGCCTTCTGCATTCCAGACCCCCCCCAAGCAATCTTGTAAGGTGAAGGTCACACCCAGCAGATCGGTCATGCATTTCAGGGAGCCATTCACATGGGAAGGTAATGCTTTTAAGGTATCAGTGAGACAATATTTTTTAAGTTTAGTGATGTGTAATTGTTCTTAGATCATTGTTTGTATGTAATTGTTATATTTGTATAATTATATTGTATTGTTTTTATGTTGTTTGTGTATTACATCCTGACTATAACATTGATTATGGTCCCAGGTCGCACTTGAAAAAGGGCCTTGGCTCATATTGTTTACCCGGTAAACAAAAGTTTAAATAAAAATAAAAATAAATAAGTAGCAACTGCCATCTTGGATCCTGCTTGCAGCTTCCACAAGATTCACTGGCATTGTTATATAGTAGGTAGACTTGGTGATGCGCACATCTCCCAAGGGTAGCCATCTTGGATCCCACATCACAATCTTGTGAGATCTCCCATTGTCCATCTTAGGGTTGGCATTTAGACAGAATCATATATCTACAGATTGTTGCTGCTATCATATGGTCATGGGTTCAATGGCCATCTTGTGGGAGCAGATCTTGGCTGCCATATTGTTAAGGGAAACTTTTGCTATAAGGCAGAGCCACTCATTGCCTTTTATGTTACTTAACAAAATAACAGGCCATCTTAACAGAGGGGCTATCTAACATTCAGAGAACAGCTACACCCCACCAGCAGCATCAGCAACATCAACCAGCATTTGGGGAGGTGTCAGCATGGCTCAGTTGGTAGCACATCCGCCTCTGGACCAGAAGGTCATGGGTTCTCATCCCACAGCGGGATTGGACTTTCACCTTAAATGCTGGCATCTGAGTGCAGTACTGGGGGGTGCTGTACTTCAGATGAGACATTAAACCAAGGTCCCTTCTACCCATCCTGGTGTTGTCCAGGTGGAAGTTAAAGAATCCAGGGCACTCTTCGCAAAGAGTAGGAGACATTCCTGGTGTCCTGGTCAACATTCCCCTTCCCATAAACCAGTTCATGCAATTGTCCAGGCTCTGTGTGGGTGTTGATATGCTATATGGTTGCCATTACACATTCAATCACTTCACTACCAGTCTAGCATTGTTTGTAAAGTGCTTTGGAATACACTGTATATGAAAAACCCTATATAAATGCTGATTCTTCTTCTTCTTCATTTGGAGGGAGACAAAGTAAAGAGGCCAACTGAATATCAGTACATTATCAGTATCAGAGAGAGAGAGAGCGTGAGAGATAGATCCAGACTAGTCACTTCAGCTAACAATACATCTGGGATGGAGACAAATTGGACACTTCAGTTCCTGTTTGTACAAATTCTTAACCAGGACATCTTCTCCTCCAGGTTCTTGGAGTCATATGTCATCATGGCACCATCAAACAAGTTCAGATCTTACTGGCTTCTTCTTGACTCAACTTAGAGCTGGTTTTGTACAGTGTGTGCTGTAGAAAAAGAAATACAAGGACAGGAAGAGGACAATGCTGGGTCATTCCTAACCCTTTCCTATGATGAGTCCTCTTCAGGAGCCCAGAATAATATAACACCATTAACTGTGGACCTATCCCATACAGCTATCTTGCTAGAAGTACTTGAACAAATGAAGTCCAGTCCTATGGATCAGAGGGATCCGCCCTCAGCTCCGAGGTGCCATAAGACCTTAACATACAACAGCAACCAAAAATCTGAATTGGCTAATGAGGAGGGCAAAAAAGGTCATTCAGAACTAATCACATCTGGGTAATGACCTGGAGACAATATGAATCAATTAGTGAGAATGGTTAAAGTTTCCCTTGGTCTGGTGGAACAGAAAGTTCCTAAACAATCATCTGTGGATTTGTTGCTTCAGTTTCCATCAGCGAAGAACCCCACATTTCCTGTGTGCAAGGCAAGTGACCATATCCTCTCTAATGAATGGAACTTGCAGGACCTGACAAGAAAAATCCTATACCATTCCCAAAGCCTACAGAGACACTTGGACCATGCCACTAAAGATAGATCCCCCAGTCACAGCTTTGTCATACTAAGCAGCAATATCAGTAGAAAGAATCACAGTGCTGAAGGAGTCTACGGACAGGAGAGCAAAAAAATATCTTAAGCAGCAACACGAGGTAGTGGGGATGCTAATGACTGCAAACTCAGCAGCCAGATACATCAGCAGGGCTCTCCTGTGATGAATGGAAATGATTATAGAGGAGATGCCAGAGGGTTTGGACCACTACCAGCCGCTAGAATATGCACTACAGGCATCAAGGTACCTGCCAGACATATAGCAGCACCAGTCAGGATATAATGCAGTAATGTTGCAGTATATCACAAAATACTGCAGTATACTGAGAGGGACAATGTAACTCAATAGCAATTAAGCCCTTTTGTCAAGCAGCATTTTGCGACATCACTTACTGCAAGTTGTTGCATTGCACTGTAGCAGATTCATTCAAGTTTGGAGCATAGATGTATATGGTGCCAAACAGGGCTTGAAGGACTCTGTGGCTCAAGTTATGGCAAGTGGACAATGAGTCCAAATAAACACTAATGAAGCTTCTGTTCAAGGGTTCCCTTCTTTCTGGAAAAGTGCTTACACCATACCTTAGAAATTGCACAGGGGGGAAGGACTCAGAGATAGGGACCTGAGATTACCTTCCCTGCCATCCTTTTCTAATACATTCCATCATTTTCCCCCCAAACAAAGAGAAACAAAATCAGCAAGGTTCCACACAGCAGTTCTTCAAGAGCCAGTCATCAGGCAGATCCTACGATTTCTAGTGCAAATTCATTAAAGGGAAAGGAAAATTCTCTGGTAAAAATCACTTCAACAAAGGAAACAAGCAATGAAACTAAGATGCCCACAGTGATGAACGCAGCAGTAGGAAACAGACTGCAGTTCTTCTTATCTCAGTGATCAAGATCAAAAATGGACTGATGGATCCCAGAGATACTGTAATCAACAAGGCTATGCTTTAGAAATGTCACAAGGACAGGTCCAGAACAGACATAGTCCATCTTGTTGAGTCCCTCAGTGCCCAAAGAAGAGAGACATTGTTAAAAGCAGTGCAGGACCTTCTATTGAGTCAAGCAATGTCAACAGTACCATGAGAAGAAGAGGGTCAAGGAATGTACTCAATATGTTCTGTAGTTTCCAAAAAGATAGGAAGGATGCAAGTAGTCCTCTAACTAAAATTCTTAAACCAACACATAAAATACAGACAATTCAAGATGGAGACTCTCAAATCCACACTGATGGCAATCAGGCCACATGATTTCCTAACATCTATAGATTTGAATGGCACCTATCTTCATATCCCAGTTATCCCTCTCATCACAAAAACCTGAGGTTCTAGGTTCATGACAAATATAATTAATATATATGTCTATCCTTCAGTCTATCATCTGCACCACAGATCTTCACCAAGATTCTAGTGGTGCTAGCGGCCAAAATGTGGACAGAGGAGATTCACATTATTCTCTACCATGAAGACTTGACTGATAAGGAGATGGTCATCAAATGAGATGCAAAGGGCAACAAACATAGTCATCTGGTGCCTGACAGATCACAGCTGGATCATCAATATGCAAAACAAAGCCACCTCCAACCAACCCAGACAATCATTAACTTGAGGGTGACAGGCTACACAACAATAACCAGAGCAAGACCCTCAAGGGACAATAGTGAAACAATGCAGGGATCACGCAACCAAGTTAGTATGGGACTTTCTTCAGGTACTGGGCTTGATGGCAGCAACCAAAGACATGGTTCCATGGGCCAGATTCCACATGCAGCCATTGCAACTCAGCATTCTAGACACGTGACACATGTGACCCACACTCTTAGATTTACAGCACAGTTGTCACATTATCTATAGCAGCAGTATGCAGCATGACATAATGGACCAACAAACACAACCTCAGCAAGGGAGTTCCACTGCACCAGGAACCAACATGAACTATCCCAAGAGAATACTAGTCTGGTGGAGTGTGGAATAATCATTGCAGGCAAGAAGGCACAAGGAAAATGTACCGATTCAGAAGCCAAACATCAAATCAATGTACTAGAGATGCAGGCAATACATCAGGTGCTACACTACTGCACAAGTCAAATAAAATACCAAGCTATACTCATCAAATCAGACAACCAGATATTGGTGGCACACATAAGCAAGCAAGGAGGGATAAGAAGAGGAGTAATGATACTGGAGACATTCAGAATACTCTAATGGGCAGAGACACATCTCCGATCATATGAGCATGCAAAAATAGCCATCAGAAGAAGACCTTATGGTCTAGCGAGTCTGCCTGATTGTGGTACCCCAATCATATATTATCATACATTATAATGGGTCATAATAATAATAAATAATAATAATAATTTTATTTATATGGCACCTTTCCATTGCCAAGGCGCCTAGCAACATAAAAGTCATATAACATCAAATAACAGAACAATACAGTTAAAATCAAATGCCAGTACAATAATAAATACTTCAATTATCTAAAAAAGCTTTTTGCCACAGATAGGTTTTTAAGCCCTTCTTAAATTCCTCCACAGTTGCACACTCCTGCAACCGACAGGGTAGAGAATTCCAAAGGGTGGGGGCTGTGTAAGGAAAAGCTCTTGAACCAGATAACTTCAAATTCACCCTTGGAATCTCTAACAACCCCTTGTCAGCCAAGCAGAGTGATCGACCGGGGCAGTAAGGAACCAGAAGCTCTTTCAGATAGTCTGGGCCCTGTCCATGTAGGGTTTTAAAAGTCAGTAAACCGACTTTAAAGGTGATCTGCCACCGTATTGGCAGCCAGTGCAGTTCACGCAGCACCAGAGTAATATGGCAGGATCAAGTAGAACCTGTCAAAAGCCAGACTGCCGCATTCTTCACCAGCTGCAGGTGGCAGATTTCAATCCCAGAAAGCCCTAGATAAAGGGAGTTGCAGTAATCCAAGCACGAGGACACAAAGGCGTGGACCAGGGTGGGAAGGTCGTCAGACAGAACTAGATGCCTAACCCTGGCAATATTCCTAAGATGATAAAAGGAGGTTTTGATGACAGCCGACACCTGGGAATGTAGGGTCAGTCCATCATCAAAAAACTACCCCCAGGTTACGCACTCATTCAGAGGTCGGGAGTGAGATGCCACCAAGAAAATTCCAGAGGGCGCACCAACTCCCAACCCCCCCATCTGATGACCCGGCTCTACAACCAGTACCTCAGTGTTTTCTGAGTTCAATTTCAGCCAACTGGAATCCATCCACTCCTGGATTTCTTTCAGACAGTTATTAAAGACCGAGAGATCTCCATCTTGGTCGGGTGCAAAAGAAAGGTAGAGCTGGGTATCATCTGTATAACAGTGAAACCTCAGCCCATACCTTCTTACAATGTCTCCGAGGGGTAGCATATACACCGCGAACAGCATGGGTGACAGCACTGAACCCTGAGGCACCCCACAAGATAAAGCAGTTGGGCCTGAAGAAAAAAACCCAGACACAACTCTTTGTGTTCTACCCGTGAGAAATGATGTAAACCATCTGACGACTGTCCCCAACAATCCAGAGATATGCCTCAGGCGTCCTATTAACACCATGTGGTCCACGGTGTCAAAAGCTGAAGAAAGATCGATCAAGAAGAACCAAGATGGAACAGCTTTTCCGATCTCTCGCCATCAGGAGATCATTGAGCACCTGAACCAGCGCTGTCTCGGTACTATGTCTCTTCCGAAAATCGGACTGGAGTGGTTCATAGATGTCATGGATGGTCAAATGGTCTTCCAGCTGTGCTGCCACTACTTTCTCAATCACCTTCCCAACAAAGGGAAGGTTAGAGATAGGACTGTAGTTTGCAAGCAAGTCTGGGTCCAAGGTTGCTTTCTTTAAGAGTGGTGTCACCACCGCCTCTTTCAGGGAGCTGAAGAACTCTCCCGATTCCAAGGAGCACCAGACTATCTGCACAAGGACCGGATCAATGATGTCAATACAACCAAAAATTAGGGAAGTCAGTCCAGGGTCCAAACTACAGCATGTAGGGCGCACACTCTGGATAATCCTCATGACATCCATGAACTCTAGTCGACTGAAGGTACTCCAGGAAAACTGAGGTACGGTGACCCCGTACTGATCACAAACAACCCCCATAGGGTGTGCTGGCTGCAGTAGCGCCCTGATGTCGACCACCTTATTTGCAAAGAATCGAGCAAGCTCATCGCACTCTAATTGCGAAAAAGCTTTCCGAACATGCAGACAGGCTGGGTTGTACGTCTGTCCACAGTTTGAAATAGCTGAGCTGGTCGATTATGAACAGCCACAATCTCCCTGGACAGGAATTCTGCCTTCTTACGGGTGATTGCAGATTGATAGACTAAAGAATGGTCCATCAATCTAAGGTGGTCGGCATCGCGGGTGGACTTTTGCCAGCAATGCTCTGACCTTCGCCCTAATCTCTGCATCTCCCTCAAAGTCCCATCAAACCAAGGGGACCTGGGGCGAAGAGACAGAGATAGGGTGAAAATGGGATGGAGCAATAGAATCCAGAGCCACAAAAATGGCTGTATTATAGGCTGACACGAGGGTCTCTGGATCATTGCTTACCAACGTGGGGGACGAGAGGTCAGGATTGCCGCAAGGCCATGGGAACTTATATCCCATAAAGGGCAGAACCTAACCATCTCCACAGGGGTAGGCCTTTGAGGGGGAGTGCTAAAACTAAACCCCACGGCGTAATGATCAAACCACCCAACTGGTTCCACCCCCAAGTCAGATGTTTTGATCCCTAGGAGGACGATTAAGTCGAGAGAGTGTCCATGTTTATGAGTAGCAGTGGAAACCACCTGTGTAGGGACCAAAGATTTCATTAATTGGAGGAAGTGTTGCCCAAATTGCAAGAGTTCATCGTCAACCCAGGCATTGAAGTCACCCAGAACCATTATGACCCCCCTTCCACACCAACCCTGAACCTCTCCTTCACCATGTTACACCCCCTCTTGAATCCGCCACCATCTTTTGAGTGACTACCTCATATGGAAGTTCATTCCACCATGTCACTGCCCTATCTGTAAAAAAAATGTCTTCCTCCCACCAGCTTAAAACAGTGCCCTCTTGTGGTATTGTTATCATGCCCTTGTTTATACCTTTCAGGTAGATGAAAGTTTCAATCATGTCCCCTCTTTTGCTTCTCTCCTGGAGGGAGTACATGTTAAATTCTGTCAGCCTGCCCTGATATGTCCTGCTTTGTTGTCCCTTAACCATCTTTGTTGTCCTCCCCTGAACTGCCTTAAGCTGGTTGATATCCCTTTTCAGGTAGTGTTTCCAGTATTGTATGCCATACCCCAGGTGAGGTTGCACCAATGATCTGGGCAGCGCAAGTATAACCTCCTCCCTTCTGTTCGGAAACCCACTAGCTATGCAACCTAGCATTCTGTTTGCCTTGGCTGCTGCCTTCCTATGCTGCGTAGCATGTTTAAGGTTGCTGATGATGGCTATCCAAAAGTCCTTTTCCTCCTCAGATTCAAGGACCTTAACCCCTTCAAAAAGGCCATATTTGGCCTTTGTGATCCTCCTTCCTATGTGCATGGCCTTGCACTACTTTGCATTGAACCACAGCTGCCACATACCTGACCACCTCACCAGCCTGGCCAATGGTCTCCATCAGTTTACCCACAATGGTGGTCAGACTGACTAGCCTGTAGTTGTCAGGGTCATCCCTGGACCCAATCTTGTGTGGTGGTACCACATGCATGGTTCTCCACTCCTCTGGTACCACCCTTATTATCCAAAGAGCTATTTAACAGGTCTGGCAGCAGACCAGCTAACTCTGGGGCCAGTTCTCTCAATGCTCTTGGATGCATAACATCCAGACAAGGGGACTTGCTGACCTTAAGGGAAATGAACCGTTTCCTAATCCTGTCCTTTATTATCCTGTACTCAGCCACATCCCCCCACCCCCATCCTCCCTTATGGCACAAGTTCATCCTTTTCTTTAGTAAAGACAGGGCAGGAGTATTCATTCAACACCTCTGCTATCTCTTTAGTGCCTTCCACCCCTTCTCCCTTTTTAGCTTCGCTATGCCTACCTTGAAGAAAGCTTTCCCTCCCTCCTTAATCCCCTCCTCAATTTGTAGTGCCTTCCGAACCTTGGCCTACCTGACTATCTTACCGGCCACCCTAGCTTTCTCCAAGTAGATCCCCTCATTCTCATCCTTGCGGAACCTCCTGTACTTCCTATGTGAGGCTCTCTCGGCCCTCACTGCCTGACTCACCTCCTTACTAAACCAACTTGGTTTTCTGGCCTTAGAATTCTTCCCGTACTGCTTTAGGCATGTGTTATTGTCTGCTGTGATTTCTTCCCTGATGGTGAATAAATGAGTTTAATAAATCAGGTGATTTTCAAATAAATATGTATTTTTACTTAGATGCTTGCCTCCTCCCTGCTGCCACTCTTGTGTAGCGGAACCACAACAGCCCTCCTCTAGTCCTCTGAAACTACACCTATCTCTAGTGAGCTGCTGAATAATGTTGACAGAGGGGCAGCTAGCACCATGCTCAGTTCTTTTAGAACCCTTGGGTGAATCCCATCCGGTCCCATTACCATGCTCTCCTTTAGGGCTTTCAATCCCTTCCAGACGGTCTCCTCCAAAAATGGAGTTATGGTCACTCTCCCCAATGCCTGCTGATACTTGCTGGTCCACCACCCTTCCACCCACCAACTGTGAAGACTGAGCTAAAGTACTCATTTAAAATTTTAGCTTTAAAGTCCTGTAAACTCTACAGCTGAACGAGGCTGCTGCAAAAGCAGTGACATCTGACTTGTAGAAATTTGTTATTGTATGCAGAGACTCCACTCAGGTACTTTTACTGGACCTAGTAGTTGAACTCTGGCTTGTCTATATGAGAAGATGATGGTCGATTGAATCCACCTGGTAGCAGAGTCCTTATATGTTTTCTTGTCCTGATGTTGACCAGAGGTGAGGACCACAAAACTTGTAGTCTTGTACAGTTGCTTTGTTTGTTTTAGGTACTACTTTAAGGCATGTCTAGGATATGAAGTATGCAGTTCTTTTTCTTTGTGATTCTTGGGCTTAGGACAGAAGGACGGCAAGACAAATTCCTGATTGCAGTGGAACATAAGTCACTTTTGGCAAGAAACGTGGGTGCGTACATAATACTACAGAGTTCTGATGAAATACAGTATAAGGCTCTTTGGAGGAGAGTACACCAGTCTTTTTGATTCTGCTAGCTGAGGTAATAGCAATGAGGAAGGTGACCTTCATCTTAAGATGGAGAAAGGAAGGGATGCCTCCATCATATGTTCGAATGGGGCTTTTGATAGAGCCTGAAGGACCCAATTGAAGCACAATGAAGGTACAATAGACTTTATTGGAGGATGTTTCAGGGTTGCCACCCTCAATAACCATCTGATGTGAGGGTGTGACCCATGAAACTTTCTGGATTCCATTAGTAGCCAAGCTCCCAAGGTGGAGATTTGTACCCTCAAAGATGTCAGGTGCAGCCCTTTTTCGAAACCTTCCTTGAGGGATTGAAGGTGGCTTGGTAAGGTGGCAATCTGATTGCCTGCATTCCTACATCAGAGTCCGAAAAAAAACTTCTGCCAAATTCTGTTTCTATGTTTCTATGTTCTGTAGTACACCTTGGAGGCTGATTAGCATCTGGAGTATATCATTATCTCTCAATTACCTCTGTGGAGTATCCTGACTTGTCTATAGTTGTCTTGTGAATTTCCAGGCCAAGAGGGGAAAACTGTGGAGATATGGATGAGTTATGGGCCCCTGGTAAAGAAGATCCAGACTGATTTGCAATTTAAGTGATGGATCCTTTGCTATGTGGATTAGACCATGGTCAGTGGGACCAGTATGGGCAGACCAAGATTAGCTCCTTTTTGGCCTCTGCTGCCTTGTGTAAAACCCTGGACAGACTGGAAATGGGAAAAAGATGTACAGAAGTCCATGTTGAACCCAGTTAAAGGAGAAAGAGTTTCTTGCCAATGCATGATCTTCCCTTGTAAGAGAACAGAACAGCTGGATTTTGGCATTTTGGCTGGAGACAAAGAGAACAACCTGGGGGGATACCCAACATGGAGTTAGCCATTGAAATATACTGTTTTTCACTTCCCATTCTCCTAGAAGAATGTCTTTGTGGCTAAGCCAGTCCAATGTGAAGTTGTTCTGTCCTGGGATGCAAGCAGCTGAGAGGCTTGAGAGTTGATTCACAGCCCAGTGGAGTAATTGCATAGTTTCTTGAGGCATGCGCCTGCTCCTGGTTCCCACCTGCCGGTTGATGTGTGTTATTGTGGCCCTGTTGTCATTGAGGACAATGACAAGTTGGTGGAGAATGGTGTCTTTGAACCTCTGTAGAGTTAGGTGTACTGCTCGCATTTCCTGCACATTGATGTGGAATTGTGACTCCAGTAATGACTGCTTACCTTGAGCTGAGAGTTGAATCAGGTGGGCACTACACTCTCTGACACTAGCATCCATGGTGATTTGTGCCTGCTGCGGATGGCCCACTGCATGGCCCTACATTAAGTTGAACCTTACAGTCAGGGTTCAGTTAATTTATTTTTACTGGAAGTCTAATACTTCCGTGAGTCAAAATCTGGAAGTCATTCCAGTTTTTTGGAAGTCAAAATACTTCCCAGAAAACTAATATTCTAGGAAGGGTCAATTTATAGATGTTCATATAAACATTAGTAGTAAAATACGATTTCTTTTGGAAAATCCATCATTTCTTGTCTTCTCTACCATCAATTTTGGAAGTCATCCAATTTTATTTTTTATATGTGGAAGTCAATGACTTCCTCCCACTTTACTTTGGAAATTTTTGCCTTATTTTTGGAAGTCAGGTACTCCCAAAATGGAGTTAACTGACATCCAGTCCACCAACTGAGACTGTCCTTCACGTGTTGCAAAACTGTCACTTTGAGGTTTTTGCTCACCCTGTAGGGCGACTATTGTTTGAAGAGAGTCTCTTGAGTTGGTCACATGTGAATCATGGCCCATTATACTTTGTCTGCCAGTGAAACACTCATTGCTGTGAGTTGCATGAACAATTGGGTTGGTAGTTGAATGGTGTGTTGAAATTTCTGAAGAAGTGTTTGTAAGTCCAGAAATTTTGTTATGGTTGGGAAGCATTTGCCCTGGCAAGTTCTGAAGTCTGCCACTAGGTGACTCAGTATTTGCGCTGGTATCAAGGAACTCTTGTAATGGTTGATGACAAAACAGTGGGCTGTCAGGCACTAGATGGCTGAGGCAACTGCTTGATAAGCCAGCTTGCATTGTGGCACTTGCGTCAAGATGTCGTCCAAATGGAGGGACAACTGAATCCCTTCATTCCTGAGATGTGCAATGACAGCCACTAGGATCTTTGAGAAGACTCTGGAGGCCGACAAAAGCCCAGATGGAAGTGTTCTAAATTGGAAGTGACTGTTCTGGACTTTGAACCTCAGATACTGCCTGCGAGACTCCTAGATGGGAATGTGCAAGTAAGTGTCCTGTAGGCTATGGAGGTCAGATAGTCTCCTTGCTGAACTTCCCTGGTGGTGGATGAGAGGGTCTCCATCATGAAGGACCCGATTGGGACAAAGAGGTTCAGGAATTTTAAGTCCAGTACTGGTCTGAAACTCTCTATGTGTTTTGGAATGATAAAGAAAAGGAAGTATACACCTCTGTTGAATTCCAGAAGGTGTACTGACTCTGTGCCACACAAGGGTGAGGGTCCTGGATTTCAGAAGGGCTGACTTAACAAAATGGGAAATGCATTTGAGAAGGCCTGGTGAGGGGTGTTGAGGGGGGGGGGGTGGAAGGAGAATGGGCCAAAATAAAAGACAGCATAGTAAATACAAGAAACGTGTACATCAGGCAAATAAACAAAAGCAGAAAAGGGGGAAGAGACCATTATGGTTCTCGAGGGAAATGGCAGAAAAGGTAAGGGCAAAAGCAGTGGTATTCAGAAGGTATAAGAAGATGCACAGAGAGGAGGACAGAGTAGTGTATTTAGGGAAATGGAGTGAGGCAGGTGTGGCAGTAAGAAGCACAAAAGTGCAAGCTAAGGAAAGAATAGCCAAGACAGTACTGAAGGAGAAATGAGACATTTTTCAGGTATATCAGCAAGAAAAGGAAGACCAAGAGAGGGAATGCACAGTTAATAAGAGGTAGGGGGCTATACTGAAGGTGACCAAGAAGAGGCAAACATCTAGCCGACCCAGTGGCATGGAGGGCTAAGGCATCCTGTCTTACGTCCTGCCATACCAGAGACCCGTGTTCATACTGCAGGTGGGTTACTAGGGGTCAGCCAGGGAGGAGAAGGATCGGGTGTCCCAGGGACAGCGCTCCTTCTCTGGGGAGGGGAGCAATCAGTTGTCAGTGCATGCCTGGCCCCCAGAGGTGGTTGGGGGCTGGCACACCGATGCTGCTGACAAGTGGTCAGAGGCGGGAAAGACGCCTGACGGGACATGCACAGGAGTGTGCATGGTATCGTCACTGGCATCATTGCACACTCTGCCCCTGAGGGAGAAAATAGGTGGAAAAAGAAGTTCCCAGCTGGATGATGGAGGAAGCTCACAAGTCCCACTGCCAAATAACCACGGCACCGATCAGAACTGGATCCAGTATTCGGTGGGGCTTGGGGTACCCCTGCCAACCGCACCGGGGGCAAGCCCTGTAGGTAGGTGATTGGCATTGGTTGGTGGACATTGGGCGATTGGACTGGGACTCCCTCCTGATCGAGGGCCATGGAACAAGGTGAGGGGTATAAAATGGTAACAAAAAAAAGGCTAACATCTTAAACAAATATTTCTGCTTAGTGTTCATAGTTGAGGGGGAAAGGGAGGAACCACAAATAAGCACCAAGAGACTGGACACCAGTCTCTTTTCTGAAGAGAGTGTCAGGAAAGCATTCACTAATCTGAGGGTGGACAACACCATAGGACCAGACGGGGTGCATCCAAGAGTGTTAAAGGAACTCAGGGATATGCTGGCTGCATCTCTGACAGACTTGTTTAATAGATCACTGGAGACCTGCCTCATCCTGGAAGACTGGAGAAGGGCAGACATAGTCCTACTTCACAAAAGTGGTAGAAAGGAGGAGGTGGGGTAATTGATGGAAATACTATTAAGGGAGAGAATCATGGAACATCTGGAATCTGGTGGACAGTAGTTTTACGGAGGGGAGGTCATGCCAAACAAATCAGATAGATTTTTTTTTGACTGGGTAACCAGGGTGTTGAATCAGGGTGGGGGGAGTAGTGCATGTTGCTTACTTGGAGTTCAGCAAGGCCTTTGACACCATTCAACATAGGAGGCTGGAAGACAGGTTGGGTAGCATGGGGGTGGGCAATAAGGTGGTAAACTGGGTAAGAAACTGGTTAAGGGATAGAAGAGAGAGGGTGGTGGTAAAATGACTTTGCTCTGAGGAGGGGAGAGTGACCAGTGGGGTACCACAGCGGTCAGTACTAGGGCCAGTCCTCTTTATTGTCTTCATTAGTGACATAGCGGAGGAGCTAGAAGGGAAGGTCTGCCTCTTGTGGATGACACCAAGATCTGCAACAGAGAGGGCACTCCTCCTGAGGGGGTGCAAAGGATGGAAAGAGACTTGAAACAACTTGAGGAGTGGTCAAAAGTTTGGCAACTAAGGCTTAATACCAAAAAGTGCAAAATAATTCACTTGAGTCACAGAAACTGGGGAGTCCAGTACAAACTGGAGGAAGAGATACTAGCAGTGACCAAGCAGGAAAGAGACCGAGGGGTAATCATATTGGATGACCAGAAGGTTGCCAGACAATGCAACAAAGCAATCTGGAAAGCTAGTAGATACTGGGATGTATAGGTAGGGGTATTACCAGCAGGAAGAGAGAAGTGGTGTTGGCAATATATAGGTCTTTAGTAAGACCCCACCTGGAATACTGTGTCCAGTTTTGGGGGCTACATCTCTTGAAGGACATAGACAGGATAGAGGCTGTCCAAAGGAGGGCTGCCAAGATGGTACAGGGTCAACATCAAATGTCCTATGAGGAGAGTCTAAGGGAACTAAGCATGTGCACCCTAGAGGAGAAGAGGGAGAGGGGGATATGATTAAGACCATTAAATACCTCAAGGGGGTGAATAAGGTACAATTGGGAGATAATTTTCAGAGGAAAGGGTGCTCCAGAACAAGGAGCAATGATATGAAGCTGGAGGAGGGGGTAGGTTTAGGAGACATGTGAGGAAATACTTCTTACAGAAAGGGTAGTGGACGCCTGAAACAATCTTCCAGCGGAGGTAGTGGGGTCAAAACAGTGGTGGGATTCATAAAAGCCTGGGATAAGCACATGAGAATCATAAAGTATAGGTGATGGGGTGGCAGAGAAAGTGCTGTAGACCTGGAAGGGACTAGCCGTGCAGCCCTTATCTGCCATCATTTTCTGTGTTTCTGTTTCTGAAGCAAGTCTTGTTACCGCTTAAAGCATTAAAAGTAATTTGTCAGGCTCAGAAGATAGGAGTGATGGAACAACATGAGGAAGGGGAGGCTTTGAGTCAAACTCCATAAGGCACCCCTTGCTCACAATGTCCAGGACCCATCTGTTTATTGTTGAATGGACCCATTACCCTAGAAAAGTAAAAAGTTTGCCTTCAATGTGAGGATGGTCCAGACTGTCTTACTGTGAAAATTTATTGTTTGAGTTTCCGGGGTCACAGTTTCAACTTCTTCTGCCCCAGTTGTTTCATTGGTTCCGGGAAGTGAACCAGGGTTGTTTGTTATTGAAGCCTGTTTTGGTTACCTGATCTTTTGTAAGAAGATTGGCAATGAAAAGACTGCCAGGATCTGCCAAACAAGTTTTTGTCTTTGGATTTCGACTGTGGTATGTGGATTCAGCAATCTCCCCGGAGTCCTTTACTGCTTCCTCAAGGACCATGCCGAACAAAGGCCTCCTTCACATGGAGCATTGACTAGGTGGATTTTAGATTAAGCATCTGCCTGCAGGCCCATAACCAGAGCTTTTGTCTTGCCAAGATTTGGTAGAACATTGTTCTAGCAGCACAGCGGATAACATCCTTCGAGACATCTGCTGTTGTGATTGCTGAATCAGATCCTTGTTCTTGTTGGAATCTTCTGTCAGTTTGAACTCCAAGTCAGTAGGCCAGGACAGAATTGCCCTGACCAAAAACAGTGTAGCAGTTGTCACCTTTGTGGATGCTGTGGAAGCTTGGAAGGCCTTTTCTAAACAGGGGTCTATTTTCCGATCCACTGTACCTCTGACTGTGGCACTGCCATCTGCCAGAATGATATTCTGCTTAGTTAGAGATGAGATCATGGGGATGATCTTAGGAAGGTTAACCCACGTGTCAGACTGTTCCTTGTTGAACCTCAACAGTTTGCTGACCCAGAGTGGCACTGGGCACATCTTTTCTGTGCCCTGCCACTCCTCCTTATGCAGAGCCTCTATTGCCAGTGGAAAAGGGAATGAAGATGTCAGCTTAGCTGATCTGGATAACTTGAAAGTCAATGTGGACTCTTTTGAAGTGTATGTTGCAGGATTGTGGTGTATATCTGATAGAACTTTTTTGATGAAGAAGTCACGGTCATCCGTATCAAAGTGTCTTTCAGACTGTGGTTCTGCATCCAGTGAGTGGCTGTGAAGTTCTCCCTCCTCGGTAGATGAATCCAGGTCAGAAGACAAGGGGGCTCTTACTCACCTCTTCTTCCTCTTGTAATGATGGGAGTGGTCATCCTTATCATCCACATGATACAGATAGCGAGCTTGTTTCTTTTTCTTGCTGTGACAATATTCCTTATAGGCCATGAGTTCTTCTTCTGGATTCTTTTTTGTACATAGGTCCTTGAGGAGAGGCAGGGGGCTGCAGATCAAAGCACAGTGGATCTAATGCAAATGCTCTCTTCAGCTTTACAATTAGGTCTGTGGCCAGCTGAGTCTGCATCTGCTCCTGTACCGCCTGTGAATGAGTGGATACGGCGGGGTCCTGGAATGTAGGCATAGCAATGGAGGAGGCTGCCACCTTGCATTTGAGGCACAGGGAGCCAGCAAAGGCGGCTAACAGTGCTGACTTGTGCTTTGTGCAGTTTCTCCCCTGGAGGATTTGTCTGAAGACTTGTTCCCTGAATTTTCTGAAGACAACGCCGCACAATCAAGTACAGAGTTCCTTGCCAGGTGAAAGAGTCTGAAGCTGTGGGGTAGAAAAGGCTGTTACTTTGCAGAATGTTGCACCAGACAAACTCCAAGACAGAACTTAAGGCCCCCAGATAAAGTCTCTGGGGCAGGGATCTGGTGGGGCTGCAATCAGGCCCTTAAATTGTCATAGTCGTTTCAGAAAAAGGAAAAGTTCTGCCAGAATAATTCCACAATCCTGCTGAAGAGCAGTTAAAAACAGGATCCTGAGAGCAACTTGTTCCCTAAGCTGCAAAAGGTCTGCCAGAAATTATTTTCACTCCTTGTTGATTCACCAGTTATAAAAGGTTCCTGAGAGAAAACTGCTCCATGCATTTACCAGCACTTATTTTCAGTTTTTATCAAGGCACCAGTAACAACAGTCCCTGAGAGAAAAGAGTACTGCAAGCCACTAGAGATGCCGGTACTGCCCACGCAAATTGCTGACTCAGTCAGCAGAGGGAAGAGATATCGGGCATGTTGATAAAATGACGGCTGTGCTGTTTCCTGTGCTTGGGAAAGTGCATGTATTCTCGGGTCAGTTGCCAGTTCTAACAAATATCATGGCTCTCACTGCCCAGCACTCAAAACCAGTGCTCAGTGTATTCAACAAAGGGAATGACGTTGATGTGCTGAGACTGCAGAGTAGCTCCCGATTGTGACTAAAAACACCCCAGATCAGAAGGCAAGCCTCACGGTCCTCTTGGGTGGTTTTAGATTTGGCCATAGGTGTGAGGCTCCTCATAGGTGGTCTGGGGCAGCTGGAACTGTTGATCACTGAGCTATGGATCTGGAACTGTGGTGCCTCGGGGGGGGGGCAGACTATACTACTAGGCTGTTTCTGGCTAGCCCTAGCTGGATAGCATCCAGCACTAGTGCAGGGTAGAGCTGATCAAGGCAAAATCTCCCTAGCACTTTAAGGTATAGTACCCTTTGTCCTAACTGAGGATAGGAAAATAAATAACAAAATTAAGAGTTGATGCAAATCCTGCATCCTTGTCACAATATGACAGAGCTGTGCTGCAAGCTGCCTGTTTTCCCGGAGGCAGGAAGAAGATTGGCACAATCCACTGGAGGTGCATCTTGTCTCCTGTGTGCCACATGTCAACTTTCTGCCTCTACAGAAGTCTAAGAGAAAAGATCCCAGTGGTAATAAAGCCATGCTACCAGCACAAGGAGGGGGACCAATACATTTGTGTGAAAGAGTTTAAAACCATAAACTCACCTTTTCTTTCTTTTCATTATGTATTTCTTTCTTGTAGGCCTGAAATCCTCAATTATATGGTAAATTGTGTCTCTTGCTGACAGTGATTGAGTTCCTCCATGCAAGTCCAACAATTACAAAAGCACTGTTTGAAAAATTTAAACAGACACTAACATGGGTTAAGGATGTAAGGTGGGGGATGGGGGAGGATAAGAAAAGAACAACACTGGGCAGGCAAAATGCAAAACAATGGCCTGGTGGTGCGCAGAACAGAGGTACCCATGCCTTACCTGCTGCCATGCTGGCAACCTGGGTTCGGTGACAGACTTGGTGTGCTGGGGGCTGGCCAGGGAGAGGAGGACTGAGTGTCCGCAGGATGGCTCTCCTCCTCTGGGATAGAGGTTTGTGGGTATTTAGCACTGGTGTGACCCTTGATGCATGCCCAGGGCAATCAGTGCTTTCTTGGGGATTGGAGGGCTGGCAGCTGTTGACACTTCATGCATGGTAGGATGCATGATGCATCTAAGGCAGCATTGCACGTCCATCCCGCCCTACCAAAAAAGGAAACTGGCTGGGTGCAGCGTCTATAAAGCCTGCCTCCATGCTTGACCATGAGACCCTCTCCCCACACTGGAGCTGTTCTTCAGCAGGTGGCACCTGCTGTTGGATCCCCACCATGGGGGGGGTGGGCTAAGCCATGAGGGAAGCTAGGGCTGATGGTGCTCACCAGATCTGTCTCTCTGGTGGCATGGTGGCTCCAATGACCCCACCATGGGTGGGGGTGAGCCATGGGGGAGGCTTGGTGAGAGGTAAATCCCTGTGGGTGCAGGTGATAGGGACTGGGAAGGTAGGTGGAGGATCGAGCTGCAGCACTGTGGGAGGTAAAAAAAAATTAACAAAAAAAAGGAAAAAAAAACCTCTAGTGGCATTCACCTTTACACTGCAGTAGATTACAGCACACTGCTATATAGACAAACTACTTTGTCTCAAATACAAAAAAAAGTTTTAAGAGTTTTTAAAGAACTTCTTTAACACCATTTGGTTTTTATGTATTTATTTATTAGCACTGACAAACCCAAAGTACAACCCACCACTGATTTACAAAGACTCAGAAGACCCAAAATGCTAATGTTTTTTAATTTCCTTACTTGGTGTGTGTTATGTTCTTCAGCCCTAATGAAATAAATAGAATACCGAAGATAGTACTAACTCAGTGCAGGGGCCCATTAGGCCTCAACATGCATGCCAACACCTTGTGAGGGAAAGCTCCCCGGCTCACCCAAGGTAACGTGTATGCACCAGAACAGTGCTCTGTCCCTCCCCAAGCTGGGTCCAGTGCTGCATGCTGCAGTACCTTCCCCTCAAGCCTTGGCCCAGTAAGCCAGCTGACTGGGCATGCACCCAAACTCAGGTCACTGGCATGGGAACACAGTGTGGTCCCCAGTGGGCTGATGGACGTCCCTACAAACAATGTTGCATCATTTTTTTTTTTTCACATTTTGATCTCAAAATTTCAACTGTCTTTTTATAATCCCTCCTTCAGAACATGACAGGTGTCATTTATTACTGGACAAAATGTAATTTCGCACCAGCATTGCAAAATCACATGTTAGCCAGGATTTCAAAAATAGCAGCTGTCGCATTCGTAAGGTAGTGTGAAAAAATGGCTATGCTGAAAATTTGGGGTTTAAATATTGAAAAGGACAGAAGTTATGAGTGTGTATAGAAAAATTACAACATACCTCAGTAACTGAGTTGTTTTTCAATATTCTGACCCCAAATTTTCAGCATAGTCTTCTTATAACCCCACCTGCTGAACCCGACTGGCGAAAATTTTAAAATCCTTACCAAAATGTTATTTCACACCACAGGTGCAAAAACACATTTCAGCAGGATGAGAAAAGTGATAGTTGTAATGTTCATGAGGTGGTATGAAAAAATGGCTAGGTTGAAAATTTTGGGTCAGAATGTTGGAAATTACCAACGTTATAAGCATGCACAGAAACATTTCAGCATACAATCATAACTTGATAAGGTCTACATATATTTTCACTAAATTTTCAACATGGCCCTTTTGGGACCCTACTTCATGAACACTGGTAGTGAAATTGTTAATCAGGATTGAAAGTTGATTTTGCACAGTGACCGTGAAATCACCTTCCTGACCCAATTAACATAATTTCACCATCAGTGTTCATGAGGTAGGAACCAAAAAGGCCATGTTGAAAATCTGATGAATAAATATGTAAAAATTGCCAAGTTCTGAAGATAAGTGCAACACACCACTGCAATACATTATACAGCACTTACAGTACCTGTTTTTCTCAGTTCCCAGTTTGGCATTGAAGAGTGAAGACGTTTCTCCAGTCCTGAGAGGATTATGGCTTTGGACCTCAGCTGGGTAAGCACAGGGATGGTGGAATGTGGGGTGCTGGGTGCTCAGTGGGAGGGACAGTATGGGGGATGGGGACAGCAGCAGATGACAAGGGACCATTTTCATTATTTCAGATTTTAAAAAAACAGAGACGCTAGAGGATGGTTTTCTTTGCTTCAGGTACAGTTACACTACTTCCAACGCTGGTGACTGAGCACCCCCCATGTCAGAATGATACTTTGGGGTACTGAGGTAGACACCCCAGTGTCCCAGTCTGTTGGGACATGGGGAGGGAAACTGTGTATGCTGACTTCGGGGATTGAGTATTCTCATGTCAGCAACTGTAGATCATAGGTTTATGTGTGTGGAGGGCCATATGGAGGGGAGGGGAATCAAACTAACACTGGAGACGTGCACCCTGTTGTCCGAGTATCTTATTAATAATCATACTGGCACCAAAGATTGGACAACCCAGTGTCCAATTCAAATAAATAAATAAAGTTGCTCACGTGGCTAATGGTGGTCACAGTACCACAACAAAGAACAAATGCATGCAGAGCACGCTCAGCAGGGACAGGGCTACATACTGACCAGTAGCCCTGTCCCTACCGAGAAAAAACAGTCAAAATGGAGCTGGCCCTGACAGCCGATAAATGACAGCTGTCTCATGATAAGACAACATGACTTAATGTTATCACACAAATTCAGTTATCTTCAGAACCTTGATTTCTTTTAACGGCGCATGCTCAAATGGAACTGTTTTTGTTAAACAGATTTAAAACTACTTCACTTTGGGAGTTAAACACAAAAGCACACACTTTGGACCAAACTCTATCAAACCTGCAAATTTCAGGTTTCAAATCCTCCTAGTTTTTAGTTTTTGTTGAGCAAAGAAGGTCTTAATTTTGGTGACTTGTTTGAGGGGTTTGCCCCTCTGTAACACTACCCCAAAGTGAACCAATTGCCATGAGATTTTCAGGATCCAGAGATCCTGGCACCATCTTTATGCCTTCCAAATTTCATATAAATCAGTTGAATGGGACAAAATTATTAAGGTGCAAAAATTCAGGTTTAACATTAAAGTGTTTACTCAACCCTAATATACAAGTGCTACCATGCCTGAATATTATATAGCATATATGGATATGCAGTGGGGATGAGTGTGATAATCTTTTTATCTGCATGAGAGCAGTTTGACCTTGGATAACCTCACTAGTGGCATAATCCATAAGTGATGTGCCTGAGGTCAAACTGCTTGAGTGCAGAAAAAAAATTATCATACTTATGTGCATATTTCACTTTTAATTTATGCAATAAGTAAGAGTGATTTAGTGGATATAGTTTCATTTTCATTTCCTTTGTTTTTCATTTTTAAGAAAAAATGCAGAGAATTTGTTTGTGCTGTGCCTAGTAGTGATGCTCTGACTGTGAGGATTACTAGGCATTTTTAAGGATGTGTCGATATCGTGACATCTTGATGTGCACTTTCATTGGTGGAGATTGCATGATTCTGAAAATTATGGGGTAAGATGGGGAACGCTTTTAGTGAGTGCTCTGTGGAAGCCCTGAATTCCTTGCCGCTGCTCTTTGTAAGGGGCAGCTGGTGCCAGACAATTGCTGTTTATTTTTTATTTTATGTTTAAAAGTGTGTGTCTAAGTGGTTCAGCTAGAGAGAGAACATTGCAATGGTTACAGCAAGGATTAGAGGAGGCAGGTTCAGTAGATTATAAGAGGTGGGTTCTGGGGCTGCTAAGTTAAAGAAAAAATGATTCCAAAGCAGTGATGGAGCTGACAAGGTGGCATGAAAGATGACTGGAAGATCTATGGATGGGCTGGGAAGCTGGGGGTGTTGTTAGAGGTGAGTGGTAAGCAATGGAGTCATTAGTGGAGTGGGACCGCAGTTCATCAAGAAACTGAAAAAGAGAAGGCATTGCTTTTCTGTCTCTTAGGAGACAGTGATGCTGATGAAGGTGGATGACAGCAAAAAGAAAAAAAAGAAAGGTGTGGGTTGCAGTGTTACAATGGTAAGCTGTGGTGGGGAACAAAAGGAGAAATGTGTCTCTCTGTGCCTGATCTTCAGTTTGTTGTGTGAGGAGTAGTGCTGGTGGGTGGTGGTGGTGACAGCACCATATGAATAAATCAGTGATGACGACAGTACTGTACTAAAAAAAAACATGTTTATCAGCAGTCATCAGGAAATGGGGGAGAAGTCTTCTGTGGAGAGACTTAGGGAAACTGAACACTGATGTTAGTGTGGTTCAGTTAGTAGCACATCTGCCTCTGGACCAGAAGGTCGTGGGTTCTCGTCCTGAGCTTGCACCTAAAAAATTGCTTTTATCCAAGTGCAGTATTAGGGGGTGCTGTACTGCTGGAGTGTGCCATCCTTTGGATGAGATGTTAAACTGAGGTTGCTTCTGCCCACCCTGGTATTGTCCAGGTGGAAGTAAAAGAACCCAAGGCACTTTTCACAAACAGTAGGGGACATTCTCGGTGTCCTGGCCAACATTCCCCTTCCCATGAAAAGCAGTTCATGTAATTATCCAGGCTGTGTGTGGGGGATAATGTGTGATATGGCTGCTACTACACATTTAGTCACTTCACTACCAGTCTAGCATTGCTTGTAAAGTGCTTTTGGATACGCTGTGTGTGAAAAGCGCTATATAAATTCTTCTTCTTCTTCTTCTACATGTATTCCCTGGAAGACAGAAGGGACAGAGGGGATTCGATCGAGACCTTTAAATACTTGAAGGGCATCAACAGAGTAAACATTGAGGGTTTGTTCAGATTGAAGGGAGAAGGGACCACAAGGGGTCATAGCTTAAAACTGGTGGGGAAGGGGGAGTACAGAAAAGAAGTGAGGAAATATTACTTCATGGAAAGGGTGGTGGCACCTTGGAACATGCTACCTGAGGAGAAGATTTCAATGGGATCAGTAGGAAGTTTTAAGGAGGGATGGCATGGACACATGGGCAAGGTACAGAAGGGGAAGGAAGTGACCAGTAGGGGAACCCAGGGTGGAAAAACATGTGGGGAGGGAGGAAAAAGGGGAGGGGGCAGCAGCAGTGACTGTATTGTGAGCTGTATCTCAAGCAGACATGATAGACTAGAAGGCCAAATCTGCTGGCATTTTCATATGATCGTATGTATCTGAGGCTACATCTATTGCATATGTGCCATATATTGTCCTTCTCTTTTATATACAGTATTTTAAATATACCAGAAAGGGTCACTTTTGGTAAATGTAAAATACCTTTTTGCAATAAACGGAAATGATGCCTTCAGTACAGGGGAGGGGCTATGTCTAAAATGGACTGAGGGTGTCC
Organism: Neoceratodus forsteri; assembly: GCA_016271365.2. Classification (NCBI taxonomy): domain Eukaryota; kingdom Metazoa; phylum Chordata; order Ceratodontiformes; family Ceratodontidae; genus Neoceratodus; species Neoceratodus forsteri. Next base: position 75,412,555 of record JADMNL010000022.1, read on the forward strand.
CCTACCTATCTCAGGTTTAAGAAGTCAGCACAGATGGTGTGATATGCCAAGTGACACAAAACAAAAAAAAATATTGATACAATGTAAAAAGGAAAAAGAACACACCAAACAAGAGTCATCCTCCTCCTTAGCTTCAGCGATGCTAAGGGATAATATATACCAAGATCGGAAAATAGAGAATTTAGAAAATGTTGTATGCAAAAATAATCTTCAGCTGGTGGGCCTGCTTTTACTGGAAAATGCTGAGTGCCTGACTTGGACTTAGTGCAATAATTCTTTTCAACCTGCCTTAGATACACGCAAGAAAACATGCCTCCTGTAATCAAAGCTTTTCAGCTCCCAAACCACCCAAAAACATGTTATTGCTGCAGCCACAGCTGTTCTTCCTGGGAAGACCCCAAACTTTGTTGTTCAGTTTGCACTTGAAAGTGGCCAAGAGGTCATCATAAAATAAACAAGAATAAAAGGAGCTATGATGTTCGGTAATATCAGCGTTAAAACCACATTTATCTTGATGTGAGTCCTCAGTCTCAAGCCCACAAACGTCAATTCATCTGATACAGATCTGAAGGGCAAAGGCTTGGACAAAAGTTTTCCTTACTTTACCCAAGCAAGGCAGAAGTTATTATTGATTCTGTTCAGTATGTGTACTTTGATCTGGATCATCTTTCCGAAATTTTGAACAGCCAGAGGGCAAAGAAAGAGCTCAAGGTTCAACATCCTCAGATGAAATTGTGACTAATGTTGCCTGCTCTCCTGCTGACATAAGTGCAACTGCTATCACCACTGCAACCCAGACATTATAAACATATTTACTACAAAGAACTAACTACATTTTTCTTTGGCATCTTTCTGCGAACCCATTGTTGCACAGCTCCAGTATATGAGTGCAAACAAACTGCTCTCTAGTTCTTGGAAGAAAAGTTGTGAATATGCTTTACAAGAAGTTCGACTTTTGCTACTCATTCAAAAGCAGTCTTTGGATTATGTTTTCTTTTATCTGTGGAACCTGACTTTTAATAATTTACTTGTTAATTTCTCTACAAAAGATGTTTCATTCTGTAATCAAACATAGGTTTGGTTTGTGGCTCACAAGTGCTTTTGTACTGTATATCAATAAGAAGTGGCTTTTGAGCTGTGAAGTTGAAGTGAGTTACCAGTCAAATGTTTTTAAGTTCAGATTGTCTGCATTGCTTAGGTTTCATTTTGTATTAAAATCCAATCTTTCTATTTACTTTCAAACACCCAGTTAATTACCCATTTTGTTTGTCTAGTGCAAACCAAGTTGGAAAGAGCAAAGGGGCATACTATTTATATCCTATTAAGCACAATATATTAGTATGGCTGTTTATTTTCCTTCTGTATAGGGTGTTTATGTTTTAACACTAATATTTCAGATGGCTGTTGTATAAAACAAATAAGTATATGCTTAAAAATGATTAATTACTTTGATTGCCCTTCCCCAACTTCACTTAAAGGACTGATCTATGTTGTCAGAAATTAGTGAATAGCATTGTCTTTTTTATTGTTTTGAACTATTATACAAAGCAATATATGTGCCATGGAGGTACTTGTCAGTATACTGAAAAACTACAAAAATAAAAAGTATTAAAAAAGGAGTCTACATAGTATGGAGACCACCTTTGTCATGGTGCTTAATGACCTCCTCATGCTGAAAGAGAGAAGGGTGAGTGGTCGATTTTGGTTCTTTTTGAACTCTCATAAGTTCTCCTTCATTTTACCTTGCTTCACCAAACCTCCCTCCCCCCATACCTCCTTAGTATTATTACCTTAATTGATTTGTATGGTTTGAATATTTTGTATTCAGTTATTCTTTTACACATTTATTTTCAGGTTTTGGACTACTGAATTTTAGTGTGTTATTTAATACAGTCCAAGAACATTTTTTTTTTACTTATTCTTTTTATGTTCTCGCTCCCCTGCCCCTTTCAGCTTTTTTCACTTTCTCTTCTTTTAGTTACTTCCCTAAGTTCATAATAACATATACTATCTAAATTGTTTATCAGCTGTATTACTTCAGTTGTTTTAATCACTAGTTATGCTCCTGTTTTACCGTCTTTGGGGTGCAAATTTAACATTTAGGCAGCATACTTTTATATAAGCAGTCTGATTCATTATGGTGTACAATTTACAAATATATGTTTGCCTTTAATGATTCAAAATAAATTTGATGACTGTACACCCTGATGAAACCTCCCATTTATGAGGCAAAGCGCTGGGGTTACTGCTGCAGTACAGTTGTATTTGTACACTGGATGGCCTGATCTGTAAGTTATTTTTTGCATTATAATGTTTATGAGTGCTGCCTTTTGTCCCCCTTATATTACTGTAATGCTCTGTACCTAGGACTATCTGGGGGTTTATGCATCGCCTGCAGTCAGTCCAGAAGGCAATGTTTGAAGTTGAAGTTTATTGTTCTAGGAATTAATACCTTTGAGCCAAGGCTCTTTTATAAAGGTTCCACGTCATTAAGTACAAAAACATAGTAGACAGTGTTACAGACAATCAGTAAGCCATTTATAAGGCCACAACTTAAACAGTAACATTTATGTACAGAAAAGAAAAAGGAACTCAGAGGCAGTGTCAAGGGCAAGGAATAAGGATTGGAGAGCTTGAGAGGGAAGAGAGGGAGAAATAAAGTTTAGAGCAGACAGAACCAGGTTAGTGGTACTCAGGTTGTCTTTGTCAAAGAGGAGACCATGGTGGTTGAGTGAAACAAATGTAAGTGCACTCAGTGGGATGAGACTTTAGTCAAAGCAGTCACAGGAGCTGGAGGCTGTGAGGTGAGCATAAAGTATGGATTTGAAAGCCCAATCTCGTGGAGGATAGGAGGGCAGGTTAAGGGCATTGTACCAGGTAGGGGCATGGTATGTAAAAGATCTTTGTCCCTGAGCAGTCCGGCATCTAGGGACAAGGAAAGGTTGGTGATCAGATCTTCTGGTGGTACGAGTGCCATTGTTCAGGCAGAGCAGGTCCTGGATACATGGAGGAGTGAGTCCCAAGATTGATTTTTTTGCCATCACGCAAGTGAGATACATGAGGCGATTGGAAAGATGCAACCAACCAGTTTCCGTGTAGAGGTCACAAGTGTGGGTCCATCTCTGTGCTCCAGTGAGGAGTCAACAGGTTTTGTTTAGTGCTGTTGAGATGCGCTTTAGTGCAGTGGTAGTAGCTGAGCCATAGACAATTAGACCATAGTCTATGATTGAGATGATGGAGCTTTGAACAGTAATCCTCAAGGCAGCTTGGTTGAAAAATTGACGGTTCCGGTACAAAATTCAAAGCGTTGGTGCACTGTTTTGCAGTGTTATTGATATGAGACATAAAAGTAAGACATTAGTCAAAAGTGATACCAAGGTATTTGAAGGTGTTCACTTGTTCTAGTGTATTTCAAGAGAAGTTTTATGATGAGTGGAGTATGCCTATTTCTGTTTTGATGACTGGCGAAAAGCATGGCTTTTATTTTTTTTTTTTATTTAGGACCAGTTTGTGCTCAAGGAACCACTTTTCAACACATGAGAAAGCAAGCTGCAAGCTCTGTCATAGTGGATTTGGATCCTTATGGGAGGACAGAATTACAGCGTCATCAGCATAGAGTATTAATTTTTCAGGGCAGGATTTGGGAAGCAAGTTTAGAAACAGGCTGAAGAGGAGAGGACCTAAAATTGAGCCCTGGGGGACAGCAGAGAGGACCAGTTTGGAGTCAGAGAGAACCTCAGAGATTTTTACTGTTTGAGAACGTTGTGCCAGGTAACTTTTTACCCAGGCTCCAGGTCCCTCGGCTAGCCCAATGTTAAGCAGTGTCAAAGGCCTTTGTGAGGTCTATGAAAACAGCTCCGGTTAAATAACCCTTATCCAAGGCTTTGTGAGTTTCACTAGAGAAATCAAGTAGGGCCATCGACGTACTGTGTCCTTTCCTAAATCCGTGTTGCTGAATGCAGAGTAGATCGTACTTTTGCAGGTAGTCTGATAGTTGATCCGCCACGATCCATTCAAGAGCTTTGGAGAGGAGTGGAAGTATAGATATGGGCCGATAGTTCCCTGGTGTGGATTTGTCGCCCCCTTTATGCACTGGTGTGACTATAGCGGCCTTCCATGTGTTGGGGAATTGACTTTGGCAGAGGGAGGTTGAGAATTTTGGTGAGGGTGGATCACTTCTTCCAAGGTGAGGACAGAAGTTTTAGATCAATGGTGTCACTGTTATTTCTAGATTTAGAGCAGGCCTTTTATGTATCTGTAGGCTTCATATGTCTTAACTATTTTAAAGTGAAATAAGCGGTTTGTCTGGCGAGGTGGTTTGGGATACGAGTTCTGGAACTGACAAGTCCTGGAAGAAGTCTGGTGAGAGGACACCACTGAGGTCAGTGAAGGTTTTATTTAGGGCATCGGCCATAGTCTAAGGGTCACGGGTAGTGGAGCCATCAATGTTCATTGCCGTGGGAGAGGATTTAGACTGTTTGCCCGTAATATTACGTATATTGTCCCAGAAGGATCTTCTGTCACCCCAGGTGGTTTCTAGAGCATTCTTGAAATAGGAACTCTTCATTTGCCTGATTTGTGAAGTGTATAGGATGCGCGCCTGTTTATAGTTAAGTGAGTCTGTTATGGAGCCAGTGGCCCTGGCTATAACCCAAAGATGGTCACGTGCTTTAAGCTGAGCCAGTAGTTTGGCTGTTAGCCAGGGATTAGAGAGGGCTTTGATTTTACATTTTTTGAAAGGTGCGTAGGTGTCACAGGCAGTGTTGAAAGTTTTAATGAAGAAGTCTAGGGCAGCGTCCACATCCAGCGTATTGTAGATAGGGGACCAGTCTTTTTGTAGGAGGCAGGTCTTTAGCTTAGCAAGGTTTCTGTGCAGTAGCATTGAACTTAGGATGGTTTTAGGAGGTGGTTTGTGGAATTTATTTGTCCAGATACAGATCACAGGGGAGTGGTCACTGAGGGAGTCAGAGAGAACGGTGGTGTTTTTTATCCGGTCAGGGCGATTAGTAAGAATCCAGTCAATGAGAGTGCTGGTTCCAGTCTTGTAGTTTTTTCTAGTGGGGAGTTGACCATCTGTGTTAGGTTGGTTGCTAGGATAGTATCCCTGCTGGGTCCGATATCTGAGGCAAGCCAATTTATATTGAAATCACCAAGAAGGAGGAGCTCAGAGTCAGGAGGTTGTAATCTTGAAAATTCAAGGATAGACTGGAGCCCGGCTCGTGGGTCTTTAGGGGGGATATAGACTGCAGCCATGGTAAGCACTTTGTTATGGGCACCAAGGAGAAGCTTGACAGGGAGAAGTTGTACTAGGGTGTTTTCTGGTGAGAAACTGGCAAGGTGGCATGAGAGGTAGTCCTTTATATAGATAACACATCCGCCCCCTTTCTTTTTACCGGTCAAGTCTGAAGAGGTTGTAGCCTTGGAGCGAGATGCATGATCTGGAGTGCTAGGTGTTAGCCAGGTCTCAACAATTACAAGTATGTCAGGATTATGTTGTCCAATAAAGGCCTGAAGAGATGCCAGCTTAGGAAGGAGGCTGCAGATATTTAGGGTAACAATGGATAGCCGTTTTCAGTTTTTGCAGTCTTTATCTTAATGTTTGAGCCAGGGCCAGGGTTTGGGTGGATCCCACCAGACATGAGAAGTAGGAGGAGCAGCAGTTTGAGGGATATCTCCCGTAGCTCATACCATGTAACGTCTATCCTCTGCATGCTGCAGGTCTGGATACAGTGCAGTCGCCTAGGGTCCCAACAAAGGAGAGTTGCTAACGACAGGTGCTCAAATATGATTTTTCTAGCCAGGGCGGTTGTTTGCACCCAGTCCTTAGTAATGAGGTGCCTCAGATAGAAATAAAGGGTATTTGCCATGGTTCCATAATGAAGGTAGGATGTCAAGATGCTTACAGTGGGGGGTTGTGTGGGGTAGGAGGAGAGAGGAAGTTGACATAGTGGATAACAAATGGAGAGAGATAGAAAAGACAGGAGGAGGTTTACATGGGTAAACCCAAGGCTCACACATGAGCAGGGACAGATCAATTTCGGTGGTGTGCCTCCAGGGGGAGGATTTTCCCCATTGCCAAATGATGTAAAATAATCAAATCCACAGGAAAATGACCAGTAAACTGTTTGATCTACGGTAACAAGACAAAGGATGTGTTAAATTCCTGGAACACTGGCCTGGGGCATATGCAGGAAGTTAAAACCCTTTGTCAGTGTCTTCCCTTTGTTTAAATAGTTGTGAATGGTTCTCAAACACATGCAGTTCCCTTTTGCAACAAGGTAGACGGAAATGTGGATTCAGTTTGCACTTCCCAGGTCAGAGCTTGTAGAATTTCTTAGCTGTACTTACTTTGATTGTGATGACTTCCAAAAAAGTTGATTTATAATGTGAATCCCAATATCTGCTGGTGATGTTTTCCAGTTTCTTAGTCCAGGAAACTTTCACAGATCATATATCCAAGAATGGTCTAGTTCCTCCAAGCAAAAACACATGAAAATCCACAAAACTAAACTATTGACAGAGACAAACGCAAACACCCAGCCGCACAGCCCAAGTAGGCGGAGCTACAGTGTCAATGTCCCAGCTAATTGCTGGAATCTACCTTTCTGAGCATATCATGCTAGTTTTGTACAAACTGTAGCGGCTGCCAGTTTGGTGGTTTATCACCTTCAAGATAGGCCTGTTGACATACAAGGCATTGCGAGGTTTGGGTCCAGGCTACTTGAAAGCTCTCCCAACCTTATATGCCTCTGTCTGCTTGCTTTGCTCTACAGTGGTTGGCCTTCTGACGGTCCTCAATCCCAGTTGAAGCTGTTGGGGGACAGAGCTTTTGGGTAGCTGCTCCAGTGCTCTGTAATACTCTACCAAGCTATCTGTGGGAGTCTCTCGCAGTGGTGGCATTTAAAAAGGCATTAAAATCCCATCTTTTTGAAATGTCTTATCTAAATTGGTTGTAATCCATTCTGTTGCCTGAGGTTGTTTATTTTGTCATTATGCTCTGAATCCTACTCTATATGCACTTCATGTTTGTGTAAGTAATATTTTACTTTTTTTGTAAAGCACACTGAGTTTGTCCTGCCTTGCCTGTCTAGCACTAGTACATAATCTAGATAGATACCAGCCTTCACTTGAGACTGTCAAAAGGAAAACTGGATGGACTGAGGGAGCCCCCTACCTGCCTGTCACTAGTACAGCATTCATTAATAACAGTCAACACCCAGGATTATTAAATGGAAAACCTCATCAGACTGAGGGAGTCCCCTACCTTTCTGACACTAGTACAGAATTAATTAGAAAACAATCATCCCCCAAGAATGTCAAAGGGAAAGCTGAAAGGATTGTGGGAGTACTCTACTTTTCTGACACTAGTACAGAATTCACAAGGTAACAGTCTTCATCCAAAATGATGATGGGGATAACCAGAATGGACCGGAGTCCCCTACCTCTCTGGCACCAGTGCAGGTTCAATATTTATTAGGTAACAGTCTTTAGCCAAGATTGTCAAAGGGAAACCCTAAAAGGACTGAGGGAGTTCACTACCAGTCTAACACTAGTACAGAATTAATTGCGTGACAGTCTTCCAGAAGATTGCCACAGGCAGAACCTTAGCAGACTGAGGGAATCCCCATCATCAGCCTGTCTAACACTAGCACAGAATAGAATTCATTAGCTAACTAGCTAACAGTTTCACCTGAGATAGTAAAAAGAAAAACCTGAACAAGCTAGATACCTGTCTAATACTCATACAAAATTAATTCACTGACAGCTTTCAGGTGAGAATGTCAAAGAGGAAACCTGCACTGGCTGAAAGTCTCTCACCTGACATTAGTGCAGATTAGAATTCATTATCTATCAGTGTTCACCTGGGCTTGTCAAAAAGGAAACCTAAACTAACTGATGAAGCCCCCTACCTATCTAATACTACATCACTAGAAACATAGAACGTAATGAACAGAAAGGTCCAAACAGTCCATGCTGTCTGACCCAGAATTCCCTACTTGAAGGTGCTTGAATCATCATCCGCCCTCCCAGTCACCCCATCCCCTTACTTCCAGTCTGATAACTCCTTTACGTGTATCACAGTTCCTCTTGAACCCTGCTATTGGCCATGCCTCCACAATCTTGTCAGGAATTTGTTCCACCCTATCATGACTCTCTGTGAAGCAATACTTACTAAAGTCCTGTTTTACACTCCCTTCCTCCAGCTCAAGTGTGTAGCCGCTGGTGGATGAACAGTTTCTCAGAGTGAACAGACTTGCTGTATCCAATCTGTTGAACCCTTTATGAGCTGGAAAGTCTCTATCATGTCCTGCCTCTCCCTTCTGTCCCTCAATGAATACATGTTGAAATTTTTCAGTCTGTCATTGTCCATCTTGCCCTGCTGACCGTGGAGCATCTTCATGTCCCTCTATTACACTGTCTCGAATTTATCCCTATCATTTCTTAGGTGAGGACCACAGAGTGACGCTGCACACATTCATTGTAAATCAGTCAGATTTCACTTTACTTGAACATACTACCAACTTTGTACACCCCAAAAAGTATTGGTCTGTGTCATAGTAACAATAATACTTACAAATTATATAGTGCCTTTAAACATTTCAAGGTGCTAAACAATCCACAATGCACAGACTGCACCCTCATCAGCACTACCCCCCTTCCTCCGCTGTGCTTGCACAGAGAGAAGTAATTGTGACCCCTTTGTGTTTAGCACAAATAGGCACAAGGTAGAACTGTGCCATACATTTGCCCTTATAGCCTCTTGGAAGCACAGAAGGGTGACTGTGAATGAGCCCCATGTGTCTGCTTTTTGTGTTTTCTTGAAGAATCTTATTGAATAGCTTGAATCTGCAATAACTCTGGAAATATATATGATGCTCTCTCCTTTATCTGCCACTCTCACTTGATGCTGATGTGAGCTGCTGTCACGTTTTCCAGAAATGCCATTCCTTCTTTAACTACCACCCTCTATTATCCGCAGCCCGTAGACTAAGGCTTGCAATATGGTCCGGTCTTTCCTAAAAAAATATGTGGGCCAATACTGTTGTAGCATTTCTATGTTTTACCTTTTATCTGAGTGCAAGGAAAATATCCAGCCTACTTGAAATTCTAAGTTTTTCCAAGTCAAGCTTTTTCTTGAAGTTAAAAGATTTCCCACCTTAAACTGATATGGGCACTAGATGCCATTGCTTTTCACAGACTGTCTTTTCCCATATACAACAAAGAGGAGGACTGCCTTGCTTACCTCTATTTCCTCCTTCCCAAGCACACACTCATCAAAGTTGAGAATGGCTGCTCGGATAATGTGGGGTGGAGGCAGGGAGGTGAGTCCGATGTTGATGATGTTGCTCCTCTTCAAGTCCAGCACAGTCAGCTCCTGTCTTTTCTTGTTCACCTACATCAGAAAACAGGGTTATACACACAGAAAGGATGCCAAGAGCATTTTTTGGGAGGAGGCACTCAAATATTCATCAAGGGAGGGCATTCTACATGATACTTTCACAGCCTTTCATCAGGCCAAGAAGCAATATCTGGATAGGAACTGCCCACTCTCCCCAACTATACAGGCATAATAGTCCTGAAAGAACTGCACAATATATAAATATCATTGTGTGCAAAAGTTGTAGCGAATCAGTATCCAACAGTAGTCAAAAGATGGCATAGTACTCAGGGAACAGGATAAATTCAGAGTTGGTGCACTCACCTAGAAACTGATAACACCTTGTGGTTCTGTCCTGCCTAAGTCCTACTCCAAGGCTGAAGTGTTGGGTCACTTGTGCGAGAAACCATTAAGCACTGGCAACACATTTATGCTGAAATATGGATTTAACCAGCATTCCCAGAACTTTCTGTACTGGAGGCACTTTTTATGTATTAAAAAAAAAAGCAATAGAGCATTTGCCATTTGTGGAATCTTCTTTTTTACAGAGGCAGGACAGAACCACAAGGTGTTGTCATTTTCTAGGCGAATGCACCAGCTCTTGATTTGTAGAGGTTTAAGGAGCCTTTCGCCTCAAGGTCCCTGTTTCAAATCCAGTGCAGGTTCATAGTGGCTAAAAGCCATTATCACCTGAGGGCTTTTCAGTGGCCTATGTGAAATGAGTTGTGGTGATCTGAGTCCTGTTCCCAGTGGGCAGGTGTCCACATCACAAGACTACCAGCAGAAATGGCACCAATTGGTATTCTTTTTGGCAGTCTCACATGAAAGGCCAAGGACTGAATGAGCACGAGGTCTGAACTACTCTGTCACCTATGCGGCGGTCCCTCCATGACAGGGTTAAGACACATTTGCAGGGCAGTGTAGGGAAGCTTGCACTGTGATCGACCATGCTCTCCTCTGCCTGGCATATGGATAAGAAGAGGACTTCAGGTTCTAGTGCTGTCACTAAAGCATTATGAGCACTAAGGAAAAAAATTCACACACAGAAAAAGAAAATAATCCTTAAATAAAAACAGATGGCATAACACTCAGTAGTTCCATAAATAAGTTTCATATTCAAAGAATCATAGCTTCTCTTCTTATGTACAGCTTCATATGTTCACTCACTGCAAAATTATTAGTGCAAACAAGGTCAGATTGCACTCTACTCGAACACAACACTTACTCTGTGCACCTGAAAAACAGGTTGTAAGCAGGGTCAGAGTCAGAATGTGGGGGTACACATCCATGAACAAATTTGATGATCTGGAGGACCCCCATCCCCCTTCTTCAGAGCTAGTAGTACCATCATCACTATCAGCTTAAAGGAAACCTACATGCAAAAATGATAAAAACACAGGTTGTGCATTGTTTTTGTTCTTCTGTTGGTCCCTTGATTTCTGTTCCATGTGTCTGTGACAAGGTTTTTCTTTCCCCTGCCAGTTGTATGGCCTCTGGGAGTAGCCATTCAGGCTCTTTTTATTGCTTTGAGCTGTTGGAATTTTCCCAGAATGCCTCTGGGAATGATGAGGATTGCACCTAAGCCCTTCAAAAGTGTACTGGATATATTATCACCCAGCACTTTCAAAGAAAATTGCCACACATCCAGAATAACAACAGCTGAAACTCAGAGAAATCTGGCTTCAGCAGGGGAGGGAGGGCAAACACTTTTCAAAGCCGTTAACTTTCTCAAGCAGTTGTAGTTAGATTGTGTGACTAGATTATAACTAGTGTCCTGGGCTCTTAGATCTAATGCAAGGTCTAATTCACATCAGTGGCCATAAAACTTGCAGAGAAGAGTAAAAGAAAAAAAAAAACCTTGCTTCAGACACAAGCAATAGAACATTAAGCATCATTAAAGAAAAAGAAAACAGTGTTGACTGGCCCTGTGGTGCCAAGGGTTGAGGTGCTGGACATCACACCTTGCACTACACTGGCGACCCAGGTTTGGAAATGAGCCCAGGATGCCAGGGGTCATCTGGAGGCTGGGGAGGAGCTGGATTGAGTTGCCGATTTGGCAACTCTCCTCTCCTGGGGTGGGTTGGGAACCATGCCAACTAGTGGACAGTGTCAGGAGGGGAGAGCATCATTAGGTGAGTGGTGGATGCCGTGCTTCACCAGGGCTTACCTTGGACTTGGGCCCTGTTCGTCAGCACCCTCATGGGTAGAAATGGGACAACATAGCTACTTTCCACAACCATGAAAATCCTGCCCCATTGCCATGCAGAGTGAAAGGGGGAGAAGGAGCCTCGGATAGGTGGTACACCACCATCATGCCCTAGCTGGAGTGGGTAGAAAAAAGATAATATATATAAAAAAAAAAAAGAAAAGAATGAAAATTTGTTTTTATAACTTTTGCATGTAGTTTTCCTTTAAGCTGGTGGCACTGCCAACAACTCAGGTTCAGAAGCAAATCCAAGCTGTCGGAAGGTCGTGGGGGGGAGGAGGACTGAGCATTTGTAGGACTGTTCTCCTCCTCCAGGGGGGAAGGTGGGCAGAGCCCAAAGCTTGCCTGGCCCCTGGTAGAAGCTGGGAGAAAGGCAGCCTGGGCCAAAGAACGTTGGAAGGCATGGCAGGCATTGATGCCTATCATACGTAAGCGGTGGCATGTGCCATAATGTCATTGCACATCACATCTCCAGAGGGATGAAAACCAGAGGAAAAGTCAATGACAGGATGACAATGAGTGCCTGCAGGTCTTGAACCTGACCAGCTGGGCATACTGACCTGAACCAGGTATGTCCTGGCAGATGTGAAGTGCGAGGGCTGTTTTCCGACCCCCTGGCTTGACTCCCTGGGCAGTCTCATGTACAAGGTTTTCAACTTGACCTTCGGAGACTGACAGCCCTTCCAAACCTTCCACAAGATCAAATAAACTTGCGTAGAGTCTGGTCGGGGTAGCAATACATAGTGCAGGCAAAGGGAAATCTGTTTCCTAATCTACAAGTCTTCCTGCCACTACCACTTTATCAGTTACTGGACTGACCCAAACTATTTGATCTTGATGAACAAATACTGTATGTTCACTATAGTCCATAGTACTATTATGACGATGACTGGTCACCATAGAACAATGAATCTCACCTAGGTCATCAAATATTCTAAAAATTATTTTCAAATCTTTTATATCCTTATGTCTTGGGCAGTTCAGTATTCTACAGTTGTCTTATTGGGATCTATGTGACACCACCCCAGAAATTTATATATAAATTCCAGACAATTTCAATCGGTACAATTAATGATATGACTGTACCCGGCGATGGTGATCTTATTTGTACCCAGATGCCCAATAAAGCAGAAGTCCAAATTCAGGTTTAGTCCTTAATCTTGAACGTTCTACATCAAAGGCCCTTAATTGTATTACGTTCAGATGAGAAACATCATCACAACATCTGGAATTCATGTTTTCAAGAAATATTTTTAGTTAATATCAAATTCAAATATTACACAGTAATTTTTTTTTTGTTACTTTATTTTTTGTTATAGTAAAAAGGTCAGAGTACATCAGTTATAGTAACATATTGAGCAAGAGTCAATTAGACTAAGGTATATACAGTGTTACAGTTGCTGGCTACTACAAAGAATACCGAGCTCCAACATAATCAGGTGGAGGCATCTCATACAGACAAGCTCTATATAATATAGATATATTATAAAACTGTATCTTTGCCGGGCTGGCTAACATTATATTCATGGAACACTATCCTGCCTATGTTGCATAAACCATATAAGCCATTTGTTCCAGAAGTTCCTAACCCTGTCTGTCCTCTGGTTCATTATTGCCGTGAGCTTCTTTTTTTTTTTTTCTTCTTTGCAATTGTTTAACCAGGAGTGGCACACTAAGCTGAAAGCTTGTTTACAGGTGCGACCTGGGAGCACAGGGAAGTTACGTGACTTGCTCAGGGTCACACAGTATGCAAGTGGGGACTGTGGGATTCAAACCCAGGTCTCCAGATATGCAGCTCAGAGCCTTAAACCACTGCACTATACTGCCTCCCAAACACTTCTCCATTACATAAATCTCTTGTACCGTATCCTTCCATTCATTTACATTGGGAGGAGTCTGCTGGAGCCATCTCCTGGAGATCATCTTTTTAGCTGCCAAAAGCAGGATGATAAGCAATTTCTCGGTTTGATTATTCTTGATATTTTCTGGGAACCAACGCAGGAAAGCTAAACTAGGTGTGAGTTGTTCAATCTCCGGAAAGAGCTGGAGCACATCCACATCTATATACGACCAATAATCATGGATCACCGGGCAACTCCAGAATATGTGAATATTGTCAGCCTGATTTTCTCCACATGATCTCCAACAGTTGGCTCTCCCCTTTCCCCAATATTTCCCTGTGATTATGGGAGTTCAAAAGTATTTTAGAGTACATTTCCAACTATGTTCTTTCCATATATAAGAGCTGGTGACTCTCTGCTGACCATTACATATCTGTTCCCAATCTGATTCTGAGATTGTCTTACCCAAATCTGTCTCCCAGGAATTCTGCAGCTTTTTAAGTGTTTTATGGTCCTTCGGTTGGAGAATTTGATATAATCTGGAAATAATATGATCTGGCATCTGTTCCTGCTTAATATTAATAATCAATTGCACTTGGGAGGGGGGTGCATTTGAGTGTATTCCCATCGGGTACCACTCTGCTGTAAAATATATTATACAATGGTGTGTGAAAATCCTGTAACCTCATTGGTCAAAACATGTCACATGACCATGGGTAAATCCTGCATAACCCACAGCTGAGGAATGGCATTTATAAAAAAACATAAACACATTTTAAATTTATTTTACACATGGGTCCATTGTATAATCATAATAAGGCACTCCAGTGTGAGAGTTATTGGCTGATTTACCCACTTCTTGAGTGGTTAAGTCACTCGGCTGCACCTCATAACACACCACACAATGCGTGGATAAATTCCCAATAACCCACACCCTGTTGTGCTTTATTGCTTAAATATCTCACTTGGAGATAATGAAAGAAATCTCCTTTAAGTAATCCATAAGCCTGCTGTAATTGAGCAAATGACCTAAACAGCCCCTGCTCATACCATTGAAAAATATGCTTTAGGCCCCTTCTACTCCATACATCAAAGATTGGATCAGAAATAGCTGGTAGGAACAGGGGATCATATATTGGAATTATCAAGGGGACAGTTGAGGGTCTCATCTCAGGTTCTGCAAGCTTCCCACATCATATAGTCAACACTGCCCTAGTAAAGTTAGACTGTACTCTCTCCGGGATATGCTTCCTCAAAGCATAGGGGGATCTCATTACCCTCTCAATATTTTCAAACTGCTGTTCCAATTCTATCTCTTTCCAATGCGTATCTATGTTGGAGTCTCATCAGTGCAAAGCATGCATCAGTTGGGCTGCACAGCAATATGTTTTGAACCTAGGGGGTGCCAGACCTCCTCCAGATTTAGGTAGCTGAAGCAAAGCATAAGCTTTTCTTTGACATTTTTCCTGCCATATTTACTGAACAAGCATCTTATCCCATAGCTTAAAGTTCTCCGGTGGAAGCAGAATGGGGAGATTTTGAAACAGGTAAAGAAACCTTGGTAGTACTGTCATTTTGATGGAATCTACACGTTGTATTAGGGAAGTGGGGAGATGTTGCCACCTTTGTAGGTCGCCTTTCAATGTCTTAACTGCTGGGGGGAAATTTACCACATAGAACTTCGTTAGGTCTCTGAAGATTATAATACCCAGGTACCGAAAACTCTAAGTATTCCATTTCAAAGGAAAAAGTTTCTGGGTATTACTGTCCGGATCATACCTCCACCTGAGGACCTCTGTTTTGGAGGTATTGAGTTTATAGCCTGATAGGGCCTCTAACTCCTGGAGTAAAGTAAAGAACTTTGGGAGAGATGACTCTGAGGATGCCAAATAAATCAGCAGGTCATCTGCATAAAAAGCCGTGTTATGCTCTGTCTTTTCCACCTGTAAGCCCCCACAATAATCTTAATAGTAATATGAGTAAAAAAAATAATAAATCTCTGAACTGCAGTGCAAGCAGAAAAAAGATATACATTTCCTGTCACATGGAATTAGTTGCAATAAAAGGATAAAAACAGAAATAAAAAAAATTATGCAAGCAAATTATTATCCAGTTCCAACTGTCTGGGTTAAAAGGCAAAACTCACCACACCAGTTTTTACCAATATGTCAAGCTTTGAGGTCGTGGACTGAGGATGACTTTATGTCCTCCTTCAGACTGGTCTTGCCTGGGCTGGTTTGTCTACTGACTTTTATAGTATGTCAAAAAAAATCAGTTGGGTTGGCATCTTTGCAATTTCTAGTTTATGGGCTGGGTTTAAAGCAATAGTCTTCTGTGTTAGAAAGTAATTTTATATGTCAGACGACCATCAGCTCATAACTTTCTGTATCAGAAAGCTATCAATAACTTTAAGCATCTAATTAAAAAGGGACTTTTTAAGTAAAGATATCACTAACAGTTTAAAGTCATGCTACAACATCTAGTATGACCAGGGGATTTTCAGCCAAATATAAAAACAATTTAATTTTTACCAATAGCAGACACTACCTGGGGTAGTAAGTTATTTTTGTAGCACCTCAGGGATGTGGTGGCTTCACATAGACATCTGATTGTCTGGTTGGTGGTTAAGTTTGCTACAAGAAAGGCATTTAAATATGTTTGCCATGTGACTTATAAGAAGAGTGTTTAAATTGTCTAAGCATATGATTCCTGCTCTAAAGTGTCTATGTAAAGCATTAAATACTTATCAAAAAAGAGTACACATTTAGTTATAAGTTTGCACACAAGTTAATAGTTAGGCCAGTAAACCTCAAATATGATTTAGGCTTACTTAGAAACATAGAAACATAGAAGCTGACCGCAGATAAGGACCGCAAGGCCCATCCAGTCTGCCCATTTTTTCTACCTTATGAATGTGTCATAAGCCTGTACTCTGTCAAGGAAGCACCAAGTTATGTCAGCACCAACAATGCCAACCTCCCCCACAGTGATGGCACAATACCAATGCAGGTATTGTGCCATCTGTTCTGTGGGTGTTTTCTGTGGGGGGCTGTGCCCCCCACACACCCCCATGTGGGGGCTCTGCCCCCCGCACCCCCCAGACTTTAAGATTCCAACTTCAGGTTGGAGTTGGTCCGGGGAAGGGGCGGAACACTGGGGGAAGGTGAAACAGGGGAAAAGGACCATTACTGTGAATGAGATCGTAATGGTCTTTTTTCCTGTTTTGCCATTGGGGTGTCGCCATAAAGGGGTGCACCGCTCTGTCAATGGCCTATCTCTTCATACTCATCTTTAATGCTCCCTTATGCCTGTCCCATGCCTGTTTGAAGCCCTGCATTGTATTCATATCCACCGCTTCCTGAGGTTGGCCGTTCCATGCACCCACCACCCTTTCTGTGAAAAAGAACTTCCTCACATTCCCCCTTAATTGGCCTCCCTCTAATCTCATGCTGTGTCCTCTTGTCCTGCTAGTTTTCTTATATTGAAACATGTTAGACTCTTTTACCTTGTTAATGCCCTTAAGATGTTTGAATGTTTCAATCATATCACCTCTTTCCCTCCTTTGCTCTAGAGTATACATATTTGAACTCTGTTAATCTGTCCTCATATGTTTTCTGATGCAGTACCTGTGCCATTTAGTTGCCCTTCTCTGGACTGCCTCCATTTTGTTAATGTCCTTGTGCAGGTGTGGCCTCCAGTACTGCACACAGTACTCCAGATGTGGCCTAACCAGTGTCTTGTAAAGAGGGATTATTACCTTCCTCTTAAGACTTGCGATACCCCTACTAATACACCCCAACATCCCTCTAGCCTTACCTACTACTTTAGTGGTCTGCTTGGATGATTTCAGGTTATCTGTGATGATGATGCCCAAGTCTCTTTCTTCCCTTGTGATTGCCAGCAACTCCCCTCCCAACCTAAAGGTGGCTTGAGGGTTTCTCTTCCCTATGTGCATGATCTTGCACTTCTTTGCATTAAACCCCAGTTGCCACTCTTCCAACCATTTTGCTAGTTTATCCAGATCTCTTCTCATTCTGCCCACCCCATCTGGATCATTTACTCTGGTGCAGATCTTGGTGTCATCTGCAAACAGAAAAACCTTACCCTCCAGTCCATCTGCAATGTCACTGATGAAGATATTGAAAAGGACCGGCCCCAGGACTGATCCCTGAGGTACCCCACTTGTGACTTGCATCTCTTCGGACTGTATACCATTTACCACCACTCTCTGTTTTCTGCCCGCCAACCAGTTTGCCACCCCATTGACCAACTTCTGACTCAGCCCAAGCCTACCCAGCTTATTAATCAATCTTCTATGTGGAACAGTATTGAAAGCTTTGCTGAAGTCAAGGTAGGCAACATTAACTGCTCCCCCTTGGTCCACCACTCTGGTTACTCAGTCAAAGAAATCTATGAGATTAGTTTGATAGGACCCTCCTGTTGTAAACCCATGCCATCTTGGATCCTGTGCTCCTATGGATTCCAGGTGTTGCACTATCCTTTCCTTAAGGAGTGCCTCCATAGTCTTGCCCACTACTGAGGTAAGACTGACTGGTCTTTAGTTCCCTGCTACCAGTCTTGTGGAGCGGGATCAAATGAGCCCTTCTCCAGTCTTCTGGGACCTCTCCTGTGCTCAGAGACTCACTAAACAGTTCTGATAATGGCTCTGCTAGTTCTACCCTTAGCTCCTTTAGTACCCTGGGATGTATGCCATCTGGTCCCATTCCTTGTCCACCCTGAGCTTAGCAAGCTCTTGTAGGACCTTTTCTTTTGTGAAGGACTAATGCACAACTCCCCCCACCCCGTGTCCGTGGTGCTGAGCTGTGGGCCCTGCCCTACCTTTTCCTCAGTAAATACTAAGCAGAAGTATCTATTTAGGATAGATGCTTTTCCTTGGTCCTCCTCTTCACACTCCCCCTTATCCCATTTGATCTTAGTAATACCCCCTCTGGACCTTCTCCTTTCACTAATGTATCTATAGAAAGTCTTGTCACCTTCTTTTACTGTTCATGCTAGTGTTTCCTTGATTTGTGCCTTTGCCTGCCTTACTGCCTTCCCTGCTTCCCTTAGGGAAGTTTGGTATGCCTCCCTATCTTCATCCTGCTGTGTTTCCTTATATTTCCTGAAGGCCAGCCTTTTGACTCTGACCTTTTCTGCTACGGTTCTTGAGAACCAAAGTGGTTTCCTTCTTCTTTTGCTCTTGCTTTTCTCTCTAACACAATGGGATGTTGCTTCAAGTATTGCATCCTTAATGCTTGCCCACCTTGCCTGTACCCCCTCACCTGCATTTCTTCTTGCCAGGGCTAGCTTAACTCTGTTGGCCATCATATCAAAGTCAGCTCCTCTGAAATCCCATATTTTCGCCTTGGAATGGGATGATTTGGTTCTAGTGGCCAAACTGAACCATACCATGTGATGGTCACTGGCCCCCAGGTGACTTTCTACCTGGAGATCTGTGATCCTTTCCCCACTAGTCAGTACTAGAGCTAGAATAGCCCAGTCTCTTGTGAGTTGTTCTACCAGTTGTTTGAGGCCCTCCCCAGCAGGGAATCCACTATGTGTCAAGTTCTGGCAGATGTTCCTGCTGGTATTGACCAATCTGTATCTGGTATGTTGAAGTCTCCCATTATCAGAACCTCCCCTTTAGCTGTCATGTTTTGTATATCTTCTAACAGTAATGTGTCTATGTCCTCCCCCTGGTCTGGAGGCCTGTAGACAACCCCAGTTCGTATGGCTGTCCCATTTCCTGTTTCCAGGGTGACCCACAGTTCTTCTCACTCCTTATGTGTATTCTGAATTTCTGTAGCTTTGATATTTTCATTGACATATAGGGCCACTCCACCCCCTTTTGAACTTTGGTCTCTTCTGAACAGTACATAGCCGGGTACTGAAGTCTCCCAAGTGTGGTTACTGGTGTACCATGTCTCGGTAATTGCTACTATGTCCAGTTTAGCCTCTGTCATTGTTGCCTGCAGATCTGGGATCTTGTTTCCCAGACTGCGAGCATTTGTGTACATAATTTTCCATTGGCCAGATTTCGGTGTGTTAGTTGTTGGGTGAGGTCCGGTGTTTCCCCTGTGCATAGTTTGAGGAGCTGGACCTTTTTCCTTACCTGGTGATGCAAATGAACTACAAACATGCTGAACTTCTGCTTGATCACTAGCTGAGGGGGAAGGGGTGTTCTTCCCGTTCGACGTATCGGGTGCTGCACCCCTCTCACCGACGTCAGACTTCTGCCCCAATGCACTGACTCCCTCTTTAGTCAGATGCAGGCCATTGAATTTAAAGAACTTTCTCTCTCCCAAAACTGTTACCAGTTACCTACAAATTTGTGTCCTTTTTCCTGGCACCAGCTCGTAAGCCACATGTTTAGCTCCCCTATCTCCTCTTCTCTGACCTTTCATTCATCTGCTCCCCTCTCCCAGACTGGCAGGATTTCAGAGAAGGAGATGCCAGATGAAATGGATGAAAGTTTGTCACCCAGCCTGGTCAGGTGTTCTTTGGTCTCCACAACTGACCAGCTGGTGAGATCTGTAGTCCCTATGTGTACCAGGACATCAATGTTTTCTCCTGCTTCCTGCATGATTTTAGCAATGCGGTCAGTATCTCTCCGCGCTGATGGACCTGGAAGACATTGGACCATTACCTCCAGCTGAAGGTAAGTATTAACTACCTGAATCATGGAGTCTCCTTTGATCAGAAGTGTTTTGGATTTCTTTTTTGCTTTTTTTTTGTTTTGGTTCTTGTTTGGGGCGAGTTTTGTTGTGCTAGCTCCTGTGCTGTAGTGTTCTGCTCTTCAGTGTCCTCTGCCCCTTTGATTTCAGAGATAGAGGCAGATACCTGTTTGTAGTTTTTATATGGTTTGTGGAGGTGATTCACTGGAGAGCATTGAGTGATAGGGCACCTGATTTGCCCCTCCTAACCACTTGCCAACCTCTCAGACCAACTACCCTCTGCAGTTGAGGGCTTCACAAGCATTTGTCAATGCTAAATGTTTGCTTGCTCATATTAGACATGCAGGAGTTAGACAGATGCAGAATAGAAATGGCAGTGAAGTATTAAACTCACGCCAACCACACCTCCACCCTACAGAGGTGGACAGGCATTGGAGTGTGCCTTTGAGTCATCACCTATAGCGCTCATGGCATTTCACCTTACCCTGGCCTGCAGAAACCAACAAGTGTTGAGGTGTGCCTTGGGGTGTTTGGCTTTACAGTCACTCCATTTCATAAGGACATACATGGGTGCAGTACAGGAGAATGGGGTGAACTGTGGGGCTGATCAGTCCAAGGCACACCTTGATGCCTGTCACTGGCTTCAGGGTGGGGATGGAATGACATGAGCATTACAGCCAGCAATGTAAAGGCACACCCCTGACACCTGTCACTCTGTACAGGGTGGGACGTTATGGTTAGAAACCCTAACGCCCTGGGCGTTTGCTGGTATTTGCACTACAAATTTTCAACATGGCCTTTTTGTGACCCTACCTCATGAAAGCATTTGGGACTTCTGCTCATGAACAGTGGTACTGTGATTTTGTTAATCTGTCCCGAATGTTGATTTCCCACAGCGACCGCCATTCTGCACCAGATGTGTGGAAACACAATTCAGGCAGGATGTAAAAAATGACAGCTGTACCATTCATAGGGAGGTGTGAAGAGATGGCAATGTTGAAAATCTGCAGTGAAAATATTAAAAATGCTCGAACTTCCACGCGTACGTGGAAACTGAACAATGCACGCTTGTAACACAGTCATTTAGTGGAATTATTTCACCAAATTTTCAACATAGACATTTTGGGACCTCTGCTCATAAACAGTGTCACTATGATTTTCTTAATCTGTCCCGAACGTTGATTTCCCACAGTGACTGCACCATTGTGGCGCCAGATGTGTGAAAACACATTTCAGGCAGGATGTGAAAAAATGACAGCTGTACTGTACATAAAGAGGTGTGCAAAACTGACAATGATGAAAATCATGAGTGAAAATATTACAAATTCTCTGAGTTATGAGTGTGCATAGAAACTGCACAACACACACTTGTAACATAGTCATTTTATGAACTTTTGTCACCAAATTTTCAACATAGGCATTTTGGGACGTTCGCTAATGAACAGTGTCACTGTGATTTTCGTAATCTGTCCCGAACAATGATTTCTTACAGTGACCGTGCTATTGTGTGCTGGAAATGTGAAAACACATTTTGGCCAGGATGTGAAAAATGACAGCTATACTGTTCATAAGGAGGTGTGAAAAAATGCCAATGTTGAAAATCTGGTGTGAAAATATTACAAATTCACAAAGTTACGTATGTGTGTGGAAACTGCACAACGCAAATTTGCAAAATAGGCTTTTTGGAAGCCCACTTCATGAACAGTGACATTGTCATTTCATTAATCTGCCTCAAAACATTATTTCAAACAGTGACTGCAAAATCACCTTTTGGGACCAAATAACCAGATGACAGTCACTGAATTCATAAGATGGGGTCCCAAGAACCACATGTTGAAAATGTGGTGCCAAAATTCACAAAAATGGCTGGGATATCCACCTAAGTTCTTACTCTGAATTATTCTTATTCTGAATCTTACAATAAAAAACCTAGGAATCAATGTAAGAGAACACTCACTGCAAGGAAGGCCTTCTTTACACAGAGGGTTCTGAACCCATGGAATGGGCTGCCACCGGAAACAATAAGTAGTAATAGTAAGGCACATATTAAACAAGGCCTAGATCGGCATATTCTAAAAGGAAAGAAAACAGTATATTATGGGTAAATGGATAGGAGCAATTAATAGGCTCTCAGGTCTTCTTGGCTCCTTCTCACCTTAGTACAAGTTGAACCTTCATCCATTCATGCCATTATACAGCTTACTGGCATTTCTTCAGTTCACAGTCAGCTTTGAGGAGTGCAGACGTGTTCCCACTCCACTGAAGATTGTCGCGCCAGGCTCCAGAGGCAAGTATGGGTGGGGGTATGGGGGAGGTCAGGTGCACAGAGAGTGGTGCGGGTTGGGGTGGGGGCACCAGAGACAATGAGGGACCATTTTCTTTTTTTACTGGGTTTAAAAAAAAAACTCACAGGACATTTTTTCTGTTAAAGGGATCCCAGCGTAACACCTGGGTGTTTGTTGGGGGGGCTGTAGCTGATGGGGACTGGGCACCCCGTCGGCACATACAGAGTGTTTGGGGGGCCCCATGAGCTGAGGGGATTGGGCACCCCCTTGGCACACAACAAATGGGGGCAGACATTATGCCACTGGGGATTGGGCACCCCCATTGGCAAATGAACTCGAGAAGGGCCATGTCGACAGGGGGATTTGGGCACCCCCGTCAGCTTTCATGGGGACTGTGAGAGGTGGCTGATGACAGCCACTGCCATGCTTATTGAAATGGGACACCAGACAAGGAAGCTGTGATTTGCTGCTGGAATCAGGGACCACCCCAGCAGCAAAAACAGCTGATTGTTAAATGACAGAGCGCTCCTTGATTGCAACTGCGAGTTTCTTTCAAGTTGGTGGCACGCTACAATACTGTTATCAGCAACAGTGTGCTCCTCTATTGGTGCCACAGGACCAGCCCCAAAATGGACTGCTGGCATTGGCCACAACACTGCTGCACCTCCACAACTCACTACTACAGCAAGCTGCTGCAATATGTTTCTTGAGCATGCGTGCAAGCAAACATAAAAATATAACAAGCATTTGTCAATGCCGAATGTTTGCTTGCTGGTATTAGCACTGGAAATGCAGGAGTTAGACAGATGCAGAGTAGGAATGGCAGTGAAGTATTGAACTTCACGCCAACCCCACTTCCAACCTGCAGAGACAGACAGGCATTGGGGTATGCATTGGGTTGTCACCCATAACATTCATGCCATTTCACCTCACCCTATCCAGCAGACACTGACAAGTGTTGAGGTGTGCCTTGGGGTATTCAGATTTACAGTCACCCTACTCCATAAGGACATTTGCTGAAATGGGTGCAGTATAGGAGAATGGGGCTGAACAGTCCAAGGCACAACTCAATGCCTGTCACTGGCTACAGAGTGGGGGGAGGGTGGGAGTGGAATGGCAAGAGCATTACAGTTGGCAATACAAAGGCACACCCCTGATGCCTGTCAGTCTGTACAGGGTGGGACATTACTATTTGGTATTACTTGGTATGAAAGAACAGAAGAAGGCCAGAGCCCATCGAGACTGTTCCCCACACTATGTGGGACATTATTTATCTATTATCCCTCAACCAAACATCTAATTTGTTTTTAAAGACAGTGGCACTAGTTGCCTCTACTAATTCTTGTGGCAAGGTGTTCCATACAATGGATGCTCTTATTGGAAAAAAGTTTCGCCTTTTGCTGGTTTTATAAGTTTTTACTTCAAGCTGTTTATTATGCAGTCTTGGAACATGTCTCATTTTGGAGAGTGTTAGACCACATTTTTCCATTAGATCTGATGAATTTATTAAATTAAAAACCATAAGCATATCACCTCTTAATCTTCTAGTTTGAAGAGAGAAGAGATCAGTATCTTTTAATTTGTTCTGATAATCCAGGTTTGTTAATCTTGGAATCATTCTAGTTACTCTCCTTTGAATCTGTTCAAGAATTACTATGTCTTTTTTTTGGTTTGGATGTCAGAAAGGGGAGCCATAGTCTAGATACGGTCTAATGTATGCCCTATACAATGGAATAAGGCATTTTTCAGTGCGATTAACAAAAGTGCGTTTTATTTGCCTCAAAAGTCTGTTGGTCATGCAAGCAGTTCTAACACAGTGATCATTTGATGTAAGTTTATTATTAACATATATTCCTAAATCTTTTTCACAATTTGATGAATGAAGTGGTAGTCCGTTTATATAATATATCATTTTTGGATTATTTACACCAAAATGCACTACTAAACATTTGTCTTGATTAAACTGCATATGATTTTCATTTGCCCAAAGTGTTAATTTTTCCAAATCCTTCTTTAAGGCAGAAATATTTTCTTGATTATTAACCTTGCCCCCCAATTTAGTATCATCTGCAAATTTAACCAAGAAGTTATTTGGCCCTGTGTGTAAATCACTGATAAAGAGATTAAACAATGTTGGTCCCAAGACCGACTCCTGTGGTACACCACTTGTCACACTACCCGAATCAGACAAGATATCATTAATTCTGACTCTCTGAGAACGATTTGTCAACCAGTTTAAAGTCCAGTTGACAATATCAGGTGACAAACCTAGATTGTGCATTTTAGTAATGAGTTTTTCATGTGAGACTTTATCGAAAGCTCTACTAAAGTCCAAAAGAATTACATTAGTAGGGATACCCACATCTAGCAGAGTACTTATATTGCTGTAAAAAGATATCAGATTGGTGGTGCAGGAATACTTGGGAGTAAACTCATGCTGATTTGAATCATAAATTCCTAATTTTTTACAATCTTGATCTATTAGAGACTTCATTACTCGTTCCATTAATTTACCAGCCACTGAGGTCAGGCTAATTGGACGATAATTTTGCACAGAACCTCTATTGCCTTTTTTAAATATGGGAGTAACTATTGCTGAACGCGAATCATTTGGTACAATGCTTTCTTGTAAGGATTTGTTGAAGATAATTGACAAAGGTATAGAAATATTTATAGAGGTTTCGATCAGAAACCATGGATGAATACCGTCTGGACCCGGACTAGTATTTTTTTTTAGTTTTTTGATAGCCTGTATAATGTCAGTTGGATAGAACCTATGATAATCTATGTAGTGAACTTTAAATGTACTAATAGGTGATTTTTGAGAGAAGACAGAACAAAAGTACTTATTAAAGAGATTCAAGGTTTCTATATCAGATAGAGATGAGCCATTGGTTATAATGGGACCAATGGTCCTTGATACACCTTTTTTACTATTTATATAGGAGAAAAGAGATTTGTGACAGTCTTTGGTGTGAGCTAGTTTAAATTCTACCTTATTTTTTGCCAAATTAATAAATTTTTTTTTGGTTTTTCACAGATAGTCTGTATTTATGTAATAGAGTAGTTTTAAATGGAACAAAACTATTCTTAAGTTTCCTAAAACGTTTAATTTTTATTTTAATCTGATTTTTAATTGTCTTGTTGAACCAAGGGGGAATTTTACCTTTATTATTAAATTTCCTCTTAGATGGAATAAAGGTATTTTCCAAATAATGTAATATGTTTTTAAAAAAGTCCCAAGCTTGTTGTGTTATAAAATTAAGAAGATTAGATTCCCAGTTTCTGTTTTGTAAGTATTCATTGATTTTAGAAAAAAATTGCTTTATTATAATTTTTTATACAATATAACTTCCTTTGTGTAGTTTTAAACTGTTGAATTTCAAAAAGAATAGATGAATGATCACTGGTCCCAAGTGGATCCCAAATTTGTAAATTGCTAATTTGTTGCTCTATGTTAGTAAATAATAGATCCAAAGTATTAGGACCTTGAGTGGGTTCAGTAACAAGTTATTGTAATCCAGTACTAACTATCACATCTATTAGTCCTTTCTCGGCATAGGACTGTCCTGAGAATGAGTCCCAGTTAATATGAGGGAGGTTAAAGTCACCAAATATTACAGTATCATGAGATTCTGAAAAATTTGTAATTTCTTTAAACATATCAGTTGTGTAATCTGAATTTGCAGATGGAGGTCGATAGATGTTACCAATAGTTATATAGGACTACTCCTTCAATAAGATTTTAATCCATATACTTTCCAAAGGAAAGGGAGAACACATTTCAAAAGAAGGAATATCATTTCGTATGTACGTACAAACTCCACCGTCTTGCTTATCTAATCTGTTTTTATGATATAATTTATGACCTGGAATTTCTCTGGACCAAATTGAGGATTCGTCCCACCAAGTTTCAGTTACTCCCACCACACCTATATTTAAAGTTTTACATTTGGCATGAGTTCTGCTAATTTGAGTTGGTTTAAAGATCTTGCATTCAAAGCTAGGAATTTACATTTAGTTGTAATAATATTTTGGTAAGTATTCAGAGACTTGGGAATAGACCCATTCTCCCCCATTGTTTTTAAACAATAATTTATGATTTTAGTGATACTTTACCCCGTAAGTGTACTACCCCTACGACTGAGATGTAAACTGTCCCAGCAAAACAAGGAAGAACGATCTGAAAATGATTCCCAGTGGGTAATACAGGGTATATCCTGCTTAAAACACCACTTTCTCAGCCATTCATTTAGGGCTTTGATTTTCTGTGTCATGGTAGATGTTGCTCTCAGGACAAGTAGAATTTCACATATACATACACAGCATCCCCTATGAAGTAACAGGTTACATAACACCAGATAGTCCTGTTGTAACTGATTACATGGGGTGTTGTTTGTATCATTAACACTGGCATGTATGATAATCAGTGGATTTTCCCCCACATTTTGTAAAATTTTAGGCATCATGGAGGTAATGTCAGATACCCTGGCCCCACGGAAGCTAGAAAAAGTGCGGTTGCTCTTGTCACTATTGCATACCGCCCTGTCAATGTGCTTAATGATTGAATCTCCCAGGACTAACACTTGTTCTGAGACAGTAGGGGTACAAGAATCAGAAACAGGTGATTGTTTAACACACTCTGGAGCGATTAACCTAATAGGTATTGATTTGGTAGCTTGAGACTTACTAGGACAAAAATTCATAGGCATTAATTCCTGATTGAAAAGTGTTTTTAAACCATTATTATCAACTGAGGGTGATGCACAGGATAAATCATGTAGCACTTCATTATTTATTACAGTCAATTGCTCAAACCTATTATGAGTTTCAGTAGGGGTACTATTGTGTATTTGACCGCCCCTCCTTTTTTAAGAGGCTTTGTGACAATGGTCAGTCATCATTATCATGAGAAGAGGGTGGATAATCATCCACCTTGTATAAGAGGGGGGCAGAGGCAACAGGTATACTAGTACTAGTCATTACAATATGGTTAGAAACACTAATGCCCCAGGTGTTTCTCAGTATTTGCACAAAAAATTTTCAACATAGCCTTTTTGTGACCCCCACCTCATGAAAGCATTTGGGACTGCTTCTCATGAACAGTGGCACTGTGAGTTTGTCAATGTGCTCCGAACTTTGAGTTCTCACAGTGACCGTGCCATCGTGCGCCAGATGTACGAAAACACAGATCGGGCAGGATGTGAAGAATGACAGCTGCACCATTCATAGGGAGGTGTGAAGAGATGGCAATGTTTAAAATCGGTAGTGAAAATATTAAAAATGCTAGAACTTCCGAGCGTACGTGGAAACTGCGCAACGCATGCGCGTAACACAGTCATTTAGTGGAATTATTTCACCAAATTTTCAACATAGGCATTTTGTGACCTCTGATCATGAATGCTGTCAGTATGATTTTCTTAATCTGTCCCAAACATTGATTTCCCACAGCAACTGCGCTATGCTGCGCCAGATGTGTAAACGCATATTTCGGGCAGGATGTAAAAAATGACAGCTGTACTGTTCC
This sequence comes from Neoceratodus forsteri, assembly GCA_016271365.2. Classification (NCBI taxonomy): domain Eukaryota; kingdom Metazoa; phylum Chordata; order Ceratodontiformes; family Ceratodontidae; genus Neoceratodus; species Neoceratodus forsteri. The sequence continues at coordinate 75,440,467 of JADMNL010000022.1, forward strand.
TAAGGAGGTCTTAAAAAATGCCAATGTTGGAAATCTAGAGGGAAAGTACTACAGATTTATGAAGTTATGAGGGTGCGTGGAAACTGCACAATGCACGCTTGTAGCACAGTTATTTTATGGATGTTTGTCACCAAATTGTCAACATAGGCATTTTAGGACCTCTGCTCATGAACACAGTCACAGTGATTTTATATTTGAACATATATACAAACATACGAATATGCCAGCAGAACAGACCAATCGATCTATCTAAATCTGCCCGAGTGTGCAGCTAGCACCCTAGATTGCAGCTGCCCCAGCCTCCTCCCTGCTTGTCCCAGCCCCTGCCCCCCTGACTCTTCCTCTTGCGTTATCCCAGTCCTTCTTAAAGATATTGACTGTCCTACATGTTACTACTGCCTCTGGCAGCGCATTCCAACTAGACACCACCCTCTCAGTGAAGTAGTGCCTCCTCATTTACTTCTTGAAATGTCCCCCCTTCCAACCTTAGTCTGTGCCCCCTCATCTCTCTTCCACTCCTCAGTTTAAACACCTCCTCGGTGCTAGGTTTATTTACCCCCTCCCAGGTATTTAAATGCTTGAATCATATCTCCCCATCCCTCCTCTCCTCCAGTGTGTACATGTTCAGCTCATTCAGCATAACTTCATATTCCTTTCCTTCCATCCCCTTTAACATTTTTGTTGCCCTCCTTTGCACCTCCTCCAGTAACTTTATATCTCTCCTCAGGTATGGCCTCCAGTATTGTACACAGTACTCCAGGTGCGGTCTGACCAATGACCTGTAGAGAGATAGGATCACATCCCTGTGTCTGGATGAAAACCCCCTTGTGCTGCACCCTAGCATCCTGTTTGCCTTTGCTGCTGTTCTCCTATACTGGGCTGAGTTGTTCATGCTCCCAGTTACTAACACCACTAGGTCTTTATCCTCCTTTGTGATCCCCAACCTCACCCAACCAACCAATAGTCCCTCTTCTGGTTCTTAGGCCTGGAGTGCATCACCTTACACTTGCTTGCATTGAATCCTAGCTGCCATTCCACTGACCATGTCTCTAGTTTGGTTACATCCCCCTGCAGTTTTTCCCCATCTGTCCTCTTTGTCCACCACTACCCCCAATTTTGTATAATCTGTGAACAGACTAACACTGCCCTCTGTGTACTATATTTGAGACAAAGAGCCCAAATAGCACTGAGCCCAGCACTGACTCCTGCAGCACCCTGTTTGTCATTGCTCTATGTGCTGAGAGCTCCCCCCCACCACCACCACCCTCTGCACCCTCCCCTATAACCAGGTCTCTATCCATTTAGTCAGCTTTTTTCCCCACCTCCACTGCTGTCACCTTCTTCCCAGTCTCTGATGAGGCACTGTATCAAAGGCCTTACTGAAGTCCAAGTACATGACATGTACCGCATGGCCCCTGTCCAACTCCCCTGTCATCCAGTCATAATACTCTATTAGGTTGGCTTGACAAGACCTCCCTGAGACGAACCCATGTTGCCGCCCATCTTGGAGGTCATTACTCTGTAGGAATGCCACCAGCCTCTGTTTTAGTATCGCCTCCATAAGCTTACTCAATATGGACGTGAGGCTAACTGTTCAATAATTTTCTGGCTCCTCACTAGGCCCACGCTTGAGTATGGGCATGACATGGGCCACCCTCCAGTCCTGGGGCATACACCCCATTTCCAGGGAGGTGTTAAACAGATCTGCCAGTGGCTCAGCCTACAGCCCTGACATCTCCCTCAGCACCCTGGGTGGATGCCATCGGGACCTGGTGCCTTGTCCACCATTGCTGCCTTCAGTCCCTCTAGCACCCTAGTCCTTGTGATCACTTTGTCCGTCACCTCCGACCCCTTTCTCCACCACATGCTGGTAGTGGACAGTCCCTCTCCTCAGTGAAAATGGAGCAGAAGTACTCACTTAGAATTTCCACTTGCTCCTCCCCCTTTTCCACCCAATCTGCTCCCTACTTTATCCTCACAATATGTACCTTGCACTTCCACTTTTCCCTGACATACCTTAAAAAGTCCTTTTCCCCTCCCTTTATACCCTGTGCTAACCTTAATTCCCTTGAGGTCTTAGCTTTTTTCACCCTCCTGGTCACCTCCCTTGACCAACTCCCGTAAGCCTCCTTATCCTCTCCATTCCCTGTTCTCTTGTACTTCCAGTATGTAGCCCTCTATGCTTTCACCCCTTGCAACACTTCTTTGTTCAGCCAGCATGGTTTCTTGGCTCTCCTCTTCTTACTCCTGGCCCTGCTGCAGGCTACTGTGGCCTCTGTTAGCCCAGTCTTTATCACTTACCACTTTTGTTCTGTATCCATCCCTGGCCTTATATTCTGCAGTCTCCCTTACAGTATTGCTCCCATCCTCCCAAAGTCCACCCTACTAAAGTCCACCACCTTAGTGCCTGTGCCTCCTGTCTCCCTGCCCAGTGCGAGAATGAGCCACACTGTTTGGTGGTCACTACCCGCTAGTGGGTCCTCTACTCTTACCTCCCTCACCCCCTCCCCATTTGCCAGTACTAGGTCCAGAGTGCTACCAAGCCTTGTAGACCCACTTACCAATTGCATCTGAAGGCCGTCCTGGAATGCATCAATGAGCACCTGCTCCCTGGTACTGCTAGTGGCTGGGATGCTCCAGTCAACCCCTGGTAGGTTAAAATCCCCCACTATCACCAAAGTCCCCCTTCTACAGACCCTCCTTATCTGCTCTGCCAACTCCTCATCCAGTTCCCCAGATTGGCATGTTGGTCTGTACACCACTCCCAGCCTCAGCTTTTTGCCCTTGGAGTCCAGGAGTTGCACCCAAAGCGCCTCTGTCCTCTCCTCTTCTCCTCCCTCGTCCATTATGCATTTGATCCCCTCCCTCACACAGAGTGCAACCCCCTTCCAACCTCCCAGTCCCTGCTGTATATCCTGTATCCCGGGATTGCTGAGTCCCAGTCATGGTACTCTGCGGCCCAAGTCTCTGTCACTGCAGCAGTGTCCACCTTCCCCTCTGAAAGGAGCACCTGAAGCTCTGCAGTTTTGTTCCCCAGGCTTCTTGCGTTGAGAGAGACCACCTTCCACCTGTACTTCTCCTTCTCCTCACTCTTCTCCTTGGCCTGTGTCCCTCCTCCCGGTAGTCCGCACCCTTTCTCCTCGTTATTCTTATCGGGTGGTGGTGCCTTCTGAATTACACTCAGACCACTCTGCCCGCCCACTCCCAGGGTTACTATGCTTCTGCCTTTACCTATATCTAGAGGGGTGAGCTCATTAGGCTCCCCTGTCTGGCCCTTTCTACCAACCTCAGTCTTTTGGCCACCCCCTCCCACTAGTTTAAATCCACCTTAGTAGAGGTATACCCCTCTAATCCTGCCTTTAATACTCCTGTCCCCTCCCTGCTCAAGTGTAGCCTGTCTGCCATGTACAAGTCACTATTCCACCAGATCCTACCCCAGTTAGTCACTAACCCATATTTTTTGGTGTGGCACCAATCCCTCAGCTACTTGTTGAAGTCCTCGATCCTACCCTTCCTCCTCATGCTTGCACATGGTACCGGGAGTACCTCCGAGAATGCCACCGACTCCCCACGCTCTCACACTGCTTGCCCAACTCCTAGAAACTCCACCTCACTACTTCCACATCTCCCCCACCAAGTTGTTTGTACCCACATGCAACAGTAATTGAGGTTTCTTCCTCCCCCTCACTGCACATTTGAGCAGTGCCTGCCCCTTCTGCAGTTAACCCAGAGATAGCTTCAACCCAAATATAGTGGTGCCTTTCCCTCTTCTGCCCCATCTCACCCCTTTCAGTATAGAATCCCCCAGGACAAGTACCCCCCATCCCTTACCCCCTTTCCCTTCTAATGCCCCTTCCGCCACCCCAGTATTCGTTCTTTCCTGCCCCTTCCCCTGCCAGCTGCACCCTCTGTGACTTCTGTATCTGTACCCCTACTTCTGCCTCACCCCTTTTCCCTGCCTTATTCCTCCCATCCCCCTTGAACCCCTTCCCAGCCTGACTACTTCCTACTGGGCTTCTCTTGTTGACCTCCCCTCCTTTCCTGCTAATTTCCAACCCCTTTCCTATCACCGTTGTTGTCAATTTAGAGCCCCCATTCCCTTCGACCCTAATAGTGATGCTCCTCCCATCATTCCCCTTCCCATACCCTTCTGTCCTCCAGTCACCCCTCCTTCTTTACTAGCCCCCTTCTACTCTTTCATCCTTGCTATCTCTTCCCCTACCTGTTGCCATCCCTCTCATGCTCCACTTGTCTCCCTCCCTCCTCCCTTCAGTATGTTTCTGCTCCCCTCCTCTATCCCATAGCAGAGGCTCTAATCTATTCCTAATCGATAGCCCTCCTACATCTCTTCCCCCTTTTAGTTCCCCTCTCCTACTTGTTCCTCTTCGTGGCCCCCTGGTCTCACCCCTGGTCCCTCCCTACCCGCAGCCATCTGCTCTCTCCCCTGGTACTCCTCGTGGTCTCTTCCTCCCCCATCAGGAGGCCCCCTCCCTCACCTCGGCAACCCCCTTCCTTCTCCTCTCTTTTCTGCTAGTACCTCTGATACGGGGTCTGGTTCAGTCCCTAGTTGTTCTTCCCCATCCCCCTTGCCATCCCCTATTCCCCCCCTCAGGATGCCTACCATACTCATCTGCCCTGCCACTTACACTCCTCCCTAGCATCCACAGTTCCTCCTCAAACTAGCCAATTGCCTACAGAGCATACAAGCCCAGTCCAGGACCATGGCGGACACGTGCCCTTTACACCCCACCACTCTTCCAAAGATGTCCGCTCTATTGCCACACGGCACCTGCCCCATTTTGGCCCCCATCTTATGTTATGGGCTCTTATTCCTGGTTTCTGTACCCTACTACAACTGTTAGGGCCCTATTAACTCAAATTCCTGTTTCCCCCCACACTAGTCCCCCTACTGCCTTCAATTGCCAACCGGGTTAATTCAGTCTCAAATCTCATCCATTAGATACTGTATTACTGTAGCAATCCTAAAGTCTCCTTGTCCATTTTTCACCTCTCAGCTACCATACTTTTTGTTTTCAGCCCTCATAGTTTCACTTAGCCCACTTAGAAAGCATATTGCACTCCAAGTATTACTCAACTCAGTTAGAGAAATAAACAGAACAACTAAATCTGTATTATTACAGCAATCGTAAAAGTATCCAGTCATTGCTTTGTATCCATCCCAGAGACCCTGCTGTAATGTAGACCCACACAGGACCCTGGGCAGGTGGGTGGGCAACTCTAAAGTCCCAACAGAGCTCCGTTGAGCTCGCTCACTCCCCCTCTCTCAAGTACTCATTCTGTTTCTCCCAGCGCTGCAGGCTTCCCTTTTGTACTGGGCTCCTGCCTGCGTTAGCGCCTTTTTCTGCCCACAAAGAAATCTGCAGCAGTCCCGACAGAGCTCAGCTGAGCTTGCTCACTCCTCCTGTCTCACTCACTTGTTCTGTTTCTCCTGGTGCTGCAGGCTGCCCTTTTGTACTGGGCTGCTGCCTGCATTGGTACCTTTTTCTTCCCACAAAGAAATCCGTAGCAGTCCCGACAGAGCTCCATTGAGCTCACTCACTCCACTTCTCTCATTCGCTCGTTCTGTTTCTCCTGGTGCTGCAAGCTGCCATTTTGTACTGGGCTCCTGCCTGCATTGGCACCTTTTTCCACCCACAAGAAAATCTGCAGCAGTCCCAACAGAGCTCCGTTGACCTCACTCACTCCCCCTCTCTCACTCGCTTGTTGTTAATCTGTCCCAAACAATGATTTCCCACTGCAGCTGCGTTATTCTGTGCCGGAAGTGTGAAATCACAGTATGGCCAGGATGTGAAAAATGAAAGCTGTACTGTTCATAAGGAGGTGTGAAAAATGGCAGTGTTGAAAATTTGGCATGGAAATATTGCAAATTTGCGAGGTTACAAGGGTGCGTGGAAACTGCGCAATGCATGCTTGTAACACAGTCATTTTAAGGACTTCCATCACCAAATTTTCAACACAGGCATTTTAGGACCTCTGCTCATGAACAGTGTCACTGTCATTTCCTCAAACTGTCCCTAAAACTGATTTCCCACATCGACCTTGTTATTCTGCGTGGGAAATGCGAAAACACCTTTTGGCCAGGATATGTAAAAATGATAGCTGTATTGTTCATAAGGAAGTGTAGAAAAATGCCAATGTTGAAAATCTGGAGTGAAAATATTACAAATTCACGAAGTTACGAGCGTGCGTGAAAACTGCACAACATTCGCTGATAAAACAGTCATTTTGGGTTTTTTTTTTCACCAAATGTGCAACATAGGCTTTTTGAGAGCCCCCCTCATGAACAGTGGCACTGTTGTTTCGTTAATCAGTCCCAAAAGGTGATTCCACGCAGTGACCACGAAATCACCTTTCAGGACTGAATAACACTATGACTGACTCAGTTCATGAGGAGGGGTCCCACTAACCCCATGTTGAAAATGTGGTGCCAAAATTCCCAAAAATGCCTGAGATATGCACCAAAGTTGAGAAAACCTATTTATGCCATTATACAGCTTACCAGCATTTCTTCAGTTCGCGGTCAGCTTTGAAGAGTGCAGACTTGTTCCCGGTCCACCGAAGATCATCGTGCCAGGCTCCAAAGGTAAGTATGGGGTGAGGCGGTGTGGGGAGGCAGGGTGTGCAGAGGTGGGCGTGGTTGGGAGGGGGCAGTAGAGCCCGCGAGGAACCATTTTCTTGTTTTACAGGTAAAAAAAAAAAAAAGACTATGCGGGTTGGTTTTCTTCTTTCACAGGAATTGTTTGGCACACTCTGGTGGGCTCCAAGTGTACCACCTGCATTTGTGGGGAGAGGGACCAAACTGATGGGGGATTGGGCCCCCCATCGGCAAAAAAACAGGTGGGGGGCATAATGCTGAGGGGGATTGGGCACCCACTCAGCACACAGCAGAAATTGGGGTGGGACATTATGCCAACAAGGAGTGAGCTCCACATTGGCAAATTGAACTGGGAAGGGGGGAATGTAGCCAGCGGGCACTGGGTCCCCCATCAGCAAAGAAAGACTGTTGGGGGGTGCATGATGCTGAGGGGGACTGGGCACCCCCTTGGCACACAACAGAAACTTGGGGATGGGAACATTATGCCAACAGGGACTGGGCTCCCCGTCAGCAAATGAAGGGGGGTTGGGGGCATGCCAATAGGGGATTGGGAATCCCCAGTCATCTCTGAGGAGGTTGCATAGAGCCACCCTGTTCCTGGTACTGTTACACCAGGTGAGGTTCCGCTCTGCAATGACGGGTTGCTCCCTCATTGCAGTGGAATTGTTGATGCTGCAATGACGAGGTGGCCCCTCATGCAGCCAAATTGTTTCAAGTTGGTGGCACTTCTACAGAACCAATGTCATCAGGACACTGGGCCTACATTGGGTGCACACTGCCAAGCCCACAAATGCAATGCTGGCATTGGCTGCCACACTGCCGCACCTCCACAACCCACTTTTCTCCTAAGCTGCCACATAATGTTTCTTGCACATGTGCGCAAGCAAACATAAAAATGAAAGCACTTGTTCAAAGTCCTAGTTACAAAATAGCAATGTCTAAGTCTGTTTGTTAATCTAGCACAGGAGGAAACTGACCTTTAAAGAGCTTAAACTGAAAGTACATATCCAGACACTTCAGTTACAAGATATTCTTAGTTTAGTCTGTCATAAGAGGAAGTGATGCATGACCTTTAGTGACTCTGAGGTTAAGCCATTTACAAGAAAGGATCTCTCTGTGCATGTAGTTTACTGTAAATGCACAAAAAAAAAATTTAAATCTACACTCAGTAATCATTGTTAATAGAAATTACAGCACTAAATTCATATTAGTAATTATTGAACAACAAACCAAACTGTAATTAAACCTAACTGTAAGTAGTTAATCAATAATAAAATATATGCCTAAGTATTGAATTTATCTGTGACTATATGTTTAGGCAGGAAAATCTGTGAGGTATTGATGCTTAAATCTGCTTATTGATTTATTGCATTTTATAACACACTGAGCAAAGAATGATTTTATATGACATTGCTGAGAATTAATTTATGATGTCCAATAGAGGATCCCTTGGTGGGATGTCTGGAATAGCTCATCTATTCATTATCGCTTCAACTTCCTGATTCATTTCTTCATTGGTTGGGAGTGGGGTGAGCAGACCCGCTGAAGTGGGGCACAGACTGAGCAGATGTCATGGTGATGGGGCTGGGGCGCTCATCAGAAGGAGGGCTGACCAGGAGGGGAAGAAAAAAAATAAGCTGGTGCTGCTGATGGGCCACTAGCTCCGAAGAAGTGAGATGGGTTTTCCTTTAAACACTGCACTTGAATGCTGTAATGGAAGTGCTCCTCCATACCCCTCTGAACTACTCCACTATCATAATCTGCAGTTTGCCAGTTTCAGTCCTCTGATACACACCTTCTACACATGCCTACTACCAGATTGGCCAAATTTGGTGACAGAGCCTTCTCAGTCTTTGGCCCTCATCTCTGGAATGGACTCCCACTGGAAATCAGGTCAAGGACTAACTTCATGCTACTAAAAAGCAAACTGAAAACCTACAGTGGAGCTTGGCAGGATGCAACACGGTGTCATAGATCCCTGCAAGACAAAAGAGATTAGCTGCCATAGAAATCGCTTTATTTACCAGCAATAACTGCAGAATTCTGCAATATTCTGCATTGCATCTCTGTGGGTTCCTCTTCTCTCTTTTGGTTAGCCATTAATACCCCTGCACTGTCCTTAATTTGCCTCCTGGATTGCTCAGCACCTTGAAATGTTTCACGACACTATACAAACGGTATTTCTTCTCTTTATGATTATTATTATAAAGCTTAATACTTTTCTGGTGTATGAAGTTTGAGAGAGATTTAAGTAAAGTGAAATGAGATGTTATTTGCAGTAATAAATTTGCCATGAGTGAATAAATGAAACTGCCCCTGGAAGTAAGCTGTGATTCTTTAAATATGGAAGTGATTTAAGGAACTGCTGTGAATGCTATGCTACTTCCAGCTATAGGCGAATACTGATTTGCTACTGTTTCCCTCTCTCCTTGGCATGTGCATCCCAAACAGTTTTGTTTCATGAGACAGATACAAACTTACAAACTACTATCCAGCTTAGATATATTTGTGGTCTTAGTGCGCCACCTACAACTATTAGCCATATTGCTATAATCAGTTATATTTGCGATATATTTGTGGTCTTACAGTGCCACCTACAGCCATTAGTCATGATGCTATGATCAGCACAATTTATGAATTGTTTTATTGTAACTATGAATAACTCTAGTCAGCATAATGCTTGTCGCTATGTGTGTGCAAATGTTATGGCTTTGGGTACGAACTGCCCACTGTACCCACCGATAGAAATATTTTGTATGACATCTTTACCAAGCAGATGAGCCCGTTATCAGATAATGGAACTTTCTTATCACTGACTATAAGAATCTATGTTAGCATTTTATTTGAGAGTTAGATAGAATTTTCTATGATGACACATGATGTTCGGAGGTTCCAGACTCCCAGCAGGTATTGTATTGCTATGCTGTCTTTGTGTCATGTATTTGGAGAATAAACCTTTAATCTGTAACACCTGTCTTCTGAGTCATGCATTGCCCTCTGGTTTAGAAACTGCCAAACCCCCCAATAAATATGGTGACTGTGGCATGGACCAGATCGGTCTGAACTGAACAATGAGACAGAGTGGGATACAGACAGAGGAACAGGAGAGGAATCACATGGGTACTTGAGCCTCTGCTCGCCCTTTCGACCAGTATGGGTAGTCCCTCAGTCCCACTGTGCCTAGAACAGGAGAGGGAATCACAAAGGGGTCCGAACCTATGCCCCCTTGTTCACTAGCAAACAACGATCTATGGGATTCATATCCCAAAATGTGTAACTGCCTAGGGGTGGAGCACAAGGTGGATCAATATGCCTTGGACTCCCAGCTAGTGCAGAAAAAGGGGAACCTTCAAAATGGCCATAAGTGCTGAGCTCAAACTGGATATTTCAAATGTTCTAACCTCTCATGGAGGTTGGGGCAATTTTGCACTGGACGTGAAGACACACAGTTACCCAATACAGTATGTGTGCACGCAGTATTTGGAGACTAAACATACAATCAAGAGGAAACATGACCAAAAGGGGATGATGGTTGCCACCCTGTATGCTGTATTGCAGGAAGTTGAAACATAGGTCCTAGCTTTGAAAGAGGAACTGGGCTCCAAATCCCGAGAGATGGGCGCACAATGGAAAGAATTGGAACAGGAGGTTGAAAGACTCAGAAATGAGTCACAAAATGAAATGCATTGTACTTTACTAGAGAAAGACAGAGACATTGTCATATTGAGAGAGCGATTCTGAAAGGTTATAACAGGACAAGAAGCATGTATTGCAGTTGCATGACGGTTGACAGATGCGAAAGACACGTTGTGGAATGACTATGATGAATTGGAAGAGTTGACAAAATGTCAGGATGCTTTAAACAGGAAGCTCAGCTAAAAACATGCAGTGAGCACTGCATACAGAGTTTTGCAAAATCATGTCAGCCAGGGACAGTGCAATGGCAGAATAGGTCATTCTCAGTGTAGAGCCAAAATGGCAAGGTTACTTCAGATACTAACAGTGCTGAAGGGTCATGTAAAAGCTTTGCCATATGTCCCGCCTATCGACCATGCATCATCGGAGGATGATGAAGGAGATGACAGAGACCCCATCCAAGATGGTGGTCCTTGGAATGCCAGAGGGGGAAGGAGACCTCACCTGCCTCTGGTAGCAGTCTTGAGTAAACAAGACAAGGCGGAAATATAAACCATGATTGAACAAGTGGTTGTGAGGGCTGGAGTAGCTGAGGCTCAGTCTGAGGTGATCCAGAAAGCCATGGTTGACTTGTTGAATAGGGAGATACAGCAACAAACCCTCCTCCAGGGTGTGGCCACCCTCATGGCTGAGGCAGTCATCAGGTCCATGCAAGAGCAGCACCTGGGCCTACTCCAAATGTGTTGCAGTCTACACAGGCTATTCAAAGTATTGTGGACAAAATAGGCCGAATGTCCCTTAGCGATAACCTTATTTGCCATTTGGAGAAAGGGCAAAGTCAATGCAAAATGCTCAGCCTCCCAGTTGAGCATAGAGTTCATGTTTTTTTTTTTGTTTTATCTCTTTATACTCCCTCCTTGCCCCCGATGTCCCCCTCCTTCCGACTGCACAATCCCCCGATGCCCCCATCGGGATCTGCCCCTAGAGTGCTCTCTTACCTCTCCTTTTCTCCTCCATAGCACAGCGGGGTCTGTCCTTAGGTGGGCTCGAGATGGGGCAGTCTTCATCTAGGGACACTGAGGACGGCCGTTTTTCCGCTGTTCTCCCACTTTCCCCCCCGCCCCCTGGGACACCGGCACACAGGGGCGTCGTCCTAGAGGGACAGCGATGCTGGCATACGCCTCCCTCAAAGCACCTATCAACGTCCCCCTCCCGGACTCCTGGTTACGGAGCCCGGCCCCCGGCGCGGTGCTCCCACCGACATTCTCGGGTTGAAATCCCACTGAGGGAGGAATGCATCCCTAGGGCGCTCAATCCTCCCTCCCCCCAGCCGACCCCCGATGACCTGAGTCCGTTCCCGAACCCGGGTCGCCGGCGTGGCGCGAGGTAGAGTTCATGTTTTGAAACAAATCGTAGACCTTACACTGTGGGCCAAGCTATCACAAGTAGTATGCAGTGACTTTGGGGATCATTATGACACAGTTGCCGTCAGCCTCCTGGCAGTGCAAAATCCCAGTTTGGTCAGTGTGACACTAGCCCATCCAGTGAAGCAATGCACCAGAGAAACCCCTGGCCTAGTATAATAACTGATTGTGGCTTGCATACCGAGCAAGCAAAGAATTGACCCAGGAGGCTGCAGATCGAAATGCGATTGAGTACAGAAGTCTATTTTTGGAAAAATATGCAGCTGGCCTTATATGAAAATGCTTGAGCATTGGTTTATCCGAGATGGGATAACTTTGATATCATCATGGATAGAGTGGAATGCACACACCAAATTTACAGGTGGCACCTGACTCCAGGTTCCAAGACCAAGATGGCCACAGTGCAAAATGACACTGAACCATCCACCCAGTATGTACTGGAAGGGAAACCAAAGGATTTCCAACAAGACAGGCCCTTTTAATAAAACCAGGGATGGTCAAACAAGAACTGACAGCAATATCGGCAGAAGCAGAATCAGCAGTATGGGAAGGGACACAATGGACAAAAACAATGGTCCAGCCCTACTTACAAGGATTTGGCTGAGGAAAACAACCAGCTCTGGGAGTGGAAGGCCAAAGTCCAGTCACTTACAGTGGCTCTTACAATCAAGACCATAGCGGCTATCCTGTCTGCACATCCAGCGGAGGAAGAACCAGATAAGAGTGGGCAAGCAAGGTCTCCGTCCTCCGAAATGGCCCAAATGCTTTGAAAGGTAGACCCTCATCCCAATCTGAACAAGATGGATGGGACTGAAAGTGTCAAACCCCAGTTGGCATCATCAACACCCTAGTGACTGATGATTCCGGCCATTCATGCATAGAAGCACTGGTCAGGAGCCATCAGCTCGAATTGCTTCTAGATACAGGTGCCGCTGTTTCAGTGCTGCATCAAGAAGACCTGCAGCTATCTTACTGGTCAATGGGGAAGGCAACTGCTGCACAGACCTTTGAGGGGAGCATAGTAACAACATACCAGTCCAAACCCATACCAATCAAAATTGGTATTTTGAAAAGTGGAACACCGTTTTGACCTTATGGTATTATGTCACCACCAAATCATCTTGGGAATTGATTTTCTCTCTGTGTGTAGTGGATTTAGCCAACAAGCTATTGCTACAGATACCTGGTCAGTACCACATGCTCCTCAATTCTGATTTGTATGTGGTAGCAACAGTAAAGGCCAATGACAGGGAGCATGATATCATCCTCATGCTCCAGCACCACAATCTTTTCTGGTAGCTGAGGCTTGTTTTAGATAAGCATCAAAAAGCCTTTGCCAAACACAAGCATGACTGCGGGAGAATGGACACTCTCAAACAAACCCTTGGTAAGGAACCACCATCCTAAAGACAATACCCTTTTCCAGCCGAAGCAATACCCTCTTTGAGGGCCGATATTGACTCCCTATCAAAACAAGGGGCCGTTAGACCTTGTGTATCCACAGTCAACTCTCCCATTTGGCCAGTAAAGAAGCCCAACAATATTTGGAGACTTACCATTGATTATAGAAGACTTAACCAAGTCACCACTAGTTATGTACCTACTGTGGCATTTGCCCAGGATGTGCAAAAACTCCTGAAGCCTGAACACAAATGGTTCAGAACACGGGACATCTCCAATTGTTTCTGGTCACTTCCATTGGCCCCTGAGAGCCAATGCAAGTTTGCCTTTACATTTGAAGGACATCAGTACATGTGGAACTGCCTCCCACAGGGTTTCCACAACAGTCTTTCCTTGTTCCACGGCCACATGAGGGATGCCATACATGACTTCTCCACACCAGGGTGCCTCCTGCAATGTGTGGATAACCTTGTTTTGGCCACAGCAGGCCTAGAAAATCACCTGGAGCTCTTAGATGAGCTCCTGACACTCCTACAGAAGGCAAGCCTCAAGTGCAATCCTGCAAAGGTATAATTGTGCCTCCCAGAAGTTTCCTTTCTGGACCTGCGCATTATGGAAGAGTGCAAAAGCCCTACCTTGGACAAGGTTCAAGGCATTCAAGACTTGCCACTACCTACTAGCATGGCTACTCTGATATGTTTCCTGGAAATGGTCAACTATTACAGGGATTTCACTTGAATTTTGCACAAAAGGCTGCATCTCTGTATGAGCTTGTGAAGAAAGCTGTCCCCTGGCAATGGGAACCTGAGCTCACAACTGCTGTCACCTCTCTAAAAAAGGCTTTGGCCTCTGCTCCAGCACTGGTCAACCCTAACCCAGAACTCCCATTCCATTTGGAAACTACCACCTCTGACGTAGGCATGGCAGCAGTTCTGGCACAAAAGGCAAATGACACCCTAAGGTCTATGGCATATGCCTCACAGATGCTTTCTCTGGTAGAGCAAAGGTACTCTCTATGTGAAAAAAATTTTCTGTCAACCTTTTGAGCCATCAAGCACTTCACCTACATAACAGGGTTCTACCCTATTATATTGCACACCAACCACACCCCTGACAACTTCCTATTGACAGGCAGAATCAAAGATGGCAATGTGTCTAACACCAGACTCACCCACTGGTCTCTCCTTTTACAGGATAGAGACATCACTGTACTTCCCACCAAAATGCTCTCCATTTTGGTGCATGGTCTGCTTTACCAAGGAGATCCATGTGAGTGTGGCTTAAAGCCACCCACCCTGCCAGACCCAGGCCCTTTCCACCCTGCCACAGAAGGCAACCTACAAGACCCTGCTTTATGCCATGTCTTCACAGATGGATCTTCCTTCTACTATGAGGGAAAACAAGTTGCAGGTGTTGGGGTCTTGGTCATTCTCTCAGAAGAGGACACCTTTAAATTGTCCAGGAAGTGCACCATTTGATCCTCACAGTATGCAGAACTTGCTGCAATTGTCTGTGTCTTGGAGATCCTCCATAGCCCAGGAGAAGAGGATACCATCAACTTCTCTGATTCTGCATGGGTGTGCAATTCCTTAACAGAGTTCTTTCCTTTTTGGAAGGTCCATGATTTTGCCTCTTCCAAAGGCACCCTTATTAAATACAGAGACCTGTTCATTTACATGGTCGGCCTTGCTGACCAATTTGCTTTTGAGCTGTACATATACAAGGTAAAGGCTCACTCCAAAACTGAACCTTTCCATGATCAAAATGATCCAGCAGACACTTCAGCAAAAGATGGTGCTCTGGGGGGAGGTATGGACCATGCCACCTCCCACTGCCACCCATTTAGTGGCAGCCCATAAGAGAACCAAGTTGGTCCCCCTGGTTCTAACTACAGTGCAAATGGCAGATTCAGAGATAAAAGAGGTATATGAATATCTCTCGAAGGAAACAGAAAAAGAAATGTCTGTGAACAACCCATTCAAAAGACATTCTAAAGACGTTCACCTTTCACAGGACCAGAAATTGGTCCTGTTCCACTCAGGAGATCAAAAACATTGGGTGATTCCTAACACACTCCAATCAGAATGAATCCATCAGGTCCATGACACCCACACAGGAGGACACCAAATGGTGGATGAGACCCTACAGAGACTAAAAACTGTAGGATGGTGGCCCAGTATGATGAAAGATGTCCAAAATTATGTGGGCAGTTGCACTGATTGTGTTCAGAACAACCCCATTCCTAGCAAGAAAAATGCCAAGCTGCTTCTTCAAAGGCAAGCAGGCCCTTGGAATGCAGTTCAGGTTGATTTCATTGGACCCGTGCCTTACACTAGCAGGAACAACAAGAATGCACTTGTGATCACTGACCTCTTCTCTAAATGGGTAGAGCTCTTCCCATGTAAGGCAGCCATGGCGAAGGCTACTGTCAAAATCCTGGTGGAACAGGTATTCACCAGGTGGGGCCTACCTCTCAAGGTGGACTCTGACAAAGGGATTAGTTTCACAGGACAGCTAATGCAAGAATGTTTGGAGTTGTTGGGAGTTAGCCAAAAGTTTCACATAGCATACCAATCTCAGTCATCAGAACAGGTAGAGGCAGCAAACAGGCAAATCAAGGTAACGTTATGTAAATTTGCTAACGAAAATGCTAAAAGTTGGGATACTTGATTGCCCTTACTCCTAATGGCAATCAGAGCTACAGCAATCTGGTGTACACCCTTCAAGGTAATGACTGACAGGCAAATGAGACTGCCAGAACATCTGTGGATTGATCTGAACACCCGCACTGCAGATAGAGTGTTGGTGGACATCGGTGGACACTTATGTTGCACAACTGAAAGACAATCTTCTATAGACCCACCTATCTGATGTAAGAAACTTGGGACAGGCCTAACAATAGTCTAAAATGTACTTTAATAAAAATTTTAAAGAAGCCAATTGGAAAGTAGGTGACCAAGAAATGGTACTGAAATTTTTCACCTCTGCCCATCCATTTGCAAATAAATGGGCAGGCCCCTTTGACATCATCATCAACAAATTGATCCCTACTGTCTATCAAGTGCAGCTAATGCACTGTTACAGGGAACCCTTGGACAAATGGCTCCATGCCAACCAACTGAAACTGTACAAAGGTAATTAATTCCCCTTTAAGGATCCTTCCAGTAGCAAGGAGAGGGAGATCTGCATGTTCACCTTTCTGGATTTTTTGTTGTTGTTGTTGTTTCAGGAGAAAAATGACATTCCAAAGAAAAATGATCTTGGTGTTCCTGTACCTGACACCAAACACAATGGCAGTTGTGTCAGAGCAAGACCTAGAAGCCCAAGAAGAGTACCAGGTGCACTTCTGCACCCTCCTCCATCTCTTAAACCTGGTGATTCAGGTTATTCACCTTTGCCCCCCCCAAACCCATTGTCCACCTCCGGGAGTAACTATCACCCTCCCATCCACACATATCACTGTACAAGAAGGAAAAGACTCCAACCTTGATGCCAAGGTGATATCCTCAGACAAATCCAATCTACAAGTTGAATGGAATATTTGTGACTTTGCTGGAAAACAAATTCCAGTAACCAGCCTTGCCAAAGGAACTTTCCAAGGCTGGCTCAACACTCATATTACCTCTAATGGAACTTTGAGCATATGCCAAGTTACACAACAAAATTCCAGCTTGTACAACCTCACAGTCATGGTGAACTTTGAGTTTTGTATTCAATTTCACAATGCCACCATGTGCAAATTGTGCTTCAGTGACATTACTGCAGCAGCTACTCTTTTCCTTAAAGTGACTTCAGCATCAAAAGACAGTCCTCTACAATGCCTCACATTGCAACCAGGTCCATCCAGTGGCCTGGCAGCTACTTCTCTTCCTGAGACTCATTAATAATGTACAATTTATGCATGTATCTGTTGTTTTAAACCTTACACACTGGAACATGGCTGAATTTGGTCACTGCTCCAGCACAAATGTATAAGTTTCATACTGTTATGATGTTAGATTTAATGGCAGCATATCAAGCATGTGCATAAGACCCTGTAGCTAGGCATTATTCAACTGAACACTGAGGGTTGTTCAGGCTTAAATGTCAAAAAAGGACGTTGGGTGTAGCTGATGTAATATGCATAGCAGGCACTGTTACTGGTGTATTTGGCTGAGGAATGTCAATTTGGAATTGAGCAGGTCTGGCTCAAATTCAGAGAAATAACCAAATTTTCAAATCTACATTGTCAGGATATGATACAGCCCATGCTATATGGTATAACTGGTCTTGCAGAAGAAAAAGGATTCACAGTGTATAATATGGGCGATATTGCACACTTATTCAATGAGACCCAACATAAAATCATTCAATTGGTACACCAAAATAATGAAGAAGCAGAGAGCAACACATAGGCAGGGAAATCATTTGTTCAGCTTATGGCAACTTTGCTATAACCACTATCACAAATCCCTTCCAGGATTTGGAATCTGGGAGGATCCCAGATCTAATTAATGATAGATGTATGGCTAAATGGCACTGCACCTCTTGTAAAACTTTATCTTGCACAACCAAGTGCATGGATAAGACTGTGTCCTTTTCTTTGGCCACTGCACAGAACTTGGGCTATGTAACTCCACACCCAAATCAAGTACCCTGCTACACTATGGGTCAATCTGCTAGCAGAGACACTATGTACGTTATTTTCACTGTTTCCCTTTCAATTTTCAACAAAGATTCTTCAGTTTTTGATAAGCTTTTGAACATTTACTCTGTGGGACATCTAGAAGAGAACATCTTTCATGAACAAATCAACTTGCCTCCTTTGCTGGTTTTTCATCCTCAGCTGGATGCCTGGGTAGCCCCTCATACAGACTGTTGTACCAAATGGCGTTACCACTACTTGTGCAGATGTGACATTTTTGATGTAACTATGCCAGTTTGTGGTTATTCACTGAACTCTATGGAATTGTCATATACATTTAATAATGACCAATTTGCAAATGACACTGCCAAAGACACAGTCAATGTTACTGTTTTTTCCAAAAAGAAAAATGTTAATTTTGCCTCAACACAAGATGGACAACGCCTTACCAGCCAGATGATCAGCACCTCAATAACTTGCCCTGTCCAGCTATCAAAGTGGTGACTTTCTTAAGTTTGTGTGACCTAAAATTCCGATGGACAATACTGCATTGAGAACAACTACTAGACCTTCTCCTATGGACCTTTGGTGTGTGAAGTCACTAACCCCAACTTCTGTTTTGTACCAAATGAGCGCACTGTCATTGGCCATATGGTTATCACCCCTGTTCCCACCCCAGAACGTGACTATATTGATAGTGACCCTGACTATCTGAATGCTACTGCACAATATTTGAGTGTTTAATGTGCATATTGACCCACTCACACCACATCTTAAATCCTTGTTAGAAAGAAAGGATATACTTCTCATTCATATAAGTAATACTATTACTACAGCAGATGACTCATTAAATGCATTATTTCATAATGGTAACCTAAGTGCAGCCCTGTCAAACACATAGTTGGAGCTTACGTTTAAAGTTTTTGTTGTAATTCAAGTTTTCTTAATTTTATTTCTTATTATTGCCTTATGTTGCCTATGTAAAACACTCAAATGACATTGTGCTCAATTAAAGTTTCTATATGCTTCCCACTCAGCAAGACTATAACTGTACCCAACTTACTTACCCTATTATTGTGGCCTCCTTATCCAGACAACCGGGGGGGGGGAGGGGGAGAGATATGTAGACCTGCCTAATCCACAGTTCCTAATGTGGACTATCATTTTGGTATGACTCAGTATACATTATATCAGCATTTACTTATGTTTGTTATGGTGTACTTACAAACTACTATCTAGCTTAGATATATTTGTGGTCTTAGTGCTCCACCTACAGCAAATAGCCATATTGCTATAATCAGTTATATTTGTGATATATTTGTGGTCTTACAGTGCCACCTACAGCCATTAGTCATGATGCTATGATCAGCACAATTTATGAATTTTTTTTATTGTAACTACGAATAACTCTAGTCAGCATAATACTTATCGCTATGTGTGTGCAAATGTTACAGCTTTGGGTACGAGCTGCCCACTGTACCCACCAACAGAAATGTTTTGTATAATGTCTTTACCACACAAATGAGCCCGTTACCAGGTAATGGGACTTTCTTATCACCGACTATAAGAATCTATGACAGCATGTTATCTATGAGTTAGACAGAATTTTCTATGACACCTGGTGTTCAGAAGTTCAAGATTCCCAGCAGGTATTGTATTGCTATGCTGCCTTTATGTCATATATTTGGGGAATAAATTTTTAGTCTGTAACTCCTGTCTTCTGAGTGCATTGCCATCTGGTTTAGAAACTGCCAAAAACCCCAACAAGAGGGTCAGTGAGAGGACTGTCCTGCTTCTCTGGGGGAGGGTGGTTCCAGGCAACACTGTAAACTGGACAACTATGAAGGAGGAGGGCAACTAAGACAGTGTAGGGTTTGCACAGGAAGCCCTTTGAGAAGAGATTGAGGGATCTCAACATGTACACCCTGGAGAAAGAGAGAGAGAGAGAGAGAGAGAGAGAGAGAGAAAACATGATTAAGACCTTCAAGAGGGGGGTGAAGAGGGTGCAGGTGGGGAGACCCTTTCAGATGAAGATGAGCAGCAGGACCGGGGGCATGCACTGAAGCTTTCCACCATTCTAGCCTTGACCACTTCCACCGGCAGTCTGTTCCAGGCATCTACCACCATTTCAGTGAGGAAACATTTCCTCACATCTCTCTTGAAGTTCAAGAGAGATGAGAGGAAATGTTTCCTCGTAAAATAGTGGTAGACTACTGCGGTAAATGATTGAGTAGAATGATGGAAACTTCAGCCATGCATGGGATAAACATAGGGGTATATTAGAATAGAGGCATGGAGTTGGGAGGGTTGCCAGTGATCAGCTTGGGTCTGCAAAGGAAAAACAGGCAAGGAACACTTGGGCTGATTGGGTGGGCCAAACAGTCCTTTTCTGCAGACAAAGTCTATGTTTCTCTGGTAGCAGTGCATCTGATGGTGGAAGTGTATCTGGGTGGGGGCTCCTGTCTGAGATTTATGTGAGTGTAAATTGGTGTACCTTTTGGGCTCACTCACTAGAGCCACAAGAAGAACAAGCATTTGTCAATGCCGAATGTTGTCTTACTGGCATTGGCATTGGTAGTGTCATAGTTAAAGATGCATAATAGGAATGGCAGTGAAGCATTGGAGTGATGCCAACCCACCCTGTAGAGACCAACAGGCATTGGAGTGTGCCTTTGGGGAATCGGCTATAACGCGCATGTCATTGTACCTCAACCTACCCTGTAGACACTGACAGGTGTTGTGGTGTGCGTTGGGGTCTTTGGGCATTATGCTTACCCCATTTCATAAGGAAAATGCTGAGGTGGGTGCAGTATAGGAGAATGGGGTGAACGTTTGGGCAGAACAGTGCAAGGTAGACCTCGATGCCTGTCACTGGCTGCAGGGTGGGGTTGGGGGTGGAATGGCATGAGCATTACAGCCAAAGATCCCAAGAAACACCCCTGACGCCTGGCAGTCTCTATAGGGTGGGGTGTTACAGTTGGAAACCCTAACGTTGTAGGCGTTTATTGGTATTTTCACTCCAAATTTTCAACATAGGCTGTTTGTGACCCCACCTCATGAAGAGTGGCACAATCATTTTGTTAGCTGAAAGGTGGTTTTGCACAGCAGCTATGCCATTTGGTGACATAGGAATGAAAACACATTTTGGGCAGGATGTGGAAAATGACAACTGTATTGTTCATGAAGAGGCGTAAAAAAGTGGCAACTTTGAAAATCTGGAGTGAAAATATGAAAAATTGGTGAAGTCATGAGCAAGCAAGCATAGAAACTGCGCAACACACATCCGTAATCCATTTATTTTTTGGAGTTTTTTAGCCACATTTTCAACATAGGCATTTTGGGACCTCCCCTCATGAACAGTGGTACTGTGATTTTGTTAATCTGTCCCAACAGTTGATTTCCCACAGCGACCACGCCATTGTGCGCCATAGGTGCAGAAACACATTTTGGGCAGGCTGTGAAAAATGACAGCTGTACTGTTGATAAGAGGTGTGAAAAAATGCCAGTGTTGAAAATCTGGCATGAAAATATTGCAAATTTGCGAAGTTACAAGGGTGCCTGGAAACTGCAACACGTCCGCTTGTAACACAGTCATTTTATGGACTTTCGGCACCAAATTGTCAACATAGGCATTTTAGGACCTCTGCTCATGAACAGTGTCACCGTCATTTTCTCAAACTGTCCCAAAAACAGATTTCAGACAGCGACCGTGCTATTCTGCGCCGGACGTGCAAAAACACATTTTGGCCAGGATATGTAAAATGACAGCTGCGCTTTTCATAAGGAGGTGTGGAAAAATGCCAATTTTGAAAATCTGGAGTGAAAATATCACGAATTCAGGAAGTTATGAGCGTGCGTGGAAACAGCGCAATGCATGCTCATAAACCCATTTTTTGGGGATATTTTTTCACTAAATTTGCAACATAGACTTTTTGACAGCCCCCCTCATGAACAGTGGAACTGTTATTTTGTTACTCGGTCCCAAAAGGTGATTCCACGCAGTGACCACAAAAGCACCTTTCAGGTCTGAATAACGCCATGACAGTGACAGAATTCATGAGGAGGGGTCCCAATAACCTCATGTTGAAAATTTGGTACCAAAATTTCAAAAAATGACTGAGATATGCAGCAAAGTTGAAAAAACTCTATTTATGCCATCATACAGCTTACCGTCATTTCCTTAGTTCGAGGTCGGCTTTGAAGAGTGCAAACGTGTTCCCGGTCCACCGAAGATCGTCGTGCCAGCTCCGGAGGTACGCATGGGGTGAGGGTGTGTGTGGGGAGGCAGGGTGCTCAGAGGGTGGATGCGGGTTATGGGAGAGGGCAGGGAGACTGCTAGGGACCTTTTTCTTCTTTTACAGGGTTAAAATAAAAAAAAAGTCAAGGGATGGTTTTTCTTTTTCAGGGTGATTTGGCACACTGGGGTGGGCTCCCAGCATGCCACCTAAATGTTTTTGGGGGGGCAAGAGCCAAGGAATAGGGCACCCCTCGGCACATAACAAATGGGGGTGCACGATATCGACGGGGAGTGGGCTCCCCCGTCAGCACATACGTTGGCTCAGGGCATGCCGACAGGGGGATTAGGCACTTCCGAAGTCGGCATTATGGCAGGCAGTGTACTGCCATGTTATGTTCTTTTTTCACCAGGGAAAGCACGTCGGGAGGTCCGCTGCATATGACAAGCTTTGCTCGCATTGCAGCAGACCTTTTGTTTGATCACCAAATTAAGTATGCATGGTGTGGTGCCGGCATGCATTCTGATTGGGGAATGAGGGACGCACCTACTGATGCGTGCCCTGTATTCGCCCAACAGTGACTGCGCCTCCAAATCTGCTACTACTGCAATATGTTGGCTGTGTATGTGTGAGCCAACATAAAAATGGGACAAAACACCTGGGCCCAGATATTCAAAAGGGTTGCGCATGGCGCAACAGTGTTGAGCCATGCACAACCCACTGATGCGCCCAGTGCGATATTTAAAAGGGAAAAGTGTGCCTGCACAAATCCCGATAATGTATGCAGGCACAGGTGGGGGGGCATGCCCATGCATAAACTGCACAGCCCGATATTCAGCCAGGCCGTGCAGAGTTATGCAGGCGCAACCCCTACCTGCACCTGCACAACTTTACGCCGCAAAAAAAAGGATCAAGTCGAGGGCCACCCACAGGTGAGCTGCCGCATTGCAGGGCGCAACACAGCAGCTGCCACCTGTGGGTGGCCCTCCACTTGTTCCTGCCACACCTGGCAGTGACCCCCATGCCCCGATTGTGGGCATAATGTAATTCTCCCCCGCAGCAGCCCGATCGCGGGCCTAATGTAAACTTCCCCCCACCCCCCAGCAGCCCGATCGTGGGCATAATGTAAACTTCCCCCCACCCCCCAAATAGCCCGATTGCGGGCATAATGTAAACTTCCCCACCCCGAATAGCCTGATGGGGCATAATATAGCGTCCCCACCCCGAATAGCCGAATGAATTCATTCATTCACATATCTGGACTGCCTTATGACGGTATGGGCTGCATGCCCATTGGCTCATACTCTGAACCAATGGGCATGCAGCCTACCAACTGTCAATTGGCAGGCAGTGGGGCAGCAAGCGGGTAAGTGCTGCCACCACCGGCTGATGGGGAGGCGGGGTGGTGGGGCTCCGTGGGGGGAGGGTGGGGGCTACTAGATCACCAGGGATTCTGGACATGGGGTGAGGATGCTGCCCGCGATTGGGCTATTCGGGGGTGGGGGACGTTTACATTATGCCCGCGATTGGGCTATTCAGGGGTGGGGAAGTTTACATTATGCCTGTGATCGGGCTATTAGGGTGTGGGAAGTTTACATTATGCCCGTGATCGGGCTGCTGGGGGGGGATGGAATACTGTTCTGCCCACGATCAGGCTGCAGGGGGCATCGGTCCCCGACGGCTGCTGCCTGACAGGGTGCTAGGCGCAAATCATCGGGGATCGGTGCACCTGCATGCTAATGGCATGCAAATTGGGCCGTAATTATATGCAAATGGCCCCCTGTGCACCTTGCATAAATTATGGCCCCATTTGCATGTCACCCGTTGAATATTGCAGGTACTGCGCATGGCGCAATGGAACTTGCGCCACCGCATCTCAGTGCTCCACTCTGACCACTTGGCTGGCACAGTTACACTGCGCCATGCACAGTGGGTGTGGCTAGGAGGCGATATTCAAAGAAGTTGCGCCATAGAGCAACTCCGATGAATATCGACCTGGCCACACCTCTGCACAACTATTTTGTGCAGCGCAGGGGCTTGCGCCACAGAATGGCGCAGTTTGAATACCTGGGCCCTGACATACAGCACAGGATGATGGGCAATAGATACTCTTGGAACCAAAACCCCCACCTGAGTCATAGAACTTTGTAGTTTGGTGGGATACCCCACTGCACAGAGGGTAAGCCATGGGCTTCCCCAGCAGATTGGGAATGGGGTGACAGTGTTGGGAGGTAGCCTGCAACATGCTCTAAGGAGCAGCCAGGAAGACTGGAGGCATAAACATGGGATTAAAACATTGTGAAGCAATGTCTAAGTCTGTATAACAATACAGAACTGCAGATCAGGAAAAGTTTTCTTTTATTACAGTATGCCTAAAGGTACTGTACTGCAAGTTAATTGGATTAAAGTTTCATGGAAAACAATAGAGGTGAACAAGGACAGGGACATAATTGGGAGCTGTTGGGAGAGGGGATTCAAGAGGGATATGAGAAAGTTTAATTTTACGAAAAGAGTGGTTGAGTTGTGGAGCAGCCTGCTGGCAGACACTGGATGAAAAATGTATTAATGGTTTCAAGCACAGCTGGGACAGAGTTGAAATCTTATGAGTTATTCGGGGGTAGCAGTAAGACAGGTAGCAAAGGGAAGAGGAGGGGGCAAAAACCCCTTCTAAATAACAGGTCTCAGGGTAGGATAGGGTATAAGAGCAGACTAGATGCACCCATGGGGCCCTATTTTCAAAAGATTTGGGCAGCGCATCCCGGAATGCACCAGCCAAACCTGGAAATGCACCAGCTGTCAGGGGCGTACCCATATTCTAAGGGCGCAGATGCATGGGGCACCCCTGACAGTACCAACGTGCACAATATTGTGCTGTGCCTATGCAAATGAGGGCTCCCCATGCATATGTGACACAGCACAATATTGAAACATTCCAGAAGTGCAAATTGGCCCCCAGCAGTGGCACAGACTTGCACTTTTGAAACCGTGCCCTAACCAGTGTGCAGACCTGGCTGTGCACTGTTTAGAGCAGGGAACCCTGACAATACAGCGGTCCCTCCCAAGCCCCAATCACTATGTCAGTAGTAAATACCCTCCTGATCCCTGTATCCCTGGTAGTCTAGTGGATCTCCTCTCCCTGATCCCCGAACAGTGTAAATATGAAAATATGTCCCCCATTCTCCCTGGTAGTCTAGCAGTTCTCCCCCTCCCCAGTCCTGATCAGGGTTAACATAAATCCCCATCCCCGATCCCCGTATCCCTGGTAGTCTAGTGGTCCCCCCCCCTCCCTGAGCCCTGATCTATACAATAACAGAAATGCCCCCAGTCCCTGGTACTCAAGTGCTGCCCCCCACTCTTCCACCCCATTAGGCAGTGACCCACCACCCTGCTCCCACCCCCAACCCGACCGGAGACGGCAACTGGCACAGCCCTCCTCAGACCACCAAGGCCAGCTGCTCACTGAACTCTCAATGAGCATGTACAGTGGCTAGTATGTGCTCATTGGTTGACTGGCCAACCAGTGAACACATACTATGTGCTGTACAAGCTCACTGAAGGTTCAGTCAGAGGCTGGCCTTGGTGATGTGAGGAGAGCTGTGCCAGTCACCGGCTTCAGTCAGTTTAAGGGTGGGAGCAGGGTGGTGGGTCACTGCCTAATGGAGTGGAAGGGTAGGAGGCCACTTGACTAGAAGGGACTGGGAGCATTTCTGTTATTATTGTATGGATCAGGGCTCAGGGAGGGGGGAACCACTAGACTACCAGGGGGAATGGGGGATATATTTTAATATTTACACTGTTGAGGGACTGGGAGTATGTTTATCACATATATGTGATAGGAGCTGGGGTGGGCTGGCCTGGCACAATCCATGGCAGAGCACACATGCAGATGAGCCCATAATGGACATGCAAATGGCCCCATTGCGCCATGCATGCCCAATGGGCTCATCTGCATATGGGGGCTGAATGTCACCCATGGGGGCTGTGGTGCACACCAGTGTGCACCATGTAGTACCCCTATGGGCGGTGGTCAGACCCACACCCTGGTCGCGCTGCATGGAACATGGCAACCCCTTGCTGTGCGCTGTGCATCCAGGGTCTGATATTCAAACAGATTGCATGGTCTGTTCACATCATGCATTCTGTTTGAATATAGTGGCAAAGCCGGCCTGCCCATTTTATTTGTGTGGCACACCATTTTGTGCACACAGCCGGCTGGCTCTGAATACCCCCAAGTCTTTTTCTGCTGACGTTGTCTATATTTCTAGGCTTCTATAAAGGTACAGTAGTATTCAGTAGAGATGGGAGAACCAGTTTGGATAAGTTCAGAACCTTAGCAATTTTCTTTAAATGATCCTTTTGAGAACATTTTCAGGTTCTGATAGTTTTAAAAACATTGGTTTTGGAACTTAAAGGGAATGTGCACCATTCCCTATATGATTATTGTAAAGGTCACTTTAAGAATCCAGTAAATAAGCTGCTGAGTCATATTTAGCAAATATTTTCAGTAAAAGAGAAATAAATATCTATAAAAATCGTGATATGGAGGCATCCATTTTGTGGGAAGGGTATGATGATGTCACTGTCACACCAGCCCTAACAGTGTGTAGTGAAGTAGGCTGAAACAAACTGCTACTACAGTTGGTGATCTTGGTGAAACCATGAGGAAACTCACTGGATTCTCAACGTGGACTACAGAATTTTCCTCACAATTTAATAGGATCCCTGGCAGCCCATCCCCTACACATTGTTAAGATTGATGAGCTAATGTGGGCCTCCATACCATTGTTTAACATGTAAATTTCAATGTTTTACTAAAGTTATTTGCTAAATCTAACCTAGCAATGCAATTACTGAATACCCAGAGTAGCAACTAAATGTTACATATGTGACCCCCCTACAAACTGTGGTTTACTATGTCTTCCTGGGCTCCTTAATGCCCACCGTCAAGCTGGTGTCCTGTCTTTAATAGTTCAATCTATTTGTATGAGAGTGCCCTAGTGAGCCTCTGCACTTGTCTGTTTAAGAAAATGGCTAATCTGTGTTTAGAAATTAGTCTGGGCTGCATCTGAGTGATTTAAGGCTTGTGACCAGCCAGACAGTGTGTTATTTTGCTCCATTCTACAGTTGCTATTTGCACAGAAGGAGCTCTTTTAGGAACTGTAATAGTTTATTGCTTATTCAGTTATAATAAAGCTAGAGAAGTTTGTCTAACTGCTTTTATTGCAGTTCAAACATTTGGACAGGAGCCACCATGTTAAGCTCTGGACTTCCCATATTTGGACCAATCGAACCACTGGGGACCTACAATGGAGACTGTCCACAGTGGTCTTGTGGGAAGGAATTCTCTAGTTTTTGTAGTTTTGAGTGTTGGTGCCTGAATGGACCAAGAGGGGGAGCCCATACTGTGAATGACAGTTCCTTCAGCCAATAGGACCTTTTGGATTACAAAGGAAATAGTCAGAACTGCTTGAAGCAGTGGATCAGTGAGTGTTGGAGGTTAAAGAGAGAACAGCTTGAGCTTTTGAGCAGCTGCTCCCAGAAGGAGCGTAGGGGAAATGGCAGGAAGGGGCTTTGCTGGCCTGCCTGCTACATTCTCCTGCCATTGAACTGCCTATTGCAGAAGATGGATCCATTCCGATTTCCAGTCGGGAACTGCAGCAGAAGATTCGAAGTGTTAGTGCAGCTTGTAATTTGGACCAAAGATTTGCTACAGAATCAAGTGGCCCAGCTTGTGAAAGAACTTTGCTCGGATTGAAAGGTTTGCACAGTGATGTTGTCATTTACAACCGGACTGGATCCGAACTGTTGTTTAGAGAAATTAGTGATTTAAATATGCGGAATGCATTTTGTGGGTCGCGAATTGGTTCCCCATGACAAAATATTTTACTCCAGCTGGAGACTTCCCCAGCAGAAGATCACAAACATTTTCAGGACTGTTCATCCTGCCTGGGCCTTGTCCTCTTGGCCTAGGCTGCTACTCCAACTTCAGAGACCATCTCGGCGAATGACCACTTGGGGATTCGGCCACCTGCCCAACACCATCGAGCAGGTAGTGACCACCCGGAGGTGAGTTGTGTCAGCCCTGCTTCCCCTGGCCTCCCTGATCATCACCAAGAGATCTACATTGTCCCCCTTGTCTCCTTCCCCCATAGCACCTTTGTACTCGGGTGGACCTTACTCATGCTGTGTAATGGCAGCCACGCTGGGCTAGCCTTCAGCAGCTTTTTAGCAGCTCGGCAGCATCAGGGGTTTAATTAATTTATTTTATTCTTTATTTATTTTATTTCACTTGCTTTTCTGTAATTTTTTTAGAGGTATTGAGGGTTGAAGCAGTGAGTTTTGTAGTGTTAGGACCCTTTTTTCGGGTTCTCTTTTATTTAGTCATATTTTATTTAGCCACATATGGTTTAGTTTTTTGTGTCCTAAACGGCTGACATTTGCCATTGGGTTTTATTTCTTATTTGTTGAAAGAAAATCTTAGACTATTGCAAATCCCTTTACCTAGGGCTTCCAGAGGTGGAAATCCACTGCTTGCAGCTGGTGTAGAACACAGTGGCCCAGCTTTTGATGGGATAATCTTGGACCTGTCATATTTCGCCGGTGCTGCACGGACTGCACTGGCTGCCTGTACAGTGGCGGATCACCTTTAAAATCGGTCTTCTGACTTTTAAAGCCCTACACGGACTGGGCCCAGACTATCTGAAAGAGCTTCTGGTCCCTTACTGCCCCGGGTGATCGCTCTGCTCAGCCGACGAGGGTTTGCTAGAGATTGCGAGGGTATGTTTGAAATCTTCTGGGGCACGGGCATTTATGTACGCAGCCCCAACCCTTCGGAATTCTCTATCCCATCGGATACGGGAGTGTGCAACCGTGGAGGGATTTAAGCAGGCTTTAAAACCTTTTTATGGGAACAGACATTTGGTGACTGATGAAATGATGATACTACTGATTTTATATGATGTGTTGTTGTCTGAGTTGTGATTTTAATTTGTAAGGCGCCTTGTTCTTTGAAAGGCGCCTAAAAAATAAAGCTTATTATTATTATCTTCCCATTTACTATTGGTGATATGTCCTTGATCCAAGTTTGGAGTTAAGGGAGGACTGGAGTCGATCTATCTGCTGGAGTGGAGTTCCTGACTGTGAGTGTAGGAGATTTGGTGGAATCGTGGACTTTGCCGCTGGAGTATAGGAGTAGAGCGGGTGCCTTGTCATAGCTGGTGTTGCGGACTATTGGAGTTAAGCTACGGGGTTTTCATGGTATCTCAATGAGTTGTTTCCCTGGACTTTGGATTGAACTATTACTGTGGTTTTCTCATGGACTGAGAGATTGTGGGCTTATGTCATTTGGGCCCCGTGCTTGCCAAATGGGCCTCACCTGAACCCCGGGGTAGAATTCGCTGGGGTTGTCGGACGCATGGGAGGCTGGGTCTGGTGTTGTTGGAGGATGTACATCATGGTGCCGGCTTTCTTTGGGTTTTTTTGTGGGATGGACTGGAGAGCCTGTTCTGCTTTAGGACCTAGTTGCAGTCTTCTTTCCTGGTGGTGTCTCCTTGGGGGAATGGTTGGGCAGCGTGAGATAGTGGGAGGCCTGTTTTCTTGAAGCCAGAGGATTTCCAGAGAACCCCGACAAAGAGGCCTGCTTGCCTGAAGCTGGACAATTTTCTGAGATTACCGACAGAGACTGCTCCAGACAGACGGTTTGACTCTTTCTTTCTTACTTATTCCCTGAATTTGGGGGGCAGTGAGAATGCCCTATTTTGACTCTGACATTTTATAATAATCTGCTTACTATACTCCCTGACCTAGGTGGGAGATAGGTTGGGGAATCAGTACTTCTTTTCTCTGGTGAGGTGAGAGCTCCCAGAGCTTGCAATCATTTTTGCTTGGAGAGTGCTGTGGCTACTCTTTATTCTCTTATTCATTTTATTTCATATTATCAGTTGTTAGTTTTGGTTTTATCTTGTACATATTTGTGATTTTTGGCATTTCTTATTAGTTTGAGTATTTGCAGGTGTGTGGTGTATAAGTCTGAGGTTGATTGAGTAGTTGTGTCTAGGTGTTGGGTGCTGAGTGTGTGTGATTGTTCATTTTTGGTGTCTGCAGAGTGTGGCTGAGATGTGCTGGGAAGATGTAGAGATGGTCAGGCATTATTCCCCCTCCAGGCTTAGGGGTCTCTGTCCTTTTTTTTGTCCACCATTATTCCCAGAGGTTTATATATGGTGCCGGGCTCTGGGGATTGCTAGGAGGAGGAGGACGGGGACTGGGCCAGGAGGGGAATGGAAAGGAGTGGGCGGATTGGGATAAGGGGGACAAGGAGATGTCCTGGGGTGAAATGGGTCCAGGAAAGGGGTCCTCCCTGTCTGTTTCCCATACTCAAGGGCTCTGCTTGCAGCAGGCTGGTAACACGGTTTTCCTTGGTTACTCATCCTACTCGGGCGGTGTTATGTAATGCCAGGTCTATTAAGAACAAGACCGCTATAATAGCAGATCTTGATTGATCATCAGACCTGGCTTGTATCACTGAGACCTGGCTGGATGAGAATGCTGGTCCAGTTTTGGCATCAGTAATTCCAGCCGGGTACTCAGAGATACACCGCCCAAGGATGGATAGTAGGGGCGGGGGAGTTGCCAGTGGGGTCCACCAACTCCTTTGAATGTATAATGGGTGAGGGTGTGGGGTGCAGGATTCTTCTCATCTACCATCCACCAGGAGATGGGAATGTTTTCTTGCGGGAAGTCACAGACTTCATTGTCGACCTGACATTGGGATCCCCCAGATGGCTGATCCTGGGGAATTTCAGTGCCAGGGTCGACAATGAACTCTTGCAGTTTGGTCAAGACTTCCTCCAGTTAATGTGTTCACTGGGCTTCACACAGGTTATTTCCTCCTCAACCCATATTGTTGGTCATTCATTGGACTTGGTGTTTCTCGTGGGGATGGAGATATCCAACTTGGTGGTAGAACCAGTCGGGTGATCAGACCATCACTCCATTAGGTTCAGTTTTGTGCCCCCAGTATGCCAGCCCCTATGAAGATGGTCCGGTACCACCCTTTGAGGAGTGTTTCACCTGATGGCGATGTTGAACCTATCAGGTTTATCGAGTGAATGCATGGATCCTGGGGACCTGGTACTTACCTATAATAAGGCAGTAGTAGTGGCCCTTGAGTCTATTATTCCTGTTTGTGTTCGGTCCCTCACTCTTCACCCAAGTCTCCTTGGTTTGATGAGACCTTGAGGGAGCTGAGGAGGGTGGGACGAAAGTTAGAGAGGTGTTGGCAGAAATTGGGCCTAGTGTGTGACAGACTTAGACTGATGGACCATTATGGGGTCTATCAGTCAGCAAGTACCTGTAAGAAGGCAGAATCCCCGTCCAGGTAAATTGCTGTGGCGCAGAATCGACCAGCCCAGCTCTTACGAACCGTGGACAGATTGTGCAATCCAATCTGTCTCCAGCCTGGAAGTGCTTTTTCACAAGAGTGGTGTGAGGAGTTTGCTCAATTCTTCACAGATAAGGTTGCCACAATCAGGTCCGGAGTCAGCTTGACCCACTCTAATGGGAGTTGTGGTGGTCAGCAGGAGATATCAGACACCCAGTTTGTGTGGTCTGACTTCAGCCTGCTCACAATCTATGACACTGTGATAGTCATCCAGTCTTTGTGACCGACCAACTGTAGTTTGGACCCATGCCCTACATGCCTCTTAGTAGGCTGTGTGGATGTAATCTGCCCAGTCCTTGCCGAGATAGTCTGGATGTATTTGGAGAGGGGGATCTTTCCAGATCCTCTGAAGGAGGCCGTGGTTTGGCCCCTCCTTAAAAAGTCCTCCTTGGACCCGGACTGTCTGGCAAACTACAGACCTGTCTCTAACCTACCCTTTGTGGGTAAGGTTATTGAGAAGGTGGTTGTGTCGCAGCTGGATGATCATCTGACCAGTCACAATATCTATGATTCTCTCCAGTCCAGATTTCGGAAGAGACATAGTACTAAGACAGCCTTTGTCTGGGTGCTAAATGACCTTCTAATAATGAAAGATCGAAAGACATTATTCCATCTTGGTCCTTCTAGATTGCTCTGCGGCAATTGACATAGTGGACAATGGTGTGCTGTTGGAGCACCTGCGGTTCATCTGTGGACTGTCTGGGACGGTCCTTGGATGGTTTCGATCTTTCCTTGAGGGTAGGACTCAGAGGGTGGTGTCTGGGATTTTTTCTTCGGCACCACTCCCCCTATCCTGTGGGGTGCCGCAGGGCTCCATCTTGGCACCCATGTTGTTTGCTGTATATTTTCTGCCTTTAGGAGCGATTATTAGGCGATATAGCTTGAGTTTTAACTGCTATGCAGATAATGCTCAGCTGTACATGTCCTTTGTGCCCGGTCAGGATGATGCTGTTTCGGTCTTTAACAACTGTCTCGCTGAGATCCAGGATTGGATGAGTGTGAGTTGGCTGAGGTTAAACCCGGAAAAAACTGAAGTGTTGGTTGTGGACCCAGGTCGTTGGGAGGCGGGTTTGTTGGCAGGATTACCTTCGAGACTATGGCTTGGGGTGTTCAGCTAACTGCCTCAGAACAAGTGCAGAACTTGGGCATTATTTTTGATGACTGTCTGACCCTTAAATCTCAGGTGTCAGCAGTTGTCAAAGCCTCTTTTTACCATCTGAGGAATATCACCCAGGTGAAGCACCTGGTTTCTTCCAATGATCTTCCAACTTTGGTCCACGCCTGCGTTACCTCCTGCATTGACTACTGCAATGCCCTTTCCCTAGAGCTACTGGGGGTTGATATCCGCCATCTGCAGCTGGTGCAGAATGCAGCAGCCAGGCTCTTGACTGGTACCTCTAGGACCAGTCATATAATTCCTGTGCTCCGCAAACTGCACTGGCTGCCAGTACAGTGGCGGATCACTTTCAAGGTCAGTTTGCTGACCTATAAGGCCCTTCATGGCCAGGGACCTAGTTACCTGCAAGATCTCCTTCACCCCTACTGTCCCCCCCACTCTATCCAATCCACCAACAAGAGATTGCTAGAGATTCCCAGGGTCTGTTTGAAGACATCAGGGACCAGGTCTTTTAGTTTTATGGCTCCAACCCTGTTGAATTCTCTACCTCGTTGGGTGCAAGATTGCCTGACTGTCCAAAGTTTAAAGCTGCTCTTAAAATGTACTTATTTAGTACAGCCTATTCTGATTTTTAATACTGTTTGTATTGGTTTTAATTTGCTGTAATTTTTTATTTATGCATTTTGTTTATTTATAGTATTGTACATGCACCTTGGTTTTAGAAAGGCGCTTTTTATAAATAAAGCTTGATTTGATTTGATCTCGCCTGTCCTGCATCCTGGTCTGGGTAGCGTGTATACAATCCAGGGTAGCTCCCTGCAACAAAAGCAAAAATATCATTGTGGTAACATCTAATTGTGTCTTTTTCTGTGTTAATGCAATGAACTGAGCCATCCAGCTTGGATTACAAATAATTGGGTTGTGTGCATGTTTAACTGTTTTTTCTTCGTTAAGGGCCCCAACAACAGCTGCAATGCCGGCCATCCCGTGCAATGCTTCAGGCTAGCCTGAATGACATACTGGGTACCCAGGCTTGTTGAACTGCCTAATTGGGACTTACAGTGCATGCTGAACAATCTTGATTTAAATCAGAGTGTTAATCATTCTGCTAGATTTACACCCCTCCCTTGCTCATTGCCCCTAAATAAATCTGAATATCTTTTTTCATGTTTAACCTGGCTAGTGTGCATATTATTAGTTAGGATACAGTGGTAAGATTGTATTGCTGATCTTATTTTCCCGGGGGTCTCCAGGGAAGCTGCAGCAGATCCAGCCCTGGGGGTAAGTGAAGAGGGTGTGAGCATATCATTACTGCTGTCTACTGAATGTGAATGTACCATTGTGTTATTGTTCAGGCCACTAGAAGGGTTGGTGGGGGTTATAGCATTCCAGAGGGCTATACTAGAGCAGTTGAGCTACCCCAATACCATTCCTCTGGGTGGAGGCACCCGATTACATAATTCAGGCACCTCACCCTGTGTATTGCCATACAGGCAGAGGTAGTAGCCCTTAGAATAGCACCACCTAGGGGTTACACATAGATACATAGATATATACAATTTGCTGGCAGATAATGACCACCTGGCTCATCTAGTATGCCCATTTTTTCTACCTTTAACTTATGCTGCAGACTGCAGTTGATTTCTACTCTTCCCTTTTCCTAGGATTCCCTTGTGTGTGTCTCATGCATTTTTTTTTAATTCCTCCACTGTTTTTGCCCCTACCACTCCTGCAGGGAGGCTGTTACAAGCATCCACCACCTTCTCTGTAAAGAAATACTTTCTCACATTATCCCTGATTTTTTTCTCCCGCTAACTTCACCTCATGTCCCCTAGTTCTTGTCCATCTTCTTTTCTGAAAGATGCTACCCTCCTGTACCTTGCTGATCCATTTAAGGTATTTATACATCTCTACCATGTCCCCTCTCTCTCTTCGCATCTCTAGAGAATACATATTGAAGTCTTTCAGCCTCTCCTCATATGACTTCTGGTGCAGCCCCTGTACCATTTTTGTGGCCCTTCTTTGGACTGCCTCCACTCTATATATGTCCTTCCTGAGATGTGGCCTCCAAAACTGGACATTGTACTCCAGATGAGGTCTCACTAATGATCTGTATAGTGGCATCACCACCTCCTTTTTTCTGCTTTTGTTGCCTCTCCCTATGCACCCCAACATCCCGCTGACCCTTCTAACTGCCTTCTCACACTGTTCGGCCACCTTTAGGTCCTCATATGTAATTATTCCTAGGTCCCTCTCCTGTTTGGGGGTCTGACAGTACCCCCCCCCCCACATTGAGTACTCCTGTCTTGGGTTCCTGTGACCTGAGGGCATAATTTTGCACTTCTTTGCGGTGAATCTCAACTGCCAAACATTTGACAAATCCTCCAGCTTGCCCAGGTCCCTTCTCATAATTTCCACCCCCACTGGTGTGTCTACCCTATTGCAGATCTTTGTGTCATCTGCAAAGAGGCACACCTTTTTCTCCAGCCCCTCTGCAATGTCGCTTATGAAAACATTAAAGAGGACTGAGCCTAGTACCGATCCTTGAATCACCCTGCTGGTCACCTCCCTTTCTACGGACTGAACTCCGTTCACTACCACCCTTTGTATCCTACCACTCAGCCAATGTTGAACACAGATAACAGCCCTGGTACTGACTCCCAGGCTGCTCGATTTGTTGTTATTAGCCTTTTAAGCTGGACAGTACAGAAGGACTTGTTAAAATCCGGGTAGGCCACATCTACCTCCCCCCTCCCTGATCAATCTCCCTTGTCACCCAGTCGAAGAAATCTATCAGGTTTGTTTAGCAAGACCTGCCTGCCATGAAACCATGCTGCCTCAGATCCTGTTGTCTGTTGCATTCAAGGTATATCACAATCCTTTTCTTGAGTAATGATTCCATCAATTGTCCTATGACTGAGGTTAGGCTGACTGGCCTATAGTTACCAGCCTCCTCCTTGCTCCCACGCTTATGGAGAGGGACAACATTTGCTCTCTTTCAGTCTGCTAGAATCACACTTGTTTCTAATGATTTGTTGGAAAAGACTACTAGCTCCTTTCTTAGTTCCTTTAGAATTCGGGGATGTATTCCGTT
Organism: Neoceratodus forsteri; assembly: GCA_016271365.2. Classification (NCBI taxonomy): domain Eukaryota; kingdom Metazoa; phylum Chordata; order Ceratodontiformes; family Ceratodontidae; genus Neoceratodus; species Neoceratodus forsteri. The sequence goes on from JADMNL010000022.1 coordinate 75,476,053, forward strand.
CGGCCCATTGCTTTATCTAATTTTAGTTTTTGTTATTCATTTAGGACTCCCTCTACTGTCAATGGACTGGTATCTACACTCTTCCCCTTGGTACTTCTTTTCTTACACCTAGCTGTGATCCCTCCCTGTCCCCCTTCTACCGTGAACACAGAACAAAAATATTTGTTCAGGTTTTCTGCTTTTTTCCTGGTCCCCTTCTGCTGACCCCCTTCCTTCCCATTTTAGCCTCACAATCCCACCCCTGGTTTTTCTCTTCTCTCTAATGTGTCTAAAAATGGTCTTGTCTCCTTTTTTAATTGTCTTGGCTACTCTTTCCTCTGTCTGTGCCTTGGCCTTTCTGACGGCTTTCCCCACCTCCTTTAGCTTTTCCAGATATATTCCTCTATCTTCCTCCCTCTGTGTTTGTTTGTATTTTCTGAATACTGACATTTTCCCCCAACCTCCCTGCCACCTTCTGTGAGAACCAGAGTGCCTTTTTCTTCCTCTTTGTTTTACTTATTTGCGTAACGCAAAGGCTCTTGGCTTCCATTATGGTTCCCTTAAGATATGCCCATTGTTCCCCTACTTCCCCTTTTCCCACTCTACCCTCTAGATCTTTCTTCAGACATACCTCCATCTTTGCAAAATCGACCCTTCTAAAATCCATGACCCTTGCCTTTGTGTGGCTGGATTCCTCTACTATCCTCAGATTAAACCATATCGTACTGTGATCGGTGGACCCCTGGTGATTCCCCACTTCTACATCCATTACCCTTTCTCCATTGGTAAGCAGCAGGACAAGCTCCAGTTAAAAAATAATATTAATAAAACCAAAATTATTATTTTTGGTGGGAAAAATGCATCAGGAAAGTGGTTTGTAGGGAAATAGTGCATAGAAACTGTTCCTAACTATCTAGACTTGTGGGTTAATTTTTCTTCAAATGGCTCTTGGATCCCCCAAGCTGAAACGACAATACAAAAACTGAATAAAACAGCTGGGGCTCTATGTAAATTTAATTGTAGGTACGGTGGTGCATCGATTATACCATTGACAAGCTATAAAAGCTAAATATGAATGTCAGTTCCTCTATGGAGCTGAATGCTGGGAAATTAAAAATACAATAAACTGTCTGTTCCAGTACTCAAACTTTTGAGAAATGTTATGAGACTGGGGCATTCTTGCCCAGCACCCTGTATAAGAGCAGAGGTCAGCCTAATTAATATTAATGCCTTAATAGAATCCCGTAAACCTAACTTTTGGTTAACTTTCAAGATTACCTGAGATATTTCTGTCAAAGCAATCACTTTCTGAAAAGGAAAACCGGTATGCCTTGGCTTATTGGTGTAATTTTTGGTATACTACAATTAGACATTTACTTAACAAGCATACGTTGAATGTGCTAAGGAAAGCAGTTGAGAAAAATATAACCTTAAGTATACACTATAAACAAGCATTTGTCAATGCCGATTATAAAATGGCAAGAAAGAATCTTGGAATGTGATTGGTCAGTTTGGAGCAGGACCCATGGCGTTATCCTAGCATAATGCCACAGGTCTAGTTTCAGCACTGTGAACCAATGGAGATGACGATTTGGACCATGATGACCTCTTTTTTTGCATCTCCTCTTAAGAAACCAAAATATTTGTCCACACTAATAAAAACATTCTTTAAAATTATTTTTTTATTTTATATATAACAACAAGCCATTGTATAATAGGAATAATGCACACCAGGGTGTGTGTCATGCTGGGATAACGCCACGCCTGGGGCATTGGACGCACTCGGCCTGTGGCCTTGTGCCCAACCCCCCCCCAGGCATGGCGTTATCCCAGCATGACACACACCCTGTCATGCATTATTCGTTTAATGTTTGCTTGCTGGTATTAGCATTGGAAATGCAGGCATTGGACAGATGCAGAATAGAAATGGCAGTGAAGCATTGAACTTTACGCCAACCCCACCTCCATCATGTAGAGATGGACAGGCATTGGGGTAAGTGCTTGGGTCATCGCCCATGATGTACATGCTATGTCTCTGCACCCTATTCTGCAGATACTGACACGTGTTGAGGTGTGTCTTGGGGTGTTTGGCTTTACAGTCACCCCATTCCATAAGGACATAGGCTGAAATGGGTACAGCATAAGAGAATGGGGTGAACTCTGGGGCTGAAGAGTCCAAGGTACATGTTGATGCCTGTCACTGGGTAGGATGGCATGAGCAGTAAAGTCAGCAATCCAAAGGAACACCCTGATGCCTGTCAGTCTGTACAGGGTGCGACGTTATAGTTAGAAACCCTAACACCCCGGCGTTTGTTAGTATTTGCGCTATAAATTTTCAACATGGCCTTTTGTGACCCCACCTCATGAAAGCATTTGGGACCTCATCTCATGAAGAGTGGCAGTGTGATTTTGTCAGTGTGTCCCAAACTTTGAGTTCCAACACGACCGTGCCATTCTGCACCACATGTACGAAAACACAGATCAGGAAGGATATGAAGAATGACAGCTGTACCATCCATATAGAGGTGTGAAGAGATAGCAATGTTGAAAATCTGTAGTGGGAATAGTGAAAATGCTCGCACTTCCAAGCATACATGGAAACTACGCAAAGTATGTGCATAACACAGTCATTTTATGGACTTTCATCACCAAATTTTCAACATAGGCATTTTAGGACCTCTGCTCATGAACAGTGTCACTGTGATTTTCTTAATGTGTCCCGAACACTGATTTCTCACAGCGAGCAATCTATTCTGTGCCGGAAGTGCGAAAACACATTTCGGCCAGGATGTGAAAAATGACAGCTGTACTGTTCATAAGGATGTGACGAAAAATGGCAATATTGAAAATCTGGAGAGAAAATATTGCAAATTTGTGAAGCTATGAGCGTGCGTGGAAACTGTGCAGCACACGCTCATAGCACACTCATTTTATGGATGTTCGTCACAACATTTTCAAAATAGGCATTTTAGGACCTCTGCGCATGAACAGTGTCACTGTTATTTTCTTAATGTGTCCCGAACACTGATTTCCCACAGTGACCGCACTATTCTGCGCCGGAAGTGCGAAAACATATTTTGGCCGGGATGTGAAAAATGGCAGCTGTACTGTTCATAAGGAGGTGTGGGAAAATGGCAATGTTGAAAATCTGGAGTGAAAATATTGCAAATTCACGAAGTTACAAGCATGAGTAGCAACTGCGTAATGCACGTTCATAAAACAGTAATTTTTTTTATTTTTCCCACCAAATTTGCAACATAGACTTTTTGAGAGCCCACCTCGTGAACACTGGCACTGTCATTTTGTTAACTGGTCCCGAAAGGTGATTCTGCACGTGACTGCGAAATCCCCTTTTGGGACCGAATAACACAGTGACAGTGGCTGAATTCATGAGGAGGGGACCCAATAACTCCATGTTGAACATTTGGTGCCAAAATCCCCAAAATGCCTGAGATATGCACCAAAGTTGAAAAAACCCTATTTGTGCCATTATACAGCTTACCGGCATTTTCTCAGTTCGTGGTCAGCTTTGAAGAGTGCAGACGTGTTCCCGGTCCACTGAAGATCGTTGCGTCGGGCTCCATAGGTAAGTATGGGGTGAGGGTGGTGTGGGGAGGCAGGGTGTGCAGAGGGTGGGTGCGGGTTTGGAGAGGGAGCAGGACAGACCATGAGGGACCGTTTAATGCTTTACATGAAAAAAATTAAAAAAACATTGTGGCATGTTTTTTTTTTTTTTACAGGGGCATTTGGCACACTAGGGTGGGCTCCCAGCATGGCAACTGAGTGTTTTGTTGGGGGGGAGCTGTAGCTAACGTGGGATTGGGCACCCCTGTCAGCAAATGGGAGGGGCAAGAGCTGAGAGGGATTGGGCACCTGCTGGGCACAAACCCAATGTTTGGGGGGGGACTTATGCTGACGAGGAGTGGGCTCCCCCATCTGCAAATTACACTGGGGGGAATGAAGCCGACAGGGATTGGGCCCCCCCATCGGCAAAACAAAAACTGTTTTGGGGGCACTTGATGCTGAGGGGGATTGGGCACCCCCTCGACACAGGGGGTAATATTGTTTGTGAACATGGCTGCGACTTGCTGCCACATTCACAAACAATATTACAATAGGCAACGTTCTGCCCAGCAATGATGGGTTGCTCCCTCATTGCAGTGGAATGGCTGATATTGCAATAATGAGGTGGCCCCTGATTGTTGCGGTGAAAACGTTTCAACTTGGTGGCACTTTTGGAGACCAGTGTCATCAGCACACTGTGCCTCCATTGGTGCACCAGTGCCAAGCCTCCAAATGCAGTGCCTATGTTGGCTGCCACAGTGACGCGCCTCCACAACCCGCTTCTCTCACAAGCTGCCACATAATGTTTCTTGCGCATGAGCGCAACCAAACATAAAAATAAATTATGAAAAGGGTTAATTACGTCTGGATACAGGAAGACTTAAACCTTAACCAGAAGTCTCAGTTTTCTAAAAAATTATGAATATTTTGGACCCAATGCATTTCTTGATTGCTTAACGTATTTCAAACTTCATGCAGCTTTTATTTTTTATAAATTTGAACACTTTCCCGAGAATGTTTTGGCACATTGCTACAACAAAACATTATGTTTATCTTGTGAATGTGAATGTAGCGTGGGGGGTGAAAATGTAATGCATGTTATGTGGGACTGTTCCTTTACATAAAAAAAAGAATGCATTTCCTATCCACTTTTCTAAACAATATACAGCAAATAGATAAGGAATCTGTTACAAATATTTTAAGTCATACAGAAGACGCCAGTTCCACAGAGAGAATTGCCAGATATTTCAGTGAAATTAAAATAAAAAAAAGGTTTAATGTTGGCTAACCCTTCTGAGACCCTCCAAATAGAAAAATGCAAGTTTCCGGAGCAAGTGCAATAATGTGATTGAAGAATGTTCTTACTGCTATACTGCTTTTTAAGATGTAACATACTGTAAGTGTGAAATACATATTTTTTGTGTAGCCATTTTTATCTGTCTTGTATTTGTAAAAGTTTTTAAGTTAATACAATAAAGTCTTTGAGTGATTGTTAACTGCAGGTTCAATATTACCCCCTCATGGGTGTATTCTACCACTTGCTGTCTGACTCCCGCCCCCTGAAGAGCTTCCAGGATGTTTCTGCTCCTTGCTGTGGCTGCAGTATGGGTGCAATTGACATTTGCCTACTTGAAGTCTCCCATCAGAAGTATTTCCCCTTTTGCTGCCATTTTGTGGATTAGTCCCTATATATTCATACAGGGAATTGTTCACATTCTTTTTAATATTCTCCTTAGCAGGGCTTTATCTAGAAAGAAAACTGGCAATGGTATAAAGACCCAGAAAAAAGACTGGGGTTAGAGAAAAGGCCCAGTGGGCCCCATCTGTATTAAATGCTCATACTCACTGTGGTAATACACAAAGGGTACCAACTAGCTGTATGACACTAATTATTTTTACTGTAGTACCACTGCCAGTTGTTTCAAGATTTATTTCCCTGTACTGACAAGAGTCCATTGGTGGAAACTGCTGGTTAAAACAGTTTTTGTATTTTTAATGAAAAGGTTCTGAAAGTTCTGATATGGCTCAGGTAACTATGAGAATGTATTCATGGCTTATCAGAACCTCAGAACCTTTGTTATGTTTGCTTGCACGCATGTCCAAGAAACATAGTGCCATCATCCGAGATTTCGGAGGTGTGTCACCCCCTCTTCCAATTCAGTCAGTGTGTTGGCAGGCGTGGCCCCTGTAAGCCAATGCATGCTGGAGCTGTCTATGACAAGCTCCAAAATGCAGTGGCATACAGTTCAAAGGGGAGCTACGCTTGAGTGAGCAGCGATAAGATATCGCCTGCTCATGCGCGCAGCTCCCCCACACACACGCCCATGCGGTATGCACACCCGCAGCATGCACGCACAGTGGCAGCCGACGGGTGCCTAACCTCGGCCGGCCGTGCTGCGCTCCCCGGGCCTCAAAGCTTCCAAATGCCACGCTGGGTGCCCACCCCAGTGTGGTAACTAATGATATAGCCGACGGGAGTGCCCAATCCCCATCGGCTCCACTGTCCTCACCCCCGAGTACTGGGTGCCACGCTGGGAGCCCACCCCAGCGAGGCAATCAATGCTTTGGCCGACAGGGGTACCCAATCCCCCATTGGCTGAACGCCCCCCCAACCGTCCTTGTGCCACGCTGGGAGCCCACCCCAGCGTGGCAAACGTCCCGCGTAGTCATAGAAAAAAAAAAACCTGTAAAGAAAAAACGGTCCCACATAGTCTCCCTGGCCCCACTCCCACAACCTGCACCCACCCACTGCACACCCTGCCTCCCCACACCCCCCTCACCCCATACTTACCTCCGGACCTTGGCGCGACGATCTTCGGTGGACCGGGAACACGTCTGCACTCTTCAAAGCCGACCGCGAACTGAGGAAATGCCGGTAAGCTATATAATGGGCTAGATAGGGGTTTTCAACTTTGTTGCATATCTCAGGCATTTTTTGGAATTTTTGCACCAAATTTTCAACATGGGGTTTTTGGGACCCCTTCTCATGAATGATGTCACTGTCATGGCGTTATTCGGGCCGAAGGGTGATTTTGCAGTCACTGCGAAATCACCTTCGGGACCGATTAACGAACAATGACACTGCCAGTATTCATAAGGTGGGCTCTCAAGAAGCCTATTTTGAAAATTTGGTGGAAAATTCAAAAACGACTATTTCTGGCGTCGTTATGCAGTTCCTATGCAGGCCGTTAGTTGTGAATTTTCAATATTTTCACTCCAGATTTTCAACATTGCCATTTTACCACACCTTCTTATGAGTAGTACAGCTGTCATTTTTCACATCTCACCCAAAATGTGTTTCCGCCCATATAGCGCACAATGGCGCAGTCGGTGTGCGAAACCAATGTACGGGACAAATTAAGAAAACCACAGTGACACTGTTCATGAGCAGAGGTCTTAAAATGGGTTTGGTGAAAAAATTCCTAACAATGACTGTTTTACGACCGTGCGTTGCGCAGTTCCTACGCAAGCTCGTAAGTTCGCGAATTTTCAATATTTTCACTCCAGATTTTCAACATTGCCATTTTACCACACCTTCTTATGAGTAGTACAGCTGTCATTTTTCACATCTCACCCAAAATGTGTTTCCGCCCATGTAGGCGCAAAACGCATCGATGTGCGAAATCAATGTATGGGACACATTAAGAAAATCCAGTGACACTGTTCATGAGCAGAGGTCTTAAAATGGCTATGTTGAAAATTAGTGACAATATTCTAACAAGCATTTGTCAATGCCGAATGTTCGCTTGAGTATTTGCAGTGGTGTTTGGCATGTATGGTGCTTTACCCTAATGCCCTGTGCGATTGCTGGTATTTGCACAATAAATTGTCAGCATGATCTTGTTGCTACCCCATTATGCGCTACATAGGCGGAAACACGTTTTGGGCAAGATGTGAAAATGACAGCTGTACTGCTCATAAGGAAGTGTGGTAAAATGGCAATGTTGAAAATCTGGGTGGAAATATTGAAATTCGCAAACCTCACAGCGTGCATAGAACTGTGCAATGCACGCTAGTAAAACAGTCATTTGTAGGAATTTTTTCACCAAATTTTCAACATAGCCATTTTAAAACCTCTGCTAATGAACAGTGTCACTGTGATTTTCTTACTGTGTCCCATACATTGATTTCACACACCGACTGTGCCATTGTGCGCTACATGGGAGGAAACATGTTTTGGGTGAGATGTGAAAAATGACAGCTGTACAACTTATAAGAAGGTGTGATAAAATGGCAATGTTGAAAATCTGGAGTGAAAATATTGAAAATTCGTGAACTTAAGAGCCTGCATAGGAACTGCGCAACGCACGCTCGTAAAACAGTCATTTTTTGGAATTTTTGCACCAAATTTTCAACATGGGTTTTGGGACCCTTCTCATGAATGATGTCACTGTCATGGTGTTAGTCGGCGAAGGGTGATTTTGCAGGCACTGCACAAAATCACCCCTCGACTCGAGCTCATGACAGTGACATCATTCATGAAGAATTAACTGTTGGTACAAATCCCAAAAATGTTTGAGATATACAATAAAGTTGAAACCCCCTATGTAGCCCATTATACAGCTTACCGGCATTTCCTCAGTTCGCGGTCGGCTTTGAAGAGTGCAGACGTGTTCCCGGTCCACTGAAGATTGTCGTGCCAGAGTCCGGAGGTAAGTATGGGGCGAGGGGTGTGGGGAGGCTGGGTGCGCAGTGGGTGGGTGCGGGTTGTGGGAGGTGGGGCTGGGAGACGCGCCGCGGGACCGTTTTTGTTTTACAGGTTAAAAAATAACAAAAGATGACGTGGGACCTTTGCCACGCTGGGGTGGGCTCCCAGCATGGCAGAAGATGGCTTGGGGGCGGGACCGATGGTGGATTGGGCACCCCGTCGGCAAACTCTGCGCAGGGGTGAGGGCCGATGGGATTGGGCACCCCGTCGGCCAAAGTAATGGACCGTATGCCACGCTGGGGTGGGCTCCCAGTGTGGCAGCAGGAGGCTGACGAGGGGCCATGAAGCCAACGGGGATTGGGCACCCCGTCGACAAACAACATTTGCCACGCTGGGGTGGGCTCCCAGCATGGCACCAAAGCTTTGGGGGGTGGGCGTGGCGTGCGGGGGGCGTGGCGGGTGTGATGCGAGGGGGTGCGCTCAGTATGGCAGTGGTGCTTTCCTTGAAGCAGAGGAACACCGCTGTCATATTGAGCTCCTGCACCCATTGGTGCAGGACCGCCCGCCTGCTCAAGGAGCAGTGCATTGGGTGGGAGAGGCACACCTCCAAGTGTGCTACTCTCCCAAAATGTTCCTTGCGCATGCGCGCAAGCTAACGTAAAAATGACTATTTTTTGAGCGTGCGTTGAGCAGTTCCTATGCATGCTCATAAGTTTGCAAATTTAATATTTTATCTCCAGATTTTCAACATTGCCATTTTATTACACTTCCTTATGAACAGTACAGCTGCCATTTTTCATATGCCGCTCAAAATGTGTTTTCGCACATGTAGCGCACAATGGTGCTGTTGGTGTGCGAAAGCAATGTTTGGGACAGATTAAGAAAATCACAGTTACACTGTTCATGAGCAGAGGTCTTAAAATGGCTATGTTGAAAATTTGGTGACAAAAGTCCATAAAATGACTGTGTTATGAGTGAACATTGCGCAGTTTCCACGCACCCTCGTTAGTTCATGACTTTGTAATATTTTAAGTCCAGATTTTCACCAGTGGCATTTTTCCACACTGCCTTATTTACAGTACAGCTGTCATTTTTCACAACATGGCCGAAGTGTGTTTTCACACTTTCAGTGCAGAGATGCGTGGTCGCTGTGGGAAATCATTGTTCAGGACAGATAAAGAAAATCACAGTGACACTGTTCATGCTTGGAGGCACCAAAAGGCCTGAGTTGACAATCTGCTGTAAAAAAATCCCCAACCTAATTATATTACGGGTGTGCGTTGCACAGTTTCTATGTACGCTCATGACTTCACCATTTTTTTAAATATTTTTACTGCAGATTTGCAACATTGCCATTTTTTACACCTCCCCATAAACAGTACAGCTGTCATTTTTACATCCTTTAGAATGTTTTTGCACCTGTGGTGCTAAATGCCGTAGTCGCTGTGCATAAGCAGCTTTCGGCTAAGAAACTGATATTCCCCCTGTTCATGAGGTGGGGTCACAAAAACCATGTTGAACATTTGGAGTGAAAATACCAATGAATGCCTGAGGTATTAGGATTTCCAACCATAACGCCCAACCCTGTAGAGAATGACAGGCATCAGGGGTGTGACTTGGGATTCTTGCCTGTAATGCTCATACCATTCCACACCCTGCAGCCAGTGAGAAGCATCGAGGTATGCCTTGGACTCTTCGGCACCAAAGTTCACCCCATTCTCCTATATCGCACCCATCTCTCTGTATTTCCTAATGGAATGGGGTACGCATAAGGACCAAAAACCCCAAGGAACACCGTGACACTTGCCAGTGTCTGCAGGGTGGGGTTTACTGAAATTGCGTGGCCGTTATGCCTGACGACCCAAATGCACACCCCAATGCCTGTCACTCTCTGCAGGGTGGTGGTGGGGTTGGCTTCAGTTCAATACTTCACTGCCATTCCTATTACGCAGCTCTGTAACTTCTACACTACCACTGCCAATGCCAGCAAGCAAACATTTGGCATTGACAAATGCTTGTTGTTCCCCCATCTCTGGCATTCAGGGCATCACTTGTTGCAGTAATTTGCAGTGAAAGGGAATTGTTTTCACAATCAGCACTGTACATAGGTATAGGCTATGGGGTCCTAAGTGCTTGCCCCCCCCCCACCACCACCACCACCATCACCACTACCACAAATACATCTAAATGTTTTGGTAGTCCTTTAAAGGTGATTGAAAAAAATTTAATATTTAAAATGTTCCCTAGGATTTAGTCCCTATATGTGGCATGTGATTTACAAGGGCATTCCAAAAGATGGCATTAGATTAAACAAGCAAGACTAGAGACCTCCTGTGACAGAGTGTATGCCTGCCATGCTCCTTTATCCTGTAAAGCCCTCACAACCCTGCAACACAGACAACAAAGGTTCTGATAGAGACTGTGGGGGGATCTGTACCGTACCCCTCTTGCTTTAAAGCTGACCCTTCAAGACATCACTGCACTGCATGCTCTACTGGTTGGCTATTCCTTAGGGGAAGGGAGAGGATTAACAAATAGCTCCTCAGCCCAGTAAAGGGGGAGGATGAACAAAGGGAAAAGGAGGTTTCATTTTCATTTATGTGGAGACAGTCAGAGACTGAACTGCAAGAAAATTGTTTTGTAAAGCTGAATTCAAGCCCCCCCCCATGTTTTGTGTGTGTGTGTGTACGTGTGTGTGTGTGTGTGTGTGTGTTAATGAAAGCAAACCAGTCTTCATTTAATTTAAGCTGGTGTCCAGAGTGTTTTCTTTGTGAGTTCTCCATGAACCCACCTGGTTCACTATGCTGTCACTTCTTTACTTAGAGTCATTTGCTTATTTTATTTATTCATTCATTCACTTATGTAACCAGGATTGCTCAGCTTAGATGCAGCATCCCTCAGGCACAGGAAGGCCAAGTGGCTTGCTCAAGGTCACCCAGCGAGTCAGTGGTCACTTGTGGTAGGATATGGATTTCTCATTTTAATGCACTGTGTTCTAACCACTGGACATATACATCCCTCCAGAATATTAGGTGCTGCAGCTTTGTATTAGTAAGTCACATTTGAGTACTAGTTGCAATGAAGTAACCAGTGATTTCAAAATGCTAGCTTAAGGCATACATGCAGGCTCATGGTCTCATGCCATGGGTAGGCGTACTCACGCTATTGTGGGACCATGGATCCTATATCTGCCCCCAGACTCAGAATTAAGGGAGATCTCACCAGAGAAGTGTCGGGGCAGGCACCATATTTTATTTACTTTTCAACACATGGAAGTAGAAATATGCCTATGGGTGCCCCCAGCAGACATAATCCAACACCACATTTAACCCCCTTAGGCACCATGGTCCATATATAACAAACATGAAAGGTTGCTTTTTGATGTCTGTCCAGGCAGTGAGTCATTCAGGCAGCTATTTTCTTTATTTACTCTACACATATTGTGACAGTCCTCTGATGTTACAGATGTCACTCCAATTTTTATTTTATTTATTTATTCTTCTCTCTGCCCGCATGCCCACAGTACCATTCTTCTTTGGGCCAGCCTAATCCACAATGGGGAGAGGGATTCCTGCAATCACAATGGGGCAACTAGATATGTTAGCATGATGAAGGGCTAAGGAAGAGGTCTCAGAGCATAAGAGATCTAATAGTGTAAGTCGGCAGTGGCACCTGGTGTGGTGCTGGTCAATCTAAAATAATCCCCCTGCCTCCACCCATGATAGAAATGATCTCCTGCATGCTATCCTATTGATGGGAGCTGGGTGGCCTATTTGTGGTCACCAACACTTGATCACATGCAAGTGACCCTGATTCATGCCTTGAGCCCAAGGGACATCAGGAGCAAAGGCAGACAGGGACAGAGCCAGCATCCAGTCAGATGCTCTTCTCCCTGAGAAGCAGGAGATAACATGTGCCACTGCTTGGATGCCTCCTGGTGTTACAGTAGTCTGAGGCAGCACATAATATGGCTAAAGCTAGGAAGGGGGTATAGGTAGCAGCTGGCTCTCACTGGAGAACACTCTTCTCACAAGTACTATCCCAGGTGTGGGACCTTAGTGGGGTGGAGATAGGTGAAAATGTTGATAGAACCTGGTAGTGACTGCCATCACCATCACACCTGAAAGGGATATTTTGCCAGCTCCATGGCACCAAGTATCGGGGAACTCGCTTGGCACACTGGCTACTGATTTGAGCCCTGAACCTGGCACAGCAGGAACAGAGGTCAGCAGGGAGGATGCTAGAGCATCTGTGCAGTTGCTCTCCTGTAGAGCACCACTCAGAGAGTGACACCTGGTGTTGTGCGGAGCCTTAGCCAGCATGGGTAACCACAAGTTAACTTGCTCCACCTCCAGAGCATTGCCATGGTGCATGCTGCTGGAAGAGAGGAAAGGGGCCCAAAAAAACAGGAAGCAGCACCCATCCTGGCTCGCTAAATGACGGCTGCCATGTCCCCCATGCCAGCAGTCCTCCAAGTGCACTGTCCCACCTCCCCCAGCCCTGTATGCTTCAGAGGATCCCCAGGAACTGTCACTCCCTTCCTCCTGGCCAAGGGAGGGGGCCCCCTGCAGGGATAAGTTGGACTCTCCAAGAATGTGGAGATAGCCTGGGGAGCCAGGTAAAGGCTTGGCAGCAGTGGGTGAGCCCGGCAAACAGACTGGGACATTGTTGAGACCAGGAGTGGCAGGTCGGGGGGGGGTTGAGGGAAAGGAGCAAAACAAAAAGGGGGGTGGAGGCAGTTTAGCCTCACACTCAACCCACTGGACTGGAGGAATTTTCTCTGTCCATTGGTCTGACTGCCCTCAATAGGATGAGTTTTACCCAACTCCTCTGGGAACTGGGAGGGGAGTCATTAGAGGGGAATTATACCTCTATGGAACTTGCTTGGCACTGCATGTTAGTCAGAAGAGGAGTACAAGCAGAGGAGGAGGCCCTTACTGATAGCGAGGATGGAGAAGTAAGTCCACACAGGAACTAGTATGAGTGAGCAGGCACTGGGGTGGAACTGTTTGCCAGGGGGCATCAAACTTCTGTAGGAGGCCCTGGTCCTGGCTGGAATGGAAGAATGTGGGTGAAAAAAAAATAACCCCAAATAAATGTTAATTTTAATTAAAGACTGGGGCAACATATTGGTGCCATCACTGCAGTAGGCCCAACTAGTTAGTTACCTCACTGTGGGAATCGGACTGAAGTTTCTCACTGTAACAGGCTCTTGTACTAGCCAGCTAACTTTTCTCTGATGAATCAGAGAATCAAAATGAGATCTCTCACTGCAATAAGCCCCAGAGCTAGCTTGGCCACCTCACATGATTGAATCGTCACTGTAGGCAATAGTAAATGGAGTCCACAGTGAAGAAAGGAGTTACTAGTGGGGTACCGCAGGGTTCACTACTGGGACTGGTCCTTTTTAATGTCTTTATAAGTGACACTGCAGAGGGACTGGAAGGGAAAGTATGTCTCTTTGCAGATGACACAAAGATCTGCAACAGGGTTGATATACAAGGTGGGGTGGAAAGGATGAAAAGGGACTTGGCAAGGTTGGAGGAATGGTCACATGTATAGCAGCTTAGATTCAATGCAAAGAAGTGCAAAGTAATGCACCTGGGAAACAAAAACCCAAGGGAAGAGTACACAATGGGGGGTGAGATACTGACAACAAAAATGGAAAGGGACCTGGGGGTAGTCATATCAGATGACCTAAAGGTGGGCCAGCAATGTGAGAAGGCAGTAAGGAGGCCTGGGGGGATACTGGAATGCATAGGGAGAGGCATCACCAGTAGAAAACAGGAAGTTGTTGGCCCTCTGTACAGACAGTTGGTAAGATCACATCTGGGAGTACTGTGTATAGCTCTGGAGACCCCATCTCCGCAAAGACATAGACAGGGTGGAGGCTGTCCAGAGGAGGGCAACCAAAATGATGCAGGGTCTGCATCAGAAGACATATGAAGAAAGACTAAAGGAACTAAAGATGTATAGCCTCGAGGAAAGGAGTGAGAAGGGGACATGACAGAAACTTTCAAACACCTCAAGGGAATCAACAAAGTCCAAGAGGGTAGCATCTTTCAGAAAAAGAGATGTGCAAAAACAAGGGAGCACAATTTGAAGATAGAGGGGGGGACGGCTCAGAGGTAATGTGAGGAAGTATTTCTTCCCAGAGAGGATTGTGGATACTTGGTACAGCCTTCCTGAGGAGGTCGTAGAGTCAAAACAGTGTGGGAATTCAAGAATGCATGGGACAGACATAAGGCAATTGTAGTGGGGGGTAGGAGGAAGTAGGCTGTTGGTTAACTAGGATCTGTAGCTTATCCATTAGGTAGGGAAATGGGCAAACTAGGTGGGCCAAGCAGTCCTAATCTGCCGTCAAATTCTATGTTTCTATGTTTTATGTTTCTATGTAGGAATTGAACTGAAGTCTCTTATTGCAGCATGCCCAAAGCTAGCCCCCCAGCTAATCCAATCATGCCACTGGTTCCTAGACTCTCTATTTGTAAATGCTCACAAAGCAATATAGTTAGATACTTAGTAATATGATTAGCACAGTGTTACCTGAAAAGGGTGAGACCTCTTCGGCATTTTGATTCAAACAAGTCCTCCAGCTTGTTGGTGTCCAAAGTAATGGGTTCTAGTAAAGCCCAGATGGTCTGTTCTCCAAACCTGTTGAATCTGTGTAGAGTTGGAAGGACATTAATCTCAGTCCAGTATAACCTTAGGGTCTTTTTCTTTGGAGAAGAACCTTCAGAGGACTGCAGAGAGCCACATGGACTTGGGACCAAGGGGCTTCCTTTTGGCAAAGGTGGTGGAGATGGGACTGGAATCGGCCCTCTAGGGGGAGAGAATGGAAAGCAGCAGATTGGGGGTGGTGGGGGAGGGGGTTGGGGAGGAATCGGTGAATTGCTTCCACAGCTCAGAGGGGAGCTCCAGGCTGCTGTGCTGTCTTCCTCATCAGAGACCCCGAGATCTTCTTCTTCCCACAGGTCTGAAAAGTCCATGGTTTGAAGTTTTAGTTCCCTTCCCTTTTTGCAGAGAAGCTCCCATGTCTGGTCCACATCCTCCTTACGAGAAGAACACAAGCTTTCCACAGGAGCTCTAAAAATGTGCTGCTCTTTAGGTGCTTCTGAAGAAAATCCATAAGAGTGGATGTGATCAGATGTATTTTGCTTCATTTTTCCAAACACTGTGTTCCAGTCACCCCGTACATTTCTTTCCATCTTCATGGCTTGTGAAATCTAAGAGAGAGCTGTTTCAGTATTGAAGATTTTCCAGAAGGTGGCCTCACAGCTGTGCAGCACTTGCTCACCAAGCCTACTTTCTTGGTCACCCCTCAGATCAAAGTATACCTGCAGATGGAGGGCTGCATGATTCAAGAGCAATCCGTCAGAAAGTGCTGCCACTGAATTTCATACAGAACCCTCATTTGGGCTTCCCATTCTCTCCACAGCAAACTCCAATTGATGCTTCTGGACTGCTTTGTCTACCAGTGCAGAGTGCTATATTACAGGAAAAGCCCTTCTTGGTACAGTAAAATTCCCACCTTCTTGTGAGTGTGCTGCCTCTTTGATCTTTTCAATGGGGATTGGATGCTTCAGAGCTTGCACTGCCCTATATGGACATCCTGTGTTCTCACTGGGGAGCTCTTTGGATGTGCTAATGTAAGCAACTTTGGGTTTGGTGGTTGCTGATCTGATAATAATTGGCTCTCGGGCTTTCCAATGTTTGTACTGGCCCTGCCCCATGGCTGCTTATCCTAGCATCTCAGTGGGCATAGTGGTTTAAGACACACTAGAAACTACTGAAAAGGAAAATCCCATTCAGGCACTGGGCACAAAATCAAAATGACAGTCAAACTTCCAGCAAGTAGAGCAATGACAACTATATTTGGGCATCCAGCAGTGTTAGAAATCCAAACTACATGCTTCTGCTTCTCTGGTCACAGCCTTGTTAGATAAACTGCATTATAAGGCTGTTCGGATATGAGAAATGGAATAAACTTCTGTAGGTATTGCTGGTGCAGGGATTATATACAGTACAAACAGAATACCTACAAAACAGTGTTTGAATTAAATTGTATTACCTTTTCCTACTATGGGGGTAGTGTCTTTTAACTGTGCCCCATCTCACGATCATAAATATCAATGTTGCATGGACTACTGGAGCTCACTCCAGATAATTCCAACACTGTTAACAGAGGCTTTATTTATTATCATTTCTAGAGGACAGAACCCCTAGTATAGCAGCCATCCCATGTACTGCTATGTTTCGTTTAGGTTAGGTATGAGCCAACGTTCCTGATGTGGGATGCTTTCAATACTGGCCTGCTATATTGGCATCAAGTATGATCCTGAGTCCTTGTATGGGGGTACTCCCAGCACTACATTGTTGTGCTGGAATTTGTTATGAGCCCAAGTCTCATGTGTTACCCCAGTGTAACGGGCACAGCAGTCCCAATTGTTTAACCAGGAGAGACACACTAAGCTGAAAGCTTGTTTCCAGGTGCGACCTGGGAGCACAAGGAAGTTAAATGACTTGCTCAGGGTCACACAGTATGCAAGTGGGGGGCTGTGGGATTCAAACCCAGGTCTCTAGATTTGCAGCTCAGAGCCTTAGACCACTGCACTACCTCCCTACAGTCCCAAGGTGGATAGTGTCTTTTAAGATGGGATGCTGGCCAGGGTTCTAGCAGCTGCAATGCTTTTAAAAGTCAAACAAGTGGAGCATGATGATTGGTTCAATGGGGGGGGGCTGAAGGACTAGTTACTACTGTGTAGGGTACAGCTTAATTCATTACTGTAACAACTTACATGCACTCTCACTTTTGCAAACACACTGCAGTTGCACATTTATTCGGTGATCAGCATTTCCTTTAGGCATGGTCCTGCAGCTCAGATGGGGATTGCAAACAACAGACAAGCATCCCAGGCAGGGGCACACAGTTCAGAAAAACAAACACATTCAGATCTATAGTCATCAGTACAGAGGCTTTGCTGACACCTGGTGACACAACAGATTCTGAGAACTTTTCAGGTGGCATCCTTAGGATTTCAACCTTCCTGGTGATTATACTGGACATCACATATAGCAAACAGTGAGTGTATGCCCAGTGGCACAGACCATAATGGCCTCCACTTGGGAAAGACCAGACATGGGGGCTAATCCTCAGTTAAATGGCTCTCATGGTACTCCACCATCCACCCAACTCACTTAGGGTTCCTGCCTTTGGGTGAAGTGAAAACTGTGCTAATCTATACCCCAAATGTTACCATATAGTCCAACCTTTTTTTATGACTGATGATTTGTGCAATCACATATTGAGCCACCTTTTGATTAAGCAATAAAGCATGATAGGGGGTGCATTTTAGTGGGATAATGGTCCAGCTTGGCTGGGTTGAAGCATGAAGTGAAGCTGAGTGCTTCCACCACCTGAGAAAGGCCATTAGTCCACCATAATACACTCCCTGGAGTGCCTTATTGTGATTATGAAATGGGTCCTTTTAAGTAAACTGAATGCATTTTTTAAACATAGTTTTGTTAAGCTACTTTCAGCTGAGCCATTGTGCTGGGATAACAGCCCAGCTGAAAGGACCTCTTGGCCAATCAGAAACCAGCATTCTTTCTACCCATTTCATAATTTATATTTTATCATACAAACACCAGAAATGACCTGTTTGTCTACTTGTCCCTGTGAAGTTAAACTCTGGTTAGAGCCAAAACAGCTGCTAATCCCTTAGCCTGATAAGGGATACAGAATATTGTGCAGCTTCGTTGTAATTGGGGCAGTGTACTTGTTATGGGTGACTTCAATATGTCGGACATCGATTGGTGCTGTCATACTGCAGCCACAGCAAGGAGTAGAGCCATCCTGGAAGTTCTGAATGTGGCAGAACTCAAGCAGCTAGTGATGGAGCCCACCAGGGAGGAAGCTATTCTGCACCCAGTGTTCACCAATGGGGATAGGGTAAAAGATGCGAAGGTGGGTAGCCATCTGGGTTCCAATTATCACTGTATGGTGTGGTTTTCAAGTGTGGTTTTCAGTTGTAACTGTGGAGGAGTCCAGCAACATAAGGGTTAGAGTCATGGATTTTAAAAGGGTCGACTTTGCAAAGCTAGGAGAATGTCTAGTGAAAACTCTGCAAGGAAGGGGGGTGGATGAACAGTGGGCAACTCTAAAGGGTGCAATAACTGAGGCTACCAATATGTGCATTAGGCTAGTAAACAAGAGTAAGAGGAGGAGGAAACCTCTATGGCACACTAAGGAAGTAGCCAGGAGAGTAAAGGAGAAAAAGATGGCCTTCAGAAAATACAAAGAGACCCAGAGGAAGGTAGATAGGGAAGCATACAGGGAAAAACTGAAGGAGACCAGTAAAGTAATTAGGAGAGCCAAAGCACAGACAGAGGAAAGTATTGCCCAGTCAATTAAGCAGGATGATAAGACCATTTTTAAATACATCAGTGAAAGGAGAAAAGCCAAGGGGGGATATAGTAAGATTAAAAAGGGAGGAGGACCAGCTGTAGAGGACCAGGAGAAGGCAGAAATCCTGAATAAGTATTTCTGCACAGTATTTACAGATGAACAGGAGGGGGACGGACCACTACTGGAAATTAAAAACAGCCAGAAACGGGGTGGACACCAATCCTTTCACAAAGGAGAGCTTCCTTGAAGAGCTAGAAAACCTGAGGATAGACAAAGCGATGGGACCAAATGAATTCACCCCAGAATACTAAAGGAGTATAAGAATGTCCTAGCGGCACCCCTGGCAGAACTCTTCAACAAATCACTAGAGAAAGGAGTGGTCCCGCTGAGTTGGAGAAGGGCAAACGTAATCCCACTTCACAAAGTGGGAGTAGGGATGAGGCAGGGAATTACAGGCCGAAGCACCTAGAATCAAGCGGGCAGCAGGATCTGAAGCAACACAGCTTCACAGCAAGAAGATTGAGTTCTTTAACTGGGTAACCAGAGTGGTAGATCGAGGGGGGGGTGGACATGGCCTACTTGGATTTTAGTAAGACCTTTGACACTGTCCCACATGAAAGGCTTGTAACCAATCTGAGAACCCTGAGAGTGGGACACAGGGTGGTGAACTCAATTAGAAACTGGCTAAGGGGAAGGATTCAAAGGGTGATAGTGAATGGGGCTCAATCCATGGAGAAAGCGGTGACCAGTTGGGTGTCCCAGGGCTTGGTGCTGGGGCCAGTCCTCTTCAATATCTTCATAAACGATATTGTGGAGCGGCTGGAGGGCAAAGTGTGTTTTTTTGCAGATGACACAAAGATCTGCAATAAAGTCAACTCTCCTGAGGGAGTAGAAAGAATGAGAAGGGACCTAAGCAGGGTGGACGAATGGTCAAGGGTGTGACAGCTGAAATTGAATGCGAAAAAGTGCAAAATTATGCAGTTGGGGCATGGGAACCTAGGAGAAAAGTATTCAATGGGGATGGTACTGTTGGAGACCACCAGGCAGGAAAGGGATCTGGGGGTGATTATAACTGATGACCTAAAGGTGGCCAGACAGTGTGACAAGGAAGGCCAATGGCATGTTGGGATGCAAAGGGAGGGATATGTCCAGTAGGAACAAGGATGTAATTATGCCACTTTATAGATCACTGGTAAGACTGCATTTGGAGTACTGCATACAGTTCTGGAGGTTGCATCTCAGAAAGGACATTGACAAAGTGGAGGCAGTTCAGAGGAAGGCTACAAAGATGGTGAAGGTTCTGCACCAGATGACATATGAGGAGAGGCTAAGAGATCTTAACCTATATTCACTGGAAATGAGATGGGAGGGGGGGATATGATACAGACTTTTAAATACTTCAAGGGTATTGATAGAGTCCAGGAGTGGAACCTATTTCAACAAAAAGAATGCACAAGGACAGTGGATCATGATATGAGGTTAATGGGAGGCAGAGTCAGGGGGGAATGTTAGAAAGTACTTTCTCACAGAAAGAGCAGTAGATGCATGGAACAGTCTCCCCACAGAGGTTGTAAAGGTACAAACAGTGGAGGTTTTCAAGAATGCCTGGGATAGGCATAAAGGAATCCTAGCAGGGATGGGGTGAGGGTCATTAAGGGTCACTTGACGGGATAGAATAAGTGGGTGGACTGGACGGGCCAAACGGTCCTCATCTGCCCGGCAAACTCTATGTATGTATGTAATTTATTTGTAGTAGAATAGTAATGTAAAAATCCTGCATTTACTGGGCAACAGGGAAAACATTTATTTGGTATGGATTGTGAGTGATGCCCTCCAGGAACCACTTGAAATGGCAAGGAGGAGTAAAGCAGTTGGCATGCCGTGGTATACCCACACTCTCTTTTTATTATCGCACCTTGCTTCACTCTCTGTACCCCTGTCATCTGAACCTGCTCCCAAACACCCAGTAACCCTAAAAGCAAAACAAATTAAGCTCATGTTATGATATCATGCCCTACTACTCCTGCTACTCTCAGGCAATGTACACCCCAATCCTGGCCCTCTGAAGAAACCACAGACAAAAACTACTAACTCCCATGGCCTTAAGATTGCCTTCCTAAACATTCGGAGCCTACTACCAAAGCTTGATCAGCTTCAAGTCTGGGCACAACAGCACAAGCCAGACATACTAGCCATGGCTGAAACCTGGCTCTCTCCCAAAACTCCTGACTCCGCCACTGCCTTAGTTGGATATATTCTTTTCAGGGCAGACTGGCTTGTAAAAAAGAGGGGGGCTGTGCCGTCTACCTCTAGGACACATTTTAGGGCCATGCCCTTCCAACCTTGCCCACTGGGAATGATGCATAGGTGATCACAGTCAAAATAGCCCTGGGAAATAAAGCACAGTCACTCACTGTCCTATCAGTCTATATCCCACCTAGGTACACAGCCACTGGATTTGACTCAGTCATTGACTATATTACCAAACTTCCTAACCGCTCTGAGATTGTTGCGCTAGGCCACTTCAAATCAATTGGCTTGCACCTTAGGCTGGTCCTTTTAAGGATGCTGCTGCTGCCATTGACCTTACTCAGCTGGTTAAATCCCCTACCAGGGTTAACTATAGAGCTGGGACCCACACCCTAATTGACCTCAATTTCACCAACAGGCCTGCTAGAATTAAAGACACTATTGTACTTCCTGATTCCCTCAGTGATCACTCCCCTGTCATGTGTCACTGGTCAGGTCAGCATTCCAAACACCCTATTATGTCCTCCTACCATCATGCTCTAAATCGAGGACAGCTCAAGCAATTTCAAGAATACCTCTGCCTCTGCAACTGGTCACCACTTGACACAGCAACAAATGTGGACCTAGCACCAGAGCACGTCATCTCCCTTTTCAATAAAGTGTGTGATATCTTCGCCCCTTTCAAAAAACAAAAATGCAAATCTCACAGCAACCCCTGGATTGACACATCACTCCTTAGCCTCTTGACCTCCCGTGACCATCTCTGGCACGTTGCAAAGGCTACTAATAAACCTAGTGACTGGCAATGCTACAAGGAGAAGAGAAAAAGTATCTGGAGATCAGCCAATCAGTCCATCATGAGAAATGTAGTTTTATTGCAATATTTTCTTAGAACACCTGTTTAGACCGCCCAGGGCTGCCTTGAGAAAAGACACACTTGAATCAAAACTGCACCACACACTATTCAGCTTAGGCAAGAAACAAGCATTGTAATGCTAGAAATCCCAGAGTGAAGGGAAGTTTGGAATAGCAGTCCTGGGTGGTCTAAAATAAAATTAAGCTCAGACTGCAAGTGGCTGTAACTCGTTTCAGTTAAAAGAGTTATTAATCTGAGGCTAGAAACTAACAGAAAAATGAATCCTAGTTTTCCTAATGCCAATAATGAAAGAATTTATTTAGGAACACAAGATCCTAAGCCCCTGAGGAAGCCAAGTGTTGGGTGAAATGTTGGGTGTACCTAGGGAATCATGGTGTTCTAAGAAAATATTACAGTAAAACTACACTTCTTATGATGAACTGAGTGGCTGGTCTCCAGATACTTTTTCTCTTCTACATTGAGGTCAACCGTTCAACCAGCCCCCAATAGTAACATGTGGACTACTTTATACAAAGGGCACTCACCCACATCCTCTTCCTTGGCAACGCTACAAGGAGGCCAGAAATGCCTGCACACGTGCAGATTTGCCTAGCCAAAATTACTTACTTCCAAGACCAGTTCTCTAACTCCTGGGGTAACAGCAAAAAATTCTGGGAGCACATAAAAAACTTAATGGCATGCCCAATAAGTCCACCCTTCAGTGCTCAATGTAAATGGTGTCACCACTCAGGATCCCAAAGAGAAGGCTGACATTTTTAATACTGCTTTCACTGACCTGAGTGGAGTACGCCCTCCTAATTTCTTCATTGATCCTTCCTGTTAGTATAGTGAAAGTAACATGAATCCTACCCCTAACACCCCCTCTTTCTATTTTAAGGTAATAACTACCAAGTAAGCTAAAAAATACCTACTACAGGTCCTTAGCAACTCCAGATTTAGCAGCAACACTCTTGATCTTAAATTGCTACACCTTACCCTTGGCTCTGTACTAACACCACTCACCAAGATACTCAACCTATCCCTCTGTCTTGGCCAATTCCCCTTGGTCTAGAAAGCAGCTCTTGTGATGTCTGTACACAACAGTTGTGACAGGGTCACCCATGCTAACTACCATCCGATTTCAATCTTGTTACCCCTTTCCAAAGCCCTGGAGCCAATAGTGACTGACCAGCAAATCGACTGCCTAGCCACCTATAATATACAATGTGCCCAACAACACAGATTTAGAAAGGGGTACAGTACCACCACTGCCCTTCTTGACTATACATACTTACTTCATAAGTCACTAAACCATGGTCACCTTGTGGGGTCAATTTATACTGATATTACAAAGGCTTTTATTTATTTATTTTTTATTAATTTGGTTCTAGGATTATAAATACCTTTGAGCCAAGGTTCTTTTACAAAGGTTACACATCAGTTGAAGTACAATACAGGGGATACAACAGAAATAACAACTTTGCAGGTAAACAGTACATTATACAGTTATTAATTAAGGGATGAGGCAACACATTAGAGAGCTCATTACATAGAATGGCTCGGAGCAGCATCAACTAGGAGAGGGGTAAAGAACAATGGAGGAGGAACGGGATGGCAAGATGGGAGTAGCAGCAGCTGGAGGCATTGTCAGACATCACTGGGAGAAGTGCTGGAGAGGAGGTGGGGGGGAGGGAGGAAGGGGGATGGGTCATGGGAGCAGAGGTAAAATAGGAGATAAGTGCTATTGATACTGTTAATCGCGCCCTATTACTCAGGTCTCTACCTTCCCTAAGACTCTCTCGTGAAGTCATGATATGGTTCAAAAACTACCTAGTAGACAGAACCCAAAGAGTCAAAATACATGATACACTCTCAGTTAGGCACCTGGTACACTCGGAAGTTCTCCAAGGCTCAATTTTGGGTCCCCTCTTTTTCAGCCTCTTTCTAAATATCCTTCCTCAAGTTTGTCCTACAAACCTGCTCCTATATGTGGATGACACGGTGCTTTTCACCAGTCAGCCAGATCCCCTACCCCTCACCAACTGTTTACAAGAAAGCTTCACTGCAGTCAAAGACTGGTTCTCTGAACATAAATTAATTCTGAAAAAACTAAAGTAATGCTCTTTGCCAGTCATCACAATAAGCATAAAAATGCCCAGCTACACATCACCAACAACATTAACACCCCTAGAACAAGTTCACAGCTTCAAATATCTAGGTGTAATGCACAACTGTAACCTATTCTTTACTAAGCATGTCAATTTTATTTCTCGAACTGTAAGCATAAGTGTAACTCCTAGGTGGCGCTATCCCAAGGGCTACTACCCCTGCCTGTTTGACTACAGACAGGTTGAGTGGCCTAGATCTTATGGCTGGTGCCTCCACCCAGAGGTCAGGGTTTGTAGTGGTTAGACTAGCTTGGTCACAGCCCTCTGGGACACTGAGACCGCCTTTTATTCCCTCTAGTGGCTCACACAGTACCTCGGAGTTACAGCCCTAATACCCCACGTATACACACTGTTCACTCATATAGATACCACTTACCCACGAGACTGATTCTGCAGCACGTGTTTAAGGATCCCCTGTAAAATAAGGTTAAACAACATACACAGCAAAACACAATACTGTTTCCATAAGTACCAACACCACAGACAGTATATAGTATAGCAACAAATCTGATTTATTTAGGGGGCAGTAACACGGGAGGGGGGAAATCAGGTTAATTTGTGGCATTAATTCACAGTACTGTGCACACATACAGGGTCTGAAAAGTCACACTCTGGGTACCCAGGTTGGGGGGGGCTAGCCAGGTCCATTGCTCGGGGTTGGCCGGCAGGTGCAGATGGATGGGGCCTTGTAGAAGAAAATATATGCACAACACCCAATTGTAATCTGGAGCCGCATGGCTCAGTCCATGAAGCAGGGAAACAACAAGACTTAGATGACACACTTGTGATTGAAAACAGACTGCAGGGGAATACCCTGATTTGTACTCACAATATCCAAGCTGAGGACTGGATGGTAGATGTTCTTCTGAATTGCCAGAACAACAGGGCATGGAGACAAGGTCCTTGTGACTGGACCCCACTGCAGTTGATAGCAAACGTATTTAGTCCAAGCTAAGCTGGGGTTTGCTTCCAGCTTCAGCACACAGCACACAGCATGGGGGATTGGAAATAGCGATTCCCCACAAGCAATACGCACATTCATATGTAAAAGGAAAGTACTATACTAGGCAGGCTGCTCCTCGATCCCGATCGCAATTACTGCAAAACACCCGGGAGCACAGACAGCAGCTTCGGCTCCTGACAGACCGAGCGCGATTCAGCAATTTCTCCAGTGTTCTACAGGGTGAGCCTGGTTTCAACTCTTCAGACTTCCTTCTTTCTCCTCACAATCGAATTCAGTCCGAACTGGCACTTGCAACGGCTGCAGGCCGAACCTCAGGGCCTCACACACGCTTCCCGAGCGAAACTATACACCGCAGAAGCACAGAGCTCCTTCTCTCTTCACTGTCACAACTGATCTGAGCTTTCCAGTCACAGAGCAGGGCATTTCCTTTAGGTCCACACCATTCTGTTGGTTGGTTTGGCTGTCACTCACAATAAGACTCCCTCTGTTGGTGGAAAAATGCACCAAGGTCAAAACTACATTTCCCAGACTCACTGCCCATACAATCCCCTTGTGGCTGGCTCAGAATTAAGAGTCCAAGTTCTGATTCGTTCACAGGCTCCATTTTAGGGCTCCCTTAACCCAATTGGCCCAGCTCAGCAGTTCAGGACAAAAATGAAAGAGCTACACTGAAACAGTTCGTGCTAAAATAAAGACTGGTTAGACAAACTACATTTTCTCAGTCACTCTAAATGATTTCTGGCAAACAGTTATATCTTTCAACAAGGCTCCCTCTGCACATGTAGTGACGGCAGAAACAGAGCGAATTGGCAGCAGCTCGGGTGGGATTTGAGCATTAAATACACTGTCCCCCCATACAAACTAATTAAGTCTGCAAGCAGACAGCTCTTAAAGAGACAGTACGTGGAGGCTCAAATAGCACTCACTTGGAACCACATTTAAACAGCTCAGACACCGAACACCGCCCAAACTTGGAGCATTCAGGCAAGCTCCTGGAAGACTTTTGGGAACCCCCATTTGCAGAGGGGTTACACTCTTCCTGGTCTGGAAAAACTTGGTGTCCGTGTCAAGTAAATACCCTCATAAATTTCAATACAACCATATACCTTTACATCAATATCACATTAGGCTTATACATGTAATCATCAGTCAACATATCACCTTACCAGAAACACATTTCTGAAACTTTTCAGTACATCATTTTTTTTTCACAGTATTATACACACATTGTACCATAACTCAGGTTATTACCTCCTGTACATGAAACCTGAAGAGAGGGGGCCCTTCCCTATCAGCTACCTTGGGGCTGGATGGGGCAGGGACACCATACCTAGAGAGAAACACAAGTAACTTGGAGTTAGCACTGATGTTCAGTTTGGGCAATGAGCTCGGGGACACATACACTCCTTTATGAACAACATTGAGATGCCATTCCACAGGCCTCCCAGGGGAATCATAACTGAGGTGCACCACAGGCTTTACAGCTTGACCAGTCTTTCTAGGGGGAACTGTTTCAGTCTCTGCACCCTGAGCCTCATTTTCAGCATTGTCCTCACTTGTCAGGGAAGTGTTCATTGGGGTAGAGAGGCTAGAACCTGGGGCACTTTCAGCTCCAGGAGTTACAATCTCTGAGTCCACAATACTTGGCTCACATGGGGAGTTTTCTGACACTGACAGTGAATTATCAGGGCACTCAACACACTCTTCTTGTTCTGGTATATCACCAGTTTGCCCCAGTCCATCATTTTCCTCCTCTGAAAACTCAAACAGTCCAACCATACACAATGATTCCATATCATCTGACTTGAAGCTTTGCACTTCACTTTCTGGGAGCATTGACTCCAGGGACAAAGCTGGGGGCTTAGACAGTCCAGAAGGACCAGCTTCATCTCCAGGTTTGACTAGGGGATTGCCCGAAACAATTGACTCAGTTCATAAGAAGGGTAGTATTCAAAGCCACACTCACTGTCTTCTGACATGGACTGACAGTCATGTTCAACTGGGACTTGTGGAGGGGAACACTTTAACTCAGCTTCTGTAGGTGCAGGCTTTCTTGATTTTTGCTTAGCAGCAGTTGTAGTCACTGGTCCAGAGGAGGCATTTTCTGGGGGCTCAGACTTAATCAAGATTTGTCCAATGGGCAGTAAATGATTTCCATGCATTGTTTTCACATCTTTTGAATTATTCACAGGCCTTACTTTGTACACAGGCAGATCATCCAGTTTGCCACTACAATATGAGGGAGATGGTGCCATCTGTCAGCAATCTTATGTTTGCCATGCAGTCCCAGATTTCTTAGCAATACCCGATCTCCCTCCTGAGTTCCTGTGCTTTCACCTTTTTATCATACCTTTTTGTTGGCCAGATTTCTTTTGGCAGCCATGGTTTGAGCCAGTTAGTGCATGATTTAGCTGGGCCTTTAACTTTTGCACATACTGTAAATAGTTGTCAGCTCAAACCCCAACAGGAGAAACTCAAAACATACATCTACCGAGTAGAGCTTCTCTTCCAAACATCAGGCAATGAGGAGGACCCAGTGGCATCACTTTTGGTGCAGTTGTAGGCATGTACCAGGGTGCTAATTTGTTGGCTCCATCTAGACTTATCCTTTGGGTGAGAGGTGCCTAGCATATCTAGCAAAGTGCAGTTGAAGCGTTCAGGCTGCAGGTCCCCTAGAGGTGGTAAGGGGTGGTTCTGGATTTTCGCACTCCCACAGAAAGCATCTCTTTGATCAGATGACTCTCAAAGTCTCTCCCTTGATCAGAATGGATTCTTTGTGGAGCCCCATAGTGAACAAAAGTTTTTCTACAATACTTTGCCACAGTGGATGCCTTCTGGTCCTTGGTAGGAAAGCTTGGGCATATCTTGTAAAATGGTCAGTGACCACCAGCACATTACTAATATTTCTTTGATCTGACTCCAAACTCAGAAATCAATACAGACCAGCTCCATGGGGCACTGGTGAGTGATATTAATAAGGGGCAGCCCTCTGAGGCAGGCTTTCCTCTGTAAAGCAGCGACTACAAGTTCAAATGTATCTCAACATCAGCCCCCATCTTAGGCCAATAGAATCTGGATCTCACCAAGTCAAGTGTTCTGTCTATACCAAGGTGCCCCATGTAGTTTGTGTAAGGACCTCAGTACTGAGTCTCGAAAGGCAGTGGGCAGCACTAGTTGTTGTTTGTCTATTTGTCCCCTTGTCTACTGTTTCTCTGTACAACAGTCTATTGATCAGTTTCAACTTAGGACCTTCCTTGTATAACAATGCAGTTCTCAAATCAGTGGAGCGTAATTTGGATACATCTTTCCCTGCGTAGAAGGCCTCTAATGCTGATTTGATCATGGGATCTCGGGATTGAGCCCGCTGAATACTGTCATTGTCCAGCTGAGGCAGTGCACCAATGTCTATTGCAGAAAAGTGGCAATAAGCAGCAGGTATGCAATTCTCAGAGGGTCCCAAACAATCCACCATACAGTCCACTGCATCCATGGACATTTGTTCCTCCCTGTCAAACTTCTGGCAGAGTGCTTGAATATCAGGTTCTGACAGTCTGACCCAGTCATTCCGGGGAACAGGCCTCAGGGAGAGAGCATCAGCATCTATGTGGTTCAGGCCTGCTCTGTATTCAACAGCATAGTCATATGTAGATAATGCAGAAAGCCACCTATGGCCAGTGGCATCCACCTCAGCTGAAGTCTGCACATAGGTCAAAGGATTATTGTCAGTTTTTACTAGTATCTTAGCCCCATACAAGTATTCGTAGAACTGGTCAACAATGGCCCACTTCAAAACTAGGAACTCTAACTCATGTACAGGATAGTTCTTTTTGGATGGGGTCAGGCTTCTACCGGCAAAGGCCACTGGTCTTAGGCCATTCTCGTGCTCTTGGTACAATACAGCCCCCAAGCCTTGCTGGCTTGCATCAGTGTGCAAGATATAGGGCTTTGTTGGATCTGCATAAGCAAGGACAGGAGCGTGGGTAAGTTGATATATAATCTCATGAAAAGCAGTTTCACACTCTGGTGTCCATCTGGCTCCAAATACTTAATTAGACGGAAATACACTCTCTCAGGCTCAGAAGAAACCGACGTCTTATATTTTTTGTTAGTAGGAGGGCAACCTTGAGTAAGATTAAGTAAAGGACGAATCACTCTTGAATAGTCCTTGATGAACCGGTGATAGTAACCACAGAACCCCAGGAATCTTTGCAGTTCTTTTAGATTGTGGAGTTGTGGCCAGGTGGTCAAGGCCTCAGCTTTACTCAGGTCTGTTTCTATTCCCTCGTGGATACAATGTGTCCCACATACTTTACAGAGGTTTGGAAGAACTGATATTTATCGATGGATAGTTTAAGGCCAATGTCTTCCAGTCGGTCCAACACCTTGAACAATCTGCTTTCATGTTCCTCCAGTGAGCTGCCAAACACAATAACATCATCTAGGTATACCAGGCACTCTAACAAGTTCATGGCCCCCACCGCATGCTCCATCAGTCATTGAAAAGTGGCTGGAGCACCTGAAATCCTTTGAGGCATCGTCATGAATTCATAGAAACCAAGCGGACAGATAAAGGTGGTCTTTTCCCGGTCTTCTGGGGCCATTGGGATCTGGTAGTACCCACTGCGAACATCCAACACTGAGAACCACTTACTACCATTCAGGCAGTCTAAGGCATCCTGAAGGCAGGGCATTGTGTACTGATCAGGAATAGTCCGCCGGATCAAGGTGCGATAATCCACGTACATCCTTACTGTCCCATTCTTTTTCCTCACTACCACGATAGGTGAAGCACATGGGCTTCTGGATTCTTGTATTACACCAGCAGCAAGCATCTCTTGCAGATGCCGTCTCACATCGTCTATGTCAGCAGGTGCCAGGTGTCGAGACCTCTCATGAAATGGCCTTTCATCATGCAACGCCGGATATGGTGCTCAGCTCCTTGCATGCATCCTACATCCCATTCCTTTAAAGAAAACACCTGTTCTCTCTGGGCAGAACTTCTCACTGATCCTCACATTCCATTCAGCTGGCAGCGGGGTCACGAAATCAAAATAGTTAGTTACTCTGTCATTCTTCCCGAACTCTTGCTACTGGGCAGCACACAGTGTCTCACAATGCACATTAGCTAGGAGTGCAACCTCTATTTACTCGAATTCTCTGTCAGACACACTATGAACTTGAACCATTACCCTTCTGCGCATAAGCATGGAGCTCTAGCAGGCAAAATACTAGGCTTGACCAGCAGTCCCTCCGGCAATTTTCCATCACCTGGTGCATCGAACATTAATTTTTTATTCTTGACATCCTTTCTGATACGGACCTCTCCCTGTAAGGTACACTGGGCATTTGGCACCAGGATCAGAGACTCAGGATCCTTCTTCTAGACAACTCCAACCGGTTCCTCTGGTTCCACTTTGTCAGCATCTCTCTGGGCATCGTAGGCATACCTGATCAAGGCCAGAATTCTTAGAGCTCTACCGGTCTGAGATCCCTGTTTTTCATAACACAACAGTGCCAGCCATCCAAACATATGTGCATTAGCCCCAGTTAGTAGAGGAACCCCATCATACAGTCTGGTAGGGGGACACACTAAGGCCAGGGTCTCTACTTGCTCGGCCACTCCAGCCACGGAGGTGGGAAAAGACAGCCAAATTCGGATATATCCAGAGTAGGGGTAGGCCTTCTCACTCAACCCTCAGACATGCAGCCCCTCCAACGGTTGTAAGGGTACATCAGACAAATGCTTCTGATACCAGTCTTGGAACATAATTGTCCCTTGGGAGCCACTGTCTAATACATCTCTTGTAGACACTCCATTCACCTTTACAGTGGTCTCCATGGAGTGACCCACTATTCTGGACCAGTCTAGAGAGGTGGTAGCGGGGGCCTGGGAAACTGACCTTGCCACAAAGGGACGTAAGTTAGCATTTTTGGGGCCCTCACTGGGATCATTTCGTGCACCTTGTAACCACTGATTTGTTCTCCGAAGCTCTCCTTGTAGCCTATATGCAACTTTATCTGTGTCTTTGGGGACCAGCATTCTCTCTTCAGGTGCCTATCCTTCCCACAATTATAGCAAAACATACTTTCTGGAGTTTGAGCTGGCTGAGGCATCACAGTGGGAACCAGGGTGGGGGTACTACTAACTGGAAACCTTGGTGCCATTTCTGTCTGCAGCATGATAAGCATTTGGAGACATAGCGTTCGTTTCCCCACTTCCATGGTCAAGACATTAAGTTTTGAGCTGTTGTCAGCAGGAGATGCATGGGTGGGTACCCCCACCCCCATAGCAGATGCAGTCGGATGAGGGTCGGGCCTGTACTTGCAGAAGCAGCCTTCATAAAGAGACTGTTTTTTATTTCCCTGAACTCTTTCAGTAGTTCACCCCATGATGGCACACCCTCCTTTGTCCCCACTTCACAAGGACCTTCTGATGCTGTAATTACTTGGGCTGCACTCACCCCAGAATTAAAATCCCCCTCCTCATCTTCAACCTCCTGAAGTTCTTTTATTGAGTTACAATAGTCCGGTGGGTTACGCCTTCTATCTGGGAGCCTTAATTGAAGGAGCTGCAATTTAGAATGCTTTGCATGTTGTAGTAGGTGCTCCAAACTTACATGGTTTAAGTCACTGGCAGCCACCCCACCTTTTCGGTAAGCCTTCTGCAGAGCTCTTTTCAGATGAGTAACATATGCAGAAAAACTTTCCCATGGTCACTGTTTTGTACCTTGAAATTTCTACATCAAACTCTCCCCTGACTCAGTGCTCCAAAAATTGCCTTCAAGTGCAGATAGGTACTTCTGGGCAGATGCATCAGTATTTGTGGACCTCAAAAATGTAATGGCCTCTGAGGCAGGACCCCTCAGACTTCCTATGATTCTTTTTCATTTCTCAGCTTCCGCACACTGCCATTCAGGTATCGGGGGGGCAACACAATCTATCCAGGTGTCCCAATCATCCTCCACCTGGGGGGTGGGGTGGGTGCCAGAGAAGATCCTCAACCTTCGGTAAGAGTCGTGACTAATGGCAGGTGCAGAAATAAGAGCCTGCATTGGTTCAGCCACAGAAAGAGGGGCAATAATGAGTGCTGGAGCGGGAGATGGTGTTAGGGGAGGAACACCCCCAGGTGGCAGAAATAACCCAAGTCCTCCACAGTTTTCCCTTCCTCCAGCAACAACTTAGCAAATTTCTCCTCAAAAGTTTCAGATAGTGGGAGGGGCTCATTTCCCCCCGGGTCTTTACTGTCCTTGGTTATCACTCTCCAGGCAGTGAGGGCTTCCTCTGGGGTCATAGTCTGTGACACTTTGGAGCTATCTATGGGGTCCCTATACTCTACTAGGGCCATGAAAGTATGGGTGAGCAGATCAGCATGTCGACCCACCACCACAGGGTTTTGTAAACCTTCCACCTTGGAAAGTACTCCCTGTACAGTGTCCGTATTGATACCCAGGGGGATGTCCAGGATAAACATATAGCATTTTGGGGTTGATCTCCTCCCAGTACACCACTCACCAACAGCCACTTCTTTTTTTTTTTTAACAGTGGTTTGTAAATGTGGCCACTGGAGGACACAAAATTCCAGCTGTGAGCCTCCAAGACGTAACCCCAGGGTGGCGCTATCCCAAGGGCTACTACCCCTGCCTGTTTGACTACAGACAGGTTGAGGGACCTAGGTCCTAGGGCGGGTGCCTCCACCCAGAGGTCAGGATTTGTAGTGGTTAGACTAGTTATGTCACAGCCCTCTGGAACACTGAGACCCCCTTTTATTCCCTCTAGTGGCTCACACAGTACCCCGGAGTTACAGCCCCAACACCCCACGTATACACACAGTTCACTCATATAGATAGCACTAACCCTCGAGACTGATTCTGCAGCATGTCTCTGAGGACCCCCTTTAAAATAAGGTTAAACCAATTACACAGCAAAACACAATACGGTTTCCATAAGTACCAACACCACAGACAGTATATAGTATAGCAACAACAAATCTGATTTATGTAGGGGGCAGTAACACGGGAGAGGGAAAGCAGGTTAATTGGTGGCATTAAATCACAGTACTGTGCACACATACAGGGTCTGAAAAGTCTCACTCTAGGTACCCAGGTTGGGGGGGCTAGCCAGGTCCATTGCCTGGGGTTGGCCGGCAGATGCAGATGGATGGGGCCCTGTAGAAGAAAATATATGCACAACACCCAATTGTAATCCAGAGCCAGATGGCTCAGTCCATGAAGCAGGGAAACAACAAGAATTAGATGACACACTTGTCATTGAAAACAGACTGCAGGGGAATATCCTGATTTGTACTCACAATACCCAAGCTGAGGACCGGATGGTAGATGTTCTTCAGGATTGCCAGAACAAGAGGGCATGGAGACAAGGCCCTTGTGACTGGACCCCACTGCAGTTGATAGCAAACGTATTTAGTCCAAGCTAAACTGGGGTTTGCTTCCAGCTTCAGCACACAGCACACAGCACAGGGGATTGAAAATAGCGATTCCCCACAAGCAATACGCACGTTCATATGTAAAAGGAAAGTACTATACCAGGCAGGCTGCTCCTCAATCCCGATCGTAATTACTGCAAAACACCCGGAAGCACACACAGCAGCTTCAGTTTCTGACAGACTGAGCTGATTCAGCAATTCCTCCAGTCTTCTAGGGTGAGCCTGGTTTCCACTCTTCAGACTTCCTTCTTTCTCCTCACAATCAGTTCAGTCCAACTGGCACCTCAGCGGCTGCAGGGCGAACCTCAAGGGCCTCACACGTACTTCCAGCGTGGGAAACTATACACCGCAGAAGAACAGAGCTCCTTCTCTCTTCACTGTCACAACTGATCTGAGCTTTCCAGTAACAGAGCAGGGCATTTCCTTTGGCTCCATACCATTCTGTTGGTTGGTTCAGCTGTCACTCACAATAAGACTCCCTCTGTTGGTGGAAAAATGCGCCAAGGTCAAAACTACATTTCCCAGAGTCACTGCCCATACAATCCCCTTGTGGCTGGCTCAAAATTAAGAGTCCAAGTTCTGATTCATCCACAGGCTCCATTTTAGGGCTCTCTTAACCCAATTGGCCCAGCACAGCAGTTCAGGACAAAAATGAAAGAGCTACACTGAAACAGTTCGTGCTAAAATAAAGACAGGTTAGACAAACTACATTTTCTCAGTCACTCTAAATGATTTCTGATAAACAGTTATATCTTTCAACAAGGCTCCCTCTGCACATGTAGTGACTGCAGAAACGGAGCGAATTGGCAGCTGCTCGGGCGGGATTCGAGCATTAAATACACAGTCCCCCCATACAAACTAATTAAGTCTGCAAGCAGACAGCTCTTAAAGTGACAGTACGTAGAGGCTCAAATAGCACTCACTCGGAACTACATTCAAACAGCTCAGACACCGAACACCGCCCAGACTTGGAGCATTCAGGCAAGCTCCTGAAAGACTTTTGGGAACTTCCATTTGCAGGGGGGTTACATAAGACTAGGGATTCTGTACAAACACAGGCACAGTATGTGCCAGGAAGTGCTCCGCCTAGCCATTACTAACTCCATCCTCTCAATTATTGATTTTGGGCTCATAATCTATGGCTCTGCCACCACCACCACACTTAAAAGACTGTTGCCCTAAATAAGGTGTGCCATTTAACCACTGAAGCCCAACTATACACCCACACTTGCGACCTCTACACTTCAGCGAACTGGCTGAACCTTCAGAGCAGAGTCTTCTACCACACCTGCCTGTTTGCAAAGAAAATTAGCCTTTGCCTTGCACAACCCTCACTTTTGCAGCTCCTCAACAGGACAAATATCCACCACCGCACTAGAAGCACGATCAGCCCCTCCTTTCAAGTCCCTTTCTGCCACACTATTTTGACGCAGTGAGCATTCATATATAGAGACCTGAGCTGACTAAATAGCCTCCCACAAGACCTTCTGACTGTCGGCAGATTTAGCCCCTTGAAAACTAAGCCTCGGCAGCATCTTTTGGAACGTAACAGCTGTGACTGCCTGCTTAATTTTTCTTAAGGTTTCTTCTCCCCTCCCTCCAAACCCTACCATTCTGTCACTACTTACTAATTTTCACTACTTCTACTACTTCTCCTCTACACCTACCTCTTCCCCCCCCTCCATCATTCCTTATTGTGTTAGCACCTCTGCCTATTATTTTCCATTCCCTTTCACGCCAGCCCTGGCACAGTCTTTTGCCTCCTCACTGTCTGACCCCCTTTAAAATGTTTCCCTGCCATTCCCCCGCCCTACTATCTGTTCTGATTATCACACACCCTCCTGTCCCATGCCCCTCCCTCCTCCTCATTGCCCCAATTTAGCCCCCCTTTTTCCACTTTCTTCTGTTGTCCTAAGTCTATCCTCTCCCCTCCACATCTTAGCTCTTAATTCCATTACCTTAGATTGTCCTCACCCTTCTCTATACACTGCTTTCTTGAGTAGCTCTCAACTCTACTCTAGATGTGTCCTTACTGTCTGCCCCTTTATCCTAACTCCTCAATCCTGAACCTCTGAGGCCCATGGCAAGGTCATCCCACTGACTGCTCTCACTTAGTGTTTTACTGACCTGTAAACTCGGGACTCATGTGACTTCTACATGCATTTACTATATATTTTATGTAAAATATATTATATGTAAATTTATATTTTTGTAATAGCCCTTTGTACCATGTAAAGTAGCAGTGTCAGTGGCTCAGTTGGTAGCACACTCACCTCTGAGGCCGGGAGATCAGAGGGCTGTGGGTTCTGTTCCCACATCTGGCACTTGGGTTAATATCCCAGTACTGACACTGTAGTGCAGCATGAGAGGGGGTGCTGCACTTCTGAGGTGCTGTCTTTCAGATGAGACATTAAACCGAGGTTCCATCTGCCTGGATTGGTGGTAGTTCAGGTGGATGTTAAAGATCCCATGGCACTTATCGAAAACAGTAGGGGAATTTCCCTGGTGTCCTGAACAAATTTCCCCTCATTCACTAAAAATACCACCAACAGCTTAATGGTTCATGGTCAGATGGCATTCATTTGTATCCCCCTTCCCCCGGGTCGTGCCTGAAAAATAGGCAGTATTTGTCTAGTGCACTTACCTGGTCAACAAAAACTAAATAAAAAAAAGTGTCTCCTTGCTCCTTCATTTGATGTGGTGACTTTGTAAAAGAGCTCAAAGGTATTTGTAAATCTGAGACTGCAATACATAAATAAATAAATAAAATGTATTCCAGTGCAATCTATAGCACTGTATTACAGCTGTGCTGCAGTCCCATAGATTTGAGGACTTCCATAGGGTTTTGCAGAATTTTGTGGGTTATGGTGGGTATTTGTGGGAGGAGGGTATTGTCAGCCACATGCTCTGCAGCACCTGATCGACAGTGCTGATAATTACGAGGGAGGGGTGCTGCCAGTAGAAGTGTCACACAGTGTAACAAAGCATTAACACTGTAATCTAGGTTCTGTAATATCCCCACCAGTCCAGCAAAATGTGCCACACCACTGGACAGCCTCTACACCCTTTGAGAAAGGGTCTTACATTAAAGGTTGCAAGCCTACCAGAATAAGAAGCATTTTCCTTTGTACAATCGGATCAGAAGGGTTAAAACCAGTCCAAAATATCTAGACAGATTAGCCGGACCAGCAATATTTGCACTAGTTGCATCCAGCCTGGCTGGCCTGAGGCTGTGAGCAGACTGAGCAGTCTGGATTTTACCAATATGATCTGGGAGTAATGCAGTTGAATAGGCGGAAGAGGTAGGCATGTTTTTTCACAGTTGAGAGGGGTTCTGGCAATAAACCAGTTTTCTACATTAGCAGTTTGATAGGTAAACTTTATACTGGTATATTTCCCTTTCTGAGATGCTTGGAATTTATCACAATAAAACACTTACACAAAAAATGAAAATTACAAAAGTGAGCAGTTCACTGTAAGAAATATTATGAAGTAAAACAACTGCTAAATAAAACCACGCAACACAACAGAATAAATAAAAATACGTCATGGGTCCCGTACCACATTCAACTCCACCCCCCCACACACACACAGTACTGGACTAGTAGGAAATACATACACTTTTACTGCATCCACGCACTAACATACATTTTTTATACATTGCATACATAGTGGTGCAAGACACAATGACCCAAAGTAAGTGCTTTTCTTGTTAATCTCTCTCCTGTTGTTGCATTTCCTATCACTCTCCCAGCACACAGATGCTCGCCCTTTAAGTCAGAAAAATCAGACCTTTTTTTTTTTTACTTGATACTCCCACTCAGCCCTACTCTCATAGAGGCATAGATGCTATCAACAGATAAGGACCTCCTGGCCCACCTAGTCTGCCCAGTTTTCCCTGCCTACTGTGTCACTGCAGACCCTACTCGATCACCAATCGTCTCCTCTCCTCTCCTTGCCTTACTACCAGGTTCCCCTTGTATCTGTCCCATGCATGCTTGAATCCTACCACCATTTTGGCACCCAACACCTCCACTGGAATGCTGTTCCAGGCATCCACCACACTCTCCATGCAGACGTATTTCCTTATGTAAGCCCCCCATGTTCTGGGGCTTACTATTAGTTACCATTTTTTCCTCGCCCACTGGGTTGGCACTGTAGGAGGGTAGAGCCTTATTGTGTCCACCTTCCGGGAGTGGCTGTCCACTGAGCACTGGGGAAATTTGGGAGGCTGGTGAATTGCAGGACTCAAGAGTTGGGCCAGGGGTTCGAACCCTGGCCTGGAAACTTGCAGCCTAACACTTTGGTACTGATTCGGCGCTCAGGTTTTGGGGAGAACAGCAGGGAAGCAGCCTGTGGGATGAGAGCTGGAAGAAGAAGAGGGACCTCAGCCTGGAGGAGAAGAGAGTAGAGGCTCACCTTGTGCTCTGCCATACCAGGGCAGGTCAGAGCCCCAATTCCTGGTATGTGCAGAGGCAGTGGGGGTGCTGCAGCAGTGGCAGGGCCGCAGCATGGCCTACCCCCTCAGTGGCAGCTTGGGAAGGCTGTACCCATGTGGTACGCTGCCTGGAATGTTGGCGGCTTGCTGGGAGTGAGAAGTGCCAGGCCCCACACGTCTCCAAGGTGAGTTTGGGTAGGGGAGTGGTTGGGGTGCTGGCTGAGGCCTGTAGCAGCAGGAGTGGAAGAGTGAGAGACAGAGGGAGCTGGTTGCAGTGGAGAGCTCCCTTCGTCCATTCCTGGCTTTGTGTCAGGTAGGGTGCACAGCAGTAGGGTGCTGGGTTAGAGTATGTTCAGGAGCAGGTTTAGAGTGAGCCCTGGTGGAAGACTCGGGCCCAAGTTTCCATTTTCAACACAGCCATTTTAAGACCTCTGCTCATGAACAGTGTCACTGTGATTTTCTTAATGTGTCCCATACATTGAGTTCGCACACCGACGCGCCATTGTGCGCCATTGTGCGCTACATGGCGAGCTCACGTTTTAAGCAGGATGTGAAAAATGACAGCTGTACTGCTCCTTCGAGGAGGTGTGGTAAAATGGCAATGTTGAAAATCTGGGTGAAAATATTGAAAATTCCAAAGCGTGCGGCGCTGCGTAGGGTGCATAGCCATGCGCTTGTAAAACAGCCATTTTAGGAATTTTTCACCAAATTTTCAACATAGCCATTTAAGACCACTGCTAATGAATGGTGTCACTGTGATTTTCTTAATGTGTCACATACATTGATTTCGCACACCGACTGTGCCATTGTGCGCTACATGGGCAGAAACGTGTTTTGGGCAGGATGTGAAAAATGACATCTATACTGCTCATAGGAGGTGTGGTAAAATGGCAATGTTGAAAATCTGTAGTGAAAATATTGAAAATTTGCAAACTTATGAGCGTGCATAGGAACTGCGTAACGCACGTTCGTAAAACAGTCATTTTTAGGAATTTTTTCACCAAATTTTCAAAATAGCCATTTTAAGACCTCTGCTAATGAACAGTGTCACAGTGATTTTCTTAATGTGTCCTATACATTGATTTCGCACACCGACTGAGCCATTGTGCGCTACATGGGCAGAAACATGTTTTGGGCAGGATGTGAAAAATGACAGCTGTACTGCTCATAAGGAGGTGTGGTAATATGGCAATGTTGAAAATCTGGAGTGAAAATATTGAAAATTCGTGAACTTATGAGCCTGCGTATGAACTGCGCAACGCACGCTCGTAAAACAGTCATTTTTTGGAATTTTTGCACCACATTTTCAACATGGGGTTTTTTGGATGCCTTCTCATGAGTGATGTCACTGTCATGGCATTATTCAGGCCCGAAGGGTGATTTCGCGCAGTGACTGTGCAGTGACTGTGAAATCACCCTTCGAGCCGAATGTCATGACAATGTTTATCACTCATGAAAGAAGTCTCAAAACCCATGTTAATTTATTGCAAAATTCAAAATACTCTGAATATATGCAATAAAGTTGAAAAACCCTATCTAGCCCATTATACAGCTTACGGCATTTCCTCAGGTCACAGTCAGCTTTGAAGAGTGCAGGCGTGTTCGGTCCACGAAGATCGTCGCGCTGAGCTCGGAGGTAAGTATGGGTGAGGGTGTAGAGGCAGGGTGCACAGTGGGTGGAGTGCGGGTTGTGGGAGGGGCCTGGGAGAAAGCGCGTGGGACCGTTTTCAATTTACAGGTTTAAAAAAAAAAAAGAGCGGCGTGGGGCGTTTGCCACACTAGGGTGGGCTCCCAGCGTGGCAGAAGGATAGCTGGGGGCCGCTGGAGCCGGCGGGAGTTGGGCACCCCGTCGGCGAGCAGCACGGGGCGGGGCGTTGCCACGCTGGGGTGGGCACCCAGCGTGGCAGAAGGATAGCTGGAGAGGGGCCTGGGCCGATGGGGATTAGGCACCGCCGTCGGCCAGGCGATGTGGGATGTTAGCCACGCTGGGGTGGGCTCCAGCATGGCAGCAAAGATTTTGGCGGGCGTGGCGGCGGTGCTGTGTATGACAGCGGTGGTTTCTTTGAAGAAGACCACGCTCTCCAACACCAGCGTATCGGTGATCGCAGAACTGCCGCGCCTGCTCAATGGAGCAGGGGATTGCAGGAGGGGCACACCTCCAAAGTGTCCCATTCTCCCAAGGCGTTCCTTGTGCATGTGGCATAGCTGACGTAAAATTACTGTTTTCGAGGTGTTCATTGCGCAGTTCCTATGCACGCTCGTAAGTTTTCAAATTTTCAATATTTTCACTCCAGATTTTCAACATTGCCATTTTACCACACCTCCTTATGAGCAGTACAGCTGTCATTTTTCACATCCTGCCAAAGCGTGTTTCCGCCCATGTAGTGCACAATGGGCGCTGATCGATTGTCTTGGAAATCAATGTATGGGACACAGTAAGAAAATCACAGTGACACTGTTCATTAGCAGAGGTTTTAAAATGGCAATGTTGAAAATTTGGTGAAAAATTCCTAAAATGACTGTTTCTGACGTCGTTGCACACAGTTCCACCACGCGCTTTCGTAGGTTTCGCGAATTTTCAATATTCCACTCCAGATTTTCAACATTGCCATTTTACCACACCTCCTTATGAGCAGTATAGCTGTCATTTTTCACATCCTGCCCAAAACGTGTTTCCGCCTATGTAGCGTACAATGGGGGTAACAAAAAGGTCATGCTGAAAATTTATTGTGCAAATACCAGCAATCGCACAGGGCATTAGGGTAAAAGCACCATACGTGCCAAACACCACAGCAAATACCTGCAAGCGAACGTTCGGCATTGACAAATGCTTGTTCTACTTGTGATGCCCCTCCCTATGCATCCCAGTATCCCCCTGGCTCTCCTTACTGACTTCTCACATTGCTTACCCACCTTTAGGTCATCTGATATGACTACACCCAGATCCCTTTCCATTATTGTTGTCGTTAGTACCTCCCCTGCTATTGTGTACTCTTCTCCTGGATTTTTATTTCCCAGGTGCATTACTCTGCACTTCTTTGCATTGAATCTAAGTTGCCATATGTCTGACCATTCCTCCAACCTTGCCAAGACCCTTCTCATCCTTTCTACCCCCGTGTATCAACTCTGTTACAGATCTTTGTGTCATCTGCAAAGAGGCATACCTTTCCTTCAGACCCTCTGCAATGTCACCTATAAAGACGTTAAAGAGGACTGGACCCAGTACTGAGCCCTGAGGTACTCCACTAGTAACCCCCTTTTCTTCAGAATGTGTTCCATTTACTATTACCTTCTGTGTCCTGTTGTGCAGCCAGTTTGCAACCCAGGCTACCACCCTGGGACCCACTCCCAGGCTGGCTAACTTGATTATTAATCTTTTGCGCAGGACTGTGTCAAATGCCTTGCAAAAGTCTAGGTAGGCCATATCGACAGCCCCTCCCTGGTCTATTATTTTGGTCACCCAGTCAAAGAAATCGATTAGATTCATCTGACATGACCTTTCTGCTGTGAATCCATGCTGCTTTGGGTCCTGTGCCCCGCTGACCTCTAGGTACTCAACAATTCTTTCTTTCAGAAGTGATTCCATGATTTTCCCCACCAGTGAGGTCAAACTAACAGGTCTGTAGTTTACTGCTTCTGCCTTGCTCCCACTTTTGTGAAGGGGAATCACATCTGCTCTCCTCCAGTCTTCAGGTACCACCTCATCTTCCCATGATTTGTTAAAAAGTGTGGTTAGTTGTGTCACTAGGTCCTCCCTTAGCTCTTTTAGGATTCTAGGGTGAATCCCGTCAGGCCCTATTGCTTTGTCCACCTTGAGTTTTAGGAGTTCTTTCAGTACTCTTTCTTCTGTAAATGGACTGGTGTCAACCACACTATCCAGAGTGCTTCTACTGTTTGGTTTAGGTAACTCCTCCTCTTCTTCTTTTGTGAATACTGAGCAAAAGTATTCATTCAGTATCTCTGCCTTTTCACTGTCTCCCTCTGCCCACCTCCCATCTCCTTTATTAATCTTCACTATCCCTCCCTTAGCCTTTCTATGCTCCCTAATGTACCTATAAAAGGTTTTAACCCCTTCTTAACTGAGTTGGCTATCTTTTCTTCGGGTTGGGCCTTTGCTTTTCTGACTGCCTTCCCCACTTCTTTCTGCTTTAATTGATACAGTTCCATGCCATGCTCTGTCTGTGATTCCTTACACTTTTTGAATGCAGATTTTTTCTCCTTAACCTTCCCTGGCACCTCTTTTGAGAGTCATAGTGGTTTTTTATTCCGCTTTGTTTTCTTTATTTGTTTCACACAAAGGCTTGTTGCCTCCATGATGGCAGTTTTGATTTTTCTCCATTATACTTCCACCCCTCCTTTCTGGCCATTTGCTAATGCATTCCTCAGGTATTCACCCATTATGCCAAAGTCAGCCCTTCTAAAGTCCAGTATCCTTGTCTTTGTATGGCTTGTCTCCATGGTTGTGTTTATTGTGAAGTACACTGTGCAGTGGTCACTTGTTCCCAGATGTCTACTGACTTCTAAGTTTGTGATCCTCTCTCCATTTGAGAATACCAGGTCCAATATTGCTCCCTCCTGAGTGGGTTTCACCACTAGCTGTCTAAGGCATGCCCCCTGTAGGGCACTGAGAATGACCCTGCTCTTGGATGTGGCTGCAGTCCATGTCACCCAGTTAACATCTGGCATATTCAGGTCCCCCATCAGCAGTATCTCCCCTTTTTCAGCCATTTTGAGAATGCCCTCTATCATTTTCTTGTCTATTTCCTCCCCTTGAGATGGGGGTCTGTATACAGCCCCTGTGCGGATTGTGATGCCATTCCCTGTCTCCAATGTGATCCAGAGTTCCTCTTGTCCTCCCCCTTTACTTTTTAGTTCTGTAGCTTTGATCCCTTCCCTTATGTAGAGAGCTACTCCACCTCCTCTTTTACCCTCCCTGTCTCTTCTGTAGATTGTGTACCCTGGTATGTTGACATCCCAGTCATGGTTCTCCGTGTACCATGTTTCTGTGACTGCCACAATATCCAAGTGTTCCTCTTCCATCAGGGCTACTAGCTCTGGAAGCTTGTTTCCCAGACTACGGGCATTGGTACTCATTGCCCTCCATTTAATGTTGGCTTGATCCTTTTTTGCCCCATCCCTGCTCTTATTGCCCTTGTCCATTTTTCCATTTAACCCGTCCTACCCTCTGTCAAGCTCTGTGCCTCAGTGTTTACCCTACTACCTGCCATGTTTTTTGGGGGGAGGCTTGAACTTTCCTGTTTCTTATCAGCACCTCCCCCCTGGCTAGTTTAAAAGCTTGCCAAGGAAGCCTTTAAACCTGTCACCTAGGAGCGTATTTCCCTTCCTGGATAGACGCAGACCATCATGCCAGTATAGACCTTCGTCTCTCCAGGTGGACCCCCAGTCCCCAATGATGCAAAAGCTCTGTGCTCTGCACCAGTTTTGCAACCATTCATTAAACTGCATGGTGTATAGTACCCTAGTCTCACCCCTGCCATAGACTGGCAGCACCTCTGAGAAGGTTACCGTGCTTGCTACCTGTCTGAGGCCCCTCCCCAACTCCACAAATTCATCCTGCACTGCACTGATCTCATGCCTAGCTAGGTCATTTGTCCCAAGGTGGACAATGACATCTAGTTTCCTCTCCTGTGATGCTACTTCTGTAATCCTGAGGATTTGCTTCCTGTCCCTCCAAGCCATGGCACCACTGAAATCCAGCTGGCAAACCCTTGAACATTCTTCCAACTTTTTCAAATCATCCCTCATTTTTTCTCTCCCCCAGTGTGTCTACTCTGTTGCAGATTTTTGCGTCATCCGTGAACAGGCATACTTTCCCTTCCAGGCCTTCCACAACGTGACTAATAAACACACTGAAGAGGATCGGGCCTAGTCCTGAGCTCTGAGGCATTCCACGGGTCACCTTGCCTTCTCCACATCTCACCATTTACCACCACCCTCTGACTCCTGTTGCTTAACCAGCTTCTTACCTAGTTTATAACTTTTTGACCCACTCCCAAACAGGCCAGATTGTTCACCAGTCTTCTGTGTGGAATGGTGTTGAAGGCCTTGCTGAAATCCAGGTAGGCCATATCTACTGCTCCTTCCTGATCCACTACCCTAGTCACCCAGTTGAAGAACTCAGTCAGGTTTTTCTGGCAAGATCTCCCCTCTTGTGAAACCATGTTGCCTTGGATCCTGTAATCCACTGGTTACAATGTATTCCACTATCCTTTCCTTCAGATTGTTTCCGTTACTTTGCCCACTATCGAAGTCAGGCTGACAGGTCTATAATTTCCTGCCTCCTTCCTGTTCCCACTTTTGTGAAGTGGGACCACTTCTGCTCTCCTCCAGTCCCTTGGAACCTCCCCTGTTTCTAATGATAAGTTGAACAGAGTTGTCAGAGGTGCAGCCAGCATCTTTTTGACCTTCCTCAGTAACCTGGGGTGCATCCCATAAGGTCCCATTTCCTTGTCTACTTTTCATTGTGCTAGTACCTCGAGGACTTTCTCCTCTGTAAAAGGACTGGTGTCCACCTCCCTACCATTTATGCCCTTGTCTATTATCTTTGGCCCGTCACCTGTTCCTTCTTCTGTAAATACTGAACAAACATATTTGTTCAATATGTCTGCCTTATTTTGGTCCTCCTCCTTATAAACCTCTTCTTCCCCTTTTATCCTTATTACTCCCCCTCTGGTCTTCCTCTTCTCACATATATGTCTAAAGAAAAGTGTTATCCCCTTCTTTTTCTGAATGGGCAATATTTTCATTTCATTTTTTGTATGTTTGCTTTCATGCGTGTGTAAGAAATATGTTGTGGCAGCTTAGGAGAGAAGTGAGTTGTGGAGGTGTGGCACTGTTGTGGCCAGTGCCACCACTGCTTTTGTGGGCTTGACTGTGTGTCACCAATGCAAGCGCATGCTGGTGGTGACACTAGTTTGCAAGCATGCCACCAACTTAAAGCAATTTGGCCGCTGCAATCAGGGAGTGCCTTGTCATTGCAGCATCAGCTTCTCGTTCTGTCCTGAACAGTCTGCATATGCAGTTTGCCGAGAGAAGCTGACACTGCGATGCCGGGGCAACCCTTGATTGTTGTGGCAAATTGTACCTTTTGTGACAGTATTTTTCTCCAGTTTGTTGCATGTGGCAGTGATATTTACCTTACTGTGATACTCTCCCTGTTATGTACTGCTCTCCTGGCCGT
Organism: Neoceratodus forsteri; assembly: GCA_016271365.2. NCBI lineage: Eukaryota > Metazoa > Chordata > Ceratodontiformes > Ceratodontidae > Neoceratodus > Neoceratodus forsteri. The sequence continues at coordinate 75,520,972 of JADMNL010000022.1, forward strand.
TTGCATTCTGGTTTACCTCTGTCCACATCTAGCTGCAAGTGAGCTTCTGTGACTGCGCTTTGCCATGCTAAAGTTTTCCCCATGAGATGCTTCATAGTGTAGTTGCACATCCTGGAGAAAACCATGTTTTACATATCTCGTTTACAATTCCAATCATTTTATCACAATATGTCGCTCTCCACGATGTGGTCACAGCCCTTGGTTTTCTGTTCCCCTTCCCCAGCATCTGGAAAGTATTCAGGACTCCCCGCACCTTTCCCCTTGCGAAGCTGGCAGTCAGAATGCTGTGAACATTGCTCTCAGATATTTTCCCTGTCACTCTCCAAATGGCAACACAACAATGCAAGTAACTGCAAATAGTGGTAACGTAGAAGGTAAAGAAGAAGAAGAAGCCAAACCCTTATTTTTGTTACAAATGCGTGGCTGAAGGTACAGAGGAGGAAAAAGTAGTTGCTTATAACTAAATCGGGGCAGATCGGACATGAAACAGCATTGCAGATTACTCGCTGCTAATTGACATCTCTCCCTAGTCTCCAATCATAACACCCAATTTTACACTGGTTATTTTTTTCCCTTCTTTCTGCCAATATTGCCATAGCAATTCGCAAGACTGTCAAGTGCCTGTTCTGCCCCGATGTAGTTCATAGAAACCTCACTAATGAACACTCCGCATTGTGGCAGTGTCACGCACATAGGGCTACTGAGTCATGCACCAAAATCTGATAGATCCCCTTTTCATCTCTGTTCTGCTCTCCACCTTTATTGAAGCATATACCTAAACTGGTTCTCAGTTTTATTTATTTTTTTTCCATCTATTTTACCTGTGTCCCTATACCCACCCTCAAAACAAGTTTTTTGTTTTTTTTTACCTCCATACTTCATTGTGCATAATCCAACCTCCAAACAGTGTTTGCTGCTGCTCTCCCAGGCAAATGATGTGTCTGCGGGCAAACTTAGCTATCTACTGCAGCACAGCTCCCTCGCCATTTCTCTCTCTCGCTCCCCCTCTTCTTCACATACTTCAGCTCATTGTTCAAAACTCCATACACATAGGCTCCTGTAATGCAACCTGTGGCTGGTGTGAGGGAGGGGGAGCTGGTGGGGGGAGTGAATGATTTAAAAAAAAGTTATTAACATGCCATGCTTCAGCTTTGTTTGTTGAGTTTCTGTTTCTACTCGGAGGTGGGAAAGATTCAAAGCAGTCAGCAGTGTTGGTTGGGAAGTCGACGAGTCATTTAATGAAATAACACTGACTCTCTTGCTGGCCTGCCTCCTCGTCCCACTAGAAGTAAATAGTGTTGTTTTCCTTACATTACAGAAGGCAGCCCAGCCCTTCCCTTCCTTGTCCCTGTGCCCCCGCAACAAGCCTGGCTGGGAAAGTATTTCTTGACCAAAAAGAAATGGCTCTTGCCCCTTTGAATGTAAATCTTAACTGCCTGCATGCTCTTCCCTGCTAAAACTGTCAAATGCTTATGAAGTGCAATGAAGAATAGATAAAAGGACTCTCTGTCTCCATTCAGATTTCCTGGCATTCCAGCTCATCAGGTTAAGGCAATAAGCACCCTAGTTTACACCTCTCTTGGGGATGGGATGGGGAATTAATTCCACTTGTTTGATGTGCCCCCTGCTTTGCACTGGCACCTCCTGTCTGTTTCAAAATGGTGGCAACGCAAGTCAAACAATTGGGGACATATAGGGAATATAGGACTAGCAGGTAGAGGCACTCAGATATAAAAGAAGAGGGCCACACAAATCCCATTCCTCTCCTGCTAACAGACTTAGCTGGCGGTCGTGTGACTGCATGCTGACTGCTGACTTTGGCTCCTGTGTAAAGTGCATTGTGTTAGGCTGGTATCCATGGCACTCCAGACATTATATCATGGGTTTTAGTCCACCTGATAGGCTAGTGATGCACATGTGACCCAGGATCAAATTTCTCAGTATACCTTGGTCTCAGGAGCCCCTATTCCTCATTTCTCTCTCTTTGCATCTGATAAGGCTGGAAGCACACAAGGAGTCCCTTTGTTCAAGAACTAATTTACCTGAAGGTAGGCCTTCTGACTTTAAGCCACAAAAAGTGTTGTCTATTTCTCTTTAATTGTTTTTCATTTACTTGCTACTGCATTGGGCTATTGAAGGAGATCTTTATCCTGTTTTCCAGTAATTGGATTATTCTAGATAACTGATTTTAGCTGGTTTAACTTAATTGGCCTCTGGCTATGCCTGCTAGGCCCTAATCATTCCCAGACCACATTTTCATTCCAGGGTCTGAGTTTTGTTTATTTGAGAAAATCAGTTTGGCTCACTGAGACCAGTTGCATTTACAATATTTATTTTTTTACTTTCTTTTTATCACTCCTCCCTACCCTCGGTGTCCACTCCTTTGGGCTGTCCATCCCATACCAGCCTCCGAACTCAGGATCTGTCCCTAGAGTGCCTCTCCTTCTTTCTCCACCTGCACAACGGGGTCTATCCCAGAATTGGTGGTCTGGGTGTCTCGGGACAGTCATCATCTAAGACCGCTGAGGGGTATTTTTTCCCATTTTTCTGTGGTTCCCCCTTTATCCCAGCCCTCTGAGACGCCGGCGCGAGGACATACGTCCAGAGAGGTGACATGCTGATGCACGTCCCTCCCAAGTGCCCGACAGTGTCCCCTCCCTGACTCCATTAGATGGAGCCGCCAGCCCTCTGGGAGCCCGTGTTCTCACCGGCTCTTTCAGGGCATCGGCATACAGCATCCCTGGTATCCCACCCCAGAGGGAGGAGGGCATCCACTGGGATGCTCTAACCTCCTCCTGTGCTGACCCCTATCAACCCGCGAGTCCATTCCCGAACCCGGGTCGCTGGCTTAGCGTGAGGTGTGGCATCCAGTGCCTCAACCCTCAATGCCACCGGGCCGGCCACATTTACAATATTTAAGAGTAAATAGAGGTTTTTGCATGGTAGAGCAGAGAAAATATTGTTTTGCTGTCTAAGAGAAACTCTGAGAATAGGCACAGTGCAGTTGAGTTTGGTTAAGTATTTCAAGTAGTGCTTACAAGTTGTGGTATTATACTGCGCTTCTGATCACATGTGTGTTTTGTTGTTTTATAGTTCATGCCTTACCCCCCCCCCCGGCTGTTATTTTGCCTACCTCGGATCCTCCCTTCCAATCGGGGATCCGCACAGCGTAAGACACAAAGAGGAGCACAGCTAGAAATGAGCAGCAAGAAGAGCCACAGGACTGTGCATTGCTTCAAGGCTGTCCCTCTCGCTGTTGTGCGCACGCCGGTCTTCAACTGTTCTCTTTAATAAGAGACTGCATGGCCATAAACACTTTCTCTGCTGGGTGCTATGCCCCTCCTACAGTGGGTAACGATTGCAGGCAACACAAACAGTGAGTAGCAATTGTAGACAGCACAAACAGGGGTCGTTGCTATCCGGACTGGGCCCCTACCTTCGCGACCACTCCAGTGTTTGGTCTTGGGAACCCCTCACTCCAAAATTGGCTTAAATTACTATTCACTTAGGCCCCTTACACAGCGGCCTGGTGGAGATACAACCACCGTCCAGCACTGGTACCTATAATATTCGCCTTTGCAGCTCCCTCCCATAGAGAGCCACATTTAGGCAAGTTAAAGCCTCACAAAGCAGGGACACACATGAATGAACAGCATGTTTATGTATTTAAGTGTGAAAACTCTGTAGTACCCTGCAAGACTGGTACGATCAGGGAATTCAGGGGTCTTTATTACCTTTTTTGTTTGGCCAACACCCAGCATCTAAAGGGACGATCACCATTTTGTGCAACCCTTCATGCGCCATTTTAGGATGAGCATGGCCTCGAGCATGCATGACTACCGTGGCAGCCATATTTGTAGTTTTTCTATAGGCAACTACATTATGCAGCCTACGCAAGACCCACTTGTGGTCATCGTCATCTACATTAGAGGAATTCCTATACAGTTCAAAACACGGCTGCATATTGTTTTATTTATTGATAGTTTTTCTGCTCAGGGAGATTTATTCTGGGTAGCCCTCCACTACTGAGCAGGTTTTTCTAGATCCCGGGGTTATGCCCTAATTCTGTCCTTCTCTTATCCTTTCAGATGGTGAAGGCCAAGAAATGCACATCTTGTAGTGCTACCCTGTTGCCCCATAATGCTGGCCCTCAGTGCCCAGCATGCTTACATGATGAGGAAGAAGCATCTAGAGACCAATCTCTCACAACTGACACTGATAATTTGGGGCCGAACACTTCAGCGTGGATGAACCCGGGCGCTATGCTCATCCAAACACAGCAGCCTATGGTGACCATGATGGAGAGCCAGCAGAATTTTATGATCCAAGTTATGGAGAAACTAGAGGTTTTGACAAAGTCTAGTCCAACTCTGCAACCTGGCCCTGCACCAGTACCAGACCTTACGCCCGCTCCCCTACCAGACAATCCTGACAACAACAATCTGTCCTCACCGGGGGACAGTGAATCTTGCGAAATATCAGATGATGAGGATGACGTAGATTCAGAGGAGGAGGACATGGACATTAACCATACAACTCCCTCCTTAATATCAAAATTATGCTCCTTTGACCTGGTACCAGGAGCAATGAAAGCAATAAAGACCACTATGAGGTTCGAACTGGACACACCTAAACCAGAGTCTAAGCTCAATCCCATGATTCAACAGAACCTGAAAGTAAAGGACACCTTTCCAAGCTGTCCTGCCATTGATGATATATTTACAAAGGAGTGGAAATCAACTGAGCTGGGTTGACTGTCTGAGAAAAGGAACCTGGACAGGATGTACCCAGTACAAGAGGAAAAAGTCAAACTCTGGTGCAACGCACCAACCATCGACCCACAAATAGCATCTGTAAGCAACAGAACGGTGCTAACGTGTGGCACCATATCCCTCAAGGATCCCACGGACAAGAAAATTGAGGATATGCTCAAGAAACTGTTTGAGATCACAGACATGGCAGCAAAGGCTGCCATGACAGCTGTCTACTCTGCCCAAGCACAAATTTGTTGGGTAGAGGAGCTACTAGAAAAACCAGACCCAAAAACAAGGGCGTCCGAGCTGCTGGAATGTACCTTGGATACAGCTAAGTATCTGGGAGACATGGCTGCAGACACTCTTAAATTGGAAGCCAAGGCCTCTGCCCTCACAAATAGAGCAAGACAAGCCTTGTGGCTCAAACTCTGGGAGGCAGACACCGAATCTAAATCACTGCTACAGAACCTTCCCTTTAAAGGAGACCATGTCTTTGGCAAAGGCCTCAAGGAATATCTTAAACAAAAAGAGGAGGGGGAGGATCTAGTAAAGGATGAAGACAGAACCAGCTACCTGCCATCAGATCGACACAGGTTTCAAGGTAACAACAGGTTCCAATAAAAGCGGAAACAGAATTACAATACAAGTAACTCCTTTCAAGGAAAAGGACAGTATCACCAAAACAATAACTGAAGCTTTGCCCAGGTCAACTGCTCCACTTTCCGGGGAAAGAACCCTCATTTCAGAGGCAGAGGAAGAGGGACTAAACCAAAGCAGCAGTGACTACAATACCAACTTTTCCACAGGGGTGACTCAGCAGCCAGAGTACCCACCTGTGGGACAAAGACTAACTCTATTCTACAAGAAATGGCAAATAACCACATCAGACAGATGGGTGCTTGAGGTAGTATCCCAAGGTTACGCTATAGAATTCTCAAACAGATCAGACACAGACTGGCCCTGTCCCCCATATTGAAGAGAGGAGCCACAGCCCATCAGGTACAAGTCATACTGAGAGACCTGATACAAAATCAGGCCATTCAAACTGTACCAGCCAATGAGCTAGGTACAGGAGTATACTCTATCTTCTTCTTAGTACCCAAAAAGACTGGAGATCTATGCCCCATCTTAGACCTGAAATTTCTGAATGAGTTCATAACTCCTCAGAAATTCAAGATGGAGACACTCAGGCCAACACTAAGGAGTGTGCAGGTAGGCAATTACCTAACCTCCATAGATTTAAAGGATGAGTATCTACATTTCCCCATCAGACCAAGCCACTGTCAGTTTCTGCATGTTCACGTTCTGGGTCAACACTTCCATTATCAAGCTTTACCCTTTGGACTTGCTTCAGCGCCAGGAGTGTTCACAAAGGTGTCCATCATCCTGGCAGCCCATCTCCGGGAGCAAGGAGTAGATATCATACCATAACTGGACGACTGGCTGATATGCTCACGCAGCAGATCACAGTCACTGAGGAACACAGAGCTGGTACTGAAAGCACTGGCAGAACACTGTTAGGTGGTCAACCATGCCAAAAGCTCTCTTCAACCATCTCAGCAGATAGAGCATCTAGGGGCAGAAATTGAAACAGCCAAGGAAAAAGCAAGACCATCCCACAAACGGATACAGATGGTTATCAGACTAGTTCAAGCCCTCAGGTCAGCCCATCGCCCAACCATGGGTCAAGCGGTCCAAGTGCTCAGATGCATGGCATCTTGCATCAACCTGGTCCCCTGGGCTAGAAGGAATATGCACCCATTACAGAACTGCATCTTGACTCAGGGCTCCCCATCAGAACACAATTGAACAATGACTGTACACCTGCCGGAGTCAGTCAGAAGATCATTGCAGTGGTAGACCATGAGCCAACATCTCTCGAGAGGCTCTCCCCTAGAGCAGACATATGAAGCAACAGTGAAGACCGACGACAGTCTCATAGGCTGGGGGGCATGCTTGAATGACTCCACAGCCTAAGACTGATGGACAAGTTCAGAGTCAAGATTGTCCATCAACATTCTGGAAATGAGGGTGGTCTACAATGCCTTAAGAGAGTTTCAGGAGGAGAGAGTTGGTCGATCTGTATTGGTAAGATCAGACAACATGGTGATGGTGGCTCATATAGCAAAGCAGGGGGAACCAGAAGCAAGACCTTGATCAGGGAAGCAACGAAGGTGATTCTTTGGGCCCAAGCCAACCTCACCCACATTCACACCATCCAGCTAGCAGGCAAGCTGAATGTCAAAGTGGACTGGCTAAGTGGGCAACAAGTCCATCCAGGGGAGTGGCAACTTCACCTTCATTTTCAAGATGATACAGAGGAGGTGGGGTCCCATTCCGATAGACCTGATGGCATCCAAATCGAATGCCCAAGTCCATGCGTACTTCTCCAGGTACAGGGAGAAGCAAGCCCAAGGAGTGGATGCCCTGTCACAAGTCTGGAGTCAGGACTGCTCCTATGTATTGCCACTGATTCCCTTGATTCCACAAGTCCAGGTAAAGATACGACTATTCTGGAGTCTGACAATACTCATAGCACCTTACTGGCCATGGAGGGCTTGGTTTGCACCAGCAGTGGCCATGACACTGGACAGATGAACACTCCCATATTGGAGGGACGTGCTCATCCAGGGTTCAATGATCCATCCAGCACCCCATGCACTGAAGCTATTGGCTTGGCTCCTGAGAGGCAGAGATTGCTAAATGCAGGGTATCATGACTCGGTCATCTCAACCATATTACAATCCAGAAAACCATCCACTACATCAACCTATGGCAGGCAGTGGAATATTTTTGCAGACTGGTGCAAAAAGACACTGGTCAATCCTGTGAGGATTGATATGTCAGTGATACTGTTATACTTGCAACAGGGATGGGATAAAGGATTGTCCCCCTCCTCCCTCCGGGTACAACTCTCAGTCATCGGAGCAGACGTGGGCCAAATCGGACATACTCTACCTGGGGCTCACCCAGACACCGTCCAGTTCCTTAAGGCAGTAGAGGCCATTTGCCCTCACCAACGCTTGACAGTGGCTCCCTGGGACCTCCCACTGGTACTAGAATCCCTAAAGCAACCACCTTTTGAGCCCTCCCACGAAGCCCAGCTATACTGGACAGGCCTAAAGACCTGCTTTCTTGTGGCTATCTGTTCAGCACGCAGAATCAGCGAGCTGGGAGCCCTATCCTGTAGGGAACCATATACCATTTTCACTCAAGATGGAGTGTCATTGACGACAGTACCGTCATTTCAACCAAAGATCACCACTAACTTTCACGGGGAGCAACCCATTGAGCTCCCTTCCTTCAAGGAACAACCACAAGGCGGAGATACTTTGTCTCATCATCTACTAGACGTTGGGAATACCTTGGCTCAGTACATCACCAGGACACAACCAATTTGCAAGTCTGAGAAAGTTTTTATCACATCACAATGCCACAAGCAGGGCATGGCAGCTTCCAAAACAACCGTCGCCAGCTGGCTGAAGAAGACTATTCAAGAAGCATATATATCAAGGGGTCTAACCCCACCAATCAGAATAAAAGCCCATTCAATCAGAGCGGTGGCCACTTCTTGGGTAGAAAGAGCCTGTGTATCCACAGAGGACATCTGCAAAGTGTCTACATGGACCTCCATCCATACTTTTGCCAGACATTACAGACTGGAGCCACTCTATAGACAAAGAGCTATCTTTGCCACAAAAATTTTGACTACAGCATGTCCTGGTACTTTCGACTCTGATCGCCCTGACCCACCCTGAGGAAATGGTGGTACTCCTACTTAGAGTAACCCATGATGTAATGTCTGGAGTGCCATGGATACCAGCCTAACACAGTGGGTGTTTACTCACCTGGTAAAGGTGATTGTGTTAGTTGATATCCATGGCACTCCAGGGCCCTCCCTTCACACGATCACGGAAGAGACATTTATGCTGACAAAATAGGACTACATGGTTCTTGGGACTTTAGATCCCTTAATACTGACACTGTCCAATGATGATTGATATGGTTACTTATTACAGGAATACATCACATGAATATAGTGTGCCATCGATTACGTTAGGTAGCTGAGGTTTAGAATTATGTAACCCCCCTGCAAATGGGGGTTCCCAAAAGTCTTCCAAAAGCTTGCCTAATTGCTCAGAGCCTGGAGGTGTTCGGTGTCTAAGCCATTTAAATGTGATTCCCAGTGAGTGCTTTTAAAGCCTCCAAGTACTGTCTCTTTAATGGCTGCCTGTTTGCAGTCATAATTAATCTGAAAAGAGAGGTCTGTGTGTTTCCCTGCTTGAGTCCCACTCAAGCTGCTGACAAATTACTCCATTTCTACTGTCGCTAAGTGGGCAGAGTGAGCACTCCTGAAAGATGTACCTAATTCTGGGGAGAAATGCAGAGTTTTAATGGAAATGCAGTTTGTCTAACCTGTTTCTCCTGCAGCACGAACTGTTTCTGTTGTGCCCTCCATTTTGGTCCCGGACTGTTGAATTGGACCAATCAGTATGTGAGGACTCTGAGATGGAGCTTGCTTTGGGCCAATTGGGACTCGGACTCTCAGAGCCTGGGACTGTATGGAAGGTGCCTCTGGGTAATGTAGTTTTGGATCCTTGGAACCTTTTTGCACCAATAGAGGGAGCCCTGCTGTGACTGACAACTGAACTGGCCAACCAAACCTTTTGTATCTAAGTGAAAGACCCTGGGCTGTCTGTTGGGAAGCCAGATCCAAGTTAGAGAGTGAAGAGTGAAGGAACTCAGCTCTGCTCTGTGAGAGCGGCGTGGTAGTTTGCGCGGGAGGCGCATGTGAGTTCCCGAATCTCGGCCCGCTTGCCATTGTGAGAGGAAGAGAAAGAGAGAGAAAAAGGTGTTTTCGGACTGAATCCGAATTTGTGAGGAAAAAGCAAGCTGCTGCTGTTGTGAGACCAGACTTACCCTATAGAAGACTGAAGATTTTGCTGAAAGCGATCAGCCTGTCAGGACTTTAGCTACTGTAGTGCTCCCGGGCAATCGCAGTGTATTTTGCGATCAGGACCAAGGAGTCACCTGCCTGGTACAGTAAAACTTTCTTTACGTATGAATGTGCTAAGTGCTGAAAGGGGATCACGATCTGAACTCCCCATTTGCTGTAGACTATGTGCTAGTGCTGGAAGTTGTTTGCCCAGCAAGAACTGAACTGAATCTGAGCTGCCTGGCGTAGACAGGCCCTGCCATGAGGGTCTTGCCTCACTACCTTGCTGCACAGAAAGATCCATCATTGAGGGGCCAAGTTTCCTCTGGCAATCCAGAGAGTTCATCCAGCAGCCCTCCTGTGTTTAGACTGAGTATTGTGAGTAATTATCAGGGTAGCTCCCTACAATTTTTGTCTAATCAGTGTGTCATCTGGTTGTTTGTACTTTTCTTCCTACAAACTGAGCCATCCAGCTCCGGATTACAAATTGTGTGTGTGCATGTTCTTTTTTTCATCACGGGGTCCCAACCAGCTGCACCGGACCTGGCCAGATACTTTCTCCATCCTGGGTACTCAGAGAGTGTGACTATATGGGACTCTAAGTACATGCACAGTGCTGTGATTATTAATGTGTTTAAGCTAATTAACCTGATTTCCCCCTCCTTGTTACAGCTCCCCTGAATAAATCAGATCTGTTTTTCTGCAAATTTACATTGACTGTGGTGTCAGTTTATGCTAAAGGTATTGCATTGTTGCTGTTGTACTGCATCACCTTGTTTTACAGGGGTCCCCCAGAGCCAAGCTGAAGGAACGAGTCCTGAGGGTAAGTGCCAAGTGCAAGTGTATGTGGATTGCATATCTGGGGTATTGGGGAAAGCTACTGGTGTGTACTGTGTGGGCCACTAGTGGGAGAAAAGGGGGGTCACAGTGTCCCAGAGGGCTGTGACCTAGTTAGATTTGCCACACCCAACCCTGACCTTTGGGTGGAGGCACCCATTTTAGAACTCAGGCCCCTTAACCTGTTAGCAGCCAAGCAGGCAGGGGTAGTAGCCCAAGAGATAGCGCCACCTAGGGGTTACAGTTACAATAGGTATTAAACATAATTGGAACTTCCTTAGTACATTGTCTATTGTCTTTCTAAATGTGGTTTAAAGTATAAGGGAGTAGATTAGCGCTTTATTAGAAGAAGAATCAGCATTTATATAGCGCTTTTCATACACAGTATCCCAAAGCGCTTTACAAGCAGTGCTAGACTGGTAGTGAAGTGACTGAATGTGTGGTGGCAGCCATATCGCACATCATCACCCACACACAGCCTGGATAATTGCATGAACCGGTTTATGGGAAGGGGAATGTTGGCCAGGACACCAGGAATGTTCCCTGCTCTTTTGCGAAGAGTGCCCTCGGTTCTTTTACTTCCACCTGGACATCACCAGCATGGGCAGAAGGGACCTCGGTTTAACGTCTCATCCGAAGGACAGCACACCCCAGCAGTACAGCACCCCCCAATACTGCACTCGCATGCCAGCGAATTTTAGGTGCAAGTCCATTCCCGGTGTGGGACGAGAACCCACAAACTTCTGGTCCAGAGGCGGATGTGCTACCAACTGAGCCACGCTGACACAGCTTTTACAGCTATGGAAGAATCAAACTGAGGAACAGGGGCTTCTGGGACCAAAGTATACAGCGAAATTTGATCCTGGGTCACATGTGCATCACTAGCCTATTAGGTAGGCTAAAACCCATGATGTAATGTCTGGAGTGCCATGGATACCAGCTAACACAATCACCTTTACCAGGTGAGTACACACCCATTGTTTGCCAAACCATGTGCTTGACTCTCTGAGACCGGGATGGTGGGATGGGACCTTGCAGAACAGAAGACAGCTCCCCTACTGGATGCTGCTGAGCCTGCACTAGCTGCTACTGAGACTAGGTAGGTAGGAAGGTACACCATATTAAAATCTGTTTTCTGGGCGGGGGCAGCAGCCAGCAGATGCAGAATTGCATATACACTGCAAAACTGAGAAAGCTGCCAAGATTATTTTTTTCCTTGAATTAAACCGGAGCAAAAGCTCAAAGCACTGCACTGCTGCTGACCCAAGCCAATCCTCCTGAGTTCTGATCTTGTTTTGGCCCCTGCCCTCCGCCAATGCCATGATCTAAACATTTACTTTTTTTATTTTATTTTTCTTTGATTTGTGAAGGCTACCAGTAACCTGCTGCCTGAGTAAATGTTGCCACTGCTGCCAGCCCAGGCTAACAGCTAGCCAGGTGTGGTGTGGTGTGAGTGAGCTGCGAATGAGCCAAGGGTAGATCGAGACCAGTTGATGCTGACTCTGCAGTGTCTAATGTCATTGTCCTACTGCTGTGTGCATGTATATCAGAGAGAAATGTTTGAGCCTAGTAGTTTGGCATAAAATTAACAGTCAACAGGTCAGCAACAGATAGAGCAACTCAATGTGCAGCGTTCTTGTTTTTGCTTACTTACAGCTTGTGCAGTGATCTCTTCTGACTGAGTCTAGGAAAACATACTATTCAGATTAAGATACTAGTTAGCTCAGATTGGAATTTGATTCCTTTTGTATTTGTATTATTGCATCATTTAGTCATGGGAATGAACATCTGTATGGATACTGGATCATTGTTTGCCATTTGTCCAGTCAGACGTCATGCTGCTAGTTCTGCTTTTCCCCTCAATAATAATCCCATCCCACACACTGTGTTTTCATAGCCTTGATTGTTTTGTACAACAATAGGACTGACTGTAATGCAATGAACAGAGGCTTCCCCTGACCCCCCGCCTCTGCATGCTGCATGAATAGTCTGTTTCTGCTGCTTGGCATTTTATTATATTTATTCAGTTATTTATTTATTTATTTTTTAATTGGTAACTGGGTAAATCCTGCAGGAGCACTGTAGAGGTGGTTGTGGGTAGTGACTTGCTCAGAGAGAGTCACATACAGTATGTATATGGTATGGCAGTGGAGGTTGTGGGAATCAAATTAGGTCTGCAAGATGTACCAAGCTAATTTTTTTTTGGTGATTGTTTCTCCCTTGGGGCCTCCAGTCGGCCATTATGTCCTTGCATGCTATTTCCTCTGGTTGCCATCTGACCTGTATCGGTCTCCTCGGAGGGAGATCACCTTCATTGCCCCAAAGCTTACCCCCCATAGTGGGATGGCAGGGGGTGACCAACTCCCCCACCAAGTCCAGATCCACATGGTGATCCCCTCCAGGAGCCAATGCGGGTGCTCACAGACAGCCATCAAACTGCTGTGACTGGGGCACCCTTTTCTGCTTTTCTCCCCCTTGCGGGAGTGCAGCGTGCAATGACGCTAGTGACTGAGTTCATGCACACATCCCGTGTGTGCCCCTGTCAAGCGTCTGCCACGTCCCCGGCCCCTGTTTTGTGGCTCTGTGCCATCGAGCCCCAGCCTCCGCTAGGGGTCAGGCGAGCACCGGCCACTAGAATCCCCCATCCCCAGAGATGGAGAGCAGTCCATTGGATGCTCAATCCATCTCCTCCCTGCCGATCCACGGCAACCCATGCTCATTCCCGAACACGGGTTGCCAGCATGGCGCAAGCTATGGCGTCCAGTGCCTCAACCCTCAGCGCCACCGGGCCGGCTGTACTAAGCTGATCTGCATAGCACAGTTCAGCTTAACATGATAACATCTAGGCTGGCAGAAGGCTGTACTGCAGTGCCCTACTGGCCTGGTCCCCAAAGAATACATAGTATGGGCTAAGGGAGGAGGGAAGGCAAACAGAATGAAACAGTAAAAAAAGGTTTTAAAAACTCACAGCACCATGTGGCTGAATTAACGCACTCCATGTAATTATGTAGCTGACTGTACTAGCTGAAATTTACAGATCAAAGTACTAAATGAATATATTCTTGATAAAAAAAAAATTGGAGTGGTTATTACTGTAGGTGATGTTTTCTATAGTAGAAACATAGACATGGGCTAGCAGTATAGCCTAGCGGTTAGAGGAATGAGCTTGGTTCATCCAACAGACCTGGGTTTGATTTCCACAACTTCCACTTGCATACTGTGTGACTCCAAGCAAGTCACTTAACCACCCAGTGCTCCCGGGTCGCCCCTGAAAACAGGCACGCATGCCTATTGGACTTTACTTGGTTACCAAAAAAAAGAAACAGAATTTGAGAATAGATGGGTTTGCCTTTGCTAATGATGAATTTGCTGAATTGTTAAATATAAAATTCTTTATCTGAAGAAATCTAAAGAAGGAGTAAGGCTGGGTTCCCTGTCCTGTAGATCTAAATCTTAGAAGTCAGTTGATTAATTCTTAATTGGTCTTGAGTGTAATATGTTTTATGATAAAATGAAATTGAATATTGGTGTTTGTTACAGTTTGCTCAAATAGCCCCATGAAAAATTAAAAGAGATGAAGAGTTCCAGTCCACCTTCCTTACACATGGGTTGTGTCCACCTGATAGGTTGCTTGATGCACATGTGACTTCAAAGAAGTGCAAGCCCCTTTCCCTGTGGCACAGTCCTTTCCTCATCAGTTCTCAATGTGCATTGATACAGGTTGCTGCACACAACAGCTCCTTAGAAAAAACATCTATTTCATCACTAAAGAAGAGGTAAGAGACTACACTAATACAAGAAATGTTAGAACTACATGCAATATTAGCTAGCTAAATCATACTCGTTTGATGTGTTTGCGTCGTTGGAATAAATGCTATAGTTAGCTAGCCCAGCAAGCATTGAGCACTGTATTACCAAAAAACTTTCTAATGCATTCAACTCATCTAACCTAATCTCTAATTAGTAGTTAGCATATTTCCACTCCATTTATAGCTCTCAAGCTAATTGGCACTGCACACCAAGCAGCAATTCTAGAAAATCAGTCATTGGGCTCCCTTGTACTCCTTGCTAGCGAGTCTAAAACACTGTTTTTTAGCCCCGAGCAGTCTGCTGTGACCCCTGCTAGCGGTCTCAGAGTTGCCTTCACCCACCACTATGATAGTGTGGGGAGGAGAACACCCTATGGCTCCTGCCAGCAGCCATAGGGAAACGTCTCACTATGCCTCCAAAAAGTGATGTCTGCTGCCTGGTTAACTTGCAGCAAACTAGAGTCAAAAGCTTGCATTGCTGCCTTGCGTCCCAGTTTAGGGAGAAGCGCTTTGCTCCCTGGTGTGCAGTCCCAGTTATCCTGGAGTCTTCTGGGCAGTCCTTGCCTAGAGATCGTTTTTTCCTGCCATAGTGTCTTCCCGTGAACAAACATGATTTGTTTTCACACCTTCCCCTTCTTTTGTGTATTGGAGGAAGGTGTGCGCCATGTATTCTGTCTCCCCGAGTCTCTCCCATACTCTGGGCATTGTCCCTGGCGCTCCTATGATGTGCCACTCATGTGACACATGCTCCCACGCATGCACAGGCTATGGCGTCGTGCTCCACGCACACGTGCTCCTGCGTGACGACGTGCATGCGGGCCAGAATTTGTGAGGCAGGAGGCAGGGGAGCACTCAAATGTCTCGCGCTGCAAGTAAGCAGCTGAAATTTAAACATTTAGCGACCCAATGTTGCTCTGCAGCCACTCACACCTGGAACTTCTCCTATTTTCCCCTTGTGATCCTGGGGAGGAAGGGAAAGGTCAAACACATCTTTTTGGATCTTCCCAATTCGAGGGGGGGGAACACCACTGCATAATAAGAGGTAGCACCTCTGGCTCCCCCTTCAGACCATAAGACTGCATTGCTGCACTATATATTTTGTAAACTATACTAGGGACCCCCAATGGTGTAGTGTGTTACACTGCATCTACATATATATTTATATATTCCAGTACATATTGGCATCAGTAGTTTAATGACGTTAATACAGTCCCAAGCTATACTCTCAATTTGATTGCCATTATACCACGATATCTGGGAACCACCCCTAATTTTGCCTATATCTCGCCATCTTTTTCAGATATGGGGAAGACAAAGAGCTATAGATTATGCAGCATCCCGATTCCAACCTTGCAGATTGGAAGACTTTATGCCTCCTGTGCAGAGGACCCACCATCCCCCTCTCATGAAATCTAGAGAGAGGATGACCCAGCAGGCACTCCCAACCAAACACCAGGCCAGGACACCTCACAGCCTACTCAGAGCCTGCAACTGCCCAATTTGGACACAAATGCCATATTACTCCAGAACCAACAGGTACTACAGCTACAACTGCAGCTGATGTCGGCAATGTGGGACAAGCTGAATGAGTTCTCCTCACTCAAATCAGCCCTCCCCTCCAGCACTAACACAAACACGGTGGCATACCCATAGCACTATGGGTGCCAATAACCCGACTACCTCCAACACTATGCTAGCTGGGAATGACGAGGCTTCAGACAGCGAGGAGGACCCAGAGAACGATCCGCAATCATTAACAGAAAAATGGTGCTTCCCAGACCCAATCCCTAACCTGGTATGCAGCGTTATGATGACTGTAGGGTTTGACACCCCTATACCCCAGCCTCAGTCTAAACTGATTCCCTCGCTACGGCCATCCCAAAAGACAGTGGACACCTTCCCGGTCAGCGAGGCCATTTTAGAGGAGTGGGATGCAGCGGACCCTGCTCGCATACCCAAAAGGAGGTCATGGGACAAAATGCACCCACTAGATTCAGACACTTTACAAACCTGGTGTACCCCACCCACCATTGACCACCAAATTACCTCCCTTAACAGAAAGACAGTCCTGCCCACCAACTCAACATCGACCCTAAGAGACCCAGTAGATAAGAAACTGGAGGACATTTTAAAGAAAAACTTTGAACTCTCAGGCCTACGGGCCAGAGCCGCGACCACAGCCATCTATGCCACTAGGGCACAACTCGAATGGTTGCAGGAAGCTCAGAAGAGCTTGACAGCAAAATCTCCCATGGCCCTTCTACTCGAGAATGCCATACTGTCAACAAAGTACCTAGCAGACATGGCGGTGGACTCTTTAAAAATTAATGCAAGGCTGGCCACACTAATTAACAGAGCAAGGAGATGTATCTGGATGAAGCTGTGGAACGCAGACAGTGAGTCCAAGTCCCTCTTATTCAAACTACCATGCAGAGGCAACTTATTGTTCAGGGAGGGCCTGGAGAAATACCTCAAGGGCAAAGAAAAGGGCAAGACACTAGGGAAGGAAAGGTCAAACAACTCCACCTACCCACCGGCCCGCTCACACGCCTGCAACCAGCCCTTTCGCGACAGACACAAGGGACGTTATGTATATAGGGGTCAGACCCAAAGACCGTCATTTAACCCGTATTTCCAGAACACAAAATTCAGAGGCAGGGGGCACCCAACAGAGCCAGGGGCACCTATCAGTAATGTAGGAGGGGGACACAATAACCAATGACTACCACACCCCAGTAATAGGGGCCTGACTAACACTGTTTGCACAGGAATGGCTCAATTCCACTCCGGACAGATGGGTTCTGGAAATAATTCGAAGAGGTTATGCAATAGAGTTTGCTCAAAAACCAAGGCAGGGAAGACTAATAATCTCACCAATAACCAGACGCCAGGCAAACCCAGAACAAATGCAACGCACCCTGTCACAACCGGTATCAAACAATGCCTTAAGAGAGGTACCAAAAGAAGAGCAAGGTCAGGGGGTTTACCCGATCCTATTCACAGTACCAAAAAGGACAGAGGACCTACACCCGGTATTAGGCTTGAAGTTCCTAAACAAAAGCGTCACTTACAAGCCATTCAAAATGGAAACCATCAGGTCAACATTGAAGGCCATAAGACCGGGCGACATCCTTACATCGATAGACCTGAAGGATACCTACCTACACATACCCATAAGACTATCCCATCAAAAATACTTAAGATTTCACATACTAGGCCAACATTTCCAATATCAGGTACTGCGCTTTGGCCTAGCCTCAGCCCCATGAGTCTTTACCAAGGTATCCATCATGCTAGCCACAAAACTCAGAGAGCAGGGAATTCAAGTCATCCCTTACCTGGACAACTGGCTAATCCAGGCCAGATCAATAAGTCAGTCAGCAAGAGAAACAGCAGCAGGAGCAATACAGTGTTTACAGGCCCACGGATAGGTAATAAACACAGAGAAGAGTCGGCTGGCACCTTGCCAAAGATTAGAACACCTAGGCAACCTCATAGACACAGCAAAAGGAACTGTAAAACCCTCCGAAAAGAGAGCAGAAACACTAATATCGGCAGTGCACACGCTCCTGCAGAACAGACAAGCATCCATAGAATCCATATCTCAAACATTAGGCCTAATGTCATCTTGCATAGATACCATACCCTGGGCAAGATGGCATACGAGATCACTGCTGTCCTTTCTCATTCAACAGGGCCCAACATACAACTTAGACTTCACAAAGGTCATAGCAATCCCTCCAGGAGTAGCACAATCATTACACTGGTGGTTAAACAGAGACAATCTACTAAAGGGAATGCCCCTAGACATAAAGCCAACCCTCCAAATAGACACAGACACCGGTCTAACCAGATGGGGGGCCACAACCAGTCACAATACAGCTCAGGGAAAATGGTCCATAACGGAAGGCAAACCACCCATAAATGTACTCAAGATAAGAGCAGTCCATCTGACATTACTGCACTTCAAGGGACTAGCAAGAGGAAAACACGTCCTAATACGATCAGACAATCAGGTCACAGTCTCATGCATCGACCAACAAGGAGGCACCAAAAGCAGAACAATGCAGAGGGAGGCAGAAAAAACTCATCCCATGGGCAGAGAGATTCCTAGCAAGTCTAAGCGCAATACACCTTGCCGGGACGTTAAACACCACAGCGGGCTGGTTGAGCAGACAATAAATTCACCCAGTGGAATGGATGCTACAAACATTTCAGGCTATCAACAGGTTTTGGGGACCCATAGAATTGGACCTCAAGGCATCCAACAAGAACAACCACTGCCCAAGGTTCTACTCCTGATTCCAGGACCACAAATCGATGGGGGTAGATGCAGTCTCAGCAGCGTGGGCATTTTAGATCACATACATATTCCCACTAATCCCTATTATCCCGCAGTTACTGAAAAAGATATGCAGATCCAGAACGCGAGTTACACTGATCACCCCATATTGGCCAAAGAGAGCCGAGTTTGCGATGGTGGTGGCGATGGCCTTGGACCATTCCTGGATACTTCTGTACAGACAGAACATCCTCACACAGGGTCCCATATGTCACCCCAACCCATCCAACCTCAACCTAACAGCCTGGCTCCTGAAAAGGAGAGACTGTTGAATGAAGGATATCATCCCTCAGTGATCGAAACCATGACCAACTCAAGAAGACTATGCACCACCTCTACATACTAGAGACAGTGGAGAATTTTCTCAAAAAGGTGCATACAGAACAATATCACCCCCAGTTCTGTCACTGTACCAGACATCCTACTCTTCCTACAACATGGCCTGGACAAGGGCCTGTCCCCCACTTCCCTGAGGGTCCAAGTGGCTGCTATGGGGCAGCAAGAGGCTGCATAGAGTGTAAGACACTGGGAGCACATAAGGATATCATCAGATTCCTAAAGGCATCCACTAACTTATGACCAAAACTTGACAGTGGACAGCACCATGGGACCTGAATCTAGTCCTTAGGGCCATGACGGAACACCCATTTCAACCACTAGAGACGATCACCCTCAAATGGCTAACTTTAAAAACCATCTTTCTTCTGGCCATGTGCTCAGCCAGATGCATCAGTGAACTGCAAGTCCTATCTTGCCATCCACCATACCTAGTTTTCCACGATGACACTATTGAACTTAGGATGATCTCATCATTCGTCCCCAAGATCAACACGAAATTCCACTCACAACAAGTTATTGAAATACCAGCGCAGCTGCCCGTAGAGGAGGTCTCAGCTGACCCAAAACTGATACTTCTAGCCATGAGAAGGGTGCTGACACTCTACATCAACAGGATTTCTACTATCCGCAAATCAGACAGACTATTACTGAGCACCCAAGGACGCAAAAAAGGCCAACCAGCCACTAGATCCACAATAGCCGCATGGCTGAAAATAGCCATTACAGAGGCCTACAGCATAAGGCCTCGCAACAGATTCCAAGAACCAATATCAAGGCACATTCCACTAGAGCAGTGGGCACCTCCTGGGCAGAAAAAAACTGGGCTACAGTGGAGGAGATATGTATGGCAGCCACGTGGGCCTCCCCACACACATTCACTAGGAACTATAGGGTAGATGCCTCAAGACAGTCAAAGTCACAATTTGGACAAGCGATACTTCTGGCAGCAAAGACAGAAAGAACTGAGGAGGAACTGAATTTAATTACTCACTCATAGAACTTAAAAGACACTATATGAACACTAAGACCCACCAGTGATACATGGTACTGCTTTGTAGGTAGAAACCCATGTGTACGGAAGGTAAAGTGCCGCTAAGATTATCCCCAACAATGGTAGTT
This sequence comes from Neoceratodus forsteri, assembly GCA_016271365.2. Lineage (NCBI taxonomy): Eukaryota > Metazoa > Chordata > Ceratodontiformes > Ceratodontidae > Neoceratodus > Neoceratodus forsteri. Next base: position 75,541,108 of record JADMNL010000022.1, read on the forward strand.
TACTCACCTGGTAAAGGTGATTGTGGGGGTATACATCTCTGAGGCACTCCACAACCCACCCTAAAGAAAGAATAAGCTTAGAAACCTGTTGTCCATATTAGAAACACAATAAAAAAATACTGATTGGTCACCACATTAGGTTATACTTGCCACTGACTATGCCATGATGATATGATAGCATGTAGCAATGTAGTGTAGAATGTTTGAAACTCACTGTTTGAGGGGATGTCTCAGTAGAAATAAAGGAGAAAGTCATAGACTCTGGCAATATTTCTTTATTGCTCTTATGCGGGGAACTAACACTGTCTCCTCACCAGCATTGCCTAACAATTTAGAAACATTTAAGCCTTAGTAGGTACAGCTTGGAAGAATTCAAACTGATGAGGAAAGGGCTGTGCCACCAGATGAGTAAACTACCATGTTTTGGTCCCATCTTGTACTGTGTCACATACAGAAGACACCCAAAGGCAGATCAGCTGGCAGATAAATATTCAGCTTTGCCCATTGTTCATTGTAATCTTCACTTTGAAGCATGACAGCTGCATTTAAGTGGCTTATATGCTGCCCTGCCAGTCCCATGATTTTAAATGTTTTTAGCCTAAGCTAGAAGATTCATATGTGGATTGGATGCCCCAAACTGAAATATACTTTAAATGTCTTTGAAAAAAAGACTAAGTCAAGGTTCAATTAGAAAATGTAGGGAAAAAAGGTCTCCCTTAAAGGCTCAGACTAAATGCCTGCTTCATTTTCAGTGTTTTGCTGTGGTTTTCTGTCCCAGACTCATTACTGCAGGAGGTGCTGCATAATTATATTTGCTCCCTTTACAAACTGGCTCTGGAAGTGTGAAATGAAGTTTTCTGTATCATAATATTAATACTGAACTTCAAACTTCCAGAGCCAGCTTTGTAAAGGGACCAAAATAAACAAGCCTTTGTCAATGCTGAATGTTGTCTCGCTGGCATTGGCATTGATAGTGCAGGAGTTAGAGACGCATAATAGGAATGTCAGTGAAACATTGCAGTGCTGCCAACCCCATCCCCACCGTGCAGAGACCAACAGGCATTGGGGTGTGCCTTTGGGTCATCAGCTATAATGTTTATGCCATTTTACCTCACCCTACCCTGTAGACCCTGACAAGTGTCGTGGTGTGCTTTTGGGGTCTTTGGGCATTATACTTACCCCAGTCCATAAGGAAATACACTGAGGTGGGTGCAGTATAGTAGAATGGGGTAAACTTTGTGGCCGAACAGTGCAAGGCACACCACGATGCCTGACACTGGCTGCAGGGGTAGGGGTGGGGTGGAATGGCATGAGCATTACAGCCGATGATCCCAAATCACACCCCCGATGCCTGTTAGTCTGTACAGGGTGGGGTGCTACAGTTGGAAACCGTAACACCATAGGCGTGTGTTGGTATTTCACTGCAACATTTTCAACATGGGCAGTTTGTGAGCCCACCTCATGATAAGCAGCACTATCAGTTTGTTAGCTGAAAGGTGGTTTTGCATAGCGACTGCGCCGTTTGGCACCACGGGTATGGAAACACATTTTGGGCAGTATGTAGAAAATGACAACTGTATTGTTCATGAGGACACGTAAAAAAATGGCAACGTTGAAAATCTGGAGTGAAAATATGAAAAATTGCTGAAATCATGAGCATGCATAGAAACTGTGCAACACACATCCGTAACCCAATTATTTTTGGGATTTTCTTAACCTCATTTTTAACATAGGCATTTTGGGACCTCCCCTCATGAACAGTGGCACTGTGATTTTGTTAATTTGTCCCAAATGTTGATTTTCCACAGTGACCACGCCATTGTGCGGCACAGGTGCAAAAACACATTTAGGGCAGGATGTGAAAAATGACAGCTGTACTGTTCATAAGGAGGTGTGAAAAAATGCCAGTTTTGAAAATCTGGCATGAAAATATTGCAAATTTGCAAAGTTACAGGGGTGCATGCAAACTGCACAACGCACACTTGTAACACAGTCATTTTACGGAATTTCATCACCAAATTTTCAACATAGGCATTTTAGGACCTCTGCTCATGAACAGTGTCACCATTATGTCCTCAAACTGTCCCGAAAACTGATTTTGCACAGTGACCCTGCTATTCTGCGCTGGACATGTGAAAACACATTTTGGCCAGGATATGTAAAATGACAGCTGTACTGTTCATAAGGAGGTGTGGAAAAATGCCAATTTTGAAAATGTGGAGTGAAAATATTACAAATTCACAAAGTTATGAGCTTGCATGGAAACTGCGCAACGCACGCTCATAAAACAGTCATTGTTTTGATTTTTTTACACCAAATTTGCAACATAGGCTTTTTGAGTGCCCCCCTCATGAACAGTGGCACTGTTGTTTCATTAATCGGTCCCCAAAGGTGATTCCGCGCAGTGACCGCGAAATCACCTTTCGGGACTGAATAACAAAATGACAGTGCCTGAATTCATGAGGAGGGGTCTCAAAAACTCCATGTTGAAAATGTGGTGCCAAAATTCCCAAAAATGGCTGAGATATGCACCAAAGTTGAAAAGACCCGATTTATGCCATTATATAGCTAACCAGCATTTCTTCAGTTCGTGGTCGGCTTTGAAGAGTGCAGACGTGTTCCCGGTCCAACGAAGATCATTGCGCTGGACTCCGGAGGTAAGTATGGGGTGGGGGCAGACAGGGTGTGCAGAGGGTAGGCGCGGGTTGTGGGAGGGGCAGGGAGACCGCGAGGGACCGTTTTCTTTTTTTACAGGGGTTTAAAAACAAAAAACATTGCGGGATGGTTTTTCCTTTTCAGGTGATTTGGCACAGTGGGGTGGGATTCCCAGCCTGCCACCTCAGTGTTTTTTGGGGGATGCTTTAACCAACAGAGGATTGGGCACCCCCGTTGGCACATATTGAAGGGGGGGACAAGAGCCAAGGGGGACTGGTCACCCCTTGGCATACAACAAAAGCGGGGGGACATTATGCCAATGCCATCGACAACATAAAGGGAAGGGGGCATAGAAGCCGACGAGTTGGGCCCCGTCGGCAAGAAAGAACTGTTGGGAGGCCGCGCATGATGCCGAGGGGATTGGCACCCCGGCATACATTGTAAATGGTTGATGTCTTTATGCCGATGGGGTGGCCCCCTTCGCATTGTAACAGGCGGCAGCAGTGGCAGTCACTGCTGCCATGTTGCCTGCATGTATAGAGGCATGTTGTGGTCCGCTGCATGACAGCAAAGCTCTCATTGCAGCGGACCTTTTCTTAGATCTGGAGGCCACATGATATCAGCGCCTGCTGCTGGCTTATTGGTGAATGAGGGACGCACCTACTGATGTGTGCCCTGCATTCGCCCATAGTGATCATGCCTCCAAATCTGCTACTAGCACAAGATGTTGGCTGCACAAGCACGAGCCAACATAAAAATTATGGAACACCATCTTCTGCAGTAATGAGTCCAGGACAGAAAGCACAGTAAAACACTGAAAATGAAGGAGGCATTTAGTTTGAGTGAGCCTTTTTTGACATTTTCTAATTGAATTTCAACAGTTAAATTTAAGTGACATTTTAAAGGCATTAGAAAATTACACAGGGGGAGGTCTGATGTTCCTTTCAGGTTTAGTCCAGAACATACTTCAAGGTTTGATAGCTCTGATTTGTGCATTACAAAACAAGCGTTTGTCAATGCCGAATGTTTGCTTGCTGGCATTGGCATTGGTAGTGTAGGAGTTACAGAGCTGCATAATAGGAATGGCAGTGAAGTATTAAACTGAAGCCAACCCCATCACCACCCTGCAGATAGTGACAGGCATTGGGGTGTGCCTTTGGGTTATCAGGCATAACGACCACGCCATTTCACCACACCCTACCGTGCAGACACTGACAAGTGTCACGGTGTGCCTTTGGGTCTTTGACCCTTATGTGCACCCCATTCCATCAGGAAATATTGTGAGATGGGTGCAGTATAGGAGAATGGGGTGAACTTTGGGGCCGAAGAGTCCAAGGCACACCTCGATGCCTCTCAGTGGCTGCAGGGTGTGGGTGGGGGTGGAATGGTATGAGCATTGCAGGTGACAATCCCAAGTCACAGCCCTGATGCCTGTCATTCTCTACAGGGTGGGGTGTTATGGTCGGAAACCCTAACACCTCAGGCATTCGTTGGTATTTTCACTCCAAATTTTCAACATGGTTTTTTTGTGACCCCACCTCATGAACAGTGGCAATATCAGTTTGTTAGCTGAAGCTGCTTTTGCACAGCGACTAAGGCATTTGTGGGGGGTGAGGATATAGCATGCACCAAGCAGGAAAGGGATCTTGGGGTTGTCATCTCTGATGACCTCAAGGTAGGGAAACAGTGTGACAAGGCATCAGGTAAAGCAAATAGGATGCTGGGATGTATAGGCAGGGGCATCACCAGCAGGAAAAAGGAGGTCATAATTCCGCTATACAAGACAGTAGTGAGGCCCCACCTGGAGTACAGTGTACAATTCTGGAGACCATACCTACGTAAGGACATAGACAGGGTAGAGAAGGTTCAGAGGAGGGCAACAAAGATGGTGCATGGATTGCATCACAAGTCCTATGAAGACAGGTTGAAGGAACTGAACATTAGTACTCCCTGGAGGAGAGGAGGAGAGAGGGATATGATAGAGACATACAAGTATCTTACAGGGAGAAACAGGATGCAGGAAAACACTATTTTTAAGTGAAAAGATGTTCCAGGACTAGAGGCATGGGATGAAGTTGGAGGAGGACGATTCAGAGGAAACATGAGAAAGAATTTCTTCACAGAGCGGTGGTGGACAAGTGGATCACCCTGCCAGAGGAAGTGGTGGGGGCTGAAACAATCACGGGATTTAAGAATGCATGGGATAGACATAAAGGAATTCTAGAGGTCAGGGGTAAGGGGAAACAGACTTCTAGGAAAACAAACTGAACTTACAAGCTCAAATGGGCAGACTGGGTGGGCCACAGGCCCTTATCTGCCGACACTGTCTATGTATCTATGTATCTATGTCACCACAGGTGCAAAAACACATTCTGAACAGGATGTGAAAAATGACAGCTGTACTGTTCATGGAGAAGTGTAAAAAATGGTTATGTTGAAAATCTGCAGTGAAAATATTAAAAAAAACTGGTGAAGTCACGAGCGTGCATAGAAACTGTGCAACGTGCACCCGTAATGTAATTAGTTTGAGAATTGTTTACAGCAGATTGTCAACACAGGCATTTTGGGACCTCCAATCATGAACAGTGTCATTGTGATTTTCTTTATCTGTCCCGAACAATGATTTCCCACAGCGACCATGCACTTCTGTGCTGAAAGTGTGAAAACACATTTCAGCCATGTTGTGAAAAATGACAGCTGTACTGTTCATAAGGAAGTGTGGAAAAATGCCACTGGTGAAAATCTGGACTTAAAATATTGCAAATTCATGAACTTAAGAGGGTGCGTGGAAATTGCGCAATGCTCACTCATAACACAGTCATTTTTAGGAATTTTTTCACCAAATTTTCAAAATAGCCATTTTAAGACTTCTGCTCATGAACAGTGTCACTGTGATTTTCTTAATGTGTCCCATACATTGAGTTCTCACACCGACTGCGCCATTGTGCGCTACATGGGCGGAAACATGTTTTGGGTGAGATATGAAAAATGACAGCTATACTGCTCATAAGAAGGTGTGGTAAAATGGCAATGTTGAAAATCTGGGTGAAAATATTGAAAATTTGCAAACTTATGAGCGTGTGGGATCAGAGCAACAAGCGCTCATAAAACAGTCATTTTTGGGAATTTTTCACCAAATTTTAACATAGCCATTTTAACACTTCTGCTCATGAACAGTGTGACTGTGATTTTCTTAATGTGTCCCATACATTGAGTTCTCGCACATTCTTTCGTGTTTGTGTATATGAACGCACTTTGGCACTCGCATCTGCAACTGCGCCGGACCAGGCGAAACTTGCCAGATCCAGAGATCTATGGTACCAGGCGGCACATGGAAATGTTCAGGAAAATTGGATGAACAGTTGCAAAGTTATTAAAGTGCAAAATTTGGGGTTTAACATAGCAGTGACCATGTAACCCTAACTGTAGTGCCACTACCTTGGCACTATCTATCTATCTGTCTATCTGCCTGTGTGTGTGTGTGTGTGTGTGTGTGTGTGTGTGTGTGTGTATTATAGGGGTGCAATAGTGCCCATACAGTTAGAATTAAGTGAAGTGCTCAATGTTAAACCCCCAAATTTGCACCATAATAACTTTGGTGTCTTTTAACAGAATAGCTCCAAAATTTGTATGGATGGTCACTCTGTCATAGTCTCAAGAAGTCGCTTTCCAGGCCCCCATTATAACAATTATTTTATTTAAAAAATAATAGGCATAATTCCTGTTGAGTTGCAGTGGCAGTTGAAAGTGGGAGAAAACATTTAAATCAGAGCTGCCAGCACACTCTGTTCCACTCCAGCTCGCAGTGAAAGTTAACTCTAATGCCAGCTTGCATAATGCTAGAGTTACTGAAATGTAACTGTTTTTCCAGTGGTGGGTTGGGGGTCCACGGTCTACAAAGTAAAAGGCTAAAATGGGTAAAAAGAATATTGCTTCCTTGAGGAATATACTGTAGAACAAGAACAAATGATATCACACCACAGCACCCTCTACTGCTAGATGCAGCAGTGGAAGGACTATTTTACACTAAAGCTCTTTTTAATATTTTTATTTATGTTTTACTCTTTTGTTTACATATTGTTACACATTTTATTTAAGATGTAACAGAAATTCCACTTTCTAAGTGCAATAATACCTGACAGGGTGGGTGGTATTGTGCAATACCAGACCTTCAAGGGGGTTATAAGGCCCTCTGCATGCAGTGTTGGGCCTCATTGCACCCCTTGGAAATCCAGTATTTCTCAATACTGCCCACCAAGTCAGGTATAATTGCTTACTTTATGCCCAGTTATTAGCCTTGACTGACCTGATTAGAGCAAGACAGCAAACTGAGTTGGACCTTGACCATCACTGATCATCTCTGGCCACTGGGTCATACGCCTTCCATTCTGTAACCCCACACATATATAGAAACATAGAATTTGACAACAGATAAGGACTGCTTGGCCCATCTAGTCTGATTATTTTCCTACCTGTTTCATATACCCCAAATCCTAAATGATCTGCAGCTTACCCTCTCTTTCCTAGTGCTAGAATTCTTTTATGTCTGTCCCATGCATTTCTGAATTCCCCTACCATTTTTGCCCCTACATTCTCTGCCAGAAGGCTGTTCCATGGATCCACCCTTTCCATGAAAAATACTCATTACCTCTAAGTCTACCCCTCTATTTTCATATCATGGCCCCTGTTCTTGAACATCTTTTTTTTAAAGATGCTACCCTCTTGTACCTTACTTACACCCTTGAGGTATGTGAAAGTCTCTATCATATCCCCTTTCTCTCTCCTCTCCTCCAATGAATACATATTGAGATCCTCCAGTCTCCCCTCAAAGGACTTTTGATGCAGCCCTTGCACCATTTTTGTCTTCTTTCTCCGAACTGCTTTTACTCTGTCTACATCCTTCTGAGATGCGACCTTCAGAATTGGACACAGTACTCTAGATGAGGTCTCTCCAATGTTCTATACAGTGGCATCACCAACTGCTTCCTTCTGCTGGATATACCTCTCCTTATGTACTCCAGCATACCACTGGCTCCCCTTACCTCACATATGGAAGGATTTATCATAGAAGACAGTTATCTGGTACTTCATTACCCCTAAAATCCAAGGCAAATATGCACCAAAATTTGGAATGCATTGTTTACAGAACTGCAGAGAAGTGGTAGCCATTCTTTCACAATTTTTTTATAACTGCCCCATTTTAGTGGCATATTTCAAGGACTTCTGTAATGCTTATGTAAACTTTGCAGTTCACTGGGCTTGATCACCCTGCAGAGTATTTCATTGTTGCATATTCTAGACTCCATTGGGGGAGCAGTTTATATTTCACAATTCCAGATTAGTTGCATGGTGGTGAAAAAAGGAATTATTAAAAAATGACTTACTGTAAGTAACTCTGGCCTGTTTTGTCAGACAGGCAGGTTTTTATACATGATATATATATATATATATATAATGAAAAATATTACCTTTCCTCTCTGTAATAAAGGGTCTGTCCTTCAGACTTGTTGGTAGCCCTGGGTTGCTATATATTCTAGATTATAGGGATGATTTACTGCCCTTTAGAGATAGAATTTGTAGTCAGTTTAGGGTACTATAGCAGAGATTAACCCCCTAACTTGGGTGTGAGCTGCTTGCCCCTAATATAGAGGGGAGGATTGAGGACTCTGGCACCAGCTTCCACTTTGTTACTGCTCCCATTGACTCTTTCCTTTTGTTTAGTCTCACACTGCCTAGGTATTATTCTATCCATGTGTCTTGACTTTTGTTCTTATACATGGACCAACTGTTACCTTCACTACTATGATGTAACATTCCTTGACAGGGCTGTAACCATCATAATGTAACCATCTCTGTTCTGTTGTTTACAGATAAAATCTTTTTTTTGCAATAAGTTTTTTATAGAGATTGCACAGCAGTTTGCTGTTACATATAACAGTTTTTAGATATAATTGCTACTGTTATTTGATTGCATATTTCACTGCATATATGATAAGATAAAATCTTAATAAAAATTGAAAGTAAAAAATAATATTGGTGTGAACAGGTTGCATTAATATGGTGCCCTAACAAGGACAGAACAGGACTGTTCAAAACAAATACACAAAACAATACACTGGGGTGATAAAACAAATGTCATACATGCCCCAAGTAATGATTTTATTAAAAATATAAACAACTGGGTTTGTGTTCCCTTATAAAGGCATTTTCTTCATGAGTGTAAAAAAGAGAGACAGTGTGTGAGTGAGTGTGCATGTGTGTGTGTGTGTGTGTGTGTGTGTGTGTGTGTGTGTGTGTGTGTGTATGTGTGTGTGCATGTGCTCCTGCCCCCTCCCATCCAGCCCTGTAGTCTATGAATTTATCTCTAGTGCTGCTCAGCCAAGTGAGTCGCTTCCCACTGGTATGACTTCATGCCTTTCAGGGGACTGTCTAATGTGGTTCTGGATGGCAGAGCTGAATTAACATTGTCTGTCTAAACTGGATATCAGAGAGCAAGCAGAGTGTGGGTATCTTACCAACATTTCATGTCAGTTCAGAACTCTACTCTGAATGTCAGCTCAAGTGAACATAATTAATCGTCTCAGGCTGCTATTCTGCACAGTTCTGTGGCTCTTCATGTCTTCTGTCTACTAATGCACTTGTCAAAACTCAGCTGGTTTACATAAAGATGTGCCGAACTCCATCTGAAGCCATCTGTGTACAATATTTGAAGAGTCAGTGAGAAGACATAATTATGATGGGATCTAGCACATTTTAATTCACGTTGAGCTCATGGAATAATTTATAGAACATTATGAATCAGAAGAATCCAAGGCCCCTCAATGCACATTTTTTTACAGTGTGCTTAAGTCTACAAGTTGTAGCCCCAAGCAGTACTGTGTCAGCTACACTGCAGTCCCTCAGAGAAGCTGGAGATGTAATAACAGAATCTGCCCTCTCAGGTGCACCATTTCTTCATACTTTTTCAATATCTTAGTGTGTAGCTCCTGGCTTTCCTTCTGCTGCAAAAGAAAGAAAGACATGTGCAGCAATTCTTTAGCTCCCTTAAGACAACAGCTCAGCAGTTCAATTGAATTGATATTATAAAAGAAGGAGGTGGACACGATGCATGGCTATGTTGTGACTCCCCAACCCCACAGCGTACATCTCAAGTTCATCACTGTAACAAAAATATCAGAGACAACAATTAAGGGAAAATAGCAAGAATAGCATTATTAGAAATATAAAATGTATTTAACAATTATTTATTTTGAAAGTATGTTTGCAACAAAAAACTCCTTATTCTTAAAAAAATAATGTTGCAATATACTATTAACTTTTGATTTTGTTACTGCTACCCATGCCCTGATACTCAGTGACAGCATTCTGTGGTAAACAGTGTGATGTCATTTAGTCAAAGCACAGTTTCCTTCCAGCTAAAACCAAGAAAACAACCCTCTGTATAAAATATGTATTCTGGCACTAAAGGTTTATGTTTTTTAAAACGTTTTCAGAATGAGCTGGTGGTAGAACTAACTAATGGCTAATGGCTAAAATGACATCAGCAGAATGTTAGGAACTGATTGGTCAAAAAGAAGTAGCAGGAAAAGGACACACTTTGTCACAGCTTAATAGAGACTCTTAACAGCATTATATTTATTATTTTTTGTAGTCATGGCAACTGCCTAATGTCATAACTGAATTCAGACAGTAAAATGTGAAAAATAAAAAAAAATACAAGTACAACATTTCAAACTGATAAACAGCCCTTCTTCAGGTACAAAGATGCTTTATAAGGCAGAGTAATACATGGTATCTGTAGTGGAAGGACAAATAAAGATGACAGAAAAGAGAGGTAAAAAGAAGAAGGTGGTGGGGTGGAATGTGGGCCAGAGGCAATTGATTGCATCTTGACCTTCTTGAGCATCTCTTAGGTTTGTTTGCACTTTAACACATTCATTACCTTGGGATGGAATGTGTGAAGCTAATATATCCAGCAAGACTGTGCAGAATGTTCAGAGTCCAGATGAACATTTGTATTATATTCATTTATTTTACCAGGAAAAAGCTCCATTGGGCAAAGCTCATTTGCAAGAAGGTCCTGGGTAGGACAGAATACAATACAGTAAACAATTTGATAATATAGGACTAACAGCAAAATAGTAAGCAGTCTGACAGCAAAGGAATAACAGCAAGTTAGTACAGTTCAAATAGCATATAGGAAACAAAAAGGCAATGTGTATATATATAACAGGTACTGTGGTATTGAGCAATAAGAAATAGTTTAGCATAACATACAATAGTGAACAGTGAACAGGCTTTGTATATGTATTATTATATATCAAGACAACAGTGTGACAAGGTTACATTTACATGTTTACATAGATAATTGCAGTACAATAATGTAACAGTGTGTCCGGAATTACCATGTGGTGTGGGTTGAGGTATAATGCTAGTAATGCTACTAGCAGGTGCATTTGTCTACACAGTGTTGACCAATCAGTGTTTGGAAGAACAGAAGGCTCACAAGTGAGGTCGATTTGAAAGTTTTTTAGAGCGCATTCCAGGCTGTGGGAGCAGCCCAGCTGAAAGCCATCTTTCTATATTTTGAAAATGCCTGGGGACATTGAGCAGAAGGACAATGTGCTTTCTAAGATTGTATAGCCCTAGGGATCTGCACAGGAGTGTGGAAATATATTGAGGAAGGAGTTACTCAGTGCTTTAAAGGACCTGGTGATTAAGTGCCTAAGCCTGCTGATATCAAAAAAGGGACATCCCACTTCCTTGAAAAGGAGACAATGGTGAGAGTTGAAAGGCAGGTCTGTAATAAAGCATATTACTCTATGGTACAGCACATCTAGACTGGATAAATTAGAGGCAGTGGCATTTCTGTGTATAATATTTCCATAGTCTAATAAGTGGAAAAATGTGGCTTGGACAAATATTTTCTTGGCTTCATGTTTAAAACAAGATTTGTTTCGGAAATACAACCCAAGCCTCTGTCAAAGCTTTTTACATAGGTTTTCTGCATGTATGGTGCACTGTGAATGATAGTCTGTTATCCAGTCACATGACCAAATATTTGAATAAGTCTACCACATCCAGTGTTTCATTAAAAAGAATGGTGATGCCTAGGGTCAGAGAAGATATACAGGTTTGTGGGAGGGACCAAAACTTTAATTTAACAGGAGCTTCAACGATGTAGGTTGACTTGACGTTGATTGAATTCCTCCTGTACGGAATGTATGGCTAACTCTGGAGTTGGACTTGTAGTGTAGAGAATGTTGTCATCTACATAAAAGTGCAGATTGACAATAACAATATTGCTATCTTGGTCATTAATATACACTATAAATAACAAGGGTCTCTGTATAGAACCTTGTCAATTTTTACTAATATGTATGCAGGTGGAAGACAGACCTCAACCTTCAACTGCTGTCATCTTTCAGTGAGGTAGCATCTGACCACATCATGGCAGCTGGACCCAGACCAGTATTCATTAGTTTATTCTGTAGGATGATATGTCAAAAGCCTTGCTAAGGTCTAAAAATATGATGAGCATATGATCGTGGGCTGTAGACCAAACATTTATAACCTTTACTAATGCAGAGGTTGTGCTATGTTTAGCCTGAAAGCCTGATTGCATGGGGGTAATTATGTTGTACATCTCAAGGTATTCTTTTAGCTGGGAACATAATTCCACAGATGTTTTGAAAATTCTGCAGAATTCCAGCAGTGGCGGCATTTTCTCATGTTACATTTCAATTAAAAATCTGCAGTTTACATTTTTCATTCATTGGATTTTGTTAACTGGGTAGGCTCACTAAGACCAGTGTTCCTTTTTCAGGAGCAACCCAGGATTCATTAAGCACAGCAATGAGGCAATTTTGCTTAGAAAAGCAAACAGAGATAACATCTGAGACAGTATAACAGCGGTAGTAACAATGAGTGTAACAATCATACATTCAGGTCAAGAAGACAAAGTGCAGTGTGTACATAAACTGCAGATTATTTTCCTGCAATCTGGTTTAAGTGATCTGCAGAAAATTATTCTGCAGTCTGCATGGAAATGCTTTCTGAATTCTGCAAAATTTCAAAATAAATTCTGAAAAGCATTTTGAAGTGGTAATTCTGCAGTAATTCCACCAGCGGAGTTCTGCATCCCACACAGGGCTAGTATCAAGTATTTTTCCACATTTTAGAGTTCCACAGAGCCTTTTATAGTCAGAATGGCTATGAGAACATCATCGAAGTTTACTGATTTAAAATGTGGCACCAGGATAGGCACGTTGAGCTGGAACTTGTTTCCAGACATGACTCAGGGAGGGGCTACAGCATGGAGTGGAACAGCAGTAACAAGGCAGCAACAGGTGCATGAACATGAACTATAAAATCACAGTGCAAGTTATGAATTTCAGAGAAAGAGAAAACTGTATAAAGAGAGAGAGAGAGAGAGAGAAAGATGAAAAAGTGTACAAAAATATTGGCTATTGGGGCTTGTGAGGATGAGAGCTAAGGAACATGCAGCCAGTGTATGCCAATATATCTGTACAAGAATCATGATGGTGAAAGAGCCAAATTAGAGTACAAGGGATTGATTCACAAAGGCTGGGAAAGCTGCACCAATGGCAGCTTATGCCAATTGTTGAGCCTCAGGGACCCTGCACCCAATTCAGTATTGGGTAGGGTCCCAGTGGCAAAGTCCTGTAGCTTGTGGCAACCGTAGCCCTGAGCAAAACAGGAGACATCAGGAAGGTCTGCCACAAGCCACAGGTTGGCTGTGTGGCAGAAGCACCATGGACAACTGTTCCTGAATCTAACGTCCCCAGCCCTGATGCCCATGTGTGTGAAAAACACTTCTGTCCCTGGTAGTCTAGAATCCCTCCCCCAGCCCTGATCTCCATGTATTAAAATCAAATTCGTCCTAGTGGTTTAGCAGCCCTTCCCCTCTAGCCCCCAGTCCCTGTGTATTAAAATAGAATTCTGTCCTTGGTATTGTAGTGGTCACCCTCCAGCCCTGATGTCCCCAAAACCCCTTAAATGACAGTCTGTGGTGGTCTAGTGGTCTCCCCACCAACCCACTCCATCAGGCAGTTCCCCACCACCCCACTCCCATCCCCATGCTGGCCACTAGCACTGCCCTCCACACCACTATGGCTGGCTGCCGATTGAGCTATCAATGAGCAGTTACTCTATTGTACTGTACATGTTCATTGATAGCTCAGTCAGCAGCCAGCCACTGTGGTGTATGCTGGACACCGGCATGGGGATAATACAAGGGGGATGGGGTGGTGGGGCACTCCCTGCCAGGGTGGGGGGTGTGGGGACACAAGACCACCATGGACTGTCTTTAAGGGTTTTGGGGCCATCAGGGATTGGAGCTGGGGGGTGATCTCTACACTACCAGGGACAGAATTTTATTTTAATACACAGGGATCAGGACAAGATGGGGGGCCACTGGCCTACCAGGGACAGAAGTTTTATTTCATACATGTGCATCGGGGCTGAGGGGGGCTGCTAGACTACCAGGGAAAGAATTTTATTTTAATACATGGGGATTGGGGCTGGGGTGGCACAGCACATTAGCACAAGGTTCACAACTCTCCCAGAGGATTTCTTAGTATCTTGGCTGGTCTAATGGTACTTAGATCTTTGCCCTCTGGGAAGGTTTTGTGAATATCGACTTAAGGGATATGGCAGCCTGCATCTGCCACAAGCCCCCAGCACCATGCTGCAGCCCATTCTGTGGTGCAAGGCTGGTGCTGGCACAAGCCCCTTTTTGGTGCATTCAACCTGCGTTGACACAGGCTGCTTTTCTAAATAGCTCCTGGTGCATCTTTTTGGCACAAGGCACCACTTGCATCATTTATGCTTGATACAGGCACCGTGCATTGTTCCACATGCTTTGAGAATCACCCCACTGAGTTTAAGCCATACAATACAGTATGATGCACAATGGTAAAATTAGGTAAAATAGCATGGGGGTGGATAGGGCACAGGTTGTTGTAATGTGGAGATGAGGAAGAAGCCTAGCTGCAGGTGCATGCTTTTGAGAAGTGTGTCAGTAGGAGTGGTTTGAAAGGGTGCAGGGAAGAAGTGAGATGGATGGGGGCAGAGAGGCTGTGCCACAGCTCTGGAAGGTGAATAGAAAAAGCAGACAGACCTGCATGTGTGTTATATGGAAGTAATGAGCAGTGGAAGATTGGAAGGAGTAAGAGGAGGGGACAATGGGGACAAGGAGAGTTAAGTGTGAACAGAAGCCAGTCAGTATTTGATCATGAAGGAGGAACAGTGTGACAGACTCTAGGCCACAAGGGAGAGGAAAGAGAGATTAACATATGGAGAGCAGTGATGGGTGAGAGTTGGAACACTAAGGGCAAAGCTGAAGAAGGGATGAAAAAGGGGGACTAGCCTGGCATGTGTAGTTTTTGGGGCAGAGCTGTGGACTACATTTTCATATTCTAACACTGACAAGATCATCTTAAGGATGATCTCTTGGCAGAACAGGTGAGGAAGGCAGGATTTGTTTTGGTACAAGACATCAAGCTTGGGGTGAAGTTTCTATGTATGGGTTCAATATGGGTGGAAAAGCTGAGATTCTGGTCCAGCCACAACACTACATTTTTGAAGTGGGGTACCTCTTCAGGCAGGTTGCATTCCATAGTTTTGAAGACAGGTGTGTGTCTGAGCCTTTCTAGTCTCTGTCTAGTGCCAAAAGTTTGGTAGACAGTTTTTTGGCACAGTGGGAGCTGGTTTGAGCAGAACCAACTTAAGACATTGTTGAATAATGGCCAGTTTGATTAAAATATTCAGCTACCCTTAGTGACATTTTAATAAAAAGCAATGCAGATCGGTATGATTTCCACGTACAGAATTCATACTGGACATCAAATCCAAGTTGTTTTTTTAAGCATTTGGCAGTACTGTTCCCTAAGACTGTCTCCAGCAGTTTCACCAAGTATTGCCAAGTTCACAGCCATACAGACTAGTTCCCTGATCATGCCCCGAAGCCTTTTCAAAATATTGGTGCAACATGGGTAACTGCACTTATCACACATGGATACAGTTCTGACTGACTCATTGAATATAAATGTTCTAGTTTTTATTGGCTAGGGTTGCCACCTGTCTGGCTTTAGACTAGATAATTCATTTTTAGGGTCCGTTTCTTATCACCCTGTTTTGCTCAAAGGTAGTCATGTTTTGAGACATTTTGAGTACTCACATACTTTTAAAACTGACTATATCAAATCATTCACTACATGTCCAGGTTGAAAGAAGTTCTGGAGCAGGATTCACAAAACTTTGCCCTGGTGCAAACCTGGTTTGCATGAAACAAACCGGGTTTCACGCTGAGTTGGTATTCACAAAAGCCAGGTTGGCGCAGTCAAACTGGGTTTCACCAGTAAAGTGTGGAAGGGCTGCAATGCAAATGAGGGAGGGACATGAATATTGGCCTTGTCCAATTAATAAGCATCTGCTCCATGCAAGGGCATTTTGTGGGTTCCTTGCTGGGAGCAATACCACTGACTGAAACCTTGCTTTCATCTCACATAACCCTAGTGGTTGGTAGAGGTAGTTCGGCAGCACCTCCGTGATCGCTAGCCCAATATTAAGTACATAAGTGTTCCCTGGTACTAGTGGTCTCCCCGCTGATTGCCTATTGCTGGTCTGATATTAAAAATGTAAGATTTCCCTGGTGTCCAGTGGTCTGCCCCCACTGATTGCCATCCTGGTATTAAAAATACTAGTTTTCCCTAGTGCTAGCGGTCCCCCCCTTGCCGATCGCCAGCCTGATATTAAAAATATAAGTAGTCCCTGGTGTACAGTGGTCCCCTCTCCATCCAATGCCCTGCCTGATGTTGGAAATCCATTTTCCTGGTGGCCAGTGGTCCCTCCCCTCACCCGATGAAGACATGACTATTTACCCTGGTGTCTAGTGGACCCTACCCCCATCTGATCCCTGTTCCTGGTATGACACTCTGCCCTTACGGAGATCGCTGGACCACCACTGCCAGTCTGGATGTTTCCCAATATGCTATACAGCAGGCATTCAAAGAATAGCTGTCGAATAAGTCTCCCCTCTAAAAAAACACAGCCCTGGCCCCATTCCTGTACATAGGTGTTCACCTATCCCTTCTTGGAGGTCAGTAACCCCCCTCCCTGATCCCCTGTATATTACATGTAAACCATGTCCCTGGTGGTCAGTGCCCCCATCCCTGATCTGCCCATATATAGAGATGTGCCTCCCCGGTGTGTAGTGGACCCCCCTCAACAGATCCCGATCTGGCAAACGTTCACATATACATTTCATTCCCTGGTGTCCAGTGGATCCCCCCACTCTGGCAGGTAGTGACCCACCACCCCACCCTCTCTCCAATTCTTTCCTGAGCTGGTGACCAGCACAGTCCTGCACTCTCCACCACAGCCTGCCACTGACTGATTTATCAATGAGTGCAAACTGTATACAGTACATGATCATCTCTGAGCTATCAATCAGTGAGCACATACTATACACAGTACACACTCATTGACAGCTCAGTTGGCAGCCATCCATGGTGGAGAGCAGAGGGCTGTGCTGGCCTCTGGCTTAGGGAAGGGATGGGGGGACCTGGTGGTGGGGCACTACTTGTGGGTGGGGAGTGGGGTCCACTAGTACCAAGGAAAACTTGCATTTTAATATCAGGCTGGGATTAGTTGGGGGGCAACTAACACCAAGAAAACTTCTATTTTAATATCAGGATGGTGATCGGTCAGGGAGGACCACTGGATACCAGATAAGTCTTACATTTTAATATCGGGCTAGTGATCAGTGGGGTGGGGGACACTAGCACCAGGAACACTTATGTTCTTAATATCAGCGTGGGGGCTCTACACTCCGCTGCAGCCTAGGTAAATGGGCCCATTATGAGCATGCAAATAACCACATAGTGCCTTGCATGCCCAATGGGCTCATTTATATGGAACCTTTGTGAATTCCAAATAGCCCACCTGCACTATTCATTGTGGAGTCAATCTCAGGATGCATGTCGGGCCACACTAGTGGGGTTGGTGATAGTGGTAATGGTTAGTGCCGACTAACCTGACCTTATTCACAGTTGGACAGTTCAGGTGCATTATCCAACTGTGAATAGCAACCTTTGACACCTGGGCAATTGCAAAGCTCAAAGCAAACTTTTGCACTGTGCTTTGCAATTGTTTTGTGAATCTAGCCCCTGAAGTCAAACAGTACTTTGTCAAACCAGTCAGTCTGTGAGGTGTAAGGTATGGCTATTAAGACCATTAGCAGTAAAGCAATGAAATGTTTTCTTCTCTGAATTTTAAGCATGTTCTTTTACTAATGTGATAGGAAACAGTTTTTATGCCTTTATATGCTCTGCTGTTCCTTTTTCTCTGTCATACTGTAGAATTAATATATTCTGTGTTTAAAATATTTCACAGAAGCAGTGGTGCTGACATATTTGCTTAAACTAAATTTTACTATTGGCAGTAGTGACATTAGAGGCCATTCATGGATGCCCAGTTTTGTATTTGAAGACCACAGTATATGACTACTGTACTACATGCCTGTTATGTTTTATTATCAAAAGGATCTAAAACATGTCAGAATATAGTGTAGAATCAATATATTTCACTGTCATTTTATTTTCACTATATTCACTGACTGGCCACACCAAGCAAAAATATTTTGACAGTGAAATATTTGATAAGAAATATTTCAGAAAGGAATATATTGTTACACTAGAGAATTGAAAACAAAAGTATGCATTTGATCACATGTCCCTTTAAACAATGAAAGGCAGACAGTAAATGTGGTTAAATGCACAACCCAAGGACACACCCATCAGCTGTCAATCTTGGGATGATGGGCAGGTCCAAGGAGGAGTCAACCCTAAAATTTCATTTCCTTACTTTTGTGTTTTAACCATAAATGATGCATTAACAAAATTTTTTGCATAGAATTTCCTTACTTTTTGAGAAAGAATATAAAAGTAAAAAGTCACGGAAGTTGGTGGGAGCATGGGCCCTTTGGGCCTGCACTCCCACCAACTTATACATTTCAGCGTAAGATAAGACTACAAGTACTGAATATCATATGTATTGCTGGGAGCGTATATGGGTAGGAGCATGTGGCCCGAAAGCTCCCACCACATTGAAAGAAAGCAAAGTGTCAGTCATCAGAGTGGCATAATTCAACACCTGTTTACATGTCAGACATGTAACCACTGGAAATTACCTCCATGGCAGTAATGCTAGGCACCCTATAAATGTGAACCCAGTACCACTACACAAAACAGCATATGCAAATCATACAGAGTGTCACATAATATGTCCACAACAAATTAATTTTCCAACACCTAAACACCATAATTCACATGAACAGGACAGAACAGGCAGTATAGCCTAGAGGTTAGAGGAACAACGTGTGAACAAGCTTGATACATCCAGCAGACCAGACCTGAGTTTGATTCTCACAACCTCCATTTGCATACTGTGTGACTCTGAGCAAGTCACTTAACCACCCAGTGCTCCCAGGTCACCCCTGAAAGCAGGCACTTGTGCCTAGTAGGCTTTATCCAGTTACCAAAGACTAAAATAAAAATAAAAAATAAATCTCCTGAAGACCCTCCAAATTTCAATATAAAAGACAAAACCATTTCCGAGATACAACATGTGAAATCTTGAGATTTTCATTCATTGGAGTAGTAGACTGCTACACCTGTTAAGATTTTAGGCACCTAATGACTTAAACATAGATCCATGGCAGTGAGGCTAGCTACTGTATAAATTTCAAGCCAGTAAGAGAATGGAAAACACTGTCCGCCAAATGTAAACCGTGCCAAGCAATATCTCCACAGAAAGTGTGTTGTCCAACATGTAAACACCGTAATTCACATCTACAGGACATGCCGTCAACACCCTCAAATTTCAAGTAAAAGACCAAACTGTTTCAGAGATATTTAAAGTTAAAAATTGTTAAAATTGGCCTATCTATTGCATTAAAATCTGGCCATCAAGTCCCTTCCTTGATCAAAGATCATGATCAAAGAATCTCATGATCAAAGAATTTGCAGGCTCATGATCAAAAGAATTTGCAGGCTCATGATCAAAGAATAAAAATAGTGAAATTCAAATTTTAGACATAAATGCATGAAACCACGAGCATGGTTCAATAAAACAGAAGCCCCTGGCAAAACCCACCCTCATTTGTGTTAATAGCCCACCCCTGAGCTGAGAAATTAGATTTTTCAAATGGTCATCTTGTCCCTCCCTCATGATTAAAGATCACGATCAAAGAATCTCGTGATCAAAGAATTTGCAGGCTCGTGATCAAAGATCGTTAGCGAGTCATGGTCAAAGAATAAAAATGTGTGAAACTCAATTTTTTGACCATTTTGAACAAAACCAAAGGCATGGCTTGACAGAGTGAAGTCCCCTGAATAAAACCCATCCAAGTTTTACTTCAGGAGTCACTCCTGAGCCGAGATATTTGAGTTCTTCCGACCGGAGCCTTAAAACAAGATGGCAGCCGTCACGATCAAAGAATTATCAGGGTCAAAGATTCTTTGTCCACGAGGCTGCAAATTCTTTGATCATGAGGAGGGAGCAGATGTCCAGAACCCCATTCTTTGTTCACAAATCAACCATGTAAATTTTCCCATTGATTTATAATGGGAACTTAAAACTACAATAAGTTTTGAATGGATTAATATTTTTCACCAAACAAAAGTGGCATTTCATTGACCAAAGCTCCTTCAGATGAGGCAACCTGCAGAGCAGCATGCCACATGATGGCCTGCAGCACCACAGACAAAATCCCCAAACTGCCCACATAACTGGAGAAAGTGCATTATTCAGCTTTCTAATTGCACAAAGACCGTAAGTCTGACTGAAATGAAATTTGTCAGATCAAAGATCTACCAAGCCCCACTCGCATACCAAATTTCATGCAAATCCATTGATTGGGTCCAATCTTATTAAAGTGAAACATTTTCAGTTTCACATTGAAATGCTTCATAACCCTAATTATAGAGGCGCGACCATGCTCCTATAATTTATATACAGTATTATATATATATATATATATATATATATATATATATATATATAATACTGGCAGTAACCAGTATAGTTAGGTTGCCCGCCACTTCTATGTTAAACCCAAATTGTGCACTTTAATAACTTTGCCACCATACAATGGGTTTGCTTGAAATTTTCCATGCACAGTCTGGTACTTTAGATCTCTGGACCTGGCAAGTTGTGTTATGATTAGATGAGCAGTTGCAGAGCTGCAGAGCACAAAACAACAAGCAAACATTTTTTTGCATGTTTCTTTGCTTGTAGCTACAGCCTGCACGATTTGTCCATTTGGTCTGAAGTCCAGAATGGATGCAACACTTTCATAAATCATGAAAGTGTAGCACCTATTCTGTCACTAAATGTTATAAAACTTTCACAATTTGAGACAGAGCGTCACCCAAAAATACCAATTCTTTGCCACCCCACAGCATCAAAATGGTTGGGACTTTTGAGATGAAATTTGCAGGTGGCAAGCCGTGGTCCCACAGATGTCTTTTGTGGTTTGGTCCCAAAACATTCAACAGGCCCATAGTTACAACCCTCTGAAGTTGAAAAATTTCCCGTGAAGCTAACATTGCAGTACCTGTGGTGACTTTCGACACCCATACTCGGAAACAGTGTGAGATACAGATTTTTCATTCTCTGCAGCATAGTTCACCAGTGAACTAAGCTTACATGGAGGTTTCAAAGTGGTGATTACAACTAGTGGAATTTCTTTTGTAGCTGCTATGGTTGCTGACATATTGGCAAATTAGTGTTATAAGGGTTCCTTTTAAGCCCTATAGAGCTGCTGTATGGCTCCGTAGTTCTGTGTAAATGGGAGCGCAGGACCTGAAGGGCCCATGCTTCCACAGACACATATTGTTATGCAAAAATGGGCAGCTTGAGGGGAGCACGGGGCCCAGAGGGCTTGCACTCCCACCAATACATACTAGTTACCAGGTGCCCTCCACCACAATAAACCAGTCCACCACTCACCCCCCTAGCCCCCACTTTGCCCATCCCATCTGACCCCCCAGGGTACCACTGGCACAGCCCTCCACTCACCTCCAAGGCCTGCAGCACCAGTGATTTTCAGCATGCTCTCTGACTGAATGAATGAGTGAGTGCAGTCTTGCAAGCATGTGGTCATTCATTTAGGCACGGGTCATAATGTCACAAGATATTATGCCGCATGGCAGAATCACACCACCAATACAGCATGATATTGCCATGTGGCATAAGTCTTTTAGTCCATGAGTCCAGTGAGCCATGGTAGCTGCTCGGAGGAATCCACTCCCAGTAGAGGTCTTATCCTCTGCCTGGAAGTGTATGGATGGTGCAGTACAGCGTACAGCAATATACACAGTATTGCACCATTCACTGTCATGGACAGTGCTGTTCGGGTTAGCTATATTGTCATATGCTATTAAGTGTATGACATTATGACCCAATGAGATTCATTCAGAGTCAGTCCAGCCCTAGTGGAGCTGATTCTAGGGGCACTGCAGAAGGGATAGGGAGCTGCTCTGGGTTTTGTTGGGTGGTGGGATGGGGAATGGCACTGTGGACCTCCAGGGTCACAATGCATTCCCCATCCTGCCCCCGCACAGAAAGCACAGAGCAGCCCCAATCCCTCTGCATGGCCCATAAATCAGCTCCACACAGCTGACTGACTCTGAATGAATGAATGTGCATTCAGTCAGAGAGTGTACTGCAAGTCACTGGGGCTGCCAGCTGCAAAGGTGAGTGGAGGACTGTGCGGTGGCCCCTTGGGGGGGTTCAAGGGTGAACTGTGCAGAAAGGTGCTGGGGGCAGTTGTGGACTGGTTTTATTGTGGTGGAGGGCACTACCTGAAGGGGTTGGGGGAAGGGGGTTCTACTAGATACCAGGCATGATTTTAGGGACATTTATTTAAAGTCGGGTAGGTCTTGAGTCTGGAGTGGTACACATTGGACTGGACAGAGCAAGCAGGGTGGGGGTCACTAGACACTTTTGGGGCCAGTGATCAGTGGGGTGTAGGGGTTCCACTAGACACCAGGATATATATATATATATATATATATATATATATATATAGGATACATGATGGGCAGAGTGGAATATGGAAAATATTCTCACTCCTGCAGTGTGAGCATGGATATCCCATGGTGCCGAAGGCACGAGTGGGATATCCATACCACGCGATGCAGGAGTGAGAATATTTTCCATATTCCACTCCTGCCCATCATGTGTGCAATTTATACAATAGGCAATGCGTTTTGTGTGGTTTTGGTATTTAAATATTGTGTCTGAGGTCCATTTTGTTGTTGTTATTTTTTAAGTCAGTGTTATTACTCAGTGATTTGGCTGCTGTGTGTGTTAGTTTGCTCAGCTGTGTGATAGGGATTGGTGATGTGAGAACAGCTCAAATAAATCTCTTCTTCAACATTCTTTGGTTTCTGAGGAGGATGCAGTTTTAGTTTATTCAACCGTGGTGCTTCTGAAGGTTTAGGAAATAATTTTGAAAAGCTCATTGTACAGAAATACTGTTTTTAGTCATGTTTTTGTAATTTTTTTTCAATGCTAATTACTGTTGTAAATGTACTGCTTTCAGCTTCTGGCTTTTTAGAAACTGCAAGTAAAAGTTTCACATTATGCAGGTTGTGTGTCATTAGGTAGATTGATGATTTCATTTTCAGTTTTAAAATAAGTTCCAACTTGTAGTGCTTAACTGATGCTGCAGTGAGAATATCGGGTGGTGACATAGCTACTATAGGTGAAAATGGATTTCTTTTCACTTCAGCAATGTCATCACCTGATGTTCTTACTGGGGTGAGAATACTTGTTTTTATTCTCAATGAATACACAACAACCCTACTGTATACACACACATATATATATATATATATATATATATATATTTATAGGATATACAATGGTGAGCTTTCAGATAAATGATTTATCTACACAAGTGCTGTTTGACCTTGGGTAACCTCACGAGTGGCGTAAGCCACGAGGTGTCCCGAGGTCAAACAGCACAAGTGTAGATAAATCATTTATCTGACAGCTCACCAGTGTATATTTCATTTATGCAATAGGGATGCTTTCTATCAGTGCAGGAACATTTAGTGTTGACTGTTTATTTTAAATGATAATTTCTGGGAGTTGTGGTTAACTTTCCTAGAGTATGTCTGCCTAGCATAGTGGTTGCTATTAAATGAAACACCACTCATTTTGTAGAATACTTCTTGCTGAACAAATGTCATGCTCACAGTACTATGGTACTTTTTTCATTTTAAAGTTATTCACATTTGTTTGTCAAAA
Organism: Neoceratodus forsteri; assembly: GCA_016271365.2. Lineage (NCBI taxonomy): Eukaryota > Metazoa > Chordata > Ceratodontiformes > Ceratodontidae > Neoceratodus > Neoceratodus forsteri. Next base: position 75,565,105 of record JADMNL010000022.1, read on the forward strand.
AAGGGAAAAGAAAATTGAATTTTATGCTGTTTTTTTTTTGCTAATTACAAAAAAATTAAAAGGTATCTATAAATGAAACACCACTCATTTTGTAGATATTGTTGTGCTGAACATTTTTCGTGCTCAGAGTACCATGCTATCATTTTTTGTTTTAAAGTTATTCACATTTGTTTGTCAAAAAAGTGAACAAAAAATTACATTTTCTTCTGCTTTTTTGCTAATTGTAAAAAATATGTACGGTATCTATACATGAAACGCCACTCATTTTGTAGAGAATTTTCGTGCTCACAGTACCATGCTGTCTTTTTTCGTTTTAAAGTTATATACATTTGAATATGGTTAGTACTGCTTCTGAGGCTGAACATTCTAATGAATTCTAAAGAGATTTGTGACATAGTAACTGTGTGTATAAATGGTCACTGTATGTATAAATTTATTTATATATGCAGTGACTCAGATAAACGCATTTATCACACTGAATATATGCACCCATTGGATAAATATATATATATATATATATATATATATATATATATATATATATATATATGATATGACATGGCCTGATTTAAGATATCATATTTATCTTCAAGAGAGGCCAATGATATCTTGATGTCGAGGCCAATGATATCTTGATGTCATTAGCCTTGAGTGAAGATAAATATGATATCTTCACTCATGCCATGTCATGTTCTGTTTATACAACATGTGTTTGGGTCAAACTGCACTTATCTGGTTGATCCTGTTACTGTAACATTCAGCAGAGAACCAGCTCCTCATGTTACTTTCAGTTTCCCCTTTAAAAGTAGCGTGACTGAGTGGTAGAAAGACTGACTGACTGATTTGGAGATTACAGTAGTTCACAGTAAAGAGGTCTGTACCCATTTAGTTAAAAAAACTCTGCAGTTCTGCATTTCTTTTCTTGAAGCTGCCAATTGTATTCAAGAGAAGAGAGAGAGAGAGAGAGAGAGAGAGAGAGAGAGAGAGAGGAGAGAGAGAGAGAGAAGCAGAAGGATGCATGAGTATGTGTTGCTATAGCAACGGATGCTCATGGGTGCTCCTGCTGTTGTGAAGCTGCCGATTCGCTCTGTCTCTCTCTCTCTCTCTCTTTTGGATACAGTCAGCAGCTTCAAGAAAAGAAATGCAGAACTGCAGAGTTTTTTAACTAAATAGGTACAGACCTCTTTACTGTGAACTACTGTAATCTCCTAATCTGTCAATCTTCCTACCGCTTGATCACGCTACTTTTAAGGGGAAAACTGAAAGTAATATGAGAAGCGGGTGCAGTTTATGGTTTTCATCTGAATGTCACAGTAGCAAGATCAACCAGATAAGTGCTTAAATTCAATTTTTACATAAAAATAATGGCAGTATCAACCAGATAAAGGGGCATATGTGTGTGTTTGTGGTTGGGGGGGTGCCAGGTTTTAGAGAGAGAGAGAGCGCGAGAGAGAGAGAGAGACTCGCACAATGGAATGTAAAATATCTTTCACTTTCTATTGAATGATATACAGGATCATGCAGATATCACTATGATGTATAGGAACATGGAGAGATCAATGATATCTTCACGGCCATAGTGATATCTCCACGACCTGCCTCAGATACTACTTTTTGTCCATGAATTTATCCCCAAAAATGTGGCAGGATCAACCAGATAAGTGCTTAAATTACATTTTTACATTAAAATAATGGCAGGATCAACCAGATAACATTCTTCACATCATTTTAAACTGTCAGAATCTACCATATATATTTTATTTTATATAACATGTCATCTCTTGTGTTCTGGGTTAGAGGTGTTTTGGATTGTGTTCAGATAGAGGTTCCATTGCAATTTGGCACAAACACATATTGTATAAACAGAACATGACATGGCCTGAGTGAAGATTTTATATTTATCTTCACTTGGAGCCAATGACATCAAGATATACTGCTTCACCACTCATGAGATATCATAATATCATTAGCTTCTCATGAAGATAAATATGATATCTTCACTCCAGCCATAAATATATATATATATATATATATATATATATATATATATATATATATATATGAGGCAAAAACTCCATTTAATGCATCAGTTAGGGTTGTTCCACAGCAAAAAAGCTAGGAAATTCAGGGTTAGGTTGAAGCCCCTTGGACCCCCAGCCAACCCCCAGCCAGCATCAGTGTGTGCATTGGGGCGCCCCTAACTCTCACCCCATCACATGTGTAAAGAAGCTGAGGTATAGGAGAATGGGGTGAGAGTTAGACCGATGACCTAACGCACCCCAATGCCAGTTGGGGGTGGGCTGGGGTCCAAGGAGGGGCTTTCAACCCTAACCCCAAAATTCCTAGCTTTTTTTTGCTGTGGAACAACCCTAACTGATGCATTAAATGGAGTTTTTTGCCTCTAATTTCCCTTCTTTTTTAGAATGAGGATGATAAATAATGAAAGGAATGCAGTGGCAGCAGCGCAGGGCCCTTTGGACCCCATGCTCCTGCCACGTGATGTCTTGTTACACAGTAACAGGAACTGCAAAGTAAATGTAGGCGGCAACATTAATGCACATGGCAAAGCAAATGTAAATGGCAAAACAAATGTTAATAGAAACACAAGCGTAAAGTGACGCTGAACCAAACAGTTAAGTAAATGGAGACATCAAACAGAAGTGCATACAGAACGCAACTGGTAACACACACATTCACGGTACCACAATTGTAAATGTAAATGGTAACAGTAACGCCAACAATAACACCCAAGTAAACAGAAATGCAAGCACATATGAAAATGCAAACCGTAATGCACACACTCATGGAACCACAGTTGTAAATGCAAATGGTTATGGTAACAGCAACAATAAAGTCAATAAAAACAGAAACGCAAGCGCATACGAAAATGCAAACTGTTACACATCAGGTCATGGTACCGCAATAGTAAATGTAAATGGTAACAGTAACAGCAACAGTAAAGACAACAGAAACAGAAATGCAAGCACATATGAAAATGCAAACTGTTACGCACACAGTGGCATAGACGGGAATAATGATTCGAATGGTAACAGAAGCGCAACTGGAAATGCTAGCTGTCACAGTAACAAAATGGCACAGCCTTCTTTTCCCAAAAAACTGCATTGAAAAAACTAATTGAAAACAAAGGATGTTTGCATTATAATTGACTTCAGAGCAGAAAAGTATGACTTGGAATACTAAATTGCTTATATCTCAGGAAATGTATGACGTAGGAAAAAAATTAAAATTTTATGCAATTATTACTTTCCTGGCTAGTTTTGTTAGCCCCCCAATTGGGGGCTAAGCATTTTTGACAAGAAGTCTGTATCTTGCAATCGCTTTCTAAGATACGGGCTCTGAAACACGCCGACGGACGCCATAATGTTATTCTATGGGACAAATCGTCAAATTTGGAGTGCTGTCACTTTGCCATCCTGTAATATTTTTCTCAAAACCACCAAAAGGCACATTTGTATGATGTTGGCTTTCTTCCCTTCAAATTTCAGCCCAAAAGACCAAACCGTTATTTTCCAGCAGAGCGGCAAAGAATTCCTGTAATATGGCGGATGCCGTAATGTTATCCTATGGGAAAAAGTGCCAACTTTATAGTGCCGTAACATTGCCACCCTGTAATATTTTTTGACCAATCCACTGAAAGGCACATCTGTGGGATGTTGCCTTTCTTCCCTCCAAATTTCAAGTAAAAAGACCAAACCATTTCTGAGATATTCAATGTCAAAGATTGGCAAAATTTTCCTATCTATTCCATTATAAGAAATCTGGCCATCTTGTCCCTATTTTGCGATCAAAGATCACGATCAAAGTATCTCACGATCAAAGAATTTGCAGCCTCATGATCAAAGAATTTGCAGGCTCATGAACAAAGAATAAAAAATTTAATAATTCAGAAAATAGAAGCAATTGCAGTAAACCACCACCATGGTTCAACAGAATGGAGCCCCCTGAGTAAAACCCATCATCATTTGACTTCCTAGGACACCCCTGGGCTAAGAAAATTTAATTTTAAATTGGGCCATCTTGTCCCTCGCTCACGATGCAAGATCGTGGTCAAAGAATCTCATGATCAAAGAATTTGCAGCCTCATGATCAAAGAATTTGCAAGCTCATGAACAAAGAATAAAAAATGTAATAAATCAAAAAATTGGAGGAATTGCAGTAAACCACCACCATGGTTTGACAGAACGAAGCCCCCTGAGTAAAACCCACCTTCATTTGACTTCCTAGGGCACCCATGGGCTGAGAAAAATTATTTTTAAATTTGGCCATCTCGTCCCTTGCTCAAGATGCAAGATCACGATCAAAGAATCTCATGATCAAAGAATTTGCCGCCTCATGATCAAAGAATTTGCAGGCTCATGATTAAAGAATAAAAAAGGGTGAAACGCAATTTATTCACTGATTTGAGCCAAACCAATGGCATGGTTCAACAGAACGGACCTCCTGAGCAAAACAAGCCCTCATTTGTGTCCCTAGCCCACCCCTGAGCTGAGATATTAGTGTTTTGAGGTCCAATGCAAGATCGCGATCAAAAATTTTGATCAAATAATTTGCAGGCTCACGATCAAAGATCATTAGCAAGCTGCGAATTAAGATTTGAAAAGCTTATAACTATTTTTTGACCAATTTGGATGAAACCAAAGCCATGGCTTGATAGATTAGGGTCTCCTGAGTAAAACCCATCCAAGTTTTACTTCAGAAGTGACCCCTGAGCCGAGATATTTGTATTTGTGTGATTGGAAAACTGAAAACAAGATTGTGGACCTCGCGGTCAAAGAATTTAGAAAATTCCTCGGGAACAAAGATTCTTGAACTGCGAGGCTGCAAATTCTTTGATTGCCAGGTGAGACCAGATGGCCAGAACCCCCATTCTTTGATCGCAAGATATACATATACATTTTCCCATTGCCTTATAATGGGAACTTAAAAGTGCCATCATTTTTGAATGCCTTAATATTGTTTCACCAAACAAAAAGCGGCATGTTCAGCCACCAAAGCTCTTTGAAAGAAGCCATCTTGTAGAGTGGCAAACCACACGATGGCCGTGCAGGACCACATTAAGAATGCCAAAAGGTGCCTTCAAAAATGGATAATTTTGCATTTTTCAGTGCTTTCATACACAAAGACCAGCACTCCAACACAAATGCAATTTGGCAAATCAAGAGACCAAGTGCACCCCAACGTGTGTACCAAATTTCAGGCAAATCCATTGAATGGGTCCAAAGTTATTACCGTACAAACTTTTGACTTTAGTATGTAAGTGGCCGATCAACCCTAACTATAGTGGCATGACCATGCCACTATAATATATATATATATATATATATATATATATTTTACACTGGACTGGGGCGGAGGGGCACTAGACCACCAGGGATGAATTCCCAATTGTAACATCTACTTGCTTGTTTTTTAAGTGCAATTTGCACTTAAAAACATAACCAGGTGAAGTCATAAATGGCGAATTCTGGGTCTGATTTAAAAATTATGCAAAGTGCAAAGTGGGGCAAAATTGGTGATGCCATATCAATTTCGCCCACAGAGTAAAACTTTACTGCATCTCTAACTGGCATGCGATTCCAGTTCATTGAGCAGAGGTCCAGAGATAGTCCTGCCTAGCTGTGCGGTAACATGGTTGTGCCAAAACTAATGAACAGGCAGCAAGAGGGGAGTTTGAGTGCTCTTATCTCAGTGGCGCTATCCTGAGTAATTACACTGTTAAAAAAAAAGGGTTCTATATTTTCAGTATGAGCTACCATTAAATACAAAACATCATGCTGCATATTTTAAATTGGCAATGATTTTAGGCACAGAGGGCAGTTTGAAGAACTGGCATGAAATTAAATGCATCTTAAAAGTGTATGGCAATATTTTATACTGTGCAATGTGCTTTGTGAAATAAGGGATGGCAGCGTTCTGAGGAACGAAGGACAAACAATTAAGGTTCAAATTCAGGGATGTCTCTGAAAGACAGGAGGAAGATGAATGGTATTGCATTCTTCCAGCCAGTCTAATGAAGAAAAAATTCAGTTTGGTACATATAAACGCAGAAATGTGATGGATAGAAAAAGGCTTGAACCATCCATCCAGTCTATGCATGCAGTACATATTATAAATCACTAACATGATTTCAGCCAGTCAGTATGCAGAACCACTATACATCTCATTGACTGATAACATTTTATTTTATACAGGAACAGATGATTAGGGAAAATCAATTTTTCAACTAAATGTCCTCTACAATTAAATACAATACACTTAATTACATAAAACAAGGTTACACAATGGAAGATCATTACAACGTTTATCAGTTGTATCATGTACAAGTAATACATAAAGATTTCCGTAATTCAGTCTGGAATTCATGTGAAGAATTTTTACCTTCAATCAGTAGGAACCATATCCCAGGACTTGCTATACTCATTTGTAAAGTAGCATCTCCATATTTATTTTGGACCCATAAATAGGGTGAATTCAAGGCATTAGACCTCAATTTGTTCTTTTGTCTCCTGCAAACTCAATTGTTACTAAGTGCCTTAGAGGATGAGTAGCTTTAGATCTGAATAGTTTATAGCACTAAGATACCCAATTATATTGTCTATTTCCTTTGGGCCCCAATCAATTTAGGGCTGAATAAATCCTACAATGATGAGTATCAAATTTGCTTTGATTTTCAGATCTTGCCAATTTACAATAAGTTTGGTCTATTTTTTCAAAGCTGTTTTTGTTGAATTCCTATACTGTATATTGATTCTCCGTACTCCAGAACTGGAATTAGCAGCTGCAGAGTCATTTTAACTTAATGTCTTTCATAAGGCAAGTGGAGATTCTCCTTAAAGCCCCAAGTTTTTGATTTGTTTTGTTGACCAGTGAGCTTATACAGTATGTTCAACATAAGATAACTTTCTGTCAACAAGAACCCTCAGATATTTATAACATTTGACATTTGTCACACTAAGCCACTTTTGAGTTTATATTCAAATTCGTGTTCATATTATCCTTTATGCCAAGTGAAAATAAATGCATTGTATTTTTCACATTAAGCAAAGTCCTGAATCAACAAACCATGTTTCCATTTTTTTAAATCATTCTGGACCTTGTGTTCCAATGAGGTGCGGCTGTCTGCAGATGCCACCGAAGTGTTGTTGTCCACGTACAGGCGGACCTCACTGTTATTCAGAATTCTGGGCAAATCATTAACATATACATCAAAGAACAAGGGGCCCAAAATTTAGCCCGTGGAACTCCTGTATTCACTTCCACCAATAATGATACTATAGGACCATGAGCCACACATTGCTTTCTTTTTGATAAATAGGACTTAAACTACTGTAAAGGTTCCTGTGTACAGTGTGCTTCTGTGAGGGAGCATTAGGGGACAGCACTCCACTTCAACGACAGGAGGGAGGACAGCGTGAGTAAATAAAAAAAAAGGCTCTAAACCTATTATAAATCACTTGAGCTAAATGTGAGTGATTTATAAGAAGTGAATAAGGCCTCCAAGGGGTGTCTCTTGTAGTATAAGAGGCACCTCTTGTGAGGTTTGTGCAGGCAGAACCGATCTACTTCCCTTCATAGTTCTTTTGCTTCAACCTCTTGTTTGGTGCCTCTTATACCATAGGAGACATCCTTCAGGGGCCCTATTAACTGATATGAAAGAAGCTGCTAAGCATGTAGGATGCATGTTGTTGCACCTGGATTCAGCACAGTCTATTTATAATGTGCAGGGTATGCAATACACAGTGAATGTTACTACATAACTATGTGCCATTAAATGCTGGGGTGACTAGAGGAGATGTTACAGATATCAAGCAAGCTTACAAAAGACTGACAAATGACTGATTGCATGACAGTGGTTTGTAGTTTTTTAAAGCAAGAACATTTTTTCTACATCATTTTATCTGCCCCTTCTTATGACATTTGTTATCAGCAAAGATTTTGCTAGACTATTTGTCAGCATTTGATTGGTTAGCTTACAGGCCTCCACTCTTCACCCCGGCTGGTCATTGACTGAACTGTCAATGAGTGTGTATTCCATACAGTATGCGCACATTGACAATGAGCACATACTATATCGAGCATGCGCTTATTGACATCTCAATCGATGACCAGCCATAGTGAAGAGTGAAGGGCTGTGCTGGTCACCAGCTCGGGGTCAGAATGGGGGGGGGGCTGGATGGGAGGCAAAACCTGCTGGGGTGAGGGGGTCTGCTAGACACCAGTGAATTGTATCACTGTACTGAATAGGGGATTGGGATGGGGGGAACATTGGACACCAGTGAATATGATGTATAGATCAGATATGGGTGCAGGTGGGGGGAGGGACCATTGGACACCTGAGAAAGCATATATATATATATATTGTGTTGCCTTGCCCATTCTAAGGACCAGAGGACTGTGAACCGAAGGTGAGCAGTTCTGTGGTTCTAAAGACACAAGAGTCAACACACTTATATTCATAAAAGACTCTCCAAATGGACCCATAAACTTATTATTGATCTCTAGAGTGGTCAATGAGAAGCCTGTTATGGTAGCTCAGTGCTTGAGGTACTTTTACTGTAATAAGAGTACCTCATGTGCAACTGAAAGGAGGGCTGTCATTGGTTGGAGGCGCATCTGCAATCTATAATAGTGCATAAGAGCTAATACCTGTCAAGCATACATGCAAATGAAATGTTCTGGCCTGTATTCAATATGTACTGGTATAGTCAAGGATTTGGAGGCACAAACAGGCTGCTTCTGCAGCATTGTTTAATGTTTTAAATCTATATCTTTACAAGTGGTGCACAGTAGTGCACAGACCCCATTCCAAGCTTTTTAGTGCAGTGATTTGTACAAAAAATAAATACAACCCTGCACTAAGTTCACTCCTTCTAGTCCAAACCTCATGTTGCAGTAAAACTCTCTGGCCATCTAGTGGTACCCCCCACCCAATCCCATTCTCAGTGTGTTATGTAATGTCATCCTATAGATACATAGTAGTCTAGTGGTCCCTCCTCCCTCTTGGTCCTGGTGTCTGTTGCCCACCCTTCCCAGCCCAGTGCCAGCAATGGCAATCGGCACTGACTGACCACTGACCTCTGTTTCTGGCTGCCATCTGCTACACAAAAGTACTTACATACAAACATGTGAAAACACAAAAAACACCGGCAGATGCAGACCCTAAGGTCTGTTGAGTCTACTCGATTGTGCGTCTATCCGCTTTTAATCTGTAGCTGCCCCCTTCCTGTCCAGTAGCAACCATCCCCCTGACCCTATCCAGTCCCATGTTAAAACTGCCCACAGACCTCAATGTTACCACCTCCTTTGGCATGCATTCCACCCACCACCACCCTTTCTGTGAAGTAGTGTCTTCTCATTTCCTTTTGAACCTTCCTCCCTCCAGTTTCAGACTGTGTCCTCTGGTGTCCCTCCCTCCCTTTGACCTAAAAATCCCCTCTGTACTAACCCTGTTTATGCCTCTCATGTATTTGAAGGTTTCAATCATATCTCCTCTATCCCTTCTGTCTTCCAGGGGGCACATGTCGAGCTCCCCCAGTCTGTCTTTGTAGAGTTTTCCCTCCATGCCTGTGTTCATCTGGGTCACTCTGCACTGGACTCCCTCCAGTGGCTTGACATCCCTCTTCAGGTAGGGATGCCATAACTGTACGGAGCAGTCCAGATTCAGTCTGACCAGTGACCTGTATAGTGGCAAGATAACCCCCCTCCTCTTTGAGGTGATTCCCCTGGCTATACACCTCAACATCTTGTTGACCTTTGCTGGTGCCTTCGTGCACTGTGCTAAATGGTCCATTTGCCCTATGATTAGTACCCCAAGATCTTTTTCCTCCTCTGAGTGGCTAACTGTATCCCAACCAGTCTACAGCAAAACTTGTGGTTTTTCTCACTCAAGTGCATAACTTTGCACTTTTTTGCATTGAAACCCATCTGTCATGTGTCCGACCAGTGCTCAAGCTGTACCAGGTCTTCTTGCAGTCCTTGCCACCCCGCTGTGTTGTCCACGACTTCACCTATCTTCGTGTCATCCGTGAACATGCTGATCTTATTGCTAACCCCATCCGCTATGTCAATGACAAATATGCCAAAGAGAACTGGACCCAACATCGAGCCCTGTGAGACCCCACTTGTCTCAGCCTTTGGAGATGAGAGTTTCCCCTTACAACAACCCTCTGCTGCCTATCTGTCAACAATTTTTTGACCCACCCCAACATCTTCTCCCCAACCCCCAGGTACCCCAGCTTGCTTACCAACCTCCCATGTGGCACCAAATCAAAAGACGTGCTAAATTCCAAATACAGGACATCTACTGCCTGGCCCTTGCCAATTGTCCTTGTTACCCAGTCATAGAAGTCAATCATGTTCATATGGCAGGATCTACCAGTGACAACCCCATGCTGCCTACTGTCCTGGAGACCATTTTCCTCCAGGAAGGCTACCAGCCTCTCCTTGAGGATAGCCTCCATGAGCTCCCCCATGATTGAGGTGAGGTTGACTGGCCTATAGTTCCCTGGCTCATCCTTGGGCCACTTTTATGGATGAGTACTATGTGTGCCATCCTCCAGTCCTGGGCATGCATTGAGACTCCAGGGAGGTGATGAATAAGTCTGCCAGTGGTCCTGCCAGTATCTCTGCCATCTCCTTCAGAACCCTGTGGTGTATTCCATATGAACCTGATGCCTTGCCTACCCTCAGGGCTATAAGACCTTCTAGTACTCTGCTGTCTGGGATTACCCTCTGCAAGCTCTGTCCCACCTAAATGCACTGCTCCTTCCCTGAGGCATTGTTCCAGCTTCTCTCTTTCTCTCTCTTAAACTCAGTGCAGAAGTACTCATTGAGTGCTTCTGCCTGCTCCTTCCCTTCTCCACCCACCCTCTGTCCAGCTTAATCCTAACAATCTGATCCTTACAGCTCCTTCTGTCTCTTATGAACCTGTACTTGTATTGCTATATCACGCTGTATAGCAATACACAGTATGAAACAAAGGGTTCAGTTAATTTATTTTAGTAGAAGTCTAGTACTTCCATAAGTCAAAATCAGGGAGTCATTCCAAATTTTTGGAAGTCAAGATACTTTCCAGATCCCACAATTTGTAAGCCAATATTCTAGGAAGGATCAGTTTATGGATTTTAATATAAACATTAATGGTAAAATACAATTTCTTTTGGAAAAATCCATCATTTCATGTCTTCTGTGTCTTCAATTTTGGAAGTCATCCAGTTTTGTTTTTTACATTGGGAAGTCAATGACTTCCTCCACCTTTATTTTGGAAGCTTTTGCCTTATTTTTGGAAGTCAGATACTCCCCAAATGGAGTTAACTGAAGCCCTGCTTGAGAGATTAAAATCATTGATCTTACATCACTTTTGGACTGTACTCTCAGAACACTCACTCTATCCTCCAGACTTACCTGAAAATAACATACTTAGGGCCTTGTACTAATTTGCATTGAGGATAGGGGCTTTTCACAGTGCTAAGTCATGACATAGAAACATAGAAGCTGTTGGCAGAAAAGGACCACCTCGCCCACCTAGTCTATCCTAAAGTCCCTGCCTACTGTGCTACCATAGACCACAACTTTGAATATGGAGCCCTATGTGATGTAAATCATTCATGTAGTTCTTAAAAGCACAGGCATTTGAACAAGTTCAGGAGAAGTTTATATTTATGGTTTTACCAGGAAAAAAAGCTCAGTTGAGAAAAACTTATTTACATAATAGATCCTGGTTAGGGCAGGCAACAATACAATAGGTCAAAAGCAATAACATATTAACAGAATCAATAGTAAACACATACAGCAAAACAAAACACATGATAACAAGAAGGATCAGTTTCAAATACATTTAGATAGAAGCAAATTACGCAGTGAGGAAAAGGGAGATGGATGCATACAGAGCTATCTCTGCATAATCATGTTCTGTGGCACAAATATTCTATTGCCGGCTGCACATAGCTATTGTGTTTGGGACTATTTTATGGATTGGTGAATGTAGCACATCATAACTCATTGCACTTTTTAAATAAAAAATATTTTAGTTAGAATTTATCTTGTATATAACTGTTGTTTTTCAAAAGGGTTGATTTTATAATTGCAATACGGCATGCAACAGTCACTTTTCAGTCTCACCTTGGCTGTTTCTGGAGCCCTCAGGTCCTCTCTGGACACGCCTCTAGTGGGACAGCTTGGGCTCTTGAAGTACATGTGATACTGGAACAATAAATGCACTCGGTGCCTCCTCCTTGGGTTGTGATATGGTATACCTGTAAATAAATTGCAGGTCAACACACCCCGGGAAAATGAAATAGCGCCTCTCACAGTATCTTCCCCAACAAACAACAATTTCCCCCTTTTACAATGAGTCACTATACCAGAATGTATACTTTCATTTTACTAAAATGGAAAAGCCCAATACCCAGAAGCCCGATGCCACATTCCCGGCACACTATATCCCGACATTGGAATTATGCCCATGGTGGAGTTTGTTATATTAAGTAAGGTGGGGGGGGGCTGGCTTGGTGGTGCTGGGGGCTGAGGCACTGGACACCACACCTTGCACAACACCACACCAGTGACCCGTGCTCGGGAATGAGCATGGGCCACCAGTAGTTGGCAGGGGAGGAGCAGAAGGATTGAACTTCCCAAGGACTGCTCTCCTTCTATGTGGAGGGGGGAAATCAGTGGTCGGTGTACGCCGGGCCTCTAGTGGAGGCTGGGGGCCACACACTGATGCTATCAACATGGGATCAGAGGTGGGGTAGATGCCTGTTGGAAATGCATGGGAGCACGTGTGATGCTGATGCTGGTGCCATTGCATGATCTGCCTCTGAAGGGGTGTGTAAACTGGAGGAGAAAATCATGCTATGGCTGGATGACAGAGGGTGCCTTGCAGGTCCCACCCCCGCATAGCCACAGCACTGGCCACAGTCAATCTGGTCTTTGGCAGGTTTAGGTGAGCCCCACTGAGCCCAGGGGGTATCGGTCAGCGTCGGCTGGTGGACACTGGGGGACAGGACTGAGCGCTCCCTCCTGAGCTAGGGCTGTGGTAGAACATAAATAAAAAAGAAAATAAAGGGTGTGGGGTGCAGGGGGCAAAGCCCCCTGAAACATTAAATAAACTCCGACGCCTGCTGTCAGGATTCCATGTCGGGAAAGCGGAAATGGGATACTGAGTGTCAGGGAAGAGTCTGTCAGGCTCTCATAGTAAATCCTACCAGAATGTAGCATGAACAGTTAACAGTGTTTATTTTGGGGAGGGGAGAAGCAGAAGAAAAATAGCATAACAGCCTTAACAACTTTTGAAACACTTTGACCCCACTAAACCCCATCTCCCACCCAGGGGTGCACCTGGCTTCAATTGGCAACTGCCCAAAAATCTACAGAGTCCCTTGGGTGGGTACCACACCAATGGAGCAAATGATTCAGGGGATTTTTGTCGGGGCCCAAATAACTTTTAACAGATGCAAAACTTTTAAACTTTGATCTGGGCATACTTTGATCTTGGCACAGTCCTCCCCAGGAATTAATCCCCTTTGTTTTCTCTGATTAGACCCCTAGATGAAAAGACTTCCGCAAAGCCACAGCCCAGGGTACTTATAGTCCTGTAGATTCTCAAGGGGTTTTGCAGATACTTGAATTCACAATACCGTGCTGGTATTAGGTGTTGTTGTTGCAACACAAAACCACTGAGTAAAGCACAGATAAAAGCTGATCTTCACCTGCCAACCCTTTCCAGTCTTCAACCTTTGGGGGCCTTTGTTTGCGGTTTTCATTTGGCAGGCCTCTCAACCTCTTCCTCTTGAAGATTCACTCCTCGTTCGGGTACAACTTCTACTCCTCAATTAGGGGAAACACATGAGTAATCGCACTCTCTTAGCTGGCAGATACTGTATATTTTAGGTAGTGACCTGTACATTCTCTGATTTCCAGCTGTATCTCTCAGATGACACTTTCTGCACTGCAGACAGTCCAATTCCTTCTGGACAAACCTCAGAAATCTCACTTCAAACTGCATGGTCTTCCTTCCCCAGATACATATTCCAAGCTCACTGGCTCACTCTCTGGAGCAAACCCTCACTTCACTACAGCACCTCTATTGGGCACAGGTTCAAATCTCACTGGCTCTCTCTCTGGAGCAAACTCTCACTTTACTGCAGCACCTCCATCGGCCTCAGGTGCAAATCTCATAGGCTATCTCTCTGGAGCAAAAATTCTTTCTTCACAGCCAAAGGTTCCAGTATAACCAGCAGCTCCCAATGGCTTTGAAGCAAGTTCACAAAGGCTCAGTGCAGCTTGTCCTATACAGTGGCCAACTAGACCAATGAACAAATACACAGTCCTCACAGGCTAGCAAGCCCACAGCAGTCTCTCTTTGGACTTCAGGCTGGGCTGTAGCATCCAGCCAAAAACTTGTCTGGAAGGCAAACAGTCCTATTTATTAACTCTTTGGCGATCTCTTCCCTCCAGAACCTTGAGCCTGTCAAAGTCACTCGCCATACATACAGCACTCTCACTACTGAGGTTGCAGTCACTTGCAGCTCTCTCACAGCTGTATGTTTCTATCACCTCCATAGCCCTCTCACAACTGTGACTGCTAGGCTCCGCAGCTCTCTCATAGATGCAGATTCCCAAAGGATTCCCTGACCAAAACTCCTCCAAAAGGAGAAAGACAAAACCACTGGAAATGGAAGGTATCTGGCAACCTCAAGCAGCACGCCTAAGATTTGTAGCCACATCTTGTTTCAGTGAGGCTGGAGCCCCCCTTCCTGTGGAAGGCCTCCTCCTGGATCCCTTCAAAACCAACAGTCCTTGGATTTGGGGAGCTCTGTCCAGCTCCCTGATTTGTCAACACACTTGTTCTTTTACAAAATTAGTATGTATTAGCCTCCTTCAACATCCCACTGGCTCATTGTGAGGGTGCCAAGAAATGTCTCTCTTTTTACTCCCAAAAGTCCTCTTTTAGTCTCATAAGTCCTGTTGAGGATCCTGGCCACTTGACTGGCTGAAACAGGGGTTGAAGGTGAATATCATGGTTGCTACATTTTCAGTCCCAGCATAGTCCCAGTTTTAAATTTATATTTCAGCTGCACTTAACATTTTCAACATGTATTCTCCCCATTATTTAATAGTAGCCCCTTTGCACTGTCACACAAATGCAGCAGATTTTATTTTCATTTACTCTCCTGCATGTCGCTGCTGCCAAAACCTTAACCACCTCCCCATACAGTAGCAAGCCGGCTCATTAATATTCATGAGCCCTATGCATTATTCATGCCTCGATTCTTAGCACTATTGGCACTCTGAAACTAAATGCTTTTGGGGCCTCTCTGCCACCTCATCCATGTGTCTGTACCCCCCTTTGGCAGAATACAGGGTCCAGGAGCACTGGAGAGGCATACAATTCACCACACCAGCAGCAAGAAAACCAACACACTCCACCATGTATGTGCGGACTGCTGCCCCACATAGTAGCGGAGATCCCAAACAGTGGCACTGTGGCTTTGCTCCTCCAGCCCCAATTTGCAGGAGAAAATGAGTGGGGCCAGACAGAGACCTGGGGACACATCAGGACTTTGGTAAAGTAGCAGTGTGGATGGAGGGGGAATGGGAGGCGCCACACCAGTAAGCCCAACAAAGTTGGAGGAGGGCTTACAGGCACTCCTGGCATGCGCTATTGTGGGATTTATCCATTTCTTTTGTGGTTTATGGCACTTGGCTATGCCTCAAGCCATGCCAAATGAGGCTGGGTAAATCCCACAATGATCAATGCCCTGTCATGCCTTACTGCTTAGGCATGAAGCTTCAGGTGAAAGAAAACAACACCCATGATTGTTCACATGGCCCTTATAAAGGTACAATATGAGTGCATTCAGCATACTGTACAGTCTTTAAAGGAAAACTGCACCCTCATATCTTCTAAATGTCATTTGAATCCATGTCAACAGATAACTCTTTTCATGTAGTTGTTAAAGATGCATGCAACTGCTTCTGTTAGTTTTGACACTTCATACTAGGCACTGTCACTCTCCTGGGAGGGTCTATTTCATGGTTGTTGAAATGTCATTGTCCCTGAGAGTGCATTAGCATATGAGAACATGATGTCAGATCAATCATTTATATCATGTATCTCTATGCTAAAATAACAAATACCCTGCAAAACTCTTTGGAAACTTATAAACCAAATGGAGTTTAGGGGAAAAAACTGCATTACAACTCAGATAGCTTGTAAAACTCACTGAAGGTAAATGTGGCATTTCACACCTTCTTAAAACTTGGTTCTTTTAAAACTACTTAAGCAGACAGGCATACTGGGGAGTTTAAAGATTGATTCGCATCATATTCTCATATGCTAATGCAGCTCTCAGGACAATGAGATTTCTACAGCCATGAAATGGACCCTCCTAGGAGAGTGACAGTGCCTAGTATGAAGTGTGAAAACTAACAAAAGCAGTTGCATACATCTTTAACAGCTAGATGAAAAGAGTTGCCTGTTGACATGGAAGCAAATGACATTTAAAAGATATGAGGTGTAATTTTCCTATAAGGTAGACTTGAGAGCCACTAGTTGGTCTCTTTCTTTAATCTCTACACATCAAATGTTTTTTTAATAATGTTTAATGGCGCTTCAGAACAATTAATTTGGGTACAAGAAGACAACAGAGTTCCCTTTAACCTAAAACAAAACCAACTATGTTAGTATTGTATGTCAAACTTTGAAGATGAAGATGAAGCAGAAAAAGAAGACCACTTAAACCTGTTCATTTAATATAAGATGCTTCGAATGGTGTTTTTGTTTTTCCAGGCTGTCATCCCCTTGTTGCAGGGCAGTAGGGGAGATTGTGCAGAGGGGGACCAAGAAAAGGCTGACATCTTTAAGAAATACTTTTATTCAGTGTGTGTGTTTTTTGATGATGGATTATTTTTTCATGCTCCAACAAAAAAAAGAAAAGAAAAAGATGATTTTCAGTTTTATAAGCATTAAATTTAAACAAGATTGCTTTTCCGAAGAAATTGTATTCTATCAGTCAAAGCAATTGTCTCTTTAAGACTGTCAGTCAGTTTCTGCATTTTGCACATCAAGTATTTTATTTATTTAAAATTGGTAACCATGAAAGGCATACTGAGTCAGGGCTCATTTCCTGTTATTATTCAAACCCCTATTTGTTTAGTATTTTGTCTTCCAAAATACTAAAATGACTCTCAAATGTGGATGCATGCAAGTTTTTAACTTGCACCAACCGGGCCAAAAATAATAACTGAACCCCAGGTGGGCATCTGCTTCTCCTTCTTCCCAGATTCTGATTGCACCCTCCTCTACCAGACAAAAACCTTCGATATTCTCTGAGTCAAGATCAAACTCATTTGGTTAGGGAATGAACCCAGAAGTCTCTAGAATGGTAGAGCAGAACAATAATTTTGCCCTCTTATAATTAAGCCCAGGTGGAAGGGATTGAGTGCCTCAGAACCATCCCAAACATTCTGTTTGGTAGGGTGGAGATATAATTAAGCAATAATGCATGACATGGTGTGTGTTGTGCTGGGATAACATCACATGTGGGGTGGTTGGGCACAAGGCCGCAGGCCAAGTGCGACCAACCACCCCAGAAGTGATGTTATCCCAGTATAACACACACCCTGGAGTACATTGTTACTATTATACAATGTCTGTTTTGTAAAACAAAAAATAAAAAGATAAAAAAGTACAGTTTTAAAACTATTTTTAGCATTTGTTTTCCATATGAAGGTGTATGTTCATTAACAAAAAGTCAGTTGTTACTGCTGTTTGCCAGTGGGTGGCAGTGTCCTTATGTTTCTGATTCTCTGTGTCATTGTTTTAACTTCCTTATGCTGGCTGTTTACCATTTATGTTTTGTGCCTGCCACTTACATGGCAACCTCCTGGGTGACCCCCTCTCCCCGCGCTCCCATAGATACATAGATACATAGACAGTGTCGGCAGATAAGGCCCATGGCCCACCTAGTCTGCCCATTTGAGCTTGTAAGTTCAGTTTGTTTTCCTAGAAGTCTGTTTCCTACCCCTGCCCTCTAGGAATTCCTTTATGTCTATCCCATGCATTCTTAAATCCCATGATTGTTTCAGCCCCCACCACTTCCTCTGGCAGGGTGTTCCACTTGTCCACCACCCGTTCTGTGAAGAAATTCTTTCTCATGTTTCCTCTGAATCGTCCTCCCTCCAACTTCATCCCATGCCCTCTAGTCCTGAAACATCTTTTGCTTAAAAATAGTGTTTTCCTGCACCCTGTTCCTCCCCAAGATACTTGTATGTCTCTATCATATCCCTCTCCCTCCTCTCCTCCAGGGAGTACATGTTCAGTTCCTTCAACCTGTCTTCATAGGACTTGTGATGCAACCCATGCACCATCTTTGTTGCCCTCCTCTGAACCTTCTCTACCCTGTCTATGTCCTTACATAGGTATGGTCTCCAGAACTGTACACTGTACTCCAGGTGGGGCCTCACTAGTGTCTTGTATAGCGGAATTATGACCTCCTTTTCCTGCTGGTGATGCCCTGCCTATACATCCCAGCATCCTATTTGCTTTACCTGATGCCTTGTCACACTGTTTCCCTACCTTAGGTCATCAGAGATGACAACCCCAAGATCCCTTTCCGCTTGGTGCATGCTATATCCTCACCCCAAACTGATATATTGTGCCAGGGTTTTTGTGCCCCATATGCATTATCTTGCACTTCTTTGCATTGAATTTCAACTGCCAAACCCTTGACCATTCTTCAAGTTTCTGCAGGTCCCTTCTCATTCTGTCTACACCCTCTGGTGTGTCTACTCTGTTACAGAGCTTTGTGTCATCAGCGAACAGTGAAATTCTGCCTTCTAGATCCTGTGCAATGTCACTGATGAAGATGTTGAATAGGACCGGTCCCAGCACTGATCCCTGATCACTTCATACTAGGCACTGTCACTCTCCTAGGAGGGTCCATTTCATGGCTGTAGAAATCTCATTGTCCCTGAGAGCTGCATTAGCATATGAGAATATGATGCGTAATCAATCTTTAAACTCCCCAGTATGCCTGTCTGCTTAAGTAGTTTTAAAAGAACCAAGTTTTAAGAAGGTGTGAAATGCCACATTTACCTTCAGTGAGTTTTACAAGCTATCTGAGTTGTAATTGTGTCATCAGCGAACAGTGAAATTCTGCCTTCTAGATCCTGTGCAATGTCACTGATGAAGATGTTGAATAGGACCGGTCCCAGCACTGATCCCTGTGGTACCCCACTGGTTACTCTTCCCTCTGTGGAGTGACAGCCATTTACCACCACCCTCTGTGTCCTGCCACCCAGCCAGTTACCTACCCACCACTACTGTCCTGCCCACACCCATATTCCCAGTTTGTGTAATAGTCTTCTATGTGGCACAGTGTCAAAGGCCTTGCTGAAGTCCAGATAGGCCGTGTCCACTGCCCTCCCTGATCCACCTCCCTAGTCACCCAGTCAAAAATTCAATGAGGTTGGTCTGACCGGCCTCCCCTGGTGAAACCATGCTGCCTTAGGTCCTGTAGTCCATTGACAACCAGATGTTCCACCAATCTCAGTAGTGCTTCCATGATCTTTCCCATTACCGAGGTGAGGCTGACTGGTCTGTAGTTCCCTGCTTCCTCTTTGTTCCCACTTTTGTATAAGGGGACTACATCTGCAGTCCTCCAGTCTTTGGGTACCTCCCTGTTTCCAGTGATTGGCTGAACAGGATAGCCAGAGGTTCAGCCACCACCTCTCTTAGTTCTTTAAGGACCCTGGGTGCACCCATCTGGCCCCATTGCTTTATCAGCTCTTATTACTTCCAGTTCCTTCAGGACCCTTTCTCGTGTAAAGGGACTTGTGTCCATTTCTGCACCATTCTCACCCCTTGTACCCTTCTAGACCCATTACCCCTCTTCCTTAGTAAAGACTGAGCAGAAATACCTGTTCAATATGTCAGCTTTATTGTTGTCATCCTCCATGCTCCCATCCTCCCCTTCAGTCTCACTATCCCTCCTTTGTCTTTCTTTTTCACTTATGTACCTGTAAAAGGTTTTGTCCTTTACCCACTGATTTTGCAATGTGTTCTTCTGTCTGAGCTTTGGCTTCCCTTACTGACTTTCCTGCCTCCCTTTGTTTCTCCTGGTACTTCTCCCTATCCCCTTCTGCCTGTGTCTTTTTGTATTGCCTGAATGCAATCTTGTTGGCTTTCACTTTCTTTGCTACCTCTTTGGAAAACCATAATGGTCTCCTCTTCATTTTCCTCTTGCTAACCTGCTTAATGCATAATTCCGTTGTTCTTATAATCCCCATTTTAAATACTGCCCACTGTTCCTCAACCCCTGATTCCTGTCCCATTCCCCTTAATGCCTCTTTTCAAGTATCTCCCCATTTTCCCAAAGTCTGCCCCTAAAATCCAGGATATGTGTTTTGTGTGGTTTGGTTCTGCTCTTTCTGTGATTTCAAACCACAATGACTGGTGGTCACTGTTACCCAGGTGCTCCCCACTGTTACCCCCATCACACTGTCCCTGTTTGTGAGCACAAGGTCTAGTATTGCCTTCTGCCGAGTTGGTTCCATGACCAGTTGTTGAGGAAGGCACCCTGAAGGGAGTCCAGGATAAATCTGCTCCTAGTTGATGCTGCTGCTGGGATGCTCCAGTCCACGTCTGGTATATTGAAGTCTCCAACCAGTACTACCTCACCCTTGTCTGCCATCCTTTGGATGGCTAGCATCAGCTCCCTATCTGTTTCTTCCTCCTGGGCTGGTGGTCTATAGACCACACCTGTGCGGATGGCTGGCCCCATTTTCCTTTCCAGCTTAACCCACAGTATCTCTCCCCCATTTTGTCCCAGTTTGTGGAAATGTTTATAGTGCACTTTGAGACACTGGGGGTGGGTGCTGAGTGCCAGTTGTTGAAGTTTCAGTTTAATGAAGTCAGATGGTGAGCACAGAATGGCTTGTTACTGAGCTGCATGTCTGCTAAACCAATCACAAAGACTGCAGTCAGCAGTTAAGTGGATTAATGCAGTAGCAGGAGAAAACTTGTGAGCTGCATGTCTGCCAAACCAATCACAAAGACTGCAGTCAGCAGTTAAGTGGATTAATGCAGTAGCAGGAGAAAACTTGTGAGCTGCATGTCTGCCAAACCAATCACAAGGACTGTGGTCAGTAGCTGAATGACTTACTATAGTAGTGGGAGAAAACTTATTAAAGGTATGGGTTTACAGGGCCAGAGCAGGGATGGAGGATGTCTGTAACTTGAAACTAAAATAAACTGAATTTTCATGTCAGCTTTTTGTCCCAAGAAAGCGAATGGTATTGAAACCAAGTGACCGGCAGTTACAGTTTCGTGGTTCAATGAACCCACTTGGTTCTCAGGGGAAAGAAAAATGTCATGTAAATTATATTTTTCCTGTGTGCTACAAATGTCTGTCTTTTAGAATATCATTGTGGGTCACGTTACTGTTTGTGGGACAGCAGAGGAGGACTTTCGTGAAGGCTAGCTGGAATCCATGTAGCGAGTGCCAAGCAGGGTCTGTGCAGCAGGCTTAGTGGAGTGATTTGCATTAAAAATAGAGGCGGTCATCTGTGTGCTAGGACTAGACCCATGATGTTGTATTGGGATAACATCATGGGTCCAGTCCCAGCCTGACCAATCAGAGGCCAGAATTCTTTCTTGCCATTGTATAATTTTCTTTATACAATGTAGAAAGCTATATTGTGTACAAGCCAACAAAAAATGGGCATTCGGTCCTACAGATTTTCTGAACTGTATGTGTGTGGCCAACATGGCTTCCCTTTTACTTTAGAAAAAAAATGCAAGATTATTATAAAATACAGAATTAAATTTTGTGTTTCTGGGGGAAATCATACCCCTCTCTTTTTTAGATTAACAAAGCCTTATATTTGCCATTGGGTGTTGGCAGTTTCTCCTTCAGACCAAATATCATAAAAGGTTTAAAAATAATTACAAAACAGTTTACATGAAAATAAACATGATATGCCTAAAGTTTAGTTTTTGCATTTCCTGTTTAGATTGAGCAGTAAATTCCAATATCCTATTTTCATTTTATAAGTATATCAAATGCATAAGGACAACTCATTTCATGGACAGTTATAAACGTAAACCTGCTTTTGTCTCTTCTCCCCATCTTTTTCTAAAAATTAAATAAATAAAACTGTCAACTTGTCCACATTGCTTACAGTCTCAAAGTGGGTATAATAATTGACAACTACAAGCAAGTCGTGTGGAAGCAAAGTTTCTCCATGCACAGCATTTTAATGCTACCACTAGATGGTGCACTGGGTCAGTTTAATTGTAGGCTGCATTTCCAATTTCAGGTTGATTCTGATGACTTAGCTCAACAACACAAAATTCAACAGAGAAAAGCATAAAATAGTTAAATACTCAGGTCTGCAACTAGTAGATAAACATCAAATCAGGCTGGTATAGCTGCTGCTAGTGCAAGGACCCTGAGTTTGCTTTCCAGCATTGCTGGTCAGGTTAAACTTAATGTTAATCAATTTGCAGCACTGCAGCACATTTTAAAATTGCAGAGCAGGGGTATTTAGATTTTTCTTTGTGAAATGCAACCAACATTTAACTATGTGAATTGCCATGTGTCTTTTTAGACAGTGGCTTACCCTACTCTTACCAGTGGGTGGCAGTGCATACTGATGGACATGCTGAAGAAGAGGTGAAAAAACATTATATCCTCAGGAGAAATGTTGTTTTAAGATTAGGCACTGTAACTATCTAGAAAAAAAACTGTAGCTCCCTGTGCACGAAACAACCTTTGTTTTCGAGCAGACAACTGTCCCACACTTCATTCTCAAATGATAAGAATGTACAGTTATTGTAAAATGTTGTGAATCAGCATTTAGAAATGTATGCATGTTTTGAATTTACTGTTGTTTTATTTTATTTATTTGAAAATGGTAACTTAGAGAGAGATACACTGAGCTGAGCATCTTTATGGTGTGATCCGAGGAAAGGTCAAGGGAGTACAATAATACAGTGTGCACAGCAACAGTGTAACAGTACAAGTCAGTACAAGATGTATCCAAGTTAATATGAATACCAGAACAATAACAATGGAAGTTGCCAAAATGAAGTACAGTGAACAGCGCTGAAGTGCAAAATAAGTGCAAGTGCAGGTAGACACAGAGCAGCTTCTGTAGACTGTGGGGAGGAGGCTAAGTCATGCAGGGTCAGGAACCTGGTAGAAGCAAGCACAGGGAAGGAGGGTATCACTGAGGATGACAGGTAGAGGACTAGCAGGAGTTGGGGGCAGGGAGATGTTTTAGCTAGTGCTTATGGGAGAGAAGAGCAGGGAGAGACAGAGAGATGAGGGTAGCAGGTTCCAGAGTGAGGGAAGGCAAAGGAGAAAGTAGACAGACCAGCCGAGGACTGTGGAAAGGGAAGGGAGAAGGCACGAGTGTCCCTGCAGAGGATTGAGTAGTAGGCAGAGGGATGGGAAAGAGGAGGGATGAGAGATATGTATGAAAGGAACCAAAGTAGAATTTGGAGATGAAAGAGGCAAAGTGGAAATGGCGATGTGAGGGCGAAAGGGGAATGAACAGGGAGGCGTAGAGGAAGCAGTGGTGAGTACAAAGTGGGGAGTTGGTAGCAAAGTGACAGAAGGTGTTACAGAGGGTGTTCAGCCTGGTGACAGAAGAGGAGGGGCAGCGTTGTAGACCACATTCACATAGTCAACAACTGGAAAAAACATTTTGGTAACCAGCTCCCAGTGGACCTGGAGAGAAAGCAATCTTTATTGTGGTACAAGGTTCCAAGTTTGGGGCGGAGCCTGGAGTGGATGGCATCAGTGTAGGTAGAGAAGTCAAACTTTCTGTCTAGCGACACACCAAGGTACTTGAAGGAAGAAACCACTTCAAGAGGGGTGCCAGCCAGAGTGGTAAAGATGGGTAGAGGGGGAATGTCTTGCCAGTTTCTGACTGGTGCTGAAGGTCATGGACACTTATTTTTTTTTGTGTTGACATGGAGTTGGTTAGAAATGACCCAGGGCAGGACATTGTTAAAGTCATGCTGGACAAGCCTTCCATGGCCTGGGTTGAAGGGCCAGAGGAGTAGATAACTGTGTAATCTGCATACATATGGATATGTGAGTTGCGCAAGCAGAGGGTAGATCATTCAGGAAGATAAGGAAATAGATGAGAGCTATAATGTAGTCCTGTAGGACCCCAGCCTGGACAGAAAGAAGAGGTGACAGGGCACCTCTTACCTGTACTGATTGTCGATGGCACATGAGGAAAGAATGGAACCAGTCAACAATGGGAGCTCAGAGGCAAGCAGAAATCTTGTCCAGGAGGAGAGGGTGGGCCACTGCCTCAAAGGCTTTAGTCAGATCAATGAAAATAGCTGTTGTGATGTGCCTCTGATCCATCCCAGTGAAGATAGAGTCATTGACAAGTTGCAGGGAAGATAGTGGTTGAATGGGGCTTCTGAAAACTACAGTGAAAGGGGAAGAGAAGAAGTAAGAAGAGTGGAGGAAATCAGCAAGCCTGTAATAGACTAGTTTCTCTTGCAGCTTTGCAAGAAAAGAGAGACGGGAGATAGGATGGAGGAAAGGATGATCAAAATTAGCAAATTTCAATTTTTCAGAATTTCATGAAATTCTTCCAATTTTATGAAATTTTGTGAAATTTTCCAAATTTCTTTAATTGGTTATGTCTCATTCTGTCTTACAGCTAGATGTCTGACATTTGGCATGCATACTGTTTGGAAGTGGCCCTAAATGTATGCCAACTTGGACATTTGGATGAGAGGCAGGAATGTTATAAGGGCTCAAGGTCTGGTAATTTATTATTCATGTGAACATTTCTGAAAATATTTTTACATTTACAACTTAGCCACCTTTCGAGGTAAATAGTTGAAAATGTACATGCACACTTTCCAGGAAGAGTCTTAGAAAATGCTAAGTAGTTGGCTATGTAAATAGTGAGTTACAGGAGTTCAAAATTTCACAATTTAAATGTTTGTTAGCTTATGTGAAACTTTTTCAGTATATATGGATGTTTATAGTTCCAGTTGTTGCAGGTACACATTCAAATTGTAGCATGCATACCAAAAAGAAATATGTCCAGAAATCTACTGAAGCTTGATAAACGTAGTTTAGCAGGTCACTTTTTATAACTCAAGTTTATTCAGATTACAAAGAACCCAAGTACAATAGAGAAAACAGACAAAGCAGCCATGACAATGCATCTAGTCCATATAGGTGGAATACAGAAAAACAAATAGAAAGCATTTCAAGGCAAAAAACAAATATAGAGCAGTCTGAATACAGCGATGTTTTGTCCTGTAAATTCCGACACACACTACTACATGCCATATAAGGTACAAAGGGTTTAAAGAACATTATGGCAATATTCAAGTATTCAAACTTGGCCTCTCAACCCTGGCCAGATTGCAGTAATACAAGAAAAGGAAAAAAAGAATGCACAGCTGTCAACCCAACAAGCATAAATAAGTGCACTGCTCAGAGTTCCCAGCAGGTGTTTAATTGGTAGCATAATGGAAGATTTGAGAAAACCAAAAAATCTCCAAAAATTACCGTTGAGGACAGAAGAGGAGAAAGTACAAACAGGGTCCATTGTGTACTGAAGTAAAGGCTGGATGGAGTGAGAGGGACGTTAAAGGAAGCTAGTGCAAATGGTCCATCTGCAAGGTCACCCGCTTCTCCACCAAATGTGGCAAGATCAGCATGGACAAAGGATGGGGCTTAACCCGCCCCCCCGGTGTGCCACAACTGGGGGTCCAGGGAATGCCTGATCTACTCAGTGTCAGGTGCCTCCCAGCTGTCTTCTCACACTATCCATGGGTTCCAGATGGTTCTGAAAGATTCCTCACAAAGGTGCAGTTTAGCTGTTGTTGCTTCCAGATCTAGAATGTTCCTAACTCTGTTCACCCATTCCAGTAAGACTAGGGGTTCCCTCTTCAGCCAGTGGGCAGTAATACAATTTAGAGCAGCTGCAGAAAGGATCAGTGGCAGTTTTCTTTTAGGAGAGGGAGACTCACCATAACAGGGAAACCCAATACCCAGTCTGTAAAATTAATAGGTATGTCTATGGACAAAATCTGTTGTACTGCTGATCGTATGTCAGACCAAAACTGGGCAAGTTTTGGGCAACCCCTCAGAATATGCTAATGCATTCCCATGGCTCCACATGGCCTCCAGCAATCCTCAGTGTAGGAAGTGTTGCAATGCTTGGTCACTGAAGGGGTCTGAAAAAAATGCACTAAAATCCTCCAATAGAATTCTCTCCAAGTTGGAGAAGAGGTGACTCTCCAACCCTCCGTCAACCTATGAAGCCAGTCACCCAATAATATCTGGCCCAGAATCTTCTTTTCTCAAGCAAGTTACATTTTTTCCAGGGGCCTAGCTTCTGGGGAGGTCTCAAAAGATTATAAAGATGGGAAATGCATCTGATTTTTACTTCTGAGGTGGACACATTTTGAATAACATCTTCCCAGGGAGTAACCAAGCATGTAACAAGTGCTGTATGGTCAGCTTCTCTAATGAAGTGCTGCACCTGGAGGTACCTGTGGAAATCAACATCCTGGAGGTTATATTTGACCTATAATTGTTAAAAGGGCATGCAGGCACCTGCCTCAAGGAATTGTGCAAAATGCAATAAGCCCTTATACTCCCACATGACATACCCCAGATCTAGCCGAGGTGGGAGGAAGGAAGAGTGGTGCCAGATAAGGGACAGAGGGCCCAGAGTTGCCGTGGGGGCCAAAGTTTGCCTTACCCCCGCCGCATCCTCAGAGTATGCTGGGTCCAGGGTTGCAGATTAAAGCTTAGATACCATCTCTAGGTCACATTTTTTGTGGATACTTTAGAAAATACTTATTTATTTATTAAATTTTGGTGACCGGGTAGGCCCACTGAGCCCCGAAGGTCCCTTTTTCAGGGGCGACCCGGGATAACAATACAAGATAAAATACAGTGGAGAAAAACTTTTGATTACATAGGCTGTTCAAGCATAAAGATCTTATTGGCAAAATTTACTCAAAAATTGATGCATAATAGGTAACGCCAATAGAATTCCATTGAGGAATTTAACTTTTACAAAGCACTTATCACCAGTTACTCACCTCATCTGCACTTATGCCACAATAGCTTAAGTTTCAGCTAGTTGTAAAGTTGGCGTCACTTGGTGCCACTGTTTTCAAATGGTAAGAATACACAGTACAGTGCTCTGTACAGGGCTGTTAAAGAGTCAGCAGGTGGCATTGTAGGTAAGCAAGGTTGCACGTGTATGTGCTTCTACAAGTCATTTAGTCAGTGGGCTCTAGTGGTTAACTGGCATATTGCAAGAAGTCAGGCTGGTGTACAGTGATGTCCTTAACTATTCTTCATGGTTCATCACTCAAGATTATTACAATGGAGCCTCCTATGAATGCTACCTTATTGCCGTTTTACCCACCTTTTCCTTTCTCTACAACTGCAGCTCAAGTGTGTGGCTGGGCAAATGTATAGACACGCTTCAACAAAAGTATCACAACATTCCACAATTTCACAAAGCTCATGAAACCTAGTATTTGTTTGTAGTTGAACTGTGTGTTGGTCATTTATATTTCAAACTCAATAAAGTGCATTTAATTTTAAAAAAAAGCTTGTGAAATTAAACTATAATTACTGGTGTTATTTTGGAATCTTTGGCTCTTATGCTTTGGCCAGCATTTCAGCAAGAGATTAGAAGGTTGACACACACAATCTCTTTTTTTCCATATTGGGTTTTCTCCCAGCAGGCAGCTCATCTCTCAGGGATATATCTTGTTTATTACGAGTATACCCTCTTCAGGCTGAAACTGACTATAATCCAGATTCGATAGCTACTGGGTTTTCTCACATATTTTTTCTCTTGCACCTTCCCTGCTTGGGGTGGTGCCTCTGTCAGCCTCACATAGCCTCAGCTTCTTCTTCTCAGGAGCAAACTCTTTGGTCCAGCTGCAAGGATAGCTTTGTTGGAGGAACCCTCCCCAACTGAGAAGCACTGCTGAGCAGCTGCTGTCTTGGCCATGGCCCGCCTCCCAATGTGACTTCTCGGGCTCTCTTCTGAACCTGGACCACTAGCATGGCAGCATGACTCTCTGCTGCTGGGCCATTGGGGTGGCTCATAGCCTAATAGTTAGGGTCAATGAACCTAACAAAATTGGTGCTATTCCTTTTTCTAGTTTTAAAGCTACAGGTGCTTAAAATTCTGCAGTTTACATAACTGTAAAATGTAATTTTAAACATTTCTGAATGTTTGGATGCTTATAACTCAGTCACCATCAATGACAGAGATGTGATGCTTGGTATACTTCTGTATAGATCTTGGTAAAGTCACCAAACCAAATGTAGTGCATGTTGGACAACCAAATTGGTAGATGGTGGGAAAATGCTTTTTAAAGTTAGTGGAAATAAATGAAATCACAATCTTGTTGAAATGTCAAGAAATTGTCATGTCATGTTAATGAAAGTGAAATCAAAATTTTGCCAGAATTTCACCAGTGGAAGATAAATTTCACCCAGCCTTACAGTACAGTAGATGGAAGTAACCAGCGGGTCACCTACTTTGTGTAGAAGGAAAACTTCGGCAATCTTCCATGGCTGAGCAGCAGAGCAGAGAGAGAAGGAGGTGTTGAGAAGATAGGTAAGGGAAGAGGTAATGGCAGGATCAGAAAGATAGAAAACTTTAGGTTTCAGGCCATCAGGACTAGATTTGGACGAGCAATGAAGGTCAGTTTGTGCAAATCTAATAAAAAAAGAAATCAGAAAAAGGTTTTGTTCTTCTTGTGTAGTACCTCAAAGTTGGGCACAACAGAAAATGGGTATTTTCCTTTTTTCCTCCATTCCTCCATCTTCTCTATTTCCTGCCCCTTCCTGAAGCCTCACAGCCACTCCCTGCCCCTTTGTTTAATTTTTGTGACATTTGGCACTGAGAAAGGGATCATGGACAGGAGACCCTCCCTGCAGGGCATGTCATGCCCCAATCCCTAGGCAGAATCAGGACCTCCCACCCTACAAAGGGCTGGGGAGTGGCAGAAAAACGTGGAGTTGGCAGCATAGCTGAGAGGGTGGAGGACATGGGGAGCACAGACAAGGAAAAAAGACAAGTACCTGCACTGTGTTCGTGGCTCCCCCAGTATCACTCCCTTCCAGCATTAGTCAGTGGCGAGGTGGCAGCAGGGCCGGTCAGGTGGAGTGTGGCTCCCAGACATGACCTGCCCCTCTGGGCAGAGCCCCGATTAGCAAGAGAGGAGATAAATGGTGGACAGACCAAAATGTGCAGCAGAAAATGGGCCTGGGTGGATATTGTGCCCCAGATTTCGTAGTTCCACCACAGCAGCTACAGCAGTTGAAAAGAAGAGCTGGGTGGGAATGCAGCTGCTCTGCCAGGTTTTCTGCCTCCTCCTCCCAGCAGCACTGGAGTCTCAGCCATGGCGGTGAGTGGGCCGAGTGCCCTATTTTGAATTACACTCGAGCCAGGGGTGCTGGGGAGTGGGGAGGGGGAAAAAAAGGAAACAGGGAAAAAATACTTAAAGGGCCAGTGCCCTAGTAAGAAGAAGGGGAGGGCAGACACAGTGGGCTCCCTAAGTAAGCTGCCAGCCCTAAGGGAAAGGAGAATTTAAAGGCAGTGGGCCAAGTGCCCCACGAAGGGAGGAGAAGGCCCTGGGTATGTCCAAAGCTCAAAAAGTTACTTTTGTTTTTGTGTTATGTTACTTTAAAGTGTCTCCAGGGGATGGACAGTCTGAGCTAAACAGCAGCTCATCCCAAAACTAAAAGGACAGGGTGCCATGACTTAGAAGCCCCATGGGGGGAAGGGGCATGCTGAGAGGGTCCAAGGTTGACAGGGGTGGCTATTAATATTGATACCATTGGTCAGGTCTGAAAAAATAGCAAGGAAAGGGGAAGACCCTTAAAGGTGCAGTGCCCTTTGGAGAGGGGGGGAGGGTTGGTCTTATGGCCTAAGTGGCCCAGTGAGTTACGTGTAAGTGTTCTGGGCCCCCACCCAAACTGAACTGTGCTGTTGCTGCCTGGCATCCCCTAAAGACTATATCCTTTGCAAGAACTGAACTGTCTGCCATGTCTGATAATCAGCCCTCACACCTCCTGAGACTGAGCGGTCTAACTAGTGACCATCCGCCCTGAGGATCCTTTTGAACTGTTGCAGATGAGAGAGGACCACCACCCCTTTTAGTACTCTGCCTCTCACCATACTCCACCTTAGCACTTACGCTCTCTGACAAAGCCACCAGGCCGTAGCCTCTGCCTTGGTTTTTTTTTTCCTTTCTCTTTCTTCTTTCATTCCCTTTTCCTTTTTCACAATCTCTTTTTCTCCCTCCATCCTGGCTACTAGGTCACACTAAAGCACTGTATTATTAAGTCTCTCTTGATGTACCAACCTTTAATGTTCATACTGTCATTTATGTATGTGCCCTGTTGAAAGCTATGACATGGAACCTTTGTAAAAGAGCCTTGGCTCAGAGGTATTGTAATCCTAGACTGAAATAAATAAATAAAATTAAATAAAGACAGGCAGAAAAATCTGAACTGTTTGCATGCTTCTGAACTGTGTAACCGAGCAGTGTCCATGCATACTTGATGCCCAGCATTGCCTGGGTTGCCCAGATCAGCTAATTCAGAGCCTGACACTGACCCAGGGGGTCCCCAGCCCATCCTCCATCTGCAGCAGAACTGTCTCCGTGACAAGAACCCACCTGAAGTTCCATCACAGTGTTCCAGCATCAGTCCTGCGACAGTAAATGTAGACAGCTGCTAGTCTGGTATCCAGTAGTGAGTCAGCTTAGGAGCTACCCTGGCTGAAGCATGAGGGACTCCAGTTAATGTTGTGCATGCCCTTTTCTTATTTTGCTGGCCATCTGTAAGGGTGCGCATACCCATGTCACTCTGTAGAGGCCACCCGTAGATTGTGCCTCCAGCAGTCTTCTTGTTTAGGGGTGGTCTAGGTGCCAGGGACCTGTCAGTGGTCATTGCTGCAGATCATCCAAAGAACCATCTGCCAACCAGAAGTCTTCAGCTTCTTGCCCAGAGCTGCAGAGGATCTTTTAGTTCTTCCTTGTCCAGCTAGCTGTGTTCTTCCTTGTGTTCTGTTCATCTGGGGGACACCCCATTATGGCCTGTTTGTAAAAAGAGCTTTGTGAATTCAGTGCCAAAAAGTGTGCAGTGATGCACATGGGGCATAAGAACCTACAAGCAGCATACACTGTGGGAGGGATGTAGTTATGCCAACTGAGCAGGAGAGGGATCTGGGGATCTTAGTATCAACCAACCTTAAGGTAGGAGATCAATGCAACAAAGCGGTGGGAAAAGCGAATAGAATGTTGGTGGCATTGAGAGGGGCATAACAAGCAGAAGGAGGGAGGTACTGATGTCTCTTTATAAAGTCATGGTGAAACTGCACCTGAAGTACAGGGTCCTGTTCTGGAGACCACACCTAAGCAAGGACATAGATGGGATTGAGAGGGCGCAAAGAAGGGCAACCATGATGCTTCACATTATGCGGGGGAAGTCATATAAAGAGAGGTGGAGGGAATTGTATATGTACCCATTAGAGACTAAAAGGGAGAGGGGGATATGATAGAGTCATTTAAGTAAAGGAAGGGGATCAATAAGGCAAGGGAGGGGAGCATATTTAAGAGGAAGGTTGGAGTTAAAACTAGAGGGCATAGTCTAAGATTGGAGGGAGGAATATTTAGGGGCAATGTGAGGGGATGTTACTTCACAGAGAGGGTGGTGGAGGCCTGGAATAAACTACTGGAAGAAGTGGTGGGGGAAGAAATGGTGAAGGGATTCAGGAGGGCATGGGACAGACATAAGGTGTTGGCAAGTGGGGAGAGTTGGAGGTCCCATGACATAGGTAATGAGTAAGAGGGAAGGGACAGACTCGATTGGCCAGAAGGTCCTTTTCTGACACCAGACTTCTATGATCTTATGATTCTATGAATGTGCACATTCTGATCAGTTGATTCATCACAAAGCCCAGGCTTGGTTCATCCACCACCTGTCATCTCTACCAAGTGCACTCAGAACTTGGACTTAAAAGGGTTAACCCCCTGTTCTTGGTTCAACCAATTGTTCGTCTTAATCGTATTGCTTTATTGTTGAATCTATTATCTTGTAGTATTGTAGAACAGCTATTTTGTTATTCTTCTCATCCCTTTTAAATAAATCCTTCTGCATCTTGGTCACTGAGTAAGCTTCCTGCCTCTCCTTCTAGATTTGTGTGGCCTGTCCTAAAATTTTTAGGGTTCCTTTAACTTGCTACATTTGGTGCTGTGAGCAGGATAAGAAACATCAAGGAGTCCAAAGCTTGAAGCTACCCACACCAAGATGCCCACAAGACAGGAAATGGAGTGGGATACCTACTGTGTTATGCAAGAGGAGCTGGCCTGGGTGGCATATCAAGTGCGGGAGCTGGCGGCACTTGTCGCAGAAATAGGCAAGGGGCCCAGCCCCAGGTTTGGCAGCATCCACGCTGGTCCAGGAGTAAAAAGAGAAGCCGAGGTTGAAGATGCATGGATCAATGGGTGGAGCAGGGCAGGACGATGCACCCAGGCAAAGAAATCATGGGGTCCATTTAGCGACCTTGTGAGCGGAATAATGCCAGAAGCAGTGAAGTCAAGAGAGATCAGCACCAGCTGTATGAAGATACTAAAAGGGAGATGTGGAGGATTAAGTGGCACAACCAAGCTGTCATGGCACCTTCAGGAGACCCATCCAGAGTTCCAGATGTCCAAGTGGAGGAGCCTTATACATGGTGAGTGCTGTCACCTGTGATGTGAGGCAGCAGGTTCCAGATTGTAATGCCCAAAGGGAGGTCCAGTACCAGGAGCTTATACAGTGGGTTGTAACATACACCAAGCAGAATACTGAACTGTGAAAATAACATAAAGACCTCAAAAAGACTGTCCAACAGCGAGATCATAGATACATAGACAGTGTCAGCACATAAGGGCCTATGGCCCACCCAGTCTGCCCATTTGAGCTTGTAAGTTCAGTTTATGTTTTCCTAGAAGTCTGTTGCCCCTTACCCCTGACCTCCAGAATTCCTTTATGTCTATCCCATGCATTCTTAAATCCCTGAATTGTTTCAGCCCCTACCACTTCTTCTGGCAGGGTGTTCCACTTGTCCACCACCCATTCTGTGAAGAAATTCTTCCTCACATTTCCTCTGAATCGTCCTCCCTACAACTTCATCCCATGCCCTCTAGTCCTGGAACATCTTTTTCACTTAAAAATAGTGAATTCCTGCACCCTGTTCCTCCCTGTAAGATACTTGTATGTCTCTATCATATCCCCTCTCTCCCTCCTCTCCTCCAGGGAGTACATGTTCAGTTCCTTCAACCTGTCTTCATAGGGACTTGTGATGCAATCCATGCATCATCTTTGTTACCCTCTCTGAACCTTCTCTACCCTGTCTATGTCCTTGCGTAGGTAAGGTCTCCAGAACTGTACAGTGTACTCCAGGTGGGGCCTCACTAGTGTCTTGTATTGTGGAATTATGACTCCCTTTTCCTGCTGGTGATGCCCCTGTCTATACATCCCAGCATCCTATTTGCTTTACCTGCTGCCTTGTCACACTGTTTCCTACCTTGAGGTCAACAGAGATGATAACCCCAAGATCTCTTTCCTGCTTGGTGCATGTTATATCCTCACCCCCAACTGATATATTGCGCCAGGGTTTTTGTGCCCCATATGCATTATCTTGCACTTCTTTGCATTGAATTTCAACTGCCAAACCCTGACCATTCTTCATGTTCTGCAGGTCCTTCTCATTCTGGTCTACACCTCTGGTGTGTTTACTCTGTTACAGAGCTTTGTGTCATCAGAGAACTTCAAATCAGAAGATTAAGGAGCAGGCTGTGCAAACCCCACGCCATGAAGAGGCTGCAGCCTGGTGCACCAAAATCATCCAATACTATAACGTTATGACCAAAAAACTGAGCTGTGTGCTGTTCATCAAAATGCAGGAGGAGATCAGACAACACTTGGTGGGTTACAGGCATCCTTGCCAAAGGAGGAGGTGCCCAGCTAAATGCTGTATGTCCCCAGGAATTGTCAAGATGCCCAGAGCCCAACACCCTAATAGTGTTGGATGAGCCAACCAGCCAGCATCTGCATCCAGAGTCTCCTCAATCTTGCCCAGCACCCAAGACCAAATCAGAGAAAGAACCAGGTCCTGTTTGGGCCACAGTAACAAATATCAGTTTGAAAAGCCTGCAGACTGTTCCCCCCATCCAGATGTCAGCCCTGGCAATAAACTCACACCACCAGAAGGAAAAGGGGACCCTGGCCTTGAGCAGAGCCTAAGCTACAGCCAGTCAAAGGGTGTATACAGGCCAAAACAATAGGAGAGAGCTGAACAATACCTGTGATAAAGAAACACTGTTGCCCATAGGAGAGCGAGTACTGGTGAGGTTCTGGGGGGAGAAAGACTCATCTCCAAGGTGGGAACCTGACCCATATGTCATCGTGCACATCCCTTTCCCCAAAATGTACAGCTACCATCTCCAAGCCTTGGAAGAAATGCAAAAGCTAGTACACTGAATGCACCTAATGTCCTGCCCAGTTCCTGTCAAAACAAATGGAGGGATCACTAAGGAGAGGCAGGAACCACTCCCGAAAGGTACTGCAAGGCTGTCCATCCCCCTTCATGGTTCATTTTGTTCTTTAGATTAAAAACGTTAAAGTACACCAGGAAAAAAGTAATGTGTCAGGTAGACTAGGTAAACAATTTCTAGTACTACAATGTTGTTTGTGTTTTTAAAACTCCAAACAATAATTAATCCCATACATGGGGAAACATGTTTAAGAGGGGGTGAATTTTAGTACCCTAAAGTTAGGGGTACAACAGAAAATTGGGGACCATCTCCCCAACATGGAGATTTTTCTTTTTTCCCCTATTCCCCTCTATCTTCCTCCATTTCCTTCCCCCCTTCGTGAAGCCTCAGAGGCCCTCCGTACTCCTTTGTTTAATTTCACACCATTCAGTGCTGAGAAGAGGTGTTGTGGGCAGGAAACCTTGCCTGCAGGGCTTGTCATGCCCAATTCCATGGCCAGAAGCCAGGCTCTCAAATGCCCTACAAAAGGGCCAGAGTGTGGAAATAAAACTGGAGTTGTCAGCATAGTTGAGAGAGTGGAGGACATGGGGAGCATGGACAAGGAAAAAAGACAAGTACCTGCATTGTGTTCAAGGCTCCCCTAGTGTCTCTCCCCTCCAGCTTTAGTCTGGAGTGAGGTGGCAGCAGCAGCAGGGTCGGTCAGGTGGAGTGTGGCTTCCCAATGTGACCTGTCCCCTCTGGGCAGAGCCCTGATTAGCAAGAGGGGAAAGAAAATGCAGATGGACAAAAATATGCAGCAGAAAATGGGCCTGGGAGGAAAGTGCACCCCAGACCCTATAGTTCCTTCCCAACAGCTGCAGCAGTTGAAACGAAGGGCCAGCTGGGAGTGCGGCTCCTCGGCACGACGGCCAGGCTTCTTGCCCCCTCCCAGCAGCATTGGAGTCCCAGCTGTGGTAGTGAGTGAGCTGAGTGCCCTATTTTGAATTACACTGGTGCCATGGGTGCTCGGGAGTGGGAAGCGATAAAAAGGAAATGGAGAAATAATATTTATTTTTTTATTTTATTTTATTGAGGTTTCAGGAAAGTACCTTTGAGTCAGAGACTCCTTTGCAAAGGTTTCATGTCACAGAAGTCAGATACAAAACAGACAATACATGGTAATTCATCTTCACATATAAAGGGCCAGTGCCCTATTAAGAAGGGGGGTGCAGTGGACCCCCTAGGCAAGCTGCCAGCCCTGAGGAAAAGGGAATTTAAAGGCAGTGGCCGAGAGTGCCCCCAGAGGGAGGAATTTTATTACAATTTCATCAAAACACACATAGGACCATCAGTGTTATATCACACTAATCAAAAACAAGTAAAAAAATCATAAATAACTGAAGTATATACAGTGTTCAAATCACACTATACAAAACCAATCTGAGGAATCTAAAGAGAGCAACAAAAAAAAAGTGTTAAATGCACACTGGAAGGTAGGACCACAAAATTCACTTAATATCAAATTAACTACCACTCACTACTTCATTTATACTTAATGAAGATATTAAAACCCTTCCACCACTAAAAAAACTTTTAATACAGAGTGAAATGCCACATCCTAACTATAAAGTTTAGCCATGGCCTGAGAGATCAGAACCCGAACAGTGTCACATGGCATCACCCTTTGCTAGAGAACCCATTGACACCTACTTTGCCACAAATAATACTTTAGGCAACATATAAGAACAGTCAATGTGTTGGAATGATATTGAACACCTAAGTGATCATATTGTCCAAGTGTTAAAAATTCATAAGTCATATTGGACAGCCACTGCATGTTCCAAGAATGCGTTAGGTGAGTCCATAGAGGTTTAAAAAAAGAACAAGTAAATAAATAATATTCTGTAGTTTCCTCTTAATTAATGCATTCCATATAAGGACAATTTCATTCATCCAAAACCTTATGTTTAGCATTACCCTGAACATTTATTCTCCCATAAATCGAAAGTCATAGGTGTTCCCACACAAAAGGGGGAATCCTAGAGTTAAGTAGCTGGGCTAACACCAGATGGTTATTCTGGAGAGAACAGTTCTTAAAGGTGGGGTCAGTAGGAGAAACTAAAGCCATGACAGCACTATAAAGTTGTTGACCAGAACTCTGAATAATAAGTTGCTTGGAGATACCCCATTTATACAATTTAGCAAACTCTTGATGAAAAAATTCAGGCACATGTAGATGGACTGACAAATGCGGAGGGGTAACTCCCCAAGCCATCAAATATCATAATAAAATATTTTGAGTCCAATCATTGTGGAGGTTTTGGGATGGGAGGAAGGCCCAGGTGTGGTCAAAGTCCAAAAGTTACTTCTGTTTTGATTTTATGTTACTTTTAAAGTGTCTCCAGGGAATGGACAGTCTGAGATAAACAGCTGCTCATCCCAAAATAAAAGGACAGGGATGCCATGACTTAGAAGCCCCATGGGGAAAGGGGCATGCTGTGAGGGTCCAGGCCTGACAGGGGTGGCTATTAATATTGATAACATAGGTCAGATTTGCAAAATAGCCAGGAAAGGGGAAGACTCTTAAAGGAGCATTACCTTTGAGGGGGAGGGTTGATCCTGTGGCCAAAGTGGCCCAGTGAGTTATGTGTAGGTGTGCTGGCCCCCACCCAAACCAAACTGTGTTGTTGCCTGCCTGGTGCCCCCTAAACACTGCACCCTTTGCAGGAACTGTACTGTCTACTTTAAAAAAAATCTGAACAGTTTGCTTGCTTCTGAACTGTATTACTGAGTTGCGTCTTTGCATACCTGATGCCCAACATTGCCTTGGTTTCACAGACCAGCTTCTTCAGAGCCTGAAGGTGACACAGAGAGGTCCCTGGCCCATCCATCATCTGCAGCACAACTGTCTACAGTGACATGAACCCGCCTCAATGTTCCATCACAGTGTTATGCATCAGTCCTGTGACAGTAAGTATTGAGAACCACTGGTCAGGTATCCAGTAGTGAGTAAATTAGAAGCCACCCTGGTTCAAGTATGAGGGACCCTATTAAGAAAAGGGGGGGTGCAGCGGACCCCCTAACCAAGCTGCCAGTCCT
Source organism: Neoceratodus forsteri (assembly GCA_016271365.2). Lineage (NCBI taxonomy): Eukaryota > Metazoa > Chordata > Ceratodontiformes > Ceratodontidae > Neoceratodus > Neoceratodus forsteri. Next base: position 75,602,786 of record JADMNL010000022.1, read on the forward strand.
GAGGGAAAGGGGAATTTAAAGGCAGTGGACTGAGTGCCCCACAATGGGGGGGAAGGCCCCGGGTGTGGTCAAAGTCCAAAAAGCCACTTCTGTTTTGGTTTTATGTGAGTAAATTAGGAGCCACCTTGGCTCAAGGATGAGGGACCCCAGTTAACTTTGTGTATGCCATTTTCTTATTTTGCTGTCCATCCGTAAGTGTGCACATACCTGTGTTGTTCAGAAGACTACCTGAAGATTGTGCTGCCAGCATTCTTCTTAATGAGGGGTGGTCTGGGTATTGGGGACCTGCCAGTGGTCCTTGCTGCAGATCATCCAAAGAACAATCTGTCACCCAGAAGTCTTCAGCTTCTTGCCTGAGCTGCAGAGGATCACCAAGTTCTTCCTTGTCTAGCTAATAGTGTTCCTCCTTGTGCTCTGTTCATCCAGGGATGTCCTGTTATAGCCTGGTTGTAAAAGTGCTTTGTGGGGTCAATGCCCACCTGCTAATCAAGCTGACTCATTGCAAAGCCCAAGCTTGGTTCATCCACCATCTGTTATCTCAACTAAGTGCTCACAGAACTTGGACTAAAAGGGGTTAACTCTCTGTTCTTAGTTTTATCTGTTGTTGGTCCTAGTCATATTGCTTAGTTGTTGATTATGTTATCTTGTAGTGTTGTAGAACAGTTATTTTGTTATTCTTCTCATCCCTTGTAAATAAACCATTCTTCATCATGGTCACTGAGTAAGCTCCCTGCCATTCCTTCCAAATTTGTCTGGCCTGTCCTAAAATTGTTAGGGAACTTTCTGCTTGCTACACTTGAATATTTGGGGAATTCTCACTTTTCAACTGTAGTAGTGTTATTTTATTATAAAGAGATGTGAATATTGTGTCAGTAGAACACACTGCTCTGTCAGCCTGACTCAAAGCTTGCATTAAAAATTATATTTCTAGCCCTCATGGATCTAAAGTTAGCCTTTTGCAAGATCGTTTATTTGAAAAAGTTATCTTTTGAACTGTTAGGGACACTGATTTGTTTTATTGAAAGCTTGGAGTCAGGCCAACACAGGTGAGTACTACTATAAAATGAGTAGGAAAAATGCTAAAAGCTGACTGGTGAAGAGCCAGTTTCGTATGTGATGTTATCCCATCACAACCTCAAAGATTAAACAAGTGCCCACAAAACAGCCTACCTATGACCATAAACACATACTGCAAATAAATCCATTTTATAATAGTAATAAGGCATTTCAAGGCCTGTGTTTCTGGGACAACTTCACTTCTCAGGTGGTTTAAGGTACTCAGCCTCTGGCCTTATGACTTACAATGCACCCAAGACATGACGTTATCCCAGCATGACATATACCCTGGCAGGCCTTGTTGCTTAATTGAAAAGTTTTCATGTTCTAATAGTTCAAGCTCACACACAGCCCCAGCACAACCAGAGAAGAACAGAGTCATAAAAGGCATGGGGATGGTGGTAGCCAGAGATGGAACAAAGTAATTGGACATCCACTTAGAAGGAATTAAGACTCAGTAATAAGGTTTTTTGAAAGGAACATTGAAGTACTAATGGCAGTCAGAAGATTGCCAACATCTAAGAAGTTTATATTGGACCACTGGCTCAGACGAAGTAACAAGCAAAACATTAAAGAGGGAATCTGGCCAAAAATGCTATGTTGCAGTCTTAAAGTAAGCATGCCCCAATAAAGCTCATGCCAAATGTAAGGTTTCTGTGTTACTTCATTTTAAAGTTATGAGCTATTATGTAACTCTGATTTCACTACCTGCTCAAAAAAGCCACTTTCAGAGATGGGCTGCCAAGGATGTCATCTCCTGAACTCAGAGGCAAGTACTCCCTGTCAGCAAGTTTATAGTACCTGTTTCTCTAATGGTTAAAGATAATTGTGCAATGGTTTTTGCAAAGTAAAACAGGCAGCACCATTCTAAACACTTTGCTATAAAATCTATGTGTTTCATGTTTTATAACGAAGTTGACAAACATGCATTTTTACTGCTTTTTTGGTGTGGTTCACTTCTCCAGAGTTGAGGGATGCTGAGTCAACATGCCTCCAGGCTGCTGACACCATTTGTGGTGTTACTCTGCAGTGCTTGTTATGATGCTGTATTGCAGCAAGTGTTGTAATGTTGGTAACTTCACTGTGCTTTATCAGTGTTTGCTTTACAATAAGTTTTAATAGGGGCCGTATATGTGTTAATTCCTACTAGGACTGAAAGTGTTAGTCCTGGTAAAGCAATCATTTTAATGTGAAGTACAACACAGAAGAGCCTGAATGCAAGTCAAGTAACAGCCTGCCAGGGAGGAAACAAAAATGAGCTCTGCACAACTGAGTATCCCATTCTTTGGTCAGGATCTGAAAATGACAGCTCTCACATTCTGTCTACAGCCCATCTACAGGTTAGAAAAGCTTTTTCGCAAATGGAGTGCAATGAGCTTGTTTGATTCTTTGTGACTAAGGTGGACAACATCAGGGCAGCACTCCAACCAGCACACTCTATGGGTGTTGCTTTGGATCAGCACTTGGTCACTGCTCCACAACTTTCCTGGAGTTCCTTCGACCGCCCTGAACTCATGGATGTCATGCGGATTGTCCAGGGTATGCACCCTACATGCTGTAGTTTGGATCCAGGACCTACTACACTGATTATGGGTTATATGGACACCGTTGGTCCGGTCCTTGCACGGATTGTCTGGTGCTTGTTGGAAACAGGTGAATTTTCATGCTCCCTGAAGGAGGCATTGGTAACACCCCTCCTGAAGAAAGCTTCTGTGGATTCTGACTGCCATGTGAACTAAAGATCAATCTTGAACCTTCCCTTTATAGGGAAGGTGATCAAGAAAGTAGTAGCTGTACAGCTGGAGAACCATTTGACCATCCATGACATCTATGAACCTCTCCAGTCCAGTTTTCAAAAGAGGCAGAGTACCAAGACGGCGCTGGTTTGGGTGCTCAATGATCTCCTGATGGCAACAGATCAGAAAAAATGTTCTATCTTGGTTCTTCTCGATCTTTCATCAGTGTCTGACACTGTGGACCCTGGTCACCTGAGGTCCATCTGCGGCCTGTCTAGCACAGTCCTCAGGTGGTTTACATCTTTCCTCACCAGAAAAACTCATAGGGTGGTGTCAGGGATTTATTCCTCTGACCCATTTCCTCTGTCTTGTGGGGTGCCTTAGGGATCACTGTTGTCCCCCATGTTGTTCGCAGTGTATATGCTACCCCTTGGAGTCATTGTAAAAAGATATGGGCTGAGGTATCACTGCTATGCTGGTGATACCCAGCTCTATCTCTCTTTCACACCCGACCAGGATAGAGATGTCTTGGATTTAATAACTGCCTCACTGAAATCCAGGACTGGATGAATTTGAGCTGGTTGAGGTTGAACTCGGAAAAGACTGAGGTGCTGGTTGTGGACCCGGGGCGCCGGATTGGGTGGTTGGGGGTAGGTTCACCCTCTGGACTTTTTCTTGGAGGTTTATCACTCCCGACCTCTGAACAGGTTAAAAACCTGGGGGTAATCTTTGACGAAAGGCTGACACTGCGTTACTTTGAGTGTTGGCGATCATCAAATCATATTTTATCATCTGAGGAATATCTTGAGGTTAAGCATCTTGTTGCATCTGGCGATCTCCTGTTTTGGTCCATGCCTTTGTGTCCTTGTGCTTGGATTATTGCAATTCCCTTTACCTAGGGCTACCTGGCATTGAAATCCACCGCTTGCAGCTGGTGCAGAACGCTGCAGCCCGGATATTGACGGGAACCTCTCGGTCCTGTCATATTTCTCCAGTGCTGCGCGAACTGCACTGGCTGCTGGTACAGTGGCAGATCACCTTTAAAGTCGGACTTCTGACTTATAAAGCCCTACATGGACAGGGCCCAGACTACCTGAAAGAGCTTCTGGTCCCTTACTGCCCCGTGCGATCTCTCCACTCGGCTGACAAGGGGTTACTAGAGATTCTGAGGGTTCGTTTAAAATTCTCTGGGGACCGGGCATTTGTACATGCGGCCCCTACCCTCTGGAATTGTCTACCCCATCAGCTACAGGAGTGCGCGACCATGGAGGGATTCAAACAGGCTCTCAAAACTTACTTGTGGAGGAAAACAGTCAGGGACTGACACATATTTCGGTTTTATCTGTATTATCTCTTTTAAGTATTTATATAGATTGATTTTATGATTTACTCTGTTTTAATTGTTGTAAGGAGCCTTGGTTATAGAAAGGCACCATATAAATAAAGATCTATTATTATTATTCTTTATTCATGAGGTGCTGTGAAGAAACTACAATGTTGAAAATTTGGGGTCAAAATATTAAAAAGTAGCAAAGTTACAAGCCTGGTTCGCAAATTTCAATGCAGGCTCATAACTTTGTTGTTTTTAAATATTTTTACACTAAATTTTCAGCATAGCCTTCTTATGACCCCACCTCATGATCAAAGGCAGAGAAAAATTTCAACTCCTGCCTGAAAGGTGATTTCACACAGCGACTGCAAAATCACCTTTCAGGATGCAAAAAAACATTTTGGCTAGGATCTGAAAAATGGCAGCTGTCACATTCATGAGGTACTGTGAAGAAATAGCTATATTGAAAGTTGGGGTCAAAATATTGGAAATTGCCAAAGTTACTGAGCCTGTGTTCACAAATTTCAACAGGTTCATAACTTTGTTGTTTTTTAATATTTTTACACCAGATTTTCAACATAGCCTTCTTATGACCCCCACCTCATGAGCAATGGTGGAGAAAATGTTCAATTCCTGCCCAAAAGGTGATTTCACACAGCGACCAAGAAATCACCTTTCAGGACAGATTTACCTAACATCATTTGCATTGTTCATGAGGTAGGGTCCCAAAAAACATATGTTGAAAATTTGCTGCAAAAATCTAAAAAAATGGCCAAGTTATGTCATTAAGTTGAAAACCCCATTGAAATACAATGACGCCGAAAACCATATTGAAATACATTGAAGCACTTACCTTAGTTCATGGTTGGGCTTTGAAGAGTGAAGCAGTGTCAGTGGCTCAGTAGGTAGCACACTCATCTCTGAGGCCGGGAGATCAGAGGGCTGTGGGTTCAGTTCCCACATCTGGCACTTGGGTTAATATCCCAGTACTGACACTGTAGTGCAGCATGAGAGGGGTGCTGCATTCTGAGGTGCCGTCTTTCGGATGAGACATTACACTGAGGTCCCATCTGCCTGGATTGGTGGTAGTCCAGGTGGATGTTAAAGATCCCATGGCACTTATCAAAAAGAGTAGGGGAATTTCCCCGGTGTCCTGGCCAAATTTCCCTCATTCACTAAAAATTCTACCAACAGCTTAATCTGATTCAAGGTCAGTTGGCATTCATCTGTATCCCCCCTCCCCGGGTTGTGCCTGAAAATAGGCAGGATTTGTCTAGTGCACTTACCCAGTCAACAAAAACTAAATAAAGAGTGAAGATGTGCCTTCAGTCCAAGGAAGATTATGGCAATGGACCTCTATGGGGTAGGGGGGTATGTGGGGTGGTGGGTCCTGTGTGGGAGGGTGGAGGGTTGGGTAACAGTACAATGGATGTTTTATTTTTATAGGGAAAAAATATCTGATGAGGGACAGTTTTCTCTTCTTCAGGGACGGTTTGCTGAACAGATGAGGACACTGGGATTTGGCACTCCGATGTCTGTATACTATTCGGGGTTTAACACCGGACAATGATGGATGGTTTTCTTTTTCAGGAGAGTTTGCAGAACATTTTGAGGATACTAGGGATTGGGCACCCCAGTGTCACTATGGCATGTTTGGGGGGGTTGTTGGGTGGTGGGTGCTTAGAGGGAAGGTTGGGTGGGTGTAATAACAGTTCTTGTCATCCTGACTTGCACTTCAGAGGACCAAGCCGCACTGCTACTGCATCGGCTCTGTCCTTTGAAGTGCATGATCAATCCGTCCCCTTCAGAAAACCAGTGTCATCAGGACAGTGCCTGCTGATTCGCCTGCCACAGACCAGCCCCTAGAGCACCACTCTCCATTGGACTCATCCCCCCTCACACCCCTCTCTAGCAACTCTCATACCAACATGTTCGCTTGCATGTGCATGCATGACAAACAAAGAAAAGAAACAAGTCACTGAAATAAGATTATTATAATAGAGTGTCTTCACTTAATTCATGTATACATGGAATCATGGCAATATGTAACAGATTATTATCATGAAACACACATTTTAAGAGCCACCAAAAATCTAGAAATTAAATTGGAAAAATATGATATTTGGACACTAATTAGCTTGTATTTCTCAGTAGCTCTGTATTTCTTATCCACATTGTTTATTATAGGTCAAATGCATGAATACAGGATTGTTGTAACTTGATGGTTTATTAGCTCCTACTGCTTCCTCCCAAATGGATGTCATAAAATTATCCCATGGAAACAGACTGTGATGTCACAACAGAGCATTATAACTTGAATTAGCAAATAAGCTATAGAGGCAGATACACTCTGGGACATAGCAATCTTGTTTTTGTGGGAATTGCTTCAGTTATAAATAACACAGAGGTGAAAGCCATAGAAGCTAAATGAAATACATGCTGAACTGTGTCTAAATATTATGTTTCCTATGTTTTCCCAAAGGTAACAACTGCTCTTTAACACACACCCCAACACTCCGCAGCATCCACAAATATGGATGTATGCACACTTCCCACCCAGTCCAGATCAGTGCGCCTGCAGGCTCACATGATGACTGCACATCCAGAAAAGTTGATCCCTGGGGTGGGATATTCAGAACTGCGCCAGGCAGGGGCGCAAGCCAGGCGCAGTGCAACTGGGATGCGCCAGGGCATGACCTGGCCGATATTCAATGGTGCTGTGCCATGGCTCCACACCATTGAATATGGCACCATGGCCACTCGCATTGCACATGGCACAGTGGCACTGCACCAGTGCAAGTGGCCAGAGAGAAGCAGGGAAATGCGCTAGCTCAAGTGCCATTGCGCTAGGCGCAGCAACCACTATATTCAGTGGTGGACATGCAAATGGGGCCATAATCTATGCAAGATGCAAATGGGAGACATTTGCATGTCATTATGGCCTCATTTGCATGCAGATGCACTGATCCCCGGTGACTTGCGCCTGGCGCCCTGCCAGGCTGCTGCCGTCGGGGTCCGACGCCCCCTGCCCTCACCGGCAATGCACCCCATTGCCCAATTGCAGGCTGTAATACATGTTTAACTCTCTGGTGGTCCAGTGGACCGAATTCCATTCCCGATCGTGGGCTGTAATAAATGTTTAACTCCCTGGTGGTCCAGTAGACCGAATTCTGCGCCCAATCATGGGCTGTAATAAATGTTTAACTCCCTGGTGCTCCAGTGGACTGAATTCCGTGCCCGATCATGGGCTGTAACAAATGTTTAACTACCTGGTGGTCCAGTGGACCTAACTGCATGCCTGATCATGGGCTGTACAATAATTCCAACTCCCTGGTGGTCCAGTGGACCTAACTCCATGCCCGATCGTGGGCTGTAAAATAATACCAACTCCCTGGTGGTTCAGTGGTACCTGTACTCCCATCCCAACCCGCCCATTCATACCCGCCGCTCTGCTCCCCGGTCAGCGGCAGGTGGCAGCACTCCACCCACAAGCTGCCCAGCCGCCCACTGACTGACAGCGTACAGTACAGCTGTATGCCCATTGGTCCACAGCATAGGCCAATGGGCAAGCAGACCGTACTGTACTACACAGTCCCAATATGTGAATGGAACCACAGGCAGGAGCCCAGTACAATTAAAGGCCAGCCTGCAGCCCTGGCAGAAATGAAATGGAATGAGCGAATGAGAGAGAGGGGGAGTGAGACAGGCAGAGTGAGCAACCTCAACAGAGTTCTGTCGGGACAACTGCAGATTTCTTTGTGGGCAGAAAAAGGTGCCAACACAGGCAGAAGCCCAGTACAAAAGGGCAGCCTGCAGCGTCGGGAGAAACACAATGAGCGAGTGAGAGAGGGGGAGTGAGCGAGCTCAACGGAGCTCTATCATGACTGCTGTGGATTCCTTTGTAGGCAGAAAAAGGTGGCAATGCAGGCAGGAGCCCAGTACAAAAGGGCATCATGCAGCGCTGACAGAAACAGAACGAGTGAGTGAGACGGGGGAGTGAGTGAGGCCAATGGAGCTCAGTTGAGACTGCTGCAGATTTCTTTGTGGGCAGAAACAATTACCAACAGAGGCAGAAGCCCAGTACAAAAGGGCAGCCAGCAGCACCAGGAGAAACAGAATGAGTGAGTCAGACGGGGGAGTGAGCAACCTCAATGGAGCTCTGTCGGAACAGCTGTGGATTTCGTTGTGGGCAGGAAAAGTTGCCAATGCAGGCAGGAGCCCAGTACAAAAGGACAGCCAGCAGCGCTGGGAGAAACAGAATGAGTGAGTGAGAGAGTGGGAGTAAGCAAGCTCATCAGAGGTCTAGTGTGACTGCTGCATATTTCTTTGTGGGCAGGAGCAGGCAACAATGCAGGCAGGAGCCCAGTAGTAAAGGCCAGCCTGCAGCACCGCCAGAAACAGAACAAGCGAGTGTGGGGGGGTGAGTGACCTTAACAGAGCTGTGTCAAGACTGCTGCACATGTCTTTGTGGGCAGACAAAGCCGGCAACGCAGACAGGTACCCAGTACAAAATGGCAGCCTGCAGCAGCAGGAGACACAGTCGAGCGAGTGAGGGAGGGGGAGTGAGTGAGCTCAATGGAGCTCTGTTGGGACTGCTGCAGATTTCTTTGTGGGTAGAAAAAAACAGCAATGCATGCCAGGGCCCAGAGCAAAAGGGCAGTCTGCAGCGGCAGGAGAAACAGAACGAATGAGTGAGAGAGGGGGAGTGAGTGAGCGAGCTCAATAGAGCTCAATCGTGACTGCTGCAGATTTCTTTATGACCAGAAGAAGGCGGCAATGCAGGCAGGAGTCCAGTAGAAAAGGGCAGCCTGCAGCGCCAACAGAAATGGAATGAGCGAGTGAAAGAGGGGGAGGAAGCGAGCTCAATGGAGCTCTGGCGGGACTGCCACAGATTTCTTTGTGGGCAGAAAAAGGCGCCAACAGAGGCAGGAGATCACTACAAAATGGCAGCCTGCAGCACCAGGAGAAACAGAATGAGTGAGTAAGACAGGCAGAGTGAGCGAGCTCAGTGGAGCTGTATCATGACTGCTGTGGATTCCTTTGTGGGCAGAAAAAGGCAGCAATGCAGGCAGGAGCCCAGTGCAAAAGGCCAGCCTGCAGCACCAGCAGAAACAGAACAAGCCAGTGAGAGAGCTGGAGTGAGCTACCTTAATGGACCTGTGTCAGGACTGCTGCAGATTTGTTTGTGGACAGAAAAAGCCACCAGCAGAGACAGGAGCCCAGTACAAAAGGGCAGCCTGCAGCACCAGCAAAAACAGAATGAACGAGTGAGAGAGGGGGAGTGACCCACCTCAACGGAGCTCTGTTGGGACAGCTGCAGATTTCTTTGTGGGCAGCAAAACGTGCTAATGGTGGGGCAGAAGCCCAGTACAAAAGAGCAGCCTGCAGCACCAGGAGAAACAGAATGAGCGGGTGAGACAGACGGAGAGAGCGACCTCAATGGAGCTCTGTCGGGACAGCTACAGATTTCTTTGTGGGGCAGAAAAAGGTGCCAATGCAGGCAGAAGCCCAGTACAAAAGGGCAGCCTGCAGTGCCGGGAGAAACACAACGAGCGAGTCTGAGAGGGGAAGTGAGCGAGCTCAACAGACCTCTATCGTGACTGCTGTGGATTGCTTTGTGGGCGGAAAAAATCGGCAATGCAGGCAGGAGCCCAGTACAAAAGGCCAGCCTGCAGCACTGCCAGAAATGGAATGAGCGAGACAGGGGGAGTGAACTAGCTCCACGGACCTGTGTCAGGAATGCTGCAGATTTCTTTGTGGGCAGAAAACCCTGCCAACAGAGGTGGAGCCCAGTACAAAAGGGCAGCCTGCAGCACCAGCAGAAACAGAATGAGCAACTGAGAGAGGGCGAGTGACCCACCTCAACAGAGCTCTGTCGGAACAGCTGCAAATTTCTTTGTAGGCAGAAAAATGTGCCAACGCAGGCAGAAGCCCAGTACAAAAGAGCAGCCTGCAGCACCTGGAGAAACAGAACGAGTGAGTGACACAGGCCAGTGAGCGAGCTCAACGGACCAACACAATCAACATTCGGCATTGACAAATGCTTGTTTTTGTATGAAATCTGTTTGTGCCACATACCAACTCCTGCAAGGCTCCTGTTACACTGCAACATGTGGGAGATACAATGATGGGGGGGGGGAGGGACAGCAAATATTATTTATTATAAGTAACAGTGAATTAAGACACTTACTTGTGGAGGCTGTTTCCAGCTGTTGCTGTGGAAAAAAAAAGATAATTAAAATAGCTGAGAAACTGTGTGATTAATGGAGTACCTTTAAAGGGCAGAGAAATAGGAGCTCAGCCAATGAGCAGTAGAGAATGACCAATGCTAAGTGTCTGCAAAAAGAAAAACTCATCATAACATAATAATGGCATAATGCATTCTGAATGGAAAAAATAAACTGCCTGATCACAAGAAGTGTCCTGGTCTGACACAGGAAGAGCACAACATCATTGTAAGTGCAGTTAGTTAATAGCCCCATGGTACAGCTACTTTTCAAATGACAGAGACTTAATCTTTTTAATATAATGTACAATCTGTTTCAAATGGTACAACACCTTGATTAAAGTGAGATCTTTGATGCCCGGAAATGGAATTCGGATGTATGAAATGCAAACAGTACACAAAGGACAAGTCATTGGTGACAAGGCACAGATGTATGTCTGTATTTACAGAATCCAACCTTTCTCAATGTCGTAAATGGTGGTGGGGATGCGAGTCTTGTCTAGCGAGCAAGTGACAAACACCTGGGCATGCATAGCATCAGAACTTAGCCCTAAACGCACAGCATAAAGCATGTTATTATAAGGCAAGAAATACTGACATATTCTGATTGGTTGCCAGAGTTCTAGTAAGGTTACATTAACCCACATTACCCTATCATCTACAGCATGATCACTGCATGTGTTTTTGTCATTGTTATTTATGAAGTCCCAGTTATTCCCCATAGACTGTCATTTTTACGTATGAAAACATGGCTGTCTCGGTGTCTGACCCCTTCTCTCACAGTATACACTCACACAGCATTATGGACTTCAATAGACTGTCAACCAGCAAGTTCAGTTAAGCATGTTAAAAAAAGTGCTATATATCATAAGTGTGAAGCCCTCCAAACACACCTATCATGCTCGCTGTCGCAGTACTAGGTTCCTCTATTGTATGCCATGGCTATAAACTTTCATTTTAAAATTACTACAAATTACCTGTCCTGTACCCGATTCGCCTCAGTCTTGACACAACACATATTTTTTTTTGGGCGCTCCTGTTTGAGTCCCACTGTCCTATGTTTGTGTTCTGTTTCTGTTAGAGTTCTGCTAAAGAGCTGGAATGTGCGGGGGGGGTAGCGAGTTCTGATTTAATAACTCATTCACATACATATGAGGGTCTGTAATTGCATCCTTTACGATCTAAATGTATTTACTTACATTGGCAAAAGAACTAGCGGAACTGTAATACTGGAACGTTTAAAAAGTTGGGACTTTGCTTCTGAGCATATGCAGTACAAACATCATTACTGTGTATGCTCAGAAGCAAAGTTTCTACTTTTTAAACATTGCAGTAATACCGCTAGGCTTCTTGTTTTACAAAAGTACTTAAATACAATGGTAGAGCCAATAATACATCTCCGAAACCAATCATCCACACGTATAGAGTTGGAGTTTGTCCGTAACGCAGTTTACCACTGATTGCCACAGCAGCACCTGATACAGTTCTAAAGACAAACAAATGTCACCATGGAAACCATTACAGCTCTATGTCTTGCTTTGTCATGACGGCTCTGCATTCTAAGTTTTGAAACTTGTGGAAGGACTATTTTATAAAAGAAAAGAAATTTCTACAACTATTTAATTTCAGCAAAGGATACATTTATTAAACAAAAATGCACTTATAATAATAGCAATAATGTACAACTGTGGATTAGATTAACAATCAGTTAATCACCCCCTTGGGGTAATATGGTACTCGACTGCGCCTTGTGATATATTACACCCCAAGGGGGTGATTAATAGACTATTAATCTAACTCCTGGTAGTACATCATTGCTTAATAAACTGAGCACTTGCTTTTCTCATTGAAATGCACTATAATAATAAACAAGCATTTGTCAATGCCGAATGTTGGCTTGCTGGCATTGGCAGTGCAGGAGTTAGAGAGATGCATCATAGGAATGGCAGTGAAGTATTGCACTGATGCCAACCCACCCCCACCCTGCAGATAGTGACAGGCATTAGGGTGTCCCTTTGGGTGTTTGGTAGTGCAGTGCGGGAAAACATGTTGGGCAGGATGTGAAAAATGACAGCTGCACAGAGAGGTATAAAAATGGCAGTGTTGAAAATGTAGCATGTAAATTTACCAAATTTGTGAAGTTACAAGGGTGCGTGGGAAATATGCAACGCACTCTTGCAACACTGCCATTTTATGGGTGTTCGGCACCAAATTTTCAACATAGGCATCTTAGCACCTCTGCTCATGTACAGTGTCACTGTTATTTCCTCAAAGTGTCCCAAGAAGTGATTTTGCATAGCGACCACGCTATTCTGCGCTGGAGGTGCAAAAACACATTTTGGGCAGGATATGTGAAATGACGGCTATACTGTTCATCAAGGGGTGTGGAAAAATGGCAATGGTGAAAATCCAGAGTGAAAATGTCACAAATGCACGACGCTACGAGCGTGCATGCAATCTGCCAACGCACGCTCGTAACACAGTCATTTTATGGAGTATCATCACCAAATTTTCAACATAGGCATTTTAGGACCTCTACTTATGAACTGTGTCACTGTCATTTTCATAATCTGGCCCAAACACTGATTTCCCACAGCGACTGTGCTATTGTGCGCCAGGCATGCGGAAACACATTTCGGGTAGGATGTGGAAAATGACAGCTGTACTGTTCACAAGAAGGTGTACAAAAATGACAATGCTGAAAATCTGGCATTAAAATATTGTGAATGCGCGAAGTTACAAGCCTGCATAGCAACTGCACAATGCATGCTCGTAAAACAGGCATTTGTTGGATTTTTTCCACCAAATTTGCAACATAGGCTTTTTGAGAGGCCACCTCATGAACATTGGCACTGTCATTTCATTAATGGGTCCTGAAAGGTGACTGCGCAGTGACTGCGAAATCACCTTTCAAAGCCGATTAATGCCATGACAGTGATAGAATTCATGAGGAGGGGCCCCAAAAACCCCATGTGGAAAATTTGGTTCCAAAATTCCAAGAAATGCCTGAGATATGCAGCAAAATTGAAAAAAACCCTATTCATTCCATTATACAACTTACCGGCATTTCCTCAGTTTGCAGTCGGCTTTGAAGGGTGCAGACGCGTTCCCGGTTCACCGAAGATCGTCAAGGCTGGACTCCGGAGGTAAGTATGGGGAGGGAGGGTGAGGGAGGCAGGGTGCAGTGGGTGGGTGCGGATGAGGAGGGGCATCGAGACTATGAGGGACGGTTTTTGTTTACAGGCTAAAACAAAAACAGGGAAACCATCGTGGGACAGTTTCGTTTTCCAGGGCATTTGGCACGCTGGGGTGAGCCCAGCGTGCCACCTAACTATTTTGGGGGGGTGTCAGATAGGATTGGGCACCTGGTTGGCACACAACATGGGGAAGTAATGCCGATGGGATTGGCACTTCAGTCCGGCAAACAAAGAAAGCGAGGGGCGAGTTTAGATTGGGCAACCGCATTCAACAATTGAGGAGTGATGTCGACGGGAGTGGCTCCCTGCCGGCACACTAAAGACAGCAGGGGGTTACTAACAGGTTGATTCAGCACCCTCAATGTCAGCACATGTGAGGCGCGCCGGCTACGATATATGCTATAATGGCGGGCAGACGACAAGCAAAGGACCGCCATATGACAAGCTTTGTTCGGATTGCAGCGGACCTTTGCTTAGATATGCTCGCCCCATTATGTATGCATGGTGTGGTGCCAGCATGCATGCTGATTGGGGAATGAAGGACGCACCTACTGATGCGTGTCCTACATTCTCCCAACAGCAGCAGCGCCCCCAAATCTGCACTATCGCAAGATGTTGGCTTGCTGCGAACTGATAGTGCAGCTGTGAACTTTTGACCATTTAAATGGCACAAACTGTGAATCCACATGTGGCAAGAGCAGAACTCTGACTTTTGTCAGTTTTGTTTAGCAAAATCAGCAGTATTGCATTTTACTGCAGTAGCAGACAGTCAGATTAGAAAAATGCTATCACTTATAGCACTTGTTGAGAGTCTGAGAGTTTCAGCCGCAGTGGAAACTATTGTCTCTAGCTTGCTTTTGTAAATTTCACTCACTTTCTCTCAGCTGCACTCGCTCTGTCCAAAGACACTTGCTCTAGCAAACTTTTCCCTTGTTGTGCTCTACAGGAGGATGACCAGGTGGCAAGTGCTGCTCTACGGATTCAAGGAGACAAGAGATTAGGTCAGAGGTATTGCTCCCAAAATGCCTTTTTATGTTGGCTCGCACATGAGCACCAGCCAGCATAGAAACATAGACTTTGACAGCAGATAAAGACCGCTTGGCCCACCTAGTCTGCCCATTTCCCCATCTACAGGATAAGCTGCAGATCCTATTTAACCAACAGCCTATTTCTTCCTACCCCCAAAAAATTGCCTCATGTCTGTCCCATGTGTTCTTGAATTCTCCCACAGTTTTAGACCCCACAACCTCCTCAGGAAGGCTGTTCCATGTGTTTACCACCCTCTCTGTGAAAAAACACTTCCTCACATTGCCCCTGAGCTGTCCACTTCTATCTTCAAATTGTGTCCCCTTGTTCTTGCACAACTCTTTTTCTGAAAGATGCTACCCTCTTAGACTTTGTTGATTCTACTGAGGTACTTAAAAGTTTCCATCATGTCCCCCACCACCCTTCCTCAAGGGTATACATATTAAGCTCCTTTAGTATCTCCTCATATGGCTTCTCTTTTAGTTGCCCTCCTCTGGACTGCCTCCATTCTGTTTATGCCCTTGTGGAGACAGGGTCTCCAGAACGGGATGCAGTACTCCAGATGGGGTCTCACCAACTGTCTGTACAGAGGGATAACAACTTCCTGTTTTCTGCTGGTGATGCCTCTCCATACACATCCCGGTATTCCCCTAGCCCTCCCTCCCTACCGCCTTCTCACATTTCTTGCTTACCTTAAGGTCATCTGATATGATTACCCCCAGGTCCCTTTCCATTTTTGTTGTTGTTACTACCTCCCCCCCAACTGTGTAATCTTCCCCTGGGTTTTTGTTTCCCAGGTGCATTATTTTGCACTTCTTTGCATTGAATCCAAGCTGCCATACTTCTGACCATTCCTCCAACTTTGCCAAGTCCATTCTCATCCTTTCCACGCCTCCTTGTGTATCAACCCCTTTGCAAATCTTTATGTAATCTGCAAAGAGGCATACTTTTCCTTCCAGTCCCTCTGCAATGTCACTTATAAAGACATTAAAAAGGACTGGACCCAGTACTGAACCCTGCGGTACCACACTAATAACCCCTCTTTCTTCAGAGTGGACTCCATTTACAATTACCTTCTGTGTCCTGTTGTCCAGCCAGTGTTTTACCCAGGCTACTACCCTGGGACCCACTCCCAGCTGGTTAATTTGACTATTAATTTTTGTGTGGGACTGTGTCAAATGCCTTACTAAAGTCTAGGTAGGCCATGTCCACAGCCCCTCCCTGGTCTACTACTTGTGTCACCCAGTCAAAGAAATCAATTAGATTTGTCTGACATGCCCTTCCTGCTGTGAACCCATGCTGCCTTGGGTCCTATGCCCCACTGGCCTCTAGGTACTCAACAATTCTTTCCTTCAGAAGTGATTCCATCACTTTCACTACCACAGAGGTCAAACTGACAGGTCTGTAGTTTCCTGCCTCTGTCTTGCTCCCACTTTTGTGAAGGCGTACCACATCCGTCTTCCTCCAGTCCTCAGGTACCACACCATCCTCCCATAATTTGTTAAAAAGGGTAGTCAGTGGTGTCACTAGTTCTCTCCTTAATTCTTTTAGAATTCTGGGGTGAATTCCATCAGGCCCCATTGCTTTGTCCACCTTCAGTTTTAGGAGTTCTTTCAGAACTCTTTCTTTTGTGAAAGAACTGGGAACGACCCCCCTATCCAGAGTGCTTCTGTTAACTGGATTAGGCACTTCCCCCATCTCCTCTTTTGTGAATACTGAGCAGAAGTATTTGTTTAGTATCCCTGCTTTTTCACTGTTCCTCTATGCCCACCCACCGTCCATTCTATTCAGCCTCACTATCCCTCCCTTTGTCTTTCTACACTCCCTGATGTACCTATAAAAGGTTTTATCCCCCTTCTTAACTGAGTTGGCTATCTTTTCCTCAGTTTGGGCCTTTGCTATTCTGACTACCCTCCCTGCTTCCTTCTGCATTAACTGGTACATTTCTTTGTCCTGCTCCTTCTGTGTTTCCTTATACTTCCTAAATGTTATCTTTTTCTCCCTAACCTTCACCGCCACCTCTTTTGAGAACCATAGTGGCTTTTTCTTTCATTTTGATTTGTTTATTTGCTTCACACAAAGGCTTGTTGCCTCTGTGATGGCAGTTTTGATGTTTCCCCATCTTGCCAAAGTCAGCCCTCCTGAAATCCAGAACCCTCACTTTTGTATGGCTTGACTCTGTAGCCGAGTTTATCGTGAACCACACTGTTTGGTGGTCATTTGTTCCCAGATGGCCACCCACTTCTACATCTGAGTTCTTCTCACCATCCCTATTTGAGAGTACGAGGTTTAAGATTGCTCCCTCATGAGTGGGTTCCAAAACTAGCTGTCTGAGGCATGCCACCTGAAGGGCATTGAGAATGGCCCTGCTTTTGGGTGTGGCTGCAGCCAAGGTGCTCCAGTTAACATCTGGCATATTCAGTTCCCCCATCAACAGTATCTCCCCTTTCTCTGCCATCCTAAATATACCTTTTATCATATCCTTGTCCATTCCTTCCCCCTGACATGGGGGTCTGTATACAACCCCTGTGTGGAGTGCAGTGCCATTTTCAGTCTCTAAGGTGACCCACAGTGCCTCCTCTCCTCCCTGTTTACTCTTTTGTTCAGTTGCTTTTATCCCTTCCCTTACATAGAGAGATACTCCTCCTCCTCTTCTCCCCTCTCTGTCTCTCCTGTAGGTTGTGTACCCTGGTATGTTAACATCCCAGTCATGGGGTTCTCTGTGTACCATGCTTCTGTGACTGCTACAATATCCAGGCATCCCTCTTCCATCAAGGCCACCAGTTCAGGGAGTTGTTGCCCAGACTACAGGCACTGGTACTCATTACCCTCCATTTCTTGATGGCCTTACCCCCTTTTTGTCCCATCCCTGTCCTTATTGTGTCTGTCATTTTCTCCATTTCCCCCTGCCCTTCTCCCTATCAACATCTCTATGTTGGTGTTACTGCAACATATTGCAGTAGTAGCAGATTTGGAGGTGCGGTCACTGTGGGCAAATGCAGGGCACACATCGGTAGGTGATCCCTCATTCCCCAATAAGCCAGCATGCAGGCGCTGACACCAGCAGTATGTAAAGTGGCCACCAGATCTAAGGAAAGTGCCACTGCAATGAGAGCCAAGCTCATCACGCAGCGGCACAATAACATGCCTCCCGACATGCCTTTCCTGGTGAAGCAGTTCCATAAACATGGCGGCACTGACTGCCGTCACGCAGAATGCCGACTTCAGGGGTGCCCAATCCCCCTGTCGGCATGGCCCGACCCACTTCATTTGCTGATGGGGAAGCCCACTCCCCATCAGCATAATGCCCCCCCCCATTTTAAGTATGTGCCGATGGGGTGCCCAATCCCCCTCAGCATCATGCGCCCCCCCAACTGTCTTTCTTTGCTGAAGGGGACCCAATCCCTGTCTGCTTCAGTCCCCTCTTCCCTGTTTAATTTGCCAATGGGGGAGCCCACTCCCGTCTGCATAATGTCCCACCCTTTGTTGTGTGCCGAGGAGGTGCCCAATCCCCCAGCTCTTTGCCCCTTCAGTATCAGGCGACGGGGTGCCTAACTGGCTACAGCACCCCTAATAAAATATTCAGCTGGCACGCTGGGAGCCCACCCTAGCATGCCAAATGCCTCTGTTAAAAAAAAAAAAGTCCCACAATGTTTTTTTTTTCTTAAACCTGTAAAACAGAAAACGGTCCTTCGTGGTCTGTCCTGCTCCCTCCCCCAACCAGCACCCACCCTCTGTGTACCCCACCTCCCCACACACCCTTCACACCATACTTACCTCTGGAGCCCGGCGCGACAAACTTCGGTGGACCGGGAACATGTCTGCACTCTTTAAAGCCAATGGCGAACTGAAGAAATGCTGGTAAGCTGTATAATAACATAAATAGGTTTTTTTTTCAACTTTGGTGCATATCTCGGGTATTTTGGGGAAATTTGGCACCAAGTTTTTAACACGGGGTTATTGGGACCCCTCCTCATGAATTCAGTCACTGTCATGGCATTATTCGGTCCTGAAAGATGATTTCATGGTCACTGCATGGAAACACCTTTCAGGACTGATTAATGAAACAACAGTGCCGCTTGTTCATGTGAGGGGCTCTCAAAAGCCTATGTTGCAAATTTGGTGAAAAATCCAAAAATGACTGTTTTACGAGTGTGCGTTGTGCAGTTTCCACACACGTCAGAATTCGTGAATTTGTAATATTTTCACTCCAGATTTTCAACATTGCCATTTTTTCATACCTCCTTATGAACAGTACAGCTGTCATTTTACATATCCTGGCCGAAATGTGTTTTCGCGCTTCCAGCGCAGAATAACGTGGTCGCTGTGGGAAATCTGTTTTAGGGACAGATTAAGAAAATGACAATGACACTGTTCATGAGCAAAGGTTCTAAAATGCCTATATTGAAAATTTGGTGATGAAAGTCCATAAAATGACTGTATTAAAAGCATGTGTTCCGCAGTTTCCATGCACCTTGGTAACTTCGCACATTTGCAGTATTTTCATGCCAGATTTTCAACACTGGAATTTTTTCACACCTCCTTATGAACAGTATAGCTGTCATTTTTCACATCCTGCCCAAAACGTGTTTTTGCACCTGTGGCATACAATCGCGTGGTCACTGTGGGAAATCAACTTTTGGGACAGATTAACAAAATCACAGTGCCGCTGTTCATGAGGGGAGGTCCCAAAATGCCTATGTTGAAAATGCGGTTAAAAAAATCCCAAAAATAATTGAGTTATGGACGTGTGTTGCGTAGTTTCTATGTACGCTTATGCCTTCAATTTTTCATATTTTCACTCCAGATTTACAACGTTGCCATTTTTTTACGCCTACTCATGAACAATATAGTTGTCATTTTTCACATCCTGCCCAAAATGTGTTTTCGTATCTGTGGCGCCAAATGGCGTAGTCACTGCAAAATCACCTTCCGGCTAACAAACTCATAGTGCTGCTCTTCACGAGTTGGGGTCACAAAAAGCCCATGCTGAAAATTTGGAGTGACAATACCAACAAAAGCCTACAGTACATAGAAACATAGAATTTGACGGCAGATAAGGACCGCTTGGCCCACCCAGTCTGCCCATTTCCCTACCTAATGGATAAGCTGCAGATCCTAGTTAACTAGCAGCCTACTTCTTTCTACCCCCACCCACTAGAATTGCCTTATGATTGTCCCATGCATGCTTGAATTCAACCACTGTTTTTGACTCCACAACCTCCTCTGGAAGGCCGTTCCATGCATCCACAACCCTCTCTGAAAAATACTTCTACATTACCTCTGAGCTGCCCCCATCTTCAAATTGTGCCCCTTGTTCTTGCACACCTCTTTTTGAAAGATACTACCTCTTGGACTTTGTTGATTCCTTGAGGTACTTGAAAGTTTCTAAGATGTCCTCCCTCCTTTCCTCGAGGCTATACATATTAAGCTCCTTTAGTCTCTCTTCATATGTCTTCTGGTGCAGACCCTGCACCATTTTAGTTGCCCTCCGCTGGACAGCTTCCATCTTGTCTATGTCCTTGTGGAGACTGGGTCTCCAGAACTGCACACAGTACTCCAGATGGGGTCTCACCAGCTGTCTGTACAGAGGGATAACAACTTCCTGTTTTCTACTGGTGATGCCTCTCCCTATGCATCCCAGTATCCCCCCAGCCCTCCTTACTGCCCTCTCACATTGCTTGCCCACCTTTAAGTCATCTGATATGACTACCCCCAGGTCCCTTTCCATTTTTGTTGTTGTTAGTATCTCACCCCCAATTGTGTACTCTTCCCCTGGGTTTTTGTTTCCCAGGTGCATTACCTTGCACTCTTAGCATTGAATCTAAACTGCCATACATTTGACCATTCATCTAACCTTGCAGGTCCTTCTCATTCTTTCCACCCCACCTTATGCATCAACTCTGTTGCAGATCTTTGTGTCATCTGCAAAGAGACATACTTTTCCTTCCAGTCCCTCTGCAATGTCACTTATAAAGACATTGAAGAGGACCCGCCCTAATACTGAACCCCTGCGGTACCCCAGTAGTAACCCCCTTCTTCAGAGGGAGTCTATTTACTATTACCCCTGTGTCCTATTCTCCAGCCAATTATTTACCCAGGCTATCATCTTGGGACCCACTCCCAGGCTGGCTAACTTGTATATTAATCTTTTGTGTGGGACTGAGTCAAATGCCTTGCTAAAGTCTAGGTAGGTCATGTCCACAGCCCCTCCCTGACCTACAACTTTGGTCACCCAGTCAAAGAAATTTATTAGATTAGTCTGGCATGACCTTCCCGCTGTGAATCCATGCTGCCTTGGATCCTATGCCCCTCTGGCCTCTAGGTACTCGACAATTCTTTCCTGCAGAAGTGATTCCATCATTTTCCCTATCACTGAGATTAAACTAACAGGTCTGTAGTTTCCTGCTTCTGCCCTGCTCCCACTTTTGTGAAGTGGAATCACATCTGCCCTCCTCCAGTCCACAGGTACCACCCCATCCTCCCATGATTTGTTAAAAAGGGTAGTCAGTGGTGTCACTAGTTCTACCCTTAGTTCTTTTAGGATTCTGGGATGAATACCATCAGGCCCCATTGCTTTGCCCACCTTCAGTTTTAAGAGTTCTTTTAGAACCCTTTCTTCTGTAAATGGGCTGGTATCAACTTCTGTATCCAGAGTGTTTCTACTGTTTGTTTTATGTACTTCCCCCTCTTCATTTGTAAATACTGAGCAAAAATATTTGTTTAATATCTCTGCCTTTTCACAGTCACCCTCTGCCCACTCCCCCTCCCCTTTATTAAGCCACAGTGTTAGGGTTCCAACTGTAACACCCTACCCTGTAGAGACTGACATTCATCAGGGGTGTCACTTGGCATCATCGACTGTAATGCTCACATCATTCCACCCCCACCCTGCAACCAGTGACAGGCATCGAGGTGTGCCTTGGAATGTTCGGCCCCAAAGTTCACCCCATTCTCCTATACTGCACCCATCTCAGAATATTTCCTTATGGGATGGGGTAAGTATAAGGCCCAAAGACCCCAAGCACACCACGACACTTGTCAGTGTCTACAGAGTAGGGTGAGATGAAATGGCATGAGCATTACAGCTGCTGACCCAAAGGCACACCCCAATGCCTGTCAGTATCTGCAGACTGGGGGTGGAGTTGGCGTCAGTTCAATACTTCACTGCCATACCTATTATGCATCTCTAACTCCTGCACTACCAATGCCAATGCCAGCGAGACAACATTTGGCACTAACAAATGCTTTTTTTTTTCCTGCAATACCTGTAACAGATCACAAGAGGAGCAGAATGTTCAAAAGTAGGAATTTCAGAAATACTGCTCTTTTCTTAAGTGAATAATGTTATATGGCTCTAATCCCTCTTTGTTTTTTTTCTTTCTTTGAATTTTGGAAACACAGCTGCATCTTCTATGCAGAGAAATGTTATTTTAGGTTCTGAGCCCAAAATTCCCGCACTAAACATGCAGCATTGGAGTACTTGGTATATGTTATACAGCTGCTGTAAACATCTAGTCTTTGATTCTTTTGGTAACAAGGTAAGCCCACTAGGCACAACTACCTGTTTTCAGGGGCAACCTGGGAGCACTGGGGTGGTTAGTTCAGCCATACAGTATAAAAGTGGAGGCTGTGGAAATCAAACCCAGGCCTGCTAGATGTATTATCTTCACTCACAGCTTGCTACGCTAACCTCTAGGCTATACTGCTAGCCATCTAATGTGTCTTGAGAAAATATGTAGTAAAAATGTGTACAAGCAAGACCCAGTACAATAGCATGCAAGCAAATATGGTTTACAGCAGCAGTGCAATGAAAAATATTTTGCCCAAAAAATAATTTCAGCTACTGTTAATAAAATATTGGTATACCTGTCAAATTTACTTTACTAGGACCCTTCTCTGCTGCTCCCCATGAGTTTTTATAACTTTCTGGAGCCTAACCCACACTAGGTCTACAGTGCTATTTCTAAGTCAAATGTGGTGGCCATCTTTTTTTTTTCTTGAGAAAATACTAAATTGAAACATTTATAAAATACTCAACTTTTGGTAGAACTAGTGAAGATTATTACCAAATAAAACTGAAAGATGCCAGGAATCTTTAATACTGAAAAAAGGAAGGGTCAAATTTGTTGCCCAGTTTTGTGCACTGCTGCTTTATGTATGCAAATCTGTGTAAATATAAAGAAATTGTTGACTGCTTCTGGGAGTTATTGTTCCTGGAAATTTGTAATGTTAGGAAGATCCTGTGCCTAGCATTCCCTGTAAATAAGAGGCTCCAAACTGTCTAGGTTGCCCTGCCCTCGAAATTTGGGGCACCTATGATTTAGAGAGATGTGATTCATGTTGTGAGAATGGGCTTTGCCCATTGCAGCTCCTGCTCTGACTGGCTGAAGGGGTCTAACCAGGCTCAGGAGGTGGCAGGTCAAGGGAGTAGCACCTGTCCTTTCTAGGCTGTGTCTCCGAAGACTCAAAACTTGTAGAGACTTCATCGGGATGGTGGAAGTCTGTTTACAGTTCCAACTCAAGGTGTCTGGCCTCATGGCATCCACTCATATCTGTGTCCTTGACGTGGTTCTAATAAACAGAACTGGTGGAGTAAAATGTACTCCTTGTTCAGAATGCCAGGCAGTACGTAGTCCATATTTCATACCACCCCTTAGGTACAGGAGCAAGTAAAGTGTGTAGAGAAGCCATTTACCTCATTGAACATACTACTCAGGAGGGTATGTTGGTGATGTAACTTAGACTTTAAGTGACTTTACTTATGAGCACCAGTATCTTAATTGACCAGGTTTGCATTTATATCCTGAATTGCTGTTAGCTTTGTAAATAGATTGACCAGGATTAGTCACAAAAAACAAATGCTGTCTAAATGTGTCCACCAGCGTGGCATTATCTATAATATAAGGAAATGTACAAAAATATGCTTGCAGCCACCCTGGCAGGACCTTGATACCCACTACCCTTTGGAATATCTATGTGCCATGCTGTGGCTGCTGGTGGGGTCATTCTGATAACTGAACATGACTTTGGCCACAGTCACAGAAGGTTCCCTACCTGTTCGCATGGGCAGAGTGCCTGGAAAAGCCATGAAGTTTCCTCTATGCACAGGAAGTGCACCACTGGGGGTACTTCTTGGCATCCACAATGAAAGACATGTTCCTCCTCTGCACCCAGTCCCTGTCTGCATTGATAGAACAGGAGCAGGACAGGGGGTGTGGGCAGGCATACACCTGATTTCCAACCTAATTGATGTGGTGCAGAGGGCCAGGGGAGGGGACAGCTGCTATGTCTCCCTATGGGCATCACTAGTGGCTATGTATGCCCCCTACCCATCCACAGCTGATGATTTCAGGCCAGATCAGTTCTTCCTCCACCAAACCTCTGGCCTAGAAGCCTCCATGGTGGGCTGGGAGCATCACCAGCACTGGCCGATGTATTTAACTAAATATCTATCGCCCAGTGTGGATATGACAGTCCTGGAGGACTGTCGCATCCCAATATTCTCTACTACCTGTACTGGCAAGGTCCCAATTGTGGACTAAATGCCAGCTGTCTTCCCTCCTCTGCCTACCCCTGCTTCCCCTGCCCCAGTTTATGAGTGGAACACTGGCACCAGGGTTTGAAGAAGCTGTCCGGTGTGGACAGGCATTGGTGGCACAGGGCCGTGGCCAGGATACACTTGTTTTGAGCATATCCTGACCACCCATGTGGATCAGGCTCTGACATTTGGGCCTTTTCTTTGCTATCTACAAGGTACCTGTGCATGTTAACAGTACTGTACTGTTTTATCATCAAGTGCTAAAGGCCTGTGTGCACAGCCCCTGTAAATGAGTGTGTTTGTCTGATTTAACACTAAAGTCAAACACAAAAAACAGCAAAGGGCACACACACACTAACTTAAAACAACAAAAACACTATTTTTTTCAGACTCACCAGGATGCCAACCCTTCCCCCCCCCGATGAAGCCTCTGTTAGGAGGCACTACTAGGGATGTTCTGTGTCCTGGAGAGTGTGGAATAAAATAGTTTTTTTGTTTGTTTTTTCCAGTTTTCAGATTAAGTCAGTGTGTGCACCCTGTTGTTTTTTGTGTGTGTCTTCCGGCTGTGGCTAAAAAGGGTTTGTACCTTTGGCTGCAGTGGCATGCACTGGTTTTTGTGCTTGGACTAAAGTCTAAGCATCCTGTTTCCTGAAGTTTAATGCTTAATCCTGGGCAGTGATTGTAATTTACTAAATGTCAGTTTGCTGAAAATAAATGGTAGATAATGAGAAATATTAGTATATAGTGCAGCTGTACCACTCACCCTGTTGCAAAAAATGCCCAGCCACTGCTGTAATGGGCACAACTGCTGGTACTCCCTGCCAGCTCACTGACCATGAGGACTTACCCTGCCAAGACTGTTAATGTATTCTCATCTGCTCAGTTGTCCCTGAGCTTTAGAGTGTCCTGGAGGACTCTCCAATCCCCCCATGTGGAGGCACTGAGTCATGTAACAGAATTAATTGACCAGTGTCATAGAACACCAGAAACAGAGGCCCTCCTCCTTGGAATAAAAGGCTATGCCCCCTGAGGGCCCCAGTATGGCAGCACAGACCACCTGATACCCCATAAACAGGCGCTGCATTATGTATAAATCAGACAGACAACGGCCTGCCTCAGAATATACTATTTATCATCACTTATTATTGGCAGAACTTCCATAACTCACTTGTAGTTCTGCTATTTGTGGGTTAATGTCCTGCCCCCTCACTCTTGAAGATAAATAACACATTCTGAGTCAGGACACTGGATATTCTAGGGTGGGTATTGTGGGAAATCCATGCACACCCCAGGTGTGTTGTGAGGCACTAGGCACAACTGACTACCTTAAATCATCCAGGAGTGTGTTTTCCCACAATGCCCATGCTGCAGCAGCCTAGTGCACCTACAGTATAAAATGGTCTTTTTCTGAAAATTTAAGAAAAAAAACTAACACGTAAACATCACAGTAAAAATGTGTTCATGTTGCTATGCTATGGTTGTTCTGCTTATATTTGCTTATCTTTTTAGAATGTAAATGCATTGTTACCATGGAATAAAGATGTGCAAATACCTTATTTTGAGTATTTGTCCGAGTATAAATATTAGGGTATTCATATTTATTATTTGGCTGGGTGAAGGAGGAAGGAAAAAAAAACAAACAATGAAATTAGACTATATCCCCGTTTCTGGTGACCAGGGCTAATCTCCTTACCACCCTCCCACTCCATTCCAAACTTTTCCCACCCACCTCCCCTCCTTTCCTGGTACCCCAGAGACAGAAATAACTCAGCAGACAGATAGCAACTTTGAAACTGTCAGCTCCTGGCACTATGCCAGTAGCTGACAACATCTTTTAAACTACACCCCCCTCCATAACCCTAGCCCCTCAATTCATAGTACCACCAGCCTTTTCTTTATTGCAGTCCGCCTCTTACCTTGATTTCTGGGGGGAGGGGCTCACTGCCACCATCCTTATCCTGATTCACAGCTCGTTAGTTGCCCCCCCGTATGTGCCCTCAGCCCTTTCTCTTTAATGCCACCAAAGATTTCTCCCTCACTAGTACAATTCACTCCAGCAAGTGGGCAGTGTGTGATAATGTTGGGGACTTGGGGGGGGAAGAGCAGTACCTCTTGTTCCATTGAACTGTACTGTTAGAGAGCGAGAGAAAGACATTTTTGGCAGCATTAGACAGAGTGGACTGGGGCACATGGGGGGTTGACTGACTAGCCAGGAATTGGGATAAGGATGATGGCACTAGCCCCCCCTTGAAATCAAGGTTTGTGGGGGGGTTAATGGCTGGGATAAAGAAACAGCTGTTGCTATGACGGGGGGGGTTCAGGCTAGGGAGAGGGTGTAGTTTAAAAGATACTGTCAGCACTTGGCATAGTGCCAGGAGGCAAACATTTAAAAGCTTCTGGGTGTCAGCTTGAAAAAAAATATTTTTCTTACTCTAGCAATCTCTGGGGCACTGAGTGTGGGGGATGGGTAGGAAAAAAGGTTTCAAAATGAATGCCAAATACTATGAATAGTGGGCCTATTATTCACTTTTTGTTTCCAAATAATGAATAACCCATTATTCATGGTGTTCGAGAAATACTGTTCAATAGTCACACATCCCTACCATGAAGTCTAGAGAACTCTTTGATTATTACTCTTTGCATTGCTAATATTACTCCTTCCATTGCTACAATACAGAAGTTTGTTTCTAGAATGGGCCGTATATGGGAGATTGATGCTGAGCCATGTAATGCATGTCAACCAGTTACAGACAACAATTCTTTAAGCCCATTTTATAAAGGCTTATAACTGTTCAGTGCTAATGTCAGCCTAGTGCTGGGTGACACTTTTACTACACTTGCAAAACTGGGTAAAAAATGCAGATTTTGCATTTGCATAATTTTCATGTAACTGTACCAAAATCTGACGTAATTACGCCAACCCTTTGGTATCTACAAAGCAAAATTTTTCCCAAATTGTGCATTTGTAAAAATGTAGTAGTAGTAGTAGTAAAAATGTTTATTTTTATACAGGATGGCAAACTTTAGGTCATAGACCTATTTTCAAAGTTGTCCTGTGTCAAGAACAAATTACATTCAATATAACATACAAAAATTCAGACTACATAAAACAACTAATAAATAATTTTTGACATTATACAAGACACAAATCTCAATTAGACCAACAACTAACACATTTATCTACATTTTAACAACAAGTACATTCATCATAAAAGACAGTGCTCATTCCTAATTTAAACTGGGATAGTTTAGTTGCTTTCCTTAATTCAGGGGGAATAGTATTCCAAATATTTACAGTCTGAGCCTCAAGTGTCATAGTACCATATCTTGTATTAGTTTTTGGAAAAGTGTAACCTCTATGCTGTACATCCCTTAAAAGATATGGATAATATTTACTAACAGAAGGCAATTCCATGTTTCCATCAATCATCACATTTATTATTTTATAGATAAATACTGAATATTGTTTTTTAAATCATACTGATAAACTGTCCCAGTTTAGGTCTTTATACAAAATGCAATGATGAGTATTATAGCTACAGTTCAGGACAAATCTTGCCAATCGATTATATGATATGACTAATCTATTTAAATGTGTTTGACCCGCAAAATTATACACCATATTTCCATATTCTAATACAGGCATTATTAATTGATTTGTAATTAACCTCCGGGTTTGTAGATTTAATATAATTGAAGACCTACATAATGCCCCTATCTTATTATTAATTTTCTTTATTGTATTATTAATATGAGCTGAAAAAGATAAAGTATAATCAATCTCTACACCTAAATATTTATATTGATTTGTGATTATCAATTTTTTCCCATTCCTCATTAGAATTTCCCTATCTCTGACCTGTTTTTTATTAACCTTGGTTTTTTTATTGAAAAACATAACCTGAGTTCTTTTATCACTTATCACTAATTTAGAGCTGGAAAAACCAATCCTGTAGAACATCAAAATCCATCTGTAATTTAACCATCATTTCATTTTGAGATTTGGCTGATGCTAAAAGTACTGTATCATCTGCATACAACCTGATTTATGTATTATTTGTTTTGGTAGGTAATTCATTAATATATAACAAAAACAATAATGGCCCCAAAATTGAACCTTGAGGGACACCTCTTAGTATACTACCTACTTCAGAAAATTGATCATTTATTATTACTCGTTTTCTTTGACTCAAATATGATTTAAACCATAATAATGACCTAGGGGCTATACCAATCCTCTCCATCCTCTCAAACAATAAATGGTGGTTGACCAAATCAAAGGCTTTGGACTGGTCAACAAACACTGCACCCGTGCACTCTCCCTCATCCAAGGCCACTGCCACTTTATCAACAAAGTCCACTAGCGCAGTGCAAGTCAAATAGCCTGCCCTAAAACCATGTAGGTATTTAGTTAATTTTGAATATTTTTCTAAGTAACTATACAACTGGCCAAACACCATTCATTCCATTAACTTAGAGAGGATGGAGAGGATTGCTATTGGTCTATAGTTTGAGGGGTCATTTGAATCCCCCCCTTAAATATAGGTACTATTTTGGCTATTTTCTAGATAAAGGGAAAAACATTTTCCATCAAACTTTGATTAAATAAATCAGTGAGTATTGGTGATAAGACTTCAACCGCATCTTTAATAAATTTCCCTTCAGTATTGTCCATACCATATGATTTATTTGTATTTAATTTTAAGATCTCCCACCTAACTTCCGAGATTTTTATTTTTTTTTTTAAATAAAAAAAGATGACAATTTTCATTATTAGATTCTTTATTTGCTAAATCTGTTTGTACTTGTGAACCAGCTGGGATGGTAATATCAGGCAATATTAAGAAATATTTATTCAACAACTGGGCTGTTTTCTTTGAGTCAAGGAGCTCACCCTTATTATTAGACATTTTTATACAAGACTTAGCTCTCAAAGGGTTTTCCAATTATTTTATCATATTCCAGTATTGTTTAGGATCATGAGTTGTCTCAATTTTAATGTTGTAAAATTTTTTTCTTGCAGATCTAATTAACCTTTTGCATTCATTTCGCTTAATTTTGAAATTTAACCCAGTCTTCCTCCCTATTTGTTTTATTTGCTTTTTTCCAGATTCTATCTCTGATACAAATTTTTATTTTTCAAATATTCATTTATCCATGGAAGATGCTTTTTCTTTGTTTTAGTTTTTTTAATGGTGCATGCCTATTACAGGCCTCTAAATAAGTTTTTGACAATTCTTCCACCGCCAAATTTATGTCTGGAATTAAATTTAATTTTCCCTACTATATACAATTTAAATCATAAACAAAATTATTTGTGTGATAGTTCTTAAAGTTTATTTTTAGGGTAATCTTTTCTTCCTCAATTATTTGATTTAAATCTTTTACAACACAATATACTCGATTATGATCCCCTAAATTTGGAGGTAAAAAATCAAACATTTTTCGACATGAAAGCTCCTAGAGAGAAAAATCAAGTCCAAAATACTCCCCTGACTTTTAACCCCACTTTTTCTAGTACTTTGATTTATTTGATGGACATTTAGTATCTCAAAACTTTGTTCCAATTTTAATCCCCTTGGCTTGCCCCAACAGCGTTGAAATCACCAATTAGTATTAAATCTTTACCATCTGGCACTAATGCTAATTTAGATGCCAATAATTCAAACTTGGTAGTGTTTACTTTTGGAGGGGAATATACTATACTAATTAAGAGCTGCAATCTTTCAAATTTAACACAAAGACATTCAATTCCCTCTAAATTACCCTGAAAAACAACTTCTCCCAATGACAGTTTCTCTGTGATACATAAAAGAACCCCACCACCCCTCTTTCCCCTATCTAATCTAAAAAGATTATAACCATCTATTAATATTTCCTTATCCTGTATGTTTTCAGATAAGTATGTTTCAGTTAATCCTATCACGTCTTGTTCATAACTTTTAGTCCATATTTGAAATTCACGCATCTTGTTTATAACATTTCTTGCGTTTTCAAGTGAAATTTTTAAATTTTGTTTATTGACTCCTTTGGGGCCAGGATTTATCTCCATATCACCTGCAAGCAGTATTACTATGCTACAAACAAATGGTGTAGTTAATTTTAAGTGAGATTTTCTAGGTGAAAAACATTGGATTCTAACCTGATTTCACCCCAATTGCCCTTTTTAAACACACTGTTCTAGTTTGAGAAACTGGGCAAAATAACATGAAATTGACACACTTTTATGAAAAGTGTGCAAAACAGATTTTTCTAATGTCAGCTAACATTAGTCAGCACTGAACCAGTATAAGATCTGACATAAGCACTGAACATAAGGCTGTGTGCTTCACTTCTTGCTTCAACCCACCCAAGGTGGGCGTCATCCCTCCATAATGCACCCATGTCATGCCTTATCCCTTAAATACCATACAAAGGAGAATACCAGGGCAGGCCATTACAATGATCCAGGGGTATGGGGGTTGTACATTCATCATATGCTTTTATACATGTAATATTAGCATATTTAAATATTCATAAGAATTCCTTCATGACAACCACATTTTTTTTTTTTTTTGTAGTTTTTGTTGACCGGGTAAGTGCACTAGATAAATCCTGCCTATTTTCAGGCATGACCCGGGGAAGGGGGATACAGATGAATGCCAACTGATCTTGAGCCAGATTAAGCTGTTGGTGGTATGTTTTATTGAATGAGGGGAAATTTGGCCAGAACACCAGGGAAATTCCCCTACTGGCTGTTGGTCAGTGGCTGGTGGGGAGTCTTGCTGATGTCACGTCTTGACATGGCAGATAATTCCGAGGTTGGGATGAAGGAGGAGGTGGACAGGAGTATGCTGTTGAGTGAAGACCAGGATCGCATCCTAGGGAGCGACTCTAAGTCAGAAGTACTTCAAAGACCAGCGGATATTGCATCGAAAACTGACACTCATGAGTCTCAGCGAGCTGACATAGTTTCTGTGGAGCCTCCTGTTTCAGATTCCTTTTCCTCTATTGAGCTTTCTTCATCTATAAAGGATTCAGGTGATCGGGAGTTTTGTGCTCCTTTATTCTCGCAGCAGGAACCAATATTACAGGAGGATGTTTCCAGGAGGGCTATGTGTAACACTGGACCGTGCACACGTTGCATTTAGTGCGACGGCAATTCGGGCTACAGGAAGGAGGATCTGGAAGCAGCACATCGGAATGGTCGGAGGAGGTTGCACTCACGGAGGCTGGTTGGAAGCGTTCTGAGTCGGGAGATTGGGTACCTGATTTGTCATGGACTCCATCCTCAGGTACAATAAGACTTGATCCTCTCTCTGTACTTCCTAAGCAACCACCTTTATTATCTGCTTCAGGGGAAGGTGGGGGACGGCTGTTGAATGAAGAGACTCCTATAGCCAGTACTTCAGCTACTTGCATGCCTGACACTCCTTCTCTGAGTCAGAACCCTAAGCCCATGATGTCTGACTTGTTTAAATCTAAACTGGAACAAGCCCCTCGTCGTAATGCTGTACGTTTGAAGTACAGAGGTGGCTTAAAGGAACATCCTGACAGATACTATATCTTTAAACAACTTTTGAAAACCACAATGGGTTTCTGTGCAAAAGACATTTATGCTCTCATACATATCTCAGGAGAGGACTCGTTTGATATAAGTTTTCAAACAAATGCCCTTATGGATAAATTTTGGGACAAATATGCAAACCAAAAAAATCACCCTTCATGGTTACCCTTTTTTGCAATACCTTTAACTAGACCTTTAATTAGGTTTGTCACAATCATGTTCAGGAATGAGGGTGTCAATGTTAGTGATATTTATCATTGGTTGCAATCTAAATGTGATGTATTGGGTCCACCTGAAGCACTTTTGGATATTGAGAGCGTTTGGACGGGAGGATGGAAATTTAAAATAAAGCTATTACAAGTTAATTCCGAAATTGTTCACCTACCCAATAGTTTTTTCTTGGGAAAAGATAGGGGGGTATGTTTTTATGGAGGACAACCAAAGGCGTGTTACAAATGTGAGGACAGAACACATATAAGTAGTGTTTGTGATATGATGAAATGTCCTTTATGTGGGGGTTTTGGACATTCAGTAGACATGTGTAATAATGTTTTTCAGTGTAATCTTTGTGATGAAAAGGGACACGCTTTCCATCAGTGCCCTTGGGCTCGGCATAATTGTTCGGATGGGTTAGATCATGATGGCCTACTTCGTAAGGCCCAATCTAAAATTCAGAGTTTTCATGGGAATGCTTCCCCTCATCCCCCACGACAAGAGCCTGTTTTGCCTTCTTTAGTACCAGATACACTCAAGGCGGCACCACCTGTTGTTAATGACCTTCAGGTTACTTCAGAAAAGGCCTCTCCACAATTAGCAGATAAGCAGGCCTCTGCTCTTTCTATGCCACTTCCTTTTGAGATTGTAAAAAGCAGGAGGTTTACTAGGGCATCATTAAAACAAGCTCAAGCTTGTCCGTTGGTAACTGAGAATTTTTTTTCACCCCTTCAAGATGAAGTCAGGGATTCGTATTTAGAATCTGACACTTCTCATCTCTCAGAAATTGTGACTGATGAAGAAGAAAGTAGGCACGGAACTTGCAAAGGATAAAAAGGGAAAAAAAAGGAAAAAAAAGAAAAGTCAGCCAAAAAAAATAGTATTTAAATATTTCAATGGCTTCCTTGAAATTTGCCTCCTTTAATGTGTGCAGCCTGAAAACATTCCACAGGCAGATATCTTTCTTCTCACATCTCACATCTTTAAAACTATATGTAATTTTTTTTGCAGGAAACTAGGCTATCCTCTCTTTCGGAAGTAAAACGGTTACAAAGACAATGGACTAGCGGACCATCCTTTTGGTCTTTTGGTTCGGAAGTTGCAGATGGGGTAGCTATATTATTTGGAAATTTATCTTTTAAAATATCCCAGTTATTGATTTGTCACCCGGTAGAGCTCTCATTCTTGGCTGTTTGTGGGGGGATTACTTTTTTCGCTTTGTCAACATCTATGGTCCACAAATTAAAACAGGCCGCATAGATTTATTTAAGGAAATAAAACCTTATCTTTTTACAAAAAAGCATTTAGTATGGGGAGGGGACTTTAATTGTTCTCTTGATCACCAAATTCGGAAACTGGCGGGGGAAAAAGGTTTACTGTGATTCTAATGCCCTTTTAGAAACAGTGAGAGATGTTAAGCTCACAGATGCCTTTCGAAGTTTGCATCCACAAGGTGGTGAAACCTATCATAGGCATACTTTTGCTACCAGGATTGACATGTTTTTTATTTCATATTTTTTTCGGATTTTATCTTGCACTGTGTTTCCTTCAGAATTTTCAGACCATCATATATTACTCTGTACCTTATCATTACGACACCTTCCACCTAGATTATATTCCTTAATACAACGGTGGAGGCTAAATACTTCTTTTTTTATCAGATTCGGCCTACTTTTCTAAATTAGAATTTTTTTTGGCTGCGAAATTCTCTACTTTAGATTTTTTTCTCTTCCTCTTATGAGTGGTGGAAACATGTTAAATCTGAAATTAAACGCTTATTTCAAACATGGGGCAAGAGCAAAGTTGATGAGAATTATAGGAAATATCTGGTCCATAGAAATCAATTATATAGACTAATGTCACTTCCCCCAAAAAAACATGATTTGTTTCTCTCCCAAATAAAAGAAATTAAACAACAAATGAGGAAGTATCAATATAGTAGAGCTAAGTCTTTAGACTTGGAATTTCATTTTAATATTAAAAATTCTCCTATGGCTGATCCTTTTCAGGCTTTTAAAGCACACTTAATGGATACCCTAATGACAGGGTTGTTTAATTCGAATAATGAGATCATTACTTCGGATGTGGGTATGTTATACATTGTTCAGAATTATGTTCGGGAGTTGTTTTTCATCCCCACAAGTACTATCCACTGATTCTTTTCCGGGATCTATATTTTCTACTCTCCCTAGAGTTTCAGGTGACCTTGTTAAGTCATTAATAAAACCCATTTCATCCCAGGAGGTGGTTGAGGTCATCAAACAATTAAAAACTGGGTCTTCTCCTGGGATAGATGAAATTCCTAATGAATTTTACAAAAAATGTATAGTTTATATGGGGTTTTTTCTTCCTTTGGTGTTTAATTCTTATTTGTCATCTGGGATTTCCTGTATGGATTTTACTATGTCCATAATGACCTTCATTCATAAAAAAGGAGATAAAGCGATTCTTTCAAATTGGAGGCCGATTTGTTTATTGAATAGTGATTACAAAAT
This sequence comes from Neoceratodus forsteri, assembly GCA_016271365.2. NCBI lineage: Eukaryota > Metazoa > Chordata > Ceratodontiformes > Ceratodontidae > Neoceratodus > Neoceratodus forsteri. The sequence continues at coordinate 75,637,152 of JADMNL010000022.1, forward strand.
TTTATCGAAAATCCTGCACAATAGGTTGGAGAAACTAGCTGAAGTTTTAATTCATCCTGCACAAACCTGTGCTATAAAAAATAGAAAAATTCAACATAACCTTTATTTAATTAGGGATCTTTTTGCTAGCCAGTCTAGTTTTCGTGCGTCTGAATTAGTTGCAGCTTTAGACCAGTCTAAAACCTTTGATGCTGTTAGCCATTCCTATTTATATTTTGTTCTATCTGCCTATGGAATCCCTGATATTTTTGTCCAGTGGATCTCTCAATTATATGATTCTGCAGTTACTGTTCCAATAGTTAATGGTTTGATGGGTGACAGGGTCAGAATTTCTAGAGGCATTAGGCAGGGATGTCCCTTAAGTCCTTTATTATACACCTTCACTTTGGACCCTATTATTCGACATATTATACATGATGTCTCCATAAAAGGTCTTGCTCCCTTGCCTCATTTAGAGACAGTAAAAGTAACTGCCTTTTCGGATGATGTCACGCTTCTTTTAGCAGATACATTTTCTTTTCGAAAAGCATTGGAGTTTTTTTTTCTTTTTGGTCAATATTCTGGGGTTTCTATTAACATTCAAAAAAGCTTTGTTTTACAATTGGGAAGCATTGTTCCTAATTTATCTGATTGCTTTGGTATTTCCTTAGTGACTGGGCCTCAAAAAATCTTGGGCATCTGGTATGGGGTGGAACACATGGAGGTTTATAATTGGGAAAAGCAGATAGGGGTTGGTGAACTTAAAATTAATCAGTGGAAACATTGGAAGCTTGGAAAAAAAAAGGGTATTGATCATTAAGAAATTTTTATTGCCCATTTTTCTTTATCTAAGCCACCTTTTTCTGCCCCCTTTTGCCCTGGAGACTAGGATATATAGCATTTTTTTCAGATGCTCTGGGGAAACAGACTGAACCCAGTGAAGAGGGAGTATACGTATCTTAAATATAAAGATGGTGGTTTACACATGGTTAATCCTCTCATTTTTTTTCATTCTATTTTTTTATTTTCTTCTTTCCAATTTATTTGGCAGGAACCTTCTTTGCCATGGCATTTTTGGGTCAAATCCTTATGGCACAAATCTTTTTTTAGATGGTCTGTTTTCCCACCCAGGATTTTACTGTCAGATGACATTCCGAAGTATGGCCTTTCAACTCTTAAAAGATGATTCCAATGGCAGATTCCACTGCAAAAATTACTTTCGCTAACTAGGAAATCCTTTTATGATTATATTGTTTATGATTTACAAAAGGTAATCTTACTTTTTCCTCTTTGCTCTCCATCAAATATGAAATATGCACTCAGTAAGTTAACTGATAATAGGATTCCTGTTAAGACTTGGGATATTATTTGGATCTCTATTCATGGTCGATTGGGAGTGAGAGGAAATCTGAAATATAAACCAGTGACTGAACGGTATTGTTTAAAACATGACTGTATTGATGAGGAAGAAAGTCAGTCCCATTTCTTTATTGACTGTCCAGATAGTCAGAGATTTGGGGAGTTTGCAGCTTTACTCTGGAATCTGTCCCCTTTGCGGTCTATTACTTATACCACTTTAGTATTGGGTGATTATTCAGGTAGATGGGAGCAGTATCATAGAAGTACATTGAATGTTTTCTTTGCCCTTTTACAATATTTTTTATGGCAAACACGTTGTCACTTTGTGTTACAGCAACTTCTTACAGAGTTTTCCTCAATTGTATCTGCTGTTGATTCTGAATTGCATGTACTTCGTTTGCAGGATGAGAAGAAATACTCCAGATCTTATGTTAACTATTTATGGAATCATTTTCCATTTGTTTAACCTTTTCTTTAGTGTTTTTGTATAATATTGTTTTCTTTCTTGCTTGCATATGGACATTTTTTTTATGTGATGTTGTGTTTTTTGTTTAATAAAATCTCCCCTACTCTTTTCGATAAGTGCCATGGGATCTTTAACATCCACCTGAACTACCACCAATCCAGGCAGATGGGACCTCGGTTTAACGTCTTATCCAAAAGTTTTTGAATGTAATAGCATTTCCTCAGATCCCATTTAATTATGAGAACAATCAATTACATTTTCTCATCGCTCATGATGACTTACAGATGAGTTGATTTAATCCTAAGTGTCACATAAAAAACTTGTGAAAGTAAATTAAAAAACAATAAAATTAAAATCCAGAGCAGAACTGATATTTCACCTTGTATTCTTATATTCAACAACTCTCAACCCTCCGACTTGCATGGGAGGGCTCAGTCCCTGGCACAATCACAATTTTCCCAGTAGCGAGGCTGAAACCTTGATGATTATTCATGGTTTTGTAGCTTCACAGATACCTCTGGTGTCTAATGATGTTACAGACAAGATTGAGGGATGTGCTTCTGGCTGGACAGCAGGTTTCCCCCGAGGTCATCTGGTATTCACTCACCAGTCTTGGTTCTCTCATACAGTCAGTCTAGGACTGCAGGTGCAGGGGGCCCAGGGACCTTGAGGCTGACAGTGGCCTTGCCGTTCAGTCTGTTGGTCTTTGAAGGAGCTCATCCCCAGAGGGGAAAGTCACAGGTGGGGCAGGAAAACCCCAGTGCCAACCCTCACCTTCAGACTAACAGTTTTGATAAAAACTGTTGTTTTCTTCACAAACGAGTCAGTAGCTAGGATCCCAGACTTCTTTAGTCTGCCAGACCTGCAGTGCTTTTCAAACAGTGGCTAACCAGCTCACAGATCCTATTTCTCTGTCAGACTGGCACAACTGGCTGAGCCCTGTTTGTTTACTTCAATTCCCTTTTATGTTTAATGAACTTGACACCCTATTGGTCTAAAAAATCCCCAGGCTAGCTGAGCTCTGGAATGCCAACTCAGACATGCAAAACAGCATGCATGTGTAGTGTGTAGTGTTACAGACAGATGACTGGCCCAAATTCTCAGGCTGGAGATCTGTGACCCCTGACCCATTTTCTAACAGTCTTTGTGGAGCTAGAGGTTTGGATCTGAGTAGGCATCACCCAGTGGGCCCGATTCTCAAAGCCCTTGCTTGACGCAAGGTGCTTGCGTCAAACATAAATGACGCAAGTGTCACCTGTGTCGGAAAATGCACCCTGAGCTATTCTCAAACACAGCCTGCATCAAGCACAGGCTGCATGCACCAGAGGGGGGCTTCTGCCAGCCTTGTGACACAAAATGGGCTGCAGCATGGTGCAGACTGCCATATTCCCTCATTTGGCATTCTCAAAACCCACCCAGAGAGATCTAAATACAATTAGACTAGCCAAGGGCTGGTCTAACGGTACCTAGAAATCCTCTGGGAAGGTGCAGGCCCCCCCAACCTGATCCCTTTTGTATGTAATTAATAGTATCCCATGTACTCTAGCACCCCCCCAGCCCCAATCTCCTGTTATAATAATTAAAATATCCCTGGTAATCTAGGGCCCCCCCAAGCCCTGATCTCCTATTATAATATTTAGAATATCCCTGGTGGTCTAGCGGACTGCCCCATCCCCAGTCTGCCATTAAAAGAAATTCCAAAATTCCTAGTGGTCTAGTTGACCTCCCCATCCCACAGTGCCCTACAACCCCACTTCCCCCAACCAGTAATCAAGCTGGCAACTGGCACATCCAACCGCTCACCACCAAAGCCAACTACTGACTGAGCTATGAATGACCATATACTGTATATTGTACATGCTCAATGATTGACAGCAGTCACTCACTGAGCGCATACAGTATACAGTACACCCTCATTCAGAGCTCAGTCAGTGGCTGGCCATGGTGGTGAGCAGAGGGCTGTGTCAGTCACCAGCTGGGTTATGAGATGGAGAGGAAGCAGGGTGGTAGGGACTGCGAGGTTGGGGGGTTCCACTAGACTACCAGGAATCTCAGAATTTCTTTTAACGGCGGATCAGGGCTGGGGCAGTCTGCTAGACTACAAGGGATATTCTAAATATTATAACAGAATAGCAGGGCTTGGGGGGCCACTAGACTACCAGGGATATGTTACTTATTATAATGGGAGATCAGGGCTTGGGGGGGCACTAGACTACCAGGGATATTTTAATTATTATAACGGGAGATCAGGGCTTGGGGGGGCCACTACACTACCAGGGATATTTTAACAGGAGAACAGGGCTGGGGCGGTCCACTAGACCACCAGGGATACTAACATTTATTTTAATGGGGATCAGGGCTGGGGCTGTCTGTTAAACCACCAGGGATTGCTCAGGGACATTGCTGCATGGCCGCCCACATCTTGCAGCAACCTGTCTAGGTGTACCCTCTGTTTGGCACACTGCTAAGGTTACCGTAAGCCATGGGACATTGCCGCCACGATCCTGCCTGATAAAGAATTGAGTGCAGGTTCTATGGCACACTGGCAATTGGTGCAAGCTGCCTTTGGTGGAGCTTGCACTGAGTTTTGAGAATCGGCCCAGTATGGTTACATTTGGCAGTTCTTTTGTTTCGGTATCTGCTACTTTTATTTAAGGCACGAAGGCTGATTTATGCCTGTCCTGGCTCTGCTGAGTGCCATGCGACTAGGATGGCTTTTAATTTTTGTGACAATCAGCCCATAAAGGTAAGCCCTAGTTGGGGGGGGGCCTTACACATGATAATTAGAAATCATTCAAAACACCTTTATAAACTGATGGACTGCTAAGATCAAATGAAGCACTCCTTACCCTCTTACATAAGATATTCTTATTCTGTAAAGAGTGTTGCACGTGCAGGTGCCCTGGAGATAGGGACGTTAAGGGGAGGATTTTTTACATTTTAATATAATAATGATCACCCTCAATCAGTAATACATTAATTCTTCTGAGGAGACCATGGTTGTAGGAGTGATATCATTTATATTCTTATGGTATCACAACCATTCATCTTCAGTTTACAGTTCTCATACCCTGAGAATGTGCATGACACCACTCTTACAACTGCAAGACTGGTCTCCTAGGATGTATTAACACACATTAGTTGGCTTCAATGGCAGTGGTGTACATTCAGAATATACAAAATAAAGCTGTAGTGTTAAAAAGGGACTGAACTGTCTCAGTGGCCTTACCTGGTTACCAAAATTCAAATAAATAACATTTTGGGTTCTGGTGATAGATGCATACTACTTGCTTTTCATTCCTGGGTTACACATTTTATCAGAACCAATCAGTAATATTATACCCTTAATGTGTATGGTTGGGTATAGCTTATTCTTTAAATTATATTCATCAGTTATGCAATCATAATAACTGGGTTGGGGGGGGTTCTCCCGTAGGAAAACCCAGTTATAATCCACTGTTATACATACAATAAAACACGGGGTGATGTGTGTAACAAGAGTTTTACACACACACAAGGTGTTGGATGCTATATAAACCCTGAGAGCAAAGCTCAAGGGGTTTATTTAAATATCCAACACTGAGGGTGTGTGTAAACTTCAAGTTTTACACACCACCCCATGTTTTATTTGATATAATTGCTGGGGAGCATTTTCTCACCACAGCAATTATATAAAATTAAAGTACCTCGCTGTTCAGCCATGGTCCAGTCTGCTATCAGTGCGGTTCATGGTCTGAGGTGGTTGAAACCTTTCCTTCATTTCTTTTGGTTTTTAAAATACAAGCAAGCAACAGACAGGGTTCAAAAACTTTTAAATGTAACAGCCCAGTCTGTTTGTTTTTGAAAGATTTACTTATCACCGATACTAGAGCAGTGGCAGTATATTCTTCAGTGGGACGGAGAACAGGAAAACAGACAGCTGGCACATGAGCGGAGCAATGGACACCCAGCACATGTTCACCATTATAAACACTCCTTTTTAATAGCAAATTACAAACGAGGTTTCCTTAGGGAAAAAACGCTCCCCATTTATTATAACCAGCTTGTTACATCAGCGAACATGTGCTGGGCATCCCTCTCTCCACATATGCCGACACTGCCTCCCTTGTGCACACACTATACTTCAGGGCAACCACATTATTGAACAGTGCAACTGAAACCACTGGTCATACTGTTTTCTAAAATTTCTGGGTAGTGTTTTCAAGGTGAGAAAACACTGCCCAGCAATTATATAAAACAAAACATGGGACGGTGTGTAGAACTTGAATTGTACACACACTTAGTGTGGGATGCTTTTATAAACCCCTTGAGGTTTATGATGCATCCCATACCCCAGGTGTATGTAAAATTTTTGTTATACATACCTCCCCTTGTATTATATATATATAAATATATAATAGATATATATAGATATACTGTATATAATATACATATATATATATAATAATATACATTTCCTTTATTATGTAAGTTATTATAAACTTATTGACATAAAATTGTAAATTATAAGAATGGAATTCTGCTGACTTTATAAACCATGCGAGCAAAACCCCTTGACTGGAATTACCCCCTTACAGGTTCACTGCAGCTATGTAATTTATTCATTATAGATCAGGGGGCACTCTTGACCAACCAGAGAGCTCGCTTCCCATTTGCATGAAACACTCTTATTCTGTAAAGAGTGTCTCATGCACAAGTGCCTTAGTAATGGGCATGTTCTTGGGTGGGATTTGTACATTCGTTTATATACTGAGCTATCTGTTTTTCTACTAATAACCTTACTTGGTTTCAACTGATGAATTACTGCTTAAAGCCCTTCTTCACAGACCTTCCGTATTAAATAAGTGCAATCTTCATGACAAAAAAGGTTTAAAAACTTACTATTTACAATATACAACTTACTTACAAACCTGAAAAATGAACCTTTTTGATGCTACAGTTAAACACAATATGACTATAGTTCATATCTTTATGATGGCATTAAATATCTCCCTTGTTAAAACATGCATTGGATCCCACAGTTTGAAATTTTATTTTAGCACTCCTTAAATAGTTTACTTATTTAGAAACATAGAAACATAGACTTTGATGGCAGATAAGGACCGCTTGGCCCATCTAGTCTGCCCATTTCCCTACCTACAGGATAGGCCGCAGATCCTAGTTAACCAACAGCCTATTGCTTCCTACCCCCCCACAAGAATTGCCTTATGTCTGTCCCATGCATTCTTGAATTCTCCCACAGTTTTAGACCCCACAACCTCCTCAGAAAGGCTGTTCCATGCATCCACTACCCTCTCTGTGAAAAAATGCTTCCTCACATTACCCCTGAACTGCCCCCCTCTATTTTTTAATTGTGTCCCCTTGTTCTTGCACGTCTCTTTTTCTGAAAGATGCTACCCCCTTGGACTTTGTTGATTCCACTGAGGTACTTAAAAGTTTCTATCATGTCCCCCCCCCTTCTTTCCTCAAGGGTATACATATTAAGCTCCTCAAGTCTCTCCTCGTACGGCTTCTCTTGCAGACCCTGCACCATTTTAGTTGCCCTCCTCTGGACTGCCTCTATCCTGTCTATGTCCTTGCAGAGATGGGGTCTCCTTGAACTGGATACAGTACTCCAGATGGGGTCTCACCAACTGTCTGTACAGCAGGATAACAACTTCCTGTTTTCTGCTGGTGATGCCTCTCCCTATGCATCCCAGTATACCCCCAGCCCTCCCTACTGCCTTCTCACATTGCTTGCTAACCTTAAGGTCATCTGATATGATTACCCCAAGGTCCCTTTCAATTTTTGTTGTTGTTACTACCTCCCCCCATTGTTTATTCTTCCCCTGGGTTCTTGTTTCCCAGGTGCATTATTTTGCACTTCTTTGCATTGAATCCTAGCTGCCATACTTCTGACCATTCCTCCAACCTTGCCAAGTCCCTTCTCATCCTTTCCATGCCTCCTTGTGTGTCTACCTTGTTGCAGATCTTTGTGTCATCTGCAAAGAGGCATACTTTTCCTGCCAGTCCCTCTGCAATGTCGCTTATAAAGACATTAAAAAGGACTGGACCCAGTACTGAACCCTGCGGTACCCCACTAGTAACCCTTCTTTCTTCAGAGTGGACTCCATTTACAATTACCTTCTGTGTCCTGTTGTCCAGCCAATGTTTTACCCAGGCTACCATTTGTTGCATTAAATGCAAATTATTTCTGTTAAAAACATAATTGCAAAACCAGCAGCAATGCACTATCACATGTGGTAGCTGCCACTCGAATGTGTGTTTCTCTGAAGCTATTGCAGACCTCATGGTTCTCGCTGTGACTCTGGGGTGAAAAGAACAGGTAGAAAATAATTAGTACTTCAAGGAAACAAAAGAATATCAGAAATTGTTAACTTCATTTCTTGAGAAATGTTGCTAACGCAAATGCTGTATTTAACCCTGGAAATGTGGTGGCCCTCAAGTTAGAGATCTAAAATCCTTCTCATTTTAGGATCGTGTTATCATGGCCATCACCGTGGGATTTAGTGTAACTTTATCAATAGCCCTGAACCGAAATTTATGCTCCTGTGGGTTATGGGCAATTTTTACATGATAAACTGTTACACATATGATGTCACCTTTTTCAATTGCTCTGCAGTGCTCTCTTACTCGGATCTTTAGACTTTTTTGTTTTACCTATATAGGAAGCACTACAGGGGCATCATGCCAGATAAATCACCCCCATACTGTCACAGGTGGTGAACTGGAGGATCTCAAATTCTTTGTCTGACTTGAAGGTGGAGAATTTGTTCCCCTGTATGATACATTTACAATAGCTGCATTTTTTTGCACTGGAAACAGCCATTCAGATCCTTTTCCAGCCATGTTTTTGGTTGCACAAGAAGCATTTTGGATTTATAACTTGAGGGCCATAGCATTTCCAGGGTTAAACACAGAATCTTAGTTAGCATCGTTTCTCAACAAATTAAATTAACAATTTCTGGTATCCCTATGATTCTTTGAAGTACTATCTATATTCTGTCTGTTCTTTGTACCCTAGAGTCACTGCAAGGACCATGAAGTCTGCACCAGATTCACAGAAACACACTCCTGAGTGGCAGCAGCTTGCTACTACATGTGATAGTACACTGCTGCTGGTTTTGCAATTCTGTTTTTTAGCAGAAATGATTTGCATTTAATGTGACAAATAAGTCAACTATTTAAGGAATGCTAAAATCAAATTTCAAACCGAGGGATCCAATGTATGTTTTAACAAGGGAGATATTTATTGCTATCATAAAGATATCAACTATAGTCATTATCGTTTATTTAACTATAGTATCAAAATGTTTGTTTTTCAGGCTTTTAAGTAAGTTGTATGTTGTAAATAGTAAGTTTTTTAACCTTTTTTATGCCACTTTGATTGCATTTATTTAATATAGAAGTCATGTAATCGGGAATGGCTTTAAATAGCAATTCACCAATTAAAAACCAAGTGAGGTTATGCTGTCATATCTAAGGGCAACTATTTAATTGCTACCATTTCAGTGTTACATTGCCTTTGACACAAGATATTTGTACAGATCTGAAACACATTAGGTAGCTTTCTGGAGTCTTTTGTTTGTTTTTTATCCTGCACTTTATCAACAAAATGAAGCATTTTGGATTATAAGTGAAGTTAGAGTGGTGGCATCAGTTTTTATGTTGGCTCACACATGCACATCACCCAACATATTGCAGTAGTAGCAGATTTGGAGGTGCGGTCACTATGGGCAAATGTAGGGCATGCATCAGTAGGTACATCCCTCATTCCCCAATAAGCCAGCATGCGGGTGCTGACACCAGCAGTATGTAAAGTGGCCACCAGATCTAAGGAAAGTGCCACTGCAATGACATCCAAGCTCTCATGCAATGGCACAATAACATGCCTCCCGATTTGCCTTTTCTGGTGAAGCAGTTTCATTAACATGGCGGTACTGACTGCCGCTGCACAGAGTGCTGACTTCAGGGGTGCCCAATCTCCCTGTTGGCATTTGCCGATGGGGGCCCGCCTCCCGATGAGCATACTGTCCCCTTTGTTGTGTGCTGAGGTGCCCAATCCCCTCGCCTCTGCCCCCTCAGCATGTGCCGACGGGGTGCCCAATCCCCCAGGCTACAGCACCCCCAAACACAGGTGGCATGCTGGGAGCCCACCCCAGCATGCCAAATGCCCCTGTAAAAAAAAAAGTACCACAATGTTTTTTTTAAACCTTTGAAAAACAAACGGTCCCTCGTGGTCTGTCCTGCTCCCTTCCTGAACCCACACCCAACCTCTGTGTACCACACCTCCCTCACCCCATGCTTCCCTCCGGAGCAGAGTGTGACAATGTTTGATAGACTGGGAACATGTCTGTACTCTTCAAAGGTGGCTGTGAAGTGAAGAAATGCCGGTAAGCTGTATAATGGCATAAATAGGGTTTTTTCAACTTTGTTGCATCTCTCTGCCATTTGTGAGAATTGTGCCATCAAATTTTCAACATGGGGTTATTGGGACCACTCCTCATGAATTCAATCACTGTCATGGCATTATTCGGTCCCAAAAGGTGATTTCGCAGTCACTGTGCGGAATCACCTTTCAGGACCGAGTAATGAAATGACAGTGCCACTGTTCATGAAGGGGGCTCTCAAAAAGCCTATGTTGTAAATTTGGTGGAAAACATCAAAAAAATGGCTGTTTTATGAGTGTGCATTCTGCAGTTTCCATGCACGCTTGTAACTTTGTGAATTTGTAATATTTTCACTCCAGATTTTCAACATTGCCAGTTTCCCACACCTCCTTATGAACAGTAGAGCTGTCATTTTACATATCCTGGCCAAAATGTGTTTTCACACTTCTGGCACAGAATAGCATTGTCACTGTGGGAAATCCATTTTAGGACAGATTAATAAAATGACAGTGACAGTGTTCACAAGCAGAGGTCCTAAAATGCCTATGTTGAAAATTTGGTGACGAAAGACCCTAAAATGACTGTGTTACAAGCATGCATTGTGCACTTTCCATGCACCCTTGTAACTTCGCAAATTTGCAATATTTTCATGCCACAATTTCAACACTGGCATTTTTCACACCTCCTTATGAACAGTACAGCTGTCATTTTTCACATCCTGCCAAAAATGTGTTTTCGCACCTGTAGCGTACAGTGGTATGGTCGCTATGGGAAATCAAATTTTGGGACAGATTAACAGAATTGCAGTGCCACTGTTCATGAGGAGAGGTCCCAAAATGCCTATGTTGAAAATGTGATTAAAAAAAACCCCAAAATAATTGTGTTACGGACATGCATTGCGCAGTTTCTATGCATGCTCATGACTTCACCAGTTTTTCATATTTTCACTCCAGATTTTCAATGTTGCCATTTTTTTACACTTCCTCATAGACAATACAGTTGTCACTTTTCACATCCTGCCCAAAATGTGTTTCCATACCTGTGGTGCCAAATGGTGCAGTCACTGTGCAAAATCCCCTTTCGGCTAACAAACTCAGAGTGCCGCTCTTCATGAGGTGGACTCACAAAAAGCCCATGTTGATAATTTGGTGTGTAAATACCAACACATGCCTACGGCATTAGGGTTTTCAACTGTAACACCCCACCCTGTAGAGACTGACAGGCATCAGGGGTGGGACTTGGGATCATCAGCTGTAATGCTCCTGCCATTTCACCCCCACCCTGCAGCCAGTGACTGGCAATGAGGTGTGCCTTGGAGTGTTTGGCCCCAAAGTTCACCCCATTCTCCTATACTGTACCCACCTCAGCGTATTTCTTTATGGCATGGGGTAAGTATAAGGCCCAAAAACACCAAAGCACACCACGACACTTGTCAGTGTCTACAGGGTAGGGTGAGGTAAAATGGCATGAGCGTTATAGCTGATGACCCAAAGGCACACCCCAACGCCTGTCAGTCTCGGCAGGGTGGGGGTGGGGTTGGCGTCAGTTCAATGCTTCACTGCCATTCCTAACTCCTGCACTACCAATGACAATGCCAGTGAGACAACATTGAGCATTGACAAATGCTTGTTAATTCATGATCTCTCAGTTCACAAAACACAGCCATGCGGCTGTAACAGTGCTGGGTCCGATAACAGTACTGAGTGCAGAATGGGAGAAGACTGAGCAAGGAAGGCAGCAGACTAAAAGAAAGAATGGAGACATGAGGATGGATTTTCAAAGAGCCTGTAGATCACTGCAGTTTGTGGTGATCTAGGGCAGTAGCACACTCCAGCTGTGTCAGGGACCTTGTGCCTAATTCAAGAAGAACTTGGTCCCTGTGTCACCAACACAGGTGTAACTACACCCGCAGGCAAGCGGCAAAACAATCGGCACACCTGCTGGAAATGCTGCAGGGATCCGGTCCCCCCCCCCCACCTGGCACAACACTAGAGGAGCCAGAATGGTAATGGGGAGGTTAAAACATGCTACACAGGAGTAGTATGGGTGGTAGGGGGATGGGGTTCCATAGAGTGAGGTGGGAAGGCTATGGACATTGAAATTAGTGCTGTTGCACACGTGGGGATGCCAATTATTAAAATAACATGCCAATGACATGGTACTGTGGGGTACAGCCTGAGCACTGCCTATGGCTCACGCTGGCACAGACCTGGCAGCAGCCAGGCCTTGGGGCTACTGCCGGGGCTGATGCCCCGTGAGCCATGGCACTGTGCACTGCACCACCAGCGGCACCATCTCATGCTAATAATTAACAGTACCTCCCAGGTAACAGCACTGATTTCAATGCACACAGCTCCCCAACTCACTCTCACGGCACCTTGTGCCCCTTCTGACATCCGACCGAAAATTCAGGGCCCTCCCACCCAAGTCCCCAAAGTGTGTGCCACTGGCGCAAGGGGCTCAGACCAGCTTAGTGCTGGTCTATCTTGAGCACCCTGATGTGCCCATGGTAGGGCTTTCTGAATCCCAGAAAAGGGAACGGTGCAGCCCCACCATTGCGTAAGCCCTCTTGTGACCTTCTGCATCCTGCTGTGTGTCGCAAGGGGGGGGGTGCAGTGGCAGTTTGATGCAGTGGCTCCTGATTCAGACATAGACCGCGTTTCTGAATCGGGAATGCCGCATGATTTGATGCAAGGTAGCAGTTGCATCAGAACTGTTTGATGCAAGAACCTTGTATCCCTTTCTCAAGGCTTTGAAAATCCAGCCAATAGTTTAAATTTGAAAAGCTAATGCAGAGCCTGATATGAGAATAGAGGGGGGTAGAAATAGGAGTAACATGAGGAAGTATATTTTCACAGAAAGGGTGATGGATGCATGGAACAGCCTACCAGCTGAGGTTGTGGCAGTAAAAACAGTGGGGTAGTTAAAGAATGCATGGGATAGACATAAGGGAACCCTAGTGATAGGAAAAAGGGAGTAAGCAGCAGATCACTTAAGATCTATGATTCTATGTGTGGTTCATAGCTCAGTGCTTGTGCTATGTACAGTAGAGCTGAATGACATAGGTCGTGCTCGATACATTGGATCTGGACCAGTAGGTAGGACAATGCCTGCAGTATGTATGAATTGGATAATATGGTTAGTACTTAGATACATCAGCATGGATATGAACATGGTCAGTGATTGTAGTTCATAAGAACTGGATTAGATATGCTTGGTGCTTAGATACTTGAACAGATGATTTAGCAGCTTGTTAGTACTTAATGTTTTGGCCTTTCTCTGTATCCCATGTTTGGCAGGATGCTTAGTTGAGTAGGACTGAAGACCCCCACCAGGTGAGATAAGAGTGCCAGAGAAGGAGGCGGTGACAAGGAGGAGGGAGGGGCGGGGTCGCGACTTCATACCTAAGCAAGCATAGCTTACAAGATTATGTAGGAGAAGGGGGTGGAGCTATCCCCCCCATAGAACCCCAGGCATACTCCTTCCAAATAGGAAATAGGTATGGAAAATGGGCAGACTAGGTGGGCCAAGCAGTCCTTATCTGCCAGCAAATTCAATGTTTCTATGTTTCTGTTGTTGCAAATGCATTGGTATGTTTGTAAATATGCCGCAAGTAACCTGATTTGCTTGGACACAGCATGCTCCTAAATATGGATGGGAGTGCTGCATACAGTGCTTTAAATATCCCGCCCTAAATGCCTGGCTTGGTTTTGGAAATTAGTAGCCTGCTTGTTTAAATGTCTTGCTTTCTTTTGTGAAATGCCCTGCTTATTTAAATGCTTGTAGTACTGTGGAGTGCTCTGGAGTGGTTTGGTTTCTTTTTTTAAAGAAAACAACCAATAGGAAGGCAGAGTCTGTAACCAATAGGAAGCACTTAAGGCTAGAAGCAGACAAAAAGGGAGCAGCCAATGAGGCACAAGCTGCTAGGGAAAGGCGTGGGGTTAAGGGGTCTGGCTGGGAGGCAGGGCTGCCTCTGAGGCATCAAGCAGCAGAACACCATCATGATCAGCCCCACTGATCATACACCTGTCACTGTTGAGTCACCTACAACCTGAGATGCATTGGATCCAACAGTGACACACCTCTGAAAGCCCTTGTTGTAACAATATGTTTGCATATGCATGCAAGCAAACATACAAAGAAATGTGCAATGCAATTAGACTACAGTAGCAATGCAATGTGCAACACTGTGAGTACTGTATGACCAAAAATATTATGACCTGGAAAAAGTCACACAGTCACAATTTTAACAATACAAAGTGGAACACAGCATGTATGAGCAATTGCCCTGGAAAATACCCACCTTGTACAACAAAAGAGTACTACGTGGAATAATGTATAGGGACCTCAAGGTAATGGAAGTAGAAAGGTAAATGGATTAGTGACAGGAACATGAATGGTGGTTATGTTCTAGGAGATGTTTCAGAGCAGAAGGGGAAATGGCAGAGCAGGGGTTGGGGAGGTTAAATCAGAGTCTGGAAGCCTAAAGGAGAAGAAAGACTGGCTATCAGAAAACCAAGAACAGGGGCATGAGCAAGGGTGTGAATTTCAGAGAGAATAAGTGAAGAGGTGAGGAGAACTGAGCAGAGTAAAGGTAGTAGTGGAGGGAGCCAAAGCAGAATTTAGACATGAAAGAGGCACAGTGTGAAAGGTGCCTGCCATCAGAAGGGAGGGAGAGGGTGCGCAAAGGGAGCAATAATGAGTTTTTAGGAGATCAGTTAAGGGCAAAATGGTAGAAGGAATGATAGAGGGATCCAGTCAGGCCAGTGTGGACTTGGAGGAGCAGATTAACACGGTGGCTGTAGGAAATCAGTGTTCGGGACACATTAAGACAATGACAGTGGCAGTGTTCATGAGCAGAGGTCCTAAAATCCCTACATTGAAAATTTGGTGACAAAACTCCATAACATGACTGTGTTACAAGCGTGCATTGATCGGTTTCCATGCACCCTTGTAGCTTCGCAAATTTGTAATATTTTCATGCCACATTTTCAGCAGTGGCATTTTTTCACACCTCTTTATGAACAGTACAGCTGTCATTTCCCACATCCTGCCTAAAATATGGTTTTGCACTGTTGCCGGAGAATTGCACAGTCACTGTGGGAAATCAGTGTTTGGGACAGATTAAGATCGAGTGAGTGAGAGGGGGGAGTGACCAAGCTCAACTGAGCTCTGTTGGGACTGCTGCAGATTTGTTTTGGGCAGAAAAAAGCCCCAATGCAAGAGGCCACTACAAAAGGGCAGCCTGCAGCACTAGGAGAAACAGAACGAGAGAGCAAGTGAGGGAGGGGGAGTGAGCGAAGTCAGCGGAGCGCTGTCAGGACTGCTGCAGATTTCTTTGTGGGCAGAAAAAGGCATCAATGCAGGCAGGTGCCTAGTACAAAATAGCAGCCTGCACTGGCGGGAAAACCAGAATGAGCAAGTGAGAGATGAGCGAACTCAATGGAGCTGTATTGTAATTGCTGCAAATTTCTTTGTGGGCAGAAGAAGGTGGTAACACAGGCAGGAGTCCAATAGAAAAGGGCATCCTGCAGCGCTGGCAGAAACGGAATGAGCGAGTGAGAGAAGGGGAGTGAGCGAGCTCAATGGAGCTTTGTCAGGACTGCTGCAGATTTCTTTGTGGGCAGAAAAAGGCGCTAACAGAGGCAGGAGCCCAGTACAAAAGGGCAGGCAGCAGCACCAGGAGAAACAGAATGAGTGAGTGACACAGGGGGAGTGAGTGACCTCAACAGAGCTCTGTCGGGACAGTTGTGTATTTCTTTGTGGGCAGAATAAGGTGCCAATGCAGGCAGGAGCCCAGTACAAAAGGGCAGCCTGCAGTGCCGGGAGAAACACAACGAGCGAGTGAGAGAGGGGGAGTGAGCGACCTCAACAGAGCTCTGTCGTGACTGCTGTGGATTTCTTTGTTGGCAGAAAAAGGTGCCAATGCAAGCAGGAGCCCAGTACAAAAGGCCAACCTGCAGCACCAGCAGAAATGGAATGAGTGAGTGAGAGAGGGGGACTCAGCAGGCTCGACAGACCTGTGTCAGGACTGCTGTAGATTTCGTTGTGGGCCGAAAAAGCCACCAACACAGGCAGGAGCCCAGGACAAAAGGGCAGCCTGCAGCAGTAGGAGAAACAGAATGAGCAAGTGAGAGAGGGGGAGTGAGCCACCTCAACGCAGCTCTGTCGGGACAGTTGTGGATTTCTTAGTGGGCAGTACAAGGTGCCAACGCAGGCAGAAGCCCAGTACAACAGAGCAGCCTGCAGCACAGGGAGAAACAGACTGAGCGAGTGACAGAGGAGCAGTGAGCGAGCTCAACACACCAACACAATCAACATTCAGCATTGACAAATGCTTGTTATATTTGCCATGTGCACATGCGCAGCAAACATTTTGTTTGGAGAGTGGCTTTTGAGGGGTGTGACACTGTCAGTCCAATGCAGAGCAGTCTGCAAGGGGCTTATCAGTGTCACACCAATCAGCCAGGCTGGTCATGACAGTGTTCTGGCTTGCTGGGTGGAAATTTTATGTATTTCAAAGGAAAGAGATGACCCAATCATAGGTTGTCTCTTTCCTTTGATCTATGCTGCCCAGCAAGCACAGCTGATTTGCCATGACCAGCCTGCTGAGGTTGAAATACACCCTGTAACAAAGAAAACCACCCATCGATGTCTGTTGCTGCCAGCATTGTTAGTCTCCCCACCCAGCCCTTCCTCTCAGCACCCACCACCCCACACACCCCCAGAAACATAACCCTGACACTGAGTGTGCCCAACCCCCAGTGTCATCACCTGAAATAAAGAAGAGTCCCTAGTAGTTTTTTTGTTTGTTTGTTTATTAAATATAACCTGTAAAAAAAAGAAAAACATCCATCGATGCCTGTTGCTGCCGCGGTAGTAAGTCCCCCCACTTAAGCACCCACCACACCCCCCAAATATAACACTGACACTGGGGGTGCCCAATCCCTCAGTGTTGCCACCTGAAATAAAGAAAACCATCCCTCATAGTATTTTTTTAATACACCCTGCAAAAGAGAAAATCGTCCATCGATGTCTGTTGAAGCGACCGCCATAACTGCCCCCCCAAGCTCAACTCATATTAATATTCTGGCAATGGCATACCCAATCCCCCGTGCTGGCTGCTACCCCCATCCCACATATTTTACTTATGCAGCATCAGGGACCCCATCCCCAGTGCTGTCAAACATAGTGTCGGCTGGTACCCCCCACCCTTCCCATTTTACTTATGCAGCACTGGGGAGCCCACCACTGGTGCTGCCAAACATTGTGTCCGCTGGTACCCCTCCCTGTCTATTTTACTTATGCAGCACTGAGGAGCCCAGTCCCAGTGCTCCCAAACATAGTGTCGCCTGGCACCACCCACCCTACCCTATTTACCCTTGCAGTACTAGAAACCCCACCCCATTGCCTTGCAAACTATAGTGTTGGCTGGTACCCCCCACCCTGCCTATTCTACTTATGCAGCACTGGTAAGCCCACCCCCAGTCCTGCTAAACATAGTGTCAGCTGGTACTCCCCCACCTTGCCTATCGTACTTATGCAGCATTGGGGAGCCCACCACCAGTGCTGCCAAACATAGTTTCAGCTGGTACTCCCCACCTTGCCTATGTTACTTATGCAGCACCAGGGAGCCCACCCCCGTGCTGCCAAACATAGTGTCAGCTGGTCCCCCCAACCTTGCCTATTTTACTTATGCAGCATTGGGGAGCCCACCCCAGTGCTGCTAAACACAATTTCAGCTGCTACTCCCCACCCTGCCTATTTTACTTATGCAGCACCATGGAACTCACCCCCAGTGCTGCCAGACATAGTGTTGGCTGGTACTCCCCTTGACTATTTTACTTATGTAGCACCAGGGAGCCCACCCCTGTGCTGCCAAACATACTGTTGGCTGGTAAAACTCACCCTGCCTATTTTACTTATGCAGTACTGGGGAGCCCAGCCCCAGTGCTGCAAAACAGTGTCAGCTGGTACCCCCCACCCTCTCAATTTTATTCATGCAGCAACAGGGAGCCTACCCCTGGTGCTGCCAAACATACTGCCGGCTGGACCCCCCACCCTGCCTATTTTACTTATGCAGTACCGAGGACCCCACCCCGGTGCTGCCAAATATAGTGTCAGCTGGTACCCCCCACCCTGCCTATTTTACTTATGCAGTACTGAGGAGCTCACCCTTCTGCTGCCAAATATAGCGTTGGCTGGTACCCCCCACCTTGCCTATTTTACTTATGCAGCACCGGGAAGCCCACCCCAGTGCTGCCAAACATAGTGTCAACTGGTACCCCCCAAACTATTCTACTTTTGCAGCATTGGTCAGCCCATCCCCGGTGCTGCCAAACATAGTATCATCTGGTACCCCCCACCCTGCCCATTTTACTTATGCAGCATTGGGGAGCCCATCCCCAGTGCTGCTAAACAGAGGGTCAGCTGGTATCCCCCACCCTGCCCATTTTACTTATGCAGTACCAGGGAGCCCACCCCCAGTGCTGCCAAACATAGTGTCGGCTGGTATCCCTCCCTGTCTATTTTACTTATACAGTACCAGTGAGCCCACCCCTGGTGCTGCCAAACATAGTTTGGGCTGCTACCCCCCACCAGGGATCGACAAATTTCAAAATGGCATGCAAGTCCAATACAACTGGCCTTGACAAAAATGGTAGTTCCTGAGTTCAGAGTGGTAGTCCAGTTCATTTCAATGGAAATATTCAACCAATTTAATCGAAAGAAATCTTAAATAAAATAAAAAACTTTAAATCTTTTTCTTTTTATTAGCTGTCTTTTTTGTGTGCCTCTCTTTAAACCAGCTGGCTGCAGGCACAGTACACTAGTCAGATCACCCCTTCCTTTTACTACAGTTACCGTCTTGTTCTTAATTTCTTTTGTATCTATTTGGGCAACTAGTTACACTTTTCCCCTTTAGTCTCTGCCAGGTGGCAAGTTTGGCAACACAAAGCCCAACTCTGTCCCAAGTCTTTTGACTTCTCCTTTTACTGCAGTTACTGTCCTGATCTTATTTTCTTTTTTATTTCTGTAGGCAGTTAGTTACACTTTCAACCTTTTACCTCCCATTTTTTTTCTTATTAATGCTTAGATGCAAGCTGCAGGTGTAGCAGTTCAAATTAGGTCTCACTCCACCCACTGTCCACAAAGCACCCGCCTTTAGTTAGGCAGGGTAGTTACTTTAGTACAGATAGGTAGAGAACTACAATTTTAAAACAAGTGGCTTGCTGCAACTGTCTAACTGTCTGGCAACTAGCACACACACTCCCAGTCCATAAATAAGTCAAAGAAAAAATAAGGGCAAATAGAAATAGCCTTGGGGTCGTTTAGTCTGGTCTATTCTCCTTGTTTGTAGATAATGTTTACTGCCACAGGAGGCACTGGGAAAGAAGAGACAAGGCCCTGAGCACTACTAGTACACCTATACACTGCAACTGCTAAATGAGTCAGAAAGAAGGTACAATGAATAAAGGCAGGCGTTATAAATGTTTCTAGCCTAAGACTATTTCATTTTTATGTTGGTGTGCTTATGCACCCAACATCTTGCAGCAGTAGGGATTTGGAGGCGTGGTCGCTGTTGGGAGAATGCAGGGCACGCATCAGTAGGTGCGTCCCTCATTCCCAAATCAGCCTGCATGCCGGCACCACACCATGCATACTAATGTGGTGAGCACATCTAAGGAAAGGTCCGCTGCAATCTGGAGCAAAGCTCAAGCCAGATGTAGAGGACCCCTTCCTAATGTTTCCTCACATTGTCATCAGCATGGCATGGCTGCCCAACTGCCGACTTCAGGGGTGCCCAGTTCCCCTGCTGGCTTACCTTGGCCACAAGTATTTAATGACAGGGGGAGCCCACTCGCCGGGCATAAAGCATTCCCCCCATGTCTTATATGCTGAGAGGGGTACTCAATCCTGGCTTGCCTCCCCCCCACTTTTCTTGTGTGCCGACGGGGGTGCCCAGTCCCTGTCGGCATAAATTACCCCCCCTTTGTTGTGTGCCAACAAGGGTGCCCAATCCCCTGTCAGCTGCAGCAACCCACCCAAAACAGTTAGGTGGCACACTGGGAGCCCACCCCAGCGTGCCAACTGCCCTGAAAAAAAAAAAACTGTCCCGCGATGTTTTTTTTTCACCCTGTAACACAAAAATGGTCCCTCGTAGTCTCCCTACCCACCACTCACACCCACCCACTGAGTACCCTGCCTCCCCACACCCCCCACCCCATACTTACCTCTGGAGTCTGGTGAGATGATCTTCGGTGGACTGGGAACATGTCTGCACTCTTCAAAGTGGACAGCGAACTGAGGAAATGCCGGTAAGCTGTATAATGGAATAAATATATATATATATAATATATATATATAAATTTCTATGTTTCTATAGATGATCTAAAGGTGGGCAAGCAATGTGAGAAGGCAGTAAGGAAGGCTGGGGGGATACTGGGATGCATAGGAAGAGGCATCAATAATAGAAAACAGGAAGTTGTTATCCCTCTGTACAGACAGTTGGTGAGACCCCATCTGAGTACTGTGTGCAGTTCTGGAGACCCCAACTCCAAAGACATAGACAGAGTGGAGGCTGTCCAGAGGAGGGCAGCAAAATGGTGCAGGGTCTGCACCACAAGACATACTGAAGAAAGACTAAAGGAGCTTAATATGTATACCCTTGAGGAAAGAAGGAGAGAGGGGACATGATAGAAACTTTCAAGTACCTCAAGGGAATCAACAAAGTCCAAGAGGGTAGCATCTTTCAGAAAAAGAGATGTGCAAGAACAAGGGGGCACAATTTGAAGATAGAGGGGGGACAGCTCAGAGGTAATGTGAGGAAGTATTTTTTCACAGAGTGGGTTGTGGATGCATGGAACAGCCTCCCTGAGGAGGTCGTGGAGTCAAGAACAGTGGGGGAATTCAAGAATGCATGGGACAGACATAAGGCAGTCCTAGTGGGGGGCTAGGAGGAAGGAAGTTGTTGGTTAACTAGGATCTGCAGCTTATCTGTTAGGTAGGAAAATGGGCAGACTAGGTGGGCCAAGCGGTCCTTATCTGCCATCAAATTCTATGTTTCTGTTTCTAAATAGGCTTTTTTTCAACTTTGATGCATATCTCGAGCATTTATTTTGAATTTTTGCACCAAATTTTCAACATGGGTTTTTTGGGACCCCTACTCATGAATTCTGTTACAGTTATGGCGTTACTCGGTCCCGAAAGGTGAATTCGCAGTCACTCGCAGGAATCACCTTCGGGACGGTCATCTGCAAGGACAGTGGCAGTGTTCATGAGTTGGACTGTCAAAAAGCCTATGTTTCAAATTGGTGGAAAAATCCAAAATATAGTTAGTTTTACTAGCGCGTATTATGCAGTTGCTATGCATTGCGTAACTTCACGACCTCGCAATATTTTCATGCCAGATTTTCAACATTGCCATTTTTCTACATCTCCTTGTGAATAGTATAGCTGTCGTTTTTCACATCCTGGCCAAAATGTGTTTCCGCCTTCCGTCGCACAATACCGCGGTTGCTGTGGGAAATCAGTGTTTGGGGCAGAGTACAAAAATCACAGGTACATTGTTCATAAGCAGAGGTCCTACAATGCCTATGCTGAAAATTTGGTGATGATACTCCATAATATGACTGTGTTACGAGCGTGCGTTGCACAGTTTGCACGCATGCTCGTAAGTTCGCAAATTTATAATATTTTCACTCCAGATTTTCAACATTGCCATTGTTCTGCACTTCCTTATGAACAGTACATCTGTCATTTTTCACATCCTGACCAAAATTAGTTTTCATAGTTCCGGTGCAGAATAGCACGGTCTCTGTGGAACGTCCATGTTCGAGACATATTATGGAAATGACAGTGACACTGTTTATTAGCAGAGGTCCTAAAATGCCTATGTTGAAAATTTGGGGCTGACAGTCCATACAATTAGTGTTTTACGAGCATGCATTGCGCAGTTTGCACACACGCTTGTGACTTCGTTCATTTGTAATATTTTCACTCCACATGTTCAAAATAGGCATTTTTCCACACCTCCTTATGAACAGTACAGCTGTCATTTTACATATCCTGCCTGAAATGTGTTTTCGCACGTCCGGTGCAGAATCAGACGGTTGCTGTGAGAAATCAGATATCGGGGCAGTTTGAGGAAACGACGATGACTCTGTTCATGAGCAGAGGTCCTAAAATGCCTATGTTGAAAATTTGGTGGCGAAAGTCCAGAAAATGACTATGCTGCAAGCGTGCGATGCGCAGTTTCCACACAGCCTTGTAACTTCGTACATTTGCAATATTTTCATGCCACATTTTCACCACTGGCATTTGTGCACACCTCCTTATCAACAGTACAGCTGCCATTTTTCACAGCCTGCCCAAAACGCTGCTCTCCCGCAACTGTGGTGCACAATGGCATGCACGTTGTGGGAAATCACCTTTTGGGACACATTAACAAAATCACAGCGCCACTGTTCATGAGGGGAAGTCCCAAAATACCTATGTTGAAAATGTGCCTAAAAACTCCCACAAATTGGGTTGCGGACGTCTTCTGCGCAGTTTGTATGCATGTTCATTGCTTCACCAATATTGCATATTGCCACTCCAGATTTTCAACATTGCCATTTTTTACGCCTCCTCATGAACAATACAGTTGTCATTCTCCACATCCCGCCCAAAACTGTGTTTTCGCCCCTCTGTCACCAAATGCCACAGCCGCTGTGCAAAACCACCTTTCAGCTAACAAAGTGATTGTGCCGCTTTTCATGAGATGGCCTGACTGGCAGCCCATGTTGAACATGTAGAGTGTAACTACCACTACATGCCTACGGTGTTAGGGTTTCCAACTGCAATACCCCACCTGGTACGGACTGACAGGCATCAGGGCTGTGACTTAGGATCATTGGATGTAATGCTCAAGCCATTCCATCTCCCCCACACGCACCCTGTAGCCACTGACAGGCATCGTGGTGTGTCTTGCGCTGTTCGGCCACAAACTTCCCCCCATGCTCCAATACTGCACCCACGTCAGCGTATTTTCTTATGGAATGAGATAAGTATATTAATGCCCAAAGACCCCAAAGCACTCCATTACACTTGTCAGTGTCTACAGGGTAGGGTGAGGTACAATGGCATGAGCATTATACCTGACGACCCAAAGGCACACCCCACTGCCTGTCGCTCTCTACAGGGTGGGGGTGGGGTTGGTGCCACTTCAATACTTCACTGCCATTCCTATTATGCGCCTCTAGCTCCGCCACTGCCAATGCCAATGCCAACGCGACAACATTTGGCATTAACAAATGCTTATTTTTCCTTTCCAACTCTACTGAACTTGGGTTGTACTGTGTGACCTGACCAAACCAGTCCTTGACGGATTCTTTCCCACAGTAAGTCAGTATATCACCAGGTCCACAGTGACTTTCAAACAGAAATAATTTTATGTTTCTGTACTATTTTAGCTGTAGTGCTTCACAACCCTTTCTTTATGTGTAGCTTATTTTTTTAACAGCAATCACACAAAACCATGATTTCCAGTCACTCCCACCCAACTGCGCTGAAACAAGTCCTCTTCAAATTGCTTTGCCCTGATCGGTGCCACCTTTTTCTTGTTTTTTTTTTGTTAATTCAAAACTCCACACTTGTTTCTCTACGTTTTTTCCAACTGAGTCGGTCCTCCTTCTACTTCATTATACTTTGTTCCAGTACAGGTCATAAAGCCAGGACAAGAAAACACACCTTCTTCTTGTATCTTTAATTTTTTTTTTTTTTTTCCAATTTAAGACCCCGACTGGCTATACAGTCCCTCACTGTTGGGTTCACTGGCGACTCCCCACCACCTCCCTCTACTTCAGTGCTTTCTCTCAGTGAAAAAACAACCCTTCTTTTTTGTCCCCATAACTACAGTGCAGTCCAACTCCTCGATAATAATGGTTGGCAGAGCAAACACATTTTCCCTTCTCAGATCCTTGGACTGATCGAGACGGTAACCCCTTCCCCCAAACTAAGTGACAAAATTAAACTCTCCCTGTATATTCATTTTCTAATTCCCCCTTTGTTTAGATTTTTTTTAAATGCTGCTTTAATTTGCTTATAATTCTGCCAGCCAAGACAAGTTGAGAGCTGAATTGTGATGATAAAATATAGCTGTACTGAATCTGTGATAATCAGCGATATACGAAAATCATTCTGTCCGCTATATCATTCAGTAATGAAATGGCGCTATCGGCAACATGCTCCCACTTCTGTCCCTGAAACCTCTCGCCCCTACCACTGCCGTGGCCAATACCCAGGACTGACAAGTACTATTCCACATTGAATTCACTGACTCACCTATCAGCCCTGGATCCATCCACGCTTTTCTGCTGCTGTGATGAGTGGAGAGGGATTGTGGAGGGTCCTGCCATATCCTTGCTATCTGCATGCTGCTGCACTTGCTCCTGCAGATCTGGCGCCCACATGATTAAATCTTCATCACCGATGTGACACACTTTGCTGGCTAAGGAAACATGAGACACAGCGGCACCTAGTGGTTGGTTGGCACACAGCAGGCAAGCATTGCAGCAAGGGAAAAAAAAGCTCTGAGTTGGTTGTCCATGGACAACCAGCTAATTCAATTGTTCTAGTCCTTCTGTAAATTCTTGTAGCCCGGGAGTTGGGCTATTAGATTTGTTGAACACTGCCCCCCACCCTGCCTATTTTACTTATGCAGCATTTGGGAGCCCATCCCCGGTGCTGCCAAGCATAGTTTCAGCTGGTACCCCCCCTCCACCCTGCCTATGTTACTTATGCAGCACCATGGAGCTCACCCTCAGTGGTGCCAAACATAATGTTGGCTGGTACCCCCACCATGCCTATTTTACTTATGCAGCACTGGGGAGCTCACCCCAAGTGCTACCAAACACAGTGTCAGCTGGTACCCCCCAACCTAACTATTTTACTTATGCAGCACAAGAGAGCCCACCCCCGGAGCTGCCTAACATAGAGTCGGCTGGTACTCCCCACCCTGCCCATTTTATTTATGGAGCACCAGGAAGCCCACCACCGGTGCTGCCAAACATAGTGTTAGTTGATACCTGCCATCCTGCCTATTCTACTTATTCAGCAGCAGGGAGCCCCCCCGGTGCTGCCAAATATAGTGTCAGCTGGTACTCCCACCCTGCCTGTTTTACTTACACAGTACCGGGGGGCTGACCCCCGGTGTTGCCAAACATAGTGTCGGCTGGTACCCCCATCCTGCCTGTTTTACCTATGCAGCATCGAGGAGCCCACCCCAGTGCTTCCAAACATAGTGTCAGCTGGTACACCCCACCCTGCCTATTGTTTTTTTTAATTGTGTTCCTTTTTTGCTGCCTGGCTTCTCCTAACCCCATTCAGGGTTCACCCTGCTCTAGCTACTGACCCCCACATGGTCGAGGCTGACCCCCCGAATGGGGCCACCAGTGGCAGAATTAGGTGGCTAGAGGGGTTGGTACTGGAGTCAGCTCATTAGCGGGGAGCCGGCATACATTTTTTCTTGGTTTTTCCATGGGCGGGTTGCAATGCCAACCAGCATCTGCCCCGCACCCCCACGCTCAGGCACCAGGATCGCACTGCGGTACTGCTAGCCTCCTCTGGGGGTCCACATTGTGCTGGACACACAGCCCCCCCTCCCCCCAGAGCAGGACAGCAGTCCTATGGATGCTCAATCCTGCTCCCCCCGGCTGGCCCTCTGACACCCGGATCCGTTCCCGAACTCAAGTCATGGGCACCGCAGCGGACAGCCATGCCTCTGCACCATTGGGCCAGCCCACCCTGCCTATTTTACTTATGCAGCACCATGGAGCCCACCCCAAGTGCTGCTAAACATAGTGTTGGCTGGTACCTCCCACCTTGACTATTTTACTTATGTAGCACTGGGGAGCCCAGTCCCAGTGCTACCAAACATAGTGTCAGCTGGTACCCTACACCCTGCCTGTTTTTCTCATGCAGTATTGGTGAGCCCACCCCCGGTGCTGCCAGACATAGTTTCGGCTGGTACCCCCCACCCCGTGTATGTTACTTATGCAGCAACAGGGAGCTCAACCCAAGTACTGCCAAACGTAGTATTGGCTGGTACCCCTCACCTTGCCTATTTTACTTATGCAGCATTGGGGAGCCCACCCCCAGTGCTGCTAAACATAGTTTCAGCTGCTACTGCCCACCCTGCCTATTTTAGTTATGCAGCACCATGGAGCTCACCACCAGTGCTGCCAAACATAGTGTTGGCTGGCATGCCCTACCATGCCTATTTTACTTATGTAGCACTGGAGGGCCCACCTCTGGTGCTGCCAAACATAGTGTCAGCTGGTAGCCCCCACCCTGCCTATTTTACTTATACAGCACCATGGAACCCACCCCCAGTACTGCCAAACGCAGTGTTGGCTGGTACCCCTCCATCCTGCCTATTTTTCTTATGCAGCACTGACAGCCCACCCCTGCTGCTGCCAAACATAGTTTTGGCTGGTATCCCTCACCCTGCCTATGTTATTTATGCAGCACCAGGGGGCCCACCCCCAGTGCTGCCAAACATAGTGTCAACTGGTACCCCCCATCCTGCCTGTTTTGCTTATGCAGCACTGGGGAGCCCACCTCCAGTGCTGCCAAACATAGTGTCAGCTAGTATTCCTCCCCATGCCTATTTTATTTATGCAGCACCAGGAAGCCCACCCCCAGTGCTGCCAGACATAGATTCAGCTGGTACTCCCAACCCTGCCTATGTTACTTATGCAGCACCAGGGAGCCCACCCCAAGTGCAGCTAAACATAGTGTTGGCTGGTACCCACCACCCTGCCTATTTTACTTATGCAGCACCAGGGAGCTCAACCCAAGTACTGCCAAACGTAGTGTTGGCTGGTACCCCCCATCTTGCCTATTTTACTTATGCAGCATTGGGGAGCCCACCCCCAGTGCTGTCAAACATAGTGTTAGTTGGTACCCCCCACCCTGCCTATTTTACTTATGCAGCACCATGGAGCTCACCCCCAGTGTTGCCAAACATAGTGTCACCACCTGAAATAAAGAAAACCATCCTCCGTAGTTTTTTAAACCCAGTAGAAAAAGAAAACCACAGAGTGATGTCTGTTGCTGCAGTTACTGTCCCCCCACCTGACCCTCCCACTCAGCACCCACCACTCCATTCCCCCCCAAGCCCTTACTTACCCACCGGGGGTCCAACGCCATAATCCTCTCTGGACCACAGACCCATCTTCACTCTTCAGTGCTGGACTGCGAACTGAGGAAATCAGGTACGCAGTCCAATGTATTTCAATGGGGTTTCATCTTTGAATATTTTTGTCCCAAATTTTGAACATGCCTTTTTTTGGAACCCCACCTCATAATGAACAATTGCAGTAAAATTATGCAAATCTCTCCCAAAAGGTGATTTTCCTCTTACAATGCCCAGATGGGCTGCTACTTTTGTATAGCTCCTAGTGCCTGTGTTATGCTTTGTATTATTTGACCTGCTGAATGTTAGCTTTTGTTCACTCTGTATTACTGCAATAGTACTTATGCTACTCATTCTGTTTTATGTCATTGAATCAGTATTGTCCAGCCTTTGTTAATCAGTTTTAAAAACTGTCTTTGACATGGTGTAAACAAATTGTTATTCTGATGAGGAACCTTTGTAAATGAGCATTTCTGCTCAAAGGTGTTTTTCCTTGAACTTTGAAATAAATAAATACATTTCGTGGTCACTGTGCAAAATCACTTTTCAGGGCAGAAGTTGAACATTTTCTCCTCCCTTGTTCATGAGGTGTGGTCATAAGAAGGCTATACTGGGGGGGGGTAAAACTATTAAAAAAGCAACAAAGTTATGAGTCTACATTGAAATTTGTGAATGCAGGCTTGTAACTTTGGTAATTTTCAGTATTTTGACCCCTTTCTTCACAGCACCTCATGAATGTGACAACTGTCCTTTTTCAGATCCTGGCCAACATGTGTTTTTGCATCCTGAAAGGTGGTTTCACAGCCACTGCATGAAATCACCTTTCAAGCAGGAGTTGACCTGGCTGGGGAGAGGCCAGAAACAGTTCATAAGGAGTTCAGTGAACTGGGGAGGGGTCTTAGGCAAGTGGCACAATCTGTTACTTTCTCGGAGGTGCTATCTGTCCATGACAAGGGAGATGACAGAAGGCTCCACACCAGGGACTTCAACTTATGGTTGAGGAAATGGCATGGCAAAGAGGGATCCAGATGCACTGGGGAATGGGGCTCAACCTGGAGGAATAGAGGCCTGTGCAGGGGTGATGGCCTGAATCCCTCAAGGAGAGGAATTGAGATCCTTGGTGAACAGTTTAAATGCTACATTAGTAAGCATTTAAACTAGGCGGGGGGGTGGTATAAGGCAGGAAGACATAGTCTGCCCCCCCCACACATGCTTACAGGGTCAGCAGTGGGAATCCCGATGATGAGGAGTCCCAAAAGGAACAAACAGAAATAGGTAACCAAGAGGAAGAGGGAGGGGCAAGAGGAAATATAACAGTGGAGGAAACGGGAGAGGGCAAAAGGGCAAAATGAGGGGAGGTGGCAGTATGAAATGGAGAGCCATGTGTGCAAATGCTTGAAGTCTGGGCCACAAGATGGCAAACCTAGATGCCACCATGGCAGCAGGAGACCTGGACATAGTAGCAATTGCAGAGACCAGGGTATGCTCTATTCAGAAGGGTCAGGGTAGCAAAAAAGGGAGGAGGGGTGGCTCTTTATGTAAGAGAGAACATAAAGGCCACAGAAATACAGGGGGACAGGGAGAAGCAGAGGTACTGTGGGTCATCCTGGAGACAGAGAGCAAGCTGCTATTCAAACGGGTGATTTTCAGACCTCCAGCACTGGGGTAGGTGGGAGATATGGATATGATGGAAGAAATCCAGGGAATGGCTAACAAGGGTGACGTTTTGCTCATGAGGGACTTTAATCTACCAGGGGCGAATTGGAGCCTCCCTGCTGCAGCAACAGTTAGAAGTAGGGAAACCCTACTCCCTGCAGGGGGTATTCCTCAGGCAACTAGTTAAGGAACTCACTCATGAGGGGACGATACTGGACCTGGTACTGTAAAACAGGGACAGTGTCACTGACGTTACAGTGGGAAGCCACCTGGGAAATAATGATCATCATACGGTGTGGTTCAACATAAGGAACAGTCCAAAATCTAACCACACTAAACACACCAAAATGAGGGTCCTGGATTTCAGGAGGGATGAATTCAAGAAAATGGGAGAATGCCTCATGGAAGCCCTAGCAGGAATAGGGAAAATGGGTGGGGTAGAGGAACAATGGGCAAAAATAAGGAAGGCCATTGAGAAGACAACTAACCTCTGTGTCAGGCAGGATAAAAAGAGCAAGAGAAAAAAAGAGACCACTATGGTTCTGCAAGGAAGTGGCAGAGATAGTAAAGGAAAAGAAGCAGGCATTCAAAAAGTACAAGTTGACACCGAAGGAAGAAGGTAGGAAGAGTTATCAGGAAAAGCAAAGGGAAGCAGGGAAGGCAGTTAGGAAAGCAAAAGCACAAACAGAGGAAAACATTGCAAAGTCAGTTAAAAAGGGGAATAAAACATTCTTTAGGTACATAAGCGAATAGAAGAAAAGCAATACACGGATAGTGAGTCTTTTTTTTTTAACCTTGTATTTATCCTCCTACCTGCATCGTCTGTCCACTCTTTCAGACCCCCTCAAGTAGCCTTCCAGAATGGTGCTCGGTGCCTCCAGGAGTCTGCTCTTAGAGTGTTCGTTTGCTCAAGGACCCTCAGGTATCCCAGTACAGCCCCCCGGGTGGGGCAAGGGAAGGACACCCCAAACCTTCCCCCTCACAATGGTGGAGCGAATGGGACACAGTGGAGTCTGCCCCCAGTGAGCACCTGCGACGCGGTCCGGCTTGCAGGGGAGTCGTCACCAAGGAGTGACGGGCTCCATTTTCACTTGTTCTGGTGAACTTCCCCCATCCCAACATCAGCGTGCAATGAGGGCCTATGAGCACGGAGGTGCACTGAGATGCGCCTCCTGCTCCACCCCTCTGCCGATGTCTGCCCTGTCCCCTGTGCTGCTACTCCCTCCTACCGCACCATCTACCTGGGCTCCTTTAGGTGGTGGTATAGTGGCGGGAGCATGCAGGTAACCTTCCCCAGAGAAGGAGAGCAGCCATTTGGCACTCAATCCTTCTCCACCAGCCTGACCCCAGCTGGCTCATGATCATTCCGAACATGGGTCACCGACGTGGTACAAGGTAAGGCGTCCCGTATCTCAACCCTCAGAGACACCGGGCCGGCGCAGGGATAGTAAGTCTAAAAGGGGAAGGGGAGAAAGTGTGGAAGAGGACCAGAAGAAAGCAGATATATTGAACAAGTACTTTATTTCAGTATTCACAAAGGATGGGATAGGTGACGGTCTACAGATAGGGGAAAAGGGCATTAGTGGAAGGGAGGTGGACACTAGCCCTTTTACGGAGGAGAGACACCTCAGGGAACTTGCTAAACTAAGAGTAGACAAGGCAATGGGGCCAGATGGGGTTCACCCCAGAATAGTGAAGGAACTAAAGAAGGAACTGTCTGAGCCCCTGATGGCCCTGTTCAGTCTATCACTGGATACGGGGAAAGTTCCGGGGACTGGAGGAGGCTGGATGTGGTCCCACTACACAAAAGTGGGAATAGAGAAGAGGCAGGAAACTACAGACCTGGGAGGCCGATTTCAGCAATGGTCAAGGTTATGGAAATACTACTTAAAGAAAGAATTGGGGAATACCTTAAAAACAGTTTTTTGCAGGATCCAAGGCAGCATGGGTTCACAGGGGGAGATCTTTCCAAACAAACCTGATGGAGTTCTTTGACTGGGTTACCAGGGAATTGGATCAGGGAGGAGCAGTGGATGTGGCCTAGCTGTATTCCAGTAAGGCCTTTGACATCGTTCCACACAGAAGATTGGTAAACAAGCTGTGCAGCCTGGAAGTGGGTCCAAAGACAGTAAAATGGGTACAAAATTCGCTAAGTAACAGAACTCAGAGGGTGGTGGTGAATGGAGTTCATTCAGAAGAAGGTAAGGTAACCAGCACGGTGCCTCAGGGGTCAGTACTGGGACCAGTCCTCTTCAATGTCTTTATTAGTGACATCACAGAGGGACTGGAAGGAAAGGTATGACTGTTTGTGGATGATGCAAAAATCTGCCAGAGTGGGCTCACCGGGAGGGTGGAAAAAATGAGCGAAGATCTGAAAAAGCTGAAAGACTGGTCAAGGGTTTGGCAACTGAGCTCCAATGCCAAACAGTGCAAAATTATGCACATGGGGCATAGAAACCCAAGGGCAATGTATCATCTGTCTTTTGGATGAGACGTTAAACTGAGGTCCCATCTGCCCGAATTGGTGGTAGTTCAGGTGGATGTTAAAGATCCCATGGCACTTATCGAAAAGAGTAGGGGAATTTTTTATTAGAGAAAACAAAAACAAAATACAAAAGAATCCATAGACATAAGCAAACATAAAAAAAACATATAATTAAACAAAAACCATAAACAACAGGAATAAACTTTTTCCATTTGAAAAGGTAAGAAAAAAGGAAGAGGGAGGGAGGAGAAAGAAAGAAAAAAACAAAAAAACTTTC
Organism: Neoceratodus forsteri; assembly: GCA_016271365.2. NCBI lineage: Eukaryota > Metazoa > Chordata > Ceratodontiformes > Ceratodontidae > Neoceratodus > Neoceratodus forsteri. Next base: position 75,668,940 of record JADMNL010000022.1, read on the forward strand.
CATATAAGGTGTTAATGAATACAAAAAAGAAAACTTTAGAAAAAAAGAAACCTTACCCTACCCAGGCAATATTTTCCCATAATTTCCTAAAGACATCTTTCTGTAAAGTACGTCTTTCATATTCATAAACATTATCCAATTCTTGCTGAATGTGAAAAAAAACCTCTTGCATTGAAACAGTTTTACCTTGTAATGTCCTAAGGCATCTTGCTTGCCAAATAGCCCATTTAATACATACCAACAGGATATGAACAGTACTGTGGGACCATTTTCCCCAGGAAGATGGAATTTGCCCTAAAACCAAAATATCATAGCAAATTACTGAAAGTACAGGTTCTCCCCATAAATTAGCTAAAAGGGAAAAGATTTTTTTAACATGTACACAATCAAAAAAAAGATGCTGCATTGTCTCCACAACCCCAGCACAAGACAGCTCTGTACATCCTCTTTCTTCCAAACACTTATGTTTGTGGTTGCCTTTCACTTGTAATTTTTGATGCCCACAAAGCCAAGCAAAGTCTTTCATTTTCAAAGGAATCCTTGGATTCAACATACTTCCTAGCAATAATTCAGTATCACTGAGAGGTGAAACTTGAAACACTGGATCTTCATGATACCATGTATTCACAATTGATTTATAAAAGGCCTTTCTCCCTTTCTCCTTACACCCTGTTAAATCTATCTTCCAAAGTCTAACATAAAAAAGTGTAGATTGGGCAAAGCTAGGAAGACTACGGTCTACTGGATGCCACTTCTCTCTACCCCATGCCTGAAAGAAGGAAATACCCCAAAGCTGCATACACATTTTCCCAATCCCTGTTATCTGAGAAATTACAGGAAGAATAAAACTATAAAAAAAATTTGCAAATAAGTAAACCAAGGGCTGTAACATGTTCAGGCCCCCATCTTTTTCTGCTCTATACGTATGACTTCTCTTCACAGGTTTTAGCCTGCTTCCCCATAAAAGGAGAAAAAATAAACTCATAATCTTAGTGTGCATATTTCTAGGTAAAAGAAGTATGTGAGAAATGTATAAAAAGAGAGGTGCTATATAAGCTCTTAATAAGTATACTCTCTTCTTCCTTGACATCTTCCAAGAAAGCCATGTTTGTACCTTTGTATGTGCCTTGTCATATACCTCAGACCAATTGTTGATTTCTGATTCTGTGGTACCAAAATACATGCCTAATATTTTCACCTGACCTTTGGTCATAGAAATAGGAAAATCATCAAGCTCCCTGCTATTTCCTAATATCAAACCAATACTTTTTGTCATGTTAAGTTTTATACCAGTAGTATCATACCCATCCTGTAACATTGATAAAATCCTTTCCCCTGATTCCCTATCAGCTACTGCAAACACACAGTCATCCGCATATGCCAAAACTTTTGGGAAAACATAACCATCCTTATTAACAATAGCTGATATATTCCTAGCATTCCTGATTCTTCGTAAAAAAAGGTCCAAACCAAAAACATACAGAAGAGGGCTTAAAGGACACCCCTGCTTTTCCCCATTTTTTAAATATATTGGGACACCAAAAAAAACATTAACCAAAGGAATTACCTGCGCTTCATCATATAAAGTTTGTATTAATGCAATAAAACCTAAAGGGATCCCATAATGAGCCAAGACTTCCCAAAGATATGCATGTTGAATGGAGTCAAAAGCCGTTTCTTGGTCTATAGATAATAAATAACCATTCAATAATTTCCATAAACTTTGATCCGTAATTTCCCTTAGAAACACTAAATTTTGGACTATATTTCTTCCAGGAATTGCACAAGACTGATCCTGAGTTATCAGCGTTTGAGCTACTTTTGCTAATCTTTTAATGATAATTCGTGCCAATATTTTATAGTCTGAATTTAATAATGTCAAAGGTTTCCAGTTTTTTAATTCCCAAGGGTCACCTATTTTAAAGAGAAAAAAACATTATACCTAACTGCATCGAAGGAGCTAAACATTTTTCCTCCCAAATAGCATTATATAATACTTCTAAACAAGGAACCACTAAATCCTGATATACTTTATAAAAGTCATTAGGGATCCCATCTCGACCAGGAGAGGTTTTAGTAGAAAGGTGCCCAATTGCTTCTTGAATTTCAGCTCTGGAGATGGGAGCAGACAGCTTTTCCTTCTCTACACTAGATAAACCTGGTACTACAACATCAGAAACACAATCCCTCTGATCCTTTTGACCCCTCTGAAAAGTGTCTAACATATGCTGCTGTACTAAAAGCATTATGTCCTGATTATGTGTCTGTAAAACCCGTTTATCTTTAAGACCCACCATAGGAACACTTTGTGTCTTTTCCTCATATGGGTTAACCTCCTGTTTTTTACCGTGTGTTCTGTATTTCTGTTGAGTAGCTAATTTCACCACTGAATCATGTAAATATTGCTTCATTAAATCTTTAACTGCCTGTTTATTCCCCCTACTTCCTCCTGAATTGAGAAGTTTTAAATATTTAGCCCTATGTCCTAAATACATAATATACTTATTTTTAGCCAGACGGGAGGTGTACGATCCGTACCATTCCTGCAAATCCCTTTTCAAGTCTTCCCACCAATCGATAGGGCTATCGTATAAAAAACTCAAATCCATTTTCATCAAAAAAAGTTGCTTTATATATTGCTCAACCATAACATCCTGAAGTCTAGAGGTATTCATTTTCCAGCATCCCCTTCCAACCTTCAACCTCTGGTAGTCCCCTAATGTCAGGATTACTCCTAAATGATCTGAGGTCTCTAGAGGCATCACCTGTACCCTATGACATGTTAGTCTTGTGGATACCAACCAGAAGTCTATCCTTCTGGATAGCTTCCCTTTAAAAAAAGTATGCGTAGGCACCTGTTTCAGAATGTCATAAACATCCGAAATATCATTTTGTTTTATAATGGTTAACAACATGTTAGTGTCACACAAAAGACTTTCTGTGTTACCTGTCCCCAATCTCTAGAAGCGAGACCACAATTAAAATCCCCTCCCCATAGAATTCATTTAGATGTGTGGAGGTAGGGTTCTATCTGTCGAAACAAAGTTGATCTCCCTGCTTTGACTGGGATGCATAAATGTTGATGAGACAAAATACTTCATTCTGAAGAATCACATCCAAGACCATAGCTCTCCCAGGCTGTATCTCATAAACATGCAGTACTCGAACATTACCTTTAAAAAGTATACCTAGCCCTGAACACATCTCTTCCCCTATGGACCAGAATGAGACACCCCACCTCCAGTCCCATTGAGCACACTGAATATCCTGTAAAGAGTGTAATCTAGTGTCTTGTACAAAAAAAACCTGCTCTTTCTTCATACTAAGACTAAAAAAAGTGTCATGCCTCCTGTCAGTGTTGTGAATGCTGTTAACATTAATTGTACAGAGAGAAAGAGAAGAAACCATAGCCATTTTTAAAAGATAAAGGGAAAGGGAAAAAAAAAAAAAACCCAAAATGAAAAAAAAAGACCTCATCTTTTTTCCTTCCTTTTTTTTTTGTCTTACGTCTGTCCAAAGGACCAGAGTCTATAACTACCTCAGCCTGAGAAGATGCCACAGAGGAGAGATCAGATTCTCCGCCATCCTCTTCAGCTCCCTCCTCAAACAATAAGGCGTAAGAATTCTGAACAGGGGTTTCCTCCATAATCTCTTTCTGTATAGAAACCACTTTTTCCTTGTTTACCTGCTCTAGACCTTGTTACCTGATGGAATTCTGATTTCTCCTGCACTAAAGGGGGGGCCATAACTCCACCTTTCGCCTCTAACAGGGTTAAATCTTCTACACCCACTACCCCGTCTTGTACAGTGATAGATTCAGAAATATTTGACTCAGTCTGTAAAAGTTGCCCAACCAACTGATTACCATCCTCTGCAGTCTTTGTCACCACTGACTCAACCATTTTAGAAACGCCATGAGCTACCGGGACTTTATCAGGGAGTGTCATCAGTAATTCCATAAATTTCATTTTTTCTTTCTGTGCTGTTGCTACATACAAATCTTGCTCAGCCCAAACTGTACTATCTACACTATTGTGAGAAGCCCATGTGCATGTACGAAAGGAATGACCCTGCTCCTCGCACAAATTGCATCTTAGGGGTTGTCGACAATGCACCCCTACATGCCCCAGGTCCCCACATAAACCACATTTCTGTTTGTCGCATGCATTACTCAGATGTCCCACATCACCACATTTAAAGCAGACCCATGGCTGACCAGGGTAAAAAACCACCCCCCTATCTCGGCCCAAGAAAAAACAGTTGGGAAGGTGCTTAGTCTGACCATTTACCAACTTCAGAATCACCTGATATTTCCAATCCCCTGTCCACAATTGTTCTTCATCTAAGATGGGTTCTGGAAAGCCTTTAATCGTACAGTGCTTTTGTAACCAATAGGTAATGTCAGCTACATTCACCCCCTCATTTCTAAATAGGACAGTAATTTTTTTTGTTAAAGGTTTAGTCAGGGGAATCACTAAAAAAGGCCTCCACAAAGGTGAGAGCTTCATTAAGCGATACTGTTTCCAAAAACGTTCTAAACCAGCAGGGTGCTTAAAACTAATGTCAAACATTACATCTCCAGGTACATGTATCAAAGCATAGATCTCATATGCGTAATATTTCATACTTTCTTTCAATAACACTTTACCCACAAATTTTCTATCTGGAATAGAGTCCATACTCCCCCTGTACTTTAGCCTAACCACATTACGTCTTTCAGCTGGTTCCATCAAACATCCCCTATCAGCAGGAAACAAATGTTCTGCAACTTTTCCAAGCCATATTGTTCCAGCATCAGTAGCCAAAGTAGCCGGATTAGTAACATCCATAGGAATAGGTCCTTGTTCCCTTACCATAGCATCAGACCCAAGTCCCGCTGGTAAACCAGAGGAGCCATCTGACTCCTGCTCCCTAATGTTTTGTAATAAAGGATGAGGTTCGTCTTGTAAGGGCAAAATTACCTCTTCAGTAGGGGAGAGCTGACCCGGAGGAATCAAGGAGATTGATTCCAACCCTTGAGAAGAGACAGTATAGAGGAAGGGGTTCTAAACCAGTTGGTAAGACAGCAGGAGAGGCATTGTTAATATTGGATTCCCACCCATTGCCTGCAGCATTTCGTTTCCATCCAGCAGCTATCAGGGCTTTTGAAACCCAATCTTCAGAATGATTACTATCTGAGTCCTGGATATTCTCCTGACAAGATTCAACCATTTCTTCCTGCTGTATACCTGCATCTTTGTCCCCTTTGTTAATACCCCTACTAGGATACTCTGAATCAGGCCCTTTAGAAACACAAGGCGCTGATATCTCAACAACAGGGGAAAAACTCCCTGAAAGAACAGTCCGTGACATTTTAGCAGTCATTACCCTCTCCCCTACCTCTTTTGATGTTTCTGCTCCAGAGTCCGCTGTAGAGAGGCCAAATACTTTACTTTCTTCAGAATTCCTAGAAGAGCTCTCCTGAAAGGCCTGCTGTTCCCCAACTGCCATCAGTCCCTTGTCGTCTGCATCACCAATCCTTCCAGCCACACGCGATTCCATTTCCTATGTCCTCGACTCCACGCTCCGACGTTCCTTCACTAAAAACAACCGCTGCTTCGCTTCCTTACAGCAATGTTCCGCTTCTACAACGCGGTGCTCCAAAACTTCTACAGAGACTTCCTCAACCGGTTCAACGACCGTGCAAGGTACCAAAACCCTTTCTGTCACATTATCTGTTATGGCATTATTGAGCTCCATCTCATCATTTCCCGAAAAGCTCCTTGTATTTCTTTTGCTGGTCTGCATCTCCGACGATTATTGATTCCTCGGGAGCCAAGGAGGAGACCCGCTCCTCGGCCTCCTGCACATCCTCCCAGTTCAAAGCTCTGGTCGCCACTGATCAGTAAGGCTCTGATCAGCCACACAGTGCCCTCTGCCTCAAACAGAGTAGGGGAAGTTCCCCCGGTGTCCTGGCCAAATTTCCCTCATTCACTAAAAATACCACCAACAACTTAATCTGGTTCAATGTCAGTTGGCATTCATCTGTATCCCCCCCCCCCGGTCGTGCCTGAAAATAGGCAGGATTTGTCTAGTGCACTTACCAGCTCAACAAAAAAATAAATAAAATAAATAAATAAATCATTTGGGGGGATGTGTTAACAACCACAAAACAGGAAAGAGATCTGTTGGTCATCCTATCTGATGATCCTAAGATTGCAAAGCAGTGTGATAAGGCAGTGGGAAAGGCTAGTAGAATGCTGGGATGCATAGGGAGAGGTATCACCAGCAGAAAGGGAGTAGTGTTTCCCCTGTGTAGATCAATCATGAGGCCCCACCTGGAGTACTGTGTCTAGTTCAGGAGGCCCCATCTCAGGAAAGACACATATTGGGTGGAGGCAGTACAGAGAAGGGCAACAGAAATGGTGCATGGCCTGCATCAGAAGCATCAGAAGCCCTACAAAGAAAGACTCAAGGAGTTAAATATGGAGTCTCTAGAGGAAGGGAGTGAAAGGGGAGACATGATAGAAACATTTAAATGCCTCAAAGGTATCAATAAATTACAGGAGGGTGGTATTTTGCACAGAAAGAGATGCTCAAGGACAAGGGGGCATGTTATGAAGCTGGAAGGGGGAGACTTATTTATTTAGTTTTTGTTGACCGGGAAAGGAGGCCTATTTTCAGCCTCGTCCTGGGGTAGAAGGATACAGATGGTTGCCAACTGACATTGAACCAGATTAAGCTGTTGGTGGTATTTTAGTGAATTGGGGAAATTTGGCCAGGACACCAGGGAAATTCCCCTTCTCTTTTCAAGAAATGCCATGGGATCTTTAACATCCACCTGGAACTACCACCAGAACAGGAAGATGGGACCTCAGTTTAATGTCTCATCTGAAAGACAGCACCTCAGGAGTGCGGCACCACCCTCATGCTGCACTACAGTGTCAGTATTGGGATTTAACCCAAGTGCCTGGTGTGGGGATCAAACCCACAGCCTTCCGACCTTCCGGCCTCAGAGGCAGGTGTGCAGCCTGCTGAGCCACTGACACTGACTTAGAGAGGATTTGAGGTAATACTTCTTTATGGAAAGGGTGGTGCACATCTGGAACAGACTCACAGCAGAGGTGGTGGGTACCGAAACAGTAACAGGTTTCCAACATGCATGGAATAGACTTAGGGGGACCTTACTAACAGGGCTTGGGGGGGAGGCAGGAGCTCAATTAGGGTCTACAGTAACACAGTAGTTATGGACCTTAGGGTAGACTACGTGGGCCAGGAGGTCCTTTTTTGCTGACAGCTTCCATGTTTCTATGTTTAAAATTTTCAACATAGCCATCTCTTCACAGCACCTCATGAATGTGACAACTGTAATTTTTTAAATCCTGGCCAAAATATGTTTTTACATCCCGAAAGGCGATTTCACGGTCACAGCACGAAATCACTTTTCAAGCAGGAGTTGAAAAATTTCCCCACCCTTTTTCATGAGGTGGGGTCATAAGAAGGCTATGTTGAAAATTTGGGTTAAATATTAAAAAATACAAAGTTATCAGCCTATGTTGAAATTTGCTAACACAGGCTCATAACTTTGGTAATTTTCAGTATTTTGAACCCAAATTTTCAACATAGCACCTCATGAATATGAGAGCCATCATTTTATGTTTGCTTGCGCGCAATGCAAGAAACATATTGCGGCAGCTTGGTGCTGAAGCAGGTTCTGGAGGTGTGGCACTGTTGAGGCCAATACTGGCATGCCATTTTGGGGCATGTGTGATGTCCACCAATAATGGGGGACACAGCCAGTGACAGTAGTTTGGAACATTGCCACCAAATTGTGACAATTTAGCTGCTGCAATCAGGGGCCGCCTCGTCATTGCAGCATCAACCATCCGCTGCAATGAGGGAGCGACCCATCATTGCTAGGGCGGGATGCAAGAACCCTGATATTGTTTGTGAACATGGCGGTGGCTTGCGCTGTGTTCTAAACAATATACCATAATGTTTATCTGCCGACGGAGACCAACTCCCATCGGCATAATGTACCCCCACATTTGTGTCTTACCAGCGGTGTCCCAATCCCGTCGGCAGAAAGGAACCCTTCCTTTGTTGTTTGCAGATGGGGTGCCCAATCCCCCATCGGCTACAGCTTCCCCAAAAGACAAGACTCCAGAGAGCATGGGGCCACCCCAGCATGCCACATACCCTGTAACAAAAAACGGTGCCGAAAGTCTTTTTACCCTGTAACAAAGGAAACTGTCCCTCGGCAGTCTTCCGCCCCCCACCTGAAACCCGCACCCACTCACTCTGCACCCTGCCTCCCACACTCACCCCTCACCCCACACTTACCTCTGGAGTCGGTAGCGACGATCTTCGGTGGACCGGGAACACGTCTGCACTCTTCAAAGCCTACCGCGAACTGAGGAAATGCCGGGAAGCTGTATAATGTAATAAATAGGGTTTTTTTCAACTTTAATGCATATCTCAGGCACTGTTTGGAATTTTGCCACCAAATTTTCAACATGGGGTTTTTGGGACCTCTTCTCGTGAATTCTTTCACTGTCATGGCGTTAATCGGTCCCGAAAGGTGATTTTGTGGTCACTGTGTGGAATCACCTTTCAGGACTGAGTAACAAAATGACAGTGCCAGTGTTCATGAGGTGGGCTGTCAAAAAGCCGATGTTGCAAATTTGGTGAGAAAATCCAAAAAATGACTGTTTTACAAGAGTGCGTTGCGCAGTTGCTATGCACGCTCATAACGTTGAGAATTTGCAATATTTTCAACCCAGATTTTCAACACTGGCATTTTTTAAGACCTCTTTGTGAACAGTACAGCTGTCATTTTTCACACCCTGGATGAAATGTGTTTTCGCACTTGCGGCGTGGAATAGCACGGTCGGTGTGGGAAATCAGTGTTCTGCACAGATTAAGAAACTGACAGTGGCACTGTTCATGAGCAGAGGTCCTAAAATGCCTGTGTTGAAAATTTGGTGATGATATTCCATTAAATGACTGTGTTACAAGCATGCGTTGCGCTGTTCCTACGCACGCTTGCAAGTTCACACATTTTCAATATTTTCACTCCAGATTTTCAACATTGCCATTTTACCACACCTCCTTATTAGCCATACAGCTGTCATTTTTCACATTTTGCCCAAAATGTGTTTCCGCACATGTAGCGCACAATGGCGCATTCAGTGTGCGAAATCAATGTTCAGGATACATTAAGAAAACCACAGTGACACTGTTCATGAGCAGAAGTATTAAAATGGCTATGTTAAAAATTTGGTGAAAAAATTCCCCAAAATGACTGTTTTTCGAGCATGCGTTGCGCTGTTCCTACGCACACTCGTACGTTCGTGAATGTTCACTATTTTCACTCCAGATTTTCAACATTGCCATTTTACCACACCACCTTATGAGAAGTATAGCTGTCATTTTTCACATCTCACCCAAAACGTGTTTCCACGCATGTAGCGCACAATGGCGCAGTCGGTGTGCGAAATCAATGTTCGGGACAGATTAAGAAAACTGATTAAGAAAAGTGACACTGGTCATGAGCAGAGGTGTTACAATGGCTATGTTAAACATTTGGTTAAAAAAGTCCATAAAATGACTGTGTTACGAGCGACCATTGCGCAGTTTCCATGCACCCTCGTACATTCATGGATTTCTAATATTTTCAGTCCAGATTTTCACCACTGACATTTTTCCATATTTCCTTATGAACCGTACAGCTGTCATTTTTCACACCATGGCCGAAATATGTTTTCGCACTTCCAGCGCAGAAATGTGTGGTTACTGTGGGAAATCACTGTTCGGGACAAATTAAGAAAATCACAGTGACACTGTTCATGAGCGGAGGTTCAAAATGCCTATGTTGACAATCTACTGTAAAACATCCCTAAACTAATTGCATTATGGGTGTGCGTTGCCCAGTTTCTACACAGGCTCGTGACTTCACCAGTTTTTTAAATATTTTCACTGCAGATTTTCAACATTGCCATTTTTTCCACCTCCCCATGAACAGTACAGCTGTCATTTTTTACATCCTGTTTAAAATGTGTTTCGCACCTGTGGTGCCAAATGATGATTGCTGTGCAAAATCATCTTTTGGCTAACGAACTGATATTGTCACTGTTCATAAGGTGGGGTCACAAAAAACCCATGTTGAAAATTTGGAGTGAAAATGCCAACGAACGCCTGAGATGTTAGGGTTTACGACCATAACGCCCCACCCTGTAGAGATTGACAGGCATCAGGTGTGTGACTTGGGATTCTCGCCTGTAATGTTCATACCATTCCACACCCTACAGCCAGTGAGAGGCATCAAGGTGTGCCTTGGACTCTTCGGCCCCAAAGTTCACACTATTCTCCTATGCAGCACCCATCTCACTGTATTTCCTGATGGAATGGGGTGAGCATAAGGGCCAAAGACCCCAAGGCACACCGTGACACTTGTCGGTGTCTGCAGGGTAGGGTGTGGTGAAATGGCATGGCCGTTATGCCTGACGACCCAAAGGCACACCCCAATGCCTGTCAGTCTCTGCAGGGTGGTGGCGGGGATGGCTTCAGTTCAAAACTTCACTGCCATTCCTTTTATGCAGCTCTCTAACTCCTACACTGCCAATGCCAGTGTCAGCAAGCAAACATTTGGCATTGACAAATGCTTGTTTAAATCCTGACCAAAATGTGTTATTGCACATAAGGTGCGAAATCACCTTTTGGGCAGGATCTGAAAATGTTCTAGTCCCTTGTTCATGAGGTGGGCTGATAAGAAGGCTATGTGGGCTCATAAGAAGGCTATGCTGAAAATTAGGGGCACAAATATGAGAAAACAACAAAGTTATGAATCTACATTGCAGTTTTTCAATGCTTGCTCGTAACTATGCTAATTTCAATATTTTGACCCCAGCTTTTCAACATAGCAATTTTTTCACACCACCTCATGAATGTGACAGCTGTCATTTCTCAAATCCTACCCAAAATGTATTTTAACACTTGTGTGGCACAAAATCATGTTTCAGTCATTGTTTTATAAATGACACCTGTCATGCTCAGAAGGAGTGGTCATAAAAAGATTATATTGAAAATTTGGGGCAAAAATATGAAAAACCAACTAAGTTACGAGGAAACAAAGTATTCTACCATTTACTCATAACTTTATTTTTTGCAGATTTTGGCCCCTTAATGTTCAACATATCCCTTATGCTACCCTACCTCCTGAACAGGACAGGTGTCATTTTTCAAATCCCTTCCAAAACTTGTTTCCACAGTCGCACAGTGAAACCACTTTTCAGATGGGATGTTAGAAATTCCACCTTCTTGATCATTCTGACCTTATAGGTGTCAGTTTCTGCCCTCTGTCTTGCACTTACCTGTCCAATGCAACTTCTAATGCACTTGCCCTTGTCTGTCCTGACAAGGCCCCTCGGCAGCCTCACCCTGACCCTCTACACCTATGCCTTCCCCTACCCTCAGCCCTCTCCCCGTCTTGCCCTCTTCCTCCTATTGTTTCTTGAGTTACTTATCGCTCAGTCTGATTTTGTCAAGCAAAGTTACTGTCTAAAACCATGTACCTGTAACTGTTTTATGTTTTAGTGTCTGTTACCCTGTAACCAGCATGACGTGGAACCTTTGTAAAACAACCTTGGCTCAAAGGTACTTTGTAATACTAGACACAAATAAATAAAATAAAAAATAAAAAAATAAAAAAAACACGTCAGGTCATAAAAAGACCGTTGGACATTTTGGTCAAAATGTGGGAGCACACTTAAAAGTAGATATTGCCTCTCAGCTGCCATATCCTGGGTAATAACAATCTAACAATATGTCAAAGCAGGATACCATTGAAAATAAAATATTGCATCTCATCTGTGCTATCCTAGGAAAATACGTAATAAAAATGTGTACGAGCCAGACCCCGTACAACAGTAATACCAGCAGCGAACATTCGACATTGACACATGCTTATTAAATTCTATATTTGCTCCTCTATCTCATGGGATGGTTGTTTCACCTTTCTAGCCATGTTAGCAGTCCTGTAGCCAGATGGAGAGGATTCCCCTTAGTTGTCTTCTGCTGCTAGTCCCTTCCTGTATGGATGCTGACACCAGGACAGCTATTGCAGCAGAAGCGTACACATGTGCACTCCCTTCCATGTGCTCCGCTGCATACTCCCCTTCCCGTTGCCCCCACCTGTTGCACTATTTGCCTGTGCACCCACAGGTGGCAGTGAGAGAGTAAGGCAATAAAGCGCTCGCTCCACAGAGGAGGAGAGTGTCCTGTGAAAGTCTTAATCTTCCTCCCGCTGTGCAGACCCCAGCATAACAGGCTCATTCCAGAACCCAAGTCACCAGGGTTGCAAATGTCAGCACTGCTGATGCGCTGGAGAGCCAGCATATAGAGACTATTTCTTTTTGGCATTTAGAGTGAGTTGCATTGCAGGCTAGTATGCATTATTAAAAGTTGCTCTGAGGTTGCAAAAGCAGCTCACAGATTGATGAACCACAGGCAAAAAGCACTTGTTATCCACATACATATGGGCCCAAATATTCAAAAGGGTTGCGCATGGCGCAACAGTGTTGTACCATGCTCAACCCACTGATATGCCCCGGCGCAATATTCAAAAGGGAAAAGTGAGTGGCACAAATCCCGATGCGCCGGAGCGCATCAGTAATGTATGCAGGCACAGGTGGTGGGGGCGTGCCCATGCATAACCTGCACAGCCCGATATTCAGCCCGGGACGTGCAGAGCCATGCATGAGCAACCCCTACCTGCGCCAGCACAAAGTTACACCCAAAAAAAAAGGAACAACTGATGGCCACCCACAGGTGAGCTGCCGCATTGCAGGGCACAACACGGCAGCTGACACCTGTGGGTGGCCACCCGAGTTCCGGCTGCACCTGGCGGTGCCCCCCCATGCCCGATCGTGGGCATCTGTAAAAAAGAAAACTCTGTCCTATATTTCTGGTGGTCTAGTGGCCCGCTATGTGCTCGATCGCGGGCATCTGTAAAAGAGAGAACCCTGTCCTATATCCCTGGTGGTCCAGTGGACCGCTATGTACCCGATCATAGGCATCTGTAAAAGAGAGAACCCCATCCTATATCCCTGGTGGTCCAGTGCACCACTATGTGCCCGATCGCGGGCATCTGTAAAAGAGAAAGAACCCCGTCCTAGATCCCTGGTGGTCAGTGGACCACTATGTGCCGATCGCGGGCATTTGTAAATAAAAACTAATTCCAATATCCCTGGTGGTCTGGTGGTCCCCACACCCACCCACTGACCCCACCACCCTGTTCCCCCGGTCAGCCGGTGAGCGGCAGCACCCACCTGCCTGCCGTGCCGCCTCCCGCCGACTGACACATAACTGGAATGTGTGGTATGCTAGGGGCTGCACACCCATTGCTCACCTATGAACCAATGGGCATGCAGCCCTACAGTGTCAGTCTGCGGGCGGCGGGCGGCAGGCGGGTGAGTGCTGCCACCCGACAGCTGACGAGCGGGGCAGTGAGGCTCAGTGGGCGGGTGAGAACACACTAGACCACCAAGAATGTGGGGTAATTTTATTCACAAGCCAGCGATCAGGCTTCTCAAGCGAATCCACTGGACACCTGAAATGATACCCCGAGGGATTCTCTCTTTAATACAAATGCCCGTGATAAGACTACCGAAGCGTCGGTCCCCCACGGCTGCTGGCAGGGTGCCAGGCGAAGTCATCGAGGATCGGCGCACCTGCACTCACAAAGGGCCATAATGACATGCAAATGGCCATATGTGCACCTTGCATACATTATGGCCCCATTTGCATGTGCACTTTGAATATCGCTGGTGCTGTGCATGGCGCCAATGGAACTTAACGCTAAGCGCATCTCCATACTCACTCTAGCCACTTGCGCTGGCGCATGCCGCTACCATGCACACTGCAGGTAATCGAAGTGCGATATTCAATGCTGCTGAGCCATGGCGCAGATCCGTTGAATATCGCCCAGTCCACACCCCTGCACAGCCAAGCTGCGCTGTGCCCAAGCTTGCGCCACAGCCTGGAGCAGTTTGAATATCCGGGCAATGATGTTTATTTATTTATTTATTGAAGTCTCGTAATTACATTTTGAGAGGAGAAACTTGATTTATGCACATCATTGAGAAAAAAAAATGTGGATAGGACAGGGCCTTGTATGTAGGCCAGACTTGATAAGGAGGAGAGGGGAAGAGAGTGAATCACCTACTAAGACCACCTGGGGTCTGTCAGACAGATAAGAACTCAACCAGTTGACAGTAAAGTTAGAGAGAATAGTGTTAGTGCGTTTGTCAAGCAGAAATTGGAGGGAAACAGTGCAAAGGCCATGGCAAAGTAGACAACAGAGATGTTACAATATCATAGACATGGTATTGCTGCCATGGGCAGTTTCCAGTGCAATGATAACCATGGTTCATGGCATACTGCAGCTTTCAGTCCTTTCAACTAATATGCTTGCATTTTTACAGACAATTATCCCTTCCACTCCACCTATCCCAAAGCAAAGAGTGCAGATACTATTTTTCTTTAACCAGGGTTTTACAGATGAGGGCATGACAATCTTAGATGTTACAGAATTTCAGATGGAAAAAGGCGAGGGAAACATCAGTGTCTGAGACTTATGGGATGAAGGAACAGCACTGAATAAATGAGTTAAGTTTGGGCAAGATGGCCACCATGCTCGGCAGGCTATCACAGGAGCTCAGGACCCCTGTTGTTCGGAGCTGTTACTCCCTTTACTCCATTGTAATCTGTTTCTCTGAGTTTACAGGATAAAGTAGAGACCCGGTAGACCAAGTAGTTGTGCTGTGGTGTATTTTATACCAGCAGCCTCTATCTGTATTTTAATTAACTTTTAGACTAGTATAGTTTCAAGTTTCATTGTGTTTATTTTATTTGTTTTTATTTACTGAAATCTTGGATACACCTGTGAGCGGATGCTCATTGAGAGGTTCCACATCATGTACATAAACAGGACAATATACAGATAAAACATTGAGAGTACAGTAAACAGATAATGACAATATTAACATAAGGGTACACAAATCCAAGCCAAACCAGTAACTGCAGCGATGTGCAAAGTAAGTATATGTAAGAAGGAGAAGTAGAGGAAAAGGGGAAGAAAGGGTGGGCTAGACAGGACAGTGTGGACAGTGGGGAGTAGGCTGGGATAAAAGGGTTGGAGATGGGGCTAAGTGCCATGGTTTGCCTGTCCTGGGGTTAGGGGCTGGGCAATGCTGGGGTAAGCCAGTGGGTGCATAGGATGACTCAGCGGTGGCACCTGCAGGTACTCATATGAATAAGGTGTTGGCGCAGTTTAAGTTTGAAGGGTCCAAGCATAGCAGTGCCAGAGCTATCTGGTGGCAGTGTGTTTTTCCAGAGTGGTGCCCAGTATGCAAAGGTACGTAGTATGCTTGCGTGGAGGAGCTTCTGGTTTGCCTGGTATTTAACGGATGGGACAGCAGGTTCTGCAGTCCAGGAGGAAGCCAGTTTAGCACAACTTTTTTGGAGAGAAGGCAGGCTTGATATCGTATTCTGTCGTTCAGCTGCAGCCAGCCAGTATGGAGATAGAGTTTGCAGGTATCAGTTAGTTTAGGTGCATTAGTGAGCAGGCGGCAGGCTTTATTTAGTGCAACAGTGATGCGCTGGAGTACCGAGTCAGTTGCAGATCCATATATTACCGGTCCATAACCTTTAAGGGATACAATCGAGCTGTTAATTGCCAGATTCAGTGCTTCGTGGGTGAGACAATGTCTGTGTCAGTTGAGGATGCCGATTCTGGTGTTGATGGCTTTGGCAGTGTTGTCAATGTGCTGTGTGAAGGACAAGGTGGAGCTGATAGTTACTCCCAGGTATTTGAAGTGTGGGATGAGTTCCAGGGTGCTGCCATTGTCATTCCGTATGGCCAAGGGGTAGCTTTTATGTTTGCTGTGGGTTAATGCGTAGAGCATGGTTTTGGTCTTTTTATAATTCAAGAACAGTTTTTGTTCTTTAAACCATTTTTTAGCTGTTGCAAAGCCACTTTGGGGGTCCTTTTTGAGGAGTTCCGGGCACTGGTTGCTGGCGAAGATTACTGCGTCGTCTGCATATAAAAACATGCGACATTGGCAAGCTGCTGGGAGGTTGTTTAGGAAGACACTGAACAGCAGCTGCCCCAATATAGACCCTTGCAGTACTCCAGATCTGACAGGTCAGCTGTCAGATAGGACTCCCCAATCCTGACTTGTTGGGAGCGGAGGCTCAGGTAGCTGCTAAACCAGTCCATGGTTTCTGTTGCGAGTCCAATTTCAGAGAGCTGCTGTAGGAGGAGGGCATGATGACCATATCAAATGCCTTTGATAGGTCAATGAAGGATACCCCTACTTGGTGGCCTTGGTCCAGGGCGTTATTGATAAACCTGGTAAATTCTACAAAGGCCGTGATGGTACTGCGGCCATCAAGGAATCCATGTTGTTCCTGGCAGAGAAGCTTGTGTTGGTTAAGATACTCCACCAGCTGGTCAGTCACTGTCTGCTCCAGAGCCTTTGACAGTGGCAGGAGTGTTGAGATTGGCCATTAATTGTTGTGTGCTGTTTGAGCCCCACTTTTATGAACAGGGGTTACTGTGGTGGATTTCCATCATAGAGGGAATTGGGAGTGGCAGAGGAAGAGGTAAATATTTTTGTTAGCGGTCCAATTATTTCGTACAGTGCAAGATGTATGAATTTAAGGTCCAGTGTGTTCCCACTATGCCTTGACTTTCCAAGGACCTTCACTACATATTTTTGTGCGTCTGCTTCAGAAACTATTTTGAAGTGGAAAGGCGGAAGGTTGGGACGTGGTGTAGGAGCCCTCGTAGTGACTCTTGGGTTTGGGACACCGAAGAAGTCAGCCGGGAGAACACTACTGAGGTCAGTAAAAACCTGATTCAGTGGGTTGGCTATGAGTAAGGGGTTTACAGTAGGGACACCTTCAACAGTGAGCATAGCAGGGGGTATTTTTGGATCCTACCCTTTAATATTCTGTAGGTTTGCCCAGAAGGATTTGCTGCTGTTTCACGAATTGGTGAGGGCTTCTTTGTAATATTTACTCTTCACCTGTCTGATCGCTTTTGTACAGTTGTTATGGGCCTTTTTATATCACTGAACATTAGCTGCAGAGCCCTGCGATCGTGCTTTTAGCCAGTGTTGGTCTCTTAGGTCAAGAAGCTCTAGGAGTTCAGGGGTAATCCATGGGTTAATGCGTCCTTTAGCTTTCCTTGTTTTGACAGTGGTGTGTTTGTCACAGATCGTGTTAAATCTTGATATAAAGAGGTTGAGTAATGTGTCCACATGTTTGGATTCTCCGAAGTCTGACTAGTCGATGAGTTTAAGGTCAGCCTTTAGTAGAGGCAGGTGGCCCTTTAAGAGCATCTGTTTTTTTATGGTTCTGGTTGGAGGCTTGCAGTAGTTACTGTTCCATAGGCATTTGACAAGGGAGTGGTCGCTCATGCCATCAGGGAGAACAGTAAGATCAGAGATGTGTGTCAGGCGCTTTGTGAGGACCCAGTCCAGGAGTATGCTGGTGCCAGTCTTATTGTTCATTCTAGTTGGATTATTCGCTAGTTGGGAGAAATGGATCATGGAGAGGGTATCCTTTATAGCAGTAGATGCAGGTGATTGCCAGTTAATATTAAAGTCTCCTAGTAGTACTATTTCAGAGTTTAGGCTCAGTGTGCTTATATAGTCCAGTAGGTTGTTGGCGCCAGCCTGGGACCGTTTATGCAGAATATAAACTGAGAGTATGGTTAGCATTCTGTTGTGGCCCCTAGCAACAGTTTGATGACCAGGGCTTGTAAGTTATTACTGCCACATGGTGGGGCTATTATTGTGTAGCAATAGTGAGGGACTGTAGTGAGAAAGTGATAGGGAGTGAAATTTTATTATTTTTACCATAGGTGTACAGTGGTGCTGTGGTGCTGTTTCAGTATACAAACTGGAATCCAGTCATGAGTTGAAATCAACGTCCTGAAAATTTCTGGGGCACTGGGTGTTAAGTGCCCTAACTTACACAAAGGAAGAGGCTAGTCTCTGGACATCTTCTGGAGGTTAGCATGCTTTTCATCTGCTATCGAGTGTTCATATTTGAGTAGGAGGGACAAGCAGGTAGCAAGTGTTGTGGCATCTGCTGGGTCATCCAACACCTGGCCTGACCACACTGGAAGGAGCTGAGCAGTGGAGTTAGTAGCTAAAGACAGAGTCAGAGCCTCTGGGTCCTGGTTCATGCCAGTACATCGATTCCAGGTGCTATCCCTGCAGGTAGGGAACTGAGGAACAGAGCCGTAGGAGTTTGCTGGGGCAGCAGATCCGTGTCATCAAGCAGACTAGAGTTGGTTTGCTCTTCTGGGATGCATCGTTTGCCATTGTCTTGGGGCTGGATAACTTAGTAGCCCTGTCAAGTAAAGCCTACCATGGAGACAAGTGTCTGATGTGGAGGAAGCAGATTGGATTGGGTGTGCCAACTGGTAGCGAGAGAGCCTGCTGGCTCAAGCTTTGTGTTACTTTTCTATTTGGACACTGGCTGTATGTGAGGCAGTAGTGAGAGAACTGCCTTAATAACTTCCCCTGTGACTGTTTGGGCTCATTTCTGGTAGAAGCAGAACACTGAACTGATTCTGAGGTATTATTTCCTCTACAATAGCACTTTTGGGACTTTATTGACCTCTGTTTCATTTTCAAACTTTGACACCACTACTGGTTATAATTTTACTTTGGTGTGGCTGTAGGCTGGCCTTTCAAGGTTTAGTCATGTGATCCCAGTCCTTCGTGGACTGCACTAGCTGCTGGTGAAGTGGCATGTTACCTTCAAGGTTGGCTTGCTAACCTACAAGACCCTACATGGGTTGGGCCAAGGCTACCTCTTGGATCTTCTGAATCCTCTCCATTCCTCACACCCCCCCCCCCACTCCTCTGAGGTGGGTTTCACCTCGGTCCCAAGGGCGCACCTTAAATCCTCAGGTGATCATGCCTTTGAGGTTGGCAGCCCTTTACTCTGGAACACTCTGCCTAGGGTACTGAGAGAGGTTCCCTTGGTGGAGGCCTTTAAAAGGAGCAAGCTGCACCACAAGAACAGCTTAAACCACAAGGATTGCGCACGAAAAAACAAAACAGACTGCAGGCACAGCAATTATCAGCACTACTCCAAGATTGTTGCAAAAACAGATATATATATTATTAAAAACGAGAATGCCAAAACAGCAGCTGCTGACCGGCTAACCTCTACCAGTTTCGCATGTACTGGTGTGTCATCAGGAGGTCAGGAGCCAAATAGCCAAATAGCCAATAGATGCACAGATCATAAATATAAAATTCTTAAAGGTACATCACCAAAAAACATTCCTTAAACTGTGACGTGCATAATAATTCAAAGCGCAAAACAATAAAGTGCTACAGTGCCTAAAAACATGGTTCTATAGCTGACATCATTTTTATTACTACCTAAATCCTACTCAAGATATTACTTACTAGAACCAAACTAATTTTACCATATGCAGCGTTTCACAATAAATACTATTATATAAATCTGATCTTATGATCAATGCAATGAAAACAGGGGAGTCCAAACAGTACCTGCCACCACTCTCAGAAAATGTTTTTACAAAGTATTGAATTCATATCAAAATTGGTATAATATAGTAGAAAGATAAATGGCAAACCCAAGAGCTGAGTATGTCAGTTCCCATGTGTCCTTTCAATGCAATTCTTGTATAGACTCCAGGTGCTTAAGGTACCATGGTACATTATCATTACTACCTGTAAAAAGGGTATATCAAACAATTATACTTCCATTATTATATTATAAACGCTATAAACAAACTGCAATATTACACAACAGCAAACAGAGGTCCCCCATCAATATGCAAAAATAACATGCTCAGATCTTAATGTACAGTAACTAATATTCTCCTTTTTATGTTTGCTTGCATGCATGTGAAAGAAACATAGTGCCATCATCCGAGTTTTCCAGAGGTGTGTCAGCCTCTTCCAATTCAGTCAGTGTGTTTGCAGGCACGGTCGCAGTGCGCCAATCACTGCTCAGCTGTCTATGACAGCTGAAAATGCAGTGGCATACAGCTGAAAAGGAGAGCTCCACTTCAGTGACAGAGCTCCCCCTCAACATTCATGCCGCATATTGAGTGCTGGCGCTCTCCCGCGCATATACTGTATAATAGCGAAACGGTGCCCAATGCCCGTCGGCTCCATGCCCCCAAAGCATTCCTGGTGCCACGCCATGAGCCCACCCCAGCATGGCACAAGCCCGAGAGGCCGACGGGGTGCCCAATCCTGTCGGCTCCAGCCCCCCCAAACAGCCTTTCCAGCTGCCACGCTGGGAGCCCACCCCAGTGTGGCAAACGCCCCATGTCATCTTAGTAATAAAAAAAAAACTGTAAATTGAAAAACTGTCCCTCGCAGTCTCCCTGCCCCCACCCGCAGCTACCCACTGTTTCTGCCCATGTAGCGCACAATGGCTCAGTCGGTGTGCAAAATCAATGTATGGGACATGTTAAGAAAATCACAATGACACTGGTCATGAGCAGAGGTGTTAAAATGGCAATGCTGAAAATTTGGTGAAAAAATTCCCAAAAATAACTGTTTTAGGAGCGCACGTTGCGCAGTTCCTACACACACTGGCAAGTTTGCGAATTTGTAATATTTGCACACCAGATTTTCAACAGTGCCATTTTACTCGCTTCCTTATGAGCAGTGTAGCCACCATTTTCACATCTGGCCCAAAATGTGTTTCGATATGTAGCTTAATAATGGTACAGCCAGTGTGCGAAACAATGTTTGGGACAGATTAAGAAAATCACAGTGACACTGGTCATGAGCAGAGGTCTTAAAATGGCTATGTTGAAAATTTGGTGACAAAACTCCATAAAATGACTGTATTACGAGTGAGCATTGCGCAGTTTCCACGCACCTTGTAAGTTCATGAATTTGTAATATTTTCAGTCCAGATTTTCACCAGTGGCATTTTCCACACTCCTTATGAACAGTACAGCTGTCATTTTCCACAAAATGGCGAAATGTGTTTTCACACTTTCAGCACAGAAATGCGTGGTCGCTGTGGGAAATCATTGTTCGGGACAGATAAAGAAAATCACACTGACACTGTTCATGATCGGAGGTCCCAAAATGTCTGTGTTAACAATCTGCTGTAAAAAAATCCCCAAACTAGTTACATTACGGGTGTGCATTGCACAGTTTCTACGCACGCTCGTGACTTCACCAGTTTTTTTAAGATTTTCACAGCAGATTTTCAACATTGCCATTTTTTACACCTCCCCATGAACAATACCGCTGTCATTTTTCACATCCTGTTCGGAATGTGTTTTTGCACCTGTGGTGCCAAATACCATAGTCGCTGTGCAAAAGCAGTTTTCGGCTAACAAACTGATATTGCCACTGTTCGTAATTGGGGTCACAAAAAAACCATGTTGAAAATTTGGGTGAAAATACCAGCGAATGCCTGAGGCGATTAGGGTTTCCGACCATAGCGCCCACCCTATAGAGAATGACAGGCATCGGGGTGTGACTACGATTCTTGCCTGTAATGCTCATACCATTCCACCCCCACCCACACCCTGCAGCCAGTGAGAGGCATCAAGGTGTGCCTCGGACTCTTCGAGCCCAAACTTCACCCCATTCTCCTATACCGCACCCATCTCACCGTATTTCCTGATGGAATGGGGTGTGCATAAGGGCCAAAGCTCCCAAGGCACACCGTGACACTTGTCAGTATCTGCAGGGTAGGGTGTGGTGAAATGGCGTGGTCGGTATGCCTGACGACCCAAAGGCACACCCCAATGCCTGTCACTCTCTGCAGGGTGGTGGTGGGGTTGGCTTCAGTTCAATACTTCGCTGCCATTCCTATTATGCAGCTCTGCAACTTCTACACTACCAATGCCAATGCCAGCAAGCAAACATTCAGCATTGACAAATGCTTGTTCTTTTTCTGATACAGGCCATGAGTTCTATCTTATCATTAAGGCCTGGAGGAATCATTGCTCCCAGCGTGTAGATTCAGAAGGACTCGCGGTATGCTAGTTTACCTCTGAGATCCCCACCACGAGGTCTCAGCTTGACCTTATCTATTGCACAGAATTTAAATTTGTATGTACCAATCCTGTTATTTTTAATATAGTTAAACAATGCATTCTTCGGGTCTCCTCCCACCACAACTCTCAAATGTTCCCCTGTCCTGTGTTTAAAGTAGGGTTACCACCTGCCAGGTTTTTTACCTGGTGATCAGGTTTTATTTATTTATTTATTTATTTAAGAGATTTACCAGGAAGGTGTACTGAGCAGAGTACCGCTCGATTCCAGATGTGCCCTTATCAGGTAATCTGGTTTTGCTCTGTGCTGGTCAAGTTTTTGAGCCATTTTAAGTGCTCACACACTTTAGAAACAGATTTTGTCATCTCATTCATTGTTTCAGCTACATGTACAGGTTACAAACAAGTTCTGTTGTCAATATATCCTTTTGTTTGTAAGAGCAGTCAACCTGGGAGGTGTAAAGTATGGCCCTTAACACCATTAGCACTTATTTAACCTAATCTTGGCCACTGCATCTTAAAGTAGCACAGCAGCACTGCTGCCCCTACCTTTTGTAACAGCAACAGAGCCAGTTGTCTTCCACTTTCATTTGCTGGTAAACATTTTCATGTGTAACAGAATTTACACATTTTGAATGTTTTAAATAATTTTTTTCCTCAAGAAAAAGTATGGTCACTTCTTTGGCTTTGAAATAGTACAGTGGACATGAAAAGGAAATGGAGCCAGAAAAATACATAAAGTACACATTATAGGAAACCATTTCTTTGTTCTATATTTTTATATACCAAGGGTGGGATATTCAGAATGCACCAGGCAGGGGCGCAAGCCTGGGCACAGCACAACTGGGATGCGCCAGGGCATGGTCCGGGCAGTATTCAACGGTGCTGTGCCATGGCTTAGCACTGTCGAATATGGTACTGGGGCTGCCCACGCTGTGCACGGCGCAGTGGCACTGTGCCAGCTCAAGTGGCAAGTGAGGAGCAAGGGGATGCGCCAGCGCAAGTGCAGCAACCGCGATATTCAGTGCTGGGCATGCAAATGAGGCCATTATGCATGCAAGGTGCAAATGAGGCCGTTTGCACATCATTATGGCCCCATTTGCATGCAGGTGCACCGATCCCCGGTGACTTGCGCCTGGTGCCCTGCCAGGCTGCAGCCATTGGGGACTGACGCCCCCTGCCCCTCGGCGGGCAATGCACCCCAAAGCCCGATCATGGGCATAACATAAATAAATTCCTGGTGGTCCAGTGGACCCCACCCCAGTGCCCGATTGCAGGCATATCATACTGCAATCCCTGGTGGTCCAGTGGACCTGCTCCCCTACCCAATCGTGGGCTGTAGTGAAAATAATGTTCCCTGGTGGTCCAGTGGACACGATCCCTGGCCTGATCACGGGCAAATAAAGACATTAATTCCCTAGTGGTCCAGTGGACCCGATCCCTGGCCCAATTGCAGGCAAATAAAGAAAAGAATTCCCTGGTGGTCCAGTGGACCCAATCCCCGGCCCGATCGTGGGCAAATAAAGAAATTAATTCCCTGGTGGTCCAGTGGACCCGACCCCCAGCCCGATCACTGGTGAACAGTGCAATTAAATCCCTGGTGGTCCAGTGGTACACCCCTCCCCACCTGCCTACTGAGAACCACCACCCGCTCCCCCCCCCGGTCAGCGGCGGCAGCACTCCCCACCCGCAAACCGCCCGGCCGCCTGCAGACTGACAGCGTACAGTGCGGCTGTGCGCCTATTGATCCTCTGCATGGGCCAGTAGATTGGCGTACGAACCGTGCTGTACTACAGTCCAGTAACTGGATGAATTCATGTTCGGGACTGCTTCTTTCTTTAATCTGGAGTCTGCATGCCCTGGCCCGCGCCGGCCGATAGGTGTGCAGTCATGCTGTACACTCAGTCGACAGCGAATAATGACTGGGCAACTAGCGGTGAAATTGCTATACGCCCGTAACGGTAACGAAGGTGGCTGGTCTCCAGTGGGTGGGTAAGGGAGAAGGCTCGCTGGGCCCTCAGGATGATGCGTGCCGCCCGTAGTTGGGCGGGGATTGGTACACTGGACCACCAGAGTGTTCTTTATTTACCATGATCAGCCGAGATCGGGTCCACTGGACCACCAGGGTAAATTATTTTCACTACAGCCCACGATCGGGCAGGGGAGCAGGTCCACTGGACCACCAGGGTATATTATTTTCACTACAGCCCACGATCGGGCAGGGGAGCAGGTCCACTGGACCACCAGGGAATATGATTTGAACTACAGCCCACGATCGGGCAGGGGAGCAGATCCACTGGACCACTAGGGATATATATTTATTACGCCTGCGATCGGGCAGAGGGGGCACAATGCCTGTTCTGTATCACTGGAGGTCGGGTGGCCACCCACAGCAGGCGGCTGCCGTGTTGCACCCTGTAATACAGCAGCTTACCTGTGGGTGGCCAGGACTTGCTCCTGCTTTTCAGGAGCGGATCTTTGTGCCCTCCCCCCCAGTGCGATGCAAAGCGGGTTTGTGCTTGCATATGTGCCGCACATCCCGGGCTGAATATCGGGATGTGCCGCATATGCAGGGGCACGCCCCCCGCACTTGCGCCACATATATTACTGGTGCACCCCGATGGATCGGGATTTACGCAGTGCAACATCTCCCTTTGAATATCGCACTGGAGCGTAACCCCTTTGAACATCCCACCCCATGTGTACTGTTGTATGCTATTTATAGTATTTCCCTTGCCTCCCCCAGATCATATCTGTAAATGAGATTTATTTTATCTCTGTATGTTTATCTGGTAAACCAATGTCAATCAATAAATAAATACATAGTAAATAAATAACTAGGAAGAACCTGAGAAAGTAATTTTAA
Organism: Neoceratodus forsteri; assembly: GCA_016271365.2. Lineage (NCBI taxonomy): Eukaryota > Metazoa > Chordata > Ceratodontiformes > Ceratodontidae > Neoceratodus > Neoceratodus forsteri. Next base: position 75,693,872 of record JADMNL010000022.1, read on the forward strand.
CAGGTACAGTACAGTATCTTAACATTTTTGTGGAACGGCTGCTTTAAGTGTTGTCTTTTATTGATATAACAAATGGTTTTCTGGGAGAAGCAATGCTTGATGAGTCATGAAACGGGGTGGGGCTGGGGCAGAGCTTAGGATCCAGTTTTTGCCTCATCCAAAGATGGCAACCCTAGTTTAAAGGGCCTCGAATTCTGACCCACATAAAAGGCATCACATTCACAACTTGCCAAGCAAATGACACTCTCTGTACTGCAATTAAAGAAGTCACGCATCTTGCACATCTTAGTACTGTTGCACATGTTGAAAGTGTCTGTTCTCAATATATCTTAGTAAAATTTACAGTTACCACATGGAAAATTCCCATGTGGTAAAAGTGGTAGCCAGTTCCTAGTTTCAGGGGTTTCCACAGCTGTCCTGGGACGATAACTGTGCACCAACCTGTCTTTGAGGTTCTTCCCTCTACGATAGACCATTTGGGGTTTATTCACAGTATATTTTGTCAAGAGGGGCTCATTTTCTAGGACGCTCTAGTTAAGGTTTATTATACTGCATATCACACCAGACTATCTGGTGTAGTTTGTAACAAACTGCATCCTGTCGTCTGGTTCTCTAGGGGGTCTCTCCTGTAGCAGTCCCTCCCTTGGGGTAACAAGTACTTCTTCAAAGGCATTTTTGACTAAACTGTTGTTATAACCTCTACTAATAATGCGAGTACACATATCTGTGCCCTGAGCCAAGTAATCTGAATCCATGGAACAATTTCTCTGTGCCCTTAGCATCTGGGCCTTGGGAATATTCTCCGCCATGTGCCTGGGTGACAACTGGAGGAATGTAATATTGCATTCCTATCTGTTTCCTTCCTAAAAAGGGTGGTGTGTAGTGAACCATCCCTGTTTTTTGTAATCCATAAATCAAGAAAGGAAACTGACTCCAAACTGCTCTTCCATTTCCCTCAAAATACCTAATATCTGGGAGGTGTTCTTCACATATGATCTAAGTTCTGTTACGCATTTCTTGATGTGTGCATCCACATACATGGAAAGGGGTTCTGTGACCGAACCTATCCCCGCCACTATCAAGCACCTGGGGTGGTTCTTTCCATCCTTGTGGATTTTGGGTAGGATATAAATTCTTGCCCTAACTGGATGTTCCACAGTTAAATACCCCAATTCCTGTATAGTGATAGTGACCATTAACATAGATTCATTTAAAAACATATCTGTTTCTTCTTTATACCTTTGCATAGGGTCACTTTCTAACTTCAAATAGAAATCGCTAACACTCAGCTGTCTGATGATTTCTGTTATATATTGGTGTTCAGACATTAAAATGATTAAACCCCCCTTGTCTGCTGGTTTGATTACCAGATTCTTATTTTTCTCAACTTCTGAATGCTACTGCTTCCTCTGAGTTGATGTTGATATACTTTGCATTGTTTCTTTCTAAAATCAAGCTTTTAAACCCCCGCTCACATGCCCTTTCAAAAACTTTTACAACTTCATTATGTAACCCCCAGGGGACACTATCCTTAGGGTTACTACCCCTGCCTGCCTCCTCTGAGACAGGATGAGGGGCCCAGATCCGTGGACGGGTGCCTCCACCCAGAGGTCGGGGTTAGTACTGTCGAGATTGCCTTGGTTACAGCCCTCTGGGTTACCGCAACACCCCTTTAGTCCCGCTAGTGGCTCACACAGTGTACCCACAATACTTTTCCCCAGTTCACTTACCCCCCGGCTAGTATCTTCCAGCTCACTCCAGGGACCCCTGTAAAGTAAGGTACAGTTTTATCACAGTCACTATGCAGTAGTTCACCAGCAATGCACACAGTAGCCAGGGTGTAGTTGCAGAACAAACAATCTGATTTATTCAAGGGGAAATAACCAGGACGGGGTGGGGGGGAATCAAGCTGATTGGCTTATCACTATACTTATCTACCTAGGGCTCTGTGCACAGGCCTGAACCTAATATTTACTGTCCCTGGGTACCCAAACCCTAATGGCTAGTCCACCGTGGCAGCTGGTTGGGGCCCTGACACAGACAGCCTTTGAAATACTGAACGAGTCAGAATGAGAAGCAAAACTCAAACAGACAGTCAGCAGTCTGCTGAGGCAACTGAAGGCCACTGATTGCAAACTTAGCAGGGAGCTACCCTGGTTCACTACTCACGACTCCAGTAAGCAACGAGTTCTTCACCTGTGGCATGGTTAAGCCTGAAGTTCGCCAGCCTCCTCACACATTTATATGGCAAATAACAGAGGGGTACCATACTAGGCCGCCGCTTCCAGACCCCACACGAACTTGCAGTAGACTCGGGCAATAAATGGCAACTTCAGCCTCACGGGTGGACCGAGTGCGATTCAGCAGTTTCTCCAGTCCTCTCAGGTTGAGCCTGGTAGGTAGCTGAGCTGGCACCAGCCTCCTCTGACCACGCACCGGCGTATTTAGTCCGTCTCAGTTTAAACTGGCAAAACCGGCCGCCTCAGGCCTTCCCGCGCTTCCCGCGTGAATACTCACACAGCGCTGAAGCCCACAGCTCCTTCCTTCTCCTCAGGCATTACACATCTGCCCCTCCTCAGCATGGGGCTCTCGTTTCAGATTGGGTACTACCCGAGTCTATTGGCTGGCGTACCTGTCTGTCAATCAATCTTCTGCCCCTCAGTGGTGCGAAAAAGCGCCACAGCCCATAATGCCTTCTCCAACTTATAAGCAGTTCCCCTATTGGTCAGACAGCTCTCCAGAGTCCCAGGGTACTGATTGGTCCAATTCAGCAGTTCTGGACCAAAATGGAGGAGACAACCGAACAGTCCTCACTGCAAAGGAAGGCAGGTTAGAACAACTACATTATCATGATTAGTTTACGTTGTTTCCAGAAAACAATCACATCCCCCAATAAAGCTCCCTCTGCCCCACTAGCGGTGACAGACGTGAGCTATCTTCCAGCGTCCCGGGCGGGACTCGGGCATACTACCATGCAGCCCTTAAAGAGACAGCACACGGAGGCTTTACCAGCGCTCTTTGCCACCCATTTAAACGGCTTTATGCCGATCACCAACCAGGCATGGAGCAGGAAACGAGCTCTGGGAAAGCTTTTAGGAACCCCCATTTACAAGGGGGTTACAATTATTTGGTGGCATATACACAGATGGAGAGTGAAATAGTCTTACCTCACCATCCCTCCCCTCCATGTCCTCGTGGGGGTGGAGGTGCTGGACATGGTACCATGGCACATGTTGATTCTAACAAAGTGTATCTTCAAATTAAGATCCCTGGTAAAATGATGCAAGTCCAAATGCAGATCAAAGTGGTTAATATCCAGGGTGGTAACAAAACTAAGTCCTTTCTGCAGGATTTTTTGTTGGGGTTCTGTAAGCACTGTGTCCAAAAGGACCGAGGTTAGCTGGTCAGCAGTTGCTGTTTTGGCTTTCTCATTTTTAATAATAAATATATCTGCCTTTAAAAGGAAGTTGCCAGCCCTTTACACTGGAACATTCTGCCTACAGTACTGAGGGAGGCTCCCTTGGCAGAGGCCTTTAAAAGGAGATTGCTGGCCCTTTACTCTGGAACACTCTGTCTAGGGTACTGAGGGAGGCTCTCTTGGTGGAGGCCTTTAAAAGGAGGTTGAAGGCGTACCTTTTTAGACAGGCATTGGGAGATCGCTGATGGTTCCCCCTTACTGTCTGTTTTTTTATGCTGCTGCTATTTAATATTATTTATTATTACTTAGAAACATAGAAACATAGAATTTAATGGCAGATAAGGATCGCTTGGCTCACTTAGTTTGCCCATTTTTCTACCTATTGGATTAGCTGCAGATCCTAGTTAACCAAAAGCTTACTTCCTCCTACTCCCCGCTAGAGTTGCCTTATGTCTGTTCCATGCATTCTTGAATTGCCCCACTGTGTTTGACCCCACTACCTCCTCTGGAAGGCTGTTCCATGCATACACCACCCTCTCTGTGAAAAAATACTTCTTCACGTTGCCTCTGAGCTGTCCCCCCTCTATTCCTCGAGGTACTTGAATGTTTCTATCATGTCCCCCCTCTCCCTCCTTTCCTCAAGTGTATACATATTAAGCACTTTTAGTCTCTCTTCACATGCTGTCTGGTGCAGACCCTGCACCATTTAAGTTGCCCTCCTCTGGACTGCCTCCATCCTGTCTATATCCTTGCAGAGATGGAGTCTCCAGAAATGCATGCAGTACTCCAGATGGGGTCTCACCAACTGTCTGTACAGAGAGACAACAACTTCCTGTTTTCTACTAGTGACGCCTCTCCCTATGCATTCCAGTATCCCCCCAACCCTCCTTACTGCCTTTTCACATTGCTTGCCTATCTTTAGGTTGTCTGATATGACTACCCCAGATCCCCATTCCGTTTTTGTTGTTGTTAGTACCCCCCCCCCCCATTGTGTACCCTTCTCCTGGGTTTTTGTTTCTCAGGTGCACTCCTTTGCTTTTAATTTAAGCTGCCATACTTTTGACCATTCCTCCAATCTTGCCAAGTCCCTTCTCATCCTTTCCACACACCCCTTGTGTATCACCCCTGTTGCAGATCTTTGTGTCATCTGCAAAGAGGCATACTTTTCCTTCCAGCCCCTCTGCAATGTCACCTATAAAGACATTAAAGAGGACCGGTCCCAGTACTGAATTCTGCTGTACCCCGCTAGTAACTCCCCTTTCCTTGGAGTGGACTCCGTTTACTATTATGCTCTGCTTCCTGTTGTCCAGGCTACTACCCTGGGCCCCACTCCTAGACTGGCTAACTTGTTTATTAATCTTTTGTGTGGGACTGTGTCAAAAGCCTTGCTAAAGTCTAGGTAGGCCACATCCACAGCCCCTCCCTGGTCTACTACTATGGTCACCCAGTCAAAGAAATCTATTAGATTCATCTGACATGACCTTCTTGCTGTTAATCCAGGCTGCCTTGGGTTCTGTGCCCCACTGACCTCTAGGTACTCAACAATTCTTTCTTTCTTTCAGAAGTGATTCCATAAGTTTCCCTACCACTGAGGTCTAACTAACAGGTCTGTTGTTTTCTTCCTCTGCCTTGCTCCCACTTTTGTGGAGAGGAATAACATCCGCCTTCTTCCAGTCCTCAGGTACCACACCATCCTCCCATGATTTGTTAAAAAGGGTGTTGTATTTTAAATACCAATTTATTGCTGTTGAATCTATTTTGTAAAAGAGTTTATTATGAATGTACTTGTTTAGTCTGCTCATTGTTATGCCTTGTATGGCACCCTGAGCCTCTAAGGAAGGTCACCTTAGAAATAAACTTACTACAGTACTACTACTTAACAGGACAGACAGATCAAGGGACCTGTAAGGTCTCAGCTGAATAATTTTGGAGGGGGACCTTATGGCAATGGGTTTTGCACACACAGAAAACCATCCTGTAGTCACTGAACACATCAATCTGATTGCCTGCCTGTAACATATAATGGGAGTGGGAAGGGAGACAATAACCTGGGGTTTTCGCCTAGTGCTACAATTACAGGGGGGCATACCAGGGTTCAACTCCATAACTCTGAAATGAGCCCCAGTAGCTTATTGATAAGTGCCATTGACTTATAATGAGGAACGTGGTCTCTCTTTAAAGATAGAACTCTCATGGGCCTACCCTAGCTCCCAAAGCTCATAAAGTGTAATTCTAGCACTGCTGAAGTCTAGTTGTCTAGTCCAGTATAACTAAAGATTAACCAGACTGCCTTCTATGTCCACCATGATGTTTTCCCATTGTGTCTACAACTGTCCATGATAATGAGAAGAAACCACTATGAACCCTTAAGTGGATGGGGAGGAGTGGAGGGTGGCCCTACAGGGGGACCTGGAGGCTCTGGAAAGATGGTCTAGAAAGTGGAAGCTGAGGTTCAATGCAAGGAAATGCAAGGTACTCCACCTGGGGGCCAGAAACCCAGGCCAAGTGTACACCCTGGGGGGGGGGGAATGCTACAAGTCTTGATGGCTGAGAGGGACCTGGGGGTGGCGGTGGATGTCAAGATGAACAACTCTGAGACTTGTAGGAGGGCAGCCAAGGCCAACAGGATGCTGGGATGCATCGCTGGGGATCACCTCAGAAGGAGGAAGTGATACTCCTCTGTATAACTGCTTGGTGAGGCCGCACCTTGAGTACTGCGTGCAGTTTTGGAGGCCACACTTAAAGAGGGACATTAACCTCTGGAGAGGGTCCAGAGGAGGCAACCAAAATGATTTGGGGCTTGGGGACAGGACCTATGAGGAGAGGCTCGAAGAGCTAAATATGTACACATTGAAGAGAGAAGGGACCCCGGGACATGATAGAGGTCTTCAGGTACATGAAGAGGGTAAATAGGGGAGGAACAGTCAGGGTGCTTTGAAGGAAGGAGGAAGGGGCCACTAGAGGGCATGGGTGGAAGCTGGAGGGGGGAAGATTCAGGGGAGAAAGGAGGAGGTGCTACTTCACTGAGAGGGTGGTGGAGCCATGGAATGCACTGCCTGGGGGCTGGTGGAGGCAGAGACAGTGGAGGGGTTCAAGAGGGTGGGACAGGTACAGGGAAGGGTTCTGGAAGCAAAATCCAATGCAGCAAGAATATCCAGAACTGGGAAGGAAGAAGCCAGAGAAGTCGAGGGGGACAGCAAGGTCAGCACCCAGGGTGGGGGCTGATCAAACGAGTAGACACGAAAGACCGTTAGGCCTATTCTGCTGGCATTTTAGTATGTTAGTATGACTGTGTTTCATCAGATTTGCTGTATATCATAAACACTGCTAATTGCAGGAAAGGAGATTACCCACAGTATTAGTCTTGTGGATAATCTGCTCTACAATAACAGGGCAGAAAATTGGCTCTGCCCATGTACTCCAGACCTGTAAAATTTGTGTCGGACTCCCCTATCTCTATCAATGGTAATAACTGACATTTTAAGACTGGTTATGAAAGGCAGGCTTCAAATAATGATTCTAAATATAAGTTAAAGGGGTCTGTTGCTACCCCCAACACCATTTAATGCAATGTTAAGATGGCCAAATTGAAATGTAAGGTGTGATAATGGAATCCAATTGTTTAACCAGGTGAGACACACTAAGCTGAAAGCTTGTTTACCGGTGCAACCTGGGAGCACAGGGAAGTTAAGTAACTTGCTCAGGGTCATGCAGTATGCAAGTGGGGTCTGTGGGATTCAAACCCAGGTTGCCAGCTCAGAGCCTTAAACCACTGCGCTATACTGCCTCCCATGTTATGAGTGGAAAGGTGGAACCTACTGAGATAAAAGTCAGAGAGAGAGAGAGAGAGAGAGAGAAAGAGTCATTGGAGACGTTTTCTCCTTTCAGATGTGATGTTAAACCAAGGTCCTTTCTGCCTATCTCTGGTCATTGTGCAGGTGGAAGTAAAAGATCCCATAGCACTTATTGAAGAAGAGCTAGGAGATTTTTTATTAATAAAAGTATCAAAATCAAAATATACATACCATCTATGATACAAGAAAAGAAACAGATACTTATACAAAGGAATCCAATTCAAATTTTACACTCCTAGGTGCTTATTCAAAATTAAAACTTAAATTGTGACCACAAATTGGCAGCAAGTGGCCCTGGCAAAAGGCCTGCTCTGTCTTTCTAATACCCAAAAGCTTTTTTTCTGTGCTTTCTACATGGCCTAGCAAAGGGGTGTCTTTTTGTTGCAGTACAGACTGGGAACAGTAGTGCCAAATCCACCATTTAATGCATGAAAATATTATATTTAATTGCTGATATTCTAGATATGCCAAGGTGAATTGCTCCTCCCTAAAATAAGGGTATCACAGTTAACATTCTGCAGCTCAAGCATACTCCATCTATTTGCCAAAAGTTTTTAAAAAGTCTTACTATAGCTACATGTAAAAAATAGGTGATTATAAAATGACTTGAATCAAACAAGCAATCTGATTGGTGAAAACTGGTCATATGACCATGCATTAATTTGTTACCCCAGAGCTCAAATTTGACTTTCTTTTTTCCTGCTTTTTTAACTCTTAAAGCCATTTTATAAGTGCAATAACACTCCAGGATATACGGTAATGCCATAAATTACCCCGCTTCCCAGGTGGATGAAGGCGCTCAGCTGCACCTTGTGCCTCACAACAACCTGGGGGTGTGTGTGGTGATTTAGCATTATCACACACCTTGTCATGTCTTATTTTTTTTTCATCCTGCTTTTTGCTCCCCCATTACCACCTCCCCTTTCTTGGCAACAGGGGAGACACGGTATTTCTAGTTTTCTCCCCTAGCTCTCAGTACCCCAGTTCGCGGTCGCACATGCATTGCATGGCACCAGTGAAGGCCCCTTCCTCCCTCCCTTCTGGCCTAATGCTAGGTTCCCCCCATGGCTTGTAACTGCCACCCAGCCTCCACCAGGAGGCAGCCAAGAGCCGGGGAAATCCTACATCCCTCCCCAGAGAGGAGAGCTGCCTTGCAGCAGCTCAATCCTGCTCCTAGCCATCCCCCACAGCCAACCCCAGGCGGCACAAGCCCTTTCCAGAACTCAGATTGCCAGCGTGGTGCAAGGTGTGGCATCCAGAGCCTCAACCCTCAGCACCACCAGGCCAGCCCTGTCACGTGTCTTTGCTTACTTCATGCAGTTTGATACCTGAACTTTTTGTTTTGTTTTCTAGGTTTGAGAGGTGGACACCAGGCCATTCACATTGGAGAGAGTTCTGGAAGAACTCACAAAGCTGAAGGTGGATAAGGCCATGGGGCCAGACAGCATCCACCTGAGGATATTAAAGGAGCTGTGAAGGGAACTAGCAGCGCCTCTGGTGGCCTTGTTCACAGAGTCATTCAACATGGGTGTCATTCCAGAGGACTGGAAGAGGGCACATGTAGTCCCACTGCACAAAAGCGGCAGTAGGGAGGAGGCAGGGAACTACAGGCCAGTCAGCCTCACCTCAGTGGTGGGAAAGATCATGGAGGCACTGCTGGAAGAAAGAATAGTGGCACATATGGAATCCAGCAGTGCTCAGAATCTGAGGCAACACAGATTCACAGCAGGAAGATCTTGTCAAATGAATCAAATATATTTTTTTGATTGGGTGACTAGGGAACTAAATCAGGGAGGGGCGGTAGACTTCACCTACCTAGGTTTATGCAAAGCCTTTGACACCGTCCCACATAGAAGGCTGATTAACAAGATGGGTAGTCTGGGCATGGGAGATAAGATGGTGAACTGGGTTAGGAACTGATTAACAGACAGGAGACAGAGGGTGGAGGTAAATGGGGTACAATCTGGGGGGCGGGTGACCAGTGGGATACCACAGGGATCAGTACTAGGACCAGTCCTGTTCAATGTCTTCATCAGTGACATTGCAGGGGGCTGGAAGGAAAGGTCTGCCTGTTTACAGATGACACCAAGATCTGCAACAGGGTGGATACTCCAGAAGGGGTGCAGAAAATGAAGAAGGACCTGGAGAAGCTTGAAAGATGGTCGGAGATGTGGCAACTGAGGTTCAATGCAAAGAAGTGCAAACTAATGCACCTGGGTTGAGGGAACCCTGGGTAGAGCTACAGGTTGGGGGAAGGACTGACTTTCACCAAAGAGGAAAGGGACCTAGGGGTTATCATCTCTGATGACCTTAAGGTATCAAAGCAGTGTACAAAGGTGGCAGGGAGGGCCAGTGGCATGCTGGGGTGCATAGGCAGGTGTATCACTAGCAGGAGGTGGGAGGCGGTGATGCCATTGTATAAAACATTGGCAAAGCTTCACTTGGAGTACTGCATGCAGTTCTGGAGGCCACACCTGTGCAAGGACATAGATAAGGTGGAGACTATCCAGAGAAGGGCAACAAAGATGGTGCAGGGCATGCACCACAAAACATACGAGGAGAGATTAAGAGACCTCAATAAGTACTCACTGGAGGAGAGGAAACAGCGGGGGGACATGATTGAAACTTTCAAGTACCTTAAGGGCATAAACAAGGTGCAGGTAGGGGACCTTTTCCAATGTAGAAAAAGTACTAGAACAAGCAGGCACGGAGACGTGGACCAACAAAAACCATGACTGGGACCTAAACGTGCGGGGCTACACTATGCTTAATAAGGATAGAAAGGAGGGCAGAGGGGGTGGAGTGGCTATGTTCATTAGAGATGACATAGAAATTGCTAGGATAGAAGAGGCAGAGGGAAACGTGGAGGCCCTATGGGTCACCTTACGATCCCCAGCAGGAGATAAGGTCAAGCTGGGTGTAGTATGTAGGCCCCCCGGGATGGGTGATGTTCTGGAGGATGGTTTGCTGGACAACATCATTGCCCAGTGTGGACCAAAAGGGGAAGGAGTGGTGTTGATGGGGACCTTAATATTGGTGGTACAAACTGGGAACCATGTCCTCTAAGCTGGCCAAGGAGCAGAGGCGTTGGACGGCTTCCAGGATGTGTTCTTAACACAGCATGTGATGGAGCCCACAAGGGAGGGGCATGTCCTGGACGTGGTTCTTGCAGATGGGGATCTGGTAAGGGACCTGGTTGTAGAGGATCCCCTGACTGGGAGTGACCACAATACTGTCTGGTTTCAAATAAGCATGGGGGAGTGGGGGAGATCTAGGACACTGGCAGTGGACTTCAGGGGCAGACTTTGTGGGCATGGGAAATATTCTCAAGAATCACTTGAAGGGGATTACATCAATGACAAATGTGGAAAGGAGATGGGAGGTCATAAAACGGGGACTTCTTGAGGCAGTCAGGACCTGCACTAAGGTGAAACATAAGGGAGCAAGGTCACATAAACCATGCTGGTGGTCCAGTGAGGTTCAGGTAGCGGTCAGAGAAAAGAAGGCGGCCTACAAAAAATATAAAACAACAAGAGGGGATAGGGATAAGGAAATGTATCATCTTGCATCTAGAAAAGTCACCCGGATGGTGAGGGGGGCAAAGTCCAGTAAAGATCAGCGGCTAGCACAGGGGATACATGGAGGGGAAAAGGGGTTCTTCCAGTACATTGGGGAGCAGAGAAAAACTAAGGGCCATCTCAGCAGATTGAGATCAGAAGGAGGGTGGGTGGAAGAGGCAAGGGACCAGGCAGAGGCATTTAACGTGTACTTCGCCTCTGTGTTCACTAGGGAGGGGGATGGGATATCACCCAAGGAGGAGTTACCAGCTAGGGGGAAGAAGAAGAAGAATCAGCATTTATATAGCGCTATATCCAAAGCGCTTTTACAAGCAATGCTGACTGGTAGTGCAGTGACCGAATGTGTGGTGGTGGCTATATCGCATGATCATCACCCACACACAGCCTGAATAATTGCATGAACCGTTTATGGAAGGAATGTTGGCCAGGACACTGGAATGTCTCACTCTTGCGAAGAGTGCCCTGGGTTCTTTACTTCCACCTGGACACCCACTAGGACAACACCAGGATGGGCAGAAGGGACCTCAGTTTAACATCTCATCCGAAGGACAGCACACCCCAGCAGTACAGCACCCAATACTGCACTCAGATGCCAGCAATTTTAGGTGCAAGTCCAATCCCGGTGTGGGGCGAGAACCCATGACCTTCTGGTCCGGGCGGATGTGCTACCAACTGAGCCACGCTGACACCTGAATGCAGCTAGCCCAGACAGAGGAGGAGAAGGATCTGGGTGTGCTCATTACAGGGTCAATGAACAACTCGGCACAATGTAGGAAGGCAGCTGCAAAGGCCAACAAAATGCTGGGTTGTATTGCAAGGGGTATATCCTCAAGGAGGGAGGAGGTGATTCTGCCACTGTATAGGTCATTAGTTAGACCACACCTGGAGTACTGCGTGCAGTACTGGCGTCCGTATCTGAAGAGGGACATTAAGTTACTGGAGGGGGTGCAGCGCAGAGCGACAAAGATGATCAAGGGGCTGGGGGACTTATCATACGAGAAGAGGCTGAAGGAGTTGAACATGTACTCACTGGAGGAGAGGAGAGACAGGGGTGATATGATTGAAACCTTTAAATACATGAAAGGAATAAACAAGACTGGTACAGAGGGGCTGTTCAAAGTAAGGGAGGAGAGGGCCACCAGGGGCCATGATATGAGACTGGAGTGAGGAATGTTCAGGAGGGAGATGAGGAGACACTTTTTTACAGAGAGGGTGGTGGCTGGGTGGAATGTGTTACCTGCTGAGGTGGTATGCAGTAGAACAGTGGACTGCTTCAAATGAGGATGGGACAGGACAAGGGGGAGGGTTAATGAAGGGGAAGGGTGGAAGGGAGGGGCAGCTGCAGAATAAGGGGTGCTAGCTGCACATTCGAGCAGACTTGAAAGACCTCTAGGCCTTCATCTGCTGGCAAATTTCGTATGTTCGTATGTACAAAGCAAGGCACAATGGGGATAGAAGCGGCAGTGAGTGGGATCTGGGGAGCAACAAAAATGGAGCAAGAGGGAGGGAGAGGTACCCCAGGGGTGTCACATCAGGATAAGGATAAAAAGGCCAGTAAGGTGGAGAGGACGGATGATGCCATCTCCATTGAAAGGGTGTGGTTAGCCCTCAAGACCCTAAAGAAAGACATCTCCTGGGCCAGATGGCATTCATCCGAGAGTACTATGGGAATTGGTGGACATACTGGCTGCACCCCTGGCGGAGCTCTTCAACAGGTCACTTGAGACAGGGAGGGTACCTAGGGATTGGCGAGAGGCACATGTGGTGCCAATCCATAAAGGGGGGTCGAGGGAAGTACCAGGTAACTATAGACCCATCAGTTTGACCTCGGTGGTGGGAAAATTAATTGAGAGTATACTGAAGGAACGATTGGGGTGTACTTGGAGGAAGTGGGAGGTCTGGATAGTTGTCAACATGGGTTTGTACCAGGTAGATCATGTCAAACCAATCTTGTGGAGTTCTACGAATGGGTAACATCAGAACTGGACAGGGGAAAGCCTGTGGATGTATTATTCTTAGACTTCAGCAAGGCGTTTGACTCTGTCCCCCACAATGGTCTGATGGAGAAACTGATGGGGTTGGGAGTAGGCCCTTTGATGGTCAGATGGATTGAAAACTGGCTAGCTGGATGCACCCAGAGTAGTGGTCGGTGGGGAGCCTCGAGCCCCAGAGAGGTTGGTAGTGGGCACCGAGGGCTCAGTCCTGGGTCCGATCCTGTTTAATGCATACATATCAGACATCAGGGAGGGTATAGGGTGTGAAATGAGTCTCTTCGCTGATGACTCCAAGATGGGAGCAGTAGTTGAGGGAGAAGAGGGGAGGTTGGCCCTGCAAGGGGACCTGGACACCCTGGAAAGCTGGGCTCACACATGGAAATTAAATTTCAATATCACCAAGAGCAAGGTGTTACATCTTGGGTGGGGAAACCCTAAACACAGGTACACCCTGGGAGGGGAGGTGCTGGAGGCCTCAATAGGGGAAAAAGACCTAGGGTTCATGGTGGATGCATGTATGAATAACTCCGAGCAGTGCAGGAGAGCAGCTAGCAAGGCAAACAGGATGTTGGGATGCATCGTAAGGGGGATCACCTCTAGGAGCAAGGAAGTGATTCTGCGCTGTACAATGGACTGGTTAGACCACACCTTGAGTACTGTGTACAGTACTGGAGACTACACTTGAAGAGGGACATACAGCTCCTGGAGAGGGTACAGAGGAGGGCAACTAAGATGATACGAGGACTAGGGGATTTGACGTATGAGGACAGACTTGAGGAGCTCTGCCTGTTTTCATTGGAGGAGAGGAGAGGAGAGACGGGGGGACATGATTGAGGTCTTCAAGTACCTCAAGGGAATAAATAGGGTAAACATGGAGGGGATCTTTAGACTAAAGCAGAGAGGTATCACCAGAGGGCATGGTTTGAAGTTGGAAGGTGGAAGGGTGAGGGGGAAAGAGGAGGAGGTTTTTCACTGAGAGGGTGGTGGACCCTTGGAATGCACTGCCTGGTGAGCTGGTTCAGAGATCCACAGTGGAGGGCTTCAAGAGAGGTGGGACAGACACAGAAAGTGGATGTATCAGATGATGGCCTGCCCCAGGTGGGGGTGGATGCTAGGGGTTTCTGGAACACAAGGGGGGGCCTCGGCACCCAACTAGGGATCTGAGGTTCGAGCAGACTCGATAGACCGTAAGGCCTAATCTGCTGGCAATTAGTATGTTAGTATGTAAGCAGGCACAATATGATATTGGAAGGGGGTAGATTAAGAGGTAATGTGAGAAAGTTTTTCTAGACAGAAAGGGTAGTCAACACTTGGAATACTCTGCCACAGGAGGTAGTGGGAGCAAACATAGTGGAGGGGTTTGAGCATGCTTGAGACAGGCACAAGGAAAGCCTGAGAAGGGAGGGAGTGATGTAAAGCCATTGATCACGTAGGGTCTGTGGCCACATACAATGTATAAGGCCTACGGGCAGACTATATGGGCCTAGCGGTCCCTATCTGCCAACAATTTCTATGTCTCCAATGTTTCTATGCTTGAATGAACAAAGCAAAGGACAGGGCACAAACTGTTTTTTCACTGGGGTACCTTGCAACTTGAGTTTTGAATTGTAATAAGTGGTGTGGGGGAAACTAGTTCAGAAACTTAATCTTTGGGTGAGTAAATTCAAGAAGCCCTGTGAATCAGGTGTGTAATTGGAGGGTGGAGCTGACAAAGGCTTAGTACCTTCCAACAAAAGGAAGAATCAACAAGGTTGAGGAGGGCAGCATCTTTATAAAAAAGAGATGTACAAGAACAAGGGATCACAATATGAGACTAGAGTGTGGGAGACTCAGGGGTAATGTGACGAAGTATTTTTTCACAGAAAGGGTGGTGGATGTATGGAACAGCCTCCCAGCGGGGGTCTTAGAGGCTAAAATGATTGGTGAGTTCAGGAATGCATGGGATAGATAGAAGGCAATCCTAGTGATAGGAAAGAGCGGGTAAGCTGCTGATCATTTAGAATTTGGAGTTTAAGTAGGCAGAGAAATGGGCAGACTAGGTGAGCCAGGCAGTCCTTATCTGCCATCAAGATCTATGTTTCTATGTTTCTTCTTGAGTTGTACACCCCGGTCTAGGACCATATTGCTCTGAGACCTGCTTGTACTTGGCATTGCCTTTAACATTTAGTCTTTCATTGGCACACGGCCATACTATAGCCCACATCTTTTTTGGCACACAGCCATCTGTTAATTGCAACATTGTCACTGCATCTGCATTTTTTTTTTTTTTGCACCATTGTCCACCGTAATTGTAATCTTATGAAGTGTACTGTATTGTACTAATGCCCAGGACCACCTTGAAAATGAGCTTGCTCAATGGTGTTTATGCCTGGTTAAATAAAGTAATTGATTGATTGATTGATCTGGAATACCATGCAGCGTTGAAACAAGCATTTGTCGGTGCCAAAAGTTCACCGGGTTACTTAAGGAACAGCATGAAGAGGCGTTCCATAGAGTTTAATGGGGGCAATTTGTAAAGGCTTGGTTTTATACTTTACAGTGATGATTTTGTCAATGAAAGGCAGTTGCCTAACTAACAAAGACCTTCTTAGGTATGCGACTGTATTTCTTTGACAAAATCGTCACTGGAAAGTATAACAAGCATTTGGCAATGCTGAATGTTTGCTTGCTGGCATTGACATTATAGTGCAGGAGTTAGAGAGATGCATAATAGGAATGGCAGTGAAGTATTGAAGTGACGCCAACCCCACTACCACCCTGCAGACACTGACAAGTGTTGGGGCTGTGCCTTTGGGTCATTGGCCATGACGCTAACTCCTATCGCAGTGTGCCTTGGGGTCTTCAGGCCTTGCACTCACCCCATTCTATAAGAAAATACACTGAGATGGGTGCAGTATAGGAGAATGGGGTGAACGTTGGGGCCGAAGACCCCAAGGCACACCTCAATGAGTGTCGCTGGCTGCAGGGTGGGGGTGGAATGGTGTGAACATTATAGCTGATGATCCCAAGTCACACCCCTGACACTCCAAATTTTCAACATGGGCTTTTTGTGACCCCACATCATGAACAGTGGTACTATCATTTTGTTACTCAGTTCTGGAAGGTGATTTTGCACAGTGACTGCACCATTTGGTGCCACAGGTGCAAAAAAACATTTTGGGCAGGATGTGAAAAATGACAGCTGTACTGTTCATGAGATGGTGTGTAAAAATGGCACTGTTGAAAATCTTGAGTGAAAATATGAAAAATTGGTGAAGTTACGAGTGTGCGTAGAAACTGTGCAACATATGCCTGTAACGCAATTATTTTTTGGAATTTTTTCACCAAATTTTCAACATGGCCATTTTTGGACCTCTCCTCATGAATAGTGGCACTGTGATTTTGTTACTCTGTCCAAAACCTGATTTCTCACAGCGACCGCGCCATTCTGTGCCACAGGTGTGAAAACACATTTCGGGCAGGATGTGAAAAATGACAGCTGTACTGTTCATAAGGAGGTGTAAAAAAATGGCAGTGGTGAAAATGTGGCGTGTAAATATAGCAATGCACACTCACAATGCAGCCATTTTTTGGAATTGTTTCAGCAGATTTGCAATATGGGCTTTTTGGGACCTCTCCTCATGAACTGTGGCACTGTCATTTTGTTAATTGGTTCCGAAAGGTGATTCTATGCAGCAACCATGAAATCACCTTTCGGGACCCAGAAACAAAATGACAGTGCCCATGTTCATGAGGTGGGGTCCCAAGAACCCCATGTTGAAACATTGGTGCCAAATGTCCTAAAAAATGGCTGATATATCAACCTAAGTTGAACCCCCCATTAACTCCCCGTTATAGGGCTTACCGTGATTTTCTTTAGTTTGCGGTCAGCTTTTGAAGAGCGAAGATGTGTTCCGGTCTACAGAAGATCACTGCTCCCAACCTCCAGAGGTAAGTGTGGGGTGAGGGGTGGTGCGGGGAGCTGGGTGTGCAGAGGGAAGGTCGGGATGGGGAAGGGGGAGGGCAAACCGACAAAGAACCGATTTCTTTTTTTGCAGGTTAAAAAATAAATACGCTGGGGGACCGTTTTATTTACTTACAGGAAAAAAAATACTTTGGCACACTGGGGTGGGCTCTCAGTGTACCACATGAGTTTAGAGGGCCTGATGCTGACAGGAATTGGGCACCACTGTCGGCAAAGATGTTGAGCTTGGGATGGTGGGGGCATCTGACTGCAGAAGTGGGCATCCCGGTGTCAGGAAAATATGAAAACTGTCTTGGCACACTTGGGTGGGCTCCCACTGTGCCACAATGTGGTGGGGGAGAGGGATACACGTCAATATGGGGATTGGGTACCCTGATGTTGGCTTTCCCGGGGAGTGTGTGGTTTATGCACATGTGCGGAAGCAGTGGCGCTACTGTGCATGTGCGGCACACATACTTGTTCCATGACCGAACAGCGATTAGCTGCTCAGCGGCTCCTTCTTTTGAAGTTTTTGCACACACTACTCATAGCAATAAGTTTGCAGTGTGCAGGCGCAGCAAATTTAAAAAGCAGTGTAAGAAAAAAACGTATTACATTGTACCCACTAATACATTTTTTTCCTTGTACTGTTTCAAGTCAATAATTCTTGTGCCTTCCAATATTTTAATTTAAGAAAACACTCTGGAAGAGTAAGGGAGTTTCCCAAGTGTCATGACCAATATTTCCCCTGTCATTAACATACATCTGCGATCTTTACACTCAAGCCAACTGTCTTCAACTTCATGACAGAATCCGCTTCCAAACCTGCCTGTTAGCTAAGAAGAAATGTCTTGAAATGCTGCCCTCTAGGTGTGGGAATCTACTCTTCTCTCATCAGCCCGCTCATAACACCAGAAGCTCAAACACTCAAGTTTATAGCGACCCTAGATGATGCACTGCCTTAGCACAGCGTGCCTTTGTTCATCGAGCTCCACTTTGGTTCAACTCACTCCCTCCGGATCTCTGGTCTTCCTCCTTAATAGGCTGTTTCAAACTTAATCTGCATTATCAACTTCTTACAAGTGCCATCTGTGTAGTGTATGATCTAACTGCTCTGTGACTACAGGGAATTTAACACTTGTAACTGTACTCGTTTAATGTTTCTGACTTAACCCTTGTTTGTATTTTCTTTGGTTTCGAGTGTTATGGCTTAAAATGTATTCACGAAAAAACAAGGTGGGGTCAGTTCTGGAGTTTGTTTCCCCAAAGTCAGGGCCGCTCAAGCAGCGGCATCCTCCAGGTAGACCAAGCCCAGAAAGTGGAGGTGGGAGCTCGAGTAGCACCCCGGCCACCCCTCAGGCTGTTAAAATAATGTTTTCCTCTACACCCTTTGCTTCACAAAGAAATTTGGATATATCTACAAGCAGGCAACAAATAATATACTCTGACCAACATCAATCTTCTTCTCCCGTGGAGATAGGAGGCTACACACTAGAAAGGCTGGGATTGACCCTAGAGAAAATGTTGGCGTGGACAGAGCGCAGTGATAGACGATACGAGGCGTTAATGAAAAAAACAGATTTCTTGCAAGCAGAACTGAATAATGTTAAAACTGTGGCAGAGACAACAAAGGGAGCTAGTACAGATAATCCTACAAAATTGGATGTGCATGTTGCTAAAGTGGCAACTGTAGAGGTGAACTGCATGAGCCTAAAGCGGGATAATTTTAATATAAATAGAAAATTGGAGAGTGCAGAAAATATGCTAAGCTACAAGAATACTTGAATTCTGGGAGTACCTGATCAGATGGATGAAGATTTTGATTCTGCGAGGGATTTGGTTTAACATATTCTGATTACCACTTACGAGTTACCCCAGGAGAATCCCCCCCTTAATTATGAAGGCTTTTTGATTGTTTAGACGAGACAGAAACATAAATTCCCAGATAAAGACAACTATCTTGGTAACTTTTGGGTTTGATTCAGACCGTGACTATATATTTAAATTAGCAAGGCTCAGAGGGGCCTTGGAATATAAAGGTTCCAAATATTATATCTACTCTGATTTCTGTTACGCTACGCAACAGCGCAGGAGGAAGTTCTTGGCTTATCATCAAGAAATCTTGGAACTTGGGGTGTTTCGTTTTCTTTGTTGTCACCTGCAAAAGTAAAAATCATTAGGGATGGTAAAGTAAATATTTTTTTCGATGTAGATCAGTTTACTGCTTATATTTGTGCTCATTACTCTACTCAGGGGACTGAAGAATCACTTGTTTCATCGCCTACACCATCAGAACATGAACTCCTAGGGAATTTGGAAAAAATTGATATATAAGGACTGAAGGTCTTAAGTTTTACTTGTTTGACTGATTGTTTAGACTGATTGAATTGTGGGGCAATATAGATTACATTTAAGTTATGTTTAAAGAGGGGAGGCATTAATGCTATAAGAATAAATCTGTGGAGTGAATGTTAAATATATAAAGCTACTTACTACCTTTAGACTTAACATTTTATTAGGTTTATATTAAGTTTGAATTATTTCTCCTGTTCCTTTTGTTTTGGTCTAGGTCTATTCTTTTTATGTAAGGTATGCACTAAGGAATCGATATCTCCACTAGTTTAAAGGACTTATGGACTATATTGCTCATGGGTTAATTTATGAAGTATTTGTTTTGATTTTGGAGTATATGTTTGCATATTTTTTCTGTATACATAAAAAAAGATGAAATGAATAAAATATTATATAATAAAAAAAAATACAAGTGCCACCTGTGCTTGCCACCATTAAGCCCCATCACATAACCACTTTGCACTTAGGCAGGAACTTATGCCAACACCTGATCTGTCTTGCCAACCATAGCGCTTACTAATCCCTCCCTAACTACCCACATCCCTTTACTTCTTCCCCTCCTCCACTCCACTGCCCACCTCTGCACCTCTCCTACCTGGTGTCTATCTGCCTACCAGCTCCCTCCACCCTCTATCCTCCTTATTCACCTTGAATTGTCTCCCTTTGCTTCCTGACAAGTTCTGTGTTCCCAGTATTTCTCATGTGCTATTCTGCCGGTTCGAGCAGTTTACCTAATCAAGTAATGAATCATTGTAATTTGCCTGTATTCAGTCATCTGCCTGTTTGTCTGTGCCTGTAACTCAATCTGTATGCTTGTTTAATTTGTACTGACGCAGAACCTATGTAAAGAGCTTCTGCTCAAAGGTTGTATCCAAGATCTAAATAAATACTGGAAAATAAATGTATTAATTAAAACATGCCCTTGCAACCCAGCCCCAAGAATGCACCTGGAAACAAGCAATAATAGCTTACTGTTCATGTTCTGGTCAAAAAATTACAAAAACTCAATCAGGATCCCTGTTCACATTTCTGGACTCTAACCTCTGGACCTCCCAGTCCCCTTCAAATCCAAAACTATTATTCAGTGATCACCTCATAATGCCGCTGCACAGGGGCGGCTAAACTGTGGGGCTGGACTGGCCACAGCCCCCCCTACTCTTATTCCTGGGTGTGCCATGTATGTATTTTGCCTCCCCCCACACTATTTTGACACTATGTATCTTTTTATTAATGTATACATGGCCTGTGTATATTATTCTCAATCAATATATGCAGCAGAGAAATTGAAATTTGAGTTGTGCAGTACCATCAGCTGCTTATGAACACCAGTCATATGGGATACCGCCTGGAACCTTGCAACCTGTACTCCCGGAAACAACGATCAAAACTATCTCTCAAAGAGCTGCGACTCTGCTCCTTAAAACTCCTACTCCTCCTCCTTCTCATCTCAGGCAGCATCCATCCCAATCCTGGCCCTAGAAGCTCAGGCCACACACAAACTCCAGGTGCCCTTATCCTTGCAACCATTAATATCTGCAGCCTACTACCAAAGCTGGATGCACTCCAAGCCTTTATATACCAACACAACCCTGACATCCTTGCAGTGGTGGAAACTTGGCTGACACCCTAAAGTTCCTAACACCAGCAGTAACAATACAGGACTACAATGTCCACAGGCTGGACCGGATATCCAAAAAAGGCGCTGTTTGCGCAATCTATATCAAAGACTCCCTGTCTTGGCACCCTGTAGCAACTCCATCACTTTCTGCCTCGGCCCAGATTCTGCCAATAAAAATCGTCCTAGGTCCCAACCATAAAGCCCTGACTATTGTCTCCATATACATCCCACCCAGGGACCCTAAACATGGATTCAACGACGTTCTAAACTTTATCAACTCTCATCCTCCTGAAGCTGAACTTATTCTACTAGGGGATTTCAACATAAACTGGTTAGCATCGAGCGCCAGTGCCTATAAAGACTCCATCTCAGCTGCTAACCTCACGCAAATGGTAAACTCCCCTACTAGGATTAACTACAAGACTGGCACCAGTACCTTCTTGGATTGGGTCCTCACCACTCACCCCACAAGGATTTCTCGTATGACCATTCTCCCAGACTCTCACAGTGACCACTCCCCAGTCATGTGTGCATGGTCTAACAAATTGCCCCCTCCCAAAATTATCACTAGCAGAGTCCTTCGTTGTGGAAAACTTCCACATCTCAAACAACACCTGCTTCTACAAGACTGACTACCCATCTATGAAGCAACAGATGTTAACTTGGCTCTTGAGCACGTCATCTCAATTTTCAACAAAGCCTGCGACCTCTTTGCCCCTGCTAAAAGGTGCAAAACAAAATCTCTCTCTAACCCATGGGTCACTGCGGCTCTTGTCTCACAGCTAAAACTAAGGGATCACCTCTGGGCAATTGCCAGGGCCACTGGAAAACAACTGGACATCCAAAATTACAAACAAGCACGAAATGCCTGCACAAAGGCTAATGAAATCCACCTATTACAAAGATGCTCTCACCAATACATGGGGAAATGGTCGTGCTTTCTGGGACAATATCAAGGATGTCACAGGGAAGCAGCCAAAAACCTCTCTGGCCATGTTAATGGCTGATGGATCCTCAATCCTCGACCCCAAGGTGATCACAAACATCTTTAACACGGCTTTTTCAGACCTTAGTGCTGTTCTATCCCATGACTTTTTTGAAAACAGGGCCTACTCCCCAAATACCTCAGCACCTCAGTCTAACCATCCCCTCTTCTACTTCAGGGAGGTAAGGCTGAATGATGCTCGCTGCTATATTACTGTAGCTGTCTCTAAATCTAGATCTAGTAGCGACACCTTGGACCTTAAGCTTCTGTTGCTCACCCTCGATGAGGTAATTCATCCATTAACAAAAATTCTAAAGCTCTCTCTCAGCTGTGGAAAATTCCCAGACCTAAGGAAAACAGCCACCGTGACACCCATCCATAAAAGTGGGGATAAGATGAATCACTCAAATTATCACCCTATCTCCATACTGCCCCCACTCTCTAAGGTACTCGAGTGCATCGTGGCTGATCAACTTACCGACCACTTGGATAAATACAATATACCTTGTCCACAACAACATGGCTTCCGGAAAGGTCACAGCACCACCACAGCCCTTCTTGACTTCACTGGAAGCTTTGCACAAATCCCTTGACAACGGCCTTCTCACAGGGGCCGTTTTTGTCGACCTCTCCAAGGCCTTTGATACAGTGCATCATGGACTACTAATACACCAACTACTGAATGTCGGGCTATCACCTGACTCTTCTTTCTGCTTTAAAAGCTACTTAGAAAACTGGTTGCAGAGAGTAAAAATTGTGGACGCTCTTTCTGACACCCTGCCTGTTCTCTCGGGTGTCCCATAAGGATCCATACTGGGTCCCCTCCCTTTTAGCCTTTTCTTAAACTCCCTCCCTTACCACCGCTCTGAGCAGATCATACTATATGCCGATGATGCTGTTGTATTCTCCACTCACAAAGATCCTACAACTCTTCAACACAACCTTCAACTTGGTTTCAGTTCTGTAGAGACATGGTTTCTTAATCATAAACTGGTCCTCAATGACAAGAAAACCAAATCTATGCTCTTCTGCAGCTCTCATAACCCACACAAGCTACACCACTTGGCTATCTCCACCACCCAGGGAACACTCTAGATCAGGTGGGGTCCTTCAAATACTTAGGGATACAGCTTGACCCTAATCTCTCCTATGGACTTCGTGTAGATAATGTAGCTAGAGCTGCTAATACATGGCTTGTCTCCTCTACAAACACAGACCACACCTCACGCAGAAGCTTTGAAGGTTGCAGTCCTGAGCTCTATGATCTCTGTAATAGACTGTGGTCTCATCATTTATGGCTCGGCCACAACCACAACCCTTAGATGCCTCTCAGCTGCCTTAAATAAGGCATGTCGGCTCATCACTGGTGCTCACTGTCTCACCCACACATGTGACCTGTACACTCGGACCAGCTGACTCCAACTATCAAACCGCATAAAGTTTCTCACCTGCTCCATGGTGAAAAAAATCTACCTTGGCCTTACACCTTCTAGGGTCTCAACTCTGTTACAACACCGAATTAACAAATGGTGCCTTAGGAGATCCACGCTACAGCTACTGAAAGTCCCCCACTGTCACACTTCACAGGGACAATGCTCTTTTGCTTACTGAGCGCCACTCTGGTTCAATGGCCTCAGCCCAACCATCTCCTCTGCCCCAACAATTGGTATGTTTAAAACTAGGCTCCAGGACTATCTCACTACCAACAGCTCCTGTGACGGCCCAACTTAACCTTGTTTCTCCACTTCCCTTCCTGCTGTAGTGGTCCCCCCCCCCACTGGATTCTACCCTCACATCTTGGGATACCCAATGCTGCACTTTTCACCCTCTCCCCACCTTTCCTACATTCCTTCTCCCCCCTCCCTCTTCCCTCTCCCTATGACTCTGGCACTTCTTATCTGTTGTCTATTTTCTCTGACAAATGCCACTGGCTGCCTTGTTACAATGCTGCCCTTGAACTGTATTAATATGTACTCTGTTTGCAATGTCCACATTGTTGTAATGTCTGTCTTGATGTTCCCCATAATTTGTATTTCTCTGACGTGGAACCTTTGTAAAAGATCCAAGGCTCAAAGGTATTTGTAATCCTAGACTTGATAAATGAAAGTCATATACCGATATTATGACAGTAATACAATCCGTGCATTTTATCTGCTTGCCAGGTTACTATGTAAGTTTGAATATAGAATTTGTTTATTGCTTCTCCCTGTATTACTATGGTGACAGCTGCAATCTGCAGGTAATAGTGGGGAACCAATAAATGAATTCTTCATTCAAGTCAATGAAATATCAGCACACAGCAGCTGTTAGAGCGGGAACACAGCATACTGGTAGTCAAACTGAGTTGGCTGGCAGGTAATAGAAGTATCAGATCTTGAGTGACTGAGGTAATAAATTCATGGTTGTATCCTGCCTTTTTACACAAAATTATGATCTGTTCTGCATCTGTTGCCTATTAATTGAGTGGTGTGGTTCCGACTTGTGTTTGCTAACTAACATTATTTTTTATTTGTGGATAATCAAAGTTCCAAATCCTGAGTGACTAAGGTAAACTGTTGAATCCTGCCATTTCCTCAATAGTATGATTTGTTCTGCCACTGCTGCCTATTCAGACCTAGAGTGGTTCAGATTAGCTTTTGCTGGGTAATTAATTTGTTTTCTTTGTGAGTAGTTGAAGTGCCCAATCCTAGGCTGAGTGCCTGTAATAAATTGCCAAATTCAGCCATTTTCCATAACATTCTGATCTATACTGCAGATCATACTGTTGTGGAAAACAGGTGGATTTGACATTTGACCTCAGTCACACATCTTCTGCCTATTAAATAAGAGCGGCTTTGATTTGTGTTTGCTGCCTAATATCATTTTTTTTTATTTGTGAGTGTGTGGCTTCATGTGCCCTTGGGACTTACTTTTACTATTTTAAGCCCTCACCCCTTCCACACAGTGTGTTCCATGTTCAGAGCACATTTAGCTGTAACAAGAGCTTGTTTGTGTGGCTTGATGATTTTATAATGTTTGCGAACTATAATCTGTTTGGTCTGGATGTTTTGGTGAGGTTACTGCAGCAAACAACTCTATCTGACCCATTGCCGAAGGGCTAAAATGTAATCATTATCAGCGGTGCCGGCAGCTGATTATCAAGTGTATTTGCTAATAGATATGTGTCAGTGCTGCTCTGGAGTGAGAGGGGGTGCCTTCTTCATGATCAAGGAAAAACAAATCTGACACGATTGCCTATCCCTGGACACAGTACTTTGGTTTGGAGGCTACCTCACAAGCAGGTCGCAACAAGTCAAAATTGGAGACACCTTATCATCAGCTAAGGAGGTGTCCCTCGGGGTCCCACAAGGCTCTATTCTCGGCCCACTGCTCTTTGGCCTCTTCATCAACACTGTGCCATCCGCATGTACAGCACGCACCGTTCTCTGTGCTGACGCTGCAGTGATATCTGTTGCTGGCAAAGATCACAACTCCATCACTACTGAACTCCAAGACAGCTTCCTCAAGCTTGAATCCTGGTTTACACAAAACAAACTACTACTAAACCATAAAAAAACTAAGAGTCTGCTCTTCTCTACCTCCCAAAGCAAAAAGAAATACCAGCCGTTGCTCATTCATAACCACAAGGGTGAAATACTGGAACAAGTAACAAAGTTCAAATGCCTCGCCATTATCTTTGATGATACACTCACCTTCTCTGGCCATATAGACTCTGTTGTCAAGTCAGCTAATATAAAACTTGGGGTCCTCTACCGCCATAGGAATTCTATGACACCTGAAGCTCTCAAACTTGCCACCAGTAGTTCAGTACTGTCCTCCATAGATTATGGGCTGCCTATCTATAGGACAGGCACAAAAACTGCCCTAAACAGGGTCAACACACTACTAAACAAGCATTTGTCAATGCCAAATGTTGTCTCACTGGCATTGGTATTGGTAGTGCAGGAGTTAGAGATGCATAATAGGAATGGCAGTGAAGTATTGAACTGACGCCAACCTCACCCCCACCCTGCAGCCCTGCAGAGATTAACAGGTGTTGGGGTGTGCCTTTGGGTCATCAGCTATAACACTCATGCCATTTTACCTCACCCTACCCTGTAGATGCTGACAAGTGTCATGGTGTGCTTTGGGGCCTTTGGGCCTTATACTTACCCCATTTCATAAGGAAATACTCTGAGATGGGTGCAGCATAGGAGAATGGGGTGAACGATAGGGCCGAACACTCCAAGACACACCTCGATGCTTGTCACTGGCTGCAGGGTGGGGGTGGGGATGAAATGGTGTGAGCATTACAGCCAATGATCCCAAGTCACACTCCTGATGCCTGTCAGTCTCTACAGGGTGTGGTGTTACAGCTGGAAACCTTAATATCATAAGTATTTGTTGGTATTTTCACTCCAAATTGTCAACATAGACTTTTTTTGAGCCCACCTCATGAAGAGTGGCACAATCAGTTTGTTAGCTTAAAGGTGGTTTAGCACATCGGCAATGCCATTTGGCGAAACAGGGATGAAAACACATTTTGGGCAGGTTGTGAAAAATGACAACTGTATTGTTCATGAGGAGATGTAAAACATGCATTTGTCAATGCCAAATGTTTGCTTGCTGGCATTGGCAGTGGTAGTGTAGAAGTTAGAGAGCTGCATAATAGGAATGGCAGTGAAGTATTGAACTGAAGCCAACCCCCACCACCACCACCCTGCAGAGAGTGACAGCATTGGGGTGTGCCTTTGGGTCGTGAGGCATAACGGTCATGCCATTTCAGTACACCCCACCCTGCAGACACTGGCAAGTGTCACGGTGTTCCTTGGGGTCTTTGGCCCTTATGCGCACCCCATTCCATTAGGAAATACAGTGAGATGGGTGCGATATAGGAGAATGGGGTGAACTTTGGGGCCGAAGAGTCCAAGGCATACCTCGATGCCTCTCACTGGCAGCAGGGTGTGGAATGGTATGAGCATTACAGGCAAGAATCCCAAGTCACACCCCCTGATGCCTGTCATTCTCTACAGGGTTGGGCGTTATGGTTGGAAACCCTAAAACCTCAGGCCTTCGTTGGTATTTTCACTCCAAATGTTCAACATGGTTTTTTTGTGACCCCACCTCATGAACAGGGGGAATATCCGTTTCTCAGCCGAAAGCTGCTTATGCACAGTGACTACGGCATTTAGCACCAGAGGTGCAAAAACATTCCGAACAGGATGTAAAAAAATGACAGCTGTACTGTTCATGGGGAGGTGTAAAAAATGGCAATGTTGCAAATCTGCAGTAAAAATATTTTAAAAATGGTGAAGTCACGGCGTACATAGAAACTGTGCAACGCACACCCGTAATATAATTAGGCTGGGGATTTTTTTACAGCAGATTGTCAACTCAGGCATTTTGGGGCCTCCGATCATGAACAGTGTCACTGTGATTTTCTTTATCTGTCCTGAACAATGATTTCCCACAGCGACCACGCAACTCTGTGCTGAAAGTGTGAAAACACACTTCGGCCATGTTGTGAAAAATGACGGCTGTACTGTTCATAAGGAAGTGTGGAAAAATGCCACTGGTGAAAATCTGGACTTAAAATATTACAAAGTCATGAACTTACGAGGGTGCGTGGAAACTGCACAATGCTCACTCGTAAGACAGTCATTTTATGGACTTTTGTCACCAAATTTTCAACATAGCCATTTAAGACCTCTGCTCATGAACAGTGTAACTGTGATTTTCTTAATCTGTCCCAAACAATGCTTCGGCACACCAACAGCACCATTATTCGCTACGTATGCGAAAACACATTTAAGGCATATGAAAATGGCAGCTGTACTGTTCATAAGGAAGTGTAATAAAATGGCAATGTTGAAAATCTGGAGTGAAAATATTAAATTGCAAACTTATGAGCATGCATAGGAACTGCAGCGCGACGCTCATAGAACAGTCATTTTTTGGAATTTTTTCACCAAATTTTCAACATAGCCATTTTAAGACCTCTTCTCATGAACAGTGTCACTGTGATTTTCTTAATGTGTCCCATACATTGATTTCGCACATCGACTGCGCCATTGTGCGCTACATGGGCGGAAACACATTTTGGGCAAAATGTGACAAATGACAGCTGTACTGCTCATAAGAAGGTGTGGTAAAATGGCAATGTTGAAAATCTGGAATGAAAATATTGAAAATTCACAGACTTACGAGCCTGCGTAGGAACTGCGCAACGCATCAGAAACAGTCATTGTTAGGAATTTTTCACCAAATTTTCAACATAGCCATTTTAAGACCTCTGCTCATAAACAGTGTCACTGTAGTTTTCTTAATTTGTCCGTACATTGGTTTCGCTTTTACGACTGCTCTGCATTGTGTGCTACGTATGGACGGAAACATGTTTTGGTGAGATGTGAAAAATGACAGCTGTACTACTCATAAGAAGGTGTGGTAAAATGGCAATGTTGAAAATCTGGAGTGAAAATATTGAAAATTCGCGAACTTACGAGCGTGTGTAGGAACTGTGCAACGTACGCTCGTAAAACAGTCGTATTTTGGAATTTTTCCACCAACTTTTCAAAATAGACTTCTTGAGAGCCCACCTTATGAACACTGGCAGTGTTGTCTCGTTAATCAGTCCAGAAAGGTGATTTTGTGCAGTGACCACGCAGTGACTGCGAAATCACCCTTCGGGCCCGAATACCGCCATGACAGTGACATCATTCATGAGAAGGGGTACCAAAATCCCATGTTGAAAATCTGGTGCAAAAATTCCAAAAAATGCCTGAGATATGCAGCAAAGTTGAAAAAACCCTATCTAGCCCATTATACAGCTTACCGGCATTTCCTCAGTTCGCGGTCGGCTTTGAAGAGTGCAGACGTGTTCCTGGTCCACTGAAGATCGTCGCGCCGAGGTCTGAAGGTAAGTATGGGGTGAGGGGGTGTGGGGAGGCAGGGTGCGCAGTGGGTGGAGTGCGGTTGTGGGAGGGCCAGGAGACTACGTGGGACCATTTTTCTTTACAGGTAAAAAAAAAGGACGGCAGCAGGGGCGTTTGCCATGCTGGGGTGGGCTCCAGCATGGCACAAGGATGGTTGGGGGCGTTCAGCTGGACGAGGGATTGGGCACCCCCATTGGCTATATCATGAGTTGCCACGCTGGGGTGGACACCCAGCGTGGCATTTGGAAGGCTTTGGGGGGTGGGGGGAGTGCAGCACAGCCGACGGGGAATTGGGCGCCCCCGTCGGCTATACAGTGTGTGCGTGCGGGGGGGCACACGCCTGCATGTGTGTGTGTGTGTGTGTGTATGTGTGTATGTGTAGGGGGAGCTGCGCATGAGCAGGCAATATCTTATCGCTGCTCACTGAAGCATAGCTCCCTCTTTCAACTGTATGCCACTGCATTTTGTAGTTTGTCATAGACAGCTCCAGCATGCATTGGCTTACAGGGGCCGCGCCTGCCAACACACTGACTGAATTGGAAGAGGGGGTGACACACCTCCGAAATCTCAGATGATGGCACTATGTTTCTTGCACATGCGTGCAAGCAAACATAAAAATGGCAACGTTGAAAATCTGGAGTGAAAATATGAAAAATTGGTGAAGTCATGAGCATGCATAGGAACTGTGCAACACACGTCCATAACCCAATTAATTTGGGGATTTTTTTTGCCACATTTTCAACATAGGCTTTTTGGGGCCTCCCCTCATGAACAGTGGTGCTGTGATTTTGTTAATCTGTCCCAAAAGTTGATTTCCCACAGCGAACACGCCATTGTGCGCCACAAGTGCAGAAACACATTTTGGGCAGGCTGTGAAAAATGACAGCTGTGTTCTTCATAAGGAGGTGTGAAAAAATGGCAGTGTTGAAAATCTGGCATTAAAATATTACAAATTTGTGAAGTTACAAGGGTGCGTGGAAACTGTGCAACACACGCTTGTAACACAGTCATTTTATGGACTTTCGTCACCACATTTTCAACATAGGCATTTTAGGACCTCTGCTCATGAACAGTGTCACTGCCATTTTCTCAAACTGTCCCATAAACTGATTTTGCACAGCAACCGCACTATTCTGCGTCGGACGTGCAAAAACACATTTCAGTCAGGATATGTAAAATGACAGTTGTACTGCTCATAAGGAGGTGTGTAAAATGCAATTTGAAACTCTGAGTGAAAATATTACAAATTCACAAAGTTACGAGTGTGCATGGAAACTGTGCAATGCACGTCGTAAAACAGTAATTTTTTTATTTTTCACCAGATTTGTAACATAGGTTTTGAGAGCCCACCTCATGAACAGTGGCACTGTCATTTTGTTAATCAGTCCCAAAAGGTGATTCCACGCGAGTGACCACAAAATCACCTTTGGGACCAAATAACGCCATGACAGTGACTGAATTCATGAGGAGGGCTCCAATAACCCCATGTTGAAAATTTGGTGCAGAAATTCCCAAAATGCCTGAGATATGCACCAAAGTTGAAAATACCTATTTATGCCATTATACAGCTTACGGCATTTCTTCAGTTCGCGGTCTGCTTTGAAGAGTGCAGATGTGTTCCGAGTTCACTGAAGATCATCGCGCCAGGCTCCAGAAGTAAGTATGGGGTGAGGGGGTGGAGGAGGTGGTGGCAGAGGTTGGGAGCAGGACAGACGCGAGGGGCCATTTTCTTCTTTACAGGAAACAAAAAAAAAAACATTGCGGGACTTTTTTTTTTTTGAGAACATTAGCATGCTGGGGTGGGCTCCCAGTATGCCACCTGAGAGTGGGGGCTAGCTGACGGGATTGGGAACCCCTGTCGACACATAGCGAAGGGGGAGCAAGAGCCAAGGGGGATTGGACACCCCTCCTTGGCACAGAACAAATGGGGGTCATTATGCCAATGGGGAGTGGGCTCCCCCGTTGGCACATGAACTGAGTGACAGCATGCCGACAGGGGGATTGGGCACCCCTGAAGTCGGCTCTCCAAACAGTGGCAGTCAGCGCCACCATGTTTCTGGAAGGGTTTCATCAGGAAAGGCACGAAGGGAGGGTGTGTTTTGGTGCCGCTGCATGACGAGCTTGGCTGTCATTGCCGCGGATCTTTTGTTTGATGTGCTCGCCACATTATGTATTCCTGGTGTGGTGCCTGCATTCTGGATTTTTAGGGAATGAGGGACACACCTACTGATGCATGCCCTGCATTCGCCCAACAGTGACCGCACCTCCAAATCTGCCACTAATGCAATATGTTGGCTGGTGCACAAGCACAAGCCAACATAAAAATGGTGAATGGAACCTTGTTCATATATTCTGGGAGTGTCCCTTGATCAAGAATTTATGGGAATTAATCAGGATCAGGGCTGATCCCCTATTGGGCATTGGAGAGTTATTCACACCAGAGATTTGTCTCTTGGAGGATCTTTCCACAATTCCAGTTAAAATTCACAGGTACCATATAGCCATGATATCATTTGCCCTTAAAAATTAATTTTGTGTCACTGGCTAGATGCTCATACCATTACTTATGATGAATGGCTGCGAGATTTTTTATTTCTTCAGCTAGAGGAGAGAGAGAGAGAAAGGGCCTTTAGCTGCTGAGTGTGTTTGTAAGTTGATTTAAAGTAGTTTTTTTAGCTTCTGTGTGTTGGACATTGTATTTGAGGTCTGTTCCTAGCTGCCTTTTTTTGTGCTTTATAATTTGGTTTGGGCAGGATTAAGGGATTCTAGTAGACAAATTGGTGATTGTGTGTTTAAATGTTGCTCTCTGGCCTATAAGTGCAGGCATCATATTATGGGGATTAGTGGTGTTAGAAGGTGATGGTTAACTGCCATCTCATTCAGTCTTCAGCTAGAGGAGAGAGAGAGAGAAAGGGCCTTTAGCTACTGAGTGTGTTTGTAAGGTGATTTAAAGTAGTTTTTTTAGCTGCCATTTCTGTGTGTTGGACATTGTATTTGAGGTCTGTTAACTGCAGAAGCAGTTGGGGTCTGGCAGAGGTTGTCTGAACCTTCTTTTGCCGAGCAGTGAGGAAAGGATTTAGTTGCTGGATAAGCATTACATTCTTTTTCAGTCTGTGAACTTTAGCTCAGTAGTGTGACTTGTTTAATACAGTGTTTGTGTGGGACCTTCCTCCAGAGAAGGTTGCAGTGCTTCGAGGTGCAGTGAGGGCCAGACACAGGGCTGATACACTCTCGTGAGAGTGAGGTGTGGGCCCTAATCCCACCTTCCTCCCCAGGTCACAGCTCATTTATAGGGGAACACCTGCCCTGCAATTAGAGGAAGGGGCTTCAGGTGCAGCTCATTTACTGCTATCCAAAAATGCAGCCACAGGGCAGGGGGAAAAGCATAGGTAGGTCTCAAATATTAGTACGGCATCCAAAGTGAGTTGCTGATAGTGTGATAGGTGGATATTGTGGGGGGCCTTCCACTTGAATATATCAGGTATTTCTGTTACAGGCTGTGCTAGGATTACTTAATTCTACTTGCTGTAGGGCTAGTTAGTGTGCAGAGGCCATATAGATAGTGTGAACCATGGGTAGGATTGTTGGGTGCAGTGGTTGTGGGGCAGCAATGCAGATGAATATACTTTGGAGGCTGGTAGGCAACCCAATATGCCACAGGCTAAGGAGGCTCAAGGAAGAGGTTCATTGGCTGGGCAGGGAGCTGGGGAGGTTGAGGGATGAGGGGAGGATTTCATCTGTAGCAGGGCTGACATCTGAGAGTATTGTGGGGGCACCACAGAGAAGGAACAGTGGGTCAAGGGAGGGGGGAGGGGCAAACTAGATAGGAAGCCAGCTGATGAAAGGTGGATTCTAGTAGAACCTAGAAAAAGAGGAGCAGCAGTAGGCAGGAGGGAGGAGAAAGCACATAGTAAGGCAAAGGGGATAGGGAACATGTTTACTTTGCTAGAAACACATGGAAAAGAGGATGCAGGAGGTGATTGCACAAGGGATAGCAATCACAAAGAAGAGGGTGTGAGGGGCATTACTATTGGAGAGATTGAGCATGGTGTGACAGGGGGAGGGATAATACTCGGAGAGGTAAGAAGGGGGAGAAGGGAGAGGGAAGTTGGCAGTCAAACAGGTGGAGAGGAGGGTCTTAATTGGGAGGGATGGGGAAGACACTGGGGCACATGGTAAAACACAGTCTTGAGTGGCT
This sequence comes from Neoceratodus forsteri, assembly GCA_016271365.2. Taxonomy (NCBI): domain Eukaryota; kingdom Metazoa; phylum Chordata; order Ceratodontiformes; family Ceratodontidae; genus Neoceratodus; species Neoceratodus forsteri. The sequence goes on from JADMNL010000022.1 coordinate 75,726,723, forward strand.
CCAAAATGAGAACCTGGGTGGTGGGGTGGCAGGCACAAGGAAAGAGGAGGGGTGTACTGGTGTTGGGGACTCCATACTTAAGGATCAAATGGGGTGGCAAGGGGGAGAGGCACAGTCAGATATGGGTGGAGTCCATACCAGGATTAAAGGCAGACATGGCAGGACAGGCAATCCTAAAATGCATAAAGAGGGGTAGAAGGAAACCACACATTGTGGTACATGTGGGGATAAATGACCTAGTGGGGGAAATGGTGGAGGTAACAAGGGAGAAGATTGAGGAAGTGGGAAAGTTGTGTGAGGAGACTGGGGAGTCTGTGGCCTTCTCCGAAGTGCTCCCAGTACCCTGCACAAGCACAGTGAGAAAGGAGAGGATTAGAGAGTTGAACACATGGTTGGTAGAATGGTGTTGAACTAAGGGGTATGGGGTTGTGGGCAGCTGAGGCAGTACCTGGGATAATAGCAATCTGTTTGCAAGTGATAGGCTGCACTTTAGTGGGAAGGGGAAGGAGGTATTAAAGCAAAGACTGGAGAGGTATATTGTGACAAGGGTGGATTTAAACTAGATGGGGGGGTGGCAAGTGGACAGCAGGTAGGCAGGGATCTGATAGAGTGGAGTCACAGACTACCCCCCAGGCTAGCAGGGAAGGACTCAGGGAAGCCAAAAAAGGAGGAAGTAGAAGGGACGAGATGGAGGCTAGTGTAGGGAAGGGGGCATTATGGAGGGTGGTCTCACTGAATGCAAGAAGCCTAGGAAACAAATCCTCTGAGCTACAGGCACCCTTAGCAGTGTGGAGGGTGGATATTGCAGCTGTCACAGAAACATGGGCAACTGAGCACCAGGACTGGGATCTGGCAATCCCAGGATACAAATTATACAGGAAGGACCATAAGAAGGGGAGTGAGGTGGGGTGGCAGTCTATGTGAGGGACGGGATCAAATGCACAAGGGATGAGGGAGAAGAAAGGAGAACAGAGGCAATCTGGCTGCAGTTCCTAGACTCAAGGGGTAGGAAACTAAGGTTTGGGGTGGTATACAGGCCGCCATCCCAGTCTGAGGAGCTTGGCAGGGAGCTAGCAGGACAAATCAAAAAGGCATGTAGAAAAGGAAAGGTGGTCATCGTGGGGGATTTCAACTTGCCGGGGGTTGACTGGAGCATTCCGGTCATCTCCAGTGCTAGGGAGCAAGTGCTCCTGGATGCGATCCAGGAGGGTCTCCTGACATAGTTGGTTACTGTACCTACTAGGCTAAAGAACACTTTAGATCTGGTATTGTCGAATGGGGAGGCAGTGAGGGAAATAAAGGTAGAGGACCCACTATCCGACAGCGATCACCAAACAGTGTGGATTAATATCATGATGTGTGGGGAGCCAGAGAAATTGGTTACTCGGGTGGTAAATTTCAGGGGGTGGACTTTGGGAGGATGCAGGAAGTACTGAAAGGGAAAAAGGAGGGCATAAGGCATGAGATGGATGTGGAGCTGAAATGGGATATTATTAAATGGGGGGTTACAGAGGCAACAGAAGCCTGCACCAAGGCGCACAGTAAGAGAAGCAGAGCAAGAAAACCATGCTGATTGAACAGCGAGGTTGTGGAGGTGGTGAGGGCAAAACGCATGGCTCACCAGAGGTTTAGGAGGACAGGGAAGGAAGTGGATAGGGAGGAATATGCAAGATGGTCCAGGGAGGTGACCAGAAAAGTGAGAAAAGCCAAGGCCCAGAGGGAGTTGAGATTAGCACAGGGAATTAATGGCGGGGGGAAAGACTTCTTCAGATACATCAGGGAGAAAAGAAAGTGCAAGGAGACAATAGTGAGGATAAAAAGGGGTGGGAGTGGGACGGAATGAGGGAGGAGCAGGCAGAAGCACTGAATGAATACTTTTGTCGTGTTCACGGAAGAAAGGGGGACCACTACCAGCATGGGCTGGGAGGGTGGGGACAGGAGGGAGGAGGTGACAGATGGAAGAATTGAGGCAAGTAGAGTCCTAGAGGGACTGAGGGCACTGAAGGTAGACAAGGCACCAGGACTGGATGGTATCCACCCCAGGGTGCTGAGGGAGATGGCGGAGGTGTTGGCAGAGCCGCTGGTGGATCTGTACAGCACCTTCTTGGAGTTGGGATGTGTGCCACTGGACTGGAGTATGGCACATGTAGTGCCATTACACAAGAGCGGGCCAAGGGATGAACTGGGTAATTATCGTCCGGTAACTCTCTCATCCATAGTGTGCAAACTCATGGAAACGATACTAAAGGAAAGACTGGCTTCATACCTGGAGGACAATGGCCTCCAGGATGTGAGGCAGCATGGGTTTGTTTCAGGGAAGTCTTGTCAAACCAACCTGATACAATATTATGACTGGGTGACAGGTGAACTGGATAAGGGTCATGCGGTGGATGTTCTTTACTTGGACTTCAGCAAGGCCTCTGATTCAGTGCCTCATGGGTGGCTTGAGGGGAAGCTAACTGGTGTAGGGGTAGGAGCAAAAATGATAATATGGATTACAAGCTGGCTGAGTGGGAGGCTGCAATGGGTGGTGGTGAGAGGGGAGCTCTCAACTCAAGGCCGGTGACAAGTGGGGTGCCACAGGGCTCTGTGTTGGGGCCAGTATTGTTTGGGCTCTTCATATCAGACATTGCACATGGGGTGGTGAGCAAGGTACAGTCTGTTGGCGGCGACACCAACATCGGACAGTGGTGGATGGAGAGGAGGGATGGAAGCAGCTGCAGGGGGACCTAAGCAAGCTAGAGGAGTGGTCAGAGAGGTGGCAGCTGGGGTTCAATGCAAAGAAGTGTAAGGTTATGCACTTTGGGGTGAAGAACCCAAGGAGAGAATACTGGCTGGGTGGGTTAGGCTGGGGATCACAGAGGAGGAGGAGAAGGACCTTGTGGTAATGATAACGTGGACTATGAACAACACTACCCAGTGCAAGAGAGTGGCTATAAAAGCAAACAAAATGCTGGGGTGCATAGTGAGGGTTTTTCATCCAGGCAAATTGAGGTGATCTTACCCCTCCACAGATCGTTGATAAGGCCACACTTCAAGTATTGTGTGCAGTTTTGGAGGCCATACCTAAAGCGTGATATCAGGCTGCTGGAGGGGGTGTAGAGGAAGGAAACAAAGATGATATGTGGAATGGAGGGGAGAGACTATGACAGCAGGCTGGAGACCTCAGTATGCACACCCTGGAGATAGAAGGATGGGAGGACATGATAGAGACATTCAAGTATCTGAGGGGAATCAATAAGGATGGGGCAGATGGGGTCTTTAAGTTAAGGAGGGGGAGTGTCACCAGGGGGCATGGGCTAAGAATGGAGGGGGGGAAGATTTAGGAAGGAGATGAGACACTATTTCACAGAGAGGGTGGTAGCAAAATGGAACACCCTACCAGAATGGGTGGTATCATGTAAATCTGTGAACAGCTTCAAGAGGGCATGGGACAGGGAACAGGTGGAGAGTGAGGGTGGGGGGGTGGCAGTGGGATGACAAATGGGAGCGGGGTTGGGGCAGCTGCAAACTAGGGGTGTTGGCTGCACACTCGAGCAGACTTAGATAGACCGGGTGGTCTGTTTCTGCTGGCACATTCATATGTTCGTATGTATTTAATCTCTGTACTGAACAAAGGAAAGCCAGTATGGGTGGCTCCCTCCCCCGTTATAGGAAAATATGGGAGGGTCTTCACACCTTATACCTCTTTCAGACTTGGGCCTCGCCAGAACAAGGAATCCAGGTTTATGATGTTTTTAGTTACCTCTGTACTTCTGCTTTGCTCTGGCATGATGCCAGTGTATGTCTCCTGTCCACCATGTTACCTGGTTTCTATGCGGGGATGTGCCAAGCTGGGGAAGGGTGAAGGGGAGGGAAGGGGGGAAAGGGAGGGCTTTAGCATGGAGTTGATGTTTACATGGTATACCTCTGTATCATGCTGCTTGTCCCTTCATGTTAAAGCTTTCATGGAAATCTCAATAAACTTTAAATTAAAAAAATAAATAAATTGCCACTATTAACATGTGTTGCCTCCTGCACAAACTTGCCCAACTCCAAGCTTGGGTAACAATTCACAAACCTGATGTTCTCGCGCTCACAGAAACCTGGCTCTCCTCCAAGGTCCCAGACTCCTCAATCTCTCTGGATGGTTACACCATCTTTCGCATGGACAGGCTTTCCAAATGAGGTGGGGGTGCCTAGTCTACCTGAGGAGCGGCATCTGTGGACAAATCATGCTTTACAATACAAATGCCAAGAAAACTCAGATACTCTCTATTAAGCTTTCAATTGGCCAACAAGGTAAAACTCTGTTACTTACAACAGTTTATATACCCCAGGAAAACAAGGGCCAGGACTTGAGTTATTCACTGAATATGTCAAAAAAGCAAAGCAGGGCTATGAACAGGTTATCCTTGGGGACTTTAATCCAAACTGGCTAGCTAAGGACACAGTTACCATCAGGGACAAAATACATGCCCTTTACCTAACACAGTTGGTAAATCAAACATCTAGGATGAACTATCAAACAGGTACTAGCACGCTCATTGATTGGCTCCTAGTTACTTGCCCCAAACACCATCCTGACAGATACCTTGAGCGACTACTCTCCTATTATCTGCTCCTGGTCTAACAAGTGCCCCAAGGACATGCCACAAACCAGAAAAAGGGCAACTTGGCCTTTTAAAGAGCTATCTGAGAGATGCAGACTGGTCTCCCCTTCTCACTTGCCCTGACCCTAGCCAAGCTCTGGAATACTTTATTACCATCTTCAATAAAGCTTGCAACTTATTTGCACCATTCAGAACCTTCAAAACAAAAGGGGCATCCAATCCTTGGCTTAACGTCCCCCTTTTAGAACTAATGAAGAATAGAGACAACCTCTGGCATGTAGCGAGAGCTACTGGGAGACAGGCAGATTTTACGACTTACGAGGCTGCAAAGAATAAATGCACCCACTTAATAAGGAATGCTAAGGCCTCCTATTACAGAAAGGAACTTTAGAAATGCTGGGGGAATGGGAGAGCATTCTGGGAGAATGTTAAGACACTGGAAGGGAAAGAATCCAAAGCTCCACCAGATCTAATTGTCACTCCTTCGGGCCCTCTCCAGCAACCCAAAGAGTTAGCTAATGCCTTAAATCTGACCTTTACAGACCTCATCTCTGTCCTCTCTCCAGAGTTTCTTGTTACTGACCTTAACAGCCGACCACCAAACCCTGCTACCACCTCATACACCACTCAACCCCCATTCTACTTCAAAATGATCATGAAGGCAGACACTATTAAATATGTAAAGAAGATCCTTGGCAAAACTAGAATAGGTAGTGATATGCTCGACATGAAGCTTCTCGCCATCACCCTAGAAGAGCTTGCCCACCCACTAACGCAACTATTTAACATATCCCTTAAGTCAAACATATTCCCTGACAAGTGGAAAGCTGCCTTTGTCACCCCAGACTTTAAAAGTGGAGACAGGACAAGCATAAGCAACTACCGCCCAATATCTATTTTACCACCCCTCACAAAAGCCCTAGAGAGAATTGTCAGATCAGCTCACGGATTACCTCAATAAATATAACCTCCTCTGCTCTCAGCAGCATGGGTTCCATAAATCCGAAAGCACTATTACTGCACTCACCAACTTTACTTCACACCTATATAACTCCCTGGATAGTGGAAAAATTATTGGGTCAATCTTTATTGACCTAACCAAAGCATTTGACACCATCAATCATCACATCCTGCTCAACAGCCTCGCAGCCCTTGGCCTCTCCACTAATACACTGTCCTGGTTCTCAAGCTACCTTTCACACAGGTCCCAGTGTGTTGGGATAAAATGTGTATCCTCTGAAACTCCTTAATGTTACTTTGGGAGTCCCACAAGGATCAATTTTAGGACCCTTAATTTCAGCCTCTTTATCAATTTCCTGCCAAGTGCATGCCCTGCTAAGATGCTGCTTTATGCAGACGATGCAGTGATCTCCATACCAGGATCACACTTCCACGAAATAACAGCTACCCTTCAAAGTAGCTTTACCAAACTGGAGTTATGGTTTACTTACAACAAACTCCTCTTGAACTACGGAAAAACAAAAGCAATGCACTTTACCCTACATAGCTCAAAAAAGCAGGGTGACCCACTTACCATAATAAGTAACAAAAGCAACATAATTGAACAGGTTATTACCTTTAAATATCTTGGATTATTCCTAGACAACACCCTTTCTTTCAACACCCATATTGACCATGTCGTGAGAACAGCCAACATCAGACTCGGACTCCTTTATCGGCACAGAAATGCTATGACCACTGAGGCCCTCAGCCTTGTCACCAAAAGCTCAATACTGTCCATTGTTGACTATGGACTGACTCTCTATACTGTGACTACTGAAACTGCTCTCAAAAGGGTTAAACTCCTGCTCAACAAAGCCTACCGACTTGCTCTAGGAGCTAATCGGTATTCCCACTCTTGCAGTCTCTACTCCGCAACTGGCTGGCTTCCATTATCTCCAAGGTCCCAGTACCAGGTATGTACCATAGAAAAAACAGCCCTCCTAGGACTGGTCCCAGAATCAACTTCGAAGCTTTTCCAATGTAACCCCAACACTAAAACAACCTGCAGCTCTGCTAGAGGAGTACTGCATGTACCTTACAAATGAACCTCCTTCACCCAAAGGTCCCTCTTCTATTGAGACCCTCTCTGGGATGAACGACCTTTTGCACCTTAAGAAACTCAGCCAATTCAAAAAAGAGCTCCATCACCTCCTGGTAGAATCCCAAGAGTGCAACTGCTGTGCACAATGATAAGAGTTTCGTCCCCTGCCCTAGACTTTCAACCCTTACCCCCCACCCTCCTAACCCTCTCGCCCCAAGAGTCCTCACCCCCCCACTTGGCTTACACTTCTCCTAGACTGCCCCCATGCATACAGCACTTATCAACTTGTTTTCCCTCATCACCATATCCCTTTCTCCTATCCCCTAATCACTTTATACAATATGTCTCCTCTGTGCCCATGCCAGTACTCTCCTCACCTCCTCCTCCTTCCTCCCCTTTTCCTTGACAAAGCCAATTTTGGCTGCAAACTACAAGCAACCTGCACTCAGTAACTAGACCTTTAGACTAGAGATATTTCTGTTATAAAAGTATTTGTATTTGAGGTTATACTCCACATTTATCTTGCTTGTAAAATAGCCTTGTCACTTGGTTATTGTATGTTCTTGACTTTTGATGTAAATTGTACTGTTTTTGTCTGTTCTTTTACTGACTTGGGGCCTTTGTAAAAGAGCCAGTTTGGCTCAAAGGTTGTAATTCTGAAACCAAAATAAATAAAATAAAAAAATTAAAATAAAACATTCGAATGTGGGGACCATCAGGTTATGCTCCTTGTCCCCTGGACTGAAAAATTTAACTGCCTGGGAAAGTTCATGTCACACCATTAGGCCGAAGGCACTTCAAGACTTTTGTATTGGTAGATAGGTTGTGGCAGACTGCCGATCAATGAAGAACAACGAGATACTTCCACAATACCCTCCGGGTGTCAGTAGGGAGGGTGTGACAGACCACTGAACAGGGCTGCAATGAACACACAAGGATTTGTGATCTGGGTAACTTGAGCTTTTGCTGCTCTTGGATCTGGCCACTTTCGTTGCTCCTGGGTGTGGCTGCCTTTATCGCTTCTGGGTCTGGCCACTTTTGTTGCCCTTGGGTCTGGCTGCTTTCATTGTTCCTGCAACAAGAAAAATCCCTCTCCACTGTGTGTCCGTATCCTTAGCTATTGAGCCAGTGTGGCTCCTAGACTTCCCTTACTTACTTAATGGGGTAGGGATGTGGCTTGACTGAATAACTGGAAGGACCTAACTTGACTAATTCCTTACTCCAGTTGGGTCGATCACATCAGATTGTAGTCCAAAAGGTGCTCTGTGTCACCAGTTGATGGACAGGAACAGTCTCTACTGTATGTGACACCTGAGCAGTTCGTAGGTCATTATTGAAGGCATCTACTTGCTGTGCAGCACAAACATAGTTATCAAGCTGGGAGTGGTATAAGAATGGGCACTGAAATTAAGACAGTCTTTTAGGGAAGATAGGACACTGCTAGATAGTCTATTCAGGTTTTACACACTTTAAACAGTTGGGTTAGATTAAACAAGATGCCTCTAAGGTTAAATAGTTCATTTGCAGATAAGGCACAACACATGATTGGCAGTTTATTTGCAAAATAGAGCACAACACAAGATTGGCAGTTTATTTGCAGATGGGGCACAACACAGGATTGGCAGTTTGTTTGCAAAATAAAGCACAACACAGGATTGGTAGTTCTTTTGCAATTAAGTCTGGTGCCCAGTCCCACTGGACTGGCTCTAGAGGACTTTACTTATCCCACCCCATGGACAGTGTTTTTCTAAGGCCCTGCTGTGTGCATTTTCATGGCTGTGAAACAGCTGTTACAGCTGTTAAACTTTTGTGGTTGCTCTTGAGGTGGGGAGTATCTGCCCACTTAAACGGTTTTGACCACTTGGTTTGTGCCACTCAGAATGTTTCCTTTAAATAAATGAAAAAAAAACCTTTGCTCAAGTTTAGTGTCATGGGATCTTGTCCTGCCATTGCTCTACCCTCCAGAAGCCCTTTTTAATAATAATTAGGGGCTTCCTGCCCTCTGCTCTACCATCTGGGCGGTTCTGTAGCCTGGGGCCTTGCCTGCCCCCTCAATCAATCAATCAATCAAAGTCTTTATTCAACCAGGTAATCACCGTTGGGCAAGCTCATTTTCGAGGTGAACCTGGGTTTGTTAACAAGGAACAAGGGACAATATACATGGGATGCCACACACAAGAAAATAGTAATAATACAAATAAAGTGAGATGCAATAATACAGTATATACAAAGTATCAGCAGGTAGCATTGACAGTAGTATATGTTTGGAACAGAAGATACAGCTAGTTTTGGGTAGGACACAATTTTTCATAAAAGTAAAGAAATATACATATCAGGTGCACCGAACACAAATAAAACCTAATATAAAAAGATATATAGTGATACAGTATGGAGAATTTGGAGGGGACAGATATGGGGGGTAGAAAAAGGGGAGAGGGAAGAGTCGATTATAGATGGGATCAGTCTTTTAACAGTAGCAATTAGAGTGTGCTTGGACTTATAGGAGTCACTATTTAGGGTAGACAGGCAAAGGACTCCTTATTATGATGTAGATATAGAGATTTAAAAGCTGCTAGGCTGATGGGGTGAGTTAATTTCTGAGTTTTTGTCACCTTGTTCCACAGTTGAGGGAGCACAAAGCTGATGGCTGCTCTGCCAATGCGAGATTTTGCTTTGTAAACATAAAGGTAGATATATGAGGTGCTTCTCAGGGCATACTTCCCCAGAGTGCACAAAGGTAAACAGACAGAGATATACTAGGGCAGTTTATTTGAAATAGCTTTGTATGTCCAAACCGCAGCATTTTTTTGCCGTCTGTAAGCAAGGGATGATCATCCCACTGCCGTGTACAATGCACAGTGATGGGTTGAGCATGGGAGACCCGTGATAAATCTTATGGCTCTGTGATAAAGCGTATCGAGTTTGGCTAGGGTACCTGCAGGTCCCTGCCTATATAGAAAATCTGCCTAATCCAATAGGGAATGAAAGGTAGTTTGAACCAGTTTCAGTTTAGCGTCTCTTGTGAGAAGATTATTAATCCTAAAGAACAGACCAATTCTTTGTCTAAGTTTCTTTGCCAGTTCTTCTAAGTGATCTATGAAAGTAAGTCTATGGTCTAACCAGACCACCAGGTACTTGAACTTTGGTACATAGTCCAACTGCTCACCTAGAATGGTAGTGATCTGCGGGAGTGTCCCAGCAATTGCAGGATTTATTGCATTTTGAAGGGGCGAGAGGAACATTGCTTTGTTTTTTTTTCCATTTAAGAGCAGTTTCTGGTTTATAAACTGATGTTGCAGCAGATTAAATTCATTTTGAAGGGCTTTACAGGCGTCTTTAGGTGTGGGGCTACTAGCATAGAGTACCATATCATCCACAAATAGGTGTATTTGTGCTTCTTTGATGGGGGCATCTATGTTGTTAATGTAAATGGTGAAGAGCAAGGGACCAAGAATGGAACCTTGCAGTACATCCCTCAGTAGGGGTTTTGGTGGAGAAACTTCCCCTTCTGCCTTTACTTGTTGAAGTCATCCAGAGAGGTAGTTGGGGAACCATTTAAGGGATAGGGAATCCAAACCAATGTTCTGGAGGGATGACAGAAGCAGTCTGTGATCAACGGTATCGAACGCCTTGCTAAGGTCCAAGAAAACTGCTCAGAGTTTTTTTTGTCTAATTCAAGCTGCCAGTCATTTGTCACCTTGGCTAGAGCAGAGATTATACTGCACTGTGCTCTAAAACTGGATTGTAAGGGGTTGAGCAATTTTTCTGATTCCAGGTACTTCCGAAGCTGGGAGTTCACTATTTTCTCCAGCATCTTTGACAGGATTGGAAGTAGGGAGATTGGCCTGTAGTTACTGAGGTCACTAGGATCTCCTGACTTAAACAAAGGGACCACAAGTGCATTTTTCCAAATGGGTGGTAGGTCACCCTGCGACAAGGATAAGTTGAAGAGATGAGTAATTGGGACTGCGAGGACACGGTAGCCGACCTTTAAGAAGTACGGGTCAATGAGGTCAGCCCCAGCACTTTTTCTAGTGTCCAGCTGAAGGAGAAGATCTTCGACTTCTTTCAGGGAGGTAGGCTGCAGAGAGAAGGATGGACTGGGGATGGGTTTTTCTTGTGTGTCCAATCTAAGTTGTTGGTGGAGGATATTTGCAGGAGAGGAGTCAAAGGCTAGCCCTGCAGTGGCAAAATGATTATTGAGAGCATCGAGGATAGACGGTCTGTCGGAGGTGACAGTATTGTTGATCAATAATTAAGTAGGTAGGAAATTTACAGTGGTGTGAGCTTCAGTGTCTTTGGTAGTCTTCCAGAATTTGGAGGCATTTCTTGAGGAGCTCTCCAGCTGAGAGCAGTAGAAATTAGCTTTGGCTTCTCTGACCATTTTGGTGCAGAGGTTCCTCGCCCTCCGGAAAGAATTCCAGTCATTTATTAAATGAGTTTTCCTAGCAGTTCTCTACACAGTTCTACTCACAGTCTCAGCCATATTCTTACTGTGCTATCCTGTGTCTTCAATAAATATTTTAACTAAATTCTATTCTGTCAGTCAGCAAAAGCCCAGTCATGCTGCCACCAACTCACTGTCCCGATCTGGGTTAAAGCACTGCAGAGGGGAAGTTGGCTGGAGGCTGGCACAGCTGCTGGCTATGGGAGAGATATGGGTGGTCAGGGAGGTGGGATCTGTTGCTCCACCCAATGTTCTGCTGTGTCACTGCAGTAGGCTCACTTTGGCACCACCCCCTCGCACTCCTCTGTTCACCACCATGACCTGCAGAAGCCACAGATGAGGGACTGAGTTGTCTTTTAAATAAATAAAAATAATAAATGGGGCTGAACAGAGCACACAACAGCCACTGACTACCGGACTCATCGACCCATTAACCAAACTCCTCATCTCCAATGGCTGCTGCTGTTTTGGGGAGCTGCTGTCACATGAGGAGACTGCCGCACCAGATGCTGCACAGGAGGGACGGACAAGAGTCAAGAGACACACTCCAGCTTCTGGCCTGCATGAAAGCCTGGGTCATCATTGCTCCTCTTTCCACTTCCCTTCCTTTGCTACTGTACAATCACCAATGGTTGCGCCGACCATTCTTTTAAGGGCTCAGGGTTCTACCGCTTAGACCCCAAGCTCAAGCCGAATGGCACTTTCCATTTGAAGAAAAAAAATGCCCACACACCAGGCAGGGACAGCAGACCCGGTGTGTGGCTGCCACTACCTCACTCTGCCTGCTCAAGGAGTCTGGGGTGTTATGAGTGAGCAGGCAGCAAGGAAAAAGGACAAAAAAATATGAAAATGGCCCTGGCTTGAGCTAGGAGGGAGACTACCTGCTGTGCTGGGGATTTGGTTGTTCTGGAGGGGAATTGGCTGCCGGGGTTGCTAAGGAGACTGCTGAGGTGCCTGGCTGCTGAGCGGATGTACATAATTTAAAATAATTTTTAGTTTTAAACCATGCAAAAAAAGTTCTGAAATGTAACTGTTTGTGTATCTTTATACATATTTTTACTTTATTAATTAGTGCTCTTTGTGAATACTGTGGCATTTCATGAAACATTCCATAAAACTAGAATTTTCTAATTTCACTGAGACTTATCTGGAGGATTCTAATTAAAAGATAGGGGTATGAGAGGCAGGTAGTGCAGGAGGTTCGTTCTATGTCATAATAGCGATTTCCAAAAGGCGCCCATCATTATTACGAGGGTGCATCACCGAAAATCAATTTCAGCATTGTACATCCCCGGCGCACAGGAAAATGATGCCAGGGACTTAGAATTTTAATGTTAATGCAGGGGGCACAGCCTCCTACACCTCTCTGTGGGGGCTTTGCCCCCCACAGACACCTACTAAAGGATTCTTAACTCCATGGGGGTGCATGTGGGGGGGTGCAAATTCTGGGGAAAATAAAAATTTTCAGCCGGGCACACAAAACTGTAGGCGTGCCCGGACCCGAACCCGGAACCATTGCAGATTTAGGCTGCCACCCACCCGCCACACTACAGGACCAGCTTGGCAGCTCCATGCCAACCATACCAGCCCAACTCTCTCTCCCTTTCATCATGATCACTTCCTCCCACACATGTATACATATAGCGACGTCCTGTCGCTATATGCGCGCGACCCCCGCATCCTATTGCCTTTCTCACACCCTCGCCCTGTCCTTCCTGCACTGCAAATGGGTCGCCAGTTGGTAGGCACCCACGTGGTTAGCCCACATCACTGGATACCTAGGAGGTCACCAGGTTCAGGAGTTAGATGCACAGTTTCATCAAGAAATGGTCAGCTGAGCTGGGTAGCACAACAGTGGTAGACCCCCAGGTTGGAGCAAAGAAGTACACAGTGTCAACAATTCCAGCCTGAATGTAGGATATTTAAGGATCACAGCCAGTAAATCTATGATCCAGGGAGCCTGATGTACGTGCAAGTCTAGGACACAGAGGTACTCAAAAAGATGTAGTGGGGGAAGACAACGTCTGGGTCAGCAGGAAGGAAGAATTCTGGCTATTCCAGCAGGGTAGGTTGATAGGAAAAGGAGTAGGTGACTCATGTTTTAAGAGAGTTTGCCACTGTAAAGAACAAAGAGGGTATCAGTGGGTTCAGCAGTTCTACTGAGTCAATCTGGCTATGCCAAAAGAGGAGGGAGTGAGGGGAAATAGTCACCCAGAGAGGAACAGCAGGACTGCAAAAAGCTCAACCCAGCTTATCAAATAAAGTAGTGATATGTGCATTGTTAATGTTGAATTCCACAAAAATAATTCTAGATGGTTCATCTATATGCTACCTCAAAAATGTGAGAAAATGTTACCAATAATTTTTCTCTACTGTAAATTTAAAACTGCTAAACTAATTTATCCAGTTTTGTTAAACAACAGGATACACTGAGTATGGTTAATCATGTCAAATGTTAAGTGCATGCCTGCAAGACCAGAGAAGTTACAAAGATCCACATTTTTGAAAGTTTTCACAAAATTTTGCAAATATTTATATAGTAAAGTTTTCAACCTCTAAAACTTAAAATCTCTAATCCAATTTTCTCCATATTTAGATCATTCTATAAGCATTACAAAAAGGTTATTCATGCTAATTTACACATGTTGAGCTCCAAAGGTGAGCAGTTATGTGCAGATGAAATTAATTCACAAAATTTCCAGCAAAAAATAAAATGACAGATTTTGAGAACATATAATTTTGAGACGATGCATCATATTGTCATGAAATCTGTCACATTATTAGAACACCTATCATCAATTAATCATGCCAAATTTAAGATCTGCGACTCAATAGATGGCTGAGGTATACGCAGACAAAAATGTTCATGAAATGTTGCACAAAAAATAAAATGACAGACTTTGAGCACCTATAATTATGAAACTATCCACTCTAATTTCATGATATTTAGAGCATTATTGGCACTCTATGCAAAGTGTGAGCATACCACATTTCAGAGCTCTCACTTAAACAGCCAAGTTATGACCAAATTACTAAATTTAAAAATATCCCCCAAAAATTTCAATGAAATTCCACAAAATTTCATCAAAATTCCACAGCTTTAGAATTTTCCTATTCTGCACAGCTCTAGCCTTGAATGTTTCTTAGCATGTATTTGTTTGGCATTCTGATGCAGAGTTGATAGTGTTTTTCCAACACAGTGGTGTCCATTGTGTGATCATTTCACAGTACAAGGCAGTGGCATGAATACATTAGAACACCACTGTTGGGTTTATGCTCGAGCTTGGGATGACAGGAGCAAAGACTGACAGGGAGGGTTAAGAGCATTTGAGGGATGCTCTCCTCCCAGTGGGGGTGTGTGAGTCAGCATCAGTCTTAAGCGGCTCCTAGTGACCATCCTGCGGCGAAGCACCTTGTGGCATGGGTGACTACATGCAGCAGATGCATCAGACCAGAACACCATAGCATTCAGCACCAATGGGCTGTAGGAGTGGGTGGAGAGAAACAGTGGGGAAAAATGGCTGTCTGACCATCAGGATGATGGCAACTAGCCCCAGACCTCCACAAAGCCAGAAATGTCTAAGCTGCACCCTGATTGGACTCCCTAGTACAGATAGAAGAAGTGCCTGTGGGGGCAGAAAATCTCTCCTCCCTGGTCGTGACCATGGAGGGGGGGCCCTGGCTAAGGGATACGCCGGGACAACTGGGGGTCTGACAGGATGAGGGGCAATGGAAGGGATGGGGATTGGTGGCAGAGGTGGGCTTCTCTCACTCAAAGGAGTGGACAACTAGGTCTGCCGGGGGAGGGACAGATAATTCAAAAGAAAGAACACCACTGGGACACTGCCAGATTGATGACCTGCACAGCCTCTGTATGAGGGGCCCCTGTTATTATTACTGGACCAGCATCCACTGGGACAGAGGGTTCTTAATGGCAGCTCTGCATCTCACACCATTGTTATGGTGACTGCAGTATGGTGTGTCTGGCACTGGCTCACCTACCACAGAGCAGCACTCACGTGTTAACCTGCCTGCTACACATAGTGTTGCATGATGGTCCCATACATATACAGCTGTGCTCTGTGTGTACCACTGGTGCATGTGCCAGGGCTCCCCCTCCTGCTTCTGCTGGCCAGGGTGGTTCCTGCAAGTCTGGTATCCTGCACAGTTGTGTAGACCTGTGTGCTGGATGCCTGGTCTGCAGGGTGCTGGGGCTGTTACACTGTTTATTTCTCCCCCATGTCTCCTCAAGATTCAAGTCTATAATTATTAAGATGGGCCAGGCTTCTAGAGTCAAACACTGCTTATCCCCTGTTGCCCAATGGTCTATAGCTCAAGAGGTACTCCTTCCAGGTCTCATATATAGTCTTCTGGCATTCATGGTTATGAGTAAAACCATCCTTGCAAGATGGAATACAACATACCATAATGGGTGTCATTTTGCCCTGGTCTCTCCAAGGCAAACACATCGCAGCCTCTTCTACACTGTTCTAGAATTGCCTTGCCCTACTGGCCAGTGATCCCATGCTCTAAGCTATATTCTGGATAGGCTCTCCATCTTCCCTAGCAAGCTACCTACAAAGCCTCACTCTATAATTGCGCTGTCACTGTGTCCGATGTTATCCAGCAGTAACGTCCCATTGGGGGGGGGAGACAGTGCGGCTCTGCCCAGGTAATTTGAGCTATATATGGGGCTAGACCCCGAGATGAGACTGGCAATTAGCCCATTCCCCTTGAACTGCCAAATCAGCTGGTAAGTTGCAGGATAAGAGACATTCATCAACAGGTAGGTGGATTATCCCTGTGTCCTGTTAACGAGGCCCTCGATCACTGTTACAGGGTTTGTAGGAACAGCACCTAAAAAGAAAGAGAGAAAGCAGTAGCATTTTAGTATAGATTCATGAAACTATAAATACCGTGATATAAACGTTTATTAATTTAATCCAGAACACAGACCAGCTCCATTCACAGGGTCACCCACACGTGTACTTGGTGAGGTTAGTCCCAGTTGTGTAAGGTTGTTCCCAGTGTTGTAGTCACACGGCAAACCCCACTCCGATAACTAATTGTACGCAGGGCAAATATATTTTCCTCATTGTGCAACCTGAAATACTTACTGTGAACAGTGAGAGTGACGGTGGCTTCAGCTGTGTTGGAAGTACCCGCATTAACTACAGTCACTCTGTAGGTCCCGGTATCAGCCAGTCTGAGTCCGTTGAGCCATAATGTCCCGTTACTGCGGAACACCTCTGCTCTTCCCAGGTAAGGTGGGTCATATATGGGGTTGCCAGCTGGTAATAGCAAGACAATTTGAGCCGCTCCCAAGTGCCATATTAGCTGGTAGTTTGTTGGAAAACTGACCTCCACAGGCAGGTAAACTGATTGCCCTTCTGTCCCGTTAATGGGGTTCTCAGTAACAGTTATAGTTATGGAACAGGCACCATTAAAATAGAGAACAAGAAATTAAAAATCCAGTCTTTAAAAGGTCTAAGTATCGTGATCCATCAACCTACTGGCGAATGTACCTTGCCTTACCTACAAGGGAAAGGAGGAAGACTAAAATCCGTGAAACTAACATTTTCTCACATTTAATGGGATGATCATGTAAACCTAACAGTAAAGGCATTCATGACTTTTTTCTTCCTAAGGTTCATACATCAAACATTGGACTCATTTTGCCTCCACCTTTCCTTTTAGTGTTGCAATGAATGCTTATCTTTCACAGTGTTTTATCAGCTGTGCAATAAGTAATGGTTAACCTGACAGGGAGAAGTGACAGAAACATTATTACCTAACTTTCACCGTTCAGTCTACTTAGTTCAGCATTGCTGTATTGGTATACATGTAAGTGTTTCTATTATTAAATGTATTAAATAAGGTATGAAACAACAATAATACTTCGGGAGCGTGACATTACGCTCCAGTCATTTCGCTTCCGCCACTCTCCCTACCAACAGTTCACTCCTATACAATTTCGCTTTCTAATAAAATCATTCCCTATCATTACACTCCCGAAGCTGGCTACCTCAGCTATTAAGACCATCTTCCACTGAAATCTATAGAAGTGGCAACCTCATGATTCTACCTCACGAGGAGCTGCTGTCTTTCTCTACCTCTCAGCACAGTTGGTGTGCTCGGCACCTCACCATGTATTTCCTTTTAACAAAATAACAAAAAAGTGGCAACCTCCCGATTTTCTTATAGGCATTTAACATACAAGTTTTTTAAACAAAACGGGGACATGCTTTGTTAGTGTGCTTTGGGAGCAGCTTCTTGTAAACTCCACAACTCTCCACTGAGGAGAAAGAGGGCATATAGCTAATGTGCCGACTGGCTGAGATTTCTCCTCGTTCCTCCAGATGATTAAATTAAACTATATTCACTGTTGTCCTACGGAGTCTGCTGTCAATTATTCTTACACAGCTGACTAGGTACAACCCGGTTTGGTCTAGCACCAAAATATTCCAAAGTAGCAAAATTTATTTTGTACATTCCCTACTCCTTTTAAGATGTCAGCTATATTTTTGTAATCGGAGGCATACTCAGGCATACTCATGGAATTTCCAGGCATGGAGCAGCTTTCAGTAGCAGAATGAAATTTCTGAGCCGCTCTCTGCTACAGCCCATTGACAGATTGTAAGGGCTTGTGATAAAATTAATTAAGGCACTTAACATTTTTTATATGTACAATCCTGAAATAAAAATAATGGTGCTGGGGGGAAACACACACCAAAGCAATGTTTGGATCCTGTCAGGCTTTTTTTTTTAAACAAATCGAGGAACCGGGACATGATTTTCGGTGCGGGGATGAAATGCCAGGGAGTGAGTGTGCATGGGGACAAAATGATGCCAGAGTGAAATGACAAGCTGCCCACTGGGCATACCAGGAAGTCTACATGGATTTCCAGTCTTCTGTACATAGGAGACAGTATAGCACAGTGGGTTAGGGCTCTGAGCTGCAAATCAGGAGACCAGGGTTTGAATCCCACAGCTGCCTAGGTGCATACTGTGTGATCCTGAGCAAGTCACTTAACTTCCTTGGGCTCCCAGGTTGCACTGGAAACAAGCTTCAGCTTAGTGTGTTACGTAAGCATTAATCACCGATGAAGGTGGCATCTAATGGGGAGTTAATGCCTGGTTGGGACCGTTGTGGTCCAAGGCCGGAGGCCGAGTGCATACAACGGTCCAACCATGCATTAACTCCCCATTAGATGCCACCTTCAGAGGGGATTAATGCACTTGTAACATGGAAAGTACAAAGAAGTATTGCTTACATAGTGATTTCTTTGTTGCGACAGGCACATGAGCTGAACTACTTCCTTGCCTTCCAGTTTCTTGCTTTAGCTGTCTTACTTTGTAAGCTCCATCTACCTACAGCTATGCGCATGCACGGTGTACAGTGGACATACAGTAATGTGGTGTGTACCAATCTGTGCAAACTTAAAACTTTTGTTTAGATTCTAGCAGCTACGTTACACAATCATTGTAGCTAGACATTTTGTCCTTTTTGTCGGCTGCTATGTTGCTGCCTATCCGTTTACAGGTGAGTTTTATGCCGTGGAGACTTCTGGGGAGATAGTTTACGCTGCATCGCTTACTTTCTGAATTAGTTCAGTGCAGTTCTGTGAGCGGACTCTGTCCCACGGTCATCACTGTTCCGACCAACAGGTGGCGCTTCTTACATTCGATTCCTGTTTTAGCATTTCTCTGTTTTGCTACCCTGCTACTTTTGCCTCCGTGATATCACGTCACCACTATCATATGCCTGCCTTTCCTACGTCGCTATACACTTGTTCTGTGCCTCCAATACATATGTTCTCTGGTGTCCATCATTCGCAGTGGTGCACTCCTCTATGGATGACACCGGACAGTGGTTTTTACTCACCACTTGACTGGTTTTCCAACCAATAGGTGGCGGTTTCCACAGAACAAGCACATTTTCCCTTTTCGGTGTCCGATCTGTGTTCCTACCGCCACCTATTGGTCAAACTGTCAGCAACATTTTCAGGCTTCACTTCTCAGACACTTCTCGGAGCGCATTCACGCTCTCAAGAGGGCATTATTGGTGTGAGCGTTCTAAGGCAACACGGCATTATCGTGCCATAATGCCGTGTTGCTCTTGCACCACCTGACCGTGTTTCACCTATCACGTTCCTTGCCTGGACTCCTGACATTTCTCCCATGTTACAATCCTGGTTAAACAATGTTCCCTTTTCTTTGTTGTGGAACTACAGCCTACACCCTGTCAGTATGTACTTAACATAAGAAACATAGAAGTATGACAGCAGAAAAGGACCGACAGGCCCACCTAGTCTGCCCATTTGTCTAGTTATCTTATCTATTTTTGACTGGGTGGATCAGGGGAGGGCAGTGGACATGGTCTATCTGGACTTCAGCAAGGCCTTTGACACTGTGCCACATAGAAGACTATTACACAAACTGGGGAATATTTTTTTATTTTTTATTTAGTTTTTGTTGACCGGGTAAGTGCACTACACAAATCCTGCCTATTTTCGGGCACGACCCAGGGGAGGGGGATACAGATGAATGCCAACTGACCTTGAACCAGATTAAGCTCTTAGTGGTATTTTTAGTGAATGAGGGAAATTTGGCCAGGACACCAGGGAAATTCCCCTACTCTGCTGGCGCTCTGTGGCCAGTAGAGGGCTGAGACGCCACTTGCACTATGGCAGAAGCTCTGCAATCATACGAGGAGATGGACGCTAGTGAGGACGCTCCCACTAGCAATATATCTGAATGCGAGTTGGAAAATACGAGTACATGGTCACATCATTTAAAAACAGACCTGGAGAAAGCGTCGGATGTACCAGAGATGATCGGTTCGCTACTGATTCGGGAGTCTACTTTAGAGGCATCCACTTTTTCAACTTTTTCTACGACGGAGTCTCATCAGACGAATTCTGATTTCCTTGTGCACAAGATGGACGATTTTCAGCACAGCACGCTTCCGGATTTACCGGCGGAAGGTCCGACAGAGCAGGAGCCCCACGCTCTACCCCAGACAGTCTCTACCACGTCGCAAGTTCTGAAACAACGATTTGAACTAAAAACGCAGGATTCTACAGAAATTAAAGATTGGTCTGAAGAAGATTCTCTGCGGAATGCTGGTTGGACACAAAATTCTTTAGGAACTTGGATGCCTGACCCTACTTGGAAACCGGTTTCATTCTTTTCACCTAAGCATGCCACCACCCTGAGCTCAGGTATTGACAATTTATCCACTACTATTACTGATATTATAAGTGCACATCCAATATTAAAAGATACTGAGGCTACTTGTAGCCTCAGTACATCTTCTGAGGGGGGAGAGAAACGTAAAAGTTTTACTGCAGTAGGTAATGCTTTTAAACCTTGCAAGGATTCTGAAAATCTTCCTCGCGTCCCTATGGCAGACCTGTTCAAAAACAAACTGAAACAGGCTCCCAGGAGGAACGCTGTTCGTTTAAAATATAAAGGGGGTTTAAAAACCCATCCAGATAGATATTATATTTCTAACACCTTACTTAGGGGATCTATGTCTTTTCTACCGTCAGATTTATTTGCACTTATCCATGTTTCAGGGGAGGATTCGTTTGATATAAGTTTCAGAATTAACCAAAACTTGGAAAGATTTTGGGAAAAATATTCTGCGCTGAAATCCACCCCTTTATGGCTTCCCTTTATAGCTATCCCTCTGACTAGGCTACAGATACGATATATTACTATTATGTTTAGAAACAAAGGAGTAAATGTCAGTGATATTTACCACTGGCTGCAGAAATGCTGTGATATTCTTGGGCCTCCTGAGGCTTTATTAGATTTAGAGGGTATTTGGACAGGGGGTTGGAAGTTTAAAGTTAAGCTTTTCCAAGTAAATTCTGATATAATCCATATCCCAAACAGTTTTTTTTTAGGAAAAGACAGGGGGGTATGTTTTTACAGCGGTCAACCCCGAGCCTGTTATAAATGCGGATCTTGCACCCATATTAGTAGTTGCTGTGAAGTAATGAAGTGTTCTCTTTGTGGGGGGTATGGACACTCGATGGATTTATGTCAGAATATCTTCCAATGCAATTTATGCAATGAAAAAGGGCATGCTTTTCATCAATGTCCATGGGCAAAAAGAAATAGGACCGAAGGATGGGATCATGACGATTTAGTACTACAAGCTCAAGATAAATTGCAGGTCCCTGATCCACCAGCATCAACTACACCAAAACCTGTATCTTTAGTGGATACTTCACATCCTGCGTCCAATATTTCCCAGACCTCTGAGTTAGAGTGTGTATCTGATAGGCCTATAATGCCCCCAACTTTTGAGACTGTTAAAAACAGAAAAGTTACAAGATCTTCTTTAAAACCACCAACCCTGTGCCCTGTTCCAATTTCTAATATTTTTCTGCCCTTACAAGAAGACCTAGCGGATTCAGACTTAGAGTCTGACACATCCCATAGGTCCGAGCAGATTACAGAAGATGAAGAGAGCAAATCTACAGAATAGATGAAAGACAAGAAAGGAAAAAAAGGAAAAAAAAGAAAAGCAAGTAATAGTCTAAAAGGGGGATTTAGCTGAAGAAATATTTCACTATGGCCTCTTTGCGACTGCTATCCTTTAATGTTTGCAGCCTGAAAACATATAGAAAGCAAATTTCTGTGTTTACTTTTTTTGCAACCCTTCCTGTGGGTATTATTTTTATTCAGGAAAGTCGCCTTTCTTCATTAACTGAGGTAAATAATATTAAAAAGCGGTGGCATTGGGGTCCTTCATTTTGGTCCTTTGGACTGGAACCCGCAGATGGAATTGGCATCCTTTTTAAATCCACCAATATCCACATTTCTCGATTAATAGATGTATGCCTGGTAGGGCCTTAATTTTGACAGTTCTATAGGTGATTTTCTTTCTGTCTCATTAACCTTTATGCTCCACAAACAAAATCTACCAGAATTACATTATTTGAGGATATTAAACCATTTCTTTTACTAGAAAGCATGTGATTTGGGAGGAGACTTTAATTGTACCTTAGATGTTCCTTTATGCGGGACCACCCCAAAGAAAATATATTGTGATACTAATGCCCTAAAACAAATTCTTGTAGATTCTAGTATGCAGGATGCCTTCCGTGCATTGCACCCTAAGGGGCCTGGTGCTACATATCATCGGTTTATTTATGCTACAAGGATTGATATGTTTTTTTTCCAAACATTTACATCCTTTTTTTTGTAAATCTGAGCCTTCAGAATTTTCCGACCATAATATACTTTTTTGTTCGTTTAGTTTACATTCCCTTCCACCTAAAATATTTTCTAAACACAATAGATGGAGACTGAATATGTCTCTTTTTGATACTCCCTCTTTATATTCTCAGACAGACCTGATTTTTGCATACAGGGAGTCTGTTTTCTGTGCTTACACAGATTTTTTGGATTGGTGGATGGAGACAAAATGAGAATTAAAACAGTTTTTTCTTTCTTTTGGTAAAACTAAAGCCAATTCTAAATATATACGATATTTGCTTACTCGTAATCAGTTACATAAATTGATGTCTTCTTTTTCTGAAAATGCCTGTGATTTGCTTCCCCAAATTAAGGCTTTAAAAGAGCAGATGAAAAACTATCAATATGATAGAGCCAAATCTCTAGAATTAGAATTCAAATATGGTACTAAAAATACACCAGCTTCTGACCCCTTTATGGCATGTAAACAAAGGTTAGAGAGCACCATTATGTCACAACTAGTTTCACCTACTGGCCTTTTGCTCACCAAAGAGATGGACAAATTGACTTTGGTTCAGGAATATACTGCAGCCTCCTTTCAGGATAGATATCCTCATACTCTGTCTGATTTTTCCAGTTTCACTGCTCCGTTCCACAATTATCTACTACTCAAAGGACTTCATTAATACAACCTATTTCTCCCCAGGAAGTAGAACAAGCTATAACCCAATTAAGTAAGGGTACTTCACCAGGATGGGATGGTATCCCTAATGAATTTTATAAACTTTTTTTGCCACACATGATTTATTTTTTACCAAAGGTATTTAATTTCTTATTATTTTCATCAAAGGCATCCTCTGATTTTAATACTTCATTACTTTTCTTTCTATATAAATCAGGGGATAAAACCATATTATCTAATTGGAGGCCTTTGAGTTTGCTAAACAGTGACTATAAAATCTTGACCAAAATTCTTAATAATAGATTATTATCAGTAGCTGAATATCTTATTCACCCTGCTCAAACATGTGCCATTCCTCATCGACGCATTCAGCATAATTTATATCTTTTAAGAGAGATTTTTGAACTCAGTAATAAAGGGCAAATATCTGGATATGTTGTTGCTTTAGACCAGGCTAAAGCATTTGACAGGGTTAGACATGATTATTTATTTTCGGTACTTTTGAGATATGGTATTCAAACCGTTTAATAACTGGATAGCCACTTTACATAAAAATGCTGTTGTATTCCTATGGTTAATGGATATTTTGGTACAGAGATACCTATATCAATCGGGGTGCGACAGGGATGTCCTTTGAGCCCACTTTTATATGCTTTTGTTTTAGACCCTGTCATTAGGCAGATTATCTGGGACACGAATATTATTGGAATATCACCTTCCTCTACTCTACCAAATGAAAAGATAACTGCCTATGCAGATGACATCACTTTATTACTAAAAGATATTCCATCCTTATTTAATGCATTACATATTTTTTTCCATTTTTGAGGAATTATCTGGAGCTCAGATTAATATGCATAAGAGTTTTATCTTTATATTACAATCTGAACCTCTACACCCCTCTGAAATTGTAGGTATTCCTCTCCTCTCCTCATAAGATTCTGGGTATCTGGTTTGGAGCAGGGAATTTGGCCACCTATAATTGGGAAAAACAATTATACATTGGAGAATTTAAAATACACAGATGGAAAGGGTGGAAATTTGGAAAAAAAAAAGGGTCGCAATTATAAAAAAATTCTTGTTACCGGTTTTTTTATATCTAAGTTATGTGTTTCCGCCTCCTCTTCATTTGGAAACGAGATTATTAAGTATTTTTTTTCAGATGTTATGGGGCAATAGACTAAACCCAGTAAGCAGAAACATAACTTATCTCCCCATTAACAAAGGTAGACTAAATATGATCAATCCCATTGTGTTTTATCACTCTTTGTTTTTGTTTAACTCTTTTTCTTATTTCTGGTCTGTTACTACCATGTCTTGGCAATTTTGGTCTACATCTTTATGGTCCACATATTTGAATAAATGGACACTATTACCCCCCAAATTATTATTATCAGATTCTTTGCCCTCTTATGGTATAGTTACTTTTAAAAAATTACAGCAGTGGAAAATATTGTTCTACATTTGCTTACCCTTTCCAGGAAAACCTTTATAGATTTATTGTATTTGAAGTACAGAAATGTGTTCCTCAATTTCCAGAATGTATGCCCTCTAAACAGGTTTTTTTTCTTAGGAAATTGACAGATTTTAGGATTCCCCCACATATCTGGGATATTGTATGGCTTTCAATACAAGGTAGGTTAGGGGTCCGAGGAAATTTAAAATATAAACCCACTACGGAAAGATTTTGTTTAAGGCCGACCTGTATCAATTGCGAAGAAACTATGGTCCATTTTTTTGTCACATGTCCTTTTAGTCAAAATTTTTGGCAGGACGCTGTTGTACATTGGAACCTCCCTTTTTTAGTTAATATTACTTATCAGACCATAGTTTTGGGTAATTATACTGGGATATGGCGAAAATACCATAGAAGCACTCTCAATGTGTTTTTTGCTTTCATTCAATATTATCTTTGGCAAGTTTGCTGCCAATTTATTTTTCAGCAATAAACAATTTTGTCTAGCACTATGTTTGTACAAATTGAAAATGGTTTAACCTCTGTTAAAGCTAGAGATTTAGATAAATTCCCCACATCTAAAGTTAACCTTTTTTGGCAAAATTTTATAACGGTATAAAAAGAAAAACAAAGTTGTTCTAATGTTTCTTTTGCATGTCTTTCAGGAAAAAAAAAAAAAGCTTATATGTGATTGTTCTTATTCTATGATATCATGCCTGTATTTGTGATTTTTTTTGTGATGTTATGTTTTTCTTCAATAAAACAACCCCTACTCTTTTCGATAAGTGCCATGGGCTCTTTAACATCCACCTGAATTACCACCAATCCAGGCAGATGGGACCTCGGTTTAATGTCTCATCCAAAAGACAGCACTTCAGAAGTGCAGCACCCCTCTCATGCTGCACTAAAGTATCAGTACTGGGATAGTAACCCAAGTGCCAGATGTGGGAACTGAACCCACAGCCCTCTGATCTCCCGGCCTCAGAGGTGAGTGTGCTACCTACTGAGCCACTGACAATATGGGTGTGGGCAAGACAGTAGTGTGGTGGGTAAGTAACTGGCTGGGCGGCAGGACACAGAGGGAGGTGGTAAATGGCTGTCACTCCACAGAGGGAAGACTGACCAGTGGGGTATCACAGGGATCAGTGCTGGGACCGGTCCTATTCAACATCTTCATCAGTGACATTGCCCAGGATCTAGAAGGTAGAATTTCACTGTTCACTGATGACACAAAGCTCTGTAACAGAGTAAACACACCAGAGGGTGTAGACAGAATGAGAAGGGACCTGCAGAAACTTGAAGAATGGTCAGGGGTTTGGCAGTTGAAATTCAATGCAAAGAAATGCAAGATAATGCATATGGGCTACAAAAACCCTGGGACAATATATCAGTTGGGGGGTGAGGGTACAGCATGCACCAAGCAGGAAAGGGATCTTGTGATTATCATCTCTGATGACCTCAAGGTAGGGAAACAGTGTGACAAGGCAGCAGGTAAAGCAAACCGGATGCTGGGATGCATAGACAGGGGCATCACCAGCAGGAAAAGGGAGGTCATAATTTCACTTTGCAAGACACTAGTGAGGCCCCACCTGGAGTACAGTGTACAGTTCTGGAGACCTTACCTATGTAAGGACATAGACAGGGTAGAGAAGGTTCAGAGGAGGGCAACAAAGATGGTACATGGATTGCATTACAAGTCCTATAAGGACAGGTTGAAGGAATTGAATATGTACTCCCTGGAGGAGAGGAGGGAGAGAGAGAGGGGACATGATAGAGACATACAAGTATCTTACAGGGAGGAACAGGGTGCAGGAATACACTATTTTTACGTGAAAAAGATGTTCTAGGACTAGAGCGCATGGGATGAAGTTGGAGGGAGGACAATTCAGAGGAAACGTGAGGAAGAATTTCTTCACAGAACGGGTGCTGGACAAGTGGAACACCCTGCCAGAGGAAGTGGTGGGGGCTGAAAGAATCACAGGATTTAAGAATGCATGGGATAGACATAAAGGAATTCTGGAGGTCAGGGGTAAGGGGCAACAGACTTCTAAGAAAACATAACCTGAACTTACAAGCTCAAATGGGCAGACTGGGTGGGCCATAGGCCCTTATCTGCTAACACTGTATATGTATCTATGTATCTGCTAGTACATACCCCGCTCAACAATTCCCTGTGTCTGTCCAATGCGCTTTTGAAGCCTTCCCCTGTTGCTTCTCCAACCAACTCCTATGGGAGCCTATTCCACTTATCCAACACCCTCTCTGTGAAATAGTACTTCCTAATGTTACCCTTGAACTGTTCTCCCTCAGTCTGTAACCCATGCCCCCTCATCCTCAGATTCCCCTTCAGCTGGAGGATGCTTTGCACTGGCACCTGGTTTATATCCTTAAGGTACTTGAAGGTCTCAATCATATCCCCCCTCTTCCTCCTCTGTTCCAGGGAGTACATGTTCAATTCTTCCAACCTTTCCTCATAGGACAGGTGCACTTCACAATGGAAGCTGCGTCATGAATTTCCAACATCAATACTGACCTGCTGGACTGAGGCAGCCCTGGCAGACAACCCCCTCTGCCACTACCCTGAGACAGGAGCACATGGATGTTGCTCCTCCACAGACTGCTAAAGGTGAACAGGGGAGTCGAATGAAAGACTCTAAAGCATTGTGACTCCTGTCCAGGAGCCACACGTGACCCCTGAACTGACAAAGAAAAAAAAAAATGATTCCCAACTACAGCCCCGGGGTCTCTCAGCAACAGTCAGGGGGATGAGTCAGAGTTCTGTTCAAACGGCATAAGAGCACTACCGGAGAAAAACTGTTATGCGCCTCTATGATTGTCATCACCACTCACAAGCAGACCAGTGAACTCACAGCACTGTATGGGGCACAGCTAGACCCACTGGATCACATCCTCCCTGAGCCAGAACAGCAAAGCACCAAAGGAACACTGCCAGGATAATTCCAGGGGTACAGTGGTCGCAGCCCTGATCCCTCTACTTACCTCTGAATCATTGAGCCCAGACAAATCCTGACAAGACATGCTCTCTCAGACCACCGCCTCTGCACAGTCCCCTTTGCCTCTGGAAGACTCATTGTACCAAAGTATGATTTATGAGTACTCATAACTGATTTCTTTCTGTATGAGGGTGGGGAGGTTATTAAGGTGTGTATTCACTGTAGTGAGGGAGGGCAACATGGATGGTTGTTTAGGGCTCAGGGACTGCCCTGATGACCTCTGAGATGGCTTGTCTCCTGTACCTCTACACTGGCACCTTTATCCTCCCCTGATATGCTGTATTGTGCCCCCTTTTGACTCCTCTTTGATCCCGGTTTCAGCCTTCAAATTGTGAACTTTGTTCTGCCTGGCAGAGACTGCACTGACAATTGCCCGGATCTGTGACACTCAGAGGCTGAATCTTTGGCATTCAGCTCACAGAGATTTCTCAGACTGTTACTTAAACTTCTGCACATCGACTGCCATAGTGCACTCATTCATCCCATTAAGTCTGGTCTCCCTCCACTCCACTATATCCCCAGATTACCTCCTACACAGGATGGCCAATAATGGCTAATAGACAGCAATGGGGGAACTTGGTGGGGGAGCCTGGTGGATGACTCGGGGCAGCATGACATAGTGTTTTTACTATAGCCACTGATTATTTAGGCACTACCTAGACAGAACCTGACAACATACTCTGCTCCAAGCCACCCCATTTACAGAGGCAGTCAGTTTACTGGTACATCCCCCTGGCATAAGCCCTGTTGTGAATACACTTCGTATCCTCCCCCCCCCACATGCACTGACTACCCTGGGGTTCTCTGGGGATGGATGAGTGGAACAAGTGCTGCATCATAGCACAGGATATGCCCTAAGCTATTTTTTTATTTACTGTCTCCCTTTATCTACCCCTTCCTGGGGAGGCAGCCCACAACAAGGCAACCTTAGGGGTGAAGATCTTAGTGTAACCACCTAGCATTTCTTGGGCATTCTCACTCAAAGACATTTCCAAAAGCATTGAGTTGGATGTGTCAATGTTCAGCCTCCTGTGGGGCATCTATCTCCCCTCATTTTGTTACTAGCCTAGAGGTAACATATGTTTTGGCTAGCTGCAAGACAGGGATGAGTCTCTCTATCTTCTGTCATCATTTTGTAGAGCTGAAATGTAAGTACTAATAATAATTTTTATGTTTGCTTGCACACATGTGCAAGAAACATAGTGCCGTCATCTGAGTTTTCGTAGGTGTGGCACCCTGTCTTCCAATGCAGTCAGTGTGTTTGCAGGCACAGCCACAGTTTGCCAATGAATGCTGCAGCCATCTATGACAGCAGTTGAAAATGCAGTGCCATACAGTTGAAAGGCAGAGCTCTGCTTCAGTGAGCAGCGAGAAGCTACTGCATGATCATGCACTCCTCCCCCACCCACACACACGCACGCATATTGCGTGCTAATGTGCTTCTCCCCACACACACTGTATGGCCGATGGGGGTGCCCAATCCCCTGTTGGCTCTGCTGTGCTCCCCCCAACAGAGTTCCAGGTGCCACGCTGGGAGCCCACCCCAGTGTGGCAACAGTCCGTATGGCTGACGTGGGTGCCCAATCCCCCGTCGGCTCCAATGTTTCTCCCCCCCAAAGAGCCTTCCAGCTGCCACGCTGGCACAAGTCCAAATAGTCAACAGGGGTGCCCAATTCCCCCATCGGCTCCACTGCCCCCCCAAACAGCCTTCCACCTGCCATGCTGGGAGCTCACTCCAACGTGGCACAAGTCCCGCATCATCCAATGAAAAAAAAAACCTGCAAGAAAAAAATCTTCCATCGCTGACTGTCCTGATCCTCGCTCCTCCCACTCGCGACCACCCTCTGTGAACCCTGCCTCCCCACACCCCCCTTCACCCCATACTTAATGTCCAGTGCGACGATCTTCAATGGACCGGGAACACGTCTGTACTCTTCAAAGCCGACTGCAAACTGAGGAAATGCCAGTAAGCTGTATAATGTAATAAATAGAGCTTTTTCAACTTTGCTGCATATCTCAGGCATTTTTGGGAAATTTTTCACCAAATTTTCAACATGGGGTTTTTGGGACCCCACCTCATGAATTCTGTCACTATCATTTTGTTCATCTGCCCCCAAAAGTGATTTCATGGTTACTGCGCAGAACCACCTTTTGGGACAGATTTATGAAATGACAGTATCACAGTACATGGAGGTAGGCCCCAAAAACCCTATGTTGAAAATTTGGTGACGAAATTCCCAAAAATGACTATTTTATGAGCATGCGTTGCACTGTTCCTACGCACGCTCGTAAGTTCGTGAATTTTCACTATTTTCCCTCCAGATTTTCAGCATTGCCATTTTACCACACCTGCTTATGATCAGTACAGCTGTCATTATTCACATCTCACCCAAAACGTGTTTCCGCGCATGTAGCGCACAATGGCGCAGTCTGTGTACGAAATCAATTTTCGGGACAGATTAAGTAAATCACAGTAACACTGTTCACAGGCAGAGGTGTTACAATGGCTATGTTAAAAATTTGGTTAAAAAAGTCCATAAAATGACTGTGTTAAGAGTGACCATTGCGCAGTTTCCACGCACCCTCGCAAGTTCATAGATTTCTAATATTTTCAGTCCAGATTGTCACCACTGGCATTTTTCCACACTTCCTTATGAACAGTACAGCTGTCATTTTCCACACCATGACCAAAATGTATTTTTGCACTTCCAGCATAGAAATGCGTGATCAGTGTGGGAAATCGCCATTTGGGACAGATTGAGAAAATCACAGTGACACTGTTCATGAGTGGAGGTTCCAAAATGCCTGTGTTGACAATCTGCTGTAAAAAAATCCCCAAACTAATTGCATTATGGGTGTGCGTTGTGCAGTTTCTATGCACACTCGTGACTTCAGCAGTTTTTTTAATATTTTCACTGCAGATTTTCAATATTGCCATGTGTTGCATTTCCTCATGAACGGTACAGGTGATATTTTTCATATCCTGTTTGAAATGTGTTTTCACACCTGTGGTGCCAAATGGAGTAGTCGCTGTGCAAAATCAGCTTTCGGCTAATGAACTGATTTTGCCATTGTTCATAAGGTGGGGGTCACAAAAACCCATGTTGAAAATTTGGAGTGAAAGTGCTAACGAACACCTGAGACGTTAGGGTTTCCGACCATGATGCCCCACCCTGTAGAGATTGACAGGTATCAGGGGTGTGACTTGGGATTCCCGCCAATAATGCTCATACCATTCCACACTCTGCATCCAGTGAGAGGCATCGAAGTGTGCCTTGGACTCTTCTGCCCCAAAGTTCACCCCATTGTCTTATACAGCACCCATCTCGTCATATTTCCTGATGGAATGGGGTGAGTATAAGGGCCAAAGACCCCAAGGCACACCGTGACACTTGTCGGTGTCTGCAGAGTACGGTGTAGTGAAATGGCATAGCCATTATACCTGACGACCCAAAGGCACACCCCAATGCCTGTCAGTCTCTGCAGGGTGGTGGCGGGGTTGGCTTCAGTTCAATACTTCACTGCCATTCCTATTATGCAGTTCTCTAATTGTTACACTACCAATGCCAATGCCAGCAAGCAAACATTCGGCATTGACAAATGCTTGTTTTATATGTTGTTAGTAGTACCTCCCCCCCCCCATTGTGTACTCTTCCCCAGGGTTTTTGTTTCCCAGGTGCATTACTTTGCACTTCTTTGCATCAAATCTAATCTGCCATACTTCTGACCATTCCTCCAACCTTGCCAAGTCCCTTCTCATCCTTTCCACCCCGTCTTGTGTATCAACCTTGTTGCAGAGCTTTGTGTCATCTGCAAAGAGGCATACTTTTCCTTCCGGTCCCTCTGCAATGTCACTTATAAAGACATTAAAGAGGACCAGTCCCCGTACTGAACCCTGTGGTACCACACTAGTAACCCTCCTTTCTTCGGCGTGGACTCCGTTTACTATTACCCTCTACATCCTGTTGTCCAACCAATTTTTTTCCCAGGCTACTACCCTGGGACCAGCTCCCAGGCTGGTTAACTTGTTTATAAATAGTTTGTGTGGGACTGTGTCAAATGCCTTGCTAAAGTCTAGGTAGGCCATGTCCACAGCCCCTTCCTGGTCTACTACTTTTGTCACTCAGTCAAAGAAATCTATTAGATTCGTCTGACATGACCTTCCTGCTGTGAATCCATGCTGCCTTATGTCCTGTGCCCCTACTGGCCTCTAGATACTCAATAATTATTTCTTTCAGAAGTGATTTCATCATTTTCCCTACCACTGAGGTCAAACTAAAAGGTCTATAGTTTTCTGCCTCTGCCTTGCTCCTACTTTTGTGAAGGGGAATCGCATCTGCCTTCCTCCAGTCCTCAGGTACAACATCATCTTCTCATGATTTGTTAAAAAGGGTAGTCAGCGGTATCACTAGTTCTCCCCTTAGTTCTTGCAGAATTATGGTGTGAATCCCATCAAGCCACATTGCCTTGTCCACCTTGAGTTTTAGGAGTGCTTTCAGGACCCTTTCTTCTGTGAATGGACTGGTATTGACACCCCTATCCAGAGTGCTTCTGTTGTTTGGTTTAGGTACGTGCCCCTCCTCTTCTTTTGTGAATACAGAACAAAAGTATTCACTCAGTATCTCTGCCTTTTCACTGTCAGCCTCTACCCACCCCTTCCCTTTATTAAGCCTCACTATTCCTCTCTTGGTCTTTCTTCACTCACTAGTGTACCTATAAAAGGTTTTATGCCTCTTCTTAACTGAGTTGGCTATCTTTTCCTCAGTTTGTGCTTTGCTATTCTGACTGCCTTCCCCACTGCATTCTGCTTTAACTGATAGCTGTTCTCTGTCCTACTCCTTCTGTGACTCCTTATACTTTCTGAATGCTATCTTTTTCTCCCTCACCTTCCCCGCCACCTCTTTTGAGAACCATAGTGTTTTTTTCCTTCATTTTGTTTTATTTGCTTCACACAAAGGCTTGTTGCCTATGTGATGTCAGTTTTGATTTTTCTCCATTGTTCCTCCAACCCTCCTTCCTGCCCTTTTGCTAGTGCATTCCTTAGGCACTCTCCCATTCTGCCAAAGTCAGCCCTCCAAAAATTCAGTACCCTTACTATTGTATGGCTTGACTACGGCTGTGTTTATTGTGAACCACACTGTCTGGTAGTCGCTTGTTCTCAGGTGGCTACCCACGTCTAAATACAAGATCCTCTCACCATCCCAATTTCAGAGTAGCAGGTCTAACACTGCTCCCTCCCTAGTGGGTTCCAACACTAGCTGTCTGAGGCATGCCCCCTGTAGGGCATTGAGAATAACTCTGCTCTTAAGAATATAAGAACATACGAAAACCACCAGCAGAAGGAGACCTCTCCGTCTTTTGTGTCTGCTCAAAATAACAAGGAATTTTCTAGTCTTAAGTTTGCTTCTGTGCCCCTGCTCATGGATGAGCCTGCTCTTGGATTTTGCTGCAGCAAATGTGCTTCAATTAACATCTGGCATATTCAGATCCCCCATCAACAACATCTCCCTTTTTTTCTGACATTCTAGCATGAGGAAAGGAGTGCAGAAGGGATAGTGGGAATAGGAACAAGCATTTGTCAATGCCAAATATTGTCTCGCTGGCATTGGCAGTGCCGGAGTTAGAGACTCAGAATAGGAAAGGCAGTGAAGTATTGAAGTAATGCCAACCCCACCCCCACCCTGTCGAGAGTGACAGGCAATGGGGTGTGCCTTTGGGTCATCAGCTGTAACGCTCATGCCATTGTACCTCACCCTACCCTGTAGACACTGACAAGTGTCGTGGTGTGCTTTGGGGTTTTTGGGTGTTATACTTACCCTATTCCATGAAAAAATACACTGAGGTGGGTGCAGTATAGGAGAATGGGGTGAACTTTGTGGCCGAACAGTGCAAGGCACACCATGATGCCTGTCACTGGCTGCAGGGTGGGGGTGGGGTGGAATGGCAAGAGCATTACTGCTGATGATCCCATGTCACACCCCTGATACCTGTCAGTCTCTATAGGGTGGGGTGCTACAGTTGGAAACCCTAACACCGTAGGCGTGTGTTGGTATTTTCACTCCAAATTTTCAACATGGGCTTTTTGTGAGCCCACCTCATGAAAAGCGGCACAATCAGTTTGTTAGCTGAAAGGTAGTTTTGCACAGCGGCTATGCCATTTGGTGACACAGGGACACAAACACATCTTGGGCAGGATGTGGGAAATGACAACTGTATTGTTCATGAGGAGGCGTAAAAAAATGGCACAGTTGAAAATCTGGAGTGAAAATATGAAAAATTGGTGAAGTGATGAGCATGCATAGAAACTGCGCAACACACGTCCATAACCCAATTATTTTTGGGAGTTTGTTAGCCAGATTTTTAACATAGGCATTTTGGGACCTCCCCTCATGAAAAGTGGCACTGTGATTTTGTTAATCTGTCCCAAAAGTTGATTTCCCACAGCAACCACGCCATTGTGCGCCACAGGTGTGGAAACACATTTTGGGCAGGATGTAAAAAATGACAGTTGTACTGTTCATGAGGAGGTGTGGAAAAATGCCAGTGTTGAAAATCTGGCATGGAAATATTGCAAATTTGCGAAGTTACAAGGGTGCGTAGAAACTGCGCAACGCACGCTTGTAATACAGTCATTTTATGGACTTTTGGCACCATATTTTCAACATAGGCATTTTAGGGCCTTTGCTCATGAACCGTGTCACCATCATTTCCTCAAACTGTCCTGAAAACTGATTTCGTACAGCGACCGCGTTGTTCTCTGCCCGACGTGCGAAAACACATTTCGGCCAGGATATGTAACATTACAGCTGTACTGTTCATCAGGAGATGTGGAAAAAAATGGCAATTTAGAAAATCTAGAGTGTAAATATTACAAATTCATGAAGTTACAAGCGTGCGTGGAAACAGCGCAATGCACGCTCGTAAGACAGCCATTTTTGGGATTTTTTCGCCAAATTTGCAACATAGGCTTTTTGAGAGCCCCTCTCATGAACAGTGGCACTGTCGTTTCTTTACTCAGTCCTGAAAGGTGATTTGCTTTAGCTTGTTTTCACCATTCATGCTAGTCCCCTGTAACTATCCTGGGGGTCTCCATTTTATGGATGTTGAAATCTCATTGCCCATGACAGCTGCATTTGTATGTGAGAACATGAGGTCACAGCAACCATTTACACCATGTATCTCCATGCTGAAAGTACACATAACCTGGAAAAAAAACTCTCTGGATACACACAAAATGAATACAATTTAAAAGAAAAATCTCTTTATTCCAGGCTCCCGGCCCTGCAAGGCTTACCCTCCGGCTAAGCCTTTTAAGTATGTTGCAGCATTGTCTCATGCCACAACATACTTTATTTTAACTACAAAAAGTCTGTGACCCAGAAGTCTGTCGGATGCTAGTGGGGCTCCATGATCTGTAAAGTTGCTGTGACGCACCATGCATGTCAATAATTTTGTATTGAAGCGCATGGTGTGTTGCCACATCTTTACAACCAGAAAATGGCGACCCCAGGATTGTTAAAGGAACTAGTATGAACAGTGAAAATAAACTAAGGCAAGCACATATATCCCTAACAACTACACAAAAA
Source organism: Neoceratodus forsteri (assembly GCA_016271365.2). NCBI lineage: Eukaryota > Metazoa > Chordata > Ceratodontiformes > Ceratodontidae > Neoceratodus > Neoceratodus forsteri. The sequence continues at coordinate 75,761,758 of JADMNL010000022.1, forward strand.
GAATTCTCTATTGACAAAGAAACAAATCAAATTTATTATAGATCGCAGGAGCATCCCAGGCCAATCACAGCACTTCCTTCGATTGCACATGAGGTACTTACTGCTGTAAGAGTACCTCACGTGTAGAGCACCATAATGGGCGTCTCGGTGACCACTTGTGCCGCAAACTTTATTAAATCAATTTTGTTTGCTTAATAAAGTCAGCAATCTATAATAATTTTATAGGGCCAGTTGGAGGGCCTCTTATGGCTGTAAGAGTGTCACCTCTTGCATCCTTAAGACCACAGAATGTTCACCTTCGATTTGTAGTCCTCTGGTCATTAGAATGCACAAGGCAACACTACTGTAGCCATAAGAGGCCCTCCAACCAGACCAATAAATGTATACGAGATATGAGGGTGTAGTACTCCTTTAACTTCTTTTTGCTATATTGCTGTTGACCACTCCCACCACACCCCTTGTTAGTAAAGGGTTTGGCAGTGTGTGCCAGGCTCAGAAGCCCTTAGTCACTAGAAGGAGGAAGTTGGTTGGTAAGTGGTTTTGCCCCAGCAAGGCATCTGCCGTGACACTGAAGATGGGAAAAGAAATCCTGGAATATTACTAGTACTTCTGCTTTGTATAAGCAGTTCCCTTCATAAACCATATTGCAGCAGCATTTTGCATTTGTGCTTTCTTTATTAGAATATCTGCTTTCCATCTTTTTGCCCAGTGCTGGCCAGACAGGATCAATCTGTGTTTGATTTGAATTTTCTCTGTTTTTTTCAGTGCCTTTGTGGGTGTAGAGGGTAGCTCCTCCCCCTCTGAAACTGAACCGTACTGAATTACACTGGAATTGAAAGCTCCTTGCTTGCAGCCGTGCTTGTAAAACATCTCACTGTTTGAAATTATGTGTCTGCTTGTTTCCCCTGCATTTCAGGTACCTTCTCAGAAATGGCACTCCAAAATAAGGCTGCAATAAGGCAGTTTCCTCAGCCTAGGCCAGAAGTCTTTGTGTATATTTCTTTTATGAATTAAAACCAGCGATAGGAAAATTCTTAGTTCAGCAGGGGAAAAACAGTAATCTGAACACAGGGAACTTGGCTGTCTGCTAGGGTCCAAGTTGTCTCCAGGTCTCAGGTGGTGCAGCCCAAGGGTCCTTAGGCTTGAGAGACCCCTAACCCTTTTAACATTAACATAAAAAACATTATTTTTGCCAAAATGTCTCTAGCTAAGCATAAGCCATGAACCATAGCAATGGTGGCATCAAAACACCAATTTTCATTAGGACCGGTGGTGCTGAGGGTTGAGGCGCTAGACACCACACCTTGCGCCATGCCGATGACCCGGGTTCAGGAGCAGACTCGGGCCACCGAGGGTCAGCTGGGGTGGGAGAGAGGTGCGGACTTGGATCGAGCTGCCAGCAGGCAGCTCTCCTTTCCCAGGAAGGGTGTGCTAGCACTGTACAGCTTTGGTGGCCTCTAGTGGAGACTGGGGGCTCAGCTGCACAGAGCATGTTTCAGTGAGGTATGATGGCAGGGGCAGATATCCTGCAGGCAGGTGTGGGAGCGTGCCTGTGAAGCGCCGGATGTCATTGCATGTCCGTGCCACCGGGAACACCTAAGGACCCCCTTCCACTGATAGGTGAAGGTGGGTCTAGGGGTTGCGGCCCCACGTCCAATGACAGGTGTCACAATGTTCTCTCTCTTTCCTCCCGTGCACTACAAGCGAGCCCAATAGCACTATAGATAGAGCGCCAGTAGAAGTGGGCGGTCCTCCCTCAGGGGACTCAGAGCCAAGGGGTTAAGGGCGAGCTGTGCAGGAGGAGAAGGATGCCCCCCAGCCATGAGTATGGATGGCCGGAGCGTCAGGCGGATGGATACAGCCAACAAACGAGCAACCATGCTGGAGCGAGATCAGTGGCAGGAGGTGCAAAAGTAGAGTTAAAAAAACCAAAAAAACACTAATTTTCGAATTAAAAAATAAACAAAATGCAGGGAATGAGGGGAATGTGGGGAATGTGTCTGGCATGCAGTGTGTGTGTGTGTGTGTGTGTGTGTGTGTGTGTGTGTGTGGGGGTGTATTCCATCATGTGCTTGCTTGATACAACTTGTACATCTTCAAGCTGAAATTCATCAGGGAGGAGGAGGGAGGAGGTACTAGTGGGGGCGGGGATTTATGAAGAAAGGTCTGGGGAGGTGGGGTGGTATAACAACACAGTGGGTGGTGGGAGGTCTGTTATTAAATTTGGTGGGTTTGTAAGCCCAAATAATAATCCACACAGCTGGTATGGCCACCATAAAATTTGCCTTCACCAGTGAATTAAACTTCACTGTGTTTGTAGTTAGGACAAAGTTTACCTCTCTCTGCCCACCTTAGATCAATGTGACACAACCCCTGGCGGAGCTCTTCAGCATGTCTCTGAGGACAGGATGGGTGCCCCAGGACTTGAAGGTGGCGCATATAGTGCCTCTCCACAAGGGGGGATCAAGGGAGGTGGCAGGGAACTACAGACCCGTCAACCTGACATCGGTGGTGGGCAAGGTGATGAAGGGCATTGTCAAGGAGAGACTAGGGGGAACCTGGAAAAGTTGGGGTGCCTGGACAATAGACAGCATGGATTTGTCCTGGGGAAATCGTGTCAGACAAATCTTGTGGAGTTCTATGACTGGGTGACGAGTGCCTTGGACCTGGGTAGATCAGTGGACATCCTCTTTCTTGACTTCAGCAAGGCGTTTGACTCTGTTCCTCATGGGGGCCTATTGGATAATCTGGGAGAAATGGGGGTTGGGAACCAGTTGATCAGATGGATAGGAAATTGGCTCCAGAACCAGACCCAGAGGGTTATGGTTGAAGGGATAGTCTCATCCCTAAGGACGGTCATTAGTGGAGTCCCTCAGGGATCGGTCCTTGGGCCCCTCCTGTTCAACACCTATGCCTCTGACATAAGGAAGGGTATCAGGAGTGAGATGAGTCTCTTTGTGGATGACTCAAAACTGGGGGCGGTGGTTGATGGGGAGGAGGGGAGGGTGGCCCTACAGGGGGACCTGGAGGCTCTGGAAAGGTGGTCTAGAAAGCGGAAGCTGAGGTTCAATGCAGGAAAATGCAAGGTACTGCACCTGGGAGCCAGAAACCCGGACCAAGTGTACACCCTGGGGGGGAATGCTACAAGTCTCGATGGCTGAGAGGGACCTGGGGGTGGTGGTGAATGTCAAGATGAACAACTCAGAGACTTGTAGGAAGGGCAGAGGCAAAGGCCAACAGGATGCTGGGATGCATCACTAGGGGGCTCACTTCCAGAAGGAGGGAAGTGATACTCCCACTGTATAACTACTTGGTGAGACCGCACCTCGAGTACTGTGTGCAGTTTTGGAGGCCACATTTAAAGAGGGACATTGAACTCCTGAAGAGGGTCCAGAGGAGGGCAACCAAAATGATTTGGGGCTTGGGGATAGGACCTATGGGGAGAGGCTCAAAGAGCTAAATATGTACACATTGGAAGAGAGAAGGGACCGGTGGGATATGATTGAGGTCTTCAGGTACCTGAAGGGGGTAAATAGGGGAGTAGCAGTCAGGGTGCTCGAAGGAAGGGGAGGCAACTAGAGGGCATGGGTGGAAGCTGAAGGGCGGGAGATTCAGGGAGAAAGGAGGAGGTGCTACTTCACTGAAAGGGTGGTGGAGCCATGGAATGCACTGCCCAGGGGGCAGGTGAAGGCAGAAACGGTGGAGGGGTTCAAGAAGGGGTGGGACAGGTACAGGGGAAGGGTTCTGGAAGCAAAGACCAGTGCAGCAAAAATATCCGGGACTGGGAAGGCAGAAGCCAGAGAGGGAGAGGGGGGCAGCAAGGTCAGCTCTCAGGGTGGGGGCTGACCAAATGAGCAGACATGAAAGACAGTTAGGCCTGTTCTGCTGGCATTTTAGTATGTTAGTAACATCAGGTATCCACACACCTGTACCACTCTGTTCTGTCTGTATTGGTGAATTGATGGCTATGCGTGAAACCAAAATACCTGGCAGCATTTCACAGGTGGCACTTTATGGTTACCGGTCATTCCTTCATCCACAGGCCAGGATACTATCTTTCCTAATGGTTGGGCCCAGGCATTAAGCTAGGCTGACTAACAGACTGTGTTAACTAAAAAGCTATTAACTAATTATTAAATAGTTTAGGCAACATTAATTAAAGGTTGGGCAGTATTAATTAGTAGGTAGCATTAACTAATGAATGGATTGTACAAACTGCTGGGAAGACACTGTTAACTAATAGGCTGTGTTAAGCAGTTGGTAGTACTGCTTAGGATTAGACAGGGTTAACAAATACTTCTGGAGCAGTTTGGTGTTTCCCCAAGGGATGCTGGCCTCAGTATAAGAAAGACTGACTGATGTCTCTGCCTAAAGCTACCAACTTTCCGAGGCCTAAAACTGGGATGGTCCATTCTGACCATGAACCCCACCACCACCATTGTCACTCCCACAGGCACCGCAGCAGACAACACTGCACACAATCACTTACATTTTGCTGCTTGCTTTGTCCATGCTGCCCCACAATAACACAAGTAGCAAACATCCAGATTAAAACAGTACATAATTCTGCTGCAGCAAGTTCCAAATCATGATGTACAGAAAGTTCATTAGAAGCAAACCTGAGTTAATTGTGATCAGACATTTGAGCTGCATGTACTGCTTCTCCTGACAGTCCCATCCAACCCGCTTACACTCACCTCATTTGCTGAGCAAACTTTACTTCAGTGACTCCCACCACACCAGATTGTTTCACACACTTCCCTATAGCCGATCAGGTTCTGGTACCTTAATTCACTGCTGCCAGTCCCTTTTCTGACTGGAGTCCCTCTCAGCTACTGGCAGGCAGACATCCATGAACGCTTGTTTGCACTACTACCCAGTCTAATCTAACAGGAAAGAACATGCTTTACTGTGCTGTCACTGACCTGCTTGCAGTGCAATACAGGTGCAGGGGTTGAAGTTGCAAACTGCTGTCCAGCCTGAGCAGTGCCACAGTGGTGCAGAAACAACTGTCACTCACGGATTAGCAGTCAGCAAAAAAAAAAAAAAAGGGACAAAACTGGGACACATAAGCAAAAACCAGGACAAAAGTGACATTTTGCAAAACTTGTGGGGAAACTGGGACATGCTGCCTAAAATAGGGACTGTCCTGGGAAAATAGGGACTGTTGGTAGCTTTATCTCTGCCTCATAACTGAATATTCTGGACTCTCTACTAGAAGCTGTGTCATTTATTGGTTGGCTGCCACTGGTGCCAACAGAGCAGTGTGGTTTATTTTGTTCTCACAGACAGCTTGAGTACATTTTGTTGACTGACGTGCCATTCCAAAGCCTCTGTTTTATGAGCGTTAACCATTGTGATGATTATATTTACTATCAGAAAAAAAGATAAAGTGGCTTTAATGTGGTTGCCTGCACATACGCTAGAAGTTGCTGCTGCTGTGTATAAATGACAACCACAGCCCCCAGCTGACGGTCCTGTTTACTGTAAGTGTCAACACTGTCAAAGACATAATGACAAATGAAAACTTTTTATTTAAATTCATATGTTGAAAACCATGGGTGTTTACATTTTTTTAACTGCAGCACTGCTAGTTTTATTTGGATGCTGGCAAGAGGCATCTTTTGTTTGGATCCACTGAAAGTACTTAAGTGAAAAAACAACTTTTATGTAAGTTATTTTTTGACTTACATAAGTGTATTTTATTAAAGGAGATGAGCGGCTCCCTTGCGGCTACTACATAAGTGAATTAATAAGGGGCCAGCGCTTCTTTAATTTCATAAGTGGAAAGTCAATGGCATGCTGGGGTGCATAGGGAGAGGTATCACCAGTCGAAAAAAGGAGGTAGTTATGCCACTGTACAGATCACTGGTGAGACCTCAGCTGGAGTGTTGTGTCCAGTTCTAGAGACCACATCTCCGGAAAGACGTAGAAAAACAGGAGGCAATCCAGAGGAGGGCTACCAAGACGGTGCAGGGTCTGCATGAGAAGCCCTATGAGGACAAGCTGAGAGAACTCAATATGTACTCCTTGGAGGAGAGGAGAGAGGGGGATATGACTGAAACATTCAAGTACCTCAGGGGTATAAACAAGGTACAGTACAAAAGGGTAACATTTTTCAGAAAAAAACATGTACAAGTGTAACCCCTAGATGGCGCTATCCCAGGGGCTACTACCCCTGCCTGATTTGCCACTAACAGGTTGAGGGGCCTGGATCCAATGGCGGGTGCCTCCACCCAGAGGTCAGGGTTTGCAATAGTTAAACTAACTTGGTCACAGCCCTCTGGGACACTGCAACCCCCTTTCTTCCCACTAGTGGCCCACAATATATCAAATTACCTTCACAGTATACACTTACCCCCAGGATTGGTTCCGGCACTGGGACCTCCTGTGAAATGAGATACAGTGCAACAATCACAGTACAGTACTTTAACATAGACAAATACCTCAGGCAGTATAACTTTGCTGAAACAAGCAGCTCTGATTTATTTAGGGGATATAACAAGGACAGGGGGAAATCAGGTTAATTAGCTTATCACTCTAATAATCTACCTATGGCTCTGTGCACAGGCCTATCCCTATCAGTTACTGTCCCTGGGTACCCAAGCCCTAGTGGCTAGTCCAAACCGTGGCAGCTGGTAGGGCCCTTTCACACAGAGAAAAGGAAAATTAAACAGTCAGCAGTACAGTAATTCCATTTGGATTTAATGTGGCAATTCAACAGGGAGCGACCCTGAATTAGTACTCACGACCTCCAAATAAGATAGGGTCCTTCAATATCAGCAGGGCTACTCTTGAGCTCAAAGAGACTCTTCACACATTTATATGGTAAAAAAAAAAAGAGAGTACTAATTACTGCACAATACCCGGGAGAACACACAGCAGATTCAGTTCCTGACAGACCGAGTGCAATTCAATAATTTCTCCAGTCTTCTACAGGGTGAGCCTGGTTTCTACTCTTCAGAGATCCTTTGATTCTTTTCACAGGACGGATTCAGTCCTAACAAGCTGCAGACGGAACTCTGGGCGCCACACGTTTTTTGACTAAAACTGCACTGAAAAAGCACAGGGCTCCTTCCTTCTTCACTGCCAAAGCTCAACTGAAACTCCAACCCGACAAAACCGGCACTTCCTTTGAGTTCCTCCCAGTTCTTGACTGGATTGGCTGTCACTCACAATAGACTGCTGCTGTGGTCAAAAAGGTGCTGAAGTCTAAACTACATCTCCCAGAGTCACTGCTCATACAATCCTCTTGTGGCTGGCTCAGATTATGAGTCCAAGTTCTGATTCGTCCAAGGCACCATTTTAGAGCTAGCTTACCCCACACTGATTGGTCCAGTTCAGCAGTTCAAAACTAGAATGGGGAACTAGCAGACACAGTTCTGACTGCAAAGAAAGCAGGTTAGACAAACTGTAATTTCATTATTACTCTAAATAATTTCTGGCAAACAGTTACATCTTTCAGATAGGTTCCTTTGCACTCCTAGTGACTGCAAAATGAAGTGAATTGGCAGCAGCTCAGTGGTACTCAGAGAAGCACACAGTCCCCCATACAAACTAATTATGTCTGCAAGCAGACAGCTCTTAAAGGGACAGTACCAGAGGTTCTAAAAACACTCACTGATAAATGGCTTAAATGCCAAACACCATTCAGGCTTGGAGCATTCAAGCAAGCTCCTGGAAGTCTTTTGGGAACCCCCATTTGCAGGGGGGTTACACAAGAACAAGGGGGCATGAGATGAAACTGGAGTGAGGTAGGCTCAGGGGCAATGTATGGAAGTACTTTTTTACAGTTCCATGTTATAACGGCGAAAATGGAAAGGCGACTGGCATAACAGTGAATACATTTCGCCAAATCCAAAATCCACTACACAGCCACCACAGCAAGCCCCATTACAGCGACGGTACTACACAACACACTACCAAGACAACATAAACTAACATTTGATGCGATAGGCTATGCCCCCCACATCCACCTTTGTGGGGGGGAAGCTCCCCGCACCCCCTATATTAATTTAATCAACTCTGGTGGGCAGACTCTGGGGAAGGGAATACCGGGAGGGGCTACCACAGATTGGGCACTACAATCGGGGGAACCAGGGGGCACAAAACAAAAAAAAATCCAACAGCCATCGCAAGTCACAAAAACATATACCTGCAGGCAATCCCACACCTGGGACCATCGGCATTCCAAGCGGTGGCCAGATCCACCATTCCAGGCAACTGGCTTGGCAGTAGCAGGCTTCATTTCTATATTTAACCAACATGACTATACCCTTCCTCGTCATTCACCCTCGATGTTCCGATCCTCTCATCGCTATTCCTCCCTCGCTAAGCTCTCACAGTAGCTATTCTGTCAGGCACGCAAATTGAGTCCCTCATATTTGAGTCACCCAATTTGATTCGCCCATATGATGGGATACCCTCTTTTACAGAAAGAGCGGTGGATGGTTCGAACAGCCTCCCGAAGGAGGTTGTGGGGACAAAAATGGTTAAGAAATGCAAAAATGCATGGGATAGGAAAAAAGGGACCCTAGCGATAGGGAAGAAAGGATAAACCACAGACAAACTAAGGTCCTTGGTTTTTTAAACTGATAGGCAGATGGACAGACTAGGTGGGCCACACAGTCCTTATCTGCTAGCAACTTCTATGTTTCTGTGTTTCTATGTAATGGGGCCAAAACACTCATTTACTGTATCAAAAAAAGGCAATCTTTGGGAGGGAGGAGTCTGAGTAACATAAACTGCTGTTTTAGGAAAGGGTTAAAAAATGATTATGTTTGAGCAGGCATCTACTGTATGTATTCATGTGCAGCACATTTATAGGTTTGTTTTCTCTGTTTGTTTTTACGTGCAGTTTGTACCCTGTGGGGCGCAATGAATCTTCAAAAGGTGCCGGATAATTTTACTTGACCTTGCCTTACTAGTTTCCATTCATTAAGCAAATACATTTTAACTGATTGCAAGTGATATGCAAGGTGTGTGTGTATCAGTATAGCACTGCAGTTTAGGGCTCTGAGCTGAAAACCTAAAGACTTGGGTTTGAATCCCATCAGCTCCCACTTGCATATTGTGTGATCCTGAGCAAGTCACTTAACTTCCTTGTGCTCCCAGGTTGCACCTAGAAACAAGCTTCAGCTTAATGTGCCTTTCCTGGTTAAACAATTTCCCCTTTCCCTCTAAGCTTAAATAATGAAATTTTTTGGACAGTTTGGGGTGTTTATTTCTCAACATTCCAGGTACTTATATATAACATAAAAGGGCCTTCAAGGGGTGTTTGTCATGGTATCAGAGAGGCCAAGCATGAGGTTTGGGTGAGAGTAGTGTGAAGTGAAGCCGATCAGTTCTGGCCACCCTACCTGATACATAAAGCCTCTTACATGGGTCATTCCACCACCCTACCCTGATACATGGAGCCTCTTAAATGGGTCATTCCATCACCCTACCCTGGTACATAGAGTCTCCCTTACATGGGTCATTCCACCACCCTACCCTGATACATGGAGCCTCTTACATGGGTCATTCTACTACCCTACCCTGACACATGGAACCTCTTATATGGGTCATTCCACCACCCCACCCTGATACATGCAGCCTCTTACATGGGTCATTCCACCACCCTACCCTGATACATGCAGCCTCTTGCATGGGTCATTCCACCACCCTACCCTGGGACATGCAGCCTTTTATATGGGTCTTTTCGCCACCCTACCTTGATACATGGAGCCTCTTACATGGGTCATTCCACCACACTACCCTGATACATGCAGCCTCTTACATGGGTTATGCCACCACCCTATGTTGATATATGCAGCCTCTTACACTGGTCATTCCATCACCCTACCCTGATACATAAAGCCTCTTACATGGGCCATTCCACCACCCTACCCTGATAAACAGAGCATCATATATGGGTCATTCCATGAAATGGTTGTGCTAGTGTACTTAGTGCATAAATTTAAAAATAGTCACTTCAGTCATTACAAATGAATTTAAAAGGTGGCCACAAGTATATACACTATACATTACATTATTTGAGAAGCCCAGGTACATCCACTTTATGTTTTTTTTTTAAGTTCAGCTCCGAAATATCTCAGATTTCTATCAGCAAATAGTGACAGGCAAGACCACAGTATGTTCCGCTGCTTCTATGCAGTCTTTTTGTCTAGTTGCTTTTCAATAAAGTTGTTTTGAGAGCTACCTCTGGTGTTGTCTTTTATTGGTAAAAGCATTTTTGACCCTGGTTTTAAATTCATATAAAATGTCTCGCTGGCATTGGCATTGGCATTGGTAGTGTCGGAGTTAGAGACGCATAATAGGAATGGCAGTGAAGCATTGAAGTGACGTCAACCCCACCCCCACCCTGTAGAGGTGCATTGGGGTGTGCCTTTGGGTTGTCAGCTATAATGCTCATGCTATTGTACCTCACCCTACCCTATAGACACTGACAAATGTTGTGGTGTGCTTTGGGGTCTTTGGGTGTTATACTTACCCCATTCCATAAGGAAATACACTGAGGTGGGTGCAGTATAGGAGATGGGGGTGAACTTTGTGGCTAAACAGTGCAAGGCACACCACAATGCCTGTCACTGGCTGCAGGGTGGGGGTGGGGTGGAATGGCATGAGCATTACAGCCGATGATCCCAAGTCACACCCCTGACGCCTGTCAGTCTCTACAGGGTGGGGTGCTACAGTTGGAAACCCTAACCCCATAGGCGTGCATTGGTATTTTCACTCCAAATTTTCAACATGGGCTTTTTGTGAGCCCACCTCATGAAAAGCGGCACAATAAATTTGTTAGCTGAAAGGTGGTTTTGCACAGTGGCTATGCCATTTGGCGACACAGGGATGAAAACACATTTTGGGCAGGATGTGGAAAATGACAACTGTATTGTTCATGAGGAGGCATAAAAAAATGGCAACATTGAAAATCTGGAGTGAAAATATGAAAAATTGATGAAGTCATGAGCATGCATAGAAACTGTCCAATACAGGTCCGTAACCCAATTATTTTTGGTAGTCTGTTAGCCAGATTTTTAACATAGGAATTTTGAGACCTCCCCTCATGAAGAGTGGCGCTGTGATTTTGTTAATCTGTCCCAAAAGTTGATTTCCCACAGCAACCACGCCATTATGCGCCACAGGCGCAGAAACACATTTGGGCAGGATGTGAAAAATGACAGCTGTCCTGTTCATAAGGAGGTGTGAAAAAATGGCAGTGTTGAAAATCTGGCATGGAAATATTGCAAATTTGCAAAGTTACATGGGTGCGTGGAAACTGCTCAATACACGGTTATAACACAGTCATTTTATGAACTTTCGGCACCAAATTTTCAACATAGGCATTTTAGGACCTCTGCTCATGCACAATGTCACCATCATTTTCTCAAACTGAAACTCAAACTGTCCTGAAAACTGATTTCACACAGTGACCGTGCTATTCTGCCCCTAACGTGTGAAAACACATTTCAGCCAGGATATGTAAAATGTTAGCTGTACTGTTCATCAGGAGGTGTGGAAAAATGCCAATTTTGAAAATCTGGAGTGAAAATATTACAAATTCACGAAGTTACGAGCGTGCATGGAAACATAGATACATAGATACATAGACAGTGTCGGCAGATAAGGGCCTATGGCCCACCCAGTCTGCCCATTTGAGCTTGTAAGTTCAGTTTATGTTTTCCTAAAAGTCTGTTGACTCTTACCCCTGACCTCCAGAACTCCTTTATGTCTATCCCATGCATTCTTAAATCCCGTGATTGTTTCAGCCCCCACCACTTCCTCTGGCAGGGTGTTCCACTTGTCCACCACCCGTTCTGTGAAGAAATTCTTCCTCACGTTTCCTCTGAATCGTCCTCCCTCCAACTTCATCCCATGCCCTCTAGTCCTGGAACATCTTTTTTGCTTAAAAATAGTGTATTCCTGCACCCTGTTCCTCCCTGTAAGGTACTTGTATGTCTCTATCATATCCCCTCTCTCCCTCCTCTCCTCCAGGGAGTACATATTCAGTTCCTTCAACCTGTCCTCACAGGACTTGTAAAGTAATCCATGTACCATCTTTGTTGTCCTCCTCTGAACCTTCTCTACCCTGTCTATGTCCTTACGTAGGTAAGGTCTCCAGAACTGTACACTGTACTCCAGGTTGGGCCTCACTAGTGTCTTGTATAGTGGAATTATGACCTCCATTTTCCTGCTGGTGATGCCCCTGCCAATGCATCCCAGCATCCTATTTGCTTTACCTGCTTACTTGTCACACTGTTTCCCTACCTTGAGGTCATCAGAGATGATAACCCCAAGATCCCTTTCCTGCTTGGTGCATGCTATACCCTCACCCCCCAACTGATATATTGTGCCAGGGTTTTTGTGCCCCATATGCATTATCTTGCACTTCTTTGCATTGAATTTCAACTGCCAAACCACAAACAGCACAACGCACGCTCATAAAACAGCCATTTTTGGGATTTTTTTCACCAAATTTTCAACATTGGCTTTTTGACAGCCCCCCTCATTAACAGTGGCACTGTCATTTCGTTGCTCATTCCCAAAAGGTGATTCCACGCAGTGACCACGAAATTACCTTTCGGTATGGAATAACGCCATGACAGTGACTGAGTTCATGAGGAACGGTGCCAATAACCCCATGCTGAAAATTTGGTGCAAAAATAACAAAAAATGCCTGAGATATGCACCAAAAATGAAAAAACCCTATTTATGCCACTATACAGCTTACCGGCATTTCTTCAGTTTGCGGTCGGCTTTGAAGAGTGCAGATGTGTTCCCGGTCCACTGAAGATTGTGGTGCCAGAGTCGGAGTAAGTATGGGGTGAGGGTGTGTGTGGGGAGGCAAGGTGCACAGAAGGTGGGCGTGGGTTGTGGGGAGGGGGCAGGGAGATGGCGAGGACCATTTTCTTTTCACAGGGTTTAAACAAACAAAAAAAAAAACATTGCGGGATGGTTTTATTTTTTCAGGGATTTAGCACACTGGAGTGGTCTCCCAGTGTGCCACCTAAATGTTTTTGGGGGATGCTGTAGCCGACGGGGATTGGGCATCCTCATTGGCACACTCACAGCGGGGGGGACAAGAGCCGAGGGGGATTGGGCACCCTCCCTTGGCACTTAAAAAATGGGGGATGCATTATGCCGATAGGGAGTGGGCTCCCCCGTTGGCTCATACATTGGGGCAGGGCATGCCGACAGGCGGATTGGGTACCCCCTAAAGTCGGCATTATGGCAGGCAGTGTGCTGCCATGCTAAATTTTTTTCCACCACCAGAGAAAGCAATTCGGGAGGTCCGCTGCTTATGATGAGCTTTGCTTGCATTGCAGCGGACCTTTCCTTAGATGTGCTCGCCACATTATGTATGCATGGTGTGGCGCTCGCATGCAGGCTTACTGGGGAATGAGGGATGCACCTACTGATGCATGCCCTGCATTCATCCAACAGTGACCGTGCCTCCAAATCTGCTACAACCGCAATATGTTGGCTGCGCATGTGTGAGCCAACTGCATGCCCTACACTGAAACTGGCTGGCTCCCACTCCATCTTAGAGCACAATACCAAACCTGCCTACTTCTGAAAAGAGTGCTTCTTGGGCTTACCTCCCCTGCACTGGGCTGCCTCTTTACACCGGCAGTTTTCACCAAATCAACTAAAAGCATTGCTACTGATAGACTGGTTATTCCCTTCAAAAGGACAAAACTTGCCCAGAACTCCATCCTGTACCAAGGACCAAAATGGTACAATGAGCTACCTGCTGCCCTCAAAGATACATCCAAGACTAGTATCTTCAAATCTGGGCTTAGATTCCTTCTTGACACAAAAAAGAACTGTGCTTGTCTGCACTAATGTGGCAGGATTTCAGTCACCCAACCCCCCCTTATATCTCCTCAACCCCCTCCTTCCTCTCTCCCTCCCCAGTTGAAGCCCACTCGGCTGACAATGCACTTCTTCAATGACGATGCCATCCCTGGTTGACCTCCTTACCCCTTCCTCCTAGACTGACATACAAACTAGTGACCTACAGGGCTGAACCCTATTTGACCCTATCCTCTTTAACCTATCATTGGATGTATATAATACTAACATACTATTTGCCAGCAGATTAGGCCTTACGGTCTATCGAGTCTGCTCGAACCTCAGATTCCTAGTTGTGTGCCGAAGCCCCCCCTTGTGTTCCAGAAACCCCTATCATCCATTCCCACCCCCCCGGGCCAGGCCATCATCTGATACATCCACTTTCTGTGTCTGTCCCACCCTCTCTTGAAGCCCTCCACTGTGGATCTCTGAACCAGTTCGCCAGGCAGTGCATTCCAAGGGTCCACCACCCTCTCAGTGAAAAACCTCCTCCTCTTTCCCCCCTCACCCTTCCACCTTCCAACTTCAAACCATGCCCTCTGGTGATACCTCCCTGCTTTAGTCTAAAGATCCCTTCCATGTTTACGCTATTTATTCCCTTGAGGTACTTGAAGACCTCAATCATGTCCCCCTGTCTCTCCTCTCCTCCAATGAAAACAGGCAGAGCTCCTCAAGTCTGTCCTCATACGTCAAATCCCGTAGCCCTCGTATCATCTTAGTTGCCCTCCTCTGTACTCTCTCCATGAGCTGTATGTCCCTCTTCAAGTGTGGTCTCCAGTACTGTACACAGTACTCAAGGTGTGGTCTAACCAGTCCATTGTACAGCGGCAGAATCACTTCCTTGCTCCTAGAGGTGATCCCCCTTACGATGCATCCCAACATCCTGTTTGCCTTGCTAGCTGCTCTCTACACTGCTCAGAGTTATTACATGCATCCACCATGACCCTAGGTCTTTCTCCCTATTGAGGCCTCCAGCGCCTCCTCCGAGGCGATCTGTGTTTAGGTTTCCTGCCCAAGATGCAACACCTTGCACTTGGTGACATTGAAATTTAATTTCCATGTGTGAGCCCAGCTTCCAGGGTGTCCAGGTCCCTTGCAGGGCTAACCTCCCTCTTCTCCTCAACTACTGCTCCCATCTTGGGTCATCAGAAGAGACTCATTTCACACCCTATACCCTCCCTGATGTCCGATATGTATACATTAAACAGGATCGGACCCAGGACCGTGCCCTGCGGTACCCCACTACCAACCTCTCTAGGGTTCGAGAGCTCCCCACAGACCACTACTCTCTGGGTGCGTCCAGCTAGCCAGTTTTCAATACATCTGACCATCAAAGGGCCTACTCCTAACCCCATCAGTTTCTCCACCAGACCATTGTGGGGGACAGAGTCAAACGCCTTGCTGAAGTCCAAGAATAATACACCCACAGGCTTTCCCCTGTCCAGTTCTGATGTTACCCATTCATAGAACTCCACAAGATTGGTTTGACATGATCTACCTGGCACAAACCCATGTTGCCGACTATCCAGACCTCCCACCTCCTCCAAGTACACCCCCAATTGTTCCTTTAGTATACCCTCCATTAATTTTCCCACCACCGAGGTCAAACTGATGGGTCTATAGTTACCTGGTACTTCCCTCGACCCCCCCTTTATGGATTGGCACCACATGTGCATCTCGCCAATCCCTAGGTACCCTCCCTGTCTCAAGTGACCTGTTGAAGAGCTCCGCCAGAGGTGCAGCCAGTATGTCCGCCAATTCCCATAGTATTCTCGGAGGAATGCCATCCGGCCCAGGAGATTTGTCTTTCTTTAGGGCCTTGAGGGCTAACCACAGCCTTTTGGCAGAGATAGCATCATCCGTCCCCTCCACCTTACTGGCCTCTTTATCTTTATCCAGATGTGACACCCCTGAGGTTCCTCTCCCTCCCTCTTGCTCCATTTCTGTTGCTCCCCTAATCCCACTCACTGCTGCTTCTATCCCCATCATGCCTTACTTTGTAGATATCCCATCCCCCTCCCTAGTGAACACAGAGGCAAAGTACTCATTAAATACCTCTGCCTGGTCCCTCACCTCTTCCACCCACCCTCCTTCTGATCTCAATCTGCTGAGATGGCCCTTAGTAATGTCTTGGTATTTGAATGCCTGTGTAACTGTTTATCTTTTTTCTGTAAATACTGTTACATTTGTAATGTTTGTACAAAAATGGCTTGGAACCTTTGAAAATGAGTCCTGAATTCAAAGGTATTAATCCTAAACTGAAATAAATAAATACATAAATAAATTTAATGAATAAATCTATGGCCCGGATATTCAGACTGCACCACAAAGTAGCGCAATAGCAGGAGCAGGCACAAGTGCACTGCACCCCTGCACAACATGCACAATATTCAAACACAGCGCAGGCCAAGGTTCAACTGAATATCGTGCCAATTGCACCATGGTGCAACCAGGGATGTGCAGTGGAGCAGGGCTGATGCGCAGTAGCACAACTAGGGATGCGCAGTGGAGCAGGGTAATAGCGCAGTAGCACAACCAGGGATGCGCAGGGACAAGGACAGGATGCAGGGGTGCACCACCCATGGAAGCCATGGGCGGAGGAGCACACAGCAGGCCAGACAGTACCCCGCAACCCATGAACTGCACAACCAGTGGTGAGCTGGATGGACCACCAGCCCATGAACACCAGCACCGAATCCACAGCCAGGGCATGGTGCCGCAGCACACCCCCCTCGCAAGCAGTGACCGCAACACAAGGAGGGCCAGCCACCCAGTGCCACCCCATCCCACCAATGCAGAGCATACCCTGTACAGTGATTCCCAGACACCCGGCCCAGGAACAGCGCCCAACAGTGCATGGCACCGAATGCATGCCACCACCCCCACCATGACAATGCAACGCTGTGCACCATGGAGCCATGAATGGCAGTCCCACTGTGAGCACCCCGCTGTGGGCAGCACCAGCCATCGACGTAACAACTGCAGACACAGTGGCACCCTGCACGGCCCCCCCCGTGGCACAGCAGAGAGGTTGACCCTGTGTCGGTAACCAAGGGACCCTGCATGCGACAAGGCCTGCCCTGGACCCCACCACCAGCAGGACAGCACCCCACACACCCACCCAAGCACACACCCTGTCCCAGCACTGGCCCCAACAGCCAGCACAGCCACCCACAGTGGTACATGGAGGCATGCACCATACAGGATGCAACACAGGGCCCGGACAAACACCCACCATGACCCAAGGGCACCCTGACACAGGGCCACAATAGCGGGGCAACAAATGCCACTGGCGTGCGACCACTGATGCTGTGTACCCATGGTCTGCACCCCACCATGGCACAGGTGTACCAACCATCCTGCACATGCACCATGAAGCCATCCGCCACCAGCATGCGGCTGGAGCACAAGTGACAGACATCTGAACACAGACACCAGCGACTGCATGGAGGGGAACAACAACAGCATAGGCCACAGTGCCACCCGTGGCAGACGTGCACTATACCGGCGACAGGAGGCAAGCCGCCATTGCGCCATGGCCAGAGGGTGGCCAGCATGGACAGCCACCAATGACATGCCAGCAGACCGTGCATACCACAGACATGCAAGGAGGGCCAACTGCAAGGGCCATGGACATACTGAATGGGGTGCCAGGGACACAGCGCATGCACCAGGGAACACTGCACAGAGGCATCCAGTGCACACGGAACAACACACATACCACAGACAGGGATTGAGTCCCCCACCCACCCACACCATAGGTGGGTCCCTGCCAGACACACACACACACGCCCAGGCCTGCACCACCCCCAACGCCATGCACACCACTGCAGCCAAGCACCATAAGCCCACTGCAAATCAGAGAGCACCACAGTTGTCATAACAAATATGTCTGTATTTGAGTAGTGAACAGTACAAAAAACAGCAAAACAAACTATTTACAATGTCGGGGAGGAGGACCACATACCAGGTGGGGGTGGGCATGGGGCAAGGGTGTACAACAGGGAGTGGGATGAAGGGGTGTGAGGGTAACTCCAGGGGGTAAATGTCCAACAGGGGAGTAGTGGGCCTAACGTCGACCACTCTCCCCACTACGATCTCAGTGACTCCTCCTGTGCCGCCTTCCTTCGCCCCGTTCCATCCATTGGAGCAGCTCCAGGATGGCCCTTGCCAGCTGCAGAAGCTCCTGAACACTCTGTTCTAGGTCAGTCCAGCATTGTCCACCTAGGACAAGGGAGCAGAATCATTACGCGTGACTGGTCAGACCCCTGCAGCCCACCCAATGTGCACAGCATACAGCCGTGGGCCACTTCCCTGTGATGGCATGCGACCACCCACAGTGTCCGTGCCCACATGACCCACCTACTCAGGCACCCACAGCCATGTGGAACACTGCACACACCCACCGCCCATGTCCCGCACAGCACCACCATGGCCATACAGTGACATGGCTATGCGGTGCAAAGGTAATGGCACAGCCATGTACCCAGTGCACACACGGCCCACCTGCAACTCCCACCCACACACGCAGTGCCACAGGACAGTGCTGAGTGCACCGTGTGGTGTGCATGGCAGTGGGGCCAAGTGCTGGTGGCCACACCCCGCCACCACCCCTGCAACCCAGCATGCACAGATGTAAGGGGAAACATGGCACTCACCTGCATCCAGGCCAGCAGGGCATTGCTGGCCCATGGCCCCTCCAACGTGTCCTGGCTGCATTGGTAATGCACCCACTCAGACCTGCTCTGCCTGTTCTTGAGCCAGCCTTGCCCTACAGTGCTCCTCCAGGCCTAGGGTGCAAACATGGAGAGGGAAACATCAGTACAAGCCAGTAGCAAAGCCCCTCTGGTGTGTGCATGCCCTCATAGCCCAGCCATGATGCAACCCCACCACAACCACCACCACCACCCCCACTAGACGGCCCCCACCCCCTGTGGGGTGGACCTATGCACACCGCGATACCCGGACAGACGTACACTACCAGTGTTTGGATGAAGCACCTACCTGACCATGGCACGGTGCCTTGCCGGGCGCATGTCTGCAGACGCCGCAGTCGGTCAGGGTCCCGCTGCTGTTGGTCGCCATACCGGTGGCGACACTGCTCCGCTGTCCGGCCAATCCCAGTTGCCTCCTCCAGGCCGTCAGACACCTCCTGCCACACAGCAGTATGTGGCCTGTTTAGGGGATCCTGCCCAAATAGGGTGCCAGCATGTGGCTTAACTAGGGCCACCAAGTTGGCCAACTCAGTTGCACTCCACACCTGCGCTCTTCTATGAGGCATTCTGCAGTTGGTATCGCAATCAAAATGGCGCTCTGTTGCACACGAGCCCCACTTGTGGAGGCAGTGTGGTGCTGCACTGCCAGGCCCTATCGCGCTGTCACTGAACTGTGCGATAGGGGTGCACCCATGCAGACGTATGGCGCCTAGGGGGCCAAGGTCGACCGCAGGGTCAAGGGTCTGTCCACGTACGGAGCACCACAGTGCTACTGGGATGCCCTGCATGTAGCATGGTAGGGTGCTTGTGTGTGATGCCCTGCAGTGGCCTACCGCGCTGTGGCTCCATGGTGCCTACGGCGCACCAAGGCACGAGCACCACATGGGCGAACAGCACACTAGCGCCACAGGCACAGTGGTGGCCATGCACTGCACTGCCTCCCATGCACAGCATGTCAGCAGCACCACATGTGTCAGTGTCAGCACCCCGGGCATGCGCCGTGCGGTGATGATTGCGCACATCACAGTGCTGCGCCATAGCCTGAGCATGCTCACCAACATTGCGCAAGGCACAACAGAGCGATATTCAGCCAGCATATGCAAATCAGCTCATTAGCCATTCCACGGCACAACTATTGCATTAGCATCCACTTACAGTTTCGCCTCACCTCATTTGCATGCGTTGCGCTATGTAAATGCGACATGGGGCTGCAGAGAACATGGTTAGGTATTGCAGTCTATTGTGGTGTGTTCCATGCTGTTGGGATGTGGGACTGTGGTTTGTGAGGGCTGAATGGGACTGCATAGTCCAAGGTAACACCTGTCATTCCCACAGGCTCGAGCATGACCGAATGTGAGGAAGAGGAGGAACAGGGACGGGGGAGAAGGAAGAGGCCCAACTTCACCAGGGCAGAATCAGATGCCCTGTTTGAGGCATATCTTGACAGGGAACTGCTGCTCAGCGGACAGTGAGGAATGCCACAGGCCCATGCTGCGGCGTGGGGTGAGGTGGAGTGTGCCGTGAACCAGCATGGCAGCCACCAGCAGTCCATGCAGGAGTGTAAGAAGAAGGTCGGCACGGACAGGAGGAGGAGTAAAGACAAGGTGGCTGCCATCAGGGCTGCACGTGCTGCCACCAGTGGAGACCAGCCGGATGTACCATGCCTGATGCCACAGGAGGAGCAGGTGGCTAGCAGCATGCGGCATTGTGCCATCAAGGGCATTCCTGGTGGTGGCTTCCAGATGGGGGGCAGCCCATCACTGCATGGTAGGTCCTGTGCTGTCACTGTGTGGGTGGTGGAGGGAATTCCACAGGGCAGGGCGGAGCCACTAATGCTAATGTGTTCCCTTACAGCTCCTGAGCGTCTACATGGGTCAGCGGTGGTGGGTGTGTCCACCGAGGGGGATGCCCTGGACACAGAGGATCACCCATCCACCTCCACAGATGTCCGAGGGACTGGACAAGTGCATATCTGCACATCTGTCTGGACTGATGAGGGTGGGGCAGGTGCGAACAAGGCCCTTCCTGTGTCCACATGTGACAGTGTCCATGGTCTTCAGTGTGCTGGGACACAGATTGGTGCCAGATCCAGCACCGATGATGATGGACCACACGTCCAAGTGATACATGTGGGACACAGGAGGGTCCCACAGCAGGCAACCGCACGGGTGTTGCCATGGGTGGTGCCACCATGGTGGCCTGCGTAACAACACAGTCCCAGCCTGTGCCTGTATGCCCCAGTGGGGCAGCACTGGTGTGTGTCCAGGGTGGTGGGGTTGTTGTGGCCGCTGCAGCAGCGACAGTGAGCCCTGGTGATCGGCAGCCGGAGGGGCAGCACCAGCAGTCGGCCAATGGGGACAGTGTTGGGGGGGGCGATGGCAGTGCACTGTGTGTGGACATGCCATGGAATGGCTCTGGTGTGCAGCGCCCATTGTCAAGGGGTGTTGGCCAGCAGGGCCAGGAACACCACGAGGGACAGCATGCCAGACCGGCAGATGACCTCTTTGATGAGCACAGCCATCTACTCCAGGCTTCAGTAGATCAGCAAATGCGGCTTGTGACGCCAGTGGATGCACTCAGTGCGGTTCTGCGCCAGGCAGAGGAGTGGCGCAGCAGGGACCACAGTCTGCTCCTGGAAGAGATGGCCTGGCAGTGGGCAGATGTGACCACTGCCATTGACAAGCAGACCAATGCATTGACAGCTGTCATGGCCACATTGGGCACCCAGTTCGGTGCCCAGCCGCCACAGACACCGTGGAGTGTCATGTCCACCCCCCATTCCCAGCACTGTGCGACACCTGTTATGTCGACACCGGGTTCAGCTGTGTGCATACCGAGCACGCTTGGCACAGGCATGTTCAGTGGGCCGCAGACCCCTGCGCGAACACGGTCGTGTTCACATAGCGTCACCCCTGGGGAACCGTCGGTGCCACCCCATGAGGCCAATGGTTAGCCTGGCATGGCTGGCAGGTTTCAGCAGGGCCTTCCATGCATCCGTGGTGGCCGTGGTACTGTGCCGTGTGACTGACCTGTCTCCCTCCATGGCCACTGTCTGCCGCTGCCCTGTGTGCAATGTGGTGTGCATTGTGCAATGCACGGGTGGGGTGCCCGGCCCTGCACACACATGGTCCCTGCGCATACCCTCCCAGCTGCTGGCCACTGTGGCATGTGCATGATGATGCCTGCATTGTGCTGTCCACCAGTGTGCAATGGTGCCCAGTGTCTGAGGCATGCACAGTGACGGCCACTGGGCATGGTCGTGTGTGGACCTGTGTGGGGGTGGGGGTGGCTGTTGGGGTTGGCATGCCTTTTACCCCTTGTGCATGTCTTGTGGTGTGTGTGTGCACATGTCATGTTCTGCCCTGTCCATCCCTGATGCCGTGTGTGGTGCAACACTCAGACCCATTCCATTACCGCTGTCCACCCCTGGAGTCCTGCCCTGCCTGTCTGTGGGCTTTGCCCTTGCCCTTGGTGGTTGAGCATGACCCCGTGACCTACCTGTGTTGTCCAAAGTGCTCTTTTGTAACGGTGTCCCAGTCCAGCTGTAACATCCAGATCAGGCGGGGATCTCTTCGCCCAGGGGGTGGCTGCCTTTCACCAGCTGGACCGGCATCCTCATCATCCCCACTGCTGTTCCCCTCTTTGACCTCTACGGCTATCCCACAGTGTGTGTCCATGTTGTGCAGGATACAGCAGGCCAGGAATAGCCTGCAGGCCTTCGAGGGGCTGTACTGTAGGACACCTCCTGATGTGTCCAGGCACCAGAACCGTGCCTTCAGCATCCCGAACACCCACCCAATGACTTTCCATGTTGTGGCATGTGCTTCATTATACTGTAGCTGCGATAGGGTCATGGGGTGCCAGTATGGTGTGAGCAGCCAGGGACGTAGCAGGTAACCACTGTCACCTGTGTGTAGAGGGTGGACATTAGAATGGTGGTCTGTGTTGCTATGCCATGGGCCAACAAGGCTGGTACCCATGGCACCTCTGACTATGCACCCCCCCACGTCTGCTCATGTCATCCTGTATGATATGCATACTCACCTACTAAATGGCCAGTGGGGATGTCCCCACTCTCAAACCTGTGGAACAGTGCACCCCCATCATGTGCTCCCCCAGGGTGCGTGGCACAGATATTGGTAATGCACCCCCTGACATCGCACACCACCTGGCAGTTTATGCTTGTGTAACCCTTGCAATTGATGTAAGCCACACCCTCTGGGCCAGGTGGCGAGTGGATGGCCACATGGGTGCAGTCAATGGCCCTGAGCACACCAGGCAACCGTGCTACTCTGTGGAACTCCTGTATGTGTGCTGCGTGCTCCGCCTGTGTGCTGTGGAAATGGATGTACTCCGCAGCATGTGGCAGCAGTGCGCTGAGGAACTGTGTGAGTAGGCATGATGCGGCCAACTGGGTTATACCTGTCATGTCCCCTGTTGGTCTCTGGAAGGTGCCCGTGGCGAGCAGGCACATGACGGCTATCACCTTTGTCTTCACTGACTGAGCATGGCTTCATCATGTGGGTGCCTGCATCTCATCACTGCACAGCTCACAGAGCTGCCTCAGGATTGCCTGGTTTAGGTGGTACCGGGCCACAATCTCTGTGTCAGAGTACTGTTCGAAGCTGGTGCAGGCTCGGTACTGTCTGTTCTGGGCATACCGCCGACATGCCCTTCCATGGCCGTGCCTCCCTGCTGCCTGTCTTCTCACACCCCTCATTACCATCTGGAAGGTGGCGCTGGCCATGTCCCTGGCTGTTGTTCCCCCTGCAGGTGGCTGTTGTCCTGTTCCCCCTGCTGTCCATTACTGATGCTCCCCCTGCACTGGGTACCCCTCTGGCCTTTGACTGTGGCTGTCCTGCCTCCTGCCACTGCCCTCAGTCCACTGTGGCACTCCACGCCCTTTGCTGCACAGTGGCACAGGCACACCCACTCCTACCTTATCTATGGCTCAGTTCTGGTGAGCCCTGTCCTGCTCCTACCCAGTCCTGCGCACTGCTTCCTTCTATACCACCCTGGCTGTCTGTCACCACGCTCCCACCTGTGGCTTCCCTTTTGTGTTCTTGCACCCCTCTCTTGCTCCCTTTTATTTTGGATCATTTCTGCTGTCTCACAACTTCCACTTGTTCCACTATTGCACATGGCGCATGCTGTTGATTCTAACCCCAGTAATGCTCAGAATATTCATAACTTTGTGCAGTCAGCCTGGTGGGTTGGACTGCCCGGAGACATGGAACACATGCAAATGATGGAATTCTTTGCACGTGAGCATCTTTCACATACTGCTTCTGTCAACTGTAGCCCTTCAGATTTTTCTCTCCACCTGAAAGTCTGGTTGCTCGGAGTCTCTGTCGCCCTCTTTCGCGTGAAGAAGATAGAAAAAATCACCAAAATCATAAGTATATTTAGTTTCTTTTACTGCTTCGACTAATTGTTAGTTTACATCTAGTTTATTATTTAAATAGTTGTTTTTCTCGGTTCCTCGTGGTTCGGCATAACCGTGAGGGATCCGAGTTAGTTTAACTTTATTTCAGTTCTCTGACTAAAGAACCTATTCATTATCGCTAATTTTTGGTCCTTAAAAACTTTAGTTGAAACTGCTTTTTATCGGTTACAGAACTGCTGAACTGGTTCACATTTCATTCTCTCTCTCGGTTCCATCGGTTCCTATCGGTTCCGGAACCGACCACAAAAAAAAGGAAAACCTTTTTAAGCTGTTTGAATAACCGCAGCATTTAGCATTTAGCGGCTGGGGTTTTTCATCTTGCTTTTCACCATGACTGAGAAACCTAAGAAGAGAACCGGGGAGCCCGGGTTTAAAAACTGTTTAAAGTGTGAAGATGTGTTTGCCAAGGCAGATAAGCACACTTTATGTGTAGCTTGTCTGGGTTTTGAACATTTGGACCTGGAATGTGAGATATGTAAAACTTTCCCAGAAAAAAATGTTGAAAAGCACCTTGAAAGGCTTAATAAAAAGTTTCCTAGGGGTCCCTCAGGCTCTGACCAGCTGACACCCCAGTCTGTTGTGGTTGAAGCAACAAGTGCTACTACCCCTGCCCCTGATACAGGCGAAAAAGGGGCAAAAAGAGGGAAAGAACTGGCGGACTCTCTGGTTTCCTCAAAGAAATTAAGGAAACTCAAGCATGCAGAATCCTCCCCTGTTAAACCAGGGACTTCTGTGCAGCTGCCTGTAATGCCTTCAGCTCAAGAGATAGCTCAGGCGTTTAAAATTATTCAGGCTCTGCAAGGTATCATCCTTCAGCCTCCTGCCCCTTCACAGAGTCCCAAGGTTGCTGCTACTGTGTTGCCCCCTGCTCCAAAGGAACACTATTTTGAAGAGGATGAGGAGCCTTATGAGGAGGATGAACCTATCCCTCCAGAGGTGTCCCCTGAGCAGGAATTTGGCTCACCTCCCAGGGTGTCTGAGGATTTGTCCTCCCATTTTTCCTTCGTAAGGAAAATGGCATATGCTTTAGATATTGCCACAACAGAACAAGTGGAAGATGAGGAGGAAATTGAGTACCTTAATATGATGGGTCTAACACCCACAAAGGCCCTCCTCCTCCCAGTATATAAATTTTTCAAGAAGAATGCTATGAAGCTCCTGCAGACCCCAAATTCTATTCCTCCAATTGACAAGTGAATAGATAAAAAATACCAGCTGGACAGGGAGAGAGCTGACTTCCTCTTCTCCCATCCTGACCATCAAGGGGTAATACAGCAAGCTGCCTGTGATAAAGCTAAAGTCCCTCTGTCCTCACATCCACCGGACAAGGAATCCAGAAAATTGGACAGTATGTCCAAAAAGGGCTATTTGTCAGCCTCATTGGCTATGAGACAGGCTACTTTTCAAGCTTATGCTGCCCAGTATCAGAAATCCCTGTGGCAGTCGGTACTGGCAATGTTCATGAAGGCCACCTCACCTTTGTCAGAAGACCTGGCTGAAACTGCCAGTTTTGGGCTAGAGGCGGCCAAGTGCCAATTCCAAATGGCTGCTGATCTAAATGACACTGCAGCCAGATGGATGGCTAACACAATGGCTCAGAGGAGGTTTGCTTGGCTTAGGGCTACAAATCTCACACAGGATACCCAGTCAAAGGCACTGGATTTTCCATTAGAAGGAAATGCACTCTTTGGGGAGTCCACAGTGGCCTATATGAAAAAGGTGGATGAATATAAGGCTACTTATAGAAGTAACTCTGCTAGAGACAGAGCTTCTTCATCCACCAGGCCCTATGGAAAGGGGGGGCTAGGGGTCGTTCTTTCTTGTCAAGACCCTTTTTCCAGCCAGTTGCCATGCCCCAATACCAGCAGTACCCCCCACAGGGCTACTCAAGGGGTAGGGGTAGAAGGGGCTCTAGGTGAGGGGCTCAGGCACAACCTCAACCCCAGCCTAAACAGAACCCCTGAGATGCAGGCCACCTCCTCCCTACCTGTTGGAGGCAGACTGTCCCATTTCCTCCCCCTCTGGTCAACCATCACCACAGACAAGTGGGTGTTGGAGGTAGTGGGCAAAGGTCTGTCTCTGGACTTCAAATTTCTTCCTCAAAAAAAACCCAGGGTTTCCACCTCCCCACCCCTAGCACACATTTCGTTGCTAGAAGCAGAGGTTCAGAAGCTGCTTCAGCTCAAAGCAATGAAACTAGTCCCTGCAACCCTGAGAGGAAGAGATTTTTACTCCAGATACTTCCTAACAACAAAGAAAAATGGGAGTGGCGGCCAATTTTGGATCTCAGAGCTTTAAACAAGCACCTGAAAAAGCCAAAGTTCAAAATGGTAACTTTGACTTGAATTCTGCCAACAATCCAAAAAGGGGACTGGCTGGCATCTCTGGACTTATAGGACACTTATTTCCACATCCCCAAAAAAGAATCTTTCAGGAAATTTCTCAGATTCAGACTCCCATCAGGTCATTATCAGTTTGCAACCCTGCCCTTCGGCCTTTCCTCAGCACCAAAGGTGTTTACAAAATGCCTTGCAACTGTGGTGGCATTTTTTCGAAGACAGGGAGTGACTGTCTTTCCATACCTTGACGACTGGCTGGTGGTGGGAAAATCACCAGAACAAGTCACAACCTCTCTAAAGCTCACACAGGATCTTTTGGAGTCCTTGGGTTTCATAGTAAACCAGAAAAAATCTGTCTTCACCCCTACACAGACTTTACAGTTCATAGGGGCAGAGATCAGTACTCTACAGGCCAGGGCCTTTTTACCATTAGACAGGGTGCAAAGCCTTCAGGCCATAGCAAATTCCTTCAAGTTGCACAGTCAAAAAATAGCCAGGCAATTCCTGCAGCTCTTGGGTCATATGGCTGCATCCACGGGCACAGTGCAGGGTTCCAGGTTTCACATGAGAGACATCCAGTTTCACCTCAGGAATCACTGGAGTCAGAAAAAAGATCCCTTTTCAAAACTCATTCCAGTGACAAGGCCTCTGTTACAAGCCCTCTTGTTGTGGAAAAAGGAATGCAACCTAAGGCAGGGAGTCCCCTTCCAGAAGGAGGATCCTTCACTAGTCCTCACAACAGATGCATCCCTTCTGGGCTGGGGTGCCCATCTAGGGTAGCACACAACTCAGGGTACCTGGTCAGAAGCAGAGTCCCTCCAGCATATAAATCTGCTGGAACTCAGAGCTGTGTGGCTGTCACTAAACATTTTCTCTACACTGGTAATGGGCAAGGTGGTACAGGTCAGAACAGACAATACTACCACCATGTACTACATAAACAAGCAGGGTGGCACCAGATCAGGTCCCCTATGCACAAAAGCCATGACAATTTGGACTCTGACACATTCTCTAAAGGTGTCCCTGCAAGCCATCCATTTGCCAGGAAGAGACAATATTTTGGCAGACTCACTGAGTCGGATCAATCAGTCCCATCACGAATGGACACTGAGCAAGCAGGTGGTGTGGGTAATTTTCAGCAGGTAGGGCATTCCAGAGATGGACTTGTTCACATCCCACCAGAACCACCAGTTGCCTCAGTATTGTTGCAGGCCACCAGCCCAGGGCACAATCCCTCTGGATGCCCTGGTACTGGATTGGTCAGGCAAGTTCCTCTATGCCTTCCTCCCTTTTCTTCTGGTCTTCAGGGTACTGCTGAAGCTCAGATCCCTCTCAGCTTCTCTGATCTTGATAGCTCCAGATTGGCCCAGGCAGCCATGGTACTCTCTTCTACTCTCCATGTCAGTGAGCAAGCCAATAAGCTCATGGGTGTAGGCAGGCATACTCCAAGTACTCCATGGTGTGCAATTTTATTTAAGGAGGGTAGCAAACAGGCTCTGAGATGCTTCCTTTTTCCATGAAAACTAACTAAGAAAATACTGAACCTTTTTGTAATTTTATTCATAGGAGTCAAAACTAGAAGGACTGGTCACTAATACTGCCTTTGCATCCCAAGGACAATACAACTTTACAGGCTCTGGGCTGGTATGTGGGTGTCTTCGGGAGCAATGCATGGCATTTGTTTTTACCCATGCATGGCAACAACCATTGTCAAGAGATACAAAAGTTGTATTTATTGTGCCAAATGAGGCAACAAACACAATATATTGTCTAGATACACTCTAGGGGGGTAGCTCACCCTAACAAGGGGGGGGAAGGGTAGCAGTGAGTCCACTTGGTGTGCAGATCTGAAATCCCTGGTTACACCCCTGAATAAGCTTGCCTCTCAGGCACAATCTTCTAACCTCCAATCAGGGAACATTGCTGTTCCCAAATCTCAAGTCCCTCTACCTCAAGGCATGGCTCTTGAGGAATTAGAGTATGCAGACTTGGACCTTTCTGAAGCTGTATTAAACATCTTGAAAGGTTATAGGAAGCCTTCCACTAGGAAAACGTATTCTGCTAAGTGGAAAATATTCTCCTTCTGGTGCTCTGGTAGAAACTTCACCCCAAATGACACAGGGGTCTCAGTGGTGTTGGATTATCTGACTCACATACATTCACAAGGTCTACAACCCAGTTCTTTAAGAGTTTACCTTGCAAGAGTATATGCATACCTTTCTGCTAGGACAAAGGTGTCTGTAACATCAGATCCCATTTTCAAAAGATTTTTTATAGACCTGATACATTTGCACCCTCCTCACAGGGCACCAGTGCCCGCTTGGGATCTTAATATATGTATAGCCAGATTGATGCGGGCTCCTTTTGAGCCCATGGCTACAGCCCATTTAAAGTATGTTACCTGGAAAACAGTTTTCCTGGTAGCAATTACCTCAGCAAGAAGAATCAGTGAGCTTCAGGCTCTCTGTGTTGAGCAGGACTACATCTCCTTCCACAGGGATAAGGTAGTCCTCAGAACAAACAGACAATAGCTTCCCAAGGTTGTTTCAGATTTCCATCTGAACCAATCAATCACTCTGCCTGTCTTCTTCACAGACCATGCAAGCTCTGGTGAAAGAAGGCTCCACAGTCTAGATGTGAAAAGAGCTCTCAGCTACTACATGACAGCTACTAAAGGCCATATGCAAGACAAGAAACAACTTTTCCTTACTTATGGGGATGTCGGAATGGGCAAACCAGCCTCAAAAAGATCCATTTCTCGGTGGATTATTCAGTGTATTCAATTCTGCTACATTAAAGCAGGTAGGGAGTCCCCAGCTGGGCTGAGGGCTCAATCAACAAGAGGAACAGCTGCCACTCTTGCAGCTACTAGGGAGGTGCCATTATTGGACATTTGTAAAGCAGCTACTTGGAAATCAGTACACACCTTTACAAAGCATTATAACTTGGATGTTTTGTCCAGAAGTGATGCCAGGTTTGGCACAGCAGTCCTGCAAAGTCTGTTTCCAAAATAGAGTTCTGTGCCCACCTCCAGGGGATACTGCTTGGTAGTCTGCACAAAGTTATGAATATTCTGAGCATTACTGGGGTTAGAAGAAATAATTACTTACCATAGCAATCTTCTTTCTTCCCAGTGCTGCTCAGATATTCATAACTCCCGCCCATCCTCCCCTTCCAGAACTTCAGCATCTGCATTCCGCATGCTAGTGCCACGTAGCCATACCCTTCTGGGTACACTTCTCTATGCTAGATAGATTTTAACAGAGTTTTCTGTCTCTCTCTCTTAATAGTTTTTCTCACTGTCTGGTGAACACCATTATTATAGATATAGTCCCTCCCTTGGAGGTTTTTTGAAGTAAATTGTTTTATAAGGCTAATCCTAAAAAATGTTTTAATTAATTAGTTGTTGGATTTTTTCATATTGCCTGACTTCCAGGCTTCTTACAAATCTGAAGGGCTTAGAACACTACAGTTGGTAGAGGCAGTATTTGAAAGATGCTCACGTGCAAAGAATTCCATCATTTTCATGTGTTCCATCTCTCCGGGCAGTCCAACCCACCAGGCTGACTGCACAAAGTTCTGAATATCTGAGCATCACTGGGAAGAAAGAAGATTACTATGGTAAGTAATTTTTTATATTGCACTACGCATGTTATTCATGGTTCTGCCCTTTACGGTTGCACATGCATTCATTACTGTTGCGTTCTGGAGCATTGCTTAGTGCACTGCACAGCCACCTCCCACTGAATATCGCACAATGGCGCATTTCTGTACTTGCGCTGGTGCATCCCTGTTGCGCATGGCGCATCTGCTCTGCATATCCAGGCCTATGAGTTTACTGTTTCCACTGTGGTGTCCTTCAAAAAAAAATTGAGATGGAGACAGTTTTCAACTTTTTAACTGTGGCTGTTATATATGCCCATTAAACGTTAAAAGCTCGTCCTTCTCTCTGGCTGTTGTGGACGGTATCCGATACTGATAGGATTTTTTTTCTTCAAACACTAATGGAGTTAGGAAGTTTGTGATTTATTTCTTACTGTCGTTGTCCATTTTCTTGTTTCTTCACTGCCCTTGCACTCTCCACCCTTTCCCCCTTCCATTGATTGGCTTATGTTGGTCAAACCCATTGACCACTCACTCCCAGTCTGGTCTGTGATCAGGTCTCAGAATTTAGGTATCCTGAAATTAAAAGAGGGGCAGGGAGGGTGTATATGTTATGAAATACATTGAATCTGAGACATTGTTGAAGCTTGCCAGCTCATCTTCTGTGCACTTATTATGAAAACACTCAACCTCAACAGTGAAGACACAGGGACTGGAGCAAAAATGGTGGGATGGATGAAAAACTGGCTGCAGAGAAGGCAGCAGAGGGTGGTGGTGGAAGGGGAACTCTCATCCCCAAGGGCAGTAACGAGTGGGGTTCCACAGGGCTCGGTGCTGGGACCAGTGTTATTTGGGATATTTATTGCAGACATTTCCATGGGCATCAAGAGCAGGATCAGCCTGTTTGCTGACAACACCAAGACAGGGGCAGTGGTGGATGACATAGAGGGGTGGCAGAGTTTGCAGGAAGATCTGAAAAAGCAGGAGACCTGGTCGGATACTTGGCAGCTGGGGTTCAATGCCAAAAAGTCTAAGGTACTGCATTTTGGGGAAATAAATCCAAGGAGAAACTACCAACTGGGGGAGTGAAGCTGGATGAGACTGAGGAGGAAGAGAAGGATTTGGGGTGGTCATCACGGGATCAATGAACAACTCGGCACAGTGTAGGAAGGCAGCAGCAGGGGCCAATAAAATGCTGGGTTGCATTGCAAGGGGAATAACATCGAGGAGTGTGGAGGAGATTCTGCAACTGTATAGATCACTAGTTAGACCTCATCTCGAATACTGCTTGCACTACTGGCACCCGTACCTGAAAAGAGACATTAAATTACTGGAAGGGGTGCAGTGCAGAGCAACTAAGATGATCCAGGGACTGGGGGGACTTATCGTTTGAGAGTAGGTTAAAGAAGCTGAACATGTACTCGCTGGAGGAGAGAAGGGTCAGAGGGGATATGATCGAGACATTCAAGTACATGAGAGGGATAAACAAGACTGCTACAGAGGGGCTATTCAGGGTAAGGATGGGGAGAGACACTGGAGGCCATGACATGAGATTGGAGGGGGGGAAGGTTCAGGAGGGAAATGAGGAGACCCTTTTTTTACAAAGAGGGTGGTGGCTGGGTGGGACGCGTTACCAGCAGAGGTGGTAGCCTGTAAAACAGGCTGCTTCAAAAGGGGCTGGGACAGGGCAAGAGGGAGGATAAAGGGAGGGGGGTGAGGAGGGAGGGGAAGCTGCAGAATAGGGCTGCTAGCTGCAAAATTGAGCAGACTCGATAGACCAAATGGCCTTTTTCTGCTGGCAAATTTCATATGTTCGTATGTAACCTGGCTTGGCTGGCATGCCTGGTCTCACCTGGTACAAGAGTAATGCAAGCAATATCAGTTAACTGCTGCAGGGGGGAGATTATATGAAACAGCATTTGTGCACGCTGGTTGCAAGAAGGAATGTACTGCACAGCACCATTCAAGGTAATGAGTCTAATTAGATTATTTAAGAATTATTCTTGACATGACAGTTTATTTTTATGAAGTAAACACTGTGAAAGATCAAAATAAATGACACCAAAACACTTCACAATGTGTAAAATTTGCCATTTCAGTCAAGATGCTTTGCCCCCCCCACCACATTGAACCTAGCTGAACTGCCCCTGCCACTGCAAAATATTAAAGTTCTGTTGTCTTTAGTTCCTTTTCATAATTCACTTCCTCTGATCTGAGCGTATGCTACATTCCTGAGTGTGAAATCACTGGGCTCAAAACATGGGGACTAATAGATCTGTAGCATTTTTTAAGGATTAATCGGTTCCTTACAATTCTACTGAGACAACACGTCAGCAGCAATGAAGTTCACTTGAAGATGAAAAAGTTAATTAGGTTGAGTTTTCTACATAATCACTACTTCATAGCAGCCATCCAGGGAGAGAAAGGGCAAAGCAGCAGCAGCAGCAGTTTATCACGTGCACTTGAGTGACTTACCCTTTCCCTCTAGACATACTGGACAGATGAAAAGGCAGCAACAACAGAAGCTGAGCATGAGTCATTGCATTTTGTAAGCTGTGGTAACAGAGGGTAAGCAACATAAGAGAATTACTGAAAGGCAGTAAACTGGGGCCAGATATTCAAATATAGGCAAAGTGGAGCGCAAAGTTTTGCACTGCGCTTGCCCACTGCTCACAGCCCTGAGGATACTATATTCAGTCAGTCAGTCAGAATTCCGGCACTATCTGACTGAATATAGGGACATGTTGGCACAGTGCTAAGCCAAACAGCACTGCCCCAACATGGATCCTGGCAGTGCAGGGAATAGCACCCTCAGACTTGATAGCACCAGTAGCTCCAGCGCAATATTCAGATGGCACCATGCAAATGAGCCCATTGGGCATGCAAGGAACTTAGGGGCTGTTTGCATGCCCATAAAGAGTACATTTGCATGGGAAGCGGTGGCAAGTTTACACCCCTATGACCCGCCTTGCCCCCACCCCATTGCCCAGTCCTGAAGTAACAAATGTAGTCCCTGGTATCCAGTGGTTCACCATCCTCTGACTGCTGACTCTGTGTGAAAGAAATAATGCCCTGGTGCCTAGTGGGCCCTCCACCCTCCAATCACCATCCCATATACAGTATAATATGTTCCTGGTGTCCAGTGGTCCCCCCCACTATCTGATCACTGGCCCTGGTATACTAAAAGATATCCTTGATGCCTAGTGGTCCCCCCACTCTTTGATCACCGAGCCCAGTATACCTAAAAGATATCCCTGGTGTCCAGTGGTTCCCCCCCACCCTCCAATCACTGGCCCTGTATGATATCTCATATTTCCTGGCATCTAGTGGCACTCCCACCCACCAATCCCCATCCCCGTACCAGCGTAATCTTTTATTGGCATCTAGCATCCCCCCACCATGGACATCAACCAACCCACCCTGCCAATAACTCCTTACCTTAGTGCGGTGCCATATGAGCCCATCCAGTGACTGGCACTGCCCTCCTCTTGCACACTCCCTTGACAGTATAGAGGATGCACACTCTCCATCATTGCATACAGCGGCTTGGTGAGGTGGTAAGAGGAGGGCTGTGCCAGTCATCATATGAGTTCCTACAGCAACAGCACTTAACATAAGGAGGGTTGACAGGGAGGGGTGGTCAGTGCACACAGTGGGGGCCACTAGATGCCAGGGAAAGATTATGCTGGTATGAGGATGAGAAACGGTGGGTGGAGGATGTCCTAGATGCCAGAGAAGATGAGATATCATACAGGGCTGGTGATCAAAGGGTGGAGGGACCACTGAACACCAGGGGTATCTATTAGTATACCAGAAACAGTGATCAGAGGGTGGGGGAAACAATAGGTGCCAGGGATATCTTTTACTATACCAGAGCTGGCAATAGGAGGATGGGGAGGGACCACTAGGCACGAGAGCATTATTGCTTTCACGTGGGGCTGGCAACTGGAGTGTGGGGGGACCACTAGGCACCAGGGATGTCTTTCTTTTCACAGGGACGAGGATCAGAGGGTGAGAGGGCCACTAGGAATCACATGGAGCCAGTAACTGGAGGTTTGGGGGACCACTAGGCATGAGGGATGTCTTTCTTTTTATGGTGATGGGGATTGGAGGGTGGGGGGTCCACTATCCATACCCACCAGGGAACAGGTGTCCTTCCCCAACCACCAACATGGTTGTTGGCTGCAGTGCCTTCACTGGCTGCTAGGGTTGCCCCGGAGCAAGTCGGGCTTGTTCTTGGCAGTAACTACACAGTGCAAGATGGTCTGCACTATTTGCTATTCTCAGTGGTAAAGCACTAAATATTGCACTGTGCTGGGATTCTTGTCTCCCCATCCCCTTTTTGCCCACCGCATACATTATTGTTTTGCTTGCATTCTAACTCTTTTAGCATGCACCCCAGTCCCCTTTCAATATTGCGCTTTGGGTGCAAATCCTGGGCAAACATGGTGTAATCACTTTGCCCACTTGGCAAAGTTTTAAATATCTGACCTCTGTTGTCTTACACTTGTGGCAGAAAAGGGATAAGCTTGTAAACTAAGGTGGAATATTTTTTTTGTTTGAACAGAAGAGAAGTGCAAATATTGGAGACCCCACTGCTCCAAAGAACTGTGACACCAGATCAGATTACATTTGGATGTAGTGGCCCATACAGCACAGGAGCTAGCCATTAATGTCATCATAGAAAAGATATACTATAGTATATGCTGTACATTAGCAGTAAAAGTTCAGGTAACTTGATTGGAATACAAGGTCAATACAAGGAGTGTTGCAGATTTTAAATTTGCCTGCACATTTGACCAATATGTGCTATGCATAGCATTTGTGTAGTGCACACTACTCATCTTGCTATAGCTGTGGTGAATTTTACTATGCAAATAGATGCAACTCGCACTTTGAGGTGAATTTGTGCTGCGACTTGCATAATAAAATTCTCCACAACTGCGTGATGTGGCAATTCGTGTAGTAAAATTTACACAGTTGTACAAATTTTAATACATGAATTGCAACACAACACTCTGCGAATTGCACACTCTGCACGCAGTTAGACAATATTTCAGGAAGAGTAGCAGTAATCACATTGCTGGTTTTATTTCTGACACAAGACAGCTGCTGCTGGTTTAATTATATAATAGTTTTTCCAGCACTCTGTTTAAACTCAGTGAATTAAATACAGTTGAGAAGGAATGCCAGACACCACCATAATAATGTAAACAGTAGTTATAACATTCAACTGCAAACATCTCCATGGGAAATTCAAGTCAGTCTGCTTGGACAAAAAACATACCCTATAATGCATTTAAAGGCATTTGTTTAGAAATTACGTTCACATTGTGGATCTTGTGGGCATTTATTAATAAAAAAAGGACTGACAGAACATTTTTGCAGATATGGCTTTAAGTATTTTTTTCTTCCAAGCCTGACTTAACAAAATTAGACCCTAATAAACTGGACTGGATTTACAAGCTCATGGGTCTTATGCATAACTGTCAGTCACCATGGCCCCCCCAAGGGTGTCACCACTTCCCCCACACACACACACACA
Source organism: Neoceratodus forsteri (assembly GCA_016271365.2). NCBI lineage: Eukaryota > Metazoa > Chordata > Ceratodontiformes > Ceratodontidae > Neoceratodus > Neoceratodus forsteri. The sequence continues at coordinate 75,797,260 of JADMNL010000022.1, forward strand.
CACACACACACATATGCACGTTTGAAAGCAATTTTATGTTTGAGACAAATACCATGTATACAACTGACACCTACTTACAGCTGTGCCAACAACTGTAAGGGGCCCCCTGCAAAATATTTTTTGGGGTCCACCTCCCCACCAATAAATGTAAAATAACCAATAACATATACAGCATTTTTGTAGCATAAGTTTTTTTTATCAGTCCTGCTGATCATACATATTTTGTCCATGCTGCCCCCCACCCCACCTCCTCCCCATCACCTTGCTGGCACCATGATTAAAAACTGAACAATGTAATTTGTTCCTGCTCCTGCTGGGACACCAGCACTAAGGTTAGATGTTCCGAGTAATAGGCCCTATTGCTTCTTTGTTCTGTACTCCCCCTTCCAACTGTGTGAAACTGGAGTTGGAATCTTCTAACACCACTGCTGACAAACCCAATTTCAAATGCATAAGCAATTTCCAAAGAGAAACTTGCAAGTTTGTCTGTGAGAAAAGGTTTTCTTAATGCTGATCTCTGAGGCAGTGGGCCCCCTAACAGTGCGGGCCCTACTGCAACCGCAGCCCTTGCACCCCCCTGGTCACTGCCCTGCACCTAATGATGCTCACTCCTCCTCTTCCTTCCAGGAACTGAACGTTTATAATAATTTCTGCTATCTGCTATAATAATGGCTTGTCTTCTGCACATGTGTGTTTCTTTTCCCTGGCACTAACTGTAAGTAACACAAATAGCCGAACGTACTGCTATGCTGTGCTAAGCTAGAGTATTAATGCCAGTCCAGTGTCTTCCACCTGTGCCAAACTGGGCGCACTATATCTAAATAAATTCTGTTTATCCAACTCCCTGTTCATCAGAGCTCAAGTTAATTCTTCTCTGACTTGATAAGGGGATGTGGTTTACAGTGTTGCCACCTAGCCCACCTTGACCAGATTGGATCTCCTTTATCACTAAATTACTGTAATCTTTTTGCTTTAAAGTGCTTCTCCCATCTACACAGAAACATAGACTTTGACGGCAGATAAGGACCGCTTGACCCACCTAGTCTGCCCATTTCCCTACCTAGAGGATAAGCTGCAGATCCTATTTAACCAACAGCCTATTTCTTCCTACCCCCCCACAAAAATTGCCTTATGTCTGTCCCATGCATTCTTGAATTCTCTCACAGTTTTAGACCCCACAACCTCCTCAGAAAGGCTGTTCCATGCATCCACCACCCTCTCTGTGAAAAAATACTTCCTCATATTGCCCCTGAGCCATCTACCCTCTATCTTCAAATTGTGTCCCCTTGTTCTTGCACATCTCTTTTTCTGAAAGATGCTACCCTCTTGGACTTTGTTGATTCCACTGAGGTACTTAAACGTTTCTATCATGTCCCCGCTCTCCCTCCTTTCCTCAAGGGTATACATATTAAGCTCCTTTAGCCTCTCCTCATATGGCTTCTCTTGCAGACCCTGCACCATTTTAGTTGCCCTCTTCTAAACTGCCTCCATCTAGTCTATGTCCTTGTGGAGATGGGGTCTCAAGAACTGGAGGCAGTACTCCAGATGGGTCTCACCAACTGTCTGTACAGGGGGATAACAACTTACTGTTTTCTGCTGGTGATGCCTCTCCCTATACATCCCAGTATCCCCCCAGCCCTCCCTACTGCCTTCTCACATTGCTTGCCAACCTTAAGGTCATCTGATATGATTACCCCCAGGTCCCTTTCCATTTTTGTTGTTGTTACTACCTCCCCCCAATTGTGTAATCTTCCCATGGGTTTTTGTTTCCCAGGTGCATTACTTTGCACTTCTTTGCATTGAATCCAAGCTGCCATACTTCTGACCATTCCTCCAACCTTGCCAAGTCCCTTCTCATCCTTTCCACGCCTCCTTGTGTATCAACCCTGTTGCAGATCTTTGTGTCATCTGCAAAGAGGCATACTTTTCCTTCCAGTCCCTCTGCAATGTCACTTATAAAGACATTAAAAAGAACTCTTCAGAGTGGACTCCATTTACAATTACCTTCTGTGTCCTGTTGTTCAGCCAATGTTTTACTCAGGCTACCACCCTGGAACCCACTCCAAGGCTGGTTAATTTGACTACTAATCTTTTATGTGGGACTGTGTCAAATGCTTTGCTCAAGTCTAGGTAGGCCATGTCCACAGTCCCTCCCTGGTCTACTACTTTGGTCACCAAGTCAAAGAAATCAATTAGATTCGTCTGACATGACCTTCCCACTGTGAACCCATGCTGCATTGGGTCCTGTGCCCCACTGGCCTCTAGGTACTCAACAATTCTTTCCTTCAGAAGTGATTCCATCACTTTCCCTACCACAGAGGTCAAACTGACAGGTCTGTAGTTTGCTGCCTCTGTCTTGCTCCCACTTTTGTGAAGGGGAATCAATCAGCCTTCTTTCAGTCCTCAGGTACCACACCATCCTCCAATGATTTGTTATAAAGGGTAGTCAGTGGTGTCACTAGTTCTCTGCTTAATTCTTTTAGAATTCCTGGGTGAATTCCATCTGGCCCGTTGCTTTGTCCACCTTCAGTTTTAGGAGTTCTTTCAGAACCCTTTCTTCTGTGAAAGGACTGGGATCAACCCCCAGAGTGCTTCTGTTAATTGGATTAGGCACCTCCTCCACTTCCTCTTTTGTTAATACTGAACAGAAGTATTCATTCAGTTTCCCTGCTTTTTCACTGTCACTCTCTGCCCACCCACCATCCATTCTATTCAGCCTCACTATCCCTCCCTTTGTCTTTCTATGCTCCCTGATATACCTATAAAAGGTTTTATCCCCCTTCTTAACCGAGTTGGCTATCTTTTCCTCAGTTTGTGCCTTTGCTATTCTGACTACCCTCCCCGCTTTCTTCTGCCTTAAATGGTACAGTTCTCTGTCCTGCTCCTTCTGTGTTTCCTTATACTTCCTAAATGCTATCTTTTTCTCCCTAACCTTCACCGCCACTTCTTTTGAGAACCATAGTGGCTTTTTCCTTCATTTTGATTTGTTTATTTGCTTCACAAAAGGCTTGTTGCCTCTGTGATGGCAGTTTGATATTTCTCCATTGTTGCTCCACCCTCCTTCTAGCCTGTTTGCTAGTGCTTTTCTAAGGCCCTCTCCCATCTTACCAAAGTCAGCCGTCCTGAAGTCCAGAACCCTCACTTTTGTATGGCTTGACTCTGTAGCTGAGTTTATCGTGAACCACACTGTTTGGTTGTCACTTGTTCCCAAATGGCTACCCACTTCTACATCTGAGATCCTCTCACTGTCCCCATTTGAGAGTATAAGGTCTAAGATTCCTCCCTCACAAGTAGGTTCCAACACTAACTGTCTGAGGCATGCCACCTGAAGGGCATCAAGAATGGCCCTGCTTTTGGATATGGCTGCAGCAAAGGTGCTCCAGTTAACATCTGGCATATTAAGGCCCCCCCATCAACAGTATCTCCCCTTTCTCTGCCATCCTAAGTATGCCTACTATCATATCCTTGTCCATTCCCTCCCCCTGACATGGGGGTCTGTATACAACCCCTGTGTGGATTGTGATGCCATTTCCAGTCTCTAAGGTGACCCACAGTGCCTCCTCTCCTCACTGTTTACGCTTTTTTTCAGTTGCTTTTATCCCTTCCCTTACATAGAGAGCTACTCCCACCCCTCTTCTGCTCTCCCTGTCTCTCCTGTAGGTTGTGTACCCTGGTATGTTAACATCCCAGTCATGATTCTCGGTGTACCGAGTTGGCTATCTTTTCCTCAGTTTGTGCCTTTGCTATTCTGACTACCCTCCCTGCTTCCTTCTGTCTTAACTGGTACAGTTCTCTCTCCTGCTACGATATCCAGGCATCCCCTCTTCCATCAAGGCCACCAGTTCCGGGAGCTTGTTGCCCAGACTATGGGCGTTGGTACTCATTACCCTTCATTTCTTGATGGCCTTATCCCTTTTTGCCCCATCCCTGTCCTTACTGCATTTTTCACTTTCTCCATTTACCTTAGCGCTTCTCCCTATTGACATCTCTATGTTGGTGTCTACCTCACTTAGTACCCTGATTTTTTTGGGGGGGGGCTAGGATTTCCCTGCTCCTTTCCAGTGCCTCCCCCCTTGGCTAGTTTAAATGCTTGCTAATGAAGTATTTAAACCTATCACCTAGGATCCTGGTTCCCCTCCTGGACAGATGCAGACCATCACGCCAGTATAGGCCTGCATCTGTCCAGGTGGACCCCAGTCCCCAATGAAGCCAAATCCCTGAGCTCTGCACCAGTTTTTCAACCACTGATTGAATCCCATGGTGTGGAGCACCTTAGCCTCATCCATGCCATAGACAGGCAGCACCTCCGAGAAGGTTACCGTGTGTGCTATTTGTCTAAGGCCCCTCCCCATCTCCACAAATGCTTCTTGCACTGCTCTGATTCCTTTCTTAGCCAGGTCATTTATTCCTAGGTGGACAATGACATCCAGCTCCCTCCCCTGTACAGCTGCTCCTCTGATCCTGAGGATTCGCTCCCTGTCCCCCCAAGTCATGGTGCCAGGCAGGCACCTTACCTCACTCTCCCCTTCCTCCCCCAGTTCTACCTTTCTAACAATGGAGTCCCCCACCAGGAGTTGTTTCCTTCCCCTGTGGGTCCCATGCCACCCTCCTGTGGGTCTCCTTTGTGGAGGTTTCCAGCATCCTCCTTGGTCTCCACTGTGGGTGCCTCCATAGAGGAACTACACTTTTCCAGAATGGCATAGAAATTGTGGAGAGGTACAACTGGAGGGATGCACCTCTGTTCCACCACCCTCACCCTCCCTGAGCCCACTGTGGCCCAACCACTCATCTTTCTCGGCAGCCTCTGAGGCAACAGCAGTGACCCTGGTGGTCCCTGGGTGGGAGAGGAGGTCCCACAAATCCTGGCCAACTCAGCCTGGAGATGAGCAACCTCCTCCCTCAGCCCAGAGAGGTGCCTGCAGATGGGACAACACTGCATCCTCCAGAACGTCTCCCAGAAGACTGCTGCTGCACAGCCACTGCACTGCACCACTCCCATCATGTCTTTTTTCTGGCCCCCTAACTGTTGTTTGGAATACTTACTCTTTCCTCTGTTTGTTTATTTTCTTTTTTTTTCTTCCCCTACTTACTTACTGCCTCAGTGCCCTTTTAGCTCCTGATCTTCCTGTTCTGAGACAAAAAGTTCCTATATTTCTCAGTAGTCTCCTTACTTGCTCAGAGTCAGACCTCTAGTACTGCTCCTTACACAGTACTATACAGTAAAGTAAAAAAGTCAGCATTATCTAGTATCCATCCATACCCCCTTTCCCTGGAAAGAAACGTACTGACACATGTCTTGGAGGAAATGGCTGCAGCCATGCATTTGTTGAATAACATTCCAGATTAAGGGCAGTGTGAGCATCTGGAAGGATCACCCTCCCATGGTCGTAATGGCCAAGGCTGCTTGGCTGCCCCCTGTCAGGCATCGTTATCTTTGCAGTATAGATGTACCTGGTGCAGGCAGACCATGACCCCTCCCCCAGGTCCGTGAACTCAGTTTCCACCTCCATGCTGACCAGAGGGGGTCACGAGCACTTCAGACGAACTCAGCTCATCACCACCCCAACCACTATTCCATCTTATAGTGATCCTCCTAAGACACCACAGGACAGGCAATGACTGACCCCTCAAGCCATCTGCTCCATAAATTCCTCCAAGACCCACTCCAGTGCCCCTAGCCACAGCTCTAATCTCCTCATGGTCAAACATCCCATCTCGGCTACCATGATTTGACCAGATGCCTGAATCTGACTGTGCTACACTACTGTCCCCCCTAGTACCTGCATGACTGCCCTCATCTCCCTGTTGAATTGAATGCAGGCCCTGTTGAGAGGGGCCACCCTCTGCCTGTCCAGTCAGTGGGACTTCTGGATCAGCTGGGACCAGACAAGGACGGTATGAGGCCACCACTCCCTAATGGTTTGAAAGTCCTCCTTCATAGCTAGCAGCAAGTCCACCATCTTCCAGCTTCCCAAATCTTCTACTCCAAGATGTACCACCAACATCTCCGGAATACACTGGGTCTGCCCTTCCTCCCTCAGCAGGGGAAGCAACTCCTCCCAGCACATGTCTTCTGACCCCAGCTATCAGATATTGACCCTGGGATGACCCTTCCTCTGGGGCTGCCTCCCTGCCCCAGCCGCCACTCTTGCTGCTGCTTGCTGCATGAAGGCCTGACCACAGATCCAGATCGATCCACAGACCTCTGGGGATCCTAGAAGAAACCAAAAGCTGGTATTGTAAATGTGGGCGCACATACTTCAAGAATGCTTGCAACCTTCAGTACCCTAGTGACTGGATATGTTCATCTGCCCACCCCAAACTCCTGGTGTTCATGGCTGCCCAATCCTAAAGGAGTGTGTCCCAAACTCCTTTGGGTTCAACCCTACCTCCTGCACCGCTCTGGCCAGGATAGCTCTAAACTGGTATGCCGTGATGGGCCCGCCATCTGCATGCTGGAAGAATGCCCCCGTGTTTTTGAGTTCACAGCCATATAAGCCCGCACCAGTGCCCCTTCTGCTCCTGGTCTGTTTTACTCTTCCTGAGCCTCACCCATATGCCCATTACTGTTTAGGCGTGATCTTGTTCAGAAAATGATGCTCCATATTTTTGACTATTGCGACATAGTCTACAGTGCTGCTCCTAAGTTTTCCCTTACCAGGTTGGATACTTTCTTCAATGCTTTCTTTCACTTTGCTCTTGACTTCCACTCCCGCACACTGTCTGTACCTTGTATCATTCTCTAGCTTTCCCTCTCTTGAGTGTAGGCGTCTCTCTCACTGTACCAAGTTCACTTCTAAATTCTGGGTTGGGACTGTCCCCTTTTACCTCTCCACCTCCCTCCTCCCACTCTCTCAGATCTACTGATGCATGCAGTCTAGCTATTCCTTATCGCTCTACCTCCATAAGACAGGAAGCTTTCTCCTACTGCTTCCCAAAGCTTTAGAACTCACTGACACCTCCTATCAGACATTCCTCTTTCCCATCTTCAATTTCCTTAGCCCTTCACAATTTCTATTCCCCTAACTGTACTTGTTCTTAGCCCCCCTTCACAACCCTCCCACTCCCTTGCATACTATACCCCTGACTTACTTCCTGTCTCTTAACTGAACCCTTCCTCTAATTACTTCCTCATATGCTACCTCCTAATTATACCCCCTCCTCCTCCCAACCCCTACCACAACCTATTGCACCATTTCAACACTCTACTACCATCCACAAGCTACTGTGCTATTTTGACACTCTAAGTTTGTCCTTCTCCCCCACAACTCCCTCTACCCCCCTACTGATGCTATTTCTTATCCCATTTCTCCCTCCAGTCACCAGCCACACTCCATGTCTCCTCCCTGCCCCCCTTCTCTCCCCTTCCCTCCTTCTCTTCCTGGTCCTGTCCTCCTTGCAGGGTTCTCTGTCATCCTGAAGGAGACATAGTCCTGACTGCTGTGGTCTAGGTACTCAATGATCTCCTGATGGCTAGAGACCAGAAGTGCCATTCCATCTTGGTCCTTCTGGATCTCTTGTCAGCTTTTGATACCGTGGACCATGGGGTGCTTCTTGATCGGCTGCAGCTCATCTGTGGCCGGTCTAGTACAGTTCTCAGATGGTTCTATTCCTTTCTCACTGGCAGGTCGCAGAGGGTAGTATCAGGGAATTTTTCCTCTGACTCTTTCTCCCTGCCATGTGGGGTCTTGCAGGGTTCAGTTTTGTCCCCCATGTTGTTTGCAGTGTACGTGCTTCCATTAGGAGACATTGTAAGACGGTATGGGCTGAGTTTTCACTGTTATGCAGATGATGCTCAGCTGTACCTGTCTTTTGTGCCCGACCAGGATAACGAGCACTCAATCTTTTCCAACTGCCTCACCGAAATCCAAGACTGGATGAATTCCAGTTGATTAAAGTTAAACTCTGACAAGACAGAGGTGCTAGCTGTGGAACCGTGTCACCGGATAGAGGGGTCGGCTGGTGGGCGGCCTTCCAGGCTTTGGCTTGGGGGCACCTCAACCTCTGAACAGGTGCAAAATCTGGGGGTGATATTTGATGACAGGCTGACACTTCATTCACAGGTGTCAGCTGTGGTCAAGTCCTTATTTTACCATATGAGGAACATCACCTGGATTAAGAACCTTGTTCTGTCCAGCGATCTTCCAACACTGGTTCACGCTTTTGTGACCTCGTGCCTTGACTACTGTAACTCCCTATACCTAGGGCTTCCAGGGGTTGATATCTGCTGCTTGCAGCTAGTGCAGAATGCTGCGGCCAGGTTATTGTCTGGGTTAACTTGATCCAACCATATTTCGCCTGTGCTGCGCGCTCTGAACTGGCTGCCAGTTTAGTGGTGGATCACCTTTAAAGTTGGTTTACTGACTTTTAGAGCCCTACACAGTCTGGGTCCGAGTTACCTACAAGAGCTTCTGAGTCCCTACTGCCCCCTCCGACCACTCCGCTCAACCGATGAGGGATCGCTAGAGATTCCCGTGGTGCGTTTGAAGACCTCAGGAGCTCGGGCTTTTGTTTTTGCTGCTCCCTCCCTGTGGAATTCTCTACCTCGTCGGATACAAGAGTGCCAGATAGTGGAGAGTTTTAAAACTGCTCAAAAACCTATTTATGTTTATGTGCCTTTCCTGATTTTTAATTATGGATTATTTGACTGATATATCTTATGAATATTTTATCAAGTTTTTAGTTTTTATTTGTGATATGATTATTTTAGAGATCATGCGTTCCGTACAGCGCTTTGATATGTGTTGGTGCGCTTAAGAAACAAGTTATTATTATTATGATCTTGGCTCCCTCTCTTCCAATCCCCCCACTTTCTATTCCTGACCCCCTGGCAGGGTTTTCTGCATCCTGAAGGGGTATAGATTGTCTCTCTCTCTCTTTCCCCCTCTCCCTTTCACCCCACTTTCAAATCCATCACCTGCCCACCTCCCTGCTTCCTTATCCCCTTCCTCTCCTCCTGTCCCCCTACCCCCCTCTTCTCTACCACCCACTCCATTTCTTTCCCCTCACTTTCTGCCTGGTCCTAACTCCCTTGCAGGGTTCTCAGCAATCTGGATGGGTATAGATCTTGGCTGTCCCTCTCTCTCTCCCTCTTCCATCCTCCACCCTTTACCCCTCGCTCGTCCACTTCCCCACTTGTCTCATAACTGCCCTCCCTTGGGTATACAATAGCACTTCGAATCTTGTGCTCAGCCTACTACTTCTAGCACTTCAAATGTGTTATCCATCCTCTAACCTTTACCCCACTGATCACCTGCTCTTGGGTTGTTGCAATGTATGCTGTGTCCGAATGCGGTTTTGTTTACCCTGGCCGGTTGGTCTGGGTTATTTCTGTTCTGTAATTGTACTACACTGTTTTTGTTTTAGAAATTGTATGTGTATTCCTATGTGTTTGCATGTTCTCCCAACTCCTGTCCCCCCCCCCAACCCAGATGCTTCTGGAAATGAGCTGCTTACAGCTCATGTTGTCTTCCCTGGTAAAACATTTTCCAGATAACTAACATAAAAAAAAAATATGCCCCTCTCGGTCACTATAACATCTCCCACTTCCAACCTGATGATCTTCGTAAATTGGGTGGGCTGCGTTACCTCCGATACTATAAATGACCCACAAAAGGCCACCAAAAACATGATGTCAAACAGCAGCACCTCAAACGGGGTCCAGCACACCCTGGGAAGCACCCCCTGATGCTTTCAAGGATCACCAGAGTGATGGGGTACCTCGTGTCCTGGTGAGAAGCCAACGACTTCCCTCACCCTTCTAGTACTTTCCTCACCTTGAAAATCTTCACATTGTTGGTGACCCCTAGAGCCCTGTAGAACGAAGACAAGCCAGCGAGGCACCTGCCCACCACCGCCGGCATGACTCTGCTCTGCTTTGACAGCATGATGTACTTGCACAGCTGTTCTACAGGAATGGACCAATGCTCCTGCCAGCCCTGCTGTGCCCGCACTCCCAGGTAATGTTCTACCCCTTTTCTGTATACTTCCCTTGTCCCTGGTGCAATGGCATTACCTATGCATTTCCAAATCAAGATGTCACTACCCTCCACAAGAAGGGGAGTACAGTCCATAGCAGCTTCTCCACTGCTGAAGCCAGCTCCCTCAAACTTTGCCACTGTGAACAAAATAAAGCATCAGTAATTCCATTGTCAACACCGGGTATGTGAGCGGTCTTGAATGTGATGTTCAAAAGCAAACATTTTAGAACGAAGATGCGCATCAAGTCCCCCATCAGACCCTTCGGCCCCAGCTGCCCATTGATGACGTGTACCACCCCCATGTTATCTGACCAGAATATGATCTTGCGGTCCCTCAGTTGTGGCCCCCATAAGCCCAGTGCTACCACTATAGGGAAGACTTCCAGTAGCGTAATGTTGGTGTGTAAACCCACCTCCATTCACTCAGATGGCCAGCTCCCCACACACCATTGCCCCTGGAAGTACGCCCCAAACCCGAGGTCTCCTGCTGCATCTGTGAATTGCTGTAAAGGTTGACACTCGTCGATGGCCTGCCACAACGCTACTCCATTTAAGTGAACAAGGAAGACCCTCCACACCTGTAAATCCTCCCAGAATCCCTCCGTCACTTGCAGCCTATGGTGTGGCTTGGAACACCCTCTCCCCAGCTTGGCCATGTGCCGCAGAAAAGTGTGCCCAATGGGGATGACCCAACACACAAAATTGAGGTGTCCCACCAGTTGTTGCAACTGCCACAAGGTTACTTTTTGAGCCTCCACCATGGAGTCCACCATGTGCCTGAGAGTGGTAACCTTGTCCTGGGGCAAATGGCACAGCCTGTTGATGGTGTCAGTCTCAATCCTCAAGAAGACCAAGACACTCTTCGAGGCTTCCACCTTCCTTGGTGCTAGGGGGAAACTCCTGACAGATGGCCACGAATGTGGCCAAGGTGTCCTCACAAGCTGCCGTCCCCTCTGACCCAATGAACAACAAATCATCGAGGTAGTGGACCACTGTCTGATTACCTGACTGCTTCTGTGTCACCCAATGGAGGAAGCAACTAAATTTTTCAAATGCTGCGAACGCCACTGTGGACCCCATAGGCATGCAATTGTCCACATAGTACTTGCCATCAAATTTCATTCCCAGCAGCTCCCTGTCATCTGGGTGGATGGGAAGCAACCTGAATTCTGACTCTATGTCTGCCTTCGCAATAAGTGCCTGGGGGCCAGCATTGCACACTACCTTCACCGCTCTACTGAATGATTCATACTGTACCGCTGTATAACACAGATCAATGTGATCATTCACTGAATCTCCTTCCGGGTAGGACAGGTGATTAATCATCCTGTATTCCCCCGGCACCTTCTTCGGTACCAGGCCGATGGGTGATACCCAAAGTGACATACATGTTGTTGTCCGCAGACCATGCAGATGTGCCGAAAACAACCCGCCGCCTGAAAGCACTTTGCTTGGTAATAAGCATAGCATACCTCTGCCTTCTGTGGTGGGGCCGACCACAGTGGCAAACCATGTCAGTGTGCACTACCCCCCAGTGTATGACATCCATCAACAGCATCATGTCCACTGTCCCCCACCCAAGGGTACTGTCCTCCTGCCTCCTCCACCGAAACTTCTCATACTACTCAAGCCATGCAACCCCCCCTTCCTGTCATGCATTGAGTAATCCTGTTCTGGTAAGTATATAACCCCAGCCCTTGGTTTTTGTCCACATCAAATCAAATCTTTATTTATCCAGGTGATCACCATTGAGCAAGCTCATTTACAAGGTGGACCTGCTGTGGTCAAGGACAAATAACATACATACAATAAAGTGCAGTATACAAAATGATAAACAGGATACAAAAAAAAAACAGCAGCATGTTAGGCGCAATATATACATTCCAATTGTTCACAGAGAACCTACATGTGTTACATAATATTATTGCAGTATTTACAACCTTCATATACATAGAAGTTGAGGCATCATGTTTATTATTGCCTACATGTAAGGGTACAATTATTTTCTTTTCAGCCCTCAGTAACTGTTTATGTATTTGGGTGAGGGTCCTAGGTTACAGAGAGACCCACAGTGAGAACTGTATCTCCTGCTTCAGAGGCAGCAAGAGAGTAGAAAAAGAGGTGCCAAGGTTCCGAGGGCCAGTATGGCAGCTGACTAGTGACTAGTTAAATGGGGAAAGATAGAACTAGGTTCATGCAGGATAGTACCCGCGTAGATGAGGAAGGCCACAATCCAATTTTTGAAGGTGAGAGGCACCTTCAGTGACTTCTTGTCTGCCTCCTCTCCCTTCTCTTTCTTCTTATCATCACGCTTGACTGGCCTGTTTAAGAGGGAGAACATGTCCATGTACTCCCTATTCCTGATTTGTTGTCTAACCTTGTCTGTAAGGTGGGACCACAATTGCTTGTCCAAGTCAGCATAAGGTTGACGGAGCATGGATGTCGGCCGCCCCAGCAGCCAAGTCCTTCCCTCCAGCTTTTTCCACCATCACTGCCATCAAGTCCAGAAGCTTATCTAGTTTAGCGTCAGTCCCCGTTTGCCCCAGACCACCCACCGGGAGAATCCCTTGGGCCCCTTGTGCCCGGGTGGCATCCTGCCACCAGGGGTGTGTGTCAACCTCCACCCACCCTCCCCCATGTTATCAGGCCTATTCTGCTCTCACTCTCCACCCCCCCCCCGGGCCACATCAAGTACCTGAAGCACATCACCATCTCTCAATTGTCTTACCTCAGCTCACTGCATACGTCCCCTTGGTGTCCTGGGGACCTTTGCTGGAAGTACCACCTGGCCCATCATTGGCCACTTCTTTGGTTGCACCCCTATGTCTGTTGCTGATGTTGATGGGCCCTCCATCCCTTTCAGGCAGTTTTCCAGCCATTCTGCTCCCTTCCTCTGGTACATCTCCCATAGCTGCGACTCCAGATCCTCCAGAGCCTCCGTCGATGGCTTCCTCTGATGGGCTGACATCCATCACCTGTAAGACACTGAAAGCCCCCCTCCTCGTCCCAAGAGACTGACTAGATGAGCCATAACAGTGGCCCACCAGGCCGGGGGATATTGGGAGCCACCCTCTTCAAGACTACCCCTTATACCCGGCCCACTACATGGCATGGGGTACTGTTGGCAGGAGATGGCCCCCACTAGACCCCCCCATACCTGCTGCATGCACTGTGGTCACCCATGCCTGTGAAGGTGAAGCACGTCCTTATGCAGCATGGGGCACCCTAGGCAGGGGTGGGTCCCCCCTTTCTCGCGCCTGGCATTCTCTGTATCTAGGCATAATTAACATCAGTATCTATATCGTTATCCAGCATTAGCATTAGTGGTCAAAGAACTGTGCTGCATGGCTTAATAAGCAACCTCCCCAGACCCAGCCACCAGGTGGATAAAAACCACAACCCCCTAAGCCTGCCGCTGGGGGGGGAGGTGCCCAGAGGATTGTTGACCCTCACTCGGGTCCCCGTGGATTCCCTTTTCAGAACCCCTCTGGTTGCTTATGCTGCCCACTCCTGCCAACATGGGTCTCCGTGTGGCATGGTAGTTTATATTTATTTATTTATTGACAACATGTAGACTGCAAAAACATTTCAACTTACTAGAGGAACAGCAGCAGTAATGTAGAGAGGGCCTGGGGATCCATGGAGAAGGGGGGGATAGACAGAGAGGAGGCAGCGCTAGGGAGAGAGAGAGAGAGAGAGAGAAAAGGAGGGGGAATGATGGGATGCCATCAGTAGAGGATTGGGGAAGAGAGATGGCCAGATTGGGGGGGGTGGGAGAAGCAGCTAGACGCCTTGTCAGGACAAATTACGGGAGGGTGAAGTGGCAGCTGAATGCCTTGTCAAGGAAATATAATGGGAGGGTAGGTGGCAGGGGGTGACACAGGAGATTAAAGGGTGGACGTGCTAGGTGTTTGAAGTTGAGGGTCCTGTTGGGGGTTAGAGTGTAGTACCCAGGGAGGGAGTAATGTCCTTAAAAGAAACAAAAAATAGGAGTTTTTAAATAGGTATTTTGTCATATCCAGAAAAAGTCTTGGGGGGCAGGGATCAGTGTCCACAATCACACTTTGGGGTGTTGGTTGTAAGCCAAGCTCTTAGGTTGGATTTAAACTGGCCAGTTCTGTTGATGGACGAGAGGTCAGTGCGAAGGGAGTTCAACCATTTAGGCACCCTGAAAGCGAAGGATTGTTGCCCTTGAGAGGTCCTACAGAAGGGGACTTTCAGGAATTGTCTGGCAGTGTTTCTGGTGGTCCTAGTGCTTATGTTGTTTTGAAGCAGGCAAAGTACTCCAGGGGTAGATAGGCCTTGGGTTGCTTTCTTGGCTAGTAAGCAGACTTAATTTGGTACTGGATTCTGATTTCCAAGTTTAGCCACCCAGTTCGGGAGTATAGTTTGCAGGTACTGTATGAGTTAGTCTGTGGGCACCTAGGATCGGTGGGCAAGATTTATTTAGGGCAACCTTGATACGGTGTAGAGCACAGTCAGTGGCTGCCCCATAGACAACTAGACCATAGTCACTTATTGACAGTACTGAGGTGGTCACAGCAAGTCTGAGGACTTCTTCAGTTAGGCAGTGCTTATGCCTGTATAGTTGTCCTACTCTGGAGTTTACCACCTTTGCAACTTGGTCAATATGTTGTAAATAGGAGAGGGAGCAATCAGTGGTGACCCCCAGGTATTTGAAAGTGTAGACCATGTCCAACACTTCATTAAGGTTGTTGTAGCTATGAAGTTGGTGTGATTTGTGCCTGTTTTGGGGTGAAGCAAACAGCATGGTCTTTGTCTTCTTATAATTAAGAAGGAGCCTGTGGTTTATGAACCATGCTTTGATGGCAGTGAAACAGGTCTGCATTTGTTCTTCAAGAGCAGCCGGGTTGTTGTGACTTGAGAACGGCACTGCATCATCCGCATATAGAAGAACTTGGTCAGTACAGGCCTGTGGGAGGTTATTCAGAAATACACTGAAAAGTAGGGGGCCCAGGATTGATCCTTGGGGTACCCCAGTTATGACATTGCAGTGTTCTGAAAGAGAGTTTTGGATTTTAATTTGTTGGATCCATCCAATTAAGTAGCTATGAAATCACTCTACCAATTTGGGGAGAGACCAGTAGCGGATAGTTGGTACAACAGAAGCTCGTGGTTCACTGTATTGAATGCTTTTGTTAAGTCAATGTAGGTTGCCCCTACCAGATGACCACGATCAAAAGCATCGTGGATGTAGCTGGCGAATTCCACCAATGCTGTGGTAGTACTATGCTTTTTGTGGAAACCATGCTGTTCTTTGCATTGGAACTGGTACTGATCCAGATAATCCAGTAGCTAATCACTAGCAACCCTATCCAGAGCTTTAGAGAGAGGGGAGGGGGAAGTATTGAGATAGGGCAATAGTTTGCAGGTTAGATCTGTCCCCACTCTTGTGAATGGAGGTGACCATGGCCTTTTTCCAAAGCTTGGGGTTTTTTTGGTTGTTATCAGAGAAAGGGTCATTATGTGGGTTAGCTAATGGATAACTGTGTCCAGGGTGCGGAAGAGGAGCTTTAGATCAAGCAACTCCCGGCTGGCCCTGGATTTCCTGATGGCTTTTGAGATGTATTTTTTGGCCTCTGCAACGGGGATAATTCTGAGGTAAAAGGGTGGAGGAGGGGGCATGCATGAATCACTGTTACTCTTGGGGAATGGATCCTTTGGGAATTTAGGAGGTTGGGTGGGAGCACCCCACCAGGGTCCTTTGGAGGATTTAGGAAGTTAGGTTGAAGCACCCCACTAAGGTCAGGGAATGCCTTATTTAAAAAGTTGACAATCACTTTGGTGTCTTGAGTTAGATTCTCATTAACATTGTGCATAGTGAGGGGAGCTTTGCTGGATTTCCCAGTTAAAGTTTTTATGTTCTCTCAAAAATTCTGACCATCCTCCAGGAGTTGTTTAGCACTTGTTTGAAATACTGCCTCTTGGCAACATGGATGGCGTGTGTGCATTTATTACATGCAGTTTTATAATTTTGCACATCTGTGCTGGAGCCTGTTGAGCAGGTTATGTGCCAGAGGTTGTCCCAGGTCCTCATTTGCTCAAGCAGGGATGGAGTGGTCCAAGAGTGACACATGCCCTTCACTTTCCATGTTTTGAGTGGGGCATAGATGTTACAAAAGGCATTGAAGGTGCCCACAAAGTGATCCAAAGCTGTGTCCTCATCACTGGCGTTGTACACGGCTGACTAGTCCTGTTGGCTGAGGTGGGTTTTAAGAGGGCCTAGCTGGCCAGCCCTAAGAACTCTGGTAGTGATAGTTCTAGGGGGAGGTTTAGGGACCTTATTGGACCATTGGCAGATTATAGGTGAGTGGTCGCTTAGGCTGTCTGATAGTACAGCTGTTTTTGAGATCCTTTCTGGGCAGTTTATGATTAACCAGTCGAGTAGTGAGTGGGTCCCAGTCTGGTAGTTGGTCCAGGTGGGAGAATTCACTAGCTGTGACATCCTAATGGAGGTGAAGGCATCTATAAAGGGTGTCACCTCAGGAGACAGCCAGTTGACATTGAAGCCCCTGAGCATTAGGATCTCAAAGTCCTTGTGGTGGCTTGTAAGGTATTTTATGTCTTCCTTAATGCCTAGTGCTTGCTCTTTAGGTGGGACATAGACGGTGACTAGCGTGAGGCATTTAAGCTGATTCCCTAGTTGAATTTGTACTGGGAGTATTTGAGAGTTCCCACCAGTGTTAAGGCTCAGTAAAATGTGACCATGAAGGGTGTCTCTGAGATAGACGACACAGACGCCCCCTTGTTTACTGGTTCTATCTCGTCTAAATGAGGTATACCCCTTTATTTGGATGGCCAGGTCAGAGACATTTGGGGTTAGCCACATTTCCACTATGGATAAGATGTCAGGCTTATATTGTGCCATCCAGACTTAGAGAGAGTCACGCTTTGCCAGGAGGCTGCACATGTTTATTGCTGCAATTATCAGGGCACCTTTCTTTGAGATTGGAGTCGGTTGGGTGGGTTTGGGTGCACGTTCCCAGATAGTATTAGTAAGAGCCAAGCTAGCAGCATGACTTGCCGTTGAAGTTGTTTTCAGAGTTGAGTTTGGGTACTGTTGTTCTCTTTGGTTTTAGCAGAATAGACTACCATTATAAGCTGGTTAAGACAAGCAGGTGGGACTAGGTAGGTTACGTGCAGTATTAGTAGAGGCCCACTTAGCATATGTAGCTTCCCAGTTGGACTTGCAGTTCCAGGGCCAGGGAGATTCATTTCAATCCCTGGGATGGGACAATGTGGGAGGATGGGGGAGATACATTCTGGGTAGTGTTCAGGGGTAGTGGTGTGGGGTATGTGTAGGCCTAATACAATAGTGATTAGGATGGGGTACACAACCATGGTGATGACACTGAAAGTGGGACTTGCACTTGAAGAGGGGGCAGTTAGCAGTGGGGTGGGTGCACCTTGCACCTGGGCTGATTGCACAGAAGTTACGTTGGGATTAGTGGGGATACCTTAAGGTAAGGGAAGGAACAAGATGTACGAGGGCTTCTAGAAATAAAGCAGCGGTAGGGTGGCTGCCTTTGATGCTGAAGGTCGAGGGTTCCAATCTGGTAAAGCACTAACTGAGCACAGGGTAGGACTGTGGCTATACTGGAGTGATTCACT
The DNA here is from genome assembly GCA_016271365.2 of Neoceratodus forsteri. Classification (NCBI taxonomy): domain Eukaryota; kingdom Metazoa; phylum Chordata; order Ceratodontiformes; family Ceratodontidae; genus Neoceratodus; species Neoceratodus forsteri. The sequence continues at coordinate 75,814,872 of JADMNL010000022.1, forward strand.
AGGTGACAGAGGGGAAAAAGCAGGGAGGCAGGAGAGTTAGAGAGGGGAAAGTTACTAGGGGGAGGAGAAAGTGAAAGACTCCTAGTCGTAGGTTGGTATAACTTGCAAATGGTAGACTGGATACTTCGAAAATATACAGCTCAGTCACGTGATCAATCATGTGACCTAGGCACCCAAAGACCATGAGAAGGGACTCCTGGCTGAGGGAGTTAACTATGTCAGGCGCCAAGAGTCACAGCCAATCAAAGGGGCTTAAAATGCAACAACTGTGATTGATCAGTGTCAGTGGCTCAGCAGGTAGCACACTCTCCTCTGAGGTCAGGAGATCAGAAGGCTGTGGGTTCTATCCCCACACCAGGCACTTGGGTTAATATCCCAGTACTGCCACTGCTGTGCAGCATTAGGGGGGTGCTGCACTCCTGAGGTGCCATCTTTTGGATGAGATGTTAACTGAGGTCCTGTCTGCCTGTTCAGGTGGATGTTCAAGATCCCATGGCACTTCTAGAAAAGAGTAGGGGGAAAAAAACAGTAACTTGAAACAAACACACATAAGTTATACAATGTCTTTGAAATCACACCCATCCTTTTTATGTTTGCTTGCACACATGTGCAAGAAACATGTTGCAGCAGCTTAAGAGAGAAGTGGGCTGTGGAGGTGCGGCACTGTCTCGGCCAATGCTGCCACAGCATTTGAGGGCTTGGCCTTCATAATCCAATGCGGCGGCACGCTGCTGCTGACACTAGTTCAGCAAGCTGCCACCAACCTGAAAGAAATTGTCTGCTGCAATGAGGGAGCTCCCTGTCATTGCAGAAAGTGCCTGAAAGAAATTGGCACTGCAATGAGGGAGCACCCTGTCATTACAGGGAATGCTTTGCCTGCCGAAACATTTCTGTTCAGCCTACTCCCTCCATTATCCACTGCGGCACCAGCAGTGCAAGTAAAAAAAACAACAACAAAAAATGCTTCCTCCCACTGTGTGCTGTCTGCCCCACTCACTCCATTCTGGTTCCGGTACTGGGAGTGTATGTAAACCCTTCCACTCCCTCCCACTGTGTGCTAGCCACCCCCTCCGTTTCTGGTCCTGGTACCTCAAGTGTAAGTAAACCCCTCCCCCGCTCCCTCCCACTGCATGCTGTCCACCCCGCTCCCTCCATTCCTGGCACATAATTAGACCCTCCCACTCCCTACCACTGCGTGCTGCCCGCCCCGCTCCCTCCGTTCCCCATCACGACACCTGGAGTGTAAGTAAACCCTCCCGCTCCCTCCCACTGCATGCTGTCCACCCCGCCTCCTGGTACCCTGAGTATATGTAAACCTCCTGCTCCCCCCCCAATGTGTGCTGTCCACCCCGCTCCCTCCGTTTCCGGCACCCGGAGTGTACGTAAACCCTCCTGCTCCCTCCCACTGTGTGCTGTCCACACCACTCCTTCTGTTTCCAGTCCTGGAATGTACCTAAATCCTACCTCTCCCTCCCACTGCATGCTGTCCGACCCGCTCCCTCCGATCCCGGCACCCAGAGTGTACGTAAACCCTCCAGCTCCCTCCCAATGTGTAGTGCCCACCCTGCTCTCTCTGTTCCCATTCCTGGCACCCAGAGTGTACGTAAACCCTCCTGCTCCCTCCCACTGTGTGCTGTCCGCCCCGCTCCCTCCATTTTCGGTCCCAGAATGTACATAAATCCTCCCTCTCCCTCCCCCTCCCACTGCGTGCTGTCTGCCCTGCTCCCTCCATTCCCGGCACCTGGAGTGTATGCAAACCCTCCTGCTCCCTCTCACTGTGTGCTGTCCGCCACGCTCCCTCTGTTCCCAGTCCCGAAATGTACATAAATCTTCCCTCTCCCTCCCACTGCGTGCTGTCCACCCTGCTCCCTCCGTTCCCAGCACCTGGAGTGTATGTAAACCCTCCCACTCCCTCTCACTGTGTGCTGTCCACCCCACTCTCTCCATTCCCGGTCCTGGAGTGTACATAAATCCTCCCTCTACCTTCCACTGCATGTTGTCCACCCCGCTCCCTCCATTCCCTAACCAGAGTGTACATAAAACCTTCCGCTCCCTCCCTTCCTGGTCCCGGCACCCGGAGAGAAAGTAACCACTCCTGCTGCATCTGCTATCCAAGAGCATCTCCTCCGTTACCATCTGTGAGACGCTATTGAAATGAAAAAATGTGCCAGCGCTTGTCAACATCTATCAGGTAACAGCCAGCGTTGGGTTATTGTAATCACATTTTACTGCTCGCTAATCACATTTGTACCGATATAAACATTCAAATACTCCCCCTAGATCATTTATGCTGAAATGTGAGTAGCTCTTTTTTGCAGTAATAATAGGTTAGTCTCTTGAGGATGGATTATATCAAGGTAGGTGATCCCACAGAGGTATACCCACTTACTAAACTTATCTGTTTAACCATTGCTGGACTCTCTTGGTCGTTTGTAGATATCTATTGACAGTTTTGATTATGAATATGTTGTCCTGGACTCCGTTAAGCTTGCCCATTTATAGTCACACAAATTCCCAGATATTAGTAGTGTTTGTACTAGTAATTGCTTAATTTAAAGTCTCAAAATGTTTTATCATTCGTATTACTTGAAATATATTTTCCAAAGATTGTGGGCATGATTTTCAAACATAATGGGGCAGCTGCAACTCCCAGTTATGAATTATTGATTGCATCCACCATAATGTGCCAAAATGTTGTTCCGATTATCAGTTATTTTTGTCTCCTCTGTTCAAATAAAGGGTTATGGGGCCTATTATGACAGTCATTTTTGTCTCCTCTGCTCAGATAAAGGGGTATGAGGCCAATTATGACAGTCATTATTGTCTCCTCTGCTCAGATAAAGGGGTATGGGGCCTATTATGACAGTCATTTTTGTCTCCTCTGCTCAGATAAAGGGGTATGAGGCCAATTATGACAGTCATTTTTATGTCTGCTTGTGTGCATGCGCAAGAAGCATGTTGCAACAGCTTAGAAGAGAAGCGGGTTGTGGAGGTACGTCACTGTCTCGGTCAATGCCGCCACTTCATTTGTGGACTTGGCCCTCGTAATCCAATGTGGTGGCATGCTGCTGCTGACACTAGTTCAGCAAGCATGTCACCAATTTGAAAGAAATTGGCTGCTGCAATGAGGGAGCACCACATCATTGCAGGGTGTGCCTGAAAGAAATTGGCACTGCAACGAGGGAGTGCCCCGTCATTGCAGAATGTGCCTTTCCTGCTGAAACATTTCTGTTCAGCCCACTCCCTCTGTTATCCATTGTGGCATCAGCAGTGCAAGTACACCATCCCGCTCCAGATGCTGTCCACCCTGCCTCCTCCATTCCCAGTCCTGGCACATAATTAGACCCTTCCGCTCTCTCCCACTGTGTGTTGTCTGCCCCGCTCCCTCTGTTTCCCCTCCCGACACCTGAAGTGTAAGTAAACCCTCCCACTCCCTCCCACTGTGTGCTGTCCACCCCGCTCCCTCTGTTCCCAGTCCCAGCACCTGAAGAGAAAGTAACCATTCCCGCTGCGCCTGCTATCCAAGAGCATCTCCTCCATCTGCACCTGTGAGACACTATTTAAATGAAAGAAGGTGCCAGCGCTTGTCAATGACATCTAACAGGTAACAGCCAGGGTTGGGTTATCCTCGATCTCCATCCCCCCTCCAAAACATACTTTTCCTAACGTGTCTTTCACCCATGGATTCCCAGTTTCCGTAACAAAATACGTAATCTCCACAGTTGTATTCCCACAGAGCACTCCTTACTTCGTGCCAGGATTGGTTTTCTCTCTCTTTTTTAATGCTGATTGCGTGCAAGCGCAAGAAACATATTGCAGCAGCTTTTGTAAGAAGCAGGTTGTGGAGGTGCGGCACTGTTGTGCCCAGTGCCTCCACAGTCTTTAAAGGCTTGGCCCGCTGTCCCCAATGGTGTGGCACGCTGCTGCTGACATTAGTTCAGCCAGCATGCCACAACCTTTTAAAGTTTAACTGCTGCAATCATGGGCCGACTTGTCATTGCAGAATCATCTGCTGCAATGAGAAAGTGACCCCTCATTGCAGGGCTGTTGCTGATGGGGCCCAGTCCCGTCGACAGTCCCCCATTTCTTGTGTGCCGAGGGGTGCCCAGTCCCCATGGCTTATGTCCCCTCCTTCTGTGTTTGCCGATGGGGTGCCCAACCCTGTCGGCATATCCCCATTTCTTGTGTGCGAGGGGGTGCCCAATCCCCCACAGCTCATGAGCCCCCAAGTATGTGCCGATGGGGTGCCCAATCCCCATTGGCTCCAGTGTCCCCTACCCCAAAACACGCAGGTGCATGCTGAGAACCCACCTAGTGTGCCAAAGTACCTGCAAAAAAAAACTGTCCCGTGATGTCTTTTTTAATCCTAAAAGAAGAAAATGGTCCCTCACTGCCTGTGCCCCCTCCTGCAACCCACGCCCCCACTGCACCCACCTCCCCAAACCCTCCTCACCCCATACTTAACTCCAGAGCCCGGCACAACGATCTTCGGTCGACCGGGAACAGGTCTGCACTCTTCAAAGCCAACCGTGAATTGAGGAAATGCCAATAAGCTGTATAATGGAATAAATATTTTTTTTGTTAACTTTGATGTATATCTAAGTCATTTTTTTGGAATTTTGGCACAAAATTTTCAACATGCAGTTTTTGGGACCCCTCCTCATGAATTCTGTCACTGTCATGGCGTTAATCGGCCCCGAAGGGCGATTTCACAGTCACTACACGGAATCACCTTTTGGGACTGAGTAACGAAACAACAGTGCCAGTGTTCATGAGGTCAGCTCTCAAAAAGCCTATGCTGCAAAATTAGTGGAAAAAAAAAATGACTGTTTTAAGAGCGTGCATTACGCAGTTGCTACGCACACTCATAACTTCGCAAATTTGCAATATTTTCACACCAGACTTTCAACATTGCCATTTTTCCACACCTCCTTGTGAATAGTACAGCTGTCATTTTTCACATCGTGGCCAAAATGTGTCTTCGCACTTCCAGCGCAGAATAGCACGGTTGCTGTGAGAAATCAGTGTTTGGGACAGATTACAAAAATGATAGTGACACTGTTCATGAGCAGAGGTCCTAAAATGCCTATGTTGAAAATTTGGTGCCGATACTCCATACAATGACTGTGTTATGTGCGTGCGTTGCGCAGTTTGCACACATGCTCGTAAGTTCGTGAATTTATAATATTTTCACTTCCAGATTTTCAACATTACCATTGTTCTCCACCTCCTTATGAACAATATAGCTGTCAATTTTCAGATCCTGGCCGAAATCTGTTTTCGCACTTACAGCACAGAATAGCGTGGTCGCTGTGGGAAATCCATGTTCGGGACACATTATGAAAATGACAGTGACACTGTTCATTAGCAGAGGTCCTAAAATGCCTGTGTTGAAAATTTGGTGATGAAAGTCTACAAATGAGTGTGCTACGAGCGTGCATTGCGCAGTTTCCACGCACGCTAGCACCTTCGCAATATTTTCACTCCAGATTTTCAACATTGCCATTTTTCCACACCTCCTTATGAACAGTGCAGCTGTCATTTTTCACACCCTGACCGAAATGTGTTTTCATTCTTCCGACGCACAATAGAAGAAGAAGAATCTGCATTTATATAGCGCTTTTCATACACAGTATCCCAAAGCGCTTTACAAGCAATGCTAGACTGGTAGTGAAGTGACTGAATGTGTGGTGGCAGCCATATCGCACATCATCACCCACACACAGCCTGGATGATTGCATGAACCGGTTTATGGGAAGGGGAATGTTGGCCAGGCCAGGACATGGGGAATGTTCTGTGCTCTTTACGAAGAGTACCCTGGGTTCTTTTACTTCCACCTGGACACCCACCAGGGCAACACCAGGATGGGCAGAAGGGACCTCGGTTTAACATCTCATCCAAAGGACGGCACACCCCAACAGTACAGCACCCCCCAATACTGCACTCGGATGTCAGCAATTTTTAGGTGCAAGTCCATCCCGGTGTGGGATGAGAACCCACAACCTTCTGGTCCAGAGGCAGATGTGCTACCAACTGAACCATGCTGACACCTAGTGCGGTTGCTGTGGGGAATCAGTGCTCGGGACACATTAAGAAAATCACACTGACACTGTTCATGAGCAGAGGTCCTAAAATGCCTATGTTGAAAATTTTGTGATGAAACTCCATAAAATGACTGTGTTATGAGGGTGCATTGTGCAATTTCCGCGCACCCTTGTAACTTCGCCAATTAGTAATATTTTCACCCCACATTGTCAACACTGCCATTTTTCCGCACCTCCTTATGAACAGTACAGCTGTCATTTTTCACATCATGGCTGAAATTTGTTTTCACACTTCCGGCACAGAATACCGCAGTCGCTGTCGGAAATCAGTGTTTGGGACAGATTGGGATCTACGAGTGGGGGGGGGAGTGACCAAGCTCAACTGAGCTCTGTTGGGACTGCTGCAGATTTTTTTTGTGGGCAGAAAAAGGCACCATCGCAGGCAGGATCCCAGTACAAAAGGGCAGCCTGCAGTGCTGGGAGACACAGAACGAGTGAGTGAGGGAGGGGGAAGGAATGAGTGAGATCAACAGAGCTCTGCTGGGACAGCTGTGAATTTCTTTGTGGGCAGAAAAAGACAGCAATGCACACAGGGGTCCAGTACAAAAGGGCAGCCTGCAGCGGTGGAAGAAACAGAACGTGCGACTTAGAGAGGGGGAGTGAGTGAGTGCAACGGAGATTTATCGTGACTGCTGCGGATTTCTTTGTGGGCAGAAAAGGGCAGCAACGCAGTCAGGAGCCCAGTACAAAAGGCTAGCCTGCAGCGTCAGCAGAAACGGAACATGTGAGTGAGATAGGGGGAGTGAGCGAGCTCAACAGAGCTGTGTCAGGACTACTGCAGATTTCTTTGTGGGCAGAAAAAGGCAGCAATGCATGCAGGGGGCCAGTACAAAAGGGCAACCAGCAGCAGCAGGAGAAACAGAACGAGCGAGTGAGAGAGGGGGAGTGAGCAAGCTCAATGGAGCTCTATCGTGACTGCTGCGGATTTCTTTGTGGGCAGAAGAAGGTGGCAACGCAGGCAGGAGCCCAGTACAAAAGAGCAGCCTGGAGCAGCAGCAGAAATGGGACGAGTGAGTGAGAGCGAGGAAAGAGTGAGCTCAACGGAACTCTGTCGGGACTGCTGCAGATTTATTTGTGGGCAGAAAAAGGCACCAACAGATGCAGGAGCCCAGTACAAAAGTGCAGTCTGCAGCACCAGGAGAAACAGAATGAGCAAGTGAGACAGGGAATGAGTGACCTCAACAGAGCTCTATCCTAACTGCTGTGGATTTCTTTGTGGGCAGAAAAAAGCAGCAATGCAGGCAGGAGCCCAGTACAAAAGGCCAATCTGCAGTGCTGGCAGAAACAGAATAAGCGAGTGAGAGAGGGGGAGTGAGAGAACTCATCGGAGGTCTATCGTGACTCCCGCGGATTTCTTTGTGGGCAGGAAAAGGTGGCAACCGAGGCAGGAGTCCAGTACAAAAGACCAGTCTGCAGCACCGGCAGAAACGGAATGAGCGAGTGACAGAGGTGGAGTGAGCGACCTCAACAGAGCTGTGTCAGGACTGCTGCAGATCTCTTTGTGGGCAGAAAAAGTTGCCAATGCAGGCAGGGACCCAGTACAAAAGGGCAGTCTGGAACAGCGGGAGACACAGAATGAGCGAGTGAGGGAGGGGGAGTGACTGAGCTCACCGGAGCTCTGTTGGGACTGCTGCAGATTTCTTTGTGGGCAGAAAAAGGCGCCAAGAGAGGCAGGAGCCAAGTACAAAATGGCAGCTTGCAGCACCAGGAGAAACAGAATGAGCGAGTGAGACAGGTGGAGTGAACGACCTCAACAGAGCTCTGTCAGGACAGCTGTGGATTTCTTTGTGGGCAAAAGAAGATGCCAATGCATGCAGGGGCACAGTACAAAAGGGTAGTCTGCAGCAGTGGGAGAAACAGAATGAATGAGTGAGAGAGGGGGAGAGAGTGAGTGAGCTCAATGGAGCTCTATTGTGACTGCTGCAGATTTCTTTGTGGGCAGAAGAAGGCAGCACACAGGCAGGAGCCATGTACAAAAGGCCAGCCAGCAGCGCTGGCAGAAACGGAACGAGCAAGTGAGAGAGGGGGAGTGAGCGAGCTGAACGGAGCTGTCTCGAGACTGCTGCAGATTTCTTTGTGGGCAGAAAAAGCCATCAATGCAGGCAGGAGCCCAGTACAAAAGGGCAGCCTGCAGCAGCGGGAGACACAGAATGAGTGAGTGTGAGAGGGGGAGTGAGTGAGCTCAACGGAGCTCTGTCGTGACTGCTGCGGATTTCTTTGTGGGCAGAAAAAGGCAACAATGCACCCAGGGGCTCAGTACAAAAGGGCAGCCTGCAGTGCTGGCTGAAACGGAGTGAGCGAGTGACGGAGGGGGCATGAGCAAGCTCAGTGGACCTGTGTCAGGACTACTGCAGATTTCTTTGTGGGCAGAAAAAGCCACCAACAGAGGCAGGAGCCCAGTACAAAAGGCCATCCTACAGCGCCAGGAGACACAGAAAGAGCGAGTCAGAGAGGGCCAGTGACCCACCTCAACGGAGCTGTGTTGGGACAGCTGCAGATTTCATTGTGGACAGAAAAGGGTGTCAACACAGGCAGGAGCCCAGTACTAAACAGCAGCCTGCAGCACCGGGAGAAATACAACGAGCAACTGACAGATGGCCACTGAGCGAGCTCAACGGACCAACGCAATCAACATTCGGCATTGACAAATGCTTGGTTTTTATAATGTTGGGTCTCCCTGTGGTTTTTGACACCCTTCTGGCTTGCTCTAAGCAGATGTGCCCTGCCAGCTCAGCAAATGGTTGCCAGGGTACATTTACATAGAACAACTGAGAGAAGTGCATAGATGGGGGTGGGTAGCCTTTCCACTAGAAGTTACAGAGCAGAGGCAAAACGATTAGAAAAAAATATGTTAAGGCACTAACAAAAATCAGCATCAGCTGCAAACAATAATCAAGGAGTTTACAATGGGAGGACTTTTAGATCTATATAGTTTTCCTTGAAGGGTTAGCGAATAATGAACAGATGTATTCATCTAGTCTACAGGTTCCATCCTCTGTGCTTCTGCAGCAACTTCATATTCACTTGGTATCCTATTAGGACATCTACAATATCTGCTCAGAGAATCTAAGGAGAGTTGAGCTTTTTTTTGGAGAGGGGCTGGAAATGTGATTTTTATGAGATTATAAAGATTTTAAAAAGATCACTTAAGTTATTAGAATGTGATTAACTAAATGAGCTGTGGAATTCTGGTTGATTTCACTGCCTTTGTCCTGTGCAGTTGCCAGTGCTCATCTTGTTTTGCAGCTACGAAGTGGGGGTCTCTGTGTTAAGAGTGATTAGAGAATGCTTAAAATAGCAGCAGCAGTAGGATGACTCCTCGGGCACCTCAGCACTGCCCCCCCCCACCACCACCACCTACTGGGCCCTAGGGGCATCGGGATGGTGCTACTGGGGGAGGGAGAGGATAGCCCTTTCCCTCCAAACCCTGCCGCAGGTGAAATGCCCATGGGAAATTTCTACCCCAGTTGTGCCCCTAAGACAGTGGATGATGAGGTTGGCCAGCAGAAGGGGAAATAGGGCAGGCTGCTGCAAAGGAGAAAAACCACTATGACAAAAAATATAATTCTATGTAAATAGTTCTGTTCACTTATAAGCATATAGTGAATGATATGACAGTGGGAGTGTGCAACCCAAATTTTACACACACCCGAGGTGTGGGATGCCACATAATCCCCGAGAGCTAAACTCAAGGGGTTTATAAAAGCATCCCACAGAGAGGGTGTGTGTAAAATTCTGGTTTACACACACCTCTGGTCTACATACACCCACCTGTGTCTTGATTTTTATAATTACTATTGAGCATTTTTTAATTACGGTGCAATTGTGTGACTAGTGCTCTCACTGTTCACAGCGTGAGCATGATTGACAGGAAGTGATCACAAACAACCAGTTGTGATGCATAAGTACAACTGGCTGGTTGTAATGCATTTTTACAAACTGGTTATCTGAGCATTCAAAATGCTCACTAGTAACAGACTACTACAGAACTGATTCTGCTGCAGTGCTGTGGCATGTGAGATGCTCCCTCCCTTCCTGATGCACTGGCTCAATTCTCCTTTACACAGCCCGCCCTTGCAGCACTTCAGGTCGTTATGAGGATGGGCTGTGAAATCACCTGGCGGCTGATGAAAAACAGCATTTGTAGCTGAGAGAGTGCAGCAAGGCGTTCACGCTGCCATGTAATGCACTCACTCCACTACTGATCCCACAGCTGAGTCAGATCCAAAACATTATCTGACGGGCAGTTAATGCACTCCCAACAGTGTTTACACTGTTGACTTCACAGCACACCAACCCGTGCACATGGGTTGATGTGCTACAAAGTCGGCAGTGTCAATAGGGCTTTAATGTAAAACCATTTTCTAGGCTACCAGCCTAGGTGGTCCAGAGAATAATTTTGCAAGCATCATAGTCTGGACTTCAGCTAAGCTAGTACCTTCTAAACTAGTTTAAAGTTTCATAGCCACAGTCTGGATAGGGCCTTAGTCAAATGCTTATCCTGGGCGTGATGGTAGGGTGATGTTTCGGAATGGTCAGGATGCCTGGAATTCTATAATTTTATGGCCATGGCATTTCCCACAGAACTGTCATCCTACTGCAAAATTTAGGTACTGCCACAGAATTCACTGTTCTTGATGAGGGTTCATTAAAATATACTGTACAGCTTTGTCATACTGCCTGACCCCGTTTCCCTCCATGATTAACCTGAAACCTTTACTTTATGGTAAGCATGTGATATCATCAATTAAATCACATCATATTTCAATCAAGAACATACTGCCAAAGAAATGAATAATTTATATAGGTAATAAGACACAATAGGCTGTAAATTGTTATGTAATAAATGCACACCCAGCTGTATTGTGAGGCAAGAAGCATTTATGCCAAGTTCCTTCCGCACCTGGAAGTGCAATTATCACATTACTACTACCCGTACCCTGAAATGTCTTACTGCATTCATAAAACAAACATTTGTCAATGCCGAATGTTGCTTGTTTGTATGTGCTGTTTAGGTATTTGGAAGTCAGTGGAGTGCAAATATTGAAAATGTGCAAACTTACGAGCGTGCGTAGGAATTGAGCAATGCATGCTCATAAAACAGTAATTTTTAGGAAGTTTGTCACCAAATTTTCAGCTTAGCCATTTTAAGACCTCTGTTCATGAACAGTGTCACTGTGATTTTCTTAATGTGTCCCATACAGTGACTTCACACACCGACTGCGCCATTATGCGCTACATGGGCGGAAACATGTTTTGGGGAGATGTGAAAAATGACAGCTGTACTGCGCATAAGGAGGTGTGGTAAAATGACAATGTTGAAAATCTGGAGTGAAAATATTGAAAATTCGTGAACTTACTAGCGTGTGTAGGAACTGCGCAACGCATGCTCGTACAACAGTCATTTTTAGGAATTTTTTTACCAAATGTTCAACATAGGCTTTTTGAGAATCCACCTTATGAACACTGGCAGTGTTGTTTTGTTAATCGGTGCCAAAAGGTGATTTCACACAGTGACTGCAAAATCACTCTTGGGGCCTGATTAACGTCATGACAGTGAGAGCATTCATGAGAAGGGGTCCCAAGAACCCCATGTTGAAAATTTGGTGCAAAAATTCCAAAAAATGCTTGAGATATGCAGCAAAGTTGAAAAAAATCCTATTTATTACATTATACAGCTTACCAGCATTTCCTCAGTTCGCGGACGGCTTTGAAGAGTGCAGACGTGTTCCCGTTCCACCAAAAATCGTTGAGCCAGAGTCAGGAGGTAAGTATGGGGTGGGGGGTGGGGAGGCAGGGTGCGCAGTGGGTGGGCGCGGGTGGGGGCAGAGACAGCGAGGACCATTTTTGTGTTTCAGGGTTTTCTTTTTAAAAAGGGATGATGGACAGGACATTTGCCATGCTGGGGTGGGCTTCCAGCGTGGCACAAGGATGGCTGTTTGGGGGGACGTGGAGCTGATGAGGGATTGGGCACCCCCGTTGGCAATAGCATCTGTTGCCACGCTGGGGTGGGCTCCCAGTGTGGCACCCTGTACTCTCTGGGGGGGGAACAGTGAAGCCGATGGGGGATTGGGCACCCCCGTCGGCCATACGATGTGTAGCCACGCTGGGGTGGGCACCCAGCATGGCATGTGGAACTCTGTTTGGGGGCCAGCACAGCCGACGGGGATTGGGCACCCCGCTCAGCTATACAGTGTGTGCGAAGTGCGAACACGCAGTATGCGTGTGTGGTGTGTTTGTGGGGGCACGCAGAGCAGGCAATATCTTATCGCTGCTCACTGAAGCGTAGCTCCCCCTTTTAACTGTACTCCACTGCATTTTCGACTGCTGTCATACACAGCTCCAGCAGCCATTGGAGAACTGCGGCCGCGCCTGCAAACACACTGACTGAATTGGAAGAGGGATGCCAAACCTCCCAAAACTTGGATGATGGCACTATGTTTCTTGCACATGCGTGCAAGCAACATGATAAGAACAAATAGAAATCTTAGAAAAATAAAAGGGAACTTATTTAAATTTAAAAACAGGTATTTTCTTTTGTTAAAAGTGACTAGTGGAAAGTTTTCCCTCTCCACTGTCATCTATCTTTCCACACAGTCAGTAGACGAAATGTTTATTAATCATGAAATGCAGGAATTAAAACTTTTGCAGAAGCCTGCTGGCAGAATGTTCACCTCTCTCTGCACACACACACACACACACACACACACACACACACACACACACACACACACACACCAAAAGGCCTCAATAAAGCCAGATATTCAGTTTTATCAGGTCAGGGTTGAGAAGCAAAGATTTCCCTGGTAGGCAGGTAAGGATAGGAAGGGCTTTTTGGTGATCAGGAACAACCTTCATCGTGGTAAAGCAATGAGTAGTACTTCATTTTTAAGTGGTGTATGTGTGTAGAAAGAAGTTTATTTTTATTTATTTATTTATTTAGATTTGTTGACCGGGTAAGTAGACAAATCCTGCCTATTTTCAGTGGATGCAGAGCCCTTAATAAAAACTGCAGTCAAACTGTTTACAATGTTGTTATGGTATTATTGTGATGTCAAAGGTTGTTAACCCCTCTTGACTATGTCACAATGATACCGTAACAGCAGGAGTGGATCTGTGCACACACAGATTTCAAGTAGCATCTCACAATGAACAGCCACAGTGGTGAAAGCTGGCTCTAAAAGAGGGCGGTGCTATGGGGAAACAAAAAAAGAGTACAGATGATCTTCATTTAAACTTGTGCCCTGATGAGATTTTGCTGTTTTTTGCTCATACACCATAACAAATAATGACTACATTTCGGTTAATAACCACGGTGAAATCACCTCTCATGGTTGCCAGGACAACAATAAACCTATCGAGCTGCACTCTCAAGGTTTACTATGTTATTCTGGCAACCACTCGAGGTGATTACAGTGTGGTTATTAACCAAAATGTAGTCAATACCCTCTGTATATTTTGAGGGAGTTTCATTTTTAGGGCCTAGCTGACTGTTTTAGTGACAGTAAAGGTGGCAGCCATGCTTGTAATGACAGGCAGAAATTGTATTTTTACAAAGGGCGTTGATAGGTTAGTGTGCTGTGTCCTGATTCCCAACACTTTTTACCCACTGGTAGTATTCTGACATAGCACTGTTGCTGACCAGTCAGGACACAGTATTTCCCTACCTATTTTATAAACTGCAAGAATGATTGGGTTTCTGCATGGCTGACAAACAGAACCCAAAGAGTGGTATTAAATAATCGACTTTCTGGTTTGGGCGCAGTTACTAGTGGAGTCCCCCAAGGCTCAGTGCTGGGCCCAATTTTGTTCATTATTTATATAAGTGATATGCAGGTATCAAATAATAACTGGCTGTCTAAATTTGCTGATGATTCAAAGCTTGGGGGCCTAGCGAATAATCTACCAGACTTTAATTCTTTGAACTCTGATCTAAAATTGATCGAAAAATGGGTTATTGATAATTTGATGGAGTTTAATGTTGATAAGTGTGTAGTTCTGCATTTTGGATCTCAAAATCCCCAAAACAAATATTATCTTTGTAACTCATTATTAAATTCTTCATATGTGGAAAGGGATTTGGGAGTTCAAGTTAATTCTAAACTTTCATTAGTTGATCACTGTACTAAAGTGGTTAATACTACAAACGGTTTATTAAGACAAATCCAACGTTCATTCGTAAATAAAACTGAACAGTGTATAATGGCCCTCTATAGATCATGTGTCCGACCCCTTATTGGCTATGGGTCTCCCTTTTGGAACCCCAATCTAAAGGCTGATATTAATTGCTTAGAAAGAGTGCAGAAACGTGCAACAAGGATGATTCCTAGGCTAGCTAAATTGCCCTATAAATCCAGACTATCTATTACTGGTCTACATTCTCTACAGAGTAGAAGAGTTAGGGGGGATTTACTCTTAATATACAAGCTTCAAAAAAACCCTGACCTGATGAATAAATGTGGACTATCCTATGTCACGAGATGTATTGTTCCAAGGTGTCATACAAAACAACTTATGGTTCCCAAGGCAAAAACCAATTCAAGATTAAACTTTTTCTCAACAAGGGCACCAAAATTGTGGAACAGACTTCAGCAGGAACTGGTAGATTCATCTAACATTGAATCATTTAAAAAGGGTATTGATAGTTGGTTAACCGAGAAGTATGTTATGTGAAATGTTCCCACTTAGTGTGAGGGGGAAATCTCGATGGGCCTCGGCCTTCTTTTTTCCTAAACAAACCAAGTAAATGAACAAATGTTGCCACAGAAATTAGGACTGATGTACTGCAGATAATTAGGAGCCCTGGGTATGATATGAACAATATGAGAAACATAGCATTTCCTGTACATGGTACTCTGCGTCCTGAAGTTGTTTGATCTATCTCTTGTCAACTTAAAATGCGGTAAAACAGGTTTTACTGCAGGAATATTTACATAAGCCCTGCTTTCACATGAGCGGTCATCCACCTCTGCATGATGAATAGATAAGTAAATCTTATTGTACTGCATTTTTGGCAACCCACCCCAATGCATATTAACAACTTTGTGTGTGTGTGTGTGTGTGTGTGTGTGTGTGTTATGCATGTGTCTGTTTCCTGGAAGAGAAGTTATGTTCACCAAAGGTATCACTTTGGAGGCCTAGTGACTAATTGGTTTCCTTTAAAAACGTTCTGTAATAAGCTGGTTACATTGCTCTGCTGTCATTGATGGTA
This sequence comes from Neoceratodus forsteri, assembly GCA_016271365.2. Classification (NCBI taxonomy): domain Eukaryota; kingdom Metazoa; phylum Chordata; order Ceratodontiformes; family Ceratodontidae; genus Neoceratodus; species Neoceratodus forsteri. The sequence goes on from JADMNL010000022.1 coordinate 75,830,187, forward strand.
GGAAGTAGTCAAGTCAAGTTTATTTAAAAAGACGCCAAATCCCAGAGGCTCTGGGCGCCGCACAAGAATTTTACAGCATTTCATACCGCATGGATTATAGATTAAAATTAATACATGCATATAAACAAAATTACACCCCAAGTAATACCGTCTCATGGCCCAGAGCTGACAGTAGCCATCAACAGCCCCAGTGGGTTTCACTATTTATGAGGGGTGGGGCACCAAAGTGATTACAAGTTATTCATTTTTGAATGTGAAATATTTTTCATTTAGTTCTCTCACAGTGCTTTGTTGATGCAGCAGATCAGGGAAGTCACTGTGGTAAACAGAGACGTCTAATGTGACACCACAGTGCCATCCAGTTAGTCACCAAAGTACAGCTGAACCCAAATGCCAAGTGAGTAAGCGCAGAGCACAGTGCTGACTCTCTATTTAAGCAGCTGAGCCACACAACTTTGTTAAAATCATTTTGTGAAAGAAAAATGGTATTGATTAGCAACTGTTGGTTACTGCTTTTTTTTCCCACTTTTGACCACACCCTGAGGAGTGTAGCATTATCGTGGTCAGAGTTGTGCTGTGATGTCAGACTTTTTTGTTTGATTTGGTTACAGAGCACAAACAACCCTCCTCCCACTATAAAGCAGTTCTGCTTCTTGCTTCTCATGCCTCTCCATCCTCTAAATATTCCCAACACCCAGTTCAGCCCCACCGCCCTTCCCACATAGCCCTTCTCAGCCACACAGTCATTAGGATTATTGAAACTAATCTTTTTACTCACATTACATGCAGTGCAAACATCTTCATCTTTTGCATCTCATCGCTGAGCCAAACGTCTGGGAATCTCGCTCCAGTACTGCTTTTTATGAGATTAATGACATTCAAGCCTGGCGGTGAGATGCGGATGTTGTGGATCTTTGCCCTACATTGAACTTGTTTAAAAAGATCAGTTTTACTAAACCGGGTGAATTTGTGGCTGAGAGGGCAGAGACGCTAATGACTTATGGGTGCGCATGAGTGGAGGATGGGGATCACTCACGGCTGTGCTACCTCAAGAATGACCTTGATTTTTTTAAGATGGTGTAACAAACAGCCATCTCTCTGCCCTCCCTAATAACATGAAGATGCTTTGGAAGGGTACATATGGCTGTGCCCCCCCAAGACAACTTTGGCACGGTAAGGGGTAGAATTGGTGTTATTGTGTTTGGCTAACAAAGTTGTGAACATAAATACTCTGGCTTGAACCCCACCACTGTCACTTGCTACGTGTGACCCTGAGCAACACACTTAACCTCCCTGCTCTTCTCACAACTGCCGCTTATTATGTTGTCCTGAGCAATTCACATTTCCTGCCTGTGCATATGTGCTTTGCAGTCTGCCTAATCTATTTTTAAGCTGTTTGAATCGCCTTCTGCACTGAAATGGTAGCAGCATTCTCTGCACTAACTCTCCTGAACTGTACAGTGCTTTAGGATACAGCTTCTATGAAATGCTGTGTAAATCAAACTACTTTTTCTTTCCTTTATCAGTAACTGTAGGAGAAACATAGAAGGATAATATAGAAAGATAGAATTTATCAGCAGAAAAGGACAGGTGGGCCCACCCAGTCTGTCCAGATGGTCCCTGCCTAGTCTGTCACTAAACATAGAAACATAGATTTTGACGGCAGATAAGGACCGCTTGGCCCATCTAGTCTGCCCATTTCCCTACCTACAGGATAGGCCGCAGATCCTAGTTAACCAACAGCCTATTTCTTCCTACCCCCCACAAGAATTGCCTTATGTCTGTCCCATGCATTCTTGAATTCTCCCACAGTTTTAGACCCTACAACCTTCTCAGGAAGGCTGTTCCATGCATCCACTACCCTCTCTGTGAAATAATACTTCCTCACATTGCCCCTGAACCACCCTCCTTCTATCTTTAAATTGTGTCCCTTTGTTCTTGCAAGTCTCTTTTTCTGAAAGATGCTACCCTCTTGGACTTTGTTGATTCCACTGAGGTACTTAAAAGTTTCTGGGGGGATACTGGGATGCATAGGAAGAGGCATCAATAGTAGAAAACAGGAAGTTGTTATCCCTCTGTACAGACAGTTGGTGAAAGCCCATCTAGAGTACTGTGTGCAGTTCTGGAGACCCCATCTCCGCAAAGACATAGACAGAGTGGGGGCTGTCCAGAGGAGGGCAACCAAAATGGTGCAGGGTCTGCACCAGAAGACATACAAAGAAAGACTAAAGGAGCTTAATATGTATAGTCTTGAGGAAAGAAGGGAGAGAGGGGACATGATAGAAACTTTCAAGTACCTCAAGGGAATCAACAAAGTCCAAGAGGGTAGCATCTTCCAGAAAATGAGATGTGCAAGAACAAGGGGCACAATTTGAAGATAGAGGGGGACGGCTCAGAGCTAATGTGAGGAAGTATTTTTCACTGAGAGGGTTGTGGATGCATGGAACAGCCTCCTGAGGACGCTAGGAGTCAAGAACAGGAGGACTTAAGAATGCATGGGACAGGCATAAGGTAGTCCTAGTGGCGGGTAAGAGGAAGTAAGCTGTTGGTTAACTAGGATCTGCAGCGATCTGTTAGGTAGGAAAATGGGCAGACTAGGTGGGCCAAGCGGTCCTTATCTGCCGACAAATTCTATGTTTCTATGTTTCTGTTTCTATCATGTCCCTCCTCTCCCTTCTTTCCTCAAGGGTATACATATTAAGCTCATTTAGTCTCTCCTCATACGGCTTCTCTTGCAGACCCTGCACCATTTTAGTTGCCCTCCTCTGGACTACCTCTATCCTGTCTATGTCCTTGCAGAGATGGGGTCTCCAGAACTGGACAAAGTACTCCAGATGGGGTCTCTTCAACTGTCTGTACAGAGGGATAACAACTTCCTGTTTTCTGCTGCTGATGCCTCTCCCTATGCATCCTAGTATACCCCCAGCCCTCCCTACTGCCTTCTCACATTGCTTGCTAACCTTAAGGTCATCTGATATGATTACCCCCAGGTCCCTTTCCTTTTTTGTTGTTGTTACTACCTCCCCACCCATTGTGTATTCTTCCCCTGGGTTCTTGTTTCCCAGGTGCATTATTTTTCACTTCTTTGCATTGAATCCTAGCTGCCATACTTCTGACCATTCCTCCAACCTTGCCAAGTCCCTTTTCATCCTTTTCATGCCTCCTTGTGTATCAACCCCGTTGCAGATCTTTGTATCATCTGCAAAGAGGCATGCTTTTCCTTCTAGTCCCTCCGCAATGACACTGATGAAGACCCTACAGACCCTAAGTGGTCTGTGGCAACCCTTCCTCCTCCCTGCCTGTTTACGAATATTCCCCTACGTCTATCCCATACATGCTTGAAGCCCCTGACTGTTTTTGCCTCTCCCACTTCTTCTGGCAGTCTATTCCAGGCATCTACTGCCCTTTCAGTGAAGTAGTACTTCCTCACATCCCTCTTGAATAACCCCCTCCTCCCAGCTTCCTCATTTGCCCTATGGTCCTAGTGCTCTTTCTCATTTCAAAGACACACCCCTCCTGCACTCTGTTCACCCCTCTGAGGTACTTGTGGAGTGCATGTGCACAGGATCTTGATCTTTGGGCCTTACATTAAGATCTGAATCAGAGTCTTACAACCCTTGCCCACTCTTACCCCCCATCAGTGTAAGCAGGTGTCCTTTTAAAAAAGGTCTTAAATAGCTCAAATCAAAGACTCTGTGGCTAACAAAAACAAATCAGGGGTTTACTGATATGACTATTAATTTTTGGCATCTAGAACCAACACTGGTTGGGGGTACCCAAAAACTAACATCTTAGTTGCTCCTATAAACACATTGCTATCCCCATCCCTGTCAGCATAATGTCCCCCTACTTTAATTTGTCTGCCGAGGGGGGTGCCCGATCCCCCTCAGCATCATGGCCCCCCAAACACACACACGTTTTCTTTGCCGACGGGGTGCCCAATCCGCATCGGCTCCACTACCCCTCAAAACACCCTGGTGGCACACTGGGAGCCCACCCCAGTGTTCCCAAAGCAAACTTGGGAAAAAAAGCTTCCCATGTAGTGTGCTTTTTTTTTTTAATCACCTGTAAACAAGAAAATGGCCCCTCACTGTCTGTTGTTGCCCCTCCCCCAACCCGCACCCACTCTCTGCACACCCCACCTCCGCGCACCCCTGTTACCCCATACATACCTCCAGAGCCTGGCACAACGATCTTCAGTGGGGCGGGAACACATCTGCACTCTTTAAAGCCAATTGCGAACTGAAGAAATGCTGGTAAGCTGTATAATGGCATCAAGGGGTGGGTTGCAACTTAGGTGGATAGCGCGGCCATTTTTCCGACTTTTGGCTCCAAATTTGCAACATGGTGTTCTTGGGACCCCATCTCACGAACTCAGTCACTGTCATGTCGTTATTCATTCCAGAAAGGTGATTTCACGGTCACTGCGAGGAATCACCTTTTGGGACTGAGTAATGAAACAACAGTGCCAAGAGGGAGCTACCAAAAAGCCCACGTTGCAAATTCGGTGAAAAAATTCCAAGAAATTACTGTGTTAAGAGTGTGCATTGTGCAGTTCCCACACATGCTCATAACTTCAAGACTTTTTAATACTTTCTAAATTTTAAACATTGGCATTTTTTTACACCTTCTTATGTACAGGACAGCTGTCATTTTTCACATCCTGCCTGAACTGCTTTTTCTCACATCTGGCGCAGAATGGCATGGTAGCTGTAGCAAATCAACATTCGAGACAGATTAACAAAATCACACTGCCGCTGTTCATGAGCACAGGTACCAAGTGCTTTCATGAGACGGGGATCAAAAAAAGGCCATGTTGAACATTTGTACTGAAAATACCAACAAACACCCGGAGCGTTATGGTTTCTAACCATAACATCTCACCCTGTACAGACTGACAGGAGTCAGGTGTATGCCTTTGGATTGCTGGCTGTAATGATCATGCCATTTCACCCCATCCTGAAGCCAGTGACATGCATCGAGGTGTGCCTTGGACTCTTCGGCCCCAGAGTTCACCCCATTCTCCTACACTGCACCCATTTCAATGTATTCCCTTATGGAATGGGGTGACGGTAAAGCTGAACCCCCAAGGCACACATCAACACTTGTCGGTGTCTGCAGAACAGGGTGAGGTGAAATGGCGTGAGCATTATGCAAGATGACCCAAAGGCATACCCCAATGCCTGTTCATCTCAGCAGGGTGGAGGTGGGTCTCGCATGAAGTTCAGTACTTCACTGTCATTCCTATTCTGCATCTGTTTAACTCCTGCATTTCCAGTGCTAATACCAGCAAGCAAATATTCAGCATTGACAAATGCTTGTTATAAAACAGGTATTGACAGCATACCAACATAAGGAAACTTACATTTCTGCAGAAGGCAAAAAGAAAAAGGAAAAATCTAAAGTAAAGAACATTTCAATACAGATGCTACCCGGTTTCTGGTAGTACCCTGGTCCTCCCTTACACTTTTATCTTTTAACATGGTTGGGCCAATTTCTCCACCATACTACATACATCTGCACTGGGAATGTCAACCTTTCTTTTTTATATATCTCTTTCATTTCAGTATTAATTCGTCCAATTAACCCTACCACGACTATGTTTTTTTGCTGTAATACATATTGGCATCTAACTTGCCATATGACTCACTTACCTATAGCCATGACTACTCGAAATGTCCCTTTATGAAACCTCTTCCACTCTTCTCTTGCATTCCCGTAGATCAGGGTAAAATATATTTTCTTCAATTGTGACATTCCCCTGTCAACTGCTAAAGAGTCCGATAACCCCTCTATATACGTACACTCAAAATACAAATGTCTCTTGGCTTCAGTCTGGTTCACACAACCATCTCTTAAATACACTCTATCCATTACCGCTTTATGGTGGTGATTGCCTCTGACATTTAATCAGTCATGGCAGCACATCCACAGGGTGTCCCACATTTTAGGGGACACTCTAACCTCTGTGAGCTGAGCTATGACTGCTGTGACTGAAATATTATCTGGGAAAGTGAAGCATGGAACCCTCTGTACATCTCTTGCCAGAATATTTTTATAAGAGACTTTCCTTGTGATATACCTCATGTCCTGTTCTGTCAAACTCCATCCCTTTAGTTTTTTAAAAACCTACTTTAAGTATGCAGATTCTCCTCCCACCGGGGTTCTACAAGGTCCCCATTCTTGGGCCTGCCATTTGGACAAAAACGGATCACAAAAAGTTTACTCACACCATCGTTTTACCAACAATTAAAGGAAGAAGGTTGGAATAGACATATATGGAAAAGAAAAAGATGACTGGGTGCAACATGCCTAATCCTCCCTCCTGAACTGACCGATATGTAAATTGGCGCTTCACTGGGTTCAACCTGTTACCCCACAAGAGCCAGAAAGCAACATTATAAACTTTAGTTTCTAACTTAATTGGTGGGGGAAATATACTACTTGTCAAAAAGAGAGGAATGATAGAAGTTTTAAACATGAAGAGCCTTTTTTCCGTGACATGGGGAAAGTTTTCCATCTATTAATTTTTTCCTCTGCTTTCTCAATGCAAGATTCCCAATTCACACAGCAGTGCCCCTGGTTCCAAAAGAAATCCCTAATATTTTAAATAGAGGTTCAGATAACTGGATACCACCTATTGTAACTCCGGACTTGGCTGATTTATCACCCCTTCCCCACTTTTAGCCTTATTAATCCGAGAACCCAGTACTTTAGAGAACACTTCTACTATCTCAAGAGCCTTCTCCCTAGACTCCCTGTCAGCTACCAAAAGTGTGACATAGTCGGTGTATGCCATAACTACTGGAAACAATCACTGGTTTGACCCTGCAATATGCAAGATCTCTCTTTCGAATTCTAACCTTCATAAGAGGGGATCAATGGCCAAGATGTACAACAAGGGGCTCAAAGGGCACCCTTGTCGTACTCCTCTGTTGATTTTAATATGTCGCCCTGTTCTTCCATTTATAACTGTATTCGTGTAAGCATGTGTATACAAAATTTCCACCCACTTCACAAACCCTTCTGGAATATCATATTTCCATAATACCTCATACCATCGAATGCTTGTGACTGATCTAAGGTAAGGAGAATCCCAGAGGCACTCTGCTGGCTGAACAATTCTCTTACTAATTTTAAATTGTCCATCATGGAACGCTGGGGTATACCACAAGTTTGTGCCATGAAAACAACATATTGTGCAACTTTAGCCAGCTTGGCACATAAGATTTTACTTAATAGCTTCCAATCAAAGTTCATTAAACTGATAGGTCTCCAATTTGAAATTTGGGCCCTATCCCCTTTTTTAAAAATGAAAATCAAAAGGCTGTCAGCTAAAGCTTTAGGGAAGGGTGCTGCCCCCCACCAAATCTCATTAAATACTATTAGTAAAGAATATCCTAATAGATCCACTATCCTCTTGTAAAATTCCCCTGAGAGACCGTCAGGTCCAGGGGATGTCCCCGGTTTAGCTGCAGCTATAGCCATCAGTAACTCTGCTTTGGTAATTTGGGTGGTCAAAAACTTTGCTTCACCTCTAGGGATCTTAGGAGTATTTATATTATTTATAAAGTCAGTTAGGGAGCTTGAACGTGGTGTAGGATGTCCAAACAAACTCTTAACATGGGACTCCACTACTTGCATCATCTTGACCCCATTTTTTGTGTGAAATCCAGTCTCAGGTTGTAATTTGGTCATATATCTAGATTCTATTCGCTGATGGCAACTGTCATATGGGTTTAGTTGTTGTGCTTTTCCCTGGGTCCCACATTTTTGCTCAAAAAACAGGGTCTGAGCCCTGACATATTGGAATTCTTTCATATCCTGTTTAACTGCCTGTATCTGGTCTAAAAGGTCCTCCCCCGTTTCAACCATTTGGGACAATAATATTTGTAATCTATGATGCAATTTAAGGTAATTTAAATATTTTAGATTGGCAGCCTGCTTAGCCCTCTTACTACAGTACAACCTTATATCATTTTTTGTATCTTGCCACCAAAGCAGGGGGTTGTCATACATCATGAATACTGAAAGACGGGCCTTGATTTCCTCCAATAATCCTGTCCTGAAGTCTGGTTCCTCTAAAGAAGACACATTGAATCTCCACATCATGCTCGACAAGGGTTTGTTAATAGGGGTCCCAAACTGTACCTGAAGCAAAGCATGATCTGTAGTCTGAATGAGGAGAGTCTGACATGCAATTATAGGTACCCAGTGTGATGCAAAAATCATATCAATTCTGGTTGATAGTCTGCCTTTATAAAATGTGTGTACTGGATTATGAGACATCATGCTTGCACAGTCTATCAGTTTCGCACTTTTATACATCCTGTTCAGGAAATTAGAATAATTGTACAATTTATTAGTTAGACCTATCTTATCTTGTAACAACAAAATACAGTTAAAATCCCCCCAAAAAATCACTGACTTTGTAGTATACAAATAAGGCTAGATTTTTATTTAAAACCGCAATACATTGATATTTCGTTTGGGGGTTATATACTGTAGGTTCAGTAGTCGTATATCTTGACCTTGAAACCTTATGTCCAAAATTAGATCCTTGCCGAGGATTAAATCAATCAACCTGGATATTGTTGCCCCTGTATCCTTTATTAAAATATCCAGACCAGAACATGCATCCTCCCCAAGTACCAAAATGATGGGCCATTCCTTTTTTAGTTAGGAATTGTTCCTGAAGTATATGTATTCTAGTATCCTGCAAGAATACAATGTTCATCCGGAGTTCCCTTAATAAAAAAAAAAGGTAGTGTGCCTTCTTTTGGGGGGGGGGTTGATACTATTGAAGGTCAGTGTCCACACTTTAAGGTTCCAATGCATGACATATTTTAAGTTCTGTTTGGTATTCGATCTCTATTTTCTACCACCTCAGGAGACCTGCTATTTGATCTCTTCATTTTTTTTTTCCATTTTTTTATTCTTTGTCTGTGAATCACCTGAAGATCTTTCAGTGTCCATAGTAAGGTCTGGCAAAGATGAGGTGATGGAAGAGGTATCCGATTCATCCCCATCTTCTGCCCATTGTTTTCTTTTGGTCAACAACGAAAATATATTGCCTATTGGTATTTGGTACTCCTGACTTGTGCTCTGCAGGGCCTCATCTGACTTCTCGTAACTAACTTTTTGCAGTTCCTATTTCTCTGTTAATGGGGGAAGGAAGAACACTTCCGGTGGTGTGGGCTGGTCTGATTTAGTGGAAGGGGTGGCAGGCTCCACTATCTCTACCACGTCTGGCTGTTGTGAATCAAGTACTTCTTCTCCTTCAATGAGTGTATCACCCTCAGACTGCATACAGACTTCTTGAATAGGGTGTGGAGAGCTCACTTGTGATTCCAATCCTGTTCTTTCTTGACTGGTCCTGTGCTCACTTCAGTCTGGACAGTAGTTCTTGGGGGGTTCCCTCATGTCCTTCTTCATTTTCAGCAGTATCTGCATTATCGGGCTGTGGGGCCATCACAGGCAATTCTTGAAAGAATGATTAGTCTCGATGCAAAGATTGCAATGCAACGGGGAAGGACAGTTGATTGCAACATGCTGTATGCCATTACATAGTGAACACTTCAGTTGGTCGCAGGCACTACTAAGGTGTGTATATGCTCCACACCTGAAGCAGGATCTTGGCTGTCCTGCATAGAAAACAAATCTATGATCCCTACCCAGATAAAAACAACTGGGGAGGTATTGAATAACTCCATTTCTTTGCTTCAGTTGTACTTTAAAATGTCACCTACCTGTCCATATGTCTTCTGAGTCTATTATAGGGTCAGGAAGTCCCAGCATGTTACATTTTGCCTTCAGCCAATTCAGAATGTCCCCTATTGCCACCCCCTCATTTTTAAATAGCACTCTAACTATACGATACATCAGTCTGGATAGTGGAATGACCACAGATAGTTTCCATGCAGGAGTTTGTCTCAAACTCTGATTTCTCTGCCAGAAGCATTTTAGTCCTTCAGCTGTTTTAAAACTCACATCAAATATGGGGTCCCCTAAAATGTGAATAAGTGAATAAATTTCATGTGCTGAGAACCCCATGCTCTATTTTATCAAAGTTTTCCCAACATATATTCCATCTGGGTAGACCTCAAGACCTCCTCTATATTTGATCCGGGCTGCATTTCTTCGTTTGGCCGGCTCGAGTGGAGTATGAAAAAGGCCAGGGAAAGTTTTTTGCTTTGGGTCCTGTGGGCATGCCTGTGGTTGTTCTGTACCAAATGGCTCATTTCTAAAACAGCCCTCTTCCAGAAATTGGGCCTGTGTGATTGTAGGTGCAGGTTTTACTTGTTTTGAGGTAGCTTGGGTGTGGGAGGGTAGGGAGCTGGTTTCTGGGAGGGGGGTTATTTTCTGCAAGTATATTTTCAGATACTTGTTTCTTTTCTACCTGTTCAGTATGTCTGACAGCCTGAACAAGCTTGTTTATGAATGGAGTATGCAAGCGAGGGGAATCTCCTAATTCAAAGGATGAGGGGACCTCTGTATCGGTATTGGCTACATCCTGTAATCTCTCGGATGAGGCCCAAGGTTGGTACTTAGAATGCTGGACCCAACCTGTCTGTCTAAGGGCCTCCTCTACAGACAATCCTGTAACCAGAATATTTTTATCATAATCGGGCATCAGGTCTCCCTTTTGTGCAGCTGTGCCTAGATCATTTCCACAAAGCTGCTGAGCGTTTCCCCCTGAATCATTTAACAGTCCAGAGTCATTTCTACCTTCAAACAACTGTATATTTTTTTGCTTTATTTGCTCCTTATCTTTTGCACCATTCTTCCCTCTTTTGGTTTTAAATTTTTTTGATCATTCTTAAACATGTCCTTGTAGTTACGACTTGTCTCAGTTCCCTTTTCCCCCATACCAGACTCCTGGGCCTGAATGTTATTTTGTTCAGCAAGAATATACATTTCCCCATTTATCATGGGATTCACATTTTTAGTCACCTGTACATTATATACACAGTTAATATTCATACTCACTGTACCAATAACCTCTTGTTGAGGCGGATCTTCATTTGTTTCTTTAACAGAGATAACACTCCTTTTCTCATTCTTGGCCTCCAAAACAGATGCTTTCTCCTGAGCTCTGTTTTTTTCCTGCAACAGTGCCTTCTCCAAAAGGCCCTTTTTTCCAGCAATTGTTGCTCTTCATCTGCTAACAGTTGCTGGTTATCCTCTGCCATTATTCATTTCTTTTTAGCCACTCCTTGCTGTTCCATCATCATGATGTCTTGCTGATTTTCCACATTCAGTTGATCCACTCCTTCAACTGCTAATACAAAGTCCTCTTCCACATATTTTTGATATCCATCAGAGCCTCTTGAATTACACCATGCATTTCCACTGCTGGTACAGAGGCCTGCTCCTCATACATCTTCCCTGCCACATCAGCACTTCTTCGTCCTCCTCCTCTGTCTGGCTGCAAACTGTGCTCCTCCATTCTGCTCCCAGGAAGTCAAGCGCCCTGCTGGCAGAGATGGGGAATTTCCCCAGTGTCCTGGCCAGATTTCCTCCATTCACTAGAAATACCACCAACAGCTTAATCTGGTTCAGTTTCAATTGGTTACCATCTGTATCCCCACCCCCGGGTTGCCCCTGAAAAAGGGACTTCTAGTCTCAGTGGGCTTACCCGGTCAACAAAATTCAGTAAATAATACCGAAGGGCAGTAAATCAGAGGACAGAACTGTGAAGAGAAATCTCAGGAACTCTGGAGAGTTAAGTCAGCCTTGGCCGGGCTCCTTTCAAGTCAGGAGGGATCTGTGTGGAGAGAGCTGAACTGTCTGAGTCCTTTCACAGGACTTAAGCTTGCAATTGAGTCAGAGAGAGAAAAGTGAATTCTGTCTGAGAGAGAGACTGAGCTGGTGTGAGCACGCTTGAGGTACTGTGGACTGTACTGTTCTAGGGGAAATATTTTCTGCTGCAGAAATCCTGCACTGTAGCTGGGACTTGGAAGAGCTAATTTGAGAGCTGAACATCTCTGGGACTGGGGCAAGCCAGCGTGTGTATGAAAGCTGTTCTAAGGACTGGAGAAATTGCTGAGAGATTTGGGCCAGCTAAAGCTACTTCTGAGGCTGGTTGGAAATTGAGAGACTGTGTGAGCAAAAGGGGAGCAGAGAGTTTTCATGTCTCAGAATCCCTGCTATTGCTGTGCATCCCAGTGTGAAATGGAACTGTTGCTTAAAGTTTGGAAATCAATGGCCCAACGGCACTGCAGACCAAAATTTTAAAGTTGTCTGACTGCCCCAGGAATTGTGTATTGGTGCAGGAAAAGAGTGGTCTCTCACAGTTACAAAGGCCTTCTCCAGAGCCAGGGAGGGAACTAGCTAACTCCTCTCAAATGGGGCCTGCTAGGCTAAGGGGGTCACCGGCTCTTGCTGGGGTGCTAGGGCACCTGTGACCCATGGTGGCAGCCGGGCTATGGAGCCATTCCCAGGTCTAGGCCTTCTGAGGTCTTGTGGGACCTGCACATGTGCTCTGCAATGGGCCAGAAAAGGCCAAAGGTGACAAGCAGCCAGACCTCCAATCAAGGAGACAAGCTGCTAGACCTTCAAGCAAGATCCAGCCTCAAGACATCTTTCTGCTGCCCAACATTGGGCCTTCTGAAAATTGAGCCCAGTACTCCTGATTGGTGAAGCCTATTGAGGCAGAGACTTCTGAGAACTTTCAAATCATGAGTACCCAGGACTTGCCCAGGAACCCAAGGGTAGTGGTCATTTCAACTTAAAAATAACCTTTCCAGCTTTTAGGGTCCCAATAGCAAGCCAACCCATGGCACCGTCCAGGCCTGCACATTTTGGGTACCCAAAATCAATCAATCAATCAATTAAACTTTATTTAATCAGGCATTTACATCATTGAGCAAGCTCATTTTCAAAATGTTTCTGTTTCACCATAGCACTGGTACCAGTAGGGTGGGCCATTAGGATGGTTTGGCCCACGGGCCCTGTTATTTCGATTTTGTTTACTTTTACTAACCTACTTCCTTCCCACAGCTATCCCTTGTCCAGGTATCCCATTCCTAACCCTTTCCTCCAATAAAGCTGTGTTCAGCTGTTTGGAATTACTATGTGAAGGGCGTTTTGTGACTGCCAGCTGCAAACTGTATATGGTTCAAGGTATTGGGAGACTGTTGGTTACCCAGTGTGCGAGGTGATTGGTAGTGGAGGTGGGTATAGTGAAGCCCGCCAGGATGAAGTGCAGTGTCACAGGTTTCCTGCGTGACAAAAGGGATTAACTATGATGCAAGCAATCAGAGAAACTCAGACCCACTCACCAGATATTAAACTAATATATTATATTTATTTTGATACCATTTTTTTTTTACAGAGATCAACTTTTCATAGTTATCGCACCACTTTTTCAGGATCTATAAATTCCTAAAGGTAAACAATCCAAAAATCTTTTTTAACCACTCATTATTGATACTGGCAAAGATCTCCAAAATAACATCAAACTTGTTTGAGGGCATATATTTATATACGTTTTTCTAAATCATTATATGACATTTTTATAACTTATAGAGAAAAAAGGAAAGTCATACTCATAGTTTCATAGTTTGGGATCAAGTTCAGGGAGACCGAGGTCCAGAGATGAACTTGCCACCATTTAAGTTTTAATGGTGGAATATAATTTTTTTTCCACCCATAAAGATATCCAAGCTGTTTTTAAAAACTGTCATACTTTCACTTTCAGCCACATGTCTTGGCAATGTGTTCCACATGTTAACAACTCTCTGTGTGAACCACTGACTTCTTTTGACAGGTTTATTCATTTCTCCAATTACTCTTAGGCTATGTGACTTTGTATCTTTGTAATGAATTGTGCTTTTATTTAAACCAATTAATTCAAACAATTCTGGGCTATTGTAAGATCTGAAAATCAGACATAATTCACCCCTCAGATATCTATATTCCATAGAATATAACTGTAAATGCTTTAATGTGTTATCATATTGTAAACCCTTAACTTCCGAGATTTGTCTGGTAGCTTTTTTTTGTACCCTTTCTAGTCTGTTTCTCCCCTGAATAGAGTATGAGGAACAAAAAGGTAGATAGTACTCCATATGTGGGTGAACAAGTGCTGAGTCCCGCAGTGTCCCTGCTGCTTATTTCATCGGTTTCATCTGGTTCAAGGTCAGTTGGCATTCATCTGTATCCCCCTCCCCCAGGTCGTGCCTGAAAATAGGCAGGAGTGCACTTACTGGGTCAACAAAAACTAAATAAATAAAATAAAAAAAAAAAATTGACCTCAAAATGTAGCATATAATTTGATTGCATTTCCTAACAGTTATATCAGTGTGAAAATCAAACTTTAAATTATTGGTTATCCCAACCCCAAGGTCTCTTTCATTGGTGCTGACTTCTAATAGTATGGTATTAATGCTATACTGGAAGTTTAGATTGTGAGTTCCAAAGTGCATAACTTTGCACTTTTGTTCATTAAATACTAATTTATGTTCTTGTGCCCAATTAGCTAGATGATCTAAGCTATCCTGGAATAATTTGGCAGATTCTGCATTATAGACTATGCCACCCATTTTGCAGTCATCTGCGTACTTACAAAACCAAGTGCCTGGTGGAACTTGCATGGATGATAATAGAATGTTAAATAAAATAGGACCCAATACTGAGCCCTGGGGGACCCCACTAGTTACTTCTCCCCAGGAGGACTTGTAGCCCATATTGACCCACATTGGGTTCTGTTGCTCAGCCAGGAGTTAATCCACCTAATTTTATTTGGATGGAACTGGAGTTTTATCAGTTCTTGAACAAGGATTTTAATAAATATGGAGTCAAAACGTTTGAGAAATCGAGGAACACCACATTCACTGGCATTCCTTTGTCTTAAGCAACATTAATTGGTTCAAAGAAACACAACAGGTTAGTCAAACATGATCTACCAGGCATGAAGCCATGTTGAGTCAGATCATGGTGCCCTATATTTTTTAGAAGTTGTATGATGTGTTTCTGCAGTAGCCTTTTGAAGATTTTACCCAGCTCAGACGTCAGCCTAATAAAAGCCTGCAATTTTTTTTATGTCTTGTTTCTTTCCACCCTTATGAATTGGGGTTACAAGTGCTTTGTTCCAGATTTTTATGGAATGCACACTTTTCAAGAAGGCATTGAACAGGACAGAGAGAGGTCCAGCTAGTTGAACAACTAGTTCCTTCAAAAACTTTGTCAAACCATCTGGTCCAGCTAAGCTATTATTTTTTATTAGTTTGACAGTTTGTATAATATCGGAAGGGCAAAATACTAGATGATCAGGTTGTAAAGCTGGTAAATTTCCAGAAAACACCTCTTTCTCTCTGTGTATACAAAGGAAATATTGATTGAAGGCAGAGGCCATATCCATTTCAGAGTTCGTAATTCCATTTTCTGTTAAGATCGGCCCTACATTGTTGTAATTTTTTTTGTGACCCTATATAACTATACATTTTTTTCTATTATCTGTTATTGTAGTAGCTAGCCTAAATTCTGCAGCTTGTTTTGCACTTTTGATTTTTTTTTTGTGTGTGTGTGTGTGTGTTCTTGACAGCTTTCATGTATGCTACTTTGTTGACATTAGTGGGATGTGTTTTAGCCTTTTTGTACAATTTCTTTTTCTTTCTTATGATTTTTTGGACTTTTCTGTTCCACCAAACAGGGACCCTATGCTTTTTTATATATTTAGTCCTTTCAGGCACCCAAGTGTTAATACATATATTCAACTCATTGCACAGTTTATCCCAAATCTGCTGAGTGTCGAGGTTATTCAACTCATTCATCCAATCCCATTGACCTAGGAAGTATTTAACACTATGGTAATCTGCATTAAAGAAATCTCTAAATTTGGTTATACCACTGATAGGCTTATTCACTGTGATTTGTAAATCCAATTGGATTATGTTGTGGTCACTACTGCCTAGGGAAGGCAATATCTTTGGGCTGGAGAAACTTAAAACTGGGTTTATAAATATTAAATCTAGTATATTTGCCATTCTTGTACCCTCATGCACCACTTGTTTCAAATTACCTTGGGTGGTTATATCAATAAATTTGTTTTCTACAATACCAGCCCCAGTTAAGTTTGACCAGTCAATAACTGGGAAACTGAAATCACCCATAAGTATGACATCATTTTGCATGACCATGCTTTCAGTTTCATTGAGGAATGCATGTATTTCCTCCATGGTCAAACTGGGGGAATGTTAGCCCAGATCAATAATTATTTCTGCAGGAGTTGCAGATAGTTTTGCCCATATTACTTCATTGTCATTGCCAGAAACTTGTTTTAGCTCAATCTCATTTGGTTTCATTGGTCCTTAATATAAAAGGCTACTCCACCATCTTTTTTATGTTTATGTGCTTTATTAAGCAGGGTGTAACCAGGGATGGTTATACCCCATTCTTCCTCTGTAAACCAAGTTTCGGTAATATCACAAACATCGATGTCATTGTTATGCAGAAATAAATTAAGTTCCTCTAGTTTATTTTTTAAACTCAGGGCATTGTTTAGCAGTAGCTTTAAGGATTTGGAATCATCAGTATTTTTAGGGGGTCCTGTATTATTGGGTAATAATACAGGTAAAGAGTTTACTTGGTTATCACACCCTATTAGAGAGAGAGTTGTAGTCCCTCTCTCGCTCCCTCTGTTACTAGTTTAAATTATTATTGATGCAATTTTTTATACTTTTTCCTTATATGAATAAACATCTTTACAATATTTTACTGGTGATATGCCATTACTCTAGAAAGAAGATTTGTACATGTTTAAATTTTTTAACATCCCACCTTTAGTATTGTGGTCTTTCTTCAAACATGCTTTTCTTACAAGATTCCTTCCACACTGTTCTAATAAAGCACAGAGATATAGCGGTTCAGTTCTACTTGTGATTTATTTAAGATTTAGTTTTTTAACAGTATAGTCAATTTTTTGTGTATACCTCTTTAAGAGAAAATGAGAGCATTGGGGAGACGGGTTTTGTTTGTGTGTTCACTTTTATGTTCTTACTTTTGTACTTGATTTTCTAAACAGAAACAGTCATAGTTTACATTTTTTCTTTTATCTTTTTCACTTTTTTCTTGTAATAATTTACAGGATATTATTACATTAAAGTGCAATTTATTCTTGGTTTCTCTGACTAGTTTTGCCTGGGAAGCATATTTGCTTCTCCCCTTAAAGAATAATTGCCCAATGGACAAAATAACATTTTCAGGTTCAATGTTCCTACTTATATAAACTACAATATAAATCACTTAAGTTTTTGTCCCTTTCAAGTTGTGTTATGTAGGTACCCTTTATATGCAAAACTATAGCTCACACATTAGCTCTATTTTCTTTACCTTGGCTTTTTTATACTTTCTATTCCCTAGTTCTCCTTCTTGCTCCAAGGTGGCACACATATTCATTAGCTATTTTTTACATTTTACTCGCTTTTTTGCAAAGTCACCAAGTTTACATTCTTTTGTTTATTCTTTTAAAGTCATACCAGACTCACTGTTCTGCTGGGATGGACTCCATCTCAGTCGTAGGGGTAGTTCTCTCTTGGGTAAAAGCATCGTAACCGCCATCAATAAACTTTTAAACTAAAAACTGGGTGTGAGAACAGAGAAAAAAGATCCTGTTCTCTAAAGAGACCTATTATTGATTTTACTGAGTGTGAGGTACTTAGTTTAAATGCTAGATTCTTAAACTAGGTTAATATGGCTGAACTGGAAGCTATGTGCCATTTGAACAAATGTGGACTCATTTCTGTTACTGAAACTTGGTGGGATCCTGATACTACTTGGATTCAGCATATTCCTGGGTATAAACTATATCATAAGGATCGCCAAGGCCAGTTGGGGGGTGGGGTCTGTCTCTATGTTAGGGATGACATAGTCTCATTCCAACTCCCCACTACCAGTACTACTGAAACTATCTGGGTAAATATCCAGTTTAAGGGGTACCCACAACTGCTGGTAGGGACATGTTATAGGCCCCCAACATCCAATATAGAATATTCTATATGCCTTCACAAGAAGATCTTAGATATGGCATCTAAAGGAAATATCCTTATACTGGGTGACTTTAATATGCCTACTATAAATTGGAATTCCTTAACTGGTAGTGTGCAGGCCGAGAAAGACTTAATTGCACTCATAGTTGATATGGGACTTGAACAAATTATTACAGAACCTATGCGAGGAGTTAATATTCTGGACTTAGTCATTACCAATATAGGGAATCTAATATCCAAGGTTATAATCGGTGCCCCACTAGGATCAAGTGATCATTATTCAATTTTTTTTTCACTGTTATTCTGTCAATATACCTCTAACTTTACTGAATTCAAGAATTATAATATTGCTAACTTTAACATTATTAACGATCAAATAAATTCAATTTCCTGGGATGCAATACTATCTCCTCTCTCCCTGGAAGAATCCTGGGATCATTTCAAATCTTCCATTTATTATTTGGAAGATTTACATGTTCTTGTTACAAAAAAGCATAATAAAAAGGGGAAAAATACCCTTGTGGTTTAATAAAACGATCAAAGCCTTAATTAAGGATAAACAGAGGCCTTTTTTACGTGTAAAGAACAGCAAGGGAGACACTAAAGAATTATTATTCATACAATAGAGGAAAACTTTAAAATCATTAAAGTAAGCCATTTTACAATCTAAAAAGAAACTTGAGTTTCATTTGGCCCATACTAAAGACAGCTATAAATCATTATTTTCCTATCTCAACAACAAAAAAAATGAATAATAGGTACATGGGGCCCTTATGCGTAAATGACACAATTATATCTACAGATAAGGATATAGCTGACACATTCAATAAGCAATTCTGTTCCATTTTTACCAAGAAAGAAGTTCCTAAATTTCTTAGGCAATTAAATAATGTTACTCCCTCATATACTATTACCGAAGACAATACACTAAAAGCAATTTTGTCCCTAAAACCTAATTCTAGTCCAGGACCAGATAACATCAATCCCAGATTCTTAATTGAGACAGCTGCTGCAATCACTAAACCCCTTTCAATTATTTTTAATAAATCTTTATGTGTAGGAGTCATTCCTCAGGACTGGACAATGGCTACAGTAATCCCAATCTTTAAGAAGGGTAATCACTCCAAACCAGAAAATTATCGACATATAAGTCTAACATCTGTTATAAATAAGATCATGGAGAAAGTTATTAAGAAATTGTTAGAGTATGAATCTACCCTGGGTAATATAACTGATATTACACAACATAGCTTTAGACAGGGATATTCTTGTACCACTAATTTGGTCTCTTTTTATAATCATGTCAGTATGGGTGTGGACAGTGGTATTCCTATGGATGTAATACTTATCGATTACAGTAGAGCATTTGATAAAGTTCCTCATGATATCCTGCTTGATAAAATGGAAAAAAATGGGTTTTTCTCATTATATAGTCAAATGGGTGTCAGGTTGGCTGAATAAAAGACATCAGCAAGTTAGAATAAATGGCACTCTTTCTCAGGCGTTGAGTGTGACCAGTGGGGTCCCGCAGGGATCTGTGCTGGGACCGACCCTGTTTAACATCTTTATCAGTGATCTGCAGGTTGGCCCTGATAATGTTCTCTCGAAATTTGCTGATGACACCAAGCTGGGTGGCTCTGTTCTTACATTATTAAACAGAAAATCTATGAGAAACAATCTAAAATCTATTGAAGAATGGGCAGTTTTAAATAAGATGACACTCAATTCAGACAAGTGCCATGTTGTACATTTTGGTAAGAACAACCCCAAACAGACTTATTTATTAAACAATGTTCCTCTTCATGTGTCACCGTTAGAGCGAGATCTTGGGGTAATTATTAATAATAAATTATCTTCCAATGATCATTGTACAATGATAGCCAGGAAAGCTAATGCCTTGCTCACTCGGATTCAACGTTCATTTGTTTCAAGGACCCAAGAATGTGTTATTCCCCTGTACAGAGCTTTTGTTAGGCCCCACTTGGACTATGGATCTCCCTGCTGGAACCCATACTTAAAGCAGGATATTGACAGAATTGAGAGGATGCAGAGGAGAGCTACAAAAATGGTCCCATAGCTATCTAAACTGGACTATAAGGGAAGATTAGAGGTTACTGGGTTACATTCACTCTGTACAAGATGTACTAGAGGAGATCTACTCCTCCTATATAAAATTCAGAATTCCCAGGAGCTAATGCATCACTGTAGCTTACATTTTTCAACTAGTTGGACTTCTCCTCAGTATCATAATAAACAAATTTTTGTTTCAAAAACTAAAACAACAAAATGGTTGAACTACTTTACCATAAGAGCACCTAGAATGTGGAATCTTCTTCCTCAACACTTAGTAGATAGCCATTCTAACATAATCTTTAAAAAAGGGTTTGATTGTTGGCTGGAGTGTAATAACCTCAGGGTATAATTATCCCACCAAGGTGGTGGGGGGACAATCTCAATGGGCAGTAGCCTCCTTTTGTCCCTTGAAACCAAGTAAACCAAGTACCAGAGTCTAAATGTATCTGTGAAATTAGCTACTCATTTTCTTTACTTTTTTTAAAAGACAGTGTCTCAACTTTCCCTGACATGGGTGCTTAGCTCGTTTGCTTTTTGCCAATGCCATTACTCATGGCGTTGTGCACTTTATATTTAGTCTGGTTGCTATGACAACGTTGTTATGTCTCTTGTCGTCCATGGTGCATGCGCACTGACTTAAAATTCAGACTTTGTTTTTCTTCTATTTATACAACATTTTTTTCATTTCTATTCTCTTTATTTTATATACATAAGGCTGATTAGCCTTTCTCCAATATTGATTCTATTCACCTAAGGTTACACATTGTTTTCTAACAATACCTTTGTTCTGAAAGTTGTAATATTTTTTAATTCTCTATTTAATACAAGAGTCAATGGACTAAATCAGGTCCATAAGGTCATGTTTGGGGTATGCATAGCCCTACATCCTGACCCACCTAACCAACAAATTGGCTATCAAGTTGGCCACTAATGATAAGGCACAATAAATGGCACAAAAAGTGGTGGTCAGTCCTAAACCAGGACAACCCAGAGCAAGACCCATAGGAATGACAGTTTTTAATTTTTCACTCTACAAATTCTGACCATCCAATCTCTTCATTGACTCCATACCTTTCATCTAGTGTACCGAACCTGTTGATCCAAAATGCCTCTCAGCACTGTAAACATTATTGCAGATTGCCACCACTTAAAGGGGTCTCTACCTTTTCAAGTGCTATGAATCTCAATGATGTAACATGGTGTTTGCTCTCACTGAAATGTCATGCTACCACAGATTCTGTGTCTCCTCTTCAGATATCACTCCTATGTTTGTTTAAACATAACTTTAAACATCTCAAGGTCTGGCCTATATAGTGAAGATCCCAAGGACATTTCAGTAAATACACAACTTGTTCTGTTCGGCAAGTTATGAATTCTTTTATCTCAATGTGTCCGTCCCTATAGGGATTGTACACAGTCTTTGTCTTTGTAGTACTATTGCAGTTCTGTCATCTCTCACATGGGTAGATTCCCATTATCTTGGTTCTGTTCTCAAATATTTCATATTTCTTTGCTTGTGTTTGATATGTAGCATGACATAGTTTGTCCTTAACATACATCACTTTTTTTGCTATATTAAAGGTTTTTCTCCAAATGATTTTTCTCCAATTTCATTCGATTTTAAAATCTCCCAGTGCTTTAGGAGACATGATTTTATAGTTTCAAAGTAATCAGAATATTCTATAGGTACTATAATTCTATTTTCTGTTGTATCTATTCTTAATTCTGATCTTAATAAATCTACCCTGTTCTGGGCATCACACTTGTGTCCTGGCACTAGTCAAAGTATCTGTTTTGTAGCCTCTCTCTTCAAAACATTCACTCATTTCCTCAACAGCTGTTAGATAGTCCTCCTCTGTGGAACAATTTCTTTTTATTCTTATCATCTGTCTGTACGGTATGTTTTCAATCACACTTGGTTTATGAAAACTCTGGGTGTGCAAAAGTACATTTCTATCTGCTGGTTTTCTATAAACTTTTGTTTACAACTTTTTTTTTCACTACTCTAAAGTCTAGAAAGTTCACTACTTCTTTATCAAATGTCATTACAAATTATAAATATTCTGTTTTGAATTTAGATAAACTAGGAAATATTTTAGCTCTTTTTCTGTGCCTTTTCAAATGCACAGACAGTTGTCTATATGTCTTTTCCATTTTGCAATATTATTTTTATATCTGTTGTTCTCATTGAAAATATATTTATTTTCAAATTGGTCCATAAAAATATTGGCATAACTTGGGGCCATCGAAAAGCCCATTGCCAGTCCTTTGCACTGCCAGTAGTGTTTGTTTTCAAATCTAAAAAAAA
Organism: Neoceratodus forsteri; assembly: GCA_016271365.2. Classification (NCBI taxonomy): domain Eukaryota; kingdom Metazoa; phylum Chordata; order Ceratodontiformes; family Ceratodontidae; genus Neoceratodus; species Neoceratodus forsteri. Next base: position 75,852,558 of record JADMNL010000022.1, read on the forward strand.
GGTTTTTTTGTTAATACTAGTTCTGCCAATCTTAATAAATACTTGTTAGTTGGATTTTATATTTCTTCTCTTTCCTGGAGGTTTTCTTTCAGGGTGTCCAAACCTGTCTGGTGGGGGATGCTAGTGTAGAGATCATTGACATCTAGTGTAACTAGTATTGTGTTGTCTGCTATATAGAGAATGATGGATAGGCAAGTGTGTGTTATGAATATTTTTTCACACCCGAGGTGTGTGATGACCCATAAACCTCGAGAGCGAAGCTCGAGAGGTTTACGTGGTCATAACATACTGAGGGTGTGAAAAAAATATTCATAGGCACACACTTGCCTATCTTTTATTTTTTATAATTATTGGTGCAGAGTCATTGCCAGCAATTTAGATATACAGAAAAAAATACTGTGTTTAAAGCAGAATTACATTTATTGATATTTATTCAACACAACAGGATTTAGTGAGCTGAAGTTGGGATAAGCAGTGAACACTTGAAGAGACTAAGTTTTTTTTTTTCTTTAAATGCGAACTGTGAAATGTTTAAATACCAGAAAGTCAAAGTCCTGTTGTAGAAGCCGAATCCAGATGGTTGCTGCAGTCCGCTCGAGATCGGATAAATGGCAAACAAGGCAAAAAGTAATGTAACTTTGAAGATGTTTTTTTTTTTAAAATTACTAAAAAGTTGAAACATTTATAACATTGGTGAAATCTTGCTGTCCATTTGCAGCGCGACGAACAGGAAGTGTCCCTATGGTGACAAAGGTCATCTGGTTGCTGTGGAGACTGGTGTGGGAGATTAAAAAAAAAATGTAAGGGAGTTTCTGCAAATTATGGAGTTCTTGACCATTTTATTAGTGATGCTAGCTAATTTTTTAAAAAGTATTTGATAGTGTGCTGATGGAGGGACCTGTAACCAAAGCTCGGCAGTGCTGAAGAGTGGCGCTTTGTGAGAGAAAGACTGTAAGTTAGCGCTTGAACTGTGTCAAGCGCGTGAGACTTGCTTGACCATAGTGACAGTGACTTTTTTTGCTGAAACGCCATAATAACCCGATTTCGGGTTATTACGGCATTTGATGAGTGACTGAATTCAGGTTGATAAAGGGGGTCACCAGTAATTATAATCTTTTTTCATTATTGGTGTTCAATAGTTCAATGGCCTCTTTACTGTCTTTAAGGTATGTTTTGTTTGTTATGACCAGTGGCTGTAAGTAGTAGTCAATATATACTGAGAGGGATTCTAAGATGGAACCTATCCCTGCTATAATAGGTTGATCTGGTGGATTAAGTAGATTTTTGTGAATTTTGGGGAGAGTGTAGAAGACTGGCATACTTGGGTGCTGCCTAAATAATGCCCTAAACTCCCAGTCCATTAACAATATTCTCTCTACTCCTTCTTCTAGAATGTTTTTAACTAAATCTTTGACCATTGGTATGGGATTGCTTTCACATATTCTGTAGAATTCTTGGTTTCTTAATTGTTTCAAACACTCATTTCTATCATTCTCACTGTCCAATATTACAATGCCACCTCCTTTGTCTGCTTTTTTTATGATGATGGTATTATCATTCTCTAAATTCCTCAATGTCCCATATTCCTTTGCAGGTAAGTTAAAGTTTTTTCTCCAGTCGGTTCTATTATTTTCTAGTTTGTCTATATCTCTGTCGACTAGCTCCATAAAGGTTACTATACTGGCTGGGGAAACACCAAAGGAAGTCGACAGTGAAAATGTAACCTCCACACTGTGATGGCTAATGTATGAATCTTGTGTGTATCAATTGCCAAATGCTCTTCCCCACCCCTGGACTTTAGGATTATCAACCCCAGGTCAGAGTTGGTTCAGGGAGGGACAGAACACTGGGGAAAGCAAACCACGGGCAAAGGACCATTACAGTGACTGTCACTTTAATGGTCTTTTTTCATGGTTCACTGTTGGGGTGTTGAGCTGAAGGGGGGCACCGCTAGCTGGGAATGGTCCTGGTGGCATAAATTTCAATTTGTAATTAAGATTAAGGGCCAAGGTTCTTCTATTTTCTTTTTCTCTTGGGTCTGTGGTGTCTTCAGTGATATTAAAAAAGTATTTGAGTCTTATTTTTCTAAACAAATTCTGTAGGTCCAATTTTAAATGGAAAAAAAATAAGTTTTTCATGTGGGCAAAAGGTCAGTCTCAAATTTAAAATGTTTTCTTTGGTTTCATTGAGCACCTTTTTTGATAAATTAAACACTATACTTGACCTCTCTTGTGTCCTCTCTGTGCTTCTCTGACCCCTATCGAGTCTGTTTCTTTTGTTCGTTCTAGTTCGTGTTCTATGTCTGATTCTGGTCCTCTTTTTTTCTGTTTGTTCTCTGATATCTCCTTGTGTATAGCCACCTCTTTGGCTTCTACCTCTCCACTGTCTCCTGTTCCATCTGCCTTTACCTCAGTAGTGGCCATTTATGGTGCCTTAGCATTGGTGGCTGCCTTGATAGCCAATTTTTTGGTTAGGTGGGTCGGGGCATGGGGCTATGCATACCCAAAGCATAGTCTTATGGTTCCAATTTAGTCCATTGACTCTTGTATTAAATAGAGAATTAAAAAATATTACAATGTTCAGAACAAAGGTATTGTTAGAAAAAAATGTGTAACCTTGGGTGAATAGAACTAATATTGGAGAAAGGCTAACCAACCTTATGTATATAAAATAAAGAGAATAGAAATGAAAAAAGTTTTGTAGAAGTAGAATAAAACAAAGTGTGAATTTTAAGTCAGTGTGCATGCACCACACACAACAAGAGATGCAACAACATCATCATAGCAACCAGACTAAATATAAAGTGCACAATGCCTTGAATAATGGTGGCTGCAAAAAGCAAACAAGCTAAGTCACCCATGTTAGGATAAGTTGAGACACTGTTTAAAAAAAAGTAAAGAAAATAAGTAGCTAATTTTACAGATAAGTTTAAACTCTGGTATGACTTTGAAAGCATGAACAAAAGAATGTAAACTTGGTGGCTTTGCAAAAAAGCAAGTAAAATGTAAAACATAGCTAATGAATATGTGTGCCACTTTGGAGCAAGTAGGACAACTAGGAAATAGAAAGTTTAAAAAAACTAAGGTAAAGAAAATGGAGCTAATGTGTAAGTTGTAGTTTTGCATATAAAGGGTACCTGCATAATGCAACTTGAAAGGAACAGAACTTAAGTGATTTATATTGTGGTTTATATAAGTAGAAACACTGAACCTGAAAATGTTGTTTTGTCCATTGGGCAATTATTCTTTAAGCTTAGAAGAAGCAAGTATGCTTTCCAGGCAAAAGTAGCCAGAGAAACCAAGAACAAATTGCACTTTAAGGTAACAATATCCTGTAAATTATTAAAAAAAAAAAAAAAAAAGATAAAAAAAAAAATACAATGTCTGTTTCTGTTTAGAAAATTAAGAACAAAAGAAAGAACATAAAAGCAGACAACACACAAGCAACCCCCCTCCCCAATGCTCTCATTTTCTCTTAAAGAGGTATACACAAAAAATTTACTATACTGTTAAAAAACTAAATCTTAAATACATCGCAAGTAGAACTGAATCACTATATCGCTGTGCTTTTTTAGAACAGTGGGGAAGGAATCTTGTAAGAAAGACCACAATACTAAAGGTGGGATGTTAAAAAATTAAAACATGAACAAATCTTCTTTCTAGAGTAATGGTATATCAACAGTAAAATATTGTAAAGAAGTTTATACATATGAGTATGATTTTCCTTTTTTCTCTATAAGTTATAAAAATGTCATATAACGTTTTAGAAAAACATATATAAATATGTGCACTCAAGCAAGTCTGATGTTGTTTTGGAGAGCTTTGCCAGTATCAATAATAATTGGTTTAAAATATTTTTTGATTATTTAACTTCAGGAATTTATAGATCCTGAAGAAGTGGTGCGATAACTATGAAACGTTGATCTCTCTAAAAAAAAAAGTGGTATCAAAATAAATATATTTATTTCATATCTGGGAGTGGGTGTGAGTTTCTCCGATTGCTTGCATCATAGTTTAACTGAGGTCTGTTGGAACTTGATCCGTCCCAGAGTTTTCTTTATTTTTTAGGTACTGAGTGGGCCACACTGCCCCAGGTGGTTTCACAAAAGGGATTAACTCCTACTGAAATTGCATTGTTTGCTGCAGTAACTCTACTGCAGAATTCTGCAGAGTTGGGCTTCATCCTGGTGGGCTTCACTGTAGGTGCAGCATCCCAGAGTGCTGCACCAGGCAGTCATCTGACCCACTAGCTACTTACTCTGAGTGGAGGCACTGTGCTAATTATTCTAGGATTCATACTAGGAAACTGTGTGAGGCAAAAAGGCTAAATGCCCATAAAGGCCTCAGGCCTACAATTAACAACTTGGAGTTTTTTTCAATTTCCTGAAAATATCAAGTCTGTTCTTAAAAGTGTGCTTATTATCACTAATGATTACAGTGGTGGGTAGTTTATTCCATGGTTCAACAATCCATTGAGAGAAAAAGTGAGCCCTTTTATTGGTATTACATTTATTTCTGGTCAATTGAAATGGGTGACCTCTAGTATTGACCTTAATTTGTTTTAGGTCAAGACTACTTTCAACAAACAAATGTTCATCGTTAAGGAGGTCCCATAAAAGCAGGAGATCTCCCCTTGCCCTTCTATCTTCCAGTGACATTAGGTTGAATTTTGACAGTCTATCTGGATATGAAATTGTTTTGGAGGATACTAGATGTTTAGTTATCCTTCTAATTACTATGACTTTGGAACAGAACCCCTGACCACCATCATAGCAGGACCCAGGCCCCTTAACCTGTTAGAGGGTCAACAGGCGGGGTAGTAGTCCACAGGCACACTGTGCCTTGGCTACATAACTATACCTGTATATTTGTAAATAGCCTTTGAGTTATTCTGGAATGTTCTAATATGGGCTCACTCCAAGGCTCATTATCGACGATTCTTGATCTGACACTCCCTCTGTTGGTTTCAATCTTCCTTTTGATCCCTTACAGTTCTCACTTGTGAATTAGTGCTGGCACCTGAAGGATTGATGGAACTTTTGAGCCTTCAGCATATTAATTTGTGCTGTTTTCCTTGATCTAAGCAAGGCTTTCAACACCGTCGACCATAGTCTACTCCTCCCCTCCCTTCAAACCATAGGTGTGGACCCCTCCTTTCTGTGCTGGTTTACTGACTATCTTACAGGGCGCCTTCAACAAATTAAAGCCAAAGGAGGCCTGTCCCCGTTAAAAACTCTGCAAAGAGGGGTACCTCAAGGTTCTATATTAGGGCCCTTACTTTTTGCAATCTACATTAATAACATCAACTACTGTATAAAAGAAGCCAACATCCATCTGTTTGCGGATGATACAGTTCTCTACGTGAGTCGCCCAACACCTGAAGCTGCCTGCAATGACCTAGAGTCAGAATTCAACCTTTTGCAAAGCCAACTCCTTCAAAAAGCTACTCCTTAATGCCAAAAACTAAAGCGATGGTCCTCTCCACTTTCATCCGCATAGCTAACCCTGGTCCAGTGGGACAGTTCCCCAAATTACCACAGTTCTAGGTGAAAAACTAGAATTTGTTACAAAATTCAAGTATCTGGGAGTTTGGATAGACCAAAGACTCTCCTTCATTGAAGATATCGAGGACTTGCTAAAACGACTTTGGCAAAGGCTTGGCCTGTTTTTTAGAATCAACCAATTTCTCACCAGAGATGCCAAGAAACAACTGGTCCAATCCATTTTCCTATCATTGGTTGATTACACTGATTTCCTCTACAGCCAATGCCCCAACTCATACATGGCTAAACTGGACACATTCTACCATCGAGCACTGAGGTTTATAATGGGACTTCCCTTCGACACGCATCACTGCACCCTAAATATGGCAGTGAGGTGGACATCACTAAAGTTCAGGCGCCACATAAACGCCGCTCTCTGGACCTACAATATATAGAGCCATCTCTAATAAGCTGCCTTACTGTATCTCCTGCTGTCTTCCCCTGAGCACAATTGGGAAATACGTGTTAAGAAGTTACTCAGCCATTACACTTAAAGTACCCAAAGCAAAATCCAGCTTCGGCAGGGCAGCCATAATCTTTGTGCTACCTACCTTATGGAACGATCTACAAAAAACCCTCAAATTAAACACTCTAATCAGTATAAATGCCTTCAAGATGCTTTATTTCCGTACAATCAGAGAAGTATGTAACTGCTTCACCCACTCAGACCCAGTACCGTGTCTGCACTGGTATATAAGCACGCCTAGACCCAATTTTGAGTACTGACCCCCAGCTTGCTCCTCGCCAGCCTAATTGTTCTCTCTTATCCCCTGTCTTATCAACACTAGGCCCATCCATCCCTTATTCTTCCTTTCCCAACCTCAGATAGGAGCTCACTACCCTGGGTTGTGACATCCAACCATGCCCTGCAGACTTATAGCATTCAATCCGGGCTCACACTTACTCCTTTTCTCCATCCACCTTCTCACATCCTGTTTTACCAACTCCTCTGTGCACTGTACCCTCCTAGCCTTTCTCCCCCTCCCTCCTCCCCCTACCTTCACCTCTACCTGGTGTATATTTTTATTTTATTTTTTTCTTCCGTTACTTCCTCCTGCAACCTTAGATAACCTGCTTTATCTTCCTATAGACACTTCTATGTATGTAAATACCTTGTAATCTGTACAATATCTGTATAATTCTATGTACATATGAACTTCTTTTTCTTCCTCTCTGTAAACAGTATTATCTGTATTGCCTTGTAAATACCTGTGTTGACTTGTATATACAGTTGTTCATGCTTCACCCAGGTCCATCTTGCAAATGAGCTTCTGCTCAACGATGAACACCTGGTTAAATAAAGACTTGATTGATTGATTGATTTTGTAAATAAATTCTTTATTAAACCTTTTTGAGTCAGTTTACCAGTGCCTTCTTAGTAGTAGGGTTTACATTGTAGTGCATCTCAAATACATTTATCAAATCTGGACATTGTTGGTAGAACAGAGCAACACATTACACTACCAGCACAATCCCTCCTGGTTACAGTTTGGAGGTGAGTGGCTGGCAGTTAATAACCATCTTAATTCTCTATACTTTAGGTCTGCATTCTTCCCCATTCCACACCAGATTCTAGTTCTGTTGGTTCTAGAGTGGAGAGTCCCCCTGCCAGTGGGGGGAGGTGGCCAGACCATCTCATTACCCATGCCACCTCACCCAAGTTGGCACAGGCCCCATATATTTACTGCCTGTGCACTTTCCATATAGTGCTATTAGATAGCATCTCCCACATTAAGTATTGGCTAGAGGATGGCTGGCAGTCTATGGCACAAATTCTGGGTCCTTGAGCATGATATGAAAGATCCAGCTGTTCCATCTAGACCAACATAGTTCTGTTTTGTAATTTAGCTTAAAGGTGAGACTCTCCATCCTATATATCTGGTTCAGTATTGCCCTCCAGCCTGCAACTGTGGGCATGTGTGGGGTTAACTATGTGCTGGTGATTGCTTTTATGGCTGCTAAACCTAGGATGCCAACCAAATAACTACTGCTTCTATCTCTTAGACCCTGAGGGAAGCTGCAAAACAGAAACATCTCTGCTGTAAGCAGGAAGGGTCTTGCATACAATTCTCCCAGTTCTTCTTGTAGGGCTTGGAAAAACCGGGCCAGTTTGTGGTATACCAAAAAACATGCATGTGATGTGCCCTGTCATCTCTACATTGTCTCCAGCACTGCATTGCTCCTGAGGCCTGGAAGTGCCTGGTCACTGCAGGGATTCAGAAGTAACAGATGTAGGTTTTCCATGAAAACTCCCACCACATATGTGAGCTTATTAGTTTAGAAATTTTCCTACAGGATATGTGCCACTGCTCTACTGATGTATGCGAAGATAATTCATCATTCCATTTAGCTAAGATATAAGCAGTGTATACTCTGGCAGAATTTATTATGGATTTATAGAAGTATGTGACCAGTTGTTCAAAGGCCCCAGAGTGTGTCAGTGCATTGACAGAGCTTAGAAATGGAGGGTAGGAATCTGGATTACAAGCCCCAAGTGGGAGGGATTCATAATAGTGTTGTACCTGAAGGAACCTATAGAAATCTTGTTGCCATAGGTTAAATTCTTGTTGGGCCTGTGAGAAGGATTTAAAGGTGGGTCCAGATGTGAGCTCAAAGATATATCTTAGCAACAGATGTTCCCATCTACTAAATGTCATGTCCGTGCTGACCAGAGTAACGGTTTCTAGCAGTGATATTGAGCATAATAGCTTTAGATATGGGGTTAAGTGTACTGCTTGACGTATCAATACTCAGGCTCCCGTCTGGTTTCTGATCCACGGACTTATATCTGGTGGGAGATTGGCCATCAGATCCATTGTATATAGGAGGGCTAGGAATTCTTTTATTGGAATGATATCATCCTCAGTCTCCATCCATCTGGTCCTAGTGCAATCTATTTGTCTATGTGCCACAAACACTATATGCGATGCTAGATAATATAGCATGAGGTTAGGTAGGCCCAGACCACCCTTCTCTCTTCAGAGGAGAAGGAGGGTGGACAGTTTAACACAGGGTCACTGTCCCACCCCAGATGAATGTAGTTATCCATTTGTTTCATTGTCAGAATGTTTTTAGGGGGATATATAGTGGCACATTTTGAAACAGATACAGGGCTCATGGAAGAGTCACCATACGGATCACCTCTTTCCGGTGTGTTAAGCTCATTGGCATAATGTTCCAACTAGTGAGGTTGGAGTCTAGTTGCTTTGTGAAGGGGTCATAGTTATTTTGAAAGTCCTCAGTGCTGCAATGTGATAAGTACACCCCTAAATATTTTCGTTTTTCCAATTCCCATCTAAAAGGGTATTTTGTTCTGACATCCACTGATAGTTTAAAATAAAATGAAAGGGCATCTGTTTTGGAGATATTCAATTTATATCCTGGCACCCTGCCGTAAGCTTCCAATACCTCAAATACTACTGGCAAGGACTTAGAGGGATCTTTTAGGTAGAGCAACACGCCATCGGCATAAAGGGCTATACGGTGTTCCTCTTCCATTAGTCTAACCCCTGATATGCAAGGGGAGTTTCTGATGGCCTGTGCTAATGGTTCTATGTATATGGCAAAAAGTAATAGGGATATTGGGGAGCCCTGTCTGGTCCCTCTATATAGGGGAAAACTGGTAGAGTGATGTCCTGACACCTTCACACATGCACCTTCATACATGTACTGAAATCACAATGTGTGTACTTAAATCACAATGTACATCCTGCCTTTGACTCCCTGTTACTGTTGATAGTGAGTTATGTGCTGCAACTGACTAATAATTGATTTGTCCCCCTGTATGGCCTGTCTAAAGTTCAATGTAATGTGTATAATCTACATATGTAATGCTTTATGTTACCTGCAATTAACTCCGGGTCATCCCTGAAAAAGGGACCCCATGTCTCAGTGGGCTTACCCAGTTACCAAAATTAAATAAATATACTCTGTAGTAATGATAAAATGAAGGAAGGGAAGCCCATTTGCTCAAGGGTGGCATAGAGTAATGGCCAGGAAATGCTTCTGAATACCTTCTCAGCATCTAAGCTGAGAAGGGGTGCAGGGGATTGTTGCATTTGCATCTCATGGATTAGATGTATTGTGCAGTGGATATTATCTGTTGTGGATCTTTTCCAGACAAAGTCTATCTGATCCATATTGATGAGAGTTGGTAAGATTTCATCCAGTCTATGGGCCAAAATGGCCATAAAACATTTGTAGTCCACGTTTAGGACAGAAATTGGGCAATATGACTTACAGAGAACGAGGTTCTTACCAGGTTTTAAGATAACCAATATTGCTGTGTAGGACCAACTAGGTGTAGGAGGTTGTTCCTCTGCGTCCTCGTTTAGGGCATTAAGTGGGATTGGGGTAATTTGTTTTTCAGTAGCTTTGTAAAACTCTGCACATTAGCCATCTGGGCCTGGTGACTTCATCGTCTTGGAGCAAGTGATGGCCAACTCCAGCTCTGCGGGTTGAATGGGTTTGATAAGGTTTTGTTGTCCTTCAGAGAGCTTAGGTGGGTGTAACCTGGCTAGGAAGTTTTCAATTTCCCCCTGGGTTGCCTATCTCTCTGTGGTGTATAGTTTTTGGTACAAGAAGTGAATGACTGTGTGAAATTGTACAGTCTTGCGTGCCTGACACCTGTGGCTGGGTGTTTAATAGCAGTAACAGTTGCCATCTATCTTTGCCTACGCAGCCTGTAAGCCAGCAAGTGGGTGACTTGATGGCCTGTTTCATAGTATCTCTGCCATAGGAATGGTGAGTGGGCTTATTTTAGACCAGTCTTTTTCCTGTGAGGTTTTGCTTTTTGATTGGTCCAGGCTCCTCCCTGATTATATATTTTTTTGCTTTATACCGAGGTTGGCTGGACTGGACACCACTTTTTTGAGGTTTCCATTTGCATCGGTGGGTGCAAGATCCAGGGGGCCATGAACATTAGGACACTTTTTGGAGAGAACAAGCAAGATTTTCAGAAACAGTGCATTAGAAGACCAGAGAAGAAAAAATATTTTCAAGACTATATAGAGAAGGACTATTGTTGGGACTTTTTCACAGTCGATTCAGACTGGATTGAACTTCTGCATTGGACATTGTACACTGCATTGGTGAAAATGCTTAATGTTGATGAATTGGATCAGGTGACTGATAAGAGGTCATTACCACTTTCTATAACAGAGACAGAGGAACAGAGAATTCTTGTTAATTTTAAAAACAATAGGGTGTTTGTGGGATAGATCTCAAGACATTCAGTTACCAACCAATATGAATATTTAAAACAAAAACAAGTAAAATTGGAGTCACGTGCCCTTACCCTTACACTTGCACAGTATCTTAAGCAGAAGCGCATCCCTAGAGGATTACGCACCTTTGTAGAAGCCAATCTGGGCTATATAGATACCGAATTAGATGTAAAGTGGGATGGGGTATGCAATAGGTGCTGTAAGGATTTTATGCTCCTTATTGTAGAGTCAATAACTAAAGAACTACTATGAATTGAAACAGATATATCACACTATGATAGGGAGGTGAAAACTAAATACACTATGGAGGAACTAAAAGAATATCTGGAGAAAGTGAACAGTCATTTCAAGGAATTTGAAGAGGAACTTAGAGCCACCAAACTCCAAAAATTCAAAAGGGACCTGAATGGCTACAAGAACTATCAGATTTATACCTACTGTATACAAGTAGTAATACTAATTTTACTAAACCTTTTAGTATAATTCAGATTCAGAATCCTCAGAGATTAGCACACGCAGTGATAATGACGCCAACAGTGGAGCCATGAGAGCAAGAGGAACCCCTTTTCCACTCGGGGGGATCTGGGCCAGAAAATTCTATCGAAAGAGAGGCGAGAGAGGGTACTGATATACCAGAGAGTACAATACGCAAGAAAATATGGAAGGCCCAATACAGCCAGGCCCTTCAGGTATCACAGGAACAGGAAAAGATACAGGAACAACAGAAAAAAGAAAAGAGACAACAAGAGTATAGTGGAGGCCAGAGCAACCAGGTTGACAATACCTAAAATACAGTAGTATACAACATTTCAAAGAAACAAATAACAGAATTTGAGACAGAAGTATTGGGCAAGGACCTCACATTTTGTTCACATAGTCCAGTTAATGAATTTGAATTAAAATTGGATTTAAACTGTTTCTATAGGAAACCGAGATTAAAATACTTTTTTGGTACGCAACCACCAAGGGAAGTCAATGTATCAGAACCAGAGAAAAGAATTTAACTAAGTCAAAAGTTACATTTAAAATAGACCCTTGTACTGCAGACATTGCCACACCAAATAGAAATGTATATTACTATGGTGAAGTGGGATATTGAGAAAATGTTAAAAGAGGAGCATACTATGGACAGAAGGTCAAGATTTAATCTGACTGCTAAACAATATGAGGCACTTAGGAGTTTGGAAAATGATAAGAATATAACAATTAAAAGTGCAGATAAAGGAGGGGCAATAGTTGTAATGGATTACACTCATTATAGACAGATTTGTCTTGATTTACTGCAAGATACAAATCATCATTTGAGACTGCAAAGTGATCCAACTGAGGAAATAAAAAAAATGGTAAAAACACTTTTAGAATTATCATTTCAGGACGGGGACATTTTGGAATGGGAAAGGGATTCCTTATTCAGAAACACATCATCCATTCACTTATTTTATATTCTACCCAAAATTCATAAAAATTTAAGACAGTCACCTGGAAGACCCATTGTGTCAGGGGTTAATTCAATATTAGAACCTCTTTTAATCTTTATAGACTACCATATTAGATCAATAGTAGAACAAACTAAATCTTATTTAAAAGATTCAGCTGATATAATTAGACTAGAGGAAGAACAGAATGAAACAGATTTGCAAATAAAAGATTATATATTGGTTACTTGGGATCCTAAAGACCTATATACGTCTAAACCCCATATAGGAGGGTGTGAAACTTAAAAAAAATATTGGATGCTAAGAGAGGGGATGAGAGACCAACAAATGAAGTCATTTTGAAAATGGTACAAATGGTCCTAGTGCAAAATTATTTTAAATTTGCAAAAGATTTATTTTTGAAAATTAGAGGGACAGCAATGGGGTCCAGTATGACCCATTCTTATGATAACCTTTATATGAGTAATTCTGAATCTGAACACATTTTCAATGTCAATAATGAATACAGCAATAAACTAAAGATATGGAGACTTTTATTGATGATATTATAGTAATATGGACTGGAACAGAATGGGAATTGTTGGATTTTAATGAGTATCTCAACACGAGGACAGACCATTTAATCTTTACCATGAACTACAGTATGAGTGAAATTGCATATTTTGACCTATTGATCTACAAAGAGGGAAACAAATTGGTTACAAAACTTTATCATAATCCTACAGACAAAAATGTAATATTGCATGCAAATAGTTTCCATCCAAAGAAGCTTATCAAATCAATACCCTATGGGCAGATGGTTAGGGAGAAAAGAAACTGTACAAATCAATTTGAATTTGATGAGACAAAACAAGAGATGATACAGAGATTCCAACAGAGAGGATACAGTTCTAGAACACTACATGGAGCAACTGAAAAAACTGACACTAAGAACAGAAATGAACTTCTTAATACAGGCAATAGAGAGTATGGTGTAGGGGAAGGGAAAATTGTAATGGCTACAGTATATAATGATCTATTTTATAGAATAAAAGGGGTGATTAACAAACACTGGGACATCTTGGGGGCTACCCCATCTAGGGCACATATTTTTGTGGAGAAACCACTGATGGTAGCTAAACGAAATAGGACCTTAGGTAATAGGCTGGTGAGAACAGAACATAAAACACCTGGAATAAAACCACAACATTTTTTGAGTTCAGATGATCTGAAAGGAAATTGTGGTCACCGTGCACACTGTAATAATACTTATAGAGTTAAGAAGGTATGGAATACAGCAAGGGATGAGGATATAGAGATAGCACAGTTTACTAACTGTTCAACTGTGGGGGTGGTGTACATGCTTACATGCCCTTGTGATAAGGTGTATATTGGAAAAACTGCAAGAATGTTAAAAAATAGAAAAACAGAGCACAAAAGTGATATAAGATGAAGGGACTTGACATCACCGGTAGCTCACCATTTTTTAGACAACAATCACCAGTTGCCATACCTAAGGTTCTTTGGACTAGAGAAGGCAATACCTGACTCTAGAGGAGGTGATTACAGAACAAAACTTTTGACCAGGGAAGCATATTACGTTGATCAATTTGAGGCCACTAATCCTAGATATGGCCTCAACGAATCAATTGATTGGCAACCAATTATGTAATGACACTAAGTTTATGAATCCCATTAATGGCAGATGGATGCCCCTTGCAATGGTGGTCTTAGATTAATCCAGCCCATAGGAGACAAAATATATTATGTAAGCATGAATATAGATATTAGATCAGGTTTATTTCTGTGAATTATATTCTTAGAGTAGATTTATTATTCTTAACATTTATTTGTGAGTTACATATCAACTAGTAGTTTGTTAAATCTCCATAATTTTGAGATGGATCCCTGTGACAGTTCAGGTGTTCTTTTGGACCCCCTGATAAGACATTTGTATTTACTCATTAATCCCATGGGGGTAAGATGTTAAATCATGTAAATAATATTTAGTATATAGGGAACAGATTTGTTTATATTATTTGTATCCATATGGCTGGTTTATCACTGCCAACAATTGCACATAACTTTAGAAAATGAGTGAGTAGGAGAGTTTAAGCACTTTTGAGAAATAACTCCTGATATGCTCAGGGTGCCCTTTTTGACCTCTGAGTGCATGAGGCATATCCATTTGGGGGCTGTGTATGTGATCCATCTTATAGTTCAAAGTGAAACAAAAAAGATAAGTCTGGTCAGTAAATATAAAGAATCTCAGATTGAATTAACTGTTTGAAAATATTGCAAAAAGAACTAAATAAATACTGCTCACATAAGACACCAGATCTTTTCCTGGTGCTGCATCCAGCAGGTCAAGCACCCAGTGTTAGTGCCAATCATCATGAGAGTTCAGTGATGTCACGCGATGACACACAGCACTTGGCACCCAATTCGAGCCTGAAGAACATAAAAGAACTGCATGGAGTGGGCGGCATGCTCCTCCATTACAAGATGAGAAATTTGGAGAACCTATCCTGCTCCACGCTACTAAACTTAGTAAGTAGATATTTTAATATTGAGACTGATGGTTATAAAACTGTAGGAGAAGTGACACTTTAGATAAAAAACAAGAGGGGTATTTAAAACCACTCTTTTAATTTTTACCAACAGATCTTACAACTAAAGCATGAAACGAAATACCAGAATATTAAAAGGCACTGAATATAGATTACTTTATCACTATAAGTGTCAGGTAAAAACATAAAACAAAAATTACACTTTGAGATTTGGAAAAAACTTTCCTTTATGTTTCAAACTCTGTCTAGAAAACACATATATTGAAGTAAGAGGCACAAGATAATGAACAGATTACCTATAACAGAAGAGGATTGGATAAATAATATGATATATTTTTGTGGTTTATACAATGCCCAGGAATTGAAATACTGTTCAGTATGCAACAAGTTTAATACAGTTCTTTTATGTTTAAATGTTGTAGATATGAGAACACAGTTACTCATAACAAAAAAGAGCAAAAACAGTTATAAGCATTTTCATTTCTGGTAAGGACTGAAGTAACCTCTCTTTATCGTATTATATTGATGAAATAATTATGTTTATTGAATATATGTGTGTTAGTATGTATTAGAGAGAAATATTTTATTTATTATTTTTTATTTACTAGGATACAGTTAGCACTGAGGAAGGATTGTATCCAAAATATTTTCTATATTTAACTGTATTACATGAAATAATTACCAATCTACACAGTAAACTTAACTTTTTACTTTGATACACTGGGTGAGTGGGCTTATTTTGGACCAGTCTTTTTCCTGTGAGATTTTGCTTTTTGATTGGTCCAGGCTCCTCCCTGATTATATATATTTTTGCTTTATACTGAGGTTGGCTAGACTGGACACCACTTTTTTGTAGGAATGTAAGGGCCATCTCCATCTGCTGGAGGACAAGGTCATCTAATTCATGTTTAACTTGCTTAAGTTGCTGTAAAAGTGAAGTGTCTCCTTGTTGGTGTGCTAACTGCAGGAAATGTGGAGTGTCCTCCAGGTGACATTGTTTTTCCTGTCTAACCCTTTTTATAGCTGTGGGCAGACCCTACAGCCATCTCGCTTTAGCTGGGAAAATGGGATACCATGGCACACATTTCTGGAATTTTCAGTGTATCCTTCCACAACTACAACTCACTATGCAAATGATTTCTTCTTTCTGTTTAGAATGTTGGAGACAGAATGCCAGGCTGTTATCCTCAGAGAATTCTAAGGCACTGTGCAGAATTCATAACAAATATGTACACATTCCAAACAAATCTAAATATCTTTAAAACTATTCAAGGTGCACAAAAACAACCAGCATGAAAGTTGTTCAGGACAAACAGACCTTTCACATGAGGGTAGTCACTAATAAGAATTCCTTATATTTTGTAAAATATGGTCATCTTAGTACCTGTATTTCCATTTTTGGTTTTACAAAATTCACATTTCTGATTGCTGTTTTTAAAAAAAATATAAAGAATTTAGATTAGTGACTACCCTCATTTGAAAGGTCTTTCTGTCCTGAACAACTTTCATGCTGGTTGAGTAGGTGTCATTTGTATACTTTCTGAGATATTTACATTTGTTTGGCATGACTCCTACTACACTTTCAAACAGCCACATTTTTCTCTCTCTCTCTCTCTCTCTCTCTGTCTCTGAATGAACATAGTAGGAGTTATGCCAAACAAATGTAAATATCTTAGAAAGTGTACAAGTTACCCATACACGACCAGCATGAAAGCTGTACAGGACAAAATTACCTTTCAAATGAGGGTAGTCACTAATCTGAATTCATTATATATTGTTTAAATATAGCCATCTGAAAGGTGAACATTGTGAAGAAAAATGAAAATTCAGGTAATCAGATGACCATAGTTTAAAAAATATAATTAGTGCAGCTTAATGAATTGGCTCATTTGAAAGCTTGTTTCACCCTGAATAACTTTCATACAGTTGTGTATGTGTAACTTGTATACTTTTGGAGATATTTACATTTGTTTGGCATCACTCCTACGGCACTTCCAAACAGCCTCATTTTTGCAAATCACTACACCAGACCAGCTTGTTTATCTGTCATCATGCCTGCTTTAACTCATTCAGATCCATTGTGTGTTTAGAATGTTGGAGACAGAACTACAGGCTGCTTTACTCTGAGAATCCTAAGGCACTGTGCAGAATTCTTAGAAAATGTGCACACATTCCAAACAAATTTAAATATCTTTAGAACTATTCAAAGTGCATAAAAACAACCAAATGAAAGCTATTCAGAGCAAAATAACATTTCAAATGAGGCTAGTCGCTAATCTGAATTCCTTCTATTTTGTAAAATATGGTCATCTTATTACCTGTATTTCAGAGTTCGACCTTAACATAGAATTACTAGTCCGGGGCATAGTGCAGATTGCCTCGGACTAGTGCAGATGCCTCCCTACCTGTCCATGTGGGCTAGTGCGGTTTGGCACCTGACGTCAGCTTCCACGGTGCATGGCAGCAAAATTACACCGAGGGCATGGAGCTCTAATCGGCTACTAGTCCAGGTAAAAGGCCTTGCAAGTTCCCCAACCAGCTTGTGTTACGGCAGCATATTGGCTAGCAAAGTTTGTGCCCGATATTCCGATTGGCTAGCCTAGCAGCCTTAATGTTTCACAAGCCGGCAGGGAGGGCAAAGCATTACAATCAGAACAGCACTGGGAGCCGACGTCAGAACAGAGGCTACCAATTGTATTTTGAGCTGCAGTAGCAGGGGGGAGTAGTGACAGGAGAAGAGAAGAGCGTGGTGATGTGGATGGGCAGGCACACAGCACACAGGCTGATAATGGGATTGGGCAATTTGTACAGTGTTGAGCCTTGTCATTGGCAGCAAGCATGGCTGGGGAGGGGATTAATGTGCTGGAATGGGGAATAAAGGGTGGCGTTTGGAACGACAAAATGCCAAACCGAAGAAGATTTGCAAATTTGAAGAAGAAGGCTGGTGGCAAATTGATTGAGGACAGTCGGATGGTCAGCGAACACTCTTTGACATTGGAGGATCTCGAGGATTCTCACCATGGAAGTTCAGCTACTGGGGTTGCGGCAGCGTACGGTCCAGTCATAGTTTTGGGACTTGGGACTGCTGTTTTGTGAAGTTTGGCATCATATCTTCTCCTCCGGGGCTGTGGATTTGAAAATCAGAGGGGCAGACTGGGAGCTGGATCACTCGACTGCCACAGAAGAACGCTAGGGTCAGACAGGTACAGTCATTTATTTTCAGAGGTTTTGGGTGGCAACAATGTTGTGGTGGGCAGGTTTCAGAAGAGGAATAGCTGTGCTCACTGTGTGATTATTATTATTTTTTTTTACTGCCTATCCCCCCCCCGCTTGCTAATGTTGCTTGTTAAGTTAATCCAGCTAACTTCTTGCCATTAAAGCCAGCCCAGCAACTGCAGGGGGGGGTGCTGGGTGTGTAATTTCTAATTTTCCCATATATTCTCTTCTGTTTGTTCACTGCCTGCAAACGGGGGGGGTACTGTGGCTTACTGTGGGGCTGGTCATGTTGCTGTTCTAATTTTTACCATTTTCTGCTGAATGAATTGCATGAAAATCCAAGTAATTGTGATGGGGGGTCGCAGGGCTGGTGGTGTTGGGAAGGGGAGGAAGAACTGCTGTTTTAAGTTTACCATTTCCTGCTGAATTCCATCAGTAGCTTGTCGTGGGGCTGCTTGGCATGTGGCTTGAGTAGGTGGGTGTGAGCATGTCTGTGGCTTACTGTGGGGCCAGAAGAACGATTATTTTTCTACACAAAATGTGCTGCTTAGTTCATTCATGTTTGAGTGTGGGGGTCGTGGGGGAGTGGGGTGGTGTTTTGTTCTGAAGTTCTGTGTGGGGGGTGGGGCTGAGGACAAACTGTCAGTGCGCCAGTCTTTTTCTTTGCAGCTTCCAAACCTTGATTACGCCAAGCTCAGGTAAGTGTGTTTCTTTAAATCACAGTAGTTTGGGGCTTTCTGAGGTTGTGTGGGGTCAGTGGGAAACACTCTGAAAGTGTCTTCTGGTCTGGATTTGCTATTGTTCTCATCTAATATTAAATATATTTTGCATTTTGCAAAACAGTACATGTCACAGTGGCTAGTTACATTGTGTTCTGCTTTACAGCTTCTTCCCTCAGTTTCTGTTATGTTATGGGGCTAATGCTTTCGGGTGCCACTGCCAGAGCAATTCATTTCAGACCTAAAATGTACTGCTTAGTTGAATCATTCTGGCTACAATTACAAAGTGTGGTATCCTGGTATGTTTTGCGGAGTTTGGGGTGTTGTTTTTGTAGTGAGGTTCTATCATTTTATAGAGCTAGCAGTGATAGTTGAACTTTTTTATTTAATAATTTTTTTTTTTGCGCATCATAGAATCTTCACCAAAGTCAGTGTAAGGGAGTGGTGTGGGCAGGGGTCTGCGGTTGGGAAGTCAGTCAAAAAAGACACAGACACTTAATACACAGACCAAAACATTTTATTACCTGTGCCATCCATAACAACAAGAGTTAGTACAATGTGGAAATACTTCAAGGAAGTGAGCAATCCAGCTGATAATAAAAGAAAGCGAACAGAAGAAGAGAAAAAAATTAGGGATCGGGAATATGATCGAAGTAAGAGAAGCCATTGCTTTCAGACAGCCTGGCTAGAAAAATATGAATGGCTCAGATACAATGCCAGTAAAGATGTGATGTTTTGTAATTTGTGTCAGAAGCATGATGATCTGCAGTCGGGCAAGGGAAATAAAAATAATTTTCGCCATGGAACTGACAACTTCAGACTGGAATCTGTTACTTCACATGGCATTAGTGAATGTCACATTAGGGCCAAAAAAAAAGAGCATGCCATCTCCGCCATCCCAGGTACGAGCACTGCAGAGCGCATGCTGAAGACTATGAACCAGGCAACTCTAGATTGGCTAGAAAAACTATTCCGGACTTGTCATGCCATTGCAAAGAAAGGGCTTCCCTTCAGAGACTTTGCATGGATGTGCAGTCTGGATGATATGAAGGGATTGGACCTCAGCTCAACATACCGAAATGACAAGTATGCATGCCATTTCATTCACTATATTGCAGAGGTGGAACAGATCTCCCTGAGAGAGAAGATAAACAGCACAAAGTTCTTTTCCCTCATCAGCGATGGCACCACTGACTCTTCTGTTACAGAGGCTGAAATTGTCTATGTGCAGTTTTCCACCGCAGGCAAAGTGTGTAACCAGCTGGTGGGCCTGCAGACCTTGGCAAAAGCTGATGCCCAGTCAATAAAAGGGGCTATACAAAAAGTTGTGGAAACAAAGCTCAATATATACCAGCTGAGGGGTGGACAAGAAAACTGGTAGGTTTTGGCAATGATGGAGCAGCTGTGATGGTCGGCAAGACCAATGGGGTAGCTACCCTCCTGAAACAAATGCAGCCTTGCGTGCAATCAGTACACTGCTTTGCCCATCGCCTTGAGTTGGCCTACAAGGGAGCTTTGAAAACCATCCCCATTTATAACAGATTAAGCAATCTGTTGCTGCATGGGTTCTGCTTCTACCACAACACACCGCTAAATAGGAGCAAACTAAAAGAAGCATATGAAGCGCTACAGATGCGTCCTTTACTTCTGACTAGAGTTGGTGGCACACGATGGCTTTCTCACCTCCATACGGCTCTGCAGATTCTGCTGAAGGGGTGTCCTGCTGTAGTTCTACACATGACTCAGGTACATTTTACATGATTCTGTAAACATATGACATGTGGTTTTAATTTGTGTGCATTTTGTTGTGCATTTTTAATGTTTCTGTTTTGTGTTACAGATGCAGCAAAGGCAGGGTGTAAATTTGGAGCAGATGAACAAAGCTGCAGGCATACTGAAGATCCTTCGGCAGGCAGATGTCATGAAATTCACACACTTTATGTTTGATGTCGTCGGTGTTCTTTCAGTTCTATCCTGTATGGCCCAGGAGAGGGATGCAACTGTAGCTGATGTGTTTGCAACTATGCAGTCAACCCTGGAAACTTTAAAAACATAAAATACAAGGTGAGTACTGTGGTATGAGCTAAAGAAGGATGCAATGATCTGCAAGCATGATCTGCTAGCAGCTAGCCTAGTAGTATTTTTCAATGTATTTCCTTTTTTTTCTCCTTTAGGCCTGGACCAAAGGAACGACAAGTGGAGGGTGTCACAGAGCTGCATGGACAAACACTGGTAGGGAATTCAGATATCACTGCTGTTCGCAAAAAGGTACTCAAAAGTTTGGAGGAAAGCCTGCAGGATCATTTCCTTGATGCAAGCCCACAGCTTTTACATGCTGCGACAGTTGCCAGCTTCACCCTATGGCCAGACAAGGACAGTCAGCAAGGTAGAACAGAATTTATTGAGGGCAATTAGATAATTGTGCTGGGAATGGCATGGGATGGCAGGGACAAAAAAAAATCTAACATTTTTATTTTGGGGGTGTTTCAGAATTTGGAAACCAGGAAGTGGCCTTGATTGTAGAACACTACGAACCAGTCCTAGAAGGTGTTACTGTGAAAACGGACATGATCTAAACAGAGTGGACTATGTTGAAATCCAAACTGTATGCAAGGTATGTGAAAGTTTCTTTGTCAATTCTGAGTTGAATGTATGTTTAAAGAACTTGTTGCCATATTTATGGAGAAAGAAAGTTAATATGTGTGCAAGTTGTCAGTGTGTTGAATGCTTCTCATTTGCCTTTCTTTTTTTATTTTCCAGATTTGAGCAGATTCACAGTCTGACTTGGGAGAGGGTGAATGCTGCCGACCAACAGAAGTACCCCACCACCCTAACTCTTATGGATCTTCTGCTGACACTGCCAGCAAGTTCAGCTGAGGCAGAGCGAGGTTTCAACCAGCTGAAGCTGACAAAGTCCAACCTGCGTTCCAAGCTGCAGTCAGACACAGTGACAGACCTCATGGTGGTACAAATGAATTCCCCAGACATTGACAAGTTCAATCCCCAAGAATCAATCTGCCTTTGGAACAGTGGGGGACAAAGGAGGAGGCGGCCACAGACTGGAACAGTTGTGTCATGACAGCAGGATGACTATTCAGCAGACTCACAAAGTGACTGTAACACAGACTGTGACAGTGATGTGAGTGACATTAGTAGTGTGACTGAGTATCTATCTGACTCCCAAGATGAAGATGCACAAATCTGAACCTCATGTCACCATGTCAATCCTTGAAAAGAACATTTGGGGGGGGGGAGTTGTCTTGATATTTATGAGTCACAGAATGCTTATATTTTGAAACAATTGGACATTTGGTCATCTTGTGTGTTACTTCATTTTTGTATAAATGTAAATAAATGTTTAAACTGCACTGCTTTCAACATTTATTCATTGTGTTGTGAGTAGAAAGCACATGGTGAGTCTGACTGTGGACTAGTGCAAATCACTGCGGGCTAGTGCAATTTTAGACTGACCTGTCCTGCTGGCTAATGCAAAAAAAGTTAAAGTCAACCCCTGCTGTATTTCCTTTTTTGGTTTTACAAAATTCATATTTCTGATGGCTATTTTTAAAAAAACTATAAAGAAATTAGATTAGTGATTACCCTCATTTGAAAGGCCTTTTTTGTCCTGTACAACTTTCATGCTGGTTTTGTCTGTGTAATCTGTATACTTTAAGAGATACTAACATTTGTTAGATATGACAGAGTGGAGAAATGTGAAGAGAAGAATAGTAGGATGGGAAGGAAGGTCAGATTCTAGGTGGAAGGGTGGTGTCTCTGGATGTGCGGAGTCTTGGAAATAAGATGGATGATCTGGAGGCACTATTAGCAGACGGGACGGTGGACATAGCAGGAGTAACTGAGACTTGGGCATCCACACACCAGAACTGGGATCTTATGATTTCTGGATATAAACTGTACAGAATGGACAGGTGTAGAGTTTTTTGGATCAGGTTCAGCTTGGCATGTGGCTGGGGCCACAGAAAGTCACACAGACTACACTTTAGTTGTTATAAACTCTATGCTTTTGCCGCTGCAGAGTAAAACAGTCCACAACTGTTAGAGTCACAAACATACAGACAATACAGAGATAATCAAAATTGATATTACCCCTTGTTCTCTGGGAATTTGAGCACCACTAGATTTTGATGATAGGTGGACATTTGCTTCTATCTCTCAAATCCACTGAGTCTCAAAATCTAAGCTTCTTATATAGCAGTTGTTTATGATAAGAAAGGCAAAAAGAGGATGTTTGCAAGATAGAGATTTTTTTAACATGACAGACTGTATCTCATCAGCACTTTTTCTCCAGACTGTCTCTTATCAGCACTTTGTCTCTTTGTATGGTTTCTTTTTTACATATCTGGTTCCTTCTTTTGATCATGTCATGTCTGGTATGACATCCTGTCCTTACACAAAAACACTCAGCTAGCAGAAAAACATTTTGCCAACTGTAGCTATGTGCCTTTTAACCTTCAATTTTCTAATGTCTTTTTCATTAAACACTTTGCTATTAACAGTCCTTTTCATTTAACACTTTGCTTTCATCCAACATTTTGCCACAATTCCACACAGGGTAGTCAGGAAGGGGGAAGGGTGGCAGTTTATATCAGGTAGGGAATACCCTGCATGAGGGAGAAGTTGGTGGAAGCATTATGGGTTTAGTTACGGTCCGATAGAGGGAGAAAGGTGAGGTTGGGGGTGGTTTACAGACCACCCAAACAGGATGCAGAGAGGGACAAGGAACTGAACTCACAAATATTGCAAGATGCTGGGAAAGGAGAGGTGGTAATTGTCAGAGTCAGTGGCTCAGCAGGTAGCACGCTCGCTTCTGAGGCCGGGAGATCCAAGCACTGTGGGTTCATTTCCCACATCTGGTACTTGGGTTAATATCCCAGTACTGACACTGTAGTGCTACATGAGAGGGGTGCTGTACTTCTGAGGTGCCGTCTTTCGGATGAGACGTTAAACCAAGCTCCCGTCTGCCTGGATTGGTGGTAGTTCAGGTGGATGTTAAAGATCCCATGGCACTTATCGAAAAGAGTAGGGGAATTTCCCCAGTGTCCTGGCCAAATTTCCCTCATTCACTAAAAATACCACCAACAGCTTAATCTCGTTACAAATTCAATTGCTTACCATCTGTACCCGGAAGTCCAGTGAGCTAAAGCACAGAAGAAGCTGCAGATAGCTGAAGAAATTAAGAAGGGTGTGTTACACGAGGTCCCTGTATCCTAATTGGTACCCTCAGAGGTACACCGTAGACAGCTAGTGCTTAAGCATAAGTTATACTAACATATAGGGCTAAGGGCATCTACCGTACAAGAGTAGATGTCAGGATATGTATGCATATTGTTGTAATACACTTTGCTTGCTAATACATAAATTCTCCTATGCATTTTCTGTGTATTTCTTACTTGTAAGATGCCAAGGCACCTGTGTCTTTGGAATAATTATGATACGTAAGCCGGCATTGCCACCTTTTGGTGGTTTGCACTACTACACTGAGTTATGTAAAACTCTGTATAAGAACTCTTTTCTTTCATAAACTGATGACTACTACAAAATTGTATAATGTTATCTTGGACCATGGCGCCTCCTCTAATTTAGCCATTAGGGTTCATCTCTGTAACTAGAAATGTTTCTATCTTACAGTAGCCATAGTAATTATCATAAGTATATAATGTGATACACTAGTCTTGTACCTCAGAGATCCCAAGAGACACAAAGAAACCTCGAGGTATAGGGAATGCTTAGCACTGGCTCCCGGTTTGTATTGGTAAGAACTGCTTAGGGCAACTGTGATTTTATCCTTTTTGGTAGTAACAAACAAGTTTATTACTCTTATGCAATGTGTCTGTGATTACTTGCATTCCCAATATTGCCAAGAACCTGAAAGTGAGGTTTAGACCTCCTGACAATTGGCGACCGCGTGCAGGTGATATTTGGTGTTTTTAAGTTTTCACTTGTTGCTATAACTTTACCCTTTCTCACGTGGACAGTAGGTGTACATTCCCGTGTCACCTCTCCCGTTTTAAAACCAATCTGTAGTTACTTACAAAGTCTGGCTGTCATCCTTTCGGGTGTGGTCGATGCTGACTTGACTCACTCCATTACAGCTTTGAATTGTAAGCCTACAACTTCTACAGTAGCCCAGCTGTGTATAAAGTGCTCCTGCTGTGGATCGATACATAGCACGGCGCCTTTTTCACAGTTTGATTTTTCATTCCCTCCCACACAATGGCCACCGTATCAAATATCTGTGCAGAACTGAGACTCGATGTCTCAAACTTCCTTACCTCCCATGGAGGATGGGCTGACTTCGCATGGGATGCAAGTCAATCCAGAAACCCTATACTGGGGATTTCAACCCAGTACAGAGAGATGAGACAATCAACCAATAAGCGTCAGGCTAAAGGGTTGATGGTCGCGGCTCTCTATGCTGCACTGGAAGCCTCTGAAGTGAGGTTTCAAACTCTTGATCTGCAAATTTAATCTTTTAAGCAACAGATAGGTTTGCAGGAAACAGAATGTGTTAGACTGCAGCAGAACTTGAAGTCTGAACTCTAAACTCTGTGGAATGAAAAGGATTCACTTTTGCATCATTCAGCTCAAGCTGCAGAACAGGAACTTTGTATGTTGAAGCAGGAGTGTGAAAGTTTGAGACAGGATAGGGACAGGCACTGCATATGAATGATTTGCTAAGTGCTGCAAATGCTCAGTTGAGTGAGGAGATGGGAGAGCTACAGGACAAGATGAACCAGGTACGTAATGACTTAGAAGTGGCTACTAGGGACAATTGCGGACTGAGTGCCACGTATAGAGTGTTGAAGAAGCAAATGCAAGATGAGGTTGATATGGATGTTGCAACTGTGAGTCATGCAGAATGAAAAACCAAGATGGCGAAACTGCGCCATCATCAGGATATTCTGGCTAGACATGTTGAGGCGATGGGAGGCGTAGCCCCTGCCTTACACACATCATCTGAAGGGGAGGTATCAGATGATGACATCTCTCAGTACAACGCCCAGTCACACCCCTACTATGGCCCAGAAACCCCACCCAGCCATCCACAACATGGCGGGTCTCCACTTCACCCTCACCATGTCATACATCATCGACGTCGTGATGCCCATCATGGGAGATGCCAGCATGGCGGTCCCTATGATGGGGGGGAGCAGGCCTAGGCCTGGTTCCGACGGCACCACCGATAGCCATTATTAATGTGGAAGATAGGCAAGAGATAGAAACGATGATTGAAACTGCAATAGGCAATATACCTCTTCCTAAGAGTAGTAAACGGCCATTAAAACCCAGATTAGGCAACTTCTGCAGGAGGCTGGCACTCAGGATGGTATTGTTCATACTGCGGCTGAGGCTGCAGCTCGGGCCACCCTAGACAGCACCCAAGACAATCTACCTCTGCCTGATCGACACAGTAATCCCCTACAAATGGCCTACTCTGTTCAACAAATAGCTGCCAGTATCAGTCGGATGAACCCGTCCGACAACCTCAACTGTAACTTAGAAAAGGTGCATTCTAAATGCGAGATGCTTAGCCTCGCTGCACAATACCAGGTCCAAATACTACGTCAGACCATCGATCCTGGTTTGTGGGCCAAACTCCCCGATGCCATCCGCCAGGATGGGAATGCCACCTTTGATGAGGTTGCAGCTGAGCTCATTTCTGCTCACAGCCCAAGTGTAGTAGGAGTGATGCTTGCATACCCTGTAAAACAGAATGCAAAGGAAAGTCCAACGACTTACCACCAGAGACTTTGGATGGCCTACCGAGCAGGAAAGCACCTGGCACAAGAAGCTGCAGATGTAGATCTTATTGAGTATAAGACCCTGTTCCTTAGGAACATGATTCCTGCAGTACAAGAAAAGGTAAAGCCAACCACCTACCCCGTCCCCAATACAGATAGGTTTGCTGACATCCTTTGGAAAACCATGAGAGTTTACCAATTCTATATCCATGATCTGGGCTCCGGTTCCAAGAAGGTAGCCACTGTGGAGCCTGCTTCAGAGGCCACGATGCACTACACTGTGGAAGGGCAGGGCCAACATCAACAGGCCCCTCTAGCTGATAACCAACACCCCCAACAGATCCAACACCAACAACAACTGCAACAGCAACAACAATGGGGTGGGAACCAGAACTGGCATAAGAATAAAAAGCATAAGGGTAAGAGGAAACCACAGCAACAAAGAACAGACCCTTCATATAGGGAGATAGCCGAAGAGAAGTGGAAATTCTAAGAGCTCCTGGGACAAGTGCGCTTTGTAGTGGATGCTGTTCCCGCACAGGCCCTTGCGGCGGTACAACTGGAGATCCAGACCCCAACAGGTCATGGGGATACTGGAAGTGCAGGCCTCCAGGCCCATACAGTCTTGAACCCAGAAGCTCCTCCCTATATAGCATCAGTGCAACATGGTGAAGTGGTTCACAGGAGTCAGGCACAGCCTCTCCATTCTTCCAGTAGTACAGATTGACAATTACAGGCCCCAGTCTGGATTGTAAACAAGCTGGTCTTGGATACAAACGGAAGGCCCTGCACTGAGGACGAGGTCGGGGGCCGCCTATTAGTAGTCTTGTTAGATACAGGTGCAGCTGTATCTGTATTACATGATGAACATCCAGACACATCCCCTTGGTCCACCGGATGGAGGACCAACATGTCAGAAGTTGATGATACTAGGCTACCTGCATACAGTTCTCTGCCCCTACCAGTAGAGCTAGGCCATCTAAAGGTCTCACACACTTTCCAACTGATGGTAATGCATGCTCATCCTAGTATCATAGGAACTGATTTCCTTGCACCACACCACACGGCTGTGTGGTGGATCTAGCTAACATGCTACTGATACAGATTCAGGGTCAATACCATGCCATTTTGATCCCCAATTCACAAGTTGTGGTGACAATCTCTGCCAATGACAAGGAGTATGACGTCATAGATTTGTTCAAAGGACATGAGCTTTTCCCAAAGCTTCTCCCCATTTTGCAACGACATCTGGAGGCGTTTGCAGTTAACAAACATGACTGTAGCAGAATGCACACTGTCATAGAAGTGCCAGGCCCAGCACATGAGAAGCAAAGGCAGTACCCTTTTCCAACTGAGGATTTGCCTTCTCTTAGAGAAACAATCAAGTCACTCCTCAAGCAAGGAGTAATCAGAAAGTACAGTTACGTAAGAACTTACCATAACAGCAGATCTTCAAGAGAGGCTCTTGCAGTAGGTAATTACATATAGGACTGATGCTGGTAGGCGGCAGGACCCCACAGAAAAATTTCTAGCTAGCAGTCCCTGGCGAGGGACCGCCCCACATCAGGTGACTGGCATCAGGAGAGGTCGGTATAAAGGGGCAGTCCCTGACACCCGCCTTCCAGTTCTTTCCCACCACAGGCTGGAAAGGCCATACGAGAGAGGAGCAGATATTTCCATCACTGGAAAAGGAGCTGAAAAAGCCTAGGGGGATGGAGGGCGGAAAGGTATTATCTACTGCAAGAGCTTCTCTAGAAGATCTACTGTTACAGTAAGTTCTTACGTAACTGTACTATCTTACTTTGAGAGGGCTCTTGCAGTAGGGAATTACATATAGGACTGAATCCCAAGCAGTCTGGAACAAAGAGAGGCACCGGGAGGAGGAAAACTACTCCAAGAAGCAGTTCTAGCTGTGCAAGCCTCAAGATAGGAGGCCTTGTAGAACAGCCAGCCCGAAGTCTGCTCTACGGCGAGAGGCAACATCCAAACTGTAGTGTTTGGTAATGGTATGAATGGAAGTCCAGGTGGCGGCAGCACAGATGTCTGCTGCAGACACATTCTTGAAACAAGCCGCTGAGGCAGCTACTCCTCTTGTGGAGTGGCCTCTTACCTGACCCAGGAGGGTCTTGTTGTATTTGTCATAACAGAAAGTGATGCAATGAGCCAACCACTTAGATAGGCATTGCTTAGAAACAGCATTGCCTTCCCTTTTATGAGCAATAGAGACGAACAATTGATCAGTCTTTCTGAGATCCTTCATCCTGTTGGTGTAGTATCTCAGAATCCGGTGAACATCCATCGTATGGAGTAAATACTCCCCTTGGTTACAGTACTGCACGAAAAAGGCAGGTAACTCTATGGACTGATTTAGAGTAGACTCTGGTACTACTTTAGGAAGAAACTTAGGATTCGTGTGAAGAGCAACACGTTCCTTGTGAAAAATCAAGTATGGGATTTTACACATCAGGGCCTGGAGCTCGGAAATTCTCCAAGCGGAAGTAATGGCCACCAGGAAGAGAGTCTTCCATGAAAGGAACTTCAAATCCACAGAAGCTGCAGGTTCGAAGGGAGGGAGAGTAAGTTTCTCGAGAACAAAGTCCAAGTCCCAAGGGGGTGCAGGAGTACGGATGTGGGGGTCTCAGATGGAGGACCCCTCTGAGAAAGGTGTTAGAGACCTCCAATAGAGCGAAAGTTTTGTCTGCAAATGGAACATGATAGGCCAAGATGGCCGCCATGTGTACCTTCAGAAGAGAATGACTGAGACCCAGGTCAAACAGATGACGTAGATACTCCAGCAGAAGCCCCGCTGAGCAGGAAAAGGGTTCCACGTTCTTGGAAGCAGCCCAGATAGTGAATCTTTTCCACTTCATGGCGTAAGTGGATCTGGTGGAGGGTTTTCTGGCCTCCACCAAAATCTCCGCCACTTGGGGAGACACTACAAAACGGGACTGAGCTAAGTCTGCAGGAGCCATGCGTGCAGCTGAAGGGATTTGAGGCCTGGATGGACCAGGGTCCCCTGATCCTGGGTCAGTAAACCTCGAGATAGAAGAAGAGGAAGAGGAGGATCCTCTGAGTATTGTTGTAGAAGAGAGAACCAAACTTGCCTGGGCCAGAAAGGAGCAATCAGAATCATTTGAGCTCCTTCTGAAGCTAGTTTCTGCAATACTCATGGGATAAGTGGAATTGGGGGAAAGGCATAGACGAATCTGTCCTTCCAGTCTAGAGACAGAGCATCTCCAAAAAGCGCCTCGCCCTGTAACGAGTGAGCAGAAGACGGGAAGCTTTGCGTTTAGAGGGGATGCGAACAGGTCGACCTGTGGTGTTCCCCAAAGTCGGAAGATATTGTCTAGGACCCCTTGGTCCAGTTTCCATTCATGAGTCATAGCAGAAGAGCAACTTAGCTTGTCTGCCAGAGTGTTGTCAACTTCTGGAACGTGAATTGCTGTGAGGTGAAGGTCGCGTTATGTTGCCCAATCCCAAACCCTCATTGCCTCCCTGCAAAGAGGGTAGGACCGAGTCCCTCCCTGTTTGTTGATGTACCAAACCACACACATGTTGTCCGTCTGGATGGCTAGGTGGCCGGGAAGGATGTATTGATGAAGGGCTTGGGGAGCGTACAACACTGCCCGAAGCTCGAGTACATTAATGTGGAGAGCTTGTTCGAGCTTGGACCAGGAGCCCTGGGTCCGATGAGGGCCTAGATGGGCTCCCCAACCTTTGCCCGAGGCGTCTGTGGTTAGAGTCTGGGAGGGGGAAGGATGAAAGAATGGAACTCCCCGAAACAGGTTCTCTCCGACCATCCATCATTGCAAGTCTCGAAGCATCGGTGAGGAGAACAGAACTGGGTGATCCAGGTCGTCCACTAACTGATCCCATTGGGAGCATAGAGTCCACTGAGAAATTCTCATGTGGAGTTGAGCGCGAAGGACTGTCAGGATAGCAGCTGCCATGAGCCCGAGGAGGCGAAGGACCGACCTTGCAGAGACCCTCCTGTGGTCAGACAGCAGACTTATTTGGGTCTGGAGGGTGGATGCCCTGTCCGGTGGCAGGAAGGCCTTGCCCTTGGTCGTATCAAGAATCACCCCTATAAACTGTAGTCTCTGGGATGGGATCAGATGAGACGTGGAATGGTTGATGGTAATACCAAGGCAGGCAAAAACCTGCTGGGTAAGGGAGCGGCAGTGCAGGAGTTCCTCCCTGGACAAGGCCACCAGGAGCCAATCATCCAGATACGGGAAAACCTGCACCCCCCTGGTATGCAGGTGGGCCGACACCACTGCCAGGCATTTGGTAAATACTCAGGGAGCCGTGGATAGACCAAACGGAAGCACCTTGAATTGGTAGTGGTCCCCCTGGAATGCAAAACGAAGGTATTTGCGGTGAGACTGGCAAATGGAAATGTGCAGGTAAGCATCCTGCATATCCAGAGCACACAGCCATTGACCCGGCCGGAGAAGGGGCATAAGGCTCTGCAAAGAGAGCATCCTGAACCTTTTGTATTCTACGAAAAGATTCAGGGAACTCAGATCCAGAATTGGTCTGAGATCTCCTGTCTTCTTCGGGACCAGAAAGAAATGGGAATAGTAACCCATCCCTTGCAGATGAAGGGGGATGGGTTCTATTGCATGTTTCAGCAGTAGAGCTGAAATTTCCTTCTGGACCAAGAGAAGATGTTCCCTTGAATACAACAACTTCAGAGCGGGGTGGCGAGGTGGTTTCTGAAGAAACTCTATCGAGTGTCCTTCTGCGATGAGCTGGAGCACCCAAGAATCTGTTGTTATCCTCTCCCAGCCCAGAATGTGGAGGGAAAACCTCCTCCTACCGGTTCCTCCAGGGAGTCCAGAAGCTGTGGGAGAGGGGAGGAGTCAGTTGGTGTGGGGCAGCACCGCAGCTGAAGCACCCGCTGCTTTTTTGGGTGGGGGGGCTTAGCAGCTGTGGGGGCTCGAAGCGCTTGTGGCCTGGCCTTCCTGGGTTCACCGGCAATATCTGCCTGCCGAAAGGGATGGCACTACTGCTGATGGGGATGGTACATGGAATCAACTGACTTCAGTGCCATCCCTTCTCCCTGCAAATCGGTGATGATATCCTTGACATCACCCAGCCTACGACGGAAGGAGCACTTCCCTGGATAGCGGATTGCCTCCGGGACCAACCCTGACATACGGAGCTAAGCATGATGCCGTAGGCCTACAGCAAAAGCTGAGCTCCGTCCAGCAGTGTCCACTGCATCGTATGTCGCATGAAGCACGTGTCGACTGGCCGAATGAGCAGAGCAGACAAGATCAGCCAACTCCTGCTTGACTTGGGAGTCTGGCAGGGAGTCCAATTTGGCTTCCACTTGAGTCAGAATGGCCTTCTGGTAGTCCCCCATATGGCTGACATAATTCAGGGCCCTGATCCCCAGCATAGAGGAAGCATAGATCTTCCTCCCATACTGGTCCAGAAGGCAGGATTCCTTGTCAGGTAGTGACGAGGTGAGGTGTTTTGGGTTGGTCGACCGGCCATGAACGGTGCTAATCACAACCGAGTCAGCACGAGGGTGAGAATCCAGGAAATCAACACCCTCTGGAGCCTGATATAGCCTGTTTGACTTCCTAGGAAGTGGGGCTAAGGCCGACGGCTGTTTCCATATGGTGGTAACGAGGTTGGCATGAGGCTCTATCCAGGGTGGCACCAAGGTAGGAGCTGTCACGGGCAAATCCAGATGTTCAGCGAGTTTCAGATGCTGAGGATCTGGTTCCAAGAAGTGCCACTGATGAACCTCCTGGATTTTCCTTAGCAACTCCGTAAAGAAGGATCTTCCAGACACTGGGGATTCCTTGGCCTGAAGCTTCGACAGAGGCGTGGCTTGTTGTCCCTCTCGAGCAACCATTGGAAGACTCCGAGGATCCGAGGTGAAGGAGGAAGAGGAAAAAGACTCCTTTCCCACCCGAGGAGGAGCGGACCTCTGGAAGTCCCGGGGAAGCATGTCCCCCTCTCTGGACCCAGACAGAAGAGACCTGGAGTCAGAGGTGGTTAGGGAGTGTGCCACCTCGGACGTATGGGAACCTGAGATGGAACCATCGTCAGAAGGTGGCTCTTGACCTCCCTGGTGAGCTGAGCCTTGGCCTCAGCCCACCAGGAGGCCAGAGTCTCCTGCAGGTCCACCGGCGGCTGTGGGGGCAGTGGAGGAGGAAGAGTGGGGAATAAGGATACAGGTTGCACCTGTATGGAGAGTATCCAAAACCTGGCTACGGAAAGCCCGGCGTTGGGAAAACCGGCATTGTGTACTGTGGCACAGGATACTGTGGTCCCGGGTACGTCGGTGTCGGATAGGACGGAGGGTACCCAGGAGCCGGGGAAGCTGCCGGAGCAGACGGCTCGGCTGGTGGCCTCACAGATGGGTCCACGTTTGAGGGCCCGGAGGGCGGAGGGCCCGGTGGAAGGGGGACATCTGGAAGTGGGATGTCTCCCGGAGTCAGTAGAACTGGCGTTGGGGCTGGCGTCTGAGGCCCTGGCGTCGGAGGTACTGGCGTCGGAGGAACCGGCGTCGGAGACGACGTCCGGGGAGCTGACGTCAGATCCAGCGCACCAACCAGGGGACGATCTGATGGAGGAAGATCCCCAGTGTCGCCCAGGGATGGAGAGGAAAAATCTCCATGGTCAGGCTGGGGGGACTCTGGGTCCCTGGATGACAGCAAACGCTGTGGAGAACCTGGTATGACGGACGTGGGATGTGGTCCGTCGTCGGTTCCTTTGCCTGCCGGATGTCAGACGAGCTGATGTACGGCTTGACGGTGAGCTCCCGGCGGGCACTGGAGGAGCCGGTGTCCGGCTTATGGGAACCTTCACTGGAGGCAGGCCAGGAGAAGGATCGGCCTGGTCCAATGGAGTGGGGCCGTTCCTACCCCCAGGTCCGGGCATCTACCGGCCTTCTCTTGCGGACATCAGGAACCGACACCCGACTTCCAGAGTCGCCACGCCAGTAGGCGGCCGAGCCTGCGGCTGAACCGGGGCAGAGGCCTCCAACGTCCGGAGGCAACTCGCAAGGCCCGAGCAGGAGCCAGATGGCGGGCTGACGCCCGGAAACCTCCGAGGCGGCTGTCGAGGAGCGGTCCCCCGGAGGGGACATTACCTGTGTCCCGGTGGCTCCCGAGGAAGATGCGGTAGAGGAGCCCTTGTCCCGGTGCCTCTACTTATCCTTCTTCTGATGGCCTTTGTGGGGAAGTGGACGCCTGCCTCAGTTTTTTGAGCTCCTTCTCCATTGAACTCATCTTTTTCTTCAAAATATGGGCTTCCAGGGATTACTGCCACCTTTTCCGGGTAGTCGCGTTGAAGCTGAGGCAGTGCTAACACTTCTCGACCAGGTGATCGGGGCCTAGGCAGAACAGGCACAGGGAATGGCCGTCCTTGTGCGGTAGTTGGGTGCCGCATGAATCGCACTTATTTTTGTGCTCGGAGGGTGCAGGGGACGACATACACTGATGTTGGTACCTGACGTTAGACAAAAAAAAAATTATTTCGGTAAAGCCGATGAAGATTGGGCTGACAAAGCACGAACTTTTCCGCAAGGTGCTGCACGAGCTAACGGCGGGAAAGAACTGGAAGGCAGGTGTCAGGGACCACCCCTTTATACCGACGTTTCCTGACGCTGGTCACCTGACGTGGGGGCGGTCCCTCACCTGGGACTGCTAGCTAGAAATTTTTCTGTGGGGTCCTGCCACCTGCCGGTGTCAGTCCTATATGGGACTTCAGAGGAGCTGACTTTGATAAGATGGCCAACAGAGTTAAGCTAGCCCTGGCAAAAAGAAACATTGGTGAGGAGGTACAGGCAAAGTGGGCAAGCATTAAGGATACAATACTTGAAGCAACATCCCATTGTGTTAGACAGAAAAGGAAGTGCAAAGAAGAGGAAACCACTTTGGTTCTCAAATACAGTAGCGAAAAGGTCAGAGCCAAAAGGCTGGCCTTCAGAAAATATAAAGGGAACACAGCGGGATGAAGATGAGGGGCATACAAACTGCCCTAAGGGAAGCAGGTAAGGCAGTAAGGCAGGCAAAGTCCCAAACTGAGGAAACACTAGCACAAACAGTAAAGAAGGTGACAAGACTTCTATAGATACATTAGTGAAAGGAGAAAGTCCAGAAGGGTATTGAAGCTTAATGGAGAAAAGGGAGCATGTGAGGAGGAGGACCCTGTAAAGGCATCTATCCTAAATAGATACTTTTGCTCAGTATTCACTGAAGAGAAGGTAGGGCAGGGCCCACAGCTCAGCATCATGGACACAGGGGAGGGAGGTGAGCACTACTCCCTTCACAAAGAAAGGGTCCTACAAGAGCTTGCTAAGCCCAGGGTGGCTAAGGCAATGGGACCTGATGGCATACATCCCAGGGTACAAGGAGCTAAAGGAGGAACTAGCAGAGCCATTAGCAGAATTGTTTAGTGAGTCTCTGAGCACAGAGAGGTCCCAGAAGACTGGAGAAGGGCTCATGTGATCCCACCACAAGAGTGGTAGCAGGGAGGCGGGGAACTACAGACGTCAGTCTTACCTCAGTAGTGGGCAAGATTATGGAAGCACTCCTTAAGGAAAGGATAGTGCAACACCTGGAATCCATAGGGCACAGGATCCAAGACAGCATGGGTTTACAAAGGAAGGTCCTGTCAAACTAATCTCATAGATTTCTTTGACTGGGTAACCAGAGTGGTGGACCAAGAGGAGCAGTTGATGTCGCCTACCTTGACTTCAGCAAAGCTTTTGACACTGTTCCACATAGAAGATTGATAAATAAGCTAGGTAGGCTCGGGTGGGTCAGAAGTTGGTCAACTGGGTGGCAAACTGGTTGACTGGCAGAAAACAGAGAGTGGTAGTAAATGGTATACAGTCAGAAGAGATGCAAGTCACAAGTGGGTACCTCAGGGATCAGTCCTGGGGCCAGTCCTATTCAACATCTTCATTAGTGACCTAGCAGATGGACTAGAGGGTAAGGCTTGTCTGTTTGCAGATGACACCAAGATCTGCAACAGAGTAGATGATCCAGATGGGGTGGGCAGAATGAGAAGAGATCTGGATAAACTAGCAGAATGGTCAGAAGAGTGGCAACTGGGATTTAATGCAAAGAAGTGCAAAATCATGCACATAGGAAGAGAAACCCTGAAGCCACTTACAGGCTGGGAGGGAGTTGCTAGCAGTCACAAAGGAAGAAAGAGACTTGGGCATCATCATCACTGATGACCTGAAATCATCAAGCAGACCTCTAAAGCAGTAGGTAAGGCTAGGGGGTGTTAGGGTGTATTAGTAGGGGTATCACAAGTCGTAGAGGGAGGTAATAATCCCTCTGTACAAGACATTGGTTAGGCCCCATCTGGAGTACTGCGTGCAGTATTGGAGGCCACACCTTCACAAGGACATTAACCAAATTGAGGCAGTCCAGAGAAGGGCAACCAAAATGGTGCAGGGACTGCATCAGAAGACATATGAGGACAGATTAACTGAGCTCAATATGTATACCCTTGAGCAAGAGGGAGAGGTGATATGATCGAGACATTTAAACACCTTAAGGGCATAAACAAGGTGAAAGAGTCTAACATGTTTAAATATAAGAAAAATAGCAGGACAAGAGGACACAGCATGAGATTGAGGGAGGCGATTAAGGGGAATGTGAGGAAATTCTTTTTCACAGAAAGGGCGGTAGATGCATGGAAGCTTACCACAAGAGTAGTGGCTATGAATACAGTGCAGGGCTTCAAACAGGCATGGGATAGGCATAAGGGAGCAATACAAATGACTATGAATAGATAGGTCACTGACATAGCAAAGGCCGATGGCACATTTATAAGGTAGAAAAAGAAATGGGCAGACTGGATGGGCCTTGCGGTCCTTATCTGCCGTCAACTTCTATGTTTCTATGTTTCTATATGTAATTACCTACTGCAAGAGCCCTCTTGAAGTATGATCTTGTGTTTCTACCGCTAAATCCCCAGTGTGGCCCGTGAAAAAAACCACAGGTGCCTGGAGACTTACTATTGATTACAGGAAACTGAATCAGGTCACCCCCAGTTGTTCCCCAACTGTGGCATCAGCACCCGATGTGCTACAACTTTTGACCCCTGACCTGAAATGGTTCAGTGCCCTGGACATCTCCAATGGTTTTTGGTCATTACCATTGGCCCTTAAGAGTCAATATAAGTTTGCCTTTACCTTTGAAGGAAGACAGTACACGTGGACTTGCTTACCGCAAGGCTTCCATGATGGCCCGTCCCTGTTCCATCTGCATATGATGGATGCCCTCGAGAGTTTCTCTACTCCCCAATGTCTCTTGCAATATGCGGACGACCTGCTGCTGGCAACAGCCACACAGGAACAACTTCTGGATCTCTTGGATGAACAATTGACTCTCATCCAGAGAGCAGGCCTGAAATGCAATCCAGCAAAAGCACAACTATGTCAAAAAGAAGTATTCTTTCTGGGTCTGAAAATAACTGACCAAGGTCGAAGCCCTACCTGGAAGAAGATACAGACTTGCCATTGCCTACCAGCGTGGCAACTCTTCGAAGGTTTCTAGGTATGGTGAATTATTCGAGAGATTTTATTTGTGATTTTGCTCAAAAAGCTGCTTCTCTGTATGAGCTACTCAAAAAAGACATCCCATGGACTTGGGGCCTTATACACACCCAGGCTATGACATCACTGAAGCAGGACCTGGCCTCCACCCCAGCTCTGGTAAACCCCAATCCAGCAATACCATTCTATCTGAAATGTGCCACCTCTGACATTGCCATGTCAGCAGTGCTGGCCCAGAAGGTTCATGGCACCCTGAGACCCATTGTATATGCATCACAGCTCTTCACCCCAGTGGAACAGAAGTACAGCCTTTGTGAAAGGAACCTTCTGGCCACCTACTGGGCTGTCAAGCACTTCCTGTATATCATTGGGTACTCTCCACTGGTCATCAACACCAATCACACCCCGACTACCTTTCTGCTGTCAGACAGAGTGAAGGATGGGTCAGTCTCCAACACCAGACTGACACACTGGTCACTTCTTCTCCAGGATAGAGGCATACAGGTACACCAATGAAAATTCTATCTATGCTGGCTCGTGGACTCCTTTTCCAAGGAGAACCCCATGACTGTACACTGCAGTCACCTGATCTTCCAGATCCAGGTCTTTTCCTCCCTACCACGCCAAAAATACTTGATAACACCTCTTTGTGTTGTGTCTTTACTGATGGTGCGGGATCCTACTATCAGGGAGAACAAATCACAGGGATGGGCATTCTAGTGATTTACCCTTACAGGAACACTGTTAAAATATCTAAGCGCTGTAGTGTAGCATCATCACAGTATGCAGAGATGGCAGTGGTGGCCTGTGCCCTCAAGTTCATCCAGCATGGGACCGAGGATACTATCATTTTTACAGACTCTAACTGGGTTTGTTGTTCTTTTACAGAATTTCTTCCTTTCTGGCAGAAGAACTCCTTCCTCTCCTCTGATGGCAGCCCAGTGAAGTACAAGGAATAGGTAATATACATATATTCACTGGCACAAACATTTGCACACAAACTCTATGTACATAAAGTCAAAACTCATTCTCTCCATGACCCCTATCATGCCTTCAATGACACAGCAGACGCCCTTGCCAAGGAAGGGACCCGAGGGGGGGGAAACCTGGATGATGGACCATCCAGAGGCCAATACAGCCTACAAATTGCAGCACTCAAGAAGAAACCTGAACCCTTTTCCCCCTGGACCTCTCAGCAGCCCAACATGTTGATACTGAACTCAAAGAAGTGTTCAGATTCCTGGACAAGAGTACCGAAGGAAACTTCCCACACACAACCCCTATCGGAGGCATGAAGGTAAATTACACTTGGCACCAGATGACAAGCTCATCTGGTACCAACCAGATGATTCCACCACCAAGTTGTGGGTGGTCCCCAGACACCTCAGGTCTGAATTCTTGCACCAAGTGCATGACACACCCACTGGTGGACACCAGGGAGTGGAAAACACCCTCCAAAGGCTTAAGACCACCGCCTGGTGGCCTGGTGTCACCAAAGATGTTAAACAGTACATAGACAATTGTCTCATTTGTGTGCAAAACAACCCCATCCCTACCAAGCGAAATGCCAAACTCTTACCAGAACAACACTCTGGCCCTTGGCATGCCTTACAGATTGATTTTATTGGTCCCCTGACCAACACCAGCAGAAATAACAAGTATGCTCTTATAGTGTATGATGAAGGCTTGTTGTGTATGGAACTCCGTGGCTTTCAAAATGTTGTTGTACCACAGTTCAAAAGGTCATGGAACGTGATTGTACCACACTGTACTACAACAGCATTTTGAAAGCCTCTAGAGGCTGCACGCGCTCAGCTCATTTTAAAAGTGGACCAGACACAGAAAAACTCAGAGCAGTGGCAGTGGCATGCTCATCCCCTGTACTGATGACGAACAGGGCACGACGAAAAAAGGCAGGATTGACCAGATACTTTAAACTATTTAAAAACTGCAGGCTCAACCAGATATTTAAAACTACTCACATTAACAGGTGAATCCTTTCACTCA
Source organism: Neoceratodus forsteri (assembly GCA_016271365.2). Classification (NCBI taxonomy): domain Eukaryota; kingdom Metazoa; phylum Chordata; order Ceratodontiformes; family Ceratodontidae; genus Neoceratodus; species Neoceratodus forsteri. The sequence goes on from JADMNL010000022.1 coordinate 75,891,555, forward strand.
CGATCCTCTCGCTTAGCGAGAGATACGTCCGCCATGTTTTTTTTTTCTGGAATCCCCTCCCAAAGGCAACTGACAGCCAATGGCAGACAACGCTACAGACGTAGGGACGTTTGGTCCCTAACAACCACAGCACTAACCTTAGCAACCTGACTTGAATACCAGACTAAAACGCAGTAGAAAGAATTCCTTTTACAGCTTAAAAAAAATTTAAAATGCTCACTTAAATTATCGTAGGGGCACCATACACTATAAAAAATAATGGATGGCAATGTTATTGCAATAGTGTTGTGTTACTGGGGTTCTGATTCACGGACCCTGTTTCACCTCGGAGGTCATGGGGAATCAGAACCCCTCAGTGGCACAGCACACTGGTTGTGCAAACTTGCCCATCCACTATTCTCTATGTGGCAACTGATCTCTTCTCTAAGAGGGCTGAAGCTTTCCCTAGTAAGACATGCACTGCTAAGACAACTGCCAAAATCCTGGTGGAACAGATTTTCTCCAGGTGGGGCCTACCTCTCAAGGTAGACTCTGACAAAGGAACCAGTTTTACAGGTGAGTTGATGAAAGAATCCCTTGAACTCCTTGGAGTTCAACAGAAGTTCCACATACCTTACCACCCCCAATCCTCAGGTCAAGTAGAAAGAGCCAACAGACAGATTAAGCAAATGCTTTCCAAATTCATTAAGGACAATCCCAAAATCTGGGATTTCCTACTGCAGTTACTCCTTATGGCAATTAGGGGTACATCCTCAGCCCTTTGAGGTGATGACTGGAAGACAGATGAGATTACCTGAACACCTGTTGTTTGACCTGCACCCCCCCCCCCCCACTGCAGACCGTCTGTCTGTAGACAAATATGTGGAAAAACTCAGAAAAGACCTTATGCACACACACTTGTATGCTGCCAACTGCATGGGCAAAGCCCAGCAAAAATCCAAAATACAGTTTGACAAACACGCACAAGAAGTGGACTGGCAGGTTAGAGATCAGGTAATGGTACTCCAATTTGCACATCCCCACCCATTCCTTCTCCTATAAGTGGGAAGGCCCATACCCTATTGTCAACATGCTCAGTCCGTCAGTCTATCAGGTTAGACTCCTGCATAACAATAAGTTGACTGACAAATGGTTACATGCAAACCAGCTGAAACTGTATAAAGGAGCATAATTATTTTTCCTCACCCCATTGGGCAGAATAGTACTAACTTACTAATGTTTGATTTTGCTTTTCAGATACACTGACAAGATGGCTATCTTGTTTCATTATCTCCTCATCTCAGGAGTTATCCCTGCATCCAAGGCACGGTACCGAACCTCCTACCACACCTTAATCATCCAGCATCTCCTTCAGAGGGAGTATCCATCAATATACCCGATAGTCTGATTACTGTCCTGAAAGGTTCCGATGCTTACCTCACTGCCTCGGTTGTTGCTACTGACAAATCTTCCCTACAAACTGAGTGGCAAACCACATCGCAAGGACACATTCTCCCTGTGGTTAAACTCTCCAAAGGAACTTTCCAGGGTTAGCCCAATGTTAAATTATCCCCAAATGGTTCTCTGTCCTTGTTACAAACTGCATTAAGACATTCTGGTTTGTACAACATTACTGCCTTAATTGATCCTTCATACTGTAATGCTTTGTCTAAGGATTCTGCTCAAAAAGTTTGTGCTGTACACCACATGGCTTCTGTAGCCATGTATCTCTCTATGTTACCACCCACTGATGAACAGCTTTTGGAATGCCCAAAGCACACCCCTGGTCCCCGTAGTGGTCTAACAGCCACTGGCCTCCCAGGTTCATTGATTAATAACTTACAGTTTATGCATATACCTGTTTTGTTTAATCTTACTTACTGGAATATGAAAGAATTTGGTATGTGTCACAATACTAATACATCAGCATTTCATAGTTCATTATTGCTTGATAGTTTAGCTGCATTTCAGATTCATACTCAAGACCTTATTGCCGGAGTCCATTCTACTGAACATAGAGGCAACTTCAGGAGAAAACCCACTCCTGATGATCAAAGTCATAAACGTAAGACACATGAAGTTGACAGTTCTGATGTTACAGGTGCAACAGGTACTGTCACAGGCCTTTTTGGTATGGCTATGTCTATTTGGAATAAAGCAGACATTGCTGCTATCAAATCTCATTCTGCCAAGTTCTCTACTGGCTTGGTTAACAATATACTACCTCCATTATTGCATGGTGTGGATGGCCTTAGTCAGGAGGAAAGATACACTGTATACAACATGCACGACATTGCTAAGGCATTCACTGATTCGAAAGACAAGATTAACGCACTCATACAACAAAACAACAAAAAAGCAGATAATACATTGTTAGAGAAATCCTTTGTTCTGCCTACAACTCATATATCATCACTACCATCAACAATCTCTTCCATGATCTAGAATCTGGAAGGATCCCTGCTATCATACATGACAGACGCATTTCCAAATGGTATTGTCCACGATGTAAAACCCCTAGCTGTATTGCTATGTGTATGCAACAAACTCTAACCATTCCTCTCTCCACAGCTAGGAACTTGGGGTTTGTGACCAGACACCCTAACACTGGTCCTTGTTTCACTACTAAGAAATATTCCATGAGAGATACTATGTTTGTTTCTTTTACTGTTTCTTTACCACATTTTGATCCCACTACAGCTTTGTTCAACAAACATGCACTGGTACACTCCATTGGGCATTTGGACGAAGACATCTACAGAGAACGCCTGGATCTACTGCCTCTACTAGTTTTCCATCCTTTCCTGGATGCCTGGGTGGCTCCGAACATGGATTGCTGTGTGAAGAAGCAATACATTTACTTGTGCCGATGTGATGTATTTGATGTTATTCAATCTGTTTGTGGTTATTCTCCAGATAGCATTGACTGGACTTTTACCATGGATGATGACATCCCAAGAATGGCACGGATTTCTCGGATTCGACTTTGGCTCCAGATAAGCTCAACCAATCATATCCTGAGGAGGTTCATAGCCTGTCAACACGGATTTCAAAGATGGCCTACACCTGCCCTGTCCAGTTGCAAAAGTGGAGACTCCCTACCGTTCGCTCTCACTATAATTCTGATGGGGAGCATTGTGTGGTAACTAACTTTAAAAGCTATACTTATGGATCTTTGACATGTGTTATTGATAACCCCAATTTTTGTTTTGTCCCCCGCCAAAAGACTGTGATCGGACATATCGTCATAACCCCCGTCCCCTTCATGGATGCAGACATCATTAATGGTAACCCCGATTATCTGTTCACACTGTCTGAATACTTACCATATTATAATGTACACATAGACCCACTCACACTTACATTAAAATCACTTTTAGACAGGAAAGAAACACACCTCATCCACATCAGCAATAATATGACCAAGACCAATGAAGCTATCCTGTCATTGATTAACGATGGTGACATGAATGACACATTGACTAACACCTGGTTGGAAATTACTTTTAAAGGTTTTGTTATTATACAAACATTTTTAATCTTTACTTTGATTATTATGCTCTGCTGCCTACGGCGCACACTGCGCCAACACCGTGAGCAGCTCGAGTTCCTTTACAAAGCTTGTGTGTTGGGTTTGTAAACAACCACTGCTCTCTGGCCTTTCCCTGGATTTGCCTGTGTTGCCCCTGGAGGCAACAAGGGGGGAATGCTACACGAGGTCCCTGCACCCTAATTGGTACCCTCAGAGGTAACACCATAGACAGTTAGTGCTTAAGCATATGTTATACTAACATATAGGGCCAAGGGCATCTACTGTACAAGAGTAGATGTCAGGATAGGTACACATATTGTTGTAATACACTTTGCTTGCTAATACATATATTCTCCTATGTATTTTCTGTGTATTTCTTACTTGTAAGATGCCAAGGCACCTGTGTCCTTGGAATAATTATGATATGTAAGTCGGCATTGCCACCTTTTGGTGATTTGTACTACTACACTGAGTTATGTAAGACTCTGTATAAGAACTCTTTTCTTTCACAAACTGATGACTACTACAAAATTGTATAATGTAATCTTGGACTGTGAAGCCTCCTCTAATTCAGCCACTAGGGCTCATCTCTGTAACTAGAAATGTTTCTATCTTACAGTAATCATAGTAATTATCATAGGTATATAATGTGATACACTAGTCTTGTACCTCGGAGATCCCAAGAGACACAAAGAAACCTCAAGGTATAGGGAACGCTTAGCACTGGCTCCCGGTTCATATTGGTAAGAACTGCTTATGGCAACTGTGATTTTATCCTTTTTAGTAGTAGCAATGTGTCTGTGATTACTTGCATTCCCAATATTGCCAAGAACCTGAAAGTGAGGTTTAGACCTCCTGACAGGGGCAAAGACTTGCTTTCACTATGTACGTGTAAGTGAAAAAAGAGACAAGAAGGAAGGGATTGTTAGGATTAAAAAAGGAGAGGAGTGGGTGGAGGATAATGGGGGAAAAGCAGAGATACTAAGTGAAAACTTCTGTTCCATCTTCACTAGGGAGAAGGATGGACCAGTGCCTTCAGGAGGGAGAAGAGGAGCAGTGGGAGAGGGAAACACAGATGTAGTTTTAGAGGAGGATAGAGTGAGGGATGGGCTGCTAGCATTAAAGGTGGACAAATCACCTGACCCACATAGAGCATATCCAAGGGTAGTAAAGGAACTGGCTGAGGAGCTGGCAGGGCCTCTGACAGAGCTGTTTAATAGTTCACTAGAATCAGGCATGGTACTGCAGGGCTGGAGAACAGCACATGTTTTGCCCCTCCACAATAGTGGTCCCAAGGATGACCTAAGGAATTACAGACCAGTCAATCCGCCCTCAATTGTGGGCAAGCTCATGGAAACCATACTAAAGGAAAGGTTGGTAGAATATCTAGAGGAGCATGGTCTCCAGGATTTGAGGCAGCATGGGTTCTTGGGGGGGGGGAGATTGTGTCAAACAAACCTGATTGACTTCTTGACTGTGTCACTAAGGCAGTAGACAGGGGCCAAGCAGCAGACATCCTCTATCTGGATTTTAGCTAGGCCTTTGACTCTGTGCCCCACAAAACATTGATCAGGAAGTCGGTGGATCTTGGGGTTGGGTATAAGATGGCCAGATGGGTGGAAAACTGGCTGAGGGACAGAACCCAGAGGGTGGTTGTGTGGGGAGAGTTATCTGGCACCAGAGAGGTCACCAGTGGGGTACCGCAGAACTCAGTGCTGGGGCTGATGTTGTTCAATGTCTTCATCAGTGACATTGGGGATGGTATAAAGGGCAAAATGTGCCTATTCACTGATGACACCAAGCTCTATGGGAGAATGGACACAGCTGAAGGGATACAGGACCTACATGATGACCTGGAAAAGCTGGAGAGGTGGTCCAGGATCTGGCAGTTTGGCTTCAATACCAAGAAATGAAAAGTTATGCATGTTGGAGCCAAGAATCCCAAGACAGAGTACTACCTGGGTGGAGTCCTGGTATCTGCATCAGAGGAGGAGTAGGAGAAGGACCTGGGAGGGATGATCCCTAGTGACCTGAAGCACTCCGCACAGTGCAAGAAAAAAGCAGCAAGGGCAAACAAGATGCTGGGATGCATAGCTAGGGGAATCAGTAGTAGGAGAGAGGAGATTACACTGCCCTTGTACAGGTCACTGGTAAGGCCACATCTAGAATATGGAGTTCAGTCATAGGCGTAGCCAGTGGGGGGTCCTGGGTGCAGGGACTCCCCCCCACTTAAACTGCATTCTTAAAATCCACCCCCCACTTGCAAAAACTGCCCCCCTGGCTTGCCAAAACCTGATTTGTTTAACTTCCTCACCCCTACTTACCAAAACTGCCAACTGGTGCATTTTACTTACACAGCAGTTGTGGGTCTGTGTCAGAAATATTATCAATTTAAAGTGCTCTGTCCCAACGAGATGGAAGCAGGAGTCAGCTCATGAATATGCATTAGTTAGCCCCGGCTCCTGCTGGGGACAGACGAGGAGCATTGGAACATCGACAGTCCACTACTGACATAGTCGGATGACTTTGAAAGGGGAGGTCATGTGGTTGTTTTTGAAGAGCTGAGTGTGCAGACTCGCGTGACTTAGACACCTTCCTGCTATGAGTGTCAGTGAGACATCGGTGTTGTGTGTTAGAGCACAGCTGGGCCCTTTTGCTTCTTCATGGTGGCAATAATAAATTAAATTCAATTACTCAACTCCCAGTCCATCATCTGTGTCACTCTTACTGTGGCTAGATCGCGGAGGCCATCACAGCTACTAGAGCAGAAATGCTCGATGTGAGCTGGTGTAAGAGTCCCCACCATAAAGTCTGACAGCCAGGCCATGGCAGCAGTTATCGCCAGTTTAAACTGTAGTCAGAGCAACTCAGTGTCAAATTAAGGTAAATTTTAAGCCACATTCAGTCAGGAATGGGAGACGATTAGGGTGGGAAGAAAAAAAAAAAAAATTAAACACTGAGGTGTGGTAATGGGGGCTGCTGCTGAGGACCGCTGCAAGCTCTTGAAATACATACAATATATAGAAATTCTGCAGTGGGCACACTGAGGTCTGAGGATTTGGGTCAAATCCAATGTTTCATCAACAGACACAAAAGATGAATATAGTTCAAGGCTGGCAGGGGGAACATAAGGAAATTCAAAGTACAGCCTTTTTAGGAATTCCAAAGTATTTGTAGCAAAGTGGGCAGTTCAGAGGAAAGAGAATATTTGTGGGTAACATTGTGAGTGTAGCAGGGAGAAACAGTGAAGGCAAAAGATGAAGAAAAAGGCAGGGGGAAATAACGACAATGTTTCTGGAGAGTGAAGGCTACTGCTGAATAGAACAGCAGTAGGAAACTGTGAAATACTGCAAATGTACAACAGTTATTGCCTAAAAATGCACTAAAATGCACCATTTAACTCCTAAATTTTGAAAATGTTTTGGGGGCATGCTCCTGGACTCCCCTAGAAATATGTGTACTCCCCCCCCACCAAATTCTGTCTATGCCCCTGTTAGTACTGATGCCAAACTCTGGACCCTGCAATATGAGCAGACTCGATTGACCAAATGGTCTTCTTCTGCTGGTGTCTTAGTATGTTATATATGACCCCTACTGCACTCACAAACAGCCTCATTTCTTTCTCTCTGAGTAAACACATTAGGATTCATGCCATACAAATGTAAATATCTCAGAAAAATACAAGTTACACATACAGAACCAGCATGAAAGTTATTCAGGACAAAAAGACCTTTCAAATGAAGGTAGCCACTAATCTGCATTCATTATATTTGCTTTAAATATGGCCATCCAAAAGGTGAAAACTGTGAAGAAAAATGAAAATTCAGGTAATCTCTGATGAAGCTTGGCATCTAGCCTAGCGAAGCATAAGATATTTTTGCCTTATAGCATTACACTGTTCTAAGACAGTATTTTTGCACTGATGCACTTTTGAGAATAAATATTTTTCAGTATATTTGGCCTGGACTGGGTGCTGATTCTTTCAATTAATATTTATACATTTGTCATAGCACCAGTCTTTCTCAGTGCAGTTTATTTCTCAAGTGCTGCAGGTAATCAGATGGCCATATTTAAAAAAATATAATTAGTGCAGCTTAGTGAATAGTCTCATTTGAAAGGTCTTATCGTCCTGAGCAACCTTCATGCTGGTTGTGAATGTATAACTTGTATAGGCATCACTATAGAAACCCAACACTCCTTTCCCCAACCCACAGTTGCCCGAGCCTGGAATCCCAAACCACAAAATCCCAACAGTGGGATTTTGACAACCCTCCCCCCCCCGAGTTTGTTATATTAATTCCAGGTGGTGCAGGGGCAGCCCCCCCCATCGTATTGGAGGTATGGGGGGGGCAAATCCCTTCGAAACACATAAAAAATACAAAATCCCAATGTCAGGATTTTGTGTTCGGGATTTTGGGCTTGGGCAACAGTGGATCATGGAAAGGAGTTTCAGTGTTTTGTAGTAGATCTCTTGTATACTTTCTGAGAAAGTTACATTTGTTATGCATGACTCCTACTGTGTTGGCTCAGAGAGAAAAAATGCTACTGTTTGTTAAGAAATTGGTTGAGATATGTGACAGAGGCTGGTAGTAAATGGAGTTCACTCCAAGGAAGGGAGGGTGATGGGGGGTACCTCAAGGATCAGTGCTGGACCTGGTCCTCTTTAATGTCTTTATAAGCAAAATTTCAAAGGAGCAGGAAGGGAAGGTTTGACTCTGCATATACCCAAATCTGCAGCAGGATGGAAAAGTATGAGCAGAGACCTTAGAAGACTTGAACAATGATCAAGGGTATGGCATAGAAACATAGAAACATAGAAGTTGATGGCAGATAAGGACCGCAAGGCCCATCCAGTCTGCCCATTTTTTCTTCCTTATGAATGTGCCATAGGCCTTTACTCTATTAATGGCCTATTTATTCATACTCATTTGTATTGCTCCCTTATGCCTATCCCATGCCTGTTTGAAGCCCTGCACTGTATTCATGGCAGCTAGGTTTCAACACAAAAATGTAAAATAATGCACTTGTGGCACAGAAATCCAGGGGCAGAGTACAAAATGAGTGGAGCGGTATTGACAACATTGAGAAAGCATACATTTGAAAAAAAAAAAAACAAGCTTTTACATAAAGCTGATTACTGTTTAACAATATTATGCATCTATGGCTGCCACTATACATCTGATGCAAACCCATAATCACGTTGTTCCTCACTTAAAGTGAAAAGGTGTGGTGGAGGCCATAACTGACTCCTTGTTTTTGCGTTAAAGGGGTCATTTGTTTTTTCAACAAAAACAAGGAAAGGGGTAATTTCTAAAATGTGCAGTCAAGTATGGGGACCACTTTTTTTCAGAGAGTGCCACCTCCAGCACCTACCACTTCAAGACTGCTACTACCCCCGCCTTACTACAATCAGGAGAAAAACAGAAGTAATCTACCAGCACTGAGATCAATATGATTAAGGCACATTTACCAGAAATTACTGCTTAGAAAAGAATGAGAAAGTGATTGTAATGACAAGCAAGTTGCAGACCAGATCTCTAGTTTGTTAATAGTCTCCTCCTGAGTGTGATTTTTACAGTTGTGTGGGCAAAGCTCTACAGATGTTATGCCATCATCAGATTTGTATAAGAGCACTGTGGAAGAACGTGGCTGGATAACTTTCTGATGTGCTGCCACAGTGCTCTGGCATAGTTTCTAATGATTATGTTTATGCAGCCCTTCCCCTCCACAGGCCACATAAACACCCAGTGTACTACTTTTCCTTTCCGCAGCTGCGGAAGTGAAAGCCAATTTGTGCAACATAGTGGCACTGACTTAAACTGTGCATGCACGAGTATCATGCATAGTATGGCTGACTCCTGGGAAAACTGCGCATGCATGAGTATTATGCATGCACAGTATTGCAACAGCTGCAGTATTAGTTATGGCTGACTCCGGTGCAGTGAGAGCACCGCATATTCTTTACAACCCTCTTGCCACTCCTAAAAGCTTTCCACAGCCATGTTGGCTCTGACCAGAGTTTGTTATATGACTTTCAGCTGAGTTACACATCAGTACAGCATTTTGTTTGTTGCTTAATATAAGCAAATCTATAGATTAGTAATGCATGGGCATAAATAGTGTTGCAGCATTCCATATTACTGTATTAATTATTACATATAGGGAATTGCCCAAAAAGATATTAAAAATCTGAAAACTTTCAACTATTACAAATATGCAACAAAACATTATAAGTAAATTGACCTGATGCCCTCTTACTACTTTAAGATTTTGGTAAAACCAATATGTAACTCTGTATTTTTATAACCCCTCATAGTTCAGCAACTTTGTAAATTTCTTGTGTGTGAAATATGCAATCAAACATGCACTTGATTTTGGTGTAAACAGGCTTTATTACCGTGGTAACCATGTGTATAAATATGGGTAGAGTACAGTCGCATTCTGCCTAACTTGGAGACCAGACAAAGTATGCTGTTTGAAAGTAGGTACAATAATATCATATAGGACAGTCTAAATGGATCTCTGCTAAATTTAAATAATTGGAGTTTAAGTAAACAATAAAATAAGGGTGCTCAGAATTGTGCAGCATTTTCCGTAATCTCATAGTACAGCCTCTGAAAACTCCTTCCTAAGATGTAAAACATGTAACTAGAAATGTGCAAAGTTTTTAGTGTGAAACAAACCAGTTTATTATGGTAGCCTATGTGTTTTAAAAATAGAGGAAACCAGCACTGTAGCATTCTGCTCACATCTTGAATATTTTTATGCAGTAACTTGTGTTAGTATAACACTGAAGTAATGCAACTGTACAAGCAGCAATGCTCCAGGTTGCCTTCACAAACGCTATTGTGAGCCACACAGTGCTTCTCCACTCAACAAAGAGCACTGTCACAGGCAGGCTGAAGTCAGAATTATGGTGACTATTTTTAGAACATCTTTACAATTATACAGGGACTTTCATTCATAGGTAGGCAGGTATGCTGGCTAACAAAGCTGATTAGAAATTAAAAATAGCATGATGGTGCCTCCCATGTTGTAGAGGGAGCCGTGGACTTTTGTAGCGAGGAGTGACTAGCTCCATGGGATAAGTACCCCCTGTGATGATGTCACACGTGTGTAGGGACCAGATTGCTAATGCGTGAACTGAAAGAAAAAAAAATTACAAAGAACCATGAGGCGTGAAAACTTGAAAAAAATCAGTGGTTACACATTATAAAACATAAATATAGTTGCGATTCACTGGGAAATCCACACTGGAGCATATTGGGGGCATGCCAGAATTGAAACGCACAAGCATGGTAAGTCACTTTAAAGTAGTGTGCGGGGGGGCAGCATGCCACATAGGGGAGGAGGAGGAGACACCACACACCACCAGTGAACTCAGCGGTGTGGACAGCAGACTGCATCACTGTAGGAGAAAATGGAGACCAGTTCTGCTCATGGTCCTTTCACTCTCCTACAATGATGTGATCCCAAACACCTGCATGGCTCTACCCATGCAGCCGTAAAAATGTCTTGTCCCCTTTATTTGAGAACATACAAACATATGAAGAATGCCAGTAGAAAAAGGTAAAATGGTCTTTCTCTTCTGCTCATAATACAGATGTCTCAGTGATTACTGAGGGGTCCATCCCATCCCTGTTAGGAGTTTACCCCTCCCCACTAGGAGTGTCCCCCATATTTCCACTTTTAACCATGACCCACCTCTTCACTTTGTCCCAACCCCTCAAAACTGTCCACTGTTTTTTTTTTTCACCTTCACTGGCCATCGGCCCACCACTCCTTCAGGCCACCATGGCCCCAACTCAGCCAAACTCATCCCCCGCCACTGCCAACCCACCACCCCAATTCCCGTGCCCTTGGTCAGCCTGGACATATCCCTTCACTGGGGGGGCCCACCTCCCCAATGGGGCTAATGAGGAGGAGGAGAGACTTAAGCAGCCAATCTGTATCTGAGGCATGGGGGCTACATGATCAGCCAAGAGGCAACCGCTGGGCATTCTGTAATGGAAGAGGACCAGCGACTGTCATCCAGTTGGTTATATGGCTGTTTTTCCTTGTGGGAGTGTGACATGCCACATGACGTCAAGGCCAAAGCCGATGTCCACCATGGTCCCACCCACAGTGGACCCGGCATGTTGCTGTGCCTCCGGCCTCTACTAGGAATCAGCAGGTGCGGGACTCAGTTCCTCCCTCCCTCTCCCTGGAGAAGGCGAGCAGTCGCTGAATGATTAAGCCGACTCCCCCCCAGCCGGGCCTCTGACTCCCGAGTCCATTCATAAACTTGGATCATCAGCGTCGCAAGCAGAAATCCAACCACTGCACTGGCGGGCCAGCTCGTCCACTGTCTTTAGAAATACCACCTCATATGGCAAGTCATACTCTTTGAGCTATTCTTTCCTTAGTTTGTACCTTTGCACCCTTCACTGTTTTCCCTGCTTCCCTCTGCTTCTCCTAATACACCTCTCTGTCCCCTTCCCTTTGTATCTCTTTATACCTCCTGAATGCTACCTTTAAGTCTTTACCATTTCAGCCACTTCCTTTGAGATCCTTAGTGGTCGTTATTGTTTGTTTTTGTTCACTTCCTTTTCAAAGAGGTTTGTTGTCATCACTATGCCTTCCATTAACTTATCCCACTGTTCCTCCACACCACCCAGGTCATCCCCCTCCATCCATTGCTCAGTCGTCTCTGAAGCATTCACCCATTTTTTTTTTAATCTGCCCTCCTGAGGTCCAGGACCCTCATCTTTGTGTGGTTTGCTTCCATTGACATCATTACATTAAACCACACTGTATGGAGATCACTGGTCCCCAGGTGGCCTCCCACCTTGATGTCTGCCATACTGTCCCTGTTAGCGAGCACCAGGTTCAGTATTGCCCCATCATGAATGGGCTCCTTGACTAGCTGCCTGAGAAATGCCCCTTGCAGGGCATCTAGGATGTTCCTGCTTCTAGCTGAAGCTGTGGATGGAGGCTCCAATCAACATCCAGAAGATTGAAGTCCCCCACCAGCAGCACCTCCCCTTTTCTGCCATTGTGCTAATGACTTCCACTAGTGCTAATAATTATAGGGCAAAGTTGTCTGGCACAAAGCCTAAGGAGTCCATTAAAAGTTTTTTGACCAAAAAGGCTCGGTCAAGCAGAAAGTCATCAGCCCCAATGTACTTCAAACGGACCACATTTCACCGTGAGGCTGGTGTAGGTTGAGCCGTAAAGAGACCTGACATTTTAAATAGCACATCCTGGGAGTGGATAAAGGAGCTGTCAGAGCAGGGACTGCTGTCGGAGTGGCAATGTCTGTGATATTGGTATTACTTGGATCCGCCAGTCCAGCCGTGAGTTGTGCATCTGGCTGAGATGAAACAGTGTCCAAAGCAACAGGAGGAAACCCAGGTGAAAAAATTGGGACATGTGATATGGAGATCTGTGGAAGGATCTGCTGGGATTATTCACACGCATCAGTCCAATAAGCTGGTATAAGGGCAGGATCAGATATCCAGGAGTGACCGTCAGGCCCCACCATCCAGCCTGCTTTCCTCAAAGCTTTCTCAGGGCTCCAGCCAGGAGCCATGGTCATGGTCATGGACTGTTCAGCAGAAATACAGGGTGGGGTACCCAGGGCAGATCCTGGCCATATAGGCTGAGACTGCAAGCCACTGGAAAATGCTCGTTCAGGTCCTGGCACCTTTGCTTCGGCTGGAGTGGGGATAATTTGTGTCTGAATACAACCAGTGGAAGCTGGAGAGGATGGTAGTGCCTGTTTTTCTGGACATTGTATAGTAGTTGCTCCAGAGTCAGGTGGCACAGTAGCCTGGGCTACTGCCATTTGGGATGCTGCAATGTGAAATGGAGCTGGAGGAATCATGGTATGGGGCTCAGCTGAGTCAGCTGACACCGACTTTGATGAAAGGTGCAGGGCTTGTGCACCTGTCAAATGAAAGACTGCGGTGAGTGTTTGGCCTGGCAATGGGAAATCCAACAGGTCCACCCCTGGGAGTTGGGGCTGCTCAGACCACTCCACACTGCACTCAATTTCCATTGCCAACTGTCCCGTAACCTCCTCAAAGGTAAACACTTACTTGGAAATGTTATTGTCTGTGAAATCAGCTTGGTTGTAACCTGTAAAGCTGATGCTGACTTTGCAGTTGAAAGAATGAAATGGGGCTTACCATAAAAGGGAGGCCAGGTCCTAATTCCAAGGCAGCAGTGTCTGTAGCTGTATATAAAGGCAAATCCATTGACAGTGATGACTCTAGTGGCATTGGACTCTCGTGGTCTGGAGATGTTGGTATGCCCTACTGCAGGAACTCAGGACCATTGGTCAGATATGTGACCTGATGGTCTGTTGGTTTGTGGTAGTCGAGTCTGGGCCAGTTAATTCCATAGGTAAGGATGCCTTCAGTGCTTCCAGCAATTGTATTAAAAGTTCACTCTAAGCTTGTAGTTCCAGGATCAATATTGGGTCCTTAAGGAAATCAGCACATCGCCCTGGTGCAGTCACCAGTGGTAAGTCACTCTGTACTTGAAATGACTGCATAGAACAGTCTCAGACAGCATCAGTGGGGGTACTGGCAAAACCGATATTGCGGAATTCCCAATCAGCATCATTAACTAAGTCTCTGACAACAATTCTGATTAATGCCAAAGTCCATCTCACTCTCTCTCTCTCTCTCTCTAACACCAGGGTCAGTCATCTTGGTCAACAGGTTCTCCCTACTGGCAGAGTAAGGGAATTTCCCCAGTCTCCTGGCCAAACTTCCTCCATTCACTATAAATACCACCAACAGCATAATCTGGTTCAGCTTCAGTTGGTTACCATCTGTATCCCTACCCCCACCCCGGCTCTCCCCTGAAAAAGGGACTTCTAGTCTCAGTGGGCCTACCCAGTCAACAAAATTCAATAAATAAATAAACATAGGATCAAGGTCTTTAGGCTATTACTTATGATAACTCCCAGGTCCCTCTTATTCATGGTCTGTTCTAGACTCCACCCCCATCCAATATTCAGTTCTCAGGTTGCTCTGCCCTAAGAGTATAACTTTGCCATTTTTGGTGTTAAATTTCAGTTGCCAAATCTTGGATCATCTTTTCAGTTTATTCAGATCTCTTTCAAACGTCCCTTACTCCCTCATCACCATTCCCTCTTCCCCTTGTCTTAGTGCCATCCTCAAACAAATGCATATTTATTTATTTATTTATTGAATTTTGATGACCAGGTAGGCCCACTGGGCCCCGGAGGTCCCTTTTTCAGGGGCGACCCGGGAGTTACAATTATTACAGGTAACAGATGCAGTACACACAGGTGCAGTTCATGTTGTAGGCAAAACAGTCCACATAGGCTTAAAACAGTAGGATTGTGGAAGACATACAAGCAGGGGGAACATATTAGTTACACATAGAGAAAACATTATGCTTATTAATTTCAAGCTGTATTACAGTGCATCTTTTCCTGAATCCCTTCTCCAGTGTCACAAAGGCACACATGGAAGAGTACTGGACCCAGAACTCAAACAGCTAACAGCATGGTGACTGACAGGTAACATGACCAGACCTGACTATAAAAGGGACTGAGCCAGCTAAGAGCAAAAGCTGAATTGAAAAAATACACCCTCTTGACCCACATTGGGATAAACTTGACCTCAGTTTAGCCTGAAGCTAAGGTGGGTAGTCAGTGCTAAAATAGTCAATGAAGGACTGGATAGTGGTGGTACTAGGGGCTAAGAAAAGAGACCAGAGCTACAACAATGAGTTGTCAGTCTGGCAAGAGTGCACTGGAAATTGCCAGAGAACTGAAAGGAGTTGGCAGGGAAAGCCAGTAGTCTCAGTACCCCAGTACTGGCTGAGATGGGACACATTTCTAAATGGGCACGGATTATATTCAGAGCCTGGTTTGCTTGAGTAAAATCTCTGCATATGCAGGAGCTGACTTTGCTATAGCGTTGGTTTTCCAGCTGCATATCTTCATTCACCCTCTTCTGAACACATACCCAAGTGAAAAAAAAAAGCCTAATGAACTGTTTATATTTGTCAAGTCTTATAAGTGTTTGTCAATCAACTGGACCAACCCATACAGGACATTGTAAACCTGAAATTTTGCCTGTTGTCTAGAGCTGTGCAGAATATAGAATTCCACCTGCGGAATGCCCGTGGAATGACCATTCCGTTTCCATGGAATTTCACAGAATTTTCATTCAAAATTCTGTGGAATTCCCCCAAATTTTAAATTTCAGTTATTTCACTATCATTTTAAAAGTACTTGTACAAATAACACCAAATTTGGAAAATATGCAGTACTAAATGGCCTACAAAAGCTTACCAACTCTCAGAGACTTAGATTGAAAGTGGTGGAGTTATGGGTGGCCAAACATTTAATCAAAATTAAATGTCCAGTTATTTTGAGATAATTTTAACATTTCTTATCCAAATAGTTCTACAATGTCAGAAGTTAGAGAAGCAGCCAGCATGGGTATATTTTCCATGTTATAAGTCCCCAGCTTCAATGGGAGCTGAGTTATAGGTAGGCAAGCATTTTGCCAAAATTTAGAGTTCTCTAATTTCAGCATAATTCTGATAGTATTTATTAAAATGCTATAAAATTTGACAGGTATACAGGCTATCACCACATTTGTATATGTACATAGTTTCAGATTTCTATGTCAGTGACTGAGTTATAGCCTGCCAAACGTGTTGCCAAATTTTGAATTTCAGTTATTTCCCTCTAATTTCAAAACAATATATCCAAATTTAACTGGAGTCTAAACATTCAAACTACTATACCACATGGTCATTTTGGAAACAGTTCATACAGTATTTGCAGCTTTGAATGGGATTGAATTAAAAGTAGTTCACAACATTTAAAAATTAAATTTTGCAAGAATGTAAACTGCAATTTTATAAATCCCTGAAACTTTAAAACTAAAGAATACAATACCATTAAATTTGGCAGGTTCTTAGACCTTACAAGGAGACGGTGTCTGCCAATTGTATTAATTGCTTGCTGCCAGAAACTGCAAAAAAATCTGTACTTAGAGTCAAATCCCATGAGACTGTGAAAATTTTAGAATTTCATGAAAATGTCCCATAAAACTAGAATTTTCTAATTGTACTCAGCCTTATCTGGGGGAGTCCACAGTGAAGAAAGGAGGGTAACTAGCGGGGTACCGCAGGGTTCAGTACTGGGACCGGTCCTCTTTAATGTCTTTATAAGTGACATTGAAGAGCACCTGGAAGGAAAAATATGTCTCTTTGCAGACTACACAAAGATCTGCAACAGGGTTGATACACAAGGTAGGGTGGAAAGGATGAAAAGGGACTTGGCAAGGTTGGAGGAATGATCAAATGTATGGCAGCTCAGATTCAATGCAAATAAGTGCAAGGTAATGCACCTGGGAAACAAAAACCCAGGGGAAGAGTACTCAATGGGGGGTGAGATACTAACAACAGCAAAAATCGAAAGGGACCTGGAAGTAATTATATATGATGACCTAAAGGTGGGCAAGCAATGTGAGAAGGCAGTAAGGATGGCTGGGGGGATACTGGGATGCATAAGGAGAGGAATCAACAATAGAAAATAGGAAGTTGTTATCCCTCTGTACAGACAGTCAGTGAGACCCCATCTGGAGTACTGTGTGCTGTTCTGGAGACCCAGTCTCCTCAAAGACATAACCAGAGTGGAGCTGTTCAGAGGAGGGCAACTAAAATGGTGCAGGGTCTACACCAGAAGACATATGAAGAGAGACTAAAGCAGCTTAATATGTATACCCTCAAGGAAAAGAGGGACAGGGGGGACATGATAGAAATGTTCAAGTACCTCAAGGGAATTAATGAAGTCCAAGAGGGTAACATCTTTCAGAAAAAGAGATGTGCAAGAACAAGGGGGCACAATTTGAAGATAGAGGGGGGGACGGATCAGAGGTAATGTTAGAAAGTATTTTTTCATGGAGAGGGTTGTGGATGCATGGAACAGCCTTCCTGAAGAGGTTGTGAATTCAAGAACAGTGGGAGAATTCAAGAATACATGGGACAGACATAAAGCAGTTCTAGTGGGGGTAGGAGGAAGTAAGCTTTTAGTTAACTAGAACCATCAGGTAGGGAAATGGGCAGACTAGGTGGGACAAGCAGTCATTATCTGCTGTCACATTCTATGTTTCTACGTATTCTAATTAAAGGATAAGAGTATGAGAGGCAGGCAGTGCAGGGGGTCAACAGGTTCAGGAGTTATATGCACAGTTTCATCAAGAAATGGACAGCTGAGCTGGGTAGCACAACAGTGGTAGACCACCCAGGTTGAAGCAAGGAAGCACAGAGTGTCAACAATTCCAACTTGAATGCAGGACATTTAAGGATCACATTTAGTAAATGTATGATTCAGGGAGCCTGATGTATGTGCAAGTCTGGGACTTACAGGTAATCAAAAAGATGTAGTGGGGGAAGACAATGTCTGGGGCAGCAGGAGGGAAGAATTCTGGCTATTCCAACAGGGTAGGTTGATAGGAAAAGAAGTAGATGACTCACGTTTTTAGAGAGTTTGTCACTGTAAAGAACAAAGAGCATATCAGTGGGATCAGTAGTTCAACTGAGTCAGTCTGACTATGCCAAAAAGGGGGTAGTCACAGAGAGAGGAACAGCAGGACTGCAAAAAGCTCAGCTTATTAAATGAAATAGTGATTCGTGCATTGTCAATGTTAAATTACACAAAAAGAATTCTAGATGCTTCATCTATATGTTACCATAAATATGTGAGAAAATGCTACCAATAATTTTTCTCTACTGTAAATTTAAAACTGCTAAATCAATTTATCCAGTTTTGTTAGACACCAGGATACACTGAGTATGGATAGTCATGTCAAATGTGAAGTGTATGCCTGCAAGACCAGAGAAGTTACTAAGATCCACATTTTTGATAGTTTTCACAAACTTTTACAAATATTTATATAGTAAAGTTTTCAACCCCTAAAACTTCTAAATCTCTAATAAATTATCTCCATATTTAGATCATTCTATAAGCATTACAAAAAGGTTATTCATGCTCATTTTCACATGTCAAGCTTCAAAGGTGCCTGAGTTATATGCAGATGAAATTATTTCACAAAATTTCCAGCAAAAAATAAAATGACAGATTTTGAGCACATTTAATTTTGAGACAATGCATCATATTTTTGTGAAATCTGACACGTTGTTGGAACGCCTATCATCAAGGAATCATGCCAAATTTAAGATATCTGACCCAACAGATGGCTGAGGTATATGCTGAAAAAATTTCACACACAAAAATAAAATGGCAGACTATCCATCCAACTTTAATGACATTTGGCACGTTATTGGCCCTTCACCCAAAGAGTGGACATGCCAAATTTCAGAGTTCTGGATTAAACAATGGCCAAGTTTTGACCCAAATACTACATTTTAAAAATTCTGCAAATGTCTGATGAAATTCTGCAAAATGTTGTGGAATTTCATGAAATGTCATCAAAATCCTGCAAATTCAGAATTTTCCCATTCTGCACAGCTCTACTGTTGTGCTCTTCATCTCCATACTTAGGTCCTGGAGACAAAAAGACTCACTCGCCAGGAAATGATTTTATGTTTTTATTATACCCATGAGGTTTCAGTACTGCATAAAAGCAAGCCGCATTGTTAACGTCATTACATCTGGCATTATGCTGCCGATGTCAGCATGGCTACTTGCATTGCAAGCTCTCTAGAGTGTATAAAATACACTCATTGTGGAATGACTGCAGTCCTTGTCAGCTGTCCGACAAGGAAAGTGAGTGATCACTGCATAGCCCGGGTATGCACCTCCATGTGCACAAACTGTCCAAGGGAAAAGTCTAAGCATTACCTAGGATAGAAACAGCATATCAAAATGAGTTACTATGTTTGTAGAAAAAGGCTCCGCAAGTGAAGGAGAAATTCTCCTGATAATGCTAACAAGGCTAGGAACCTCATTTACGAAAGGGATCCACCATGTTTATATTATTGTATATATTTTTTTTTATTGAAGGCAAAAGCAAGTTGTTTATATAGAGTTTGATGCAGCAAGAAGAAAGGAAATGGAGTAGTAAATGAAAATAATGGATTTTATATAATAATATTACTACAAAACTGCATGCTTAAAATGTTGGTAGCTGAGTTTTTTTACAGAAAGCAAAATCATGAAGAACTGATTTATAACAGAAGCTTTATACAGACTTTGGATTCAGGTGGGCATTTATATGCGCCAATGTTGGTTATGCATAACAGCATTGTAAAAGATCACTTAGTAGGAACTGCAATGCATTTTAAAAACATACTTTATGGAAGAACAAAAGCTAAAAGGCAGGTTTGGGTCTGTTCACACATAGTGAGTTTGTGTTTCTGTTCATAGCTATTTCAGAAGGATAGAAAGAATACATGAAGTGTACTTGGTAAACATGTTTATGATTTAAAAAAATGTAATTTCTGTTTTAATTCTAATTTGTATCTGTATAGCCCTGACGAAGAGGGTAATGCCTCGAAATGTTAGCTGGCTTTATGCAGTAGTGAAACCTCATGGGTATGATTAAAACAAAATCATTTCCTAGTGAATGAGTTTTCTTGTCTCCAGCAACTTTGTGTGACTCTGAGGGCTTTTTTCTGGAGTAGTCTCCTCAGTTTATTCTGCTTGCACAGATGCTGGGCCACACTGTACTCTTTGAAGAGGTGTACATCTTCGTCTCTCCCTCCGTCAGTGCCACAAAGATCATGCCATTCGTGCTTACATTTCTTGATGGTGTGGGGGTGTTACCAGCTGCATTGACAGTGGCCTGTACCAACTACTACAACAGCTGCTTATGGTTCAGTGCCCCCAGTGAATATAACAGTACTGGTGATTGCAGCGCATTTCAATGGCAACCATTTCCATCTCCTAATGGCTGAAGTTTGGGATGCTGGGATGCCGATGGATCAGATACCCACACCTTACCCATCCTTCCTGCCCCTGCTTTTGTGGGACAGTTGGTGGTGGTGCCATTTGATCTGGCCATCCTCTGGGAGGCACTTCAACTGAGGCTTGCCTTGGCACCCTATCCTCCACATAAGGTGGTCTGGCTTCATGTATTGCAGGGTCAAGAGGTGTTCTGTTGGAGTGTCCTTCCATCCCCAGATCCAGTCCCTACTCACTCCATGCCTTTCCATACCCCCTTCAACACCAGTCAATTCAACCCACTGTCTCTGTAAATCAGGTGATGTGCATTGGTGTTGCATGCTCTGCACTGGAGCTCTGTGGATGATTTTGTGACATTTTTGTGAACCTCTCAATTGTTGCTGATCAGGTGTGTAATCATTCTCTGATGGTCAGTTGTACTAACATTTAGTACACTTAGGAGTAATATGACACTTGGGAGTAATATGCAGGACAGGTTGATTATATGAAGAGCAGTGTGTAATTATCCTTAAAGAAGAGACAGCAAGAGAGAGATAAATGCCCAAATTGTTCAGTTTCTGTGACTGTCTCCTGACTTTACCTTAAAGCCTCAAGAAAGACCAATGTACAGCACTATGGGCAGAGTTATGCAAATCATTGTGTAGGGCAGACTGGCAAAGCTTCACCAAGATTAAGAGTTGCCCTAAGACATGCTTTTACTTTGACTCCAGTGTGGGTTGTAACATATTGCCTTGACTGAGTGTTCTTTTGTTTTTAGAAAGCTCTGTGCTCCTACAACCTGCGTCCCTGTGTTACTAGGACGTGCAATAGTGAAGACGTGCTGAAGTGCAGCTTTCCAAATCATTACTCTGGAGGGGAGTGGACCAGTTTATAATAAAAGGAAAGCAGGAAGGGAAGTCCTCTGATTGTGGAGATATCACACACACACACACACACACACACACACACACACACACACACACACACACAAACACACACAGCCATGCCTCCTTGCTGATGCGATAGAAGATAGAAGACTTAGTCAGAGCCTTTGAACTGCAACGATTAACTTAATTACAACTAACTGCCTTTAATTACTCCTAGCCTGGAGGCCTTCAATGACGTACACATCAGACAGAAAGAGAGAGAGAGAGAAGTGACAGATAGAATAATACAGTAAATCTCTCAAGGTGAAGCAAGGGCTTTGGGGAAAGGATGCCATTAACCCTTTAAATATACCATGATTGACAACTTACTGTAACATCAGTTTGTTTTTTACTTGTAACAAACTTAAGTAATAAAATCTTATTTTTAATAAAATGTTTTTTTCTGTGTTTGCTGCTTCTTTTCTGATCTCTTTGACCCAAAGGAAAAGGCAATGTGATGCAATGTTTCAAGCACTGAACTGTGAACAAGGATGTCTGGGTTCAAACTCTACCCAACTGACAATAACTGCACAGACCTTATGTAAGGGCTGGGCACACCTGTGTCTAGGGGTATATGGTGGCATCTCTTGTCTAGAAGAGTGCCCACCTTAAGCCAAGAAACACTAGCACCTTGTTACTTTTACCTTGACACCGTGGGTCAAGGGGAATGGTAACTAGGGGCAACCAATGCACATTTTAGGGGTACTACAAATGGAAGACTGCTCACAAACCAATGTCTACACTGGGAGCTAGGATCAAGCAGGATGCATCTTTATTTAGCTGTCAGCTGGCACACAGCATGTACGGGCATTATACTCATCTTCTTCATGTCTTACAAGTTTCAGTGTCATGTTTCCATCACAGTCGTACATTTTTTAGCCCAGTATAATACACTGCATAACTTATTTCACCTCCTAGCTTTCTTCCCTATGCTTAAAAAAGGTTCTGCTGCTGCTGTTATCTCAACTACCATAACCTATCTCCCATTTTCAGGGTCTTTGGAGCCCTGGCACTCCCAAGATCAATGGCACAGAGGCATCCTTCCAGGCAGGGCAAGCACTACGCTTGGGGGGGAAAATGTGCCTGTGTTCATCTCATGTGATTGCAGGTAGCATGCATGTGACTTCTTAGTACCTAAACATTATAATCTACTCCTAAAATGTGGGTAGTCAATCCAGCCATGTGTATCTCCCTCTGGCTAACACAGTGATAGCCATAGTGGCCCAAAGATACAGACTCCCATGCTAGGACCCCTTCCTGGGGATTTAACTCTTATCAAGCCCTCCTCCACCTGACTACCATTCATTCAGGGTACCACTGCCTAGGTCTTTCATCTCCTGCAGAGCAACTTCAACAAAGATTAACATATATGTCTGCTTTCTCTCTTGTGTACAGATAAAGGGAGTGGATCTTCAGTACAGGGATTCTGGTGACCAACCCTCCAGTATGCCATTGTGCCATTGGGTTGCGATATTCCTTTTCTTGAGGCAGGATAGATGTAGTTCGCCTCCTCCTAACTGCTGCTTTTGGGGATGTTCTTCTCCCACAAGACCCCAGTTGGGTCCCGACCCACTGGGGACCTCACAAGACTGGAGCAGTGCCATTTGGACGAAGGGACCCTACCACCATCGCTGAGGCTGTAGGCCCCCTTGGCTCAGTCACAGCCAGAGTGGCTGGGCTCTCCCTCTGGCTCACTAGTCTGAGTCTGAACTCCCTCTTCTCTCCCCTCAGGACCCAAAGCTTGCCATCTCCTCTTATAAAATAAAGAAAGAAGGATGAGGATATTCATTTCTGAGTTTCCTGCTTCTGGCTAAGTCAGGAAACTTAGAGCACAAACTCTAGACACCTTGTTTCCAAGCTGGAGGCCCACTAGAGAACATCTGTCAGGGTCAGGCTAATCCTTTAAGTGCTCTCTAGTAATGAGTCTTGTGCTAGGTAAAGAGAGAGGCTGGTTACACGTATTTATCCTGTGCTGTACAACCTGCACTGACTTCCTCTTAGGTGGTGCACATTTTCCAAGTCTGCTTTGTTAACTGACGAAGTTCTACATAGACTGCATCCCAAACATCCTTTAGTCTTTTATACAACCGCTCACCCCCTCTGCTCCACCAGTGAGATTTTGTATGCCATCCTGAGGTATTGCCCTAAACAACTGGGAGACAGAACTTTCTCATGGGCAGCCCATACTATTTGGAACTCTACTCTATCATCCTTGGAGTTCACATTCAGTGGAAGCATTTAAGAAGGGGCTGAAATTTGTTCTTTTTACCAATGCATTTGTTGCTGAATGAACTGGTACCTTATGACTCCATGAGAATTCAGTTATTGGGCTATTAATATTTATTTGTCTTACTTGGTCACATATTCATTATTATTTTTTATGTTTGCTTGTACGCATGTGCAAGAAACATAGTACCACCATACCATTTTTGTAGGTGTGGCACCCCTGCATCCAATGCCCTGATCTGTTTTGGAGGCACAGTTGCATCGCACCAGTGAATGTCTATGATAGCATTTCAGATGCTGTGGCATACAGTTGAAAGAGAAAGACCGCTACAATCAGTGGTGGCAGTGTGTAAGCAATTTGCATACTGCTGTGCGTCAGCAGTATGCAAATTGCTTACAGTCACCACTGTTGATTGTAGGTGTTAAACTGCACACCACTGCATCTCTTGCCAGCATGATGTGCTCCCCCCCACATTTATTGTGTGCTGAGGGGTGCCCAATCCCCCTCGGCTCATGCACACTCTTCCACCCCAAGCACACTGTATGTCTGATGGGGGTGCCCAATCCCCCTCGGCTCATGCACACTCTTCCACCCCAAGCACACTGTATGTCTGATGGGGGTGCCCAATCCCCCTCGGCTCATGCACACTCTTCCACCCCAAGCACACTGTATGTCTGATGGGGGTGCCCAATCCCCATCACCTCCAGTGCCGCCCCCCCAAAAACAAACTTCCAGGTGCCACGCAAGGAGCACACCCCAGCGTGGCAAAAGTCCAGTATCCGCATGTGCTCCCCCTGCATGGCCAATGGGGGTGCCCAACCCCTCTTTGGCTCCAGTGTGCCCCCCAAACAAACTTCCAGGTGTCACGCTGGGAGCCTACCCCAGCGTGGCAAAAGTCCCGCATTGTCTTTGTTAGAAAAGAAAAACTCTGTAACAAAAGAAAACAGTCCCTCGTAGAATGTCTTGCCCCCCACACCAAACCTGCATCCAACCTCTGCGTACCCCACCTCCCCACACCCTCTCCTCACCCCTTACTTACCTCCGGCAGCCGGCGCAATGATCTTCAGTGGACTGGGAACACGTCTGCACTCTTCAAAGCTGACCACGAACTGAAGAAATGCTGGTAAGCTGTATAATGTCATAAATAGGGTTCTTTTAACTTTGGTGCATATCTCTGTCATTTTTTTTTTTTAATTTTGCACCAAATTTTCAACATGGGGTTCTTGGGGCCCCATCTCATGAATTTAGTGACTGTCATCTGGTTATTTGGTCCCGAAAGGTGATTTTGTGGTTACTGTGCGGAATCACCTTTCAGGGCTGATTAACAAAACAACAATGTCACAGTTCATGAGGTAGGCCCCTAAAAACCCTGTGTTGAAAATTTGGTGAAATAATCAAGCACAATTCCTATGCACGCTCATAACTTTGAGAATTTTTAATATCTTCACTCCATATTTTCAATATTGGCATTTTTCACATCTCCTTATGAACGGTACAGCTGTCATTTTTCACATCCCGGCTGAAATGTGTTTTCTTACTTCTGGCACAGAATAACGCAGTCAGTGTGGGAAATCAATGTTCAGGACAGATTAAAAAAACACAGTGACACTGTTCATGAGCAGAGGTTCTAAAATGCCTATGTTGAAAATTTGGTGACAAAAGTCCATAAAATGACTGTATTACGAGCATACATTGCGCAGTTTCTACGTACCCTCGTAACTTCACGAATTTATAATATTTTCACTCCAGATTTTCAACATTGCCATTTTTCACACCTCCTTATGAACAGTACAGCTGTCATCTTTTGCATCCAGGTTAAAATGTGTTTTCGCACTTCCAGCGCAGAATAGCGCGGTCGCTGTGGGAAATCAGTGTTCAGGAAGATTAAGAAAATCACAGTAACACTGTTCATGAGCAGAGGTCCCAAAATGCCTATATTGAAAATCTGGTGCAAAAAATCCCCCAAATAATTGTGTTACGGGTGTGCATTTCGCAGTTTTACATACGCTCATGACTTCACCAGTTTTTTTATATTTTCACTCCAGATTTTCAACATTACCAATTTTTACACCTCCTTATGAGCAGTACAGCTGTCAGATTTCACACTGTGTTAAAAATGTGTTTTCGCACCTGTGGTGCCAAATGACGCAGTCACTGTGCAAAATCACTTTTTGGCTAACAAACTAATAGTGTCACTGTTCATGCAGTGGGATCACAAAAACCCCATGTTGAAAACTTGGAGTAAAAATACCAAGAAATGCCCAGGGCATTAGGGTTTCTGACCATTACACCCTACCCTGTAGGGACTGACAGGCATCAGGGGTGTGACTTGGGATTGTCGACAGTAATGCTCAAGCCATTCCACCCTGAAACCAGTGACAGGCATCGAGGTGTGCCTTGGACTTTTTGGCCCCAGAGTTCACCCCATTCTCCTATACTGCACCAATTTCAGCATATTTCCTTATGAAATGAGGTGAGTGTAAAGCTCGAACACCCCAAGGCACACCTTGACACTTGTCAGTGTATTCACTGTAGGGTGAGGTGAAGTGTTGTGACTGTTATGGGTGATGATCCAAAGGCACACCCCAATGCCTGTCCATCTCTGCAGGGTGGGGGTGAAGTTGGTGTCAGTTCAATACATCACTGCCATTTCTATATTGCATCTGTCTAACTCCTGCACTTCCTCTGCTAATGCCAGCAAGCAAATATTCGGCATTGATAATGCTAGTTTTAATTTAAAATGGCTTTGATGTAGTTATATGCTTTCTCTTTCTCTTTAAATGTACTCTTCTTTGGGAAGTGCCCTAAGCTCGAGCACTAGAAAAGGTGTTCCATATAAATAACATTGCCTTGCCTAACACTCTCACTGGCTATACTAGCGGTAAATAAGAGACTGGATCCCACAGATAATGGCAACAAAGTCATAGAAGTGTACCACAAACATTTAAAGTCAGAAACATCTCTAGGTCAATCAGATATGTGCCCCCCTCATGTCATAAGCAGGGATCTATAAGCATGCAGTGCGGACAAATATACCCACGCCAATAGCCAGGGTACCTGGTGATTTCCTAGGCAAGCGGAAATTTGTCCAGGCTTACCTTGAAGTCCTGTGCTGTTATGCCCATTGCCTTAACTGGTTGCCTGTTCCATAGGTTTACCACAAATTTGCCTGTGAATTTGCATGACTGCTCTGTGAAGCCGGCACTTTGCACTTTGTGAATTTGGAAAGCTTCGCAAATTAGTTTACGACGGGACTTTGTGCATGTCTACCCCTAATGTTACCCCTGAAGTGAGCACCTCTTAGCATCAGAGTACTGTATGTCCCGCATCCTGCTGGAGTATGCCAGTTAACACAGCACTCTCCGTTCACTTTGGTCAATGTGCAAATCCAGTAATTCGTCTAGGCAATATGAAAGCATGAGAAGATGCAGCTGTCACAGTAACATGCAATGGCCATGGGTACAGCAAATGGACAGTTGGGCTGTCAGAGTGGCATAAAAACATAGAAACACAGAATTTGTCAACAGAAAAGGCCTGCTTGGGTGTCCGGAGTCAAACATGAAGGAGCCTAGGCTTTTGTTCGTTTGTCATTTCCTGTGTTTTCTCCATATGAAAGAATTCACATCTCCAGACAGAAGACAGAGCAGTCTGGAAACATTTCTAAGATATGGGAAATCATGTGCAGTTCCACAATGTAAGAATAACTGGAGCATAGCTAGGTTACAGAGGCCTTGAGACAGTATAATAACAAGCATTTGTCAATGCCGAATGTTTGCTTGCTGGTATTACCATTGGAAATGCAGGAGTTAGACAGATACAGAATAGGAATGGCAGTGAAGTATTGAACTTCACACCAACCCCACCTCCAACTTGCAGAGACAGACAGGCATTGGGGTATGTGTTTGGGTCATCACCCATGACGTTCATGCCATGTCACCTCACCTTATCCTGCAGTCACCGACACTTGTTGAGGTGTGCCTTGGGGATGTTCAGCTTTACAGTCACCCCATTCCATAAGGACATACACTGAAATGGGTGCAGTATAGGAGCATAGGGTGAACTCTGGGGCTGAAGATTCCAAGGTACACCTCGATGCCTGTCAATGGCTGGGAGATGGGAGTGGGATGGCATGAGCATTACAGTCAGCAATCCAAAAGCACCCCTCGATGCCTGTCAGTCTGTACAGGGTGGGACATTTTAGTTAGAAACCCTAATGCCCCGGGTGTTTGTTGGTATTTGCACTACAAATTTTCAACAGGGCATTTTTCTGACCCCACCTCATAAAACCATTTGAGACCTCTTCTCATGAAGAGTGGCAGTGTATTTTGTTAATGTGTCTGGAAATTTGAGTTCCAACAGAGACTGTGCCATTCTGCGCCAGATGTATGAAAACACAGATCGGGCAGGATGTGAAGAATGACAGCTGTACCATCCATAGGGAGGTGTGAAGAGATGGCAATGTTGAAAATCTGTAGTGAGAATATTAAAAATGCTCACACTTCCGAGCATACGTGGAAACTACGCAACACATGCTCATATTATGGACTTTCATCACCAAATTTTCAACATAGGCATTTTAGGACCTCTGCTAATAAGCAGTGTCATTGTCATTTTCATAATGTGTCCTGAACACAGATTTCCCACAGCGATTGCGCTATTCTGCGTCTGAAGTGCGAAAACTCATTTCAGCCAGGATGTAAAAAATGACAACTGTAAGGAGGTGTGGAAAGCTGCCAATGTTGAAAATCTGGAGTGAAAATATTACAAATTTGTGAAGTTACGAGCGTGAGTGGAAACAGTGCAACACACGCTCGTAAAACAGTCATTTTTTGGATTTTTTTCCCCCAAATTTGTAACATTGGCTTTTTGAGAGCTCACCTTGTGAACACTTGCACTGTCATTTTGTTAATCGGTCCCGAAAGGTGATTCTGTGCAGTGACAGTGAAATCACCTTTCAGGACCGAATGACACCATGACAGTGGCTGAATTCATGAGGGGAAGTCCCAATAACCCCATGTTGAAACTTTGATGCCAAAATTCCCAAAAATGGCTGAGATATGCACCAAAGTTTAAAAAACCCTATTTATGCCATTATACAGCTTAACACCATTTCTTCAGTTTGTGGTTGGCTTTGAAGAGTGCAGAAGTGTTCCAGGTCCACCGAAGATCATCGCGCCAGGATCTGGAGGGAAGTATGGGGTGAGGGAGGGTGTGGTGAGGTAGGCTGCGCAGTGGTTGGGTGCAGGTTGGGGGATGGGACCTGACCGGTGTGGGATTGTTTCCTTTCTTTCAGGGAGAAAAAAACAAAACAAAAAGACGTTGCGGGAAGTTTTTTTTTTTCAGGCTTGCTTTTAGCACACTGGGGTGGGCTCCCAGGGTGCCAGCTGCCTCTTTTGGTGTGGGGGGACTTACGCCGATGGGGATTGGGCCCCTCCATCAGAAAAGAATGACTGTTTGGGGGGCATGATATAGAGAGGGATTGGGCACCCCCTCAGCACACAACAAATGGGGGAGGGGTTACATTATGCCAACAGGGAGTGGGCTTCCCCACTGGCAAATTAACTGGGTTGGGGGCATTCCAACAGGGGGATTGGGCACCCCAATCAGTTGACTTTCATGGGGCTGTGAGATGGTTGCATAAGCCGCTGCCATGTTTAGGGGAATGTTATACCAGGCAAGGTGCCACCCTGCAATGACGGGTCGCTCCCTCATTGCAGTGGAATGGCTGACACTGCAATGATGAGGCAGCCCTTGATTGCAGCCATGAAATCATTTCAACTTGGTGACGCTTTTGGAAACCAATGTCATCAACACAGTGTACCTGTATTGCTCCACCAGTGCCAAGCCCCCAAATGCAGTACCGCCATTGGCTGCCACAGTGCCGCACCGCTACAACCTGCTTCTCTCCTAATCTGCCACATAATGTTTCTTGCGCATGTGTGCAAGCAAACATAAAAATATTATCTGTCTCCTGAGCCCCTTCCTCCCTAACGTTCTATTTTCTGATCTCATGCATCCTCTCACTCCTCCCAATCCCCTTAACACCTACACCTATCAGGACAAAATCTTCATCTGACTGCCTCACCTCTCCATTGAATTCTGCTTTTCTTTCATCCCCTTCCTCTCCTCCAACCCCTTCCTGTTTATTTAATCACTTGACTGCTCCCCCTCCCATTCCCTGCTGTTTTCTGCCTTAGGCCTCTACCTTTGACTTTTTTGCCCACACTCCTTAATGTCCTCCCCCTTCACTTTCTGACTTCCTTTCTTGGGATGAATTGTAAATAGTTGTAGTGGGAGGTTAAAAAAATAGAAAAGAAAGCTAATTGCTAAAAGAACAAGTGTGTCTCTGAAAAAGTGGGTGTGACAGACTAGCACGCTGACTACTCACCAACTCATGCTGCATTGCTGAAGGAAAATTAGCAATGCATTGAAAACACCTCAGCCTGCATCCAAAAAACTGCTGAGGGAAAATTTGTGACGCATAAGTGAACATGCCACTTGGAGAGAAACTGTCAGACCAAGAGAATGTTAGACCAAGGCAGCAGGAGGTTAAAAAAAAATAGAAAAGAAAGCTAATCGCTAAAAAAGAACAAGTGTGCCTCTGAGGACGTGGGTGCGAGAGACTAACTCGCCAACTACTCAGTAACTTATGTAACATGCTGAGGGAAAAGCAACTATGCATAAAAAACTAAAGAAAAACTGCCGAGGAAAAATTTGTGATACGTAAGTGAACATGCCTACCAGACAGGAACTGTCAGACTGAGGGAATGTTAAACCAACAGTACAATATATGGCAGCAGGAGGTAAAAAAAATAAAATAAAAAAGAAAGAAAGCTTAATGAGTTTGAGGCTGAGGATTTTTTTTACACAAAGTTAATTTTGCTTCAGCATGTGGCATAATTTAGTGAGTAGTCAGCATAGTCTTTTGCACCCATGTTTTCAGAGAAACAGTCAACTCCAGGTCTCAGTTGCGCTTTAAAACCCCAAGGACAGTTAAAAATTCAGAGGATAGATTGCAAGGTGGGCAACCTAGCATATTTTTCTGACAGTAACTGTGATTTAGTAATTGTGCATTTTCCCTAGCCACTGAACATTTGATTACACATATCAAGGGTATAATTTGTGTGCATGCAGTCTTACACTTACTCATGGCTGTGGGGGGAGGGAGCGGACCAGTATGACTTATCTTCTTACACCAACCTATTTATGGGTTGGTGTGTGGAGGCTTCCATCTATGACCCCATCTCTAATCCTTTTAGTTCAATGGTCATCCATTGGGGCAATACATTGACAACATTATTGTCATTTGACAAGGTACCCAGCAGGCAGCTTTTGATTTAACTGAACACATCAATGCCAACAACTGGGAAATTGATGTTTATCCACACTTCAGACCCCAATGTGATCCAATTCTGAGATTTAACATTACGTGGTTTACCTGGTAGAACAGTACTTGCTTGAAACCTATAGGAAGCCTACATCAGGCAATACCTTACTAAGAGCAGAGAGTTCACACCCTCTGCATTTTATTAAAGGGATCCCATAGGGTCAGTTCATGTGTATGTGCAGGAACTAATCAGAAGATTATATGTATGAGAAACATGCAACAGAACTCCATAGAAGATTCTTGGATCGGGGGTATGACCCCGAGTGGCTTGATCAAACAGAGAGAAGTTGCTAAATCCTAAACCCAAGAAGAAGAAACAAGGCAGTAACCAAATAAACCTGGTGCTGGATTACAATGCCACTGCATCATTAGTAGCAGGGATTGTAGAAAACACTGGGCTGTCCTCTCAGTTGATCTGAATCTTAAGGACATGGTGAGAACTTTTGCACATGTAGTTTATAGGGAAAAAAAAACAGTCACCGGGATTTCTTCCACAGCCACTTGGCATCCACTGTTGCAGTTCTTGCAATGTTTACACAAATGCCCAACAAGGTCACACCTTCTTTAGCCCCACTAATGTCTCCACCTACAAAGTAAGACAACTTATCACTTGTCACACAGAATTTGTGGCTTATGCCATATGGTGTTCATGCCCTTCACTGTATGTAAGCAGAACTATTAGGCCTTTGAAGGAATGACTATTAGAGCATGTCCACTTGATCACTAATAGAAAGGGTGACACTACAATGGGGCTTCATTGGCTCACAAAGCACCAAGGAGAGCCAAAAACAATGCATTTTTATGCACAATGCGTGCAATGCCTCCTTCAACAGGTGGAATGCGGTATCACAGTTTTCTGTCCACTAAGCCTCTTCTGGCATTGTCTGTTGTCTGCAGTGGCTTCTGTCACCTTCGAACCACCACCCAGATCAAGCCCTATCTTAAACAGACTGATCTAGCAACACTGGTGCATGTGTTAGTTACGTCAAGGTTGGATTACTGTAAGGTTCTTTACTTTGGGTTATTCACAAGGCTGTTGCACCATTTGCAGGTAGTCCAGAATGCAGCAGCCCAACTGATTGCTGGGACTCTCAGCTCCAGCACATCATGCCAGTTCTCCATGCTTTTCACTGGCTGCCAGTGTGGTGGTGCATTAGCTTCAAGGTGAGCTTTTTGACATGCAAGGCCCTGCACAAACTAGATGCAGGCTACCTGAAAGACCTCCTGATACCTTGTGCTCCTGGCCGCTCCCTCAGGTCAGTGGAGGGAGACCTCTTGCTTTTGCCAAGATATTGTCTGCAATCCTTGGGTGATAGGGTGTTTCATGTGGTGGCCTTGATTCTGTAGAACGCCCTTCCCTGGGAGGTAAGCGGTGTGCCTTCAATGGCCATTTTTAAAAGTATCCCTAAATACTCACCTTTTTATTGTAAGTTTTGAGCCTGACTTTGTGACATAAAGTTTTAACATAGTATGCTTATTGTGAGTTGCCTAGAGTCCCTGGAACTGATTCCATTTAAATTAAATTGCCTTGCCCTGGATGCTCCTCTCCTGAGTACATAAGCTGACTCACAACTGCGCCTAGCCTATGATCACATGCACCTACATGCGCAATAAACCTAACAGAATAGTCTGGATTGACGAGCACAGGTGCCCGACAAAATACTTTCTTCAGCTGGTGGAATGTAGTATCACAGGTTTCCATCCACTAAGCCTTTTCTGGCATTTTCTTCCTGGTGAGATTGGTCAGGGGTTTGTCCATGCTGCTGAAATTCAGCACAGATTTATTTATTTGTTTTTGATAACCGGGTAGGTGCACTAGATATAGAAATGCCTATTTTCAGGCATGACCGGGAGAGTACTAGTGAGACAGCCAAAATACAATATAATACATAACAGGCAGTACATTCATACAATAGTTAAACAGCTCAAGACACAGTACAGGTCATAATAGGTGGAGTACAATATAATACATGAGAGAATGCATAACTTTACACAAGGTGTGCATTAGGATAAATTACAGGTACAGGTAGAAAAGCACACAGAATTAGTAATCACTTCCTAGGTGCCCAAGTGATGGTGAGAGGGAATAGCAGGAGTTGTAAAGAGCAGTTAGTGGTGAGCTCAGAAGAGTAGGTATATCCCAGAGCCGAGGAGTGAATTAGGACAGCTTTGCATGGGGAGGGTTTGTATAGCTCTAACAGAGTTATAAGTGCAAGGAGAGTGCTAAGGGCAGGTAGTGGGAGGAGAGATCAGACCAGAGGAGGTCATGGAAGATGGAAAGAGCTATAAGAGTCTAAGGTTAGAAGGTGAGTATGTAGCATCCTTTTGAAGCTGGCATGAGTGGGAGAGAGCTGGAGGGCTGAAGGTAGTGAGTTCCAAAATTGAGGAGGCGCATGAGAAAGGGCCCAAGACCCCATATTTGTTCTGCATCTAGGGATATGTAGAAGGGTTTGATCCCCAGACTGAAGGCAGTAGCATGGGTTAGCCTGAGACAGGATTAGTGCAAGTGAGGAGGGAACACCAGAGCAAATGATGCAATCTAGTAGGGAGCCAAGGAAGAGAAGGTAGTGGGCTGTGGGGGAGGGACAGTTAAGGTCACTATAAAGCTGACAGTGGTGGGTGATACAAGGAGACGCTCAGGAAAAGCGGCATATGCTATTGTACATGGTGTCTCATTTATGGAGACAGGATTCAGTGGCTGCAACATATGTTACCAAACCATAGGCAAGGGTAGTTTGTAGGACATCCTGGGCAATGGCAGTTCTGGCAGAGGGAGTTAAGGCATAGCTAGTTTTATAGGCAATACCAATTTTGGAGTTGACAGCTGGAAATGTGATTGTCAAAATTTATAGTAGGGTCAGGTGTAACTCCAAGATATTTGAAGGAGCTGCCATTTTCAAGCGAGGAGCCATCAGCACCGGTAATGGACTACTGTCCCTGATAATTTTTTTACTTTGGGGCAGACCCAAAGAGCATGGATTGTGTTTTTCCGGAGTTAAGGACTAGTATGTTGCTAGTGAACCAGCACTGGATATGGAGGAAGTCAGATGCGAGAGAGGCGTTCAGGTCAGAGATGGTCCTGGAGCTGTTAAATCATCAACATATAGCAGAGACAAGAAAGTTG
This sequence comes from Neoceratodus forsteri, assembly GCA_016271365.2. Lineage (NCBI taxonomy): Eukaryota > Metazoa > Chordata > Ceratodontiformes > Ceratodontidae > Neoceratodus > Neoceratodus forsteri. The sequence goes on from JADMNL010000022.1 coordinate 75,925,612, forward strand.
AGGCATTTTGAGAGATGTCAGTGATGAATATGGAGAAGAGGAGAGGTCCAAGTATAGAGCTCTGATGAACTCTGATGTTTATGGTGGAAAGATCAGAGACAGCATAGTTAAATGTAACAACTTGTTTCCTGTCAATTAACTATTGTACCATGTGATGACATCAGGAGAGAAGCCTAGTGAGTGCATTTTGGCTAAAAGGACAGGGTGGTTGACCAGATCAAGCACCTTTGTCGGGTCTATGAAGACCACTCCAGTTAGAAGACCGTTGTTCATAGCAACTTTGGCATCATTTGTAAACTTTAGGAGAGCAGTGATAGTGCTATGGCCTTTCCCAAAGCCATGTTGAGAGTCAGAGAGAAGGTTGTGGTCATGAAGAAAGGCAATAGTTTGCAGGGATACCAGTTTCTCAAGAATTTTGCTTAGCACTGAGAGGATGACAATTGGCCGATAATTTGAGGTGGACTTAGGGTCCCCTTTCTTGAAGGTGGTTACTATTCTGGCAATTTTTCAGATGTTAGGAACATTTCCAGTGAAGAAAGATAATTTAAATATTCTGGCTGGAGGAGAGGCAAGAAGGGGAGCGGCCATTTTAAGAAGTCTGGGTCCAATTTCGCAGGTCCAACATTGGTACAGTCTGAGATGGTGTTAAGCAACTTAAGAACCTCCTTCCTAGTTACAGTACAGAAGCGAAGCAGAGGGGAGGAGTATGCTGAGTCAGTGTTAAGGTTAGGGACAGAAGGCAAAGACATAGAGAATTTAGATATATTAGATATAGTATATTTAGATAGGTCAGAGAAATGCTGATTGAAAGAATTAGCTATGGTGGCAGGGTTGTTACAGTGCACACCATTGAGAACCATGTAGTTAGTTGATGATATGTTTAGCCCCCAGCAAGGTCTTTATATGGTCCAAAAGTTTTTGGAGTCGCCAGCCGCTATGAGTAGCAAATTTTTACAGAAGGAGCTTTTAGCCAGGCGAATGTTGCATTCACATGCATTTCTCTTAGCTCTATAGTCATATAAGTCAGATAGGAGGCAAGAGGCCTTGTAATGAGCCCAGCTTTTGTCCCTTGTTTTTATTTGAGCCAGGAGGTCTTTTTTTAAGCCATCTAGTTTGTGTGCCACAGATCCAGTGAGATATTACTGGGGCATGCAGATTTTGGAGAGCACTGCACTGTGATAAAAAGTAGTCAAGCGCTACATGGACATCATTTGTGGAGTAAATGCAGGATCAGTCAATCTTAGAGATATCTTGCTGGAATGTTGATTGGTTAAGGTTGGCAAAGTTATGAAAAGAGATGAGTTTGGGGGGGACTTGCTCGTCAAACACAGTATATGGGGGAATGGTCAGCAATGACATCAGAGAGTGTGCCAGCATTGGATATTCTATCAAGCCTATTAGTCAGTGCCTAATCTATTAGGGTACATGATCTAGAGTTTGTCGAGATGCTAGTGTGGTCAGCGATAAGCTGGTGGAGGTTATGCCCTTTAATTACAGTGTCGAAGACTTTGTTGGATTTGCCTAGCCAGTTGAGATTAATGTCTCCAAGGATAATGACTTCATTATGACTAGTAGTCGCAATGGTCTGGGAGAGAAATTTTGAGAGACCAGAAATGCCTCCAATAGGAGGGTTGTACACATGGACAATGTGTAGTTTCTTAGTACCACCTAGGCGGAGGACAGAATTCAAGGCCTCATAGTTGGGGGGGCAAAGAGGTTTACATGTGTTTTGAAGTAGATAGCTACCCCACCCCCTCATCTGGCAAATGCACTGTATGATAGTACCTTGCCATCCCTAGGAAGGCCCAAAATTTCCTTTTGGTTATGGGCCTGGCCCATCCCCCAGATGGCCTCAATTTTCACTGTCGGTGGCACACCTTGGTCACATGCCTGATGTGATCCTCCCAAGTCTGGCCATAGATGGTGATGTCATCCATATATGCTAGATCAATGTCTCCTGACCCATTCAGGATGCAGTCCATGAGCCATTGAAAGGAGGCTGTGCATTCTTCATCCTGAATGGCATTATCTTGAACTCAAATGATCCAAATGGAGTGATGAAGGCCAACCTTCCTTTGGATTCAGCAGTCGGGGTACATGCCAATAGCCCTTTTTCAGGTCTATGGTGGATGGGTAAAGTTATTTCCCTAACCTCTCTAGGACCTCATCTATCCTTGGCATGAGGTGTGCATCTGACTTAGTGCAACTGTTGAGCATGCAGTAGTCAATGCAGAAGTGTGTCCTTTTTTGGAATCAGCACTGCTTGGGAGCCCCAGGGACTACTGGACTCCTGGAACACCCCAAAAGTCAGCATTCCCTTGATCTCCTCTCTATGGCATGTCTTGCACCTTCTGGGACTCTGCAGGGTGGCTTTCTCAACAGGGCTTAGGACTCTGTATCCATGTGGTGCTTTGCCAGTGTCATATACCCTGGTTTTCCCATGAACATTTCACCAAATGTACACAGCACCCTATGTATTTCGGTAGCTTGGGTTGGTGTCAGCCGCTCCAAGAGGGTGACCGTATCCACTGAGGATTCTCTGTTAAACTCTCCCAGGAGATCCACCAGTGGGTCTGCTTCTGCCCCCTCCTTCAGATAGTTGTACACAGCCAGGACCATCTCGTCACTATCATGGTATGGTTTCATCATGGTTACATGGTAAACTCACTGTCTGCACCTCCTGTTTGGCAGCTCCACCACATAATTAACATAATTCATGCTCCTGAACACCATGTAAGGCACCTCCCAAGTCATCTGTAATTTGTTCTGCTGGACAGAGAAAAGCACCATCACCCACTGCACAACTTTGTACTTCTGGGCTCTGGCCTCATGGTCATACCACGTCTGCTGCCTCTGTTGTGCAGTGTTAAGATGCTCCTGGGCAAACCCCATGAGCTTCCTGAACCATTACCTGAAATTCAGGACATACTCCAAGACAGAGTCCCCCTAGGGAGCAAGCTCAGCCTCCAATTCGTCCCTTATCAAATCAAGGGGCCCCTTATCCTAGTGCCAAACAGGAGCTCCAAGAATGAGAACCCTGTGGACTCCTTGGGGGCTTCCCTATATGCAAATAGGAGATGGGGTAGGTACCTGTCCCATTCTCTTGCATGCTGGTCAGTGAATGCCCTTAACATGGTCTGAACAGACCCATTGAATAGCTTAACCAAACTGTTAGTCTGGAGGTGTTATGGTGAGTCACTGAACTGCTTTACCCCACACTTCTTGCAGAGACTATCCATCTGATCAAACATGTTGGTGTCCTGGTCTGACAGAATCTCTTGGGGGATCCAACCAGCTAAATATCCCCAAGTGGCCAATTTCTCAGCCCTGAAGGAGGACAAGGGCACTGCCTCTGAGTACCTTGTGGTGTAATTTAAGACTACCAAAATGTACTGCTTGCCAGTGTGATTTGGGGTGCTAAGGGGCACCACAATGTCCATGGCAACTTGCCAAAATGGCTCTTCAATAACAGGTAGTAGAACCAAAGCTGCCTTACCCTTGTCCCTAACCTTTCCCACCCTCTGGTATGATGGACAAGCCTGGCAGTAGTTTGCCATGTCTTTAAAATACAGGGTCAGTAAAACATTAGTTAGATGCATTTTTGTACAGCTGACCCCTATGTGTCCTGAAAAGGGTATGTTGTGGGCTAATGACAGAAGCTGCTTCCTATACTCTCTAGGAAACATTATCTGTCTGAGTACCCCTTCCTTTGGTCCTCCCTTAGGAACACACTCACAGTAAATTAACCCATTCTCCCAGTACAACTTTTTCCCAGAACTCAGTCACCTTCCATACTGTTGGCTAACTCCCTTAAGTCTTGCAGGTGTGGGTCAGCTTGCTGAGCTCTCCATAGCTCTGCATGTCTGGCTTTCCCCAAAATACACTCTGCTGTGGGAGAGCCACCCACACCTGGGCTCTGCTCAGTCTGTAGCTGTGACTTAGAACTGCTGATTCCAGCTTGTTGTTCAGTTACAACTTCTCCTGCTACTGAGGTAGGGGTTACTTCCTCATGTGCTACCCCCTCTGTGTCCTCAAAAGTCAGTTCCCTCACCTTGCTATGGGTAGTGACACATACAATATTGACCCTACTATTGAAGTCATTACCCATGATTACATCCATGGGCAGATATGGTACAACACTCACCTCCCGTATTCCTTGTCCACCTTCCCAGCTTAAAAAGATCTGGGCCAGCAGCACTGAGACTGCAGGACCCATCTCTCCTCTAATCCTAGAAAAGTAGCCTGGCAGAATCTGTTCCTCTTGAATCAAATCCTGCTGCTCCAAAGAAATGGAGGCCCCAGTGTCCCTTAATTATTGGTTCACCATCCCATTTACATACATAGGGTGCAGGTGTGCTATGGCGTTAAGAGGGCACTGCACTCTATGTATGGGCTACTAACTGCAGGGAACTTCCCAAGCTACCCCCTCCAGTTGCACTCGCACCTGTTTTTAAATTTTTCAGATGATCACAAAACAAATGCCCCAGTTTATGGCAAATATATCACCTACATTCACCCTTTTCCATGCTTTTGAGATCAGATGGCTTCCCTTTTTTTTTCAGGTACAGGCTGGCTTTCTTTAGACTTCCTCCACAGAGTTCCTCTAAACCACCTGCTGTCCCTCCCCCATTACCTTTCCAATGAGAAGATGGCCAGCTGGATATAAACTGATCAGCCCTCTCATCTACCTCCCACGTACAGCTCAGAGTTCTGTCTAACAGCCATATTCTCAGATCCTCCGGTACCGTCTTGAGAAAAAAATATTTTCTTTTACAAAGTACGTTTTTGCACCCTCTACCTAGCATTCTAACAAGTTGCTTAGCTGCAAACACATTTCAGCACAGCTGTCCTCAGTGCTATTTTTAACTCTCTAAACTTTGCCTAAAGGCCTTGCAGGTTGTGACCGGGAGCTCCTGCCACTCTTGAGGACCGACCTTTTCTTAAATCTGTTGCAACAGTTCTTCTATTTCTAAGCCTAATATATCCTTTACTATTTCTAGTCCATAAGGTTGGCCACCTGTGGGCACCCCTTTCTCCCTCCCTTGACTATGCTGCAGTGTCCTCTTTAATTTTCATTTTTCCCTCTCAGATCCTCATGCAGGGAAGTTATTGTGGTAACCTCCACATGTATGTAAAACAGGTTGTGTTAAGTGTTGTTGGATTTAGTATGTAATAGCACCACAATGTCATAAAATACCTTGATTCATATACCTTATGTTTATGAAACCTGTAATGTTGAAAATACCATGGCACTAGGTGTTTTTGATAATGGTAAAAAGTACCAGGTGACTATTACAGAAACTAAGCTAGTAGTGTTAGTTAAAATGCATGTATATTGTTGTAAACTTAAGTAAGAAATGGCATGATGCATTGCATATATCCCATGATGCATTGCATATGTCCCATGATGCATTGCATTATGGAAGTATGTATGATGTTATATTTCTTTGAAACTTGATTTCTAGCCAATGCCCTTTGGGGTAGATATTCTTTCAGTGATTCTGTATTGAGATTCTTTGTCTATAGCTTGTTTTTTTTGTTTTTTCTTTTTGGGCCCACTACCCAAGCAAATGGGACCTGCATAGGGGTGGTGGCTACATCTCAACTAGTGAATTGGATCAGAAATAAATCAGTGTCAGTTGGTGCTAAGTGCAGAGAAAGGGCATTCATAGTCTGTTGCTGCAAACTGATGTACTGAAGAAGAAATATGCCATTACAGAAGGTTATTTCTTGTATTTTGAATAAATATCACACAGAGATTGTGTGTTGAACCTGAAGTCCGGTGTCTGGTCCATCTGTTATCCCACAACTCCTCCACAGACTTGGTGCCAGAAGTGGGATAACTTGCTGGAAGCAACTGGACTGGCCGAAGAGGGACGTTTTCTGGTGGATATCGACCAGATATCCAAGGTGGACCGATGCACCAGGAGTTGCCAGAGGAGGACCTGGAGAAGAAGGTCTGTGGAGTTCTGACCAGAACCATGGCTGATAGACTGGGAGAGAAGTTACTGCCTGGACTGGACCTGGGAGCTCAGAGGAAGGCAAGCCTGAAGGCAATGAAGAGATGCAAGAGGATGTGGAAGAATTGAGGGAATTGCCTCCTTTTGAAGATGCTCTACATGAGGACATAGGGGAGTTGTTGAAATGGCTGTGCATAAAACAGGTGCAGCTGGAAAAAGAGAAAGATGCTGAGTGAAGAGATAGAGATATTGAGCAGAGAAGGCAAGATGCCAAATGGGCTGATACCTTGAGGGTCTTGCATGCCATCAATGCAGGGCAATCAGAAAGAGCCAGCAGCCCAAAAGACATTAAACTGTCTAAACTTTCGGATAGTGATGACATTGAGGCCTACCTCACAACATTTGAGAGGACTGCTCGAACATGCGCATGGCCAAGGGAACAGTGGGTTTTTCGACTGGCACTGCACCTGACAGGCAGTGCCCATTGGTTTATAGCCACATGGACTCCAGAGAGGCTGAGGACTATGATCATGTGAAGCAGGAGATCTTCAGGCACTACAACATAAACACTGAAACCTATTGCCAGAGGTTTAGGTTTCTTAAAATGCAGTCACTGGATAACCCCGAGAGACTTATGCCCATCTCAAGAAGCTCTGCTGCAAATGGTTACAACCAAAGAACAAAAGCAAGGACCAACTTCTGGAGGTGGTGATTATTGAATAGTTTATTAAAGTGTTACCCCAGGATGTACAACTTTGGGTTCGGGAGCATGAGCCAAATTCCGCTGATAAAATCATCACATTGGCAGAAGACTTCCTGGCAGCCCGATCATCCAGATTTAGAGGGTTCCAAGAGACCTCAGTAGCTGCAACCACCAGCAATCCAGTAATGAACCCTTTTACTTATAAACTGTCTAATCCAGCCCCAGAGAAACTAGACTGGAGAGCAGAGAGAAGGGGGCATACTCCAGTAGCTGAGATTGTATGTCATGGGTGCCAAAAGAAAGGCCATGATCTAAGAAACTGTCCTAATATAAAGAGAGAGACAGCTCACGTAGCCTTAGTGAACTTGGGTCACCTTATGGCTACTGTACAGATTGAATCACAGCAGATGATGGGACTGATTGATTCAGGGAGCTGCCAGACTCTTGTGCGAGCAGATCTGGTGAATGGAATAATAAAGGACAAAATACAACAGTCATCTGTGTGCACGGTGATACCCATCACTAACCTACAGCCACCACACAAATGACTGTTCAAGAAAAGACACAGGAAGTAAAAGTGGGGTTGGTGCCTCGCCTACCTGTGCCAGTTATTATTGGGCAAGACCACCCAGTCTTTACTTCATTTATACATTGTCATGCTGCCCAGGACTCTGCTGTAGTTGCTGTAACCACCAGAGCACAAATGAAGAAGGGACATTTACCATCTGTGTTCCCATCTGATGATGAAGTTTTTGAGGATCCTGGCAAGGACCATAAGATGAAGACGGAGAAGAGGAAGCTAAAGAAGGACTGGATTGATACTCATGCTGATGTACAGCCAGACTTGGGACATATTTTTAAATGTGATATGCAGCATGAGCAAAAAGCAGACCCTTCACTTAACCCTTTTTTTTCACAGGTGGGGAAGGGAGTGGGAAAAGGTGCCCCTCAGTTTGCTGTAAAACAGGGAATACTATATCGAGACTACACGAACCCCAGAACTGGAGAGGTAATAGACCAACTAATGGCTCCTGAAAAATTCCACTCCCAAATCATGCAACTGGCACATGACATCCCTTTAGCAGGTCATGCAGGCAGAGACAGCACCCTGAATAGGATATTACCCAGGTTTTATTGGCCCTCTATCCATGAGAACATAGCTGAGTACTGTAAAGCATGTGAAGCATGTGCTGAGTGTCAGAAGGTAGCTCAGGCAGGATAAAGAGATACAGTACTGCTACAACCCATCCCCATTGTGACTAACCCCTTTGACAGGATAGCCATGGATATAGTGGGCCCCTTGGAAAAGAGCTCCAAGGTTAACAGATTTGTACTGGTCATGTGTGACTATGCTACCCACTACCCAGAAGCTATCCCCATGAGAACTGTCACAGCCCCCAGGATAGCAGAGGAGCTAGCAAAGGTATTTAGCCACATGGGAATCCCCCAAGAAATACTTACTGATCAGGGGATTAATTTCAATGCATACCGGCTCAAAGAATTGTACCATCTGCAGGGCATGGAAGCAGTGCATACTTCCCCATACCACCCGCAGACTGATGGCCTCATAGAGAGGTTTAATAAAACATTAAAGAGAATGTTGAGGAAATATGTGAAAGAAGAAGGTAAAGATTGGGACAGGTACCTCCCCTATTTACTTTTCGCTCACAGGGAAATCCCTCAAGTGTCCACTGGTTTCTCACCTTTTTCATTATCGTATGGGAGGAACCTGAGTGGGCCACTGGATGTGGTTAAAGAACACTGGGAAGAAGGGAAGGAGGTGAGACATCTTAATGTCATAGAGTACATGACTCAATTATGCAAATGCCTGGTGAGGTATATTAACTTGGCACACCAGAGCTTAGAACAGAAGCAAGTCTTGCAGATAGATATGACCATGACTTGATGACTAAAACATTTCAGAGCGGGGATCAAGTGTTGCTACTCCTTCCCTCCACAGAGAACAAACTACTCATGAAATGGCAGAGCCCCTTCACCATTTTGAGGCAAACAGGAACAGTGAACTATGATTGAGCTTAGCATGCACAGAAAGAGACCTGCCCAGAGAATTTACTATGCAAACCTCCTTAGAAAATGGCGTGAGAAGCCTAATCCCTCCCTTTATATCCATCCTGAAGTTAGGGAGTCAGAGTTGGAGGTTGCCTATAAAAGGCTAGAGCAGTCAGGACCATTGGAGGAGATTCAGATAAACCCTGAATTGGTGCCTCAGCAACAGAAAGATTTGCAGGGGGTTTTACAACAGTTTGCATCTATATTCACAAACATCCTGGGGCAGGCCAAAGGAATTGTGCACATCATAACTGCCACACAAGACAAGCCCATACACCAAAAACCCTACAGACTACCTATGAAGGTGAGGGATGAGGTGATTCAGGAAGTCAAAAAAATTGAGCAGTTAGGTATAATTGTACCCTCAAAGAGTGCATGATCTTCACTCATGGTCATAGTGGACAAGAAAGAGGGTGGGATACGTCTATGCCTAGATTTTAGAAAGCTTAACAACGTCTTACTATTTGATGGCTACCCAATGCCCTGAATAGATGACCTAATTGACAGGCTAGGTGATGCGCAGTATATCTCCACCCTGGACCTTACTAAGGGATATTGGCAAATCCCCTTGTCACCTGATTCAAAAGATAAAACAGCATTTAGCACCCCAGTTGGTTTATACCAGTTTGTCACAATGCCATTTGGACTACATGGGGCCCCTGCCACTTTTCAGCATTTTATAGACCACATTCTAAGACCACACATTGAGTACTGTGTGGCTTATTTGGACGATGTGGTCATATTCAGTCCTGACTAGGAAACCCATGTTAGACACTTGTCCCAGGTATTGCCAGCAATAAAGGAGTCAGGAGTGACCATTAACTCCGAAGAGTGTGCCGTAGCAAAGACCAAGACAAGATACATAGGGTTCATTTAGGAAACGGAAAAGTGAAGCCTGAGGTAGAGAAGGTTACAGCAGTAGCAAACAGCCCAATACCTACCACAAAAAGGCACATGAGATCTTTCCTAGGCATGGCTGGCTATTACCTGAGATTTATTCCTAATTTCTCAGCCATTGCTAGTCCTTTGACTGATCTCACTAAAAAGAAGTGCCCAAATAAGGTTCAGTGGACCCCTATTTGTGATGAGGCATTTAGGAAGATCAAGGCAATTCTATGTACAGCTCCTGTATTGAAAAGCCCTGACTTCAACCAAGTGTTTGAGGTTCAAACTGATGCATCAGAGAATGGCACTGGGGCAGTCTTATCTCAGAAAATAGATGGAGAAGAACATCTGATCACATATATCAGTAGGAAGCTACATGAGAGGGAGAGAAGATATGCTACCATAGAGAAAGAATGCTTAGCTCTGAAGTGGGCTATTGAGTCCCTGAAATATTAATTGTGGGGGGCTGAATTTAAGGTTGCAACTGATCACAACCCCCTCTGCTGGTTGCACCAAACGAGAGAAAAAAATCCCTGTATAATGTGGTGGTACTTGACTCTTCAGCCTTATCGATTTGCGGTGTCCCACAGGGCAGGGATGAAACATATAAATGCTGATTTCATGTCTAGATATGATGCAGGAATTGATGTCAGTAAAATATGACAGACTTTCCCTAAAAGGAGATGAGAAGGTACCGTTAATCTCTGTTGAGAAATGTGTTAATGCCTCAGGGTAAAGAATGATGATATCCACCATGTTTATGATAGAATGTTTATCATTAATAGGGACCCTGAGACAGAGCTTCTGAAGATGGATGGTGGAAGCTCCATCCTTTCCTGGGAAAGGAAGGTGGTAAGCAGTCTGCAACAACTGCTTCCCTTTTAAGGAGGAGGATATGTGACCGGGAGCTCCTGCCACTCTTGAGGACCGACCTTTTCTTAAATCTGTTGCAACAGTTCTTCTATTTCTAAGCCTAATATATCCTTTACTATTTCTAGTCCATAAGGTTGGCCACCTGTGGGCACCCCCTTCTCCCTCCCTTGACTATGCTACAGTGTCCTCTTTAATTTTCATTTTTCCCTCTCAGGTCCTCTTGCAGGGAAGTTATTGTGGTAACCTCCACATGTATGCAAAACAGGTTGTGTTAATTGTTGTTGGATTTAGTATGTAATAGCACTACTATGTCAAAAAATACCTTGATATATATACCTTATGTTTATGAAACCTGTAATGTTGAAAACACCATGGAACTATGTGTTTTTGATAATGGTAAAAAGTACTAGGTGACTATTATAGAAACTAAGCAAGTTGTGTTATTTAAAATGCATGTATATTGTTGTAAATTTAAATAAGAAATGGCATGATTTGCATATATCCCATGATGCATTGCATTAAGGAAGTATGTATGATGTTGTATTTCTTTGAAACTTGATTTCTTGCCAGTGCCCTTTGGGGTAGACCTTCTTTCAGTGATTCTGCATTGAGATTCTTTGTCTATAGCTTGTTTTTTTTTGGTTTTTTTTTCTTTTTGGACCCACTACCCAAGCAAATAGGGCATGCATAGGGGTGGTGGCTACATCTCAACTAGTGAATTGGATCAGAGATCAGTGTCAGTAGGTGCTAGCTAAGTGCAGAGAAAGGACATTCATAGTCTGTTGCTGCAAACTGATGTACTGAAGAAGAGAAGTGCCACTGCAGAAAGTTATTTCTTGCATTTTGAATAAACATCACACAAATACTGTGTGTTGAACCTGAAGTTTGGTGTCTGGTCTATCTGTTATCCCACAACCCCTCCACATGGGTTAAATCAAAACACTTTAGCAAGGCATTTTTCACTTTATCATAGTCCATGCAGTCATCATTTTCCCTTCTAGTACCTTGCCAGTAAACAGTGGCAATAGGTGAGTCACCCATAAAGCTCTGCCCAATTCTAACTGCCCACAGATTCTGTCAAAATATCTTAAAAACAAATCAAGATCATCCTCCACCTGATATCTGGGAAATGTTTTAGAATTAATTTTGGCTTCCTGGGTCAAACCTGTCATGCTATTACTCACAGTATATAATGATGTCTTCTGGCACTGAATCTCCATCTGACTCTCATGCTGAAGCTTCTTCAGCTGCTTTTCATGCTGGTGCTGCTTTTCCCGCTCCTTACTCACCTGGATCTCATGCTGGTGCTCATTCTCTCACTCCTCAGCCTTTTGCCTCTCCTCCTCCTCCTCCTCTTGCCCGTTTCACTAGATCCCATGCTGGCCGTCTTTCTCTCACACCTCAGCCTTTCACTTCTCATCTGCTTCCAGCTACATATTCTGGATATCGACTTCTGCTTTCACCTTAACCGGGGCAACATCCAGATCCAACACTTGTAGCCAGTCGGCTGGAGCATCTGCCCAAGTTACAGACTGGCTCATCTGCATTGTCCCCAGCCGCCATCTCACAACTTTGGCTAGCAGTGACCTCTTTCACATGGCTTTCCTGGTCACTTTTTTTGAGGATCTCTATTATTTCCACCAGTGTTTGGCCCTCTTCAGAGGCCAGTTCTCTTTTTTGGCACAGCTCCTGCAGTTGCAGCAGTGAGGGCCTCTCATATGGCTCAGGCATGTCTTATATCTCTCTACTCTTAACAGAAAAAAACTAGTAGACTATACAGTCACCTTTTGTATATCCTGTTCTTTGACTGGACAGATTTTATACTGAAAAAACTGTTTCGGATCTCATTGCTGCCACCAGTTTGTAGCAAACTGGTGTTTTCCAGACTCAGCTTGTCTGTGTCACCAGCCTTCTTGAACCTTTCAGACTCCTGCAAGGGTAATCAGTAGCTGCCATCACTCAGCATAGAAACACTTGTGGGACCCTTCAAATCCTCTTTGAAAACGTATTTATTTTGTAAAGCCTTCCCCGATTAAGTATTGCCTCTACTTATTTATAGTGTTTTAATGTTGTTGTTTGACTTTTTTACCCTGTACAGCACTAAGAGTCTTTTGGATTGGGTGCTTTATCAATAAATTTTGCCTTGCCCTTGCCTCCAGGTCTTAATCCCTCCAGAGTCACTGCTCAGACAGTACAGTGCTCCTTGCTCAAGGGAAACTGGCCCACCCCTCTATGTCACAGCTGAGAACTACTTACTTTAGAAACAGAATATGGTTATGGTAGCTTTCTCTTCATAGGTGGAAACACAGTTTTGTCAATTATAAATCAGTGATCTGTACCTCAAAGGACTCAGTCACAGAAACATGAAGAATATAATAATATAATGTTTTTAATAGTTCCAGATATTTGCCCAAATAACTTATCATATTACAGTTAGAATATGGGGAACAGAAATAAAAAGAACATTGTTTTGCACAGTAGGTTACACACTGAAAAACCTATCTCTCTCCTTCTTTTCCTCCCTCACTCCGTTTATTTAGCAAGGTAAAATGGCTTACACCTCAAGACACTTTGGTAAATCTGGGCAGACTTGAACCCTTATATGGTAGTTTGTTTGTAGTCCCAAGCATGACTGTTTCAGTCTCTGCCAGACCTTAAGATCCTCCAGCTGCTTCCCATGACATCTCATCTAGCATATCACTCTGACATCATAGATTCAACATTTTTTGTGTCTTGAACTGAATTGGAAAACTGGTCTGATCTGTACTTTTGGAGAAATACATCTTTTTTTGTCACAAGCTCAGAGCCAAACAAGAATGTTCTGGTTTAGCCATGAGTTTCCTGAGATGAAAAGACACTTTCTGAACTCCACCATCAATTGTCCAGGGGTCCTGTCCCAATAATGAACAGATTAGATAGTAAATAGCCATCAGAGCCGCTGGGTCTCCGTAATAAGCATCTTGACCCCCCCCCAAGAATGCCATCTTTGTCCCTTTAGCAGCTACATTCTAACTGATACTCATACAGAACGAACTGAATAAAATAACAAAATATATATAGCGACAGGTATACACAGTAAATTGTTACATTGATAAACAGAGGGTTTCAGTCTCCAGTGCTGTTGGTCCCTCTGCTTTCATTAGCACTAAATACATCAGTGTGTGGATGAGGAATGCACTGTACCAATGCACATTGTCCATGTGGATAAACAGGGGATTTCTGTCTTCAGTGCTGTCAGTCCTTCAGCTTTCTTTAGCACTAAATACATCACAGTGTGTGCAAAGGGCCTGCTGTGTACCTGTTCCACATTGTCTCTGTGGCTAAACAGAGGGTTCCATCTCCATACATACATTAACAGTGTGTGACTGAGGAATGCACTGAACCTTCCCCACACTGTCCCTGAGGATAAACAGAGGGCTTCATTCTCTGGTGCAGTCAGTTTCTCACCTTTTAATACTAAAAAATATATCCTTTTGTGGCGGAAGCCTGCACTGTACCCATCCCACACAGTCATATGAAAATACCAGCAGATAAAGGCCTTATGGTCTACCTAGTCGGGTTGAGCGTGCAGGTCCCCATGGTGTTTACAGAGGGGCTTGCACCCCTCCCTATTTTCCCTGTGACCCCCATTGAATACCCCTTCACCCTCCTTCTACCCCCTCCTCTGTTAGTTTCCCCTTCACCCTGTCTTATCCTATCTTGAAGCTATCCACCATTAGGGAGACCACCTCCTCCAGCAACTCATTCCATTTGGATACCACCATCTCAGTGAAGAAGTGCCTCCTCATCACTCTCCTGAATCTTCCACCTCCCAACACCAGTTTTAGGCTATGCCCCATAGTGGACTTGTTACCACTAAGGTTCAAGAGGCCCTCAGTGCTTACCCTATTCACACCTTTAAGGTACTTGAAGGTCTAGATAATGCCCCCCTCCCTTCTGTCTACAAAAGAGTACATGTTGAGCCCCTTGAGAATGTCTTCATAGGTATTGTCCTGTTGGCCCCAAATCATCTTGGTTGTCCTTCTGTGGACCATTTCCAGCAAATTTACATCCTTTGTAAGCTAAGGGTACCAATACTGCACACTGTACTCTAGGTGCGATCTCTCACTTGATCTGTACAGCAGCCATATGACCTCTACCTTTCTTTTGGCAATTCTCCCCGGGTAATCCCAGTCTCTGTGGATAAATAGATGGCCTCAGTCTCTAGTGCTGTCAGTCCCTCACCTTTCACTATCAGAAAATATTTCAGTTTGTAGGAAAGGCCTGCACTGCACCCATTCCACACTACCCCTGTGGATAAACAGAGGGCTTCAGACTCGGTGCTGTTAGTCCCCCATCTTTCACCAACACTAAATACATTACAGTGTATAGAGTATGCCTGCACTGTACCTGCCAATACTGTCTCGGTGGATAGAGTGTTTCAGTCTCTAGTGTCGTCAGTCACCTTTCATTATTAGTAACTAAAGCAGTTTGTAGAGGAAGCCTGTACTATGTTCATCCTGCACTGTCCCTGTGGATAAACAGAGGGCTTCAGTCTCCAGTGCTGTTCAAGCTGTGTGGAGGGGCCTGCACTGTATCTGTCCCACCCTATCCATGTGGGTAAACAGAAGACCTCAGTCTCTAGTGCTGTCAATCTGTTACCTTTCACTAGCACTAAATATATTAGTGAAGTGTGTGGAGGCCTGCAGCATACCTGTTCACGCTGCCCCTGGTCATCAGCTGAGGGCTTTAGTTTCTAGTGCTCTCTGTTGCTTACCTTTCACCAACACTAAATATATCACAGTGCTTGGAGAAGGCCTGCACTGTACCTGTCCGACACCATGCTAGTGGGCTTCAGTCTCCAATGATGTTAGTCTCTCACTCTTCACTAGCAATTACTATATCTTATTGTGCAGAGCAGGCCTACACTGTACCTGACACAAACTGTCCATGTGGATATATAGAGGGCTTCAGTCTTCAGTGCTGCCAGTCCCTCACCTTTCAACAGCACTAACTCCATCTGTGTAGCGAACCTCAAACCATTCCTAGCCACAAGAAGGTTTCAGCTTGAAGTACCATTGATCCATATCATTTTAACAACACTAAATTTACCAGTCAGCATTTATTTATTAAATTATTTTATTTATGTATTTTTAAAACATTGCAATGGTGGTAACAGTTTACTAGTTTCCCAGAATGCCCTGGTATGATCCCAGGAACAATTACAATGTAACTAAATAATACATCATTTGAATTCAGAAAACATGCATAGTCTACCCTTCACACTTACAAATCATACATCTGTGCTTCAGAGAAACACTTACAAGGTCTGTGAGATCATTTTAGGTTAATAAATTGGATAAGCATGATTACTTTATTAAAATAAATACACACAGTGTAGAAAATAAGTCATAAGAAATAACTCTGTCTGTTTCCATCAATCTCATGGATGCATTCTGAACTGACCTCACCAAACAATGTCCCTCCCTGCCCACACTAATATGATTCACTACAAACATCTTAGAGGGGCACACATACAGTAACCATCTCAGAGGGACACACACACAGAGTACGCATCTCAGAGGGGCTCACACAGTAAACATCTCAGGGGACACACACACAGTAAACATCTCGGAGGGGCTCACATGGTAAACATCTCAGAGGAGCACACACACAATAAACATCTCAGAGGGAGACACACACACACAGTAAACATCTCAGAGGGGCATACACACAATACGCATGTCAGAGGGGCTAACACAGTAAATATCCCAGAGGGGCACACACACAGTATGCATCTCACAGGAGCACACGCACACAGTAAACATCTCAGAGGGGCTCACACAGTAAATATCCCAGAGGAACACACACAGTATGCATCTCAGAGGGGCTCACACAGTAAACATCTCAGAGGAGCACACACAGTAAACATCTCAGAGGGGCTCACACAGTAAACATGTCAGAGGGACACACAGTACGCATCTCAGAGGAGCACACACACAGTAAACATCTCAGAGGGACACATACACAGCTCACATCTCAGGGGGCTCACACAGTAAACATCAGAGAGGAACACACAGTGTGTATCTCAGGGGGCTCACACAGTAAACATCAGAGGGGAACACACACAGTACACATTTCAGAGGAGCACACAGAAAGCAAACATCTCAGAGGCGCACACACGCTATACATCTCAGAGGGGCTCACACAGTAAACATTTCAGAGGGGCACACACACTCTGCAAAGAAAAACATTCATACAATAAACTAGTTTGTAGCAGCTGTATTTGTTAGTAATTAAAACATCTCATAATATAATTCAATAGAAGTGAAGTTTATCACATCACTCATAGCTGAATAGTGTTCCCTGAGGCAATCCCTTGGAATATGCAAGGCCTTTCTGGAGCTACAGTATGCAGAGTTGCAAGCGACGTGAGCATAGGAATTGAGTTAGATTAAGACCAAATGATCCAAGCTGGGGGGTGGGGTTGTTTTATGACATGGGCATATACGGAACAAAAACAGAGCAAAATGTAAGATTTTCTTTTTATGAACCACTTTTGCACACATCATGGGAGTGTTCCTATGAGATAGGATTACCAGTACAGAAGTAATTGGTTAGAAGTCTAGAAGCCCCCATCCCCACTCATGGGTCACTCTCTTTCATTTGGGGTCATTGTCTCAGTCTTGATCATTCACTGATACACAAAGGAATAATTTTACCTTGGAGAAACCAGCTAGTAGTCCTCCAAATGGGTTGCCCTATCTTACTGGAAGATATTGTCTTACTCTAAGTCATTCACTGATACACAAATGGTTAACTTTACATTAGAGAAACCAACTAGAAGTACCCCAGATGGGCTGCTAACCTCACTGGAGGTCATCAACTCACTCTCGGTCATTCACTGATACACAAACAGTTACTTTTACATTGGAGAAAACAGCCAGAAGTCCCCCAAATGGTTTTGCCATCTCACTCGAGGTCATTGTCCCAATCTCAGTCATTCACTGATACACAAAGGGCTAGGACTGTATTGAGTTATTGGATGCAGTTCCTTATCATTCCACAGCAGGGCATCATCTCTTTCTGGGTTACTCAATGGCTTATAGGGGGTTAAGACTGTTTTGGAGTCATGGACTGGCTGGAAGTTCCTCACCCCTTAACTGTGAAGTTCTGTCTCTCTGGTGGTTGCAGTCTCACTTTTAGTTATTCACTGGAACACAGAGGGTTAGGTTGTACTGGAGTCATTGGCTGGCAGTTCTTCGCCATTTCACAGTGGAGCACCCTCTCTCTGGGGGTTGCAGTCTCACTCTTAGTTATTCACTGGAACACAGGGGGTTAAGGTTGTACTGGAGTCACTAGCTGGCAGTTCTTCATAATGTCACAGAGGGGGTGCCCTTGTTCTGGGGATTACAGTGTAACTCTCTTATCCACTTCCACTCAAGGAGTTAAGGTCATAGTGGAGTCATTGGCTAGCAGTTTTTCACAATTTCACAGTGGGGTGCCCATTCTTTGGGGGTTGCAGTTTCACTCTCTGTTATTCACTTATACTCAGGTGGGGGGATTAATTGGCTGGCAGTTTCTCACCATTTAACAGTGGGGTACCCTCTCTCTGGGGGTTGCCATCTCACTCTCAGCTATTCACTAACACACAGGGGTTAAGGCTGTATTGGAGTAATTGGTAATAGTTATTCACTGGTACAAAGGGACTAACGTTCTATTGGAGTCATCTGCTTGCAGTTCTTCATCATTTCACTGCGGGGCACCCTCTCTCTGTGGGTTGCAGCAAAACTCTTTACTTTACTTTCACAAGGGGGTTAAGGTTCTACTGAAGTCATTGCTTGCAGTTTTTCATAATTTCATAGTGGAGCACCCTGTCTCTGGAGGTTGCAGTATCACTCTCTCTTATTCACTTGCACTCAGGGGTTTAAAAGGACTTACTCAACTTTTTGTGCTGAGGCATGACTTAACGTTTTTGGTAGGTCATATCAGTGATAGACCATTTCTGCTATTTTAAACCTTTTATTTTCAGCCTTTATTTATGTGAAAGGGATCATAGTTTGACAACAACAAGACAGCCAGATATTACCTTTCACTTCCCGATTGATTTCCTTGTCTCTGCACTATGACATGCAGCAAGGGACAGTGTGGGGGTGCACCCCATTGAAATGAATGGGACTTGATTTTCATTTCTATTTAATACCTTATGATGGCAAGCTGGAAATTAATGAAGGTTAATACTTGATTAACAAGGGCTTTGTTAGTCGAGCAGTGGCCTTCATTAATCTCCAACTCACCATCATAAGGTATTAAATAGGAATGAAAATCAAGTCCCATTCATTTCAATGGGGCGTGTTCCTGAGCTCTGCCTTGCTACACATCATAATGTGCCTGAGCACAGGTGTGTGAAATCAATTGGGAAGTGGAAGGGATCTGATGGCCACCTTGTTGGGGCCAAACTAAGATCCCTTCCACATAAATAAAGGCTGAAAATAAAAGTTTTAAAGTTGCAGAAACAGGTTATCGCCAACCTAAAGTATCATATCATACTCAGATGATCTTCCTCTAGGGAACCCAGAAAGAGATGAAGTCTCCCGCCACCAGGCCAGGATGGAAACAGCCGGTATTCTGTCCTGGAGAGAGAGAAACAGGAGCAAAGGAACTCTGAGTCTAAGGGGGATGGAGGGTGGCATGGCATGGGCTGATGAACGAGATTCTCTTGAAGGTCTACTGTTACAGTAATTTCTTATGTGCCTGTACTATCTGTGTTGAGGATATCTCTTTCATCAGGCCACATGTATGGAATGAGTTCCAAGCAGTACTCCCACAGAAACAGCCTGGATGGCTGGAGGCTATAGGCCTAAGAAAGGAGGCCTTGAAGCACAGCCAGGCCAAAGTCTGCCCTTCTTCTAGAGGCAATGTCCACGTTCCAGTGCGTAGTGAAAGTGTGGACAGTACTCCAAGTTGCAGCAGCACAAATTTCTGCAGCACAAACATTCCTGAAACAGTGGACATGCCTCTAGTTGAATGACCATGAACAACTCCAGGAAGTTCCTTGCCATACTTCCTATAACAGAAAGTGATACAGTTGGCCAGTCATCTAGATAGGCACTGTTCAGAATCTGGTACGCCCTCTTTCCCAGAGATGAAGGAAACAAAAGCTGTAAGGACTTCCTGCAGTCCTTCATGCGATGAACATAATATCTGAGTATTCTATGTACACCTAGAGTACGAAGCAAGGCTTCCCCTGGATTGGCATGCTCAGGAAAATAAACTGGTAGGTTGATAGTTTGATTCAATGTTAACTCTGATACTTTCTTAGGAAGAAACTTAGAGTTGATCCACAAAGATACCCTGTCTTTATGGAAAATCAAATAAGGAGGCTCGCACATAAGAGCCTGAAGCTTGGAAATCCTTTGAGCGGAAGAAATAGCAACTAAAAGCACTTTGCAAGAAAGGAAGCACAAGCCACATGCAGTGGCTGTCTCAAAAGAAGCCAAAGTTAGTTTCTCCAGCACAAAATTCAGCTCCCAAGCCGGGAGTGGATTGTGGATAGGGGACTTCAGGTGCAAGATGCCTCTCAAGAACATACAGGACACCTCTAACTGAGCCACCGTACGGCTGTCAATTGGCACATGGATAGGTGAAATAGCAGCCAAGTGCACTTTGATAGAAGATTATTGCAGTTCTGCATCTGACAAGGACACTAAATACTCCAGAACTTGATTCACTGGACAAATGAAGGGATCCAAGTGATGGGAAGTGGCCCAGAAAGCAAAGTACTTCCACTTAATTGAATAAGTGGCTATGGTGGAGGGTTTTATCACATCCACCAGGACATCAGCCACCTTTTGGGACACGCCATATCTCCTGATAGCTATCTCTTCAGGAGCCAAGCATGGAGATGGAGTGACCAGGGTTCTCTGTTCCCGTGATAGTAAGGACTTACATAAGGGCAGGGGTACGGGGGATCCATAATCAGCTGCTGCAGTAAGAGGAACCAGATCTGGCAAGGCCAAAAGTGAACCACTAGAACTAGAGTAACTCCCTCCATCTGGAGCTTTATCAGCACCCTCTGAATCAGGGGAAAGGGGAGAAAAGCATAAAGGAATCTCCCTTTCCAAGAGAGCGAGACAACGCATCTCACCAGAAAACTCCAGGCCCTGGAATGAGCAAACAGAGAAGTGGCAGTTTTGCATTGAGTGGGGATGCAAAAAGGTCCAGCTCTGGATGACCCCACCAGTTGAACAGATCTTCAACCACCAAGGTCAGCAGCTACCACTCGTGCATTCTGGACTGCGACCTGCTTAGCTTGTCTGCCAGGAAATTGTGGACACCTGGAACATGGATGGCCAACAGCTCTAGGCCAGTAGAGCCCAGTAGCAAACCCTCATTGCTTCCCTGCACAGGGGATAAGAATTAGTCCCCCCCCTTGCTTGTTTATGTAGTGTATTACATTGATGTTGTCCATTTGTACCAGCAGATGCCCCATGGATAAGTGGTTCTGGAAGGTTTGCAGAGCATTCAGAATGGCCCTCATCTCTAGAATGTTTATGTGGAGGGAAGTCTCCACTCTGGCCCATGTTCCTTGTATCTGATGAGGCCACAGATGTGCTTCCCAGCCCGTCCCTGAAGCGTCTGTGGTGAGAATTTGCTCAGGGAAGGGATGACAAAGGGAATCCCTTTCAACAAATTGTTGCATTCCATTCACTACTGTAGCACCTTTGGGACAGACAAAGTTGCTAGAACTTGTTGTAGATCATCGGTGCACTGATCCCACTGGACTTTTAATGTGCATTGAGAGATCCTCATGTGTAGCCTGGCCAAGGACACCATGACAATGGCTGCTGCCATCAGGCCCAACAGTCTCAGGAATGTCCTGGCTTTGACATACCTGCTGTTGTAAAGCAGCCGGGCCTGTGCCATGAGGTGCCTCGCACTGTCCTGAGGCAGGAAGGCTAAGCATTGAGCAGTGTCCAGTACTACCCCTGTGTACTGCAGATGCTGACAAGTGGTCGAGACTTGACTTGGGCAGATTGAGTGTGATCCCTAGGGCATTGAACAGCTGTCTGGTACATGCTAGGGTGTGAGACAGTCACTCCTGGGACTGAGCTTTGAGTAACCAGTCATCTAGATAGGGGAAGACATGCAGTCCCTCTCTCCTGAGAGCCACTACCACAACTGCCTAGCATTTACTAATTACCCATGGTGCAGATGAAAATCCAAAGGGTAATACCCATAGTGTTCCCACTGAAACAGGAATCTGAGATACTTCCTGTGGGGTGGACAAACTTTGATATGCATGTAAGCATCCTGCATGTCCAGGGAGCATATCCAGTCCCCTTTTTGGAGGAGGGGCAGCAGGCCTTGCAGAGTGACCATCCTGAACTTCTTGTCCTCAATATAGAAGTTCAGTTCCCTCAGATCCAAAATGGGCCTTAAGTTCCCTGTGGATTTGGGGACTAGGAAAAAATGAGAATAGAACCCACTGTTCCTTTATTCCTAGGGAACTGTTCTATGGCCCTCTTGTGCAGCAGGGCACGTACTTCCTCTAGTAGCACTGGTATGTGGTCTGGAGGCTAAGTAAAGGAAAATGGTGGAAGGTCTGGAAGCAACTGCAGAAATTCTAGAGTGTGGCTCTGTTCAATTAACTGCAGGACCCAAGCACTTGTTGTAGCCTATCTCCACTGTTCCAGGTGGAGGGCGAGGCGACCCCCTACCACCACCTCTGGATTTTGTACTGGAGGGTGGGGGTCTAATAAGGAGTCATGCTGAAGCAGATCCCGAGGTTGCAGCCACACATTCTCTAGAGCCTTTAGAGTTGTGGAGGAGGCTGGGGCTGGCAAAGCTGCTCTGCTTTTCCTCTGTTGTCTGGCCCCTGACCTAGGTCTATTGGAAGCCCTGCAAAAGGGTACCCTCTGCCTACTTTTTGGTTGTGTGTGGTAGAGAGAATGGACTGACCTTAGAGTCCTTCCTGAGGCTTGCAGGTCAGAGAAAATATCCTTCACATCTGCCCCAAAGAGCATGTAATCTCTGAAAGGGGTGTTCAGAATGGATTGCTGGACATCACTAGCAAATCCTGACACCCTCAACAGAGAATGACTCCCTTAAGCAGATGCTTCAGCCGTCCAGTTTTCTTGACTCTTTATCTGGAAGGAGAGAACTAAGATGTTTAGGCACCTTAGACCTATCATGGGCTGCCTTTATCATGGCCTAATCAACTTCAGGTTGGCCTGCGAAAAAGGGTTTTCCTGAATGGGCCTAGTACAGCTTGTCTGCCTTTCTGGGCATGGCAGGGATCAAGCTTGGTCTGTGCCAACAGCCAGGGTGGCATCCTCTAGTGCAGCCAATAGAGGATGAATAATTAGAGGTGGAGAATCTGGTAGATCTAGAAACTCTACTAAGTATCTCCTAGTGATGTCTGCTCCTCAGCATCAGATTCCACTGCAGTTTGGAGCAGCTCCATCACAGAGATAAAGGAGGGGGCTGTGGAGTATACAATGTAGAGTGCTCACTCCTGGTGGAAGTGGTGGAGCCAGATCTGTTAGGTAGGCTCTTATCCATATCTTCCTCATCATTATCTTCCTCTTGTAAGATGAGGTCAGGGTTGTATTTCTGATGCTCTTCGATGGGCTCTAATAGCTGCAAGGAAGCAAGAACGTTGATGCCCCAGAATGTGTAGGGCACATCGATGGAGCAGGCATCATTGTGGGGGCTGGTCTGAGAGGCCTTGCCATCGTTGTCATCCCTGGAGTAGAGGAGGAGGTATGAGGTGCTGTATTATCTCCACAAAGGAGGAGAGCACCATCTGAATGTCAGTGGTGGCCTGTACAGCAAGGGCACCTTGCAGCATCAATGGGGGTGGCTGGAGCCCCGACTTTGATGGGCCATCGTCGGCCATAGTAGATATAATGGAACTCACTGCCAGCTGACCTTGAAGGTATTGAGGTCTGAGCTGCAGGACTTGCAACATCAATGGGGCCAGCCCCAACATCGACAACCCTTTGCTAGTCATGGGAGGTCTGGCAGAACTCACTGCCAGAGCCGACCATGTCAGTTCTGAGGTCTGAGCAACAGGAGGCATCGCTGCAGAAGTGGACAAGGATGCTGCAGTGGTCAGTGCCAAGTGTAGCCACAATCAAGAGCATACAGGGGATTTATCCTTACTCCACTCTCTCTCTCTCTCCCAGTGTTTGTGCTTCCCTGAAGACTTCTCTCAGGCCTTGGAGGACTGAGATCCCAGAGGAGTGGTCAGGCAACGTGGTGGAGCTCATCCCGTAAAGCTCTATTTCTCCATTCTGGCTACCAGCTGCTCAAGAAGAAAAGTATGCAGGGCTTGTTGATGGTGTCACTGGGTAGCTTGATTAAACTTCAGGCAGATTTTGCAGGACTTAATACTTTGGGCCTCTCCAAGACAGCACACACACAGGCATCATGATCATCGCTGGAATGAATTTTTCCACCTCACTCACAGTAACGGAATAGTCTAGTGGCATTTTTCATTGACATGCACGATGACAGCAATTACTTTAATATAAAGTGATGCCCTACTAGGGGTGCAAAAAAAGAATAAAACTTAGAAAATCAAAGATTGTGCAGTCAACTGCAGCAGCGGCTTCTCCATGGAGTCCAGCAGGTATGGCTGACGGTGGGAAAAGAACTGAAGAGGGTGACATGGGTGGCCCTTAGAAGACTGGCAGCAAAAACGTTTCCATGTGGTCCTGGCACCTGTTGGCTATAGTTCCATAGATGTGGCCTGATGAAAGAGATATCCTTGAAGAAGATCTGTGTAGTGCCCTCTGTCACTCACTGGTGTTGCTTTCTCCAGCTCTTTAATGATACTGTACATGAAAGGTTACGATTGTATTAGAGTTATTGGCCAGCCATTCTTCATCCATCTACAGTGCGGCATCCTCTCTCTGGGGGTCACTGTCTCACTTTTGGTTACTCACTGGCATGTGGGGGGATGAAGACTGTATTGGAGTCACTGACTGGCAGTTCAATTTGACTGTAAGGCATCCTATCTCACTGTGATCATTGTCTCACTCTTGCTATTCACTGGCATACAGGAGGTAAAGAGCCGACTTGGTGGAGTTGTTGGCTGAGAGTGTATCACTTTTCTCTGTGGGGCACCCTCTCTGGCTTGAAGTGGCTGTTTCACACTCTTTTACTAACTGGCACACTGGAGGTTAAAGGGGAACAGTCATCACAAAGGGCCCCATACTCAACTGCAGTGATGGTCCGAAGGGGCACTTTGTGTGCAAATCATTTTGGTTTATTTTCTGTTTACTGTATTACAGTTCTTCTGTTACTACAAATCCTAGAATCCCCTACAACTGGTATTTTTTGTAACAGAAGATGTCAGCCTGCAAGAAAGCAAAATTAGTCTGATACAATGTGTTATACTATAGAAAACAGAAAGCAAACCAAAATGTTTTTGTACACAAAATGTACGTTGGGACCAGCTCCACACTTGAGTGTGGGACCCTCTGTTATGACTGTTCCCTGTTAAGACTGTAGTCACTATGGGCTGACAGTTTCCCAACTGTGTACTGTGGGGTATCCTCCCTCATTGTGGGTGCTTTCCACTCTTGGTTAATGGTAAAGAATGTGTACTTGAGTAATTTACAGGAAATTCCTCACATCTCGCTAGTCAGGCTGTTGTGGTCACTGTCTCACTCTGTTACTCACTGGCAGACATAGGGTTAAGACTTCACCATTTTGGAGCTATTGGCTTGCAGCTCCTCACCCTTTCCTTGTGGGGCTACCTTTCTTGCTCATGGTCACTGTCTTTCTTGCTTGCTCACTTTATTATTATTATTGTTGTATTTCTTTTTCCTTCATTCCCCTGTCTTGATGACAATCCCCTAGACCCGTCATAACCCATCTCATGCACTTATGAGTTAACCATCACTGACACAGAGCCATATTTTTCAGGTGGTCTGCCACGTAGGGTCAAGCAGTGCCTGCAGGGAATGCCAAACAAGCAGGTGCTGTTTCCTCCATTTTCTCCCTGGGGCATCCGTGTGTGATGCACCAGCGTGCTGTGTCCACACATGCTCCTCCATGTCTGCTGGCCCTGCCAAAGCTGCCACCCGACCTCTGCCAGGTAGCAGGCAAGTGGCATGACTCAGAGACCTCCCTCCCTGAGGGAGGAGAACCATTTTAGGATGCCCAGTCCTCCCTCAATCAGCTGACCCCTGAGCGACCCTGGTCCATTCCCAAACCTGGGTCACTGGCATGGCAGACGGTAAGGTGTTCAGCACCCTCACCCTCCACACCGCTGGGCATGCTTCTCTCGGTTTTTCACTTGCACACAAAAGGTTAAGACAGTATTAGAGTTATTCAACACTCCCCTTTGTTGTACCCTCTCCTGCTCGGGGTCATAGGCTCTTGGGATTTATGACTGACACAGAGAGAATTAACCCTTTGAGAACTGAATATGTGTGAACGTATATAGATTCTGGATGTATATATACGTCCACAGTCTTCTAAATTAAAATTGTGCTAGAGTTGCTGGCTGACAGTTCATCAATCCTCCTATGCTACACTCTCTCTCACTGAGGGTCTATGTCTCACTCCTGGTTATGTACTGGCATATAGATGGTTAAGACTGTTTTGGAGTCATTAGCTGGCAGTTTCTCACTCTTTCACAGTGAGGAGTCCTCTCTCGCTGGGGTCATTATCTCATTGTTGGTTATTCACTGGCACAAAGGTAGTTAGGAATGGGTTGGACCTGTTCGTTGGCAGTTCCGCACTGCTCCATTGTGGGGCACCTTCTTTCGCTGGGGTTGCTGTCGGACTCTCAAGGATTCATTGACTTCCTTTTTGCTGACATTTGCTGTCGACTCCTGTTTTAAAATATAGAATACACTTTTATTATTTTATTTAGTGGAACAGAGTCAGAGAAAAATAAAATATGTACAGTAGGCAAGAGGACTGAACAGATGACAGACACACTGAAAGAAAAATCAGTAAAGGCTCAAGATACTCAAACAGCTCAAAGCCCCATAGAGCTGTCTTCCTTTTTAGTGTGCATTTAAAGTCATTCCGTTTTATTGACATGCCTTGTACCATCACACAGGGTATACTGCTTGTTAAGAAGAAAGTCCCTCTGCTCCAGACTTGGCCTGGAGGTCTGCATAGTGTATATTTAGTTCTCACTGGCTCTGCTGATACACTACCATAAAGCTCAACTCCTCTGTGTTTTAAGATCTGTCCGAGTCTGAATGTCTGTCTGCTGAACTACCCCCGAGAGAGTATTTAGTAAGGTGAACAATTTCATGTACTTTGTCACTGTTCATACATGACAAAAAATATGAATACAAATGAAATGGGCTACAACCCCTGATACCCCTCAGATAAGCATTTTGTGAGCCTCTTGTGAGTGAGGACTTCTCAATGGTTTATCTGCTCCCATGGTTAAATTAAAAAAAAAAAAAAACACAAATGGTGGAAAAGAACAGTTATGTACTAACTGTAACAGTAGGTCTTCGAGAAAATCTTCTCCATTAGGCCACACCTTTGGAACTTATAGCCATCAGGCACTAGGAACACACAGAAACCTTTGCTATCCAGGAGCCAGCCATGATAATGTCCTACATCTGCTTCCATTTAAATGTGGGTGGCCCCATCACTCCTCAGTTCTGCACCAATTAGACTAGAGGACCTTCAACCATGGGAACCAGGAGATAAGACCAGCATCAGGCATACAAGGAGAGGCATAGAGCTGGATACGACACAGGGCTTAGGTACAGGCACAATACCTGATGTAACCCTCACTGAAACAGAAGGGGACAGAGGGAGGGAGGGGCGGCATGGCCTAATGGAGGAGATTCTCTCAAAAATCTACTGTCATGGTACATAGGAAACTGTTCTATCTTCTTTGAGGATATATCCACCATTAGGCCACACCTTTAGAATGACGGAATATTACCCAAGCAGCCCCAAATAAAAACTGAGAGGTGGTTACCATCTGATACATCTCCAGGACAACCGCCCTTGCAATACACCAAGTCCAGATCCAGCACCTCTACGAGAGACTATGTCCATACTGCAATGTTTAGGGAAGGTGTGCACAGTGCTCCATGTGGCTGCAGCACAAACGTCATCAGCAGAAACATTTCTGAAACAAGCAACAGAAGTGCCCATTTCCCTGGTAGAGTGACCACAAACAACAACAGAAAGTTCCTTGCCATACCTCCTATAACAGGGCATAATACAATGTGCAAGCCGTTTGGACAGGCATTGTTCAAATACAGGAGCACCCTCTTTCCCAGGGACAAGCAAAACAAAAAGCTGAGAGGACTTTCTGCAGTCCTTGGTGAGATTGACATAGTATCTGAGTATTCTGTATACATACAAAATAGAAATGTAGAAATAGACAGCAGATAAAGACTGCTTGGCCCACCTAGTCTGTCCATTTTGCCTACCTACTGTAATACTGCAGACCTACTTGGTCACCGACTTTACCCTCCCTTTCCTAACAAATATGGTTCCCTTATGCCTATACCATGTGTTTTTGAATCCTGTTATAGTTTCTGTCCCGACAACCTCCACTCGGAAGCTGTTCCATACACCCACCACTCTTTCTGTGAAGAAGTACTTCCTCACATTCCCCCTGAATTTACTCCCCTCCAACTTCATAGCATAACCCCTTGTTCTTAAGCATCTTTTTTTCTGAAAAATACTACCTACTTGAACTCTATTTGGTTCTAAGCAATAACATCACAGACAAAAACATCGTGGCACAATGCGCTGCAACCAAAATACCGAGAGTAAATAAAAAAGTTGGTAAAAACACAGACAACAAAAATCCTGACACACCACTAAAACAAAACAAAACAAGCATTTGTCAATGCCAAATGTCTCGCAGGCATTGGTCTTGGTAGTGCAGGAGTTAGAGATGCATAATAGGAATGGCAGTGAAGTACTGAACTGTCGCCAACCCCACCCACACCCTGTGGAGACTGACAGGCATCGGGGTGTTCCTTTGGGTCATCAGCTATAACGCTCATGCCATTTTACCTCACACTACCCTGTAGACACTAAGTGTTGTGGTGTGCTTTGGGATCTTTGGGCCTTATACTTACCCCATTCCATAAGGAAATATGCTGAAATGGGTGCAGTATAGGAGAATGAGGTGAACTTTAGGGTCAAGCACTCCAAGGCACACCTCGATGCCTGTCACTGGCTGTAGGGTGTGGGTGGGG
Source organism: Neoceratodus forsteri (assembly GCA_016271365.2). Taxonomy (NCBI): domain Eukaryota; kingdom Metazoa; phylum Chordata; order Ceratodontiformes; family Ceratodontidae; genus Neoceratodus; species Neoceratodus forsteri. The sequence goes on from JADMNL010000022.1 coordinate 75,954,294, forward strand.
TTGGAATGGCGTGAGCATTACAGCCAATGATCCCAAGTCACACCCCTGACGTCTGTCAGTCTCTACAGGGTGGGGTGTTACAGTTGGAAACCCTAACACCATAGGCGTTTGTTGGTATTTTCACTCCAAATATTCAACATGGGCTTTTTGTGACCCCACCTCATGAAGAGCGGCACTATCAGTTTGTTAGCCAAAAGGTGGTTTTGCACAGCGACTATGCCACTTGGTGCCACAGGCATGAAAACACATTTTGGGCAGGTTGTCAAAAATGACAACTGTATTATTCATGATTAGGTGTGAAAAAATGGCAACGTTGAAAATCTGGAGTGCAAATATGAAAAATTGGTGAAGTCATGAGCATGCATAGAAACTGCACATGTATGTAACCCATTTATTTTTGGGATTTGTTTTACCACATTTTCAACACAGGCATTTTGGGACCTCCCTTTATGAACAGTGGCACTGTGATTTTGTTAATCTGTCCCAAAAGTTGATTTCCCACAGTGACCATACCATTGTGCGCCACAGGTGTGAAAACACATTTTGAGCAGGATATGAAAAATGACAGCTGTACTGATCATAAGGAGGTGTGAAAAATGCCAGTGTTGAAAATCTGGCATGAAAATATTGCAAATTTGAGCAGTTATAAGGGTGCGTGGAAACTGTGCAACACATGCTTGTAACAGTCATTTTATGGACTTTCATCACCAAATTTTCAACATAGGCATTTTAGGACCTCTGCTCATGAACAATGTCATACTAACATACTATTTGCCAGCAGATTAAGCCTTACGGTCTATCGAGTCTGCTCGAACCTTAATTCTTAGTTGGGTGCCGAGACCCTCCCATCCCTTGTGCTCCAGAAACCCCTATCATCCATCCCCACCCCCCCGGGACAGGCCATCATCATGTCACTGCCATTTTCTTAATCGGTCCCTAAAACTGATTTTCCACAGCGACCGTGCTATTCTGCGCCGGAAGTGCAAAAACGCACTTCGACCAGGATTTGTGAAATGACAGCTATACCGTTCATAAGGAGGTGTGGAAAAATACCAATGTTGAAAATCTGGAGTGAAAACATTACAAATTCATGAAGTTACGAGCATGCATGGAAACTGCGCAATGCACACTTGTAAAACAGTTATTTTTTGGATTTTTTTCACCAAATTTGCAATATAGGCTTTTTGAGAGCCCACACATCATGAACAGTGGCACTGTCATTTCATTAATCGGTCCCAAAAGGTGATTCCGCACAGTGATCGCGAAATTACCTTTCAGGACTGAATAATGCCATGACAGTGGCTGAATTCATGAGGAGGGGTCCCAATAATCCCATGTTGAAAATGTGGTGCCAAAATTCCCAAAAATGCCAGAGATACATACCAAAGTTGAAAAAACCTATTTACGCCATTATACAGCTTACCGGTATTTCTTCAGTTCGCGGTCAGCTTTGAAGAGTGCAGACGTGTTCCCAGTCCATCGAAGATCGTTGTGCGGGGCTCCGAAGGTAAGTATGGGGTGTGGGGGGGTGTGGGGAGGCAGGGTACGCAGAGGGTTGGTGCAGGTTGGGGAGCGGGCAGGAGAGACCACGAGGGACCGTTTTCTTGTTTTACGGGGGGGAAAAAAAAAGATGAGGGTCAGTTTTCTTTTTTTGCAGGTGTTATTTGGTACACTGGGGTGGGCTCCCAGTGTGCCACCTGCATAACAGGGAGGGGACCCCCGTCGGCACAGAAACAGGTGGGGGGCTTGCATGATGCCGAGAGGGATTGGGCACCCCCTCAGAACACAGCACAAACTGGGGTTTGGGAACATTATGCTGACAGGGAGTGGGCTCCCCTGTTGGCAAATTGAACTGGGCAGGGGGGATTGGGCCCCCGTTGGCAAAGAAAGACTGTTGGGGGGTGCATGATATTGAGGGGGATTGGGCACCTCCTCAGTACACAATTGGAATGGGAGAGGGGGTCATTATGCTGACAGGGAATGGACTCCCCCATCAGCAAATGAAGTGGGTCAGGGCATGCCGACAGGAGGATTGGGAACCCCTGAAGTTAGCATTGTGTGTGGTGGCAGTCAGTGCTGCCATGTTTATTGGAAAACTGCACCAGTAAAGGCATGCTGGGAGGCATTTTATTGTGCCGCTGCGTGACGTGCTTGGCTCTCATTGCAGCGGAACTTTTGTTAGATGTGGCGGCCACTTTACGTATTGCTGGTGTCAGCGCTTGCATGCTGGCTTACAGGAGAATGAGGGACACACCTACTAATGTGTGCCCTGCATTCGCCCACAGTTACCGCACCTCCAAACCTGCTACTACTACTATTACTACTGCAATATGTTGGCTGGTGTGCAAGCGTGAGCCAACATAAAAACAACAAGAGCTTTTTTATGGTGGGGCTCTGCCCCACCCCCCCGGAATAAAAATAATCGACTCTGAGGGGGTGTGGACCACAAGGAAGGGGAGAAACTCGGGAGGGGGGAAATGTCTTTAAAAAAAAACCCACTAAGATTCAGTTCTGGGAGACAGGAAACCAAATCCTGGTCACCAGGTCTCCTCCACTCCAGGAGTGAGTGCCCTAGCCACTCCACCACAGTAGTGGCTCAGCCAGGCACCACAACTCCTGCTCCCTTATCCCTCCCCCTCTATAGCTTTCCCTTCCCCTCCCACACATACAGCGACAGAGGTAAGTGTAACTTCACAATGATGCAATACCCCTTTCACTGTAAAAGCCCTCGACATTCTTAGCCGCGATATTATTGTGGCAAAGTTTTTAAAATGATATTATCAGCGGATACCCTCTATTTATACCCATAAGGTATTTGAAAGTTTCTATCATATCCCCCCTCTCCCTCCCTCCTTTCATCCAGGGTCTACATATTGAGGTCCTTCAGCCTCTCCTCATAGGACTTGTGATGAAGGCACTGCACCATTTTAGTTGCCCTCCACTGGACCACCTCTGCTCTGTCTAAGTCCTTCCAGAGGTGTGGTCTCCAGAATGGGACACAGTACTCCAGGTGATGTCTCATCAATGATTTATACAGCAGCATTACAACCTCCCTCTTTCTGCTGATAATACCCCTTCCTATGCATCCCTAGCATCCCACTAGCTCTCCCAACTGCCTTGTCACACTGCTTGGCCACCTTTAGGTTGTCACATATAATTACCGCCAGGTCTTTTTCCTGCTTGGTGGTCATCAGTACCACTTCCCCCATCATGCACTCCATCTCTGGGTTTCTGTGCCTCTGGTGCATGACTTTGCACTTCTTCACACTGAATCTTAGTTGCCACACTTTTGACCAGTTCTCAAGCTTTCTTAAATCTCTATTCATTTTTCCCACCCCCTGCCTTTGTGTCTACCCTATTGCAGATCTTTGTGTCATCTGCAAAGAGGCATACCTTTCCTTCTAGTCCCTCTGCAATGTCACTAATAAAGAGATTAAAGAGGGCTGGTCCCAGTGCAGATCCTTGTGGCACCCCACTGGTCGCCCTCCTTTCCTTATGAACTCAGTTTACTATCACCATCTTTCGCCTATCCCCCAACCAATTTCTTACCAGTTTACCACCTTCTGACCCACTCCCAGGCTGTCCAGCTTGTTGACAAGTCTCCTATGTGGAACAGTGTTGAAGGCCTTACTGAAATCTAAGTAGGCCACACCCATGGCTCCACCCTAATCTATGTCCCTGGTCACCCAGTCAAGGAAATCCATCAGAACTGTTTGACATGATCTCCCTGTTGTGAATCCATGCTGCTTTGGGTCCTATAAATCACTGGATTGAAGATATTCCATAATCCTTTCCTTTAGTAGTGATTCCATTAACTTCCCCACCACCAAAGTCAGGCTGACTGACCTTTAATATCTAGCCTCCTCCCTGCTACCACTTTAGTGAAGTAGGACTACATGTGCCCTCCTCCAGTCCTCTGGAACCACTCCTATGTCCAGTGAGTGGTTGAACAAGACTGTCAGAGGTGCAGCCAGCACCTCTCTGAGCTACTTCAGTATCCTTGGATGTGTCCAGTCTTGCCCCATTGCCTTGTACACTATCCAATTTGCAAGTTCCTGTAGGAGTCTTTCTTCTAGGACTTGCTCATCTCCCTTCCTTTGATGCTCGTGTCCCTTATATGTGGTCCCTCACCTTCCCCATCCACTATGAACACTAAGTAAAAATACTTGTTCAGGAAGTCTTTTTCTGCTTCTCCTTCCACACACTCCCCCTCCCCTTAATCTTACAGTCATTCTTGCCTTTCTCCTTTTGCTTACATACAAAATGTCTTGTCCCCTTCCTTCACTGCCTGGACTGTTTTCTCCTCCGTTTTGTGCCTTTGCACTTCAGACTACTTTCCCTGCCTCCCTCTGCTTATCCTGATACACCTCCCTATCCTCCTCTCTCTGTGTCTCTTTATACCTCCTGAATGCTAACAGTTTTGCCCTTACCTTTCTAGCCATCTTATTTGAGAACCACTTTTGCCAACTTGCCTGATGCATACGTTTGTTGCCCTCACTATGCCCCTTTTAGTTTCACCCACTGTTCCTCCACTCTACCTAAATCCTCTCCCCCTGCTAGAGTATCTCTGAGGCAGTCCCCCATCTTTGTAAAGTCATCCTTCCTCAAGTCCAGGACCCTCGCCTTTGTACAGTTCAAATCTGCTACAGTTCTTATATTGAACCACACCATACAGTGATCACTGGTCCCCAGGTGGCCACCCACCGTGACATCTGCAACACTGTCCCCACTGGTGAGTACAAGGTCCAATATTGCTTCCTTATGAGTGGGCTGTCCTATTAGTTGCCTGAGGAATGCCCTCTGCAGGGAGTCCAGGATGTTCCTGCTCCTAGCTGAAGTTGCAGCTGGGATGCTCCAAACTATATCTGGCAGACTGAAGTCCCTCACCAGCAGCACTTCCCCCTTATTTGCCATCTTTTGGATGTCTTCCACCAGAACCTTATCTATCTCTGTCTCTCTCTCTCTCTCTCTCTCTCTCTCCCCACTGTGCTAGAGATCTGTAGGTCATGCCAGTGCGGATAGCTGCTCCATTCTCTGTCTCTAGGGTGACCCACAATACCTACGCCCCTCCCTGTATTCCCAGTATCTCTGTTGCTTTAATGCTATACCTCATGTAGAGAGTCACTCCTCCCACTTTCTTACCCATCCTGTCCTTCCTGAACAGAGTATAGCTTGGTATGGTTATATCCAAGTCATGGTTCTCATTGCACCATGACTCGGTAATGGCGACAATGTCTAGGTCAGCCTCTGCCATCATGGCCACTAGATCCGGAATCTTATTTCCCAGATTTCTAACATTCGCAAACATAGCCTTTGAAATTCTGTTGCCACTCTTCCTGTCAACCTCCTTTTACCCTTTTGCCTACCCTCCTTATTCCCTCTGCCTTCATTCCCTTCCCTCTTCATTTCTACCATGCTGTCTTTCTTGTTTTTTTTAGTACCCTTGGGGATTTCCCTCCCTTAGGGACTTCCCTACTGACTACTTCAGCTTGCGTATGTGTGTGTGGGGGGGCAGTTTATGTCACCCTGCTTTCTTCCACCACCACCCTCAGCTAGTTTAAATATTCATTAATGTAGCATTTAAACCATTCATTGAGGACTGTGGTTCCCCTCGTGGATGGATTGCATGCCATCCCCCTCATATAAGTAGGGTTACCACCTTTTAAGAAGCCCAAAGTGGGACATTTCTTACTGAAACATGATTTGTTGCAGGACAGTACATAACCTTGACCAGTGCAACAGACTTGTTTTCTCTATATAATCAGAATTAAGGCTAAGTATTGTAGTTTCTTGGTTGCTTCTATTGTTTCATCTAATTTTAATGTCTTTTAGTTAAGGTACTATAGTTTTCTACAAGATTTAGTGGAAAGGTAGAAAATGTTTTCTCCACTGAAAAGTCAGGACATGTAGTATTTTTCATGTCTTTTTGCAGGACACAGCTGCCCAAATCAGGACTGTCCTGCAAAACTCAGGACAGGTGGTAACCCTACGTATAAGCCCTTATACTGCCAGGTGTGACTCCAGTCCTTAATGTAGCCAAAACCCTCCTCTCTGCATCACTTCTTCAGCCATAAGTTGAAGCTCCTATTACCTTATCCACCCCCCACCTCGTCATAGACAGGCAACACCAAGAAAAGGCCACTGAGTGTGCTACCTGTCTAAGACCCTCTTCTCCAACTCCCTGAACTCCTCCTGTACTGTACTATTCTAACCTCACCACTAGCCAGGTCATTAGTCCCCAGGTGGACAATGACATCCAGTGCTCCTTCCTGTCCTACTGCCCTAGCGAACTCCAGGATCTGCTTCCCATCCCTCCAAGGCATGGTGCCACATAAGCACCTAACCTCCCTCTTGTCCTCCCTTCCTGTCCCTAAATCTATCCCCTTCACAATGGAATCCCCAAGCAGGAGTTTCTTCCTCCTTCCCTCGTGTCCTCTGCCACTCTCCTTGGGGTTTCCACTACTGAGGACCCCAACATCCTCCCTGGTCACTACAGCAGTTGCCTCCATAGGACAGTCCCTCCCCACAAAAGTGGCATAGGAACTGTGCAGTGGTACCATCTGGGGGATGTACCTCTGATCCTCCACCCTCACCCTTTCCAAGCCCAGCCATCCCTCCTCCTAGGTAACCTTTGAGACAGCAGCAGCAGACTTGGCAGTCCCTGGGTGGCAGAGGCCACCTGAATCTTAGCCAACTCAGCCTAGAGCTGAGTAACCTTCCCCAACAGCCCAGAGTGGTACACACAGATGGGACAGCACTGCAGTCTCCAGAAAGTTTCCCTGAAAACTGCTGCCCCACAGCCACTGTACTGAATCACTCCCAGCATAACTATTTTCTACCCTGCCTATTTTTGTTTTGCTTTCAAGAACCCTATTTAACCCCTACCCTAGATAGGGTGTTTCACTCAATCCCATATTATGCTTACCTTATACTTTCTGTCCTCCCTTCCCCAAACCCAATAAGAACAAGCTTACAATATTGTGAGTAACTACACAATGCAACTACACTAATACAACATTATTTAAATACCCCAATTATATAAGAAGCAACACAACAGGATTTAAACATACCCTAGATAATAATCAACAATATAATAGGTTTTAAGCACGCCCTAAATAGTTGTTTTTTATGTTTGCTTGCACGCATGTGCAAGAAACATAGTGCCATCATCAGAGTTTTTGTAGGTGTGGCACCCATCTTCCAATGCAATCAGTGTGTTTGCAGGCATAGCCACAGTTTGCCAATGAATGCTGCTGCTGTCTATGACAGCAGTTGAAAATGCAGTGCCATACAGTTGAAAGGCAGAGCTCCGCTTCAGTGAGCAGCGAGAAGCTACTGCCTGTGCATGCGCCCCCCCCCACACACACACACATGCACATATTGCATGCTAATGCGCTCCCCCTCCACACACTGTATGGCCGATGGGGGTGCTCAATCCTCCATCAACTCCAATGTCCCCCCCAACAGACAACTGGATGCCACGCAGGGAGCCCACCCCAACGTGACAACAGTCCGTATGGCCGACGGGGGTGCCCAATCCCCCATTGGCTCAACTGCCCCCCCGCCCCAAACAGCCGTCCAGCTGCCATGCTGGGACCCCACCCCAGTGTGGCACAAGTCCCACGCTATCCAAGAAAAAAAGAAACCTGAAAGAGAAAACCTTCCTTTGCTGACTGTCTTGACCCCCACTCCCCCCACCTGCGCCCACCCTCTGTGCACCCTGCCTCCCCACACCACCCTCACCCCATACTTACCTCCAGAGTCCAGCACAATGATCTTCGGTGGACCGGGAACAAGTCTGCAGTCTTCAAAGCCGACCATGAACTGAGGAAATGCTGGTAAGCTGTATAATGTAATAAATAGGGTTTTTTTCAACTTTGATGCATATCTCAGGCATTTTGGGGAATTTTTTAACCAAATTTTCAACATGGGGTTTTTGGGACCCCACCTCATGAATTCTGTTGCTAGCCTTGCTTGTAGAGCAGAAAGCAGCTAACTAAAAGAAGCTACATTTTCTTATTAAACATTTATATCTCAGCAGGAGTCAGTGTCTGTTGAGATTAAGTAGACCGATACTTTGTTAGAAGTAGAAGGTGTCTTATTTAGGGTTAAAAAAAAGAAAAAGTGAGTGTGTGTTCTGTGCTGGGAAGGGTACTGTATCAGCTGACTTTGCTTAACCAGTAGGAGGAGAGAGAGCTTAATTGGGGGTGTGGCTTAGACACTATAAAAACAGGTGACTCAAATTACAACTTCCTGTTACTAGCCTTGCTTGTACAGCAGAGAGCAGCTAACTAAAAGAAGCTATATTTTCTTATTAATTTAACACTTATATCTCAGCAGGAGTCAGTGTCTGTTGAGATTAAGTAGACAGATACTTTATTAGAAGTAGAAGGGGTCTTATTTAGGGTTAAAAAAGAAAGAAAAGAAAGAAAGTCAGTATGTGTTTTGTGCTGGGAAGGGTACTGTATCAGCTGACTTTGCTTAACCAGTAGGAGGAGAGAGAGAGAGAGCTTAATTGGGGGGGGGTGGCTTAGACACTATAAAAGCAGGTGACTCAAATTACAACTTTCTATTGCTAGCCTTGCTTGTAGAGCAAAGAACAGCTAACTAAAAGAAGCTACATTTTCTTATTAATTTAACACTTATATCTCAGCAGGAGTCAGTGTCTGTTGAGATTAAGTAGACAGATACTTTATTAGAAGTAGAAGGGGACTTATTTAGGGTTAAAAAAAGAAAGAAAAGAAAGAAAGTCAGTGTGTGTTCTGTGCTGGGAAGGGTACTGTATCAGCTGACTTTGCTTAACCAGTAGGAGGAGAGAGAGATTAATTGGGTGTGGCTTAAACACTATAAAAGCAGGTGACTCAAATTACAACTTCCTGTTGCTAGCCTTGCTTGTAGAGCAGAAAGCAGCTAACTAAAAGAAGCTACATTTTCTTATTAATTTAACACTTATATCTCAACAGGAGTCAGTGTCTGTTGAGATTAAGTAGACAGATACTTTATTAGAAATAGAAGGGGTCTTATTTAGGGTTAAAAAAAAAAGAAAGAAAAGAAAGAAAGTCAGTGTGTGTTCTGTGCTGGGAAGGGTACAGTATCAGCTGACTTTACTTAACCAGTAGGAAGAGAGAGAGCTTAATTGGGGGTGTGACTTAGACACTATAAAAGCAGGTGACTCAAATTACAACTTCCTGTTACTAGCCTTGCTTGTAGAGCAGAAAGCAGCTAACTAAAAGAAGCTACATTTTCTTATTAATTTAACACTTTTATCTCAGCAGGAGTCAGTGTCTGTTGAGATTAAGTAGACAGACACTTTATTAGAAGTAGAAGGGATCTTATTTAGGGTTAAAAAAAGAAAGAAAAGAAAGAAAGTCAGTGTGTGTTCTGTGCTGGGAAGGGTACTGTATCAGCTGACTTTGCTAAACCAGTAGGAGGAGAGAGAGAGAGAGAGAGCTTAATTGGGGGTGTGGCTTAGACACTATAAGAGCAGGTGACTCATATTACAACTTCTTTTTGCTAGCCTTTTTTCTTACTAATTGCCCTCCATCCCACCCTAAGCCAGTTCTACTTTTATAGCCACTGGATTTGACTGTCAACAGGAACTTTCTGTTTGGCAGTAGAAAGGGAAGGATCATAGAGAAACATTGGTTTTGTCAACCCTAAAGGAAAAAAGTAGCTCACTCTCCCCCCCCCAGCTGCTGGTGGTCTGACATTGAGCAAGAAAGGAGGCTACTGAAGAAGAGAGGAAGTTGCTGTCCCAGAACAGGAAGGGTGAGAGTTGTAAGGAGAGGAGAGGAGAGGAGAGGTGAGAGTAAGCATACAGAGAAACAGGAGAAGGGCCACACAATAAGACATGATAGGAGTGGTGCAGTGCAATGGCTGTGGGGCAGCAGTGTTCCAGGAGACATTCTGGATGCTGTGATGCTGCCCCATTTGCAGGCACCTCTCTGGTCTGAGAGAGGAGGTTGCCCGTCTCCAGGTTGACCTGGCTAGGATTCATGAAACCTCCTCCCCCACCCAGGGACCACCAGGGCCAATGCCACTACCTCAGAGGTTGCCAAGAAAGAGGAGAGGCTGGACCAGGGTGGGCTCAGGGAGGGAGAGGGTGGTGGAACAGAGTTGCATCCCTCCAGCTGTACCTCTCCACAATTCATTCGCTCTTCTGGTCGATAGTGGTTCCTCTATGGAGGCACCTGCAGTGGAGACCAAGGAGGATGCTGGGAACCTTCACAAAGAAGACCCACAGGAGGGGTGGGAGGGACCCCACAGGGAAGGAAACAACTCCTGGTGGGGACTCAATCATTAGGGGGGTAGAAATGGGGGAGGAAGGGGAGAGGGAGGTAAGGTTCCTTCCTGGCGCCAAGGCTTGGAGGGACAGGAAGCGAATCTTCAGGATCGTGGGAGGAGCTGCACAAGGGAGGGAGTTGGATGTCATTGTCCACCTAGGGACAAATGACCAGGCTAGGAATGGGATCAGAGCAGTGCAAGAGGAGTTTGTAGAGTTGGGGAGGAGCCTTACACAAGTAATGCATACAGTAACCTTCTCGGAGGTGCTGCCTGTCTATGGCAAGGGTGATGCTAGGGCACTCCTCACCAGAGAATTCAATGAGTGGTTGAAAAACTGGTGTGGAGCTCAGGTTTTGGCTTCATTGGGGTCTGGGAGCCATTTGAAGGGATGCAGACCTATACTGGTGCGGTGGTCTGCATCTGTCCGGGGAACCAGGATCCTCAGGAGAGGTTTAAATGCTTCATTGGCAAGCATTTAAACTAGTCAAGGGGAGTCACTGAAAGGAGCAGGGAAATCCCAGCCTCCCCCCACAAAACATGGTAGTTAGTGAGGTAAACACCAAGGTAGAGAAGTTATTAGGGAGCAGGACAGAGGTAAATGCAAAAAAAGGCAAAGGCAGTAAGGACAGGAATGGAGCTAAAAGGGGTAAGGCTATCAAAAAGTGGAGGGTGATGAGTACCAATGCCCACAGTCTGTGTAATAAGCTCCCTGAACTAGTGGCCTTGATGGAAGAGGGTTGCCAGGATACTGTGGCAGTCACAGAAACATGGTACACAGAGAACCATGACTGGGATGTCAACATACCAGGATACACAATCTACAGGAGGGACAGGGAGGGTAAAAGAGGAGGAGGAGGAGTAGCTCTCTATGTAAAGGAAGGGATCAAAGCAACAAAACTAAAGAGTAAACAGGAAGCAGATGAAGCACTCTGGGTCACCCTGGAGACAGGAAATGGCACCACAATCCGCATGGGGGTTGTATACAGACCCCCCTCTCAGGGGGTGGGAATGGACAAGGAAATGATAGGTTTCCTTAGAATGGCAGAAAAAGGGGAGATATTGTTGACGGGGACCTGAATATGCCAGATGTTAACTGGAGCACCTTTGCTGCAGGCACATCCAAGAGCAGGGTCATTCTTGATGCCCCATAGGGGCATGCCTCAGACAGCTAGTATTGGAACCCACTCGGAGGGAGCAATCTAGACCTGGTACTCTCAAATGGAGACGGAGAAGAATCTCAGATTTAGAAGTGGGTAGCCATCTGGGAACAAGCGACCACCAAACAGTGTGGTTCACGATAAACACAGCAATACAATCAAGCCATACAAAAGCAAGAGTATTGGACTTTAGGAGGGCTGACTTTGGGAAAATGAGAGAGTGCACCAGAAAAGCACTAGCAAACAGGCAAGAAGGAGGGATGAAGGAACAATGGGGAGTAATCAAAACAGCCATCAGAGAGACAACAAGCCTTTGTGTAAAGCAAATCAATAAAACACAATGAGGAAAAAAAACGCTGTGGTTCTCAAAAGAGGTGGCAGCGAAGGTTAAGGAGAAAAGGATAGCATTCAGGAAATATAAGGAAACACAGAAGGAGCAGGACCGAGAACTTTATCAGTTAAAGCAGAAAGAGGCTGGGAAGGCAGTCAGAATAGCAAAGACCCAAACCGAGGAAAGGATAGCCAATTCTGTTAAGAAGGGGGATAAGACCTTTTATAGATACATTAGGAAGTGAAGAAAGACCAAAGGAGGGATACTGAGGCTTAATAAAGGGGAGGTAATGTGGGTAGAGGGTGACAGTGAAAAAGCAGGGATACTGAACGAATATTTCTGCTCAGTATTCACAAAGGAAGAGGAAGGGGAGGTACCTAAACCAAACAAGAGAAATACTCTGAAGACAGAGGTCGATAACAGTCCATTTACAGAAGAAAGGGTTCTAAAAGAACTAAGGGTAGAACTAGTGACACCGCTGACTACTCTCTAACAAATCATGGGAGGATGGGGTGGTACCTGAGGACTGGAGGAGGGCAGATGCGATTCCTCTTCACAAAAGTGGGAGCAGGATAGAGGCAGGAAAATACAGACCAGTTAGTTTGACCTCAGTGGTAGGGAAAATGATGGAATCACTTCTGAAGGAAAGAATTGTTCAGTACCTAGAGGCCAGTGGGGCACAGGACCCAAGGCAGCATGGGTTCACGATGGGAAGGTAGTGTCAGACGAGTCTAATAGACTTCTTTGACTGGGTGACCAAAGTAGTAGAGCAGGGAGGGGCTGTGGACATGGCCTACCTAGATTTTAGCAAGGCATTTGATACAGTCCCACACAAAAAATTAATACACAAGTTAGCCAGCCTTGGAGTGGGTCCAAAGGTGGTAGTCTGGATAAAAAAATGGCTAGACAGCAGGACGCAAAGGGTAGTAGTAAATGGAGTACACAGTGAAGAAAGGAGGGTTACTAGCGGGGTACCACAGGGTTCAGTACTGTGACCGGTCCTTTTTAATGTCTTTATATGTGACATTGCAGAGGAACTGGAAGGAAAAGCATGTCTCTGCAGAGGACACAAAGATCTGCAACAGGGTTGATACATAAGATGGAGTGGAAAGGATGAGAAGGGATTTGGCAAGGTTGGAGGAATGGTCAAATGTATGGCAGCTCAGATTCAATGCAAAGAAGTGTAAGGTAATGCACATGGGAAACAAAAACCCAGGGGAACAGTACACAATGAGGGGAGAGATACTGACAACAGTAAAAATGGAAAGGGACCTGGGGGTAATTATATCAGATGACCCAAAAAGGTGGGCAAGCAATGTGAGAAGGCAGTAAGGAAGGCTTGGGGGATACTGGGATGCATAGGGAGAGGCATCAATAGTAGAAAACAGGAAGTTGTTATCCCTCTGTACAGACAGTTGGTGAGACCCCATCTGGAGTACTGTGTGCAGTTCTGGAGACCCCATCTCCGCAAAGACATAGACAGAGTGGAGGCTGTCCAGAGGAGGGCAACCAAAATGGTGCAGGGTCTGCACCAGAAGACATACGAAGAAAGACTAAAGGAGCTTAATATGTACACCCTTGAGGAAAGAAGGTAGAGAGGGGGGACATGATAGAAACTTTCAAGTACCTCAAGGGAATCAACAAAGTCCAAGAGGGTAGCATCTTTCAGCAAAAGAGAAGTGCAAGAACAAGGGGGCACAATTTGAAGATAGAGGGGGGACGGCTCAGAGGTAATGTGAGGAAGTATTTTTTCACAGAGATGGTTGTGGATGCATGGAACAGCCTCCCTGAGGAGGTCATAGAGTCAAGAACAGTGGGGGAATTCAAGAATGCATGGGACAGACATAAGGCAGTCCTGGTGGGGGGTAGGAGGAAGTAAGCTGTTGGTTAACTAGGATCTGCAGCTTATCTATTAGGTAGGAAAATGGGCAGACTAGGTGGGCCAAGCGGTCCTTATCTGCCATCAAATTCTATGTTTCTATGTTCTGTCACTGTCATTTTGTTAATCGGCCCCAAAAACGTGATTTTGTGGTCACTGCGCGGAACCATCTTTTGGGACCGATTTACGAAATGACAGCGTCACAGTTCATGAGGTAGGCCCCCCAAAACCCTATGTTAAACATTTGGTGAAAAAAATTCCCAAAAATGACTGTTTTACGAGCATGCATTGCGCTCTTCCCACGCACACTCGTACGTTTGCAAATTTTCATTCCAGATTTTCAACATTGCCATTTTACCACACCTCCTTATGAGCAGTACAGCTGTCATTTTTCAAACCATGGCCGAAATGTGTTTTCGCACTTCAGCGCAGAAATGCGTGGTCACTGTAGGAAATCACTGTTTGAGACAGATTAAGAAAATCACAGTGACTCTGTTCATGAGCAGAGGTGTTACATTAGCTATGTTAAAAATTTGGTGAAAAAAGTCCATAAAATGACTGTGTTACGAGCGACCATTGAGCAGTTTCACGCACCCTAGTAAGTTCATGTATTTCTAATATTTTTAGTTCAGATTTTCACCACTGGCATTTTTCCACACTTCCTTATGAACAGTACAGCTGTCAATTTTCACACCATGGCTGAAATGTGTTTTCGCAATTCAGCACAGAAAATCGTGGTCGCTGTGGGAAATCACTGTTTGGGACAGATTAAGAAAATCACAGTGACACTGTTCATGAGCGGAGGTTCCAAAATGCCTGTGTTGACAATCTGCTGTAAAAAATCCCCAAACTAATTGCATTATGGGTGTGCATTGCGCAGTTTCTACACACGCTCGTGATTTCACCATTTTTTAAAATATTTTCACTGCGGATTTTCAACATTGCCATTTTTTGCACCTCCCCATGAACAGTACAGCTGTCGTTTTTCACATCCTGTTCGAAATGTATTTTCACACCTGTGGTGCTGAATGGTGTAGTCGCTGTGCAAAATCAGCTTTTGGCTAACGAACTGATATTGCCACTGTTCATAAAGTGGGGGTCACAAAAAACCCATGTTGAAACTTTGGAGTGAAAATGCCAATGAACACCTGAGACATTAGGGTTTCCGACCATAATGCCCCACCCTGTAGAGATTGACAGGCATCAGGGGTGTGACTTGGGATTCTCGCCTGTAATGCTCATACCACTCCACACCCTGCAGCTAGAGAGAGGCATTGAAGTGTGCCTTGGACTCTTCACCCCCAAAGTTCACCCCATTCTCCTATACAGCACCCATCTCACCATATTTCCTGATGGAATAAGGTGAGCATAAGGGCCAAAGACCCCAAGGCACACCGTGACACTTGTCGGTGTCTACAGGGTAGGGTGTGGTGAAATGGCATGTCTGTTATGCCTGACCACCCAAAAGCACACCCCAATGCCTGTCAGTCTCTGCAGGGTGGCGGCGGGGTTGGCTTCAGTTCAATACTTCACTGCCATTCCTATTATGCAGCTCTGTAATTCCTACCCTACCAATGCCAATGCCAGCAAGCAAACATTTGGCATTGACAAATGCTTGTTTTTTTCTGCAGCTCTCCCTTCTTTTCAGCAGTAGTAAATTTATGGTTTACCTTAGTCTGGCCTGAACAACAACCCACCCACTGTTGCTACCCCCCTCTTCCCTTTTGTTCTGTCCCACACAAGAGTATCTAGGGACACCCTAGTTAAGGTTATGCCGCAGTTCAGATGTCTTACTGGCTAGTGAATGTTCAGTTTACCTTTGAACCAACCTGAACACACTAACCCTTCCTCAGTCCATACTCTGCAGCTTCCTCTCCCTCCTTCCTTCCTTCCCTTCCATTGTCTCTAGTGCTGTGCAGAATTTTCAAATTCCAGCAGAATGAAATTTCGCAGAATTTTTAAAATTCAGCTAAAATTTCACTAAACTTTACCAGAAATGGAATGGCTGAATTCCACAGCAGAAAAATGTGGAATGAGGTTTTCCACAACATTTCCATGGAATTTTGTTCTGCATATCTCAATATTTTCCATGGGAATGGGTGTGGAATGATTATCAACAGAATATCATTCTGTGGATCACAGCAGGTGGAATTCTGCAGAAGAACTCCGTGAAATACCAATGGAAATTCTGCTGGTGGAATGGTCATTCCGCACTAATTTTTCCGGCTGAATTCCGCATTCTGCACAGCACTAATTGTTTCCCCACGACAGTATAAAAAGTATTTAAACATAAATTAAAACACAAATAAAACAGTATGGAGAGTATAAACAGAGCTTGTGACTTAGATTAATCTGTCCCTTGTGTTTGATTTATCCAGTTCATCCTCCTTCGCTGTTTCAGTCCCCTCTCTTTCCTTCTCTCTTTCCTTTTTATGTTGCTTGCACGCATGTGCAAGAAACATAGCGCCATCATCCGAGTTTTCGGAGGTGTGACAGCCCTTTTCCAATTCAGTCAGTGTGTTTGCAGGCATGGCCGCAGTTCTCCAATCACTGCTGGAGCTGTCTATGACAGCAGTCTAAAATGCAGTGGCGTACAGTTGAAAGGGGGAGCTACGCTTCAGTGAGCAGCGAAAAGATATTGCCTGCTCATGCGCACTCCCCCTACACATACACACGCACGCATACTGCGTGCTCGGCCCCCCACACACACTGTATAGCCGATGGGGGGTGCCCAATCCCTATTGGCTATGCTGCGCTCCCCAAAAACTGAGTTGCATGCCACGCTGGAGTTGCCCATCCCAGCGTGGCAACTATGGCTGTCGCCCGGCGGGGTGCCCAATCTCCGTCGGCTCCACTGTCCCAAAAGTAGATGCAATGCTGGGAGCCCACCCCAGCATGGTAACAGATGCTATCACCGATGGGGTGCCAAATCCACCATCGGCTCCACGGCACCCCCAAACAGCGTCCCTGTGCCACGCTCAACGTCCTGCCGTCCTCCTGTTTTTTAAAACCTGCAACACAAAACGGTCCTTCGCTGTCTGGGCCCCCACCGCACCCACCCACTGCGCACCCTTGCCTCCCCCACACCCCTCACCCTATAATTACCTTTTGTACCGGGCGATGATCTTCGTGGACCAGAAACACGTCTGCACTCTTCAAAGCCGACCACGAACTGAGGAAATGCCGGTAAGCTGTATAATGTAATAAATAGGGTTTTTTCAACTTTGCTGCATATCTCAGGCAGTTTTTGTAATTTTTAAACCAAATTTTCAACATGGGGTTTTTGGGACCCCTTCTCATGAATGCTCTCACCGTCTTTGCGTTAATTGGGCCCGAAGGGTGATTTCACAGTCACTGTGTGAAGTCACCTTTTGGCACTGATTAACGAAACAACACTGCCAGTGTTTATAAGGTGGGCTCTCAAAAAGCCTATGTTGAAAATTTGGTAGAAAAATTCCTTAAAATGACTGTTTTACAAGCGTGCGTTGCGCATTTCCTATGCACACTCATTAGTTCGCGAATTTTCAATATTTTCACTCCAGATTTTCAACATCATCATTTTACCACACCTCCTTATGAGCAGTATAGCTGTCATTTTTCACATCTTGCCCAAAATGTGTTTCCACCCATGTAGCGTATAATGGCTTAGGTCGATATGTGAAATCACCGTATGGGACACATTAAGAAAATCACAGTGGTACTGTTCATAAGCAGAGGTCTTAAAATGGCTATGTTGAAAATCTGGTCACAAACTTCCTAGAAATGACTGTTTCACGAGCGTGCGTTGCGCAGTTCCTACGCACGCTCGTAAGTTTGCAAATTTTCAATATTTGCACTCCACTGACTTCCAAATACCTACACAGCACATACAAGCAAGCAACATTCGGCATTGACAAATGCTCGTTTTCTCTGTAGTGCAGGAATTAAAAGCAGATAGAGCAGACTGCCTGGCTGATTACCGACTGACTCTGGCAGACTCAAGACTTACAAATGTCCTTAGCGGGTATGTCTAAAGTATGGAGTAGTGCCTCACCCTGATTGGCATGCTCAGGTAAACTGGAAGGTGTATCACTTCATTCCATGTAAATTCAGATGCCACCTTTGGTAGAAACTTAAGATTTGTACACAAAGAAACTCTTTGTGGAAAATCAAATAAAGAGACTCACACATATTAGAGCCTGAAGCTCTGAAATCCATTGGGCAGAAGTCACTGCAACTAAAAATAACATTTTCTATGATTGGAAACATGAGCCATAGCTCACAGCTGGCTCAAAAGGAGCCAACATTAGTTTCTCAAGCACACAATTCAAGTCCCAAGGTGGGAATGGATTGTGGATAGGAGGTTTCATATGAAGAATGTCTTTCAGAAAAGTATGGGACACCTCTAATTGGGCAATTGTATAGCCATCAGCAGAGGCATGGAAAGCTGATATAGTGGCCAAATGCACCTTAAGTGAGGAATACAAGAGCAATAAGACATGAGACGGTGTGCATTGTACTGAAATAACCACATACCCGGGGGTGTAGTTAGGCACGAGTCCGCATACCAAGTGCCTTCAGGCCCTTGAACTGCAGGTATCTCAGCATAATGTACACTCCTGGAGTGTCTTATTGTGCTTATAATAAGACCCTTTATTTTTAAAAGCAGCTTTTTTTATTTGGAAACACGTTTAAATATGTAAAAATGTAAATGAATATGTGTATTTAACATAAAATCTTCCACCTACTGGTGCTAGAATTTATTTATTTATTTATTGAAAGTATCAGAATTACAAACTTTTGAGTCAGAGACTCCTTTACAAAGGCTACATGTCACAAGAACAGAAGGTACAGTGATGAGGTGCGACTACATAATCACAAGCAGCAAAAGTCAATACAGGGGCAATTTCCAGTAAAAATATACAGGACAAAGTACGATGAAATACAATATCGCCCATGGAAACTGTGAATTAGGCTAGAGGATTGGTATACAGAGGCAAGAAAACAATTAATAGCATATATTAAAAGGTGGAATATAATGGCTGATAACCATAGCAAGAACAAATATAAGTGCAATAATTAAAAACAAAACATGGTACCCTAAATAAATATCTTATCTTAGTGGAGACAGTTACATAGAGGGATACATTAGTAAGCAGGGATTACAAGCAGTGGCGGGGGGGACTGAGAGCAGCCGAGAGGGAGGCAAAGGCAAAGGAAGCAGGTGAGACAGGGAAAAGGGGGGCACGGGCAGAGGAGGGAGTTGGGGGGGAGAGGGAGGTAATTAGAGGGAAGCAACCAATATTGGCCTTGTCATAGTAGATTAACAAAATCAGGGAGGAGAGACAAGGTTGAGGGGGGAAGGAGGGGAGGCTAGGAACAGTCACATCTGCATTTAGCAAGGAGATGCTGTAAGAGTGAAAGTTTGAAAGGGCCTAGTTTATGTACAGATGAGACTTCAGTAGGTAGTAGTAGCCCTCTGTCCCATGGAAGTCCTGCAGAATGGGATTAGGAAAGCAGCTTTAGAAGAGCTTCTGGTAGCCCATGGGGTAGTGGCAGGACTTATGAGATGCTGGGTTCCTGGTGGGGAGAGACCACAGAATATCTTTTTGGCTAACAAGTAACTAGTAGGTAAGCCTTCCCTGAAGGTTTAACCACTGTGCTTGTTCATACAGGTCGCAGGTATGAGTGAATCTATGTCCACCAACCACTAGGTGACAGGCTTTGTTCAGTGCAATTTTAATGCATCTCAATGCAGTAACCCCTGCAGAGCCATTGATAACTAAGCCATAGTCAACTACGGACAGGACCGAACCGGTAACAGCCAGGTGGAGGGCATCAGGTGTCATGGACTTCCTCTGCCTGCAGAGTAGACCAATCCTAATCTGTACCCCCTTGCATACAAGATTAATATGTTCATGAAATGACAGTGTGGATTCAAGGGTGATGCCAAGGTATTTGAAACTGTTCACTTGTTCCAAGGGTTGTTGCTGACTATTGAGAATGCAAAGTGGCTGGCTTTTGTATTTGTTATGTGTACTGGCAAACAGCATAACCTTAGTTTTTTTTATAATTTAGAAGGAGTTTATGACTTAAGAACCAGGATTCAGACTCAAAAAAGAACCTATGGAGATTGCCTTCTAAGGGGGAGGGTTCAGGGTGACAAGAAAAGATGACTGCTTCATACTCATAAAGTAACAACTGCCCAGAGCAGGCAAGGGGGAGGGTATTAAGAAAGAGACTGAACAGGAGAGGGACAAGTACTGAGCCTTGGGGAACCCCTATGCAAACTGGCAAACTGGAGGAGTGAGTGTCATTTATTTTTACCCGCTGAGACCTTCCGCATAGGTAGTTTGAGAACCCTGTGGTCACATCTTGTGAGAGCCCTAGGAATGGAAGGGAGTCAATGAAGTCATGGTTTATGGTATAGAAAGCTTTTGTTAGTTCTATGTACACAGACCCAGCTAAGTGGCCATGGTTGAGGGCTTTACATATGAAATCCGTATATTCCAAAAGGGCAGTTGCGGTACTATGGCCCTTCCAGAACCCATGTTGCTGACGACATAGGAGGCTATGTTTGGAGAGATATTCTGAGAGTTTATCAGATACAATCCTTTCAAGGGCTTTAGAGATAGGGGAAGGATAGAGATGGGTTGGTAGTTGCTATGGGAGGTTCTATCGCCACCCTTAAGAATAGGTGTGATAGTTGCCATTTTCCATTGTGAGGGGAATTGACCAAGGCAGAGGAAGAGATTTAAAATTTTTTTGAGGGGAAGGAGGACGAAATCCGGGGAGAGTTGCAACAATTTCAGGTCCAGTGAATCACCACTGAATCTGAACTTCCCCAAGACCCGGGTTAGGTACTTTTTTGCCTCTTTGGGGGTAACAAACCTAAATCAGAAAGGGGGAACTGGAGGCATTATTGAAGAAGTCAGGAGGAAGAATCCCAGAAAGATCAGAGAATGCCTTGTTAAATGTATCAGCGATGAGCTATGGGTCCTGAGTAGGGACACCATTGATATTGGGGGGGGGAGGTTGGGTTTGCCAGTAAGATCCTTTAAGTTGTCCCAAAGCTTCCTCCCATTGCCCCACTTGGTAGAGAGGGAAGTTTGGAAATGGGCCGCTTTGGCACAGCAAATTTCTCGAGTACATTCATTTGTGGCAGCTCTCACCCACTGCCAGAGCCTTATGCCATAGATTATCCTGGGATGGTCATAAGAGTCAGAAGTGACAGGGTGATCCATGTCTTTGATAATACGCGTGGTGAAAGGGGCAAAGATGTCACAGGTGGAGTTTATTTATTTTGACTGGGTAAGTGCACTAGACAAATCCTGCCTATTTTCAGGCACGACCCGGGGGAGGGGGATACAGATGAATGCCAACTGACCTTGAACCAGATTAAGCTGTTGGCGGTATTTTTAGTGAATGAGGGAAATTTGGCCAGGACACCGGGGAAATTCCCCTACTCTGCCTGAGGGGGGCTTTTGCCGTCCGCTGCAGAGGTTCAGTCTCTGCTAGACTGAACATGGAGGAGGAGGTGGTGGAGTGCTGTGTGTCTGCGGAGTTGTCCGCTGTTACTGAGGATGTTTTGGGTGTGCTACCTAGCTCTGCCTGCATTACTCATCTCGATGAAGTGGCTTCTGTGACTTTTCCTGTTAATCTGGAGGTTTCTTCCGTGCTGTCTGAAAAGTCGGAAGGTGTTTGCTTACCTCTATGTCCTGTGGATGATACGATGGTTCGTCCTGCGCTTTCTCCTGTTGTGGCTTCGGTCGAGCTGGAGGCGTCTCTTCCCCTCGCTTCTTCCTCGCCTCTGCCTGTCTCTGCCCCGGAAGAAGTCATGAGTCCTGTGGTGGGTAGTCCGGCGATAGTATCTCCTCCAGCTGCTCCTGTTCTGCATTCGCTCACGGAACTCTCCCGCTCCGGTGTGGTGGCTGAGCCAATTGTTTTCCAGACAGAACCCCTCAAGCAAGATGGGGTTTCCACCTTTTCCTTTCCTGTTTCCTCTAAGGCTGGCTGAATGGTTTCTGAAACGACTGCCTGTGCCCTGCAACGTGAACCTGCGGTTTCTTCACCGGCTTGGGTGGATTTAGTGCCTGACAAGTTGGAGGGGTGGTCGGTGGAATCCTCTCTCCGGGCGGCGGGCTGGGTCTGCTCACCTGACTCTCAGAATTGGACTTCGGGTTTTGCACCCATTAGGATCCCTGGAGTGCAACTGCATCCTTTGCATGCTGTTTCCTCATCGGAACCATTACACCCTTCTTAAAAACTGTCGGGTGAGATATCATCTTTTTCTTTGGATTCTACTTTTGATTTGACTCCTACTCCCAACGTGGTTTTTACTTTACTACAGAAGTTGCCAATTTTGGATTCTACTGGTCCCCGTGTTCCTCCAGGTGATGACTGTGAGACACCCCTTTCTCAGCCCCCCATTCTCAACCTCCTCTTGTTTTTCCCAGATCCTTGGAGGGTGACTCTGCATTTACTTTGGGAACTGATAACACTGGTGACTCTAAGTCTTATGCCTCCTTTTTTAAAAAGAAGGTGGTGCCTGCTAAAAGACATAATGCGGTTTGTATTGTGTATAAGGGGGGTCTTGAATTGTTTCCCGATAGGGAATATGTGGGGAAAACTTTATTGATGCAAAGTTTAAATTTTTTGGCTACTGAATTGTATGCTCTTATTCATGTGTCTGGGGAATGCTCATTTGATGTTAGTTATAAGTTGGCTGTGGGTTTAGAGGAGTTTTGGAATAGGTATGGGAAGGTTAAACATACTCCTTTGTGGGCCCCTTTTGCAGCCATTCCTCTGACCAGGCCCGCTCAGAAGTTCATTACGGTTCTTTTTCGAAAAGAGGGTGTCAGTGTGACTGACTTGTCTTTTTGGTTACAACAGCGCTGTACTGTGTTGGGCTCTCCTGAGGCTATTTTTGATAGTGAGGGCATATGGACGGGGGGCTGGAAATTTAGGGTCATTCTAAGAAAAGTGAATTTTTCCTTATGACATTTGCTCAATTCTTTTTTTTTGGGGGTGACCGTGGTGTCTTATTTTATCCAGGACAGCCTAAATCCTGTTACAAATGTGGTGCTTCGGGACACCTTAGTGGGGTTTGTGATAAAATCCGTTGCTCACTATGTGGTAAACTGGGTCATGTGTCACAACATTGTTCTGAACCTGTTTGCTGTAATTTATGTGGTCTATTAGGTCATACTTATGATGACTGCTCTCAGGCTGCTTTTTCCAAATCAGGTTCTGGGGCTTTGGAGAAACAGAAACTGTTAGCTGCGCTTGCCCAACAGTCGCATGTCTGGTCAGAGATTGATCCCTTGTCAGTGGCACCTCAACTTCCTTCATCACTATCCGTGGTACCCCCCCCCCGAATTTTGTTCCGATCCTCCTCTGGCTGCTCAGCCACCTCTGGAGGTCCCATTGGTGATGGACCCTATGAATGCCCCTTCTGTAGTTTTGGATCCTCCTTTGCCAGGCTGTGGACCCGGGTTGGTTGTTTCACCTCTTGCTATGGCCTCTCCACCTCCTCCCTCAACCCAGGTTGTGGATCCTGAACTGCAGATAACACGCCACCGGAGCTGGAGGAAGCCGGCCCCTAAGGTTCATAAAATTTTGGAAACTCTAACGTCAAATCATTTTCAACCCCTTAAGATACTGAATTTGCAGAAAAAGCCTCCGAAGTTTCTTCGGAATGCTCCTTACATGCTGATCCTGATTCTGATTGTGATGCGAGTATAGTGAGTGAACAGGTTGTGGGTCCTATAAAAGGTAAGCTTCCCTCTAAGGGACGCGCGACATGAGCCTCTGGTGGGACGAAAATGTTTAAACCCCCTTAATTTCTCTTCATATGCCTCCTTTTGCTTGACTTAAATTTTTAACACTTAATGTTAATAGCATTAAAAATTAAAAAAAGCGTGGAAGTGTGTTTTCTCACCTAATGTCCATCCCTGTAGATGTAATTTTTTTTTACAGGATATGAGATTACATACTACCTTGGAAATTCGACACGCTAAATCTGACTGGTATTTGGGTCCTTCATACTGGACCATTGGTCAGGGTGCGTGCATGGGGGTGGGTATTTTGTTTATGCTTCCTTTCCAGCTCATGAAGCTGATTGATCTAGTACCTGGACGAGTCCTTATATTGGATGGTAAACTCCATGATATGTATTTTTGTCTTATTAATATTTATGCCCCTCAACAGAAAGCGGACAGGGTAGATATTTTTTTTCAGATTCGGCCTTTTCTTTTTTTGGCACAATCTGTGCTTTGGGGAGGGGATTTCAATTGTGGCCTTACGCTACAGGATCGTGGTGGTGGTACTTCTACTATTAAAATATTTTGTGATATGATGGCTCTACAGGCTACGATTAAACTGGCTCATTTGAAAGATGTGTATCACTCTTTTCACTCTCAGGGATTCCCTACTTTTCAGCGGGGTAAACATGCAACTCGTATTGATTTCTTTTTTCTTAGTAATCAGGTTCCAGTGCTTAATGTGCGAGTTGATTCTGTTGCCTACTCTGATCATAATGCCCTTTCTATAGTGGTTGGGGAATGGGATTCTCCTTCTGGCCCTGGTTTTTGGAAATTTAATTCTTTATTGCTCTGTAAGGGCTCTCTGGCTCAACAATTGGTATATTTTATAGAAGATAAGAAATCTTTATTTCAGTTATTTGATACTCCCTTTCTATGGTGGGAAAGTTTGAAATCTGACTTACGATTGTTTTTATTAAGTGAGAGCAAATATTTGTCGAATTTGGAGAAGGTCGCATATCTAACGCTCAGACAGCAGTTACAACACTTAATGAGTTCAATGTATACTACTGCACATGATTATGGTGATCAAGTTCGGTCCATTAAACAACGCATGAATGACTTCCATGTGAAACATTTGGCCTCCTTGACTATGCAACAGCAGTTTGGGACTCAAGGGTCTTTTGCGGATGTATGTCCTTTTTTCAGCTGCTCTTCTCGCATTCAGCATAAACCATAACCATAACCATATCCATAAGCATAACCATGCATGCTGTCTGAGATCCTGATATGGTGACTGTTACGAAACAATCCGAAATCATGTCAGTGGTGTCTACCTATTTAGGCAAACAATTTTGATTCACAGGGTCAAACTCTTGATGTTTTTTCCCATTGGTTGGCTTTTTTGAATATTCCTGTCCTTTCTGATTCTGTGTTCACTATCCTTACTTCAATTGTTTCCCCTTTGGCGGTTCAGACAGCTGTGGCTGCTTTGCCCAAACAGAAGGGCCCAGGGCTTGACGGCCTTCCATCTGAATTGTATGCTTTCCTGATTCCTTATATTTCTTATGAATTGGCACAAGTTTTTACTTTTATGTTGCATGAGTGCTGTTTTCCCATGGATACGACTTTAGGGGTTGTGACATTGTTGTATATAAAGGGGGATAAGGCAAACTTGGATAATTGGAGACCAATTTGCTTGTTGAATGTGGACTTCAAGATTCTGATGAAGATCCTGGCATTCCGTTTATCGAGGGCTGCAGCATGTGTTATTTCCTGTACTCAATCTTGTGCTGTTCCTGGCAGGAACTTTCTGATCAACTGATTGTTTTACGAGAAATTTTTGAAGCTAGTTCCTTTTCGTCTACTTCTGGATTAGTGGTGTCTTTAGATCAGCGGAAGGCCTTTGATTCAGTGGAATTTGATTTTCTATGGCAAATTCTCTACAGATATGGTATTCCGGTTTTGTTTATTTCTTGGTTGAAGGCTATTTATAATTGTCTTTTCATTAAACCCTTTGTGAATGGATTTTTAGGACCTCTGGTTCCGGTGAAACGGGGGGTACGTCAAGGATGTCCCTTGAGCCCTTTATTGTTTGTTTTTTGTATTGACCCATTGCTTCGGTTACTGAATGATGTACGCTTTTTTAACCCCGTCAGAATTTCCAGTTCTTATGCTCCTTGGACTGCTGCCGCATATGTGGATGATATTTGTTTTTGAAATCAGAGGCGGATTTGCTTAGGGCTCTGGAGTTCTGTAAGTTTTACGGTACTGCCTCTGGCATTCACCTGAATTATGAAAAGTGTGTTCTTCGATGTTTAGGGTTTGATGTTTCTACGTCTCACATGGCTGCTATCCCAGTTACACAAGGTTCTATTTCAGTTTTGGGAATTGTTTTTGACATTGGTAGACAAGATTTAGTTAACTGGGATCTAACATTAGCTAGGGGCAAGATTTTAGTAGATGGTTGGAATAGGTGTACTATGGGGAAGCTCAAACGGGTGTACATGATTCAGACTTATTTGTTGCCTCTATTTTTGTATATGAGTATGATTTTTTTCCCCCCTAAGGAACGGGATGCTGTACTTTATGGTTTATTTTTCCGTGCCCTATGGTGCAGTAGATTAAATCCCATTAAACGTAATGTGTTGTATCTGAAGTTGGTGGATGGGGGTTTGAATAGGTTTAATCCAGTTCTATTTCTGTTTCTTCAGTTTTTGTTTGCTAATCTTGTTCCAGTTTGTCGTGGGCAGACTACTGGTTGGTCTCCATTGTTTCAATCATGTATTCGGTCTTGGTATGGTGGTTGGAGCTCTGATTCTCTGAAAATTTTTAAATCTGTTTCTTTTTCCTCTGATTATTATAGGTTTGTTTTCGTGCGCCTTAAACTATGGAGTATTACATTTTTCAAAAAAATTGCTTTATTCGATGGTACAGGATAAACATTTTAAGGACCCTGTCACTTTCCCTTTTTGCCCACTGCATCTGACACCTGCTGTGATGAGACTGTTTCGTAATACGAGAGTACCTTCCAAATTTTGTGATGTTTTATGGCTTTGCTGCCACGAAAAATTGAATGTTAAATCTAATCATAAACACAAGGCATTAGATGACAGATTTTGTAGTAGGGTTCAATGTGTAAAACAATATGAAACAATGTCTCATCTGTTTTTTACGTGTTCTTTCATTACTTCCTTTTGGTCCTATATGGCCTCTTGTTGGCATATGGTACCTTTTCAATGTCTTTCTTATGACTCTTTGATTTATGGTGCTTATGGCAGGTAGTGGTCCTCTTGGGATTCTAGTACTTTGACTGTCTTGTTTTCTATTCTTAAATGGTACATTTGGAATGCTCATTGTTTATTTACTTTGCAACAAAAGCTTTCGACTTATGATGATATTGTGGGGAATGTGTGTAAAGAAATGCAATGTTTATTTCTTAAAGAAAAGGCTTTTCAAACTAATCAATACATTCGCCATGTATGGCGTAATCTACCTTGGATCACTGATTCTGATGTTCCAGTGACATGATTTGTTGTTTGTTTATTTTTGTTTCATATTTGTTTCTTGATGTGATGTTGTTCAATACTTAATAAAACAAAATTCTCCTACTCTTTTCAATAAGTGCCATGGGATCTTTAACATCCACCTGAACTACCACCAATCCAGGCAGATGGGACCTTGGTTTAACTTCTCATCCAAAAGAAAGCACCTCAGAAGTAAGGTTACCACCTACTTGGTTTTTGACCGAATGATTCGGTTTTCTAGGTCCAGATTCGATCCTCCTGTTTTCACCATTGCAAATTCGGTTTTTATGGTGGGTCAAGCAGCACCTGTGAGATTCCCCACTAGCTGTTTCATTTTCTTCTCATCTGACTGTAAGCAAGTGTCTGACATTTCAGTGTGCTTGCCTGCTTGCAGTGCATGCTAATCAGGAAGTGCCTTCAAGAGCAGGGCACTTAAAGAGCCAAATGTGTCCCTGTCTGCTCAGTTGTCACCTCTAACTTCACACCAGCAAATTGGAAGATTATTCATGGGAAGGGTAAACAATACCACCTTAATTAACACATTCATTTTTCTGAAACCTTTAGACATTCAGACAGGCACCACATTAGGGTAGGCTCTTGCCCAGTGTGGACTGTACAATGTGTTTCAGAAACTTTACCTGCTAATCCAGTTTTATTCAGAGGTAGTACTTTTTCAGTCATGTTGAATGCTCACATACTTGTAAAACAGATTCCGTTAAATCCTTCACCATTTTACTTGCATGTTCATATTACAAACAAATTCTGATGTCATGTAAACATTTGTTTGTATACCAGTAAATCTGAGAGGTGTAAAGTAGGGCTATTAAGACCATTATCAGCAAATCAACCTAATCCTTTCTAGGTTGCATTGTGAGTATGGCCTTTGACTGCTGTGATAAGGAATACTTTTATACCTTTAAATGCCCACCTATTTTGCATTTTATGCATGCGCAAGGAACGTCTTGGGAGAATAGGACTTTTTGGAGGTGTGACTGTCTTGTGCAATGCAGTGCTCTGTTGAGCAGGCGCGGCCGTCCTGCACCAATGGATGCGGGAGCTGTGTATGACAGCAGTGGTCTTCAGTTCAAAGAAAACCACCGCTGCTCCAATTATGCTAGACCCCAGAGCCACCGTCAGAATCGTTGGCCTCAATTTAATGCAGTTAATTGCATTGAATTGCAGCTGTAATTGCAGGCAGTTATATTTGCATGAAGTTGACGATTCTGTCATGGCTTCTATCTTGCCTGACAGTGCTGCAGCCAGCCATTTTTGAATTTGTTTGAGGGTGAACGTTCTTCAGCTTCCAGCCAATTAAGGTACCCTAGTTCCACCAACCCTCTGCCAATGAGTAATGAGAGAGAGAGAGGGAGGAGCTAGGAGTTGTGCACACACTGTCTGCAACAGCAAAAGGTGGCGAGATGGAGTTGAACAGCGGCACAAGTACTCATTGTCCCCATTGTTGTAGCATAACTTAATTTTGCAGTTAAAGGTGATCAACACAGGCAACTGTGCAGTTAATCAGCGAAAATATGTGGAAAAAGATACGGAACATTCAATTTCGGAAAAAAATAAACTAGTTTTGAATGTTAAACCAGGGGAAGAATGGAAAAAGGGCTGTCTATTTTCAATTAAACTAGTATCTCAGATATGATTATATTTTTTTAATAAGTTACTTTCTGTAGACAACCAGCAATTACATGCAGACAAGTTGGTTTCCTTTTCATTTAAACCATTTGCTATTAAACATTCAAGTGACGTTACTTACACACACACACACACACACACACACTTTCAGCCTATGGTTATTTTTCTTGCAAAGTGGTTTACTTTTATATGCAGTGATAACAATATCTGGCCAATCAAGGAGAATGGCAATTATTGTGGTTGCTTTCACTATCGCAGCAGCTCCTTTCATGCCAGCCGAGTGACATCGCTGAAGCACTGCCCCCTTTTCATTGATTTGCGTGGTCCAAGTGTACGCCAGAGGGAAGACAGGGTGGTTCATGATGTTGTGACCTAGGCTATGGTACACCCCACCGTGGAAGATATAGCACTACATGCATCATACTTCTCTACTGTTCCACATTAGGAAGGGTGACGGCATGGCATTTATTTATTTTCTCTTAACTAGTATATGTAATAGTCATACGATACCTATATATTCAGGTATTACCAGGTGCCCTAAAATTAAATGGTGATCATAGCCCACTTGAAAAGGGTGCTGTGCTGTTGTCCAACATAGAAAAGAAAATTGGTATCTTATGTGGCAAATCCATGAGGTAAAGCAGAAATTCATAATAATCGATTAATCTACAGCACATCGAAAATAAATGTTGTACAGCAGCATATTGAAAATAAACGTAATAAGTACACCCATTTCCATGGTGTTCTTAGTCTGTATCTCTGTTTGACAGTGTGCCCCCATGTGTCCCACCCACATTCTGAAGGTAAGTGTCCCACATGTTGTTCACCCATTTTGGATGTCTATGTTTCACATTTTAAAGGTAAATGGTTGAGAGGCTCGCAAATCTCTGCGATCCATCTACTCTGTAGAAAGGATAGCATTTCCTCCTCCGAGTTTCTGTTCATTTTGGTAATTTCTTGTAATTTATAAGGATTACTCTTCGGAAAAAACAAATAAACATGAAATTGTGTTATCCACTAAAATAAACTCTAGTAGCTGTATGCCGTTTTAACAGCTGTTTTATAGGAACACCCCCTGACTAACTACAGAAGTCCAGTTCTTTGCTGGAAAGGTTTTACTATACAGGGTACTGAACTTTTTTTTTTTTTTTTTTAAAGAGGGTCTAACAAAACCTCGAAATATTTTCTCAAAACTGCCCAGGCAGCGGACAGTGCAATTAATAGCAGGTGCAGTAGCTCTGACTTCACAAGAAAAGCTTTGTATCTCAGCCCCGAGTTTTTCTCGTGTTTTGTGTGTGTGTGTGTGTGTGTAAGTAAGTAAAAGAAAAACACAGAGCATTTTGGCGGGGGGAGAGATTACAAAACACCTTCCCACTAGTATAATTAATGTACAGTTGCTGGGGACAGAGCCAGGGGGCTCTGGCCATGGAGTAATAGCACATAGCATGACACTGGGCATGATTCCTTGAATGGTGTGTGTTTATAATTACTACTGAGCATTTTAATGCTCTGATAAAAGGTTTGTAAAACTGCCTCATAACCGTGCAGTTGTAATTGCTCCCTGTCAGTCGGGAACTCCACATTTATTGAAAATGCTCAATGGTACTTATTAAAAAAGGAGACATGAGTGGGTGTAAATCCGAATTTTACACACACACACACACACACACACCCCGAGATCAGAAGTTAAATTGGAAATGTTTAGGTGGAACTCTCCTATAGTAGTCAATGGAAAGCGATGACAGATGTGGTGACTCTGTATTGCAAACTTTTTAAAGATTCGTGGAACTGAGTTCTGTGGGCTTCTGCTCCATGTACTCCCTGGGTGTGATGCTTTTATTAATCCATAGAGCTTCGCTCTTTGTTTTAATGCAGCATCTCACCTCTCTGATGTGTATCAAATTCTGGTTACACCCACCACCAATGTATTATGTATGGATATTTTAAACATTTAAAATCCAAGATCCTGCCAGCCCGGTGGCACTGAGGGTTGAGGCACTGGACGCCACACCTTGCGCTATGCTGGTGGCCCAGGTTCAGGAATGAGCCCGGGTCGTCGGGGGTCAGCAGGGGAGGACTAGGATTGAGCATCGGGAGACAGCTCTCCTAGTCCTGGGGAGGGCTGGGGAATCCACGCCGTGCTGCAGTGACCCCTGGGGATGCACAGGGGTACCGCTTGCGCTGGTGTGACTGGGGGGGAGGAGTGCAGCAGACGTCGGCATGCACATGCACATAAGTCATTGCACGTCTATGCTCCCAATGGGAGAAAAAGTGAAAATGGCTGGGCGTGACTGTGCATCCTGATGGCTGTGCCCTGCATTGCTGGGAGGACTCACGTGGAATCACATTGGGGGGGGTCTGGAGCCAGTCTGGCTGGATAGGGTATGTAGAGACCCTCCTCCGGATCGGCAATGGCCATGCCGGATCCCCCATCACGTGAGTGAGCCTGGTGCTCTCCCGGTAGTTGCTGCAGCAGGTGGATAAATAAGGAATAAAAACCAAAAAAATCCAAGATCCCAAACTTAACACTGACACACACTGACAAGTGCAGAGCTGTCTTCCTCTTGCCATTGGCGGCAGTCAAGCCTGTCCCACAGTTGATGCTTTGTTATTGGCTGATGCCAGCATCAGTCAGGTCATACCGCCTCCATCCCACTCTGAACTGCAGTAAAGAAGGGGCAACTTTGTGAAGCTGTCAGTCAGAGGAGTATCAAGGCAGTAGTACAACAGTCAACAGGTAGGAGGGAGTGGCTGCAAGCAACAAACCACAGATTAAAATGGACAGCAGTAGTAGTGGTACTATTACTAGTTGAGTCATTCTTTCAGTGGATTTTGAGTTCTTGATAATAAGAATGCAGCACCGGGCTCCTCTGAGCAGCAAGGCAAGCGATGTCTATGGCTACGATGATGCTTTTGCTGAGGGTGGCTTCGGGACTGGCGGTGATGCCCGAGGATCCCGTGTTCACGCAGCTCAAGCCCATGCTAGTGGCAGTGGGGGACAGCAGCAGGGAGGCACTGCTGTTTGGGGAGTTCTGCAAGAAGCACACCATTGTCCGCATAATCCTGGTAGACAAGCTGACCAAGGTAGGAACCACCTGTCTGCTACTAGTAGCCATTTCCAACTTGGGAGACTTTGTCCGAGCTGAGAGAGAAAGAGAGAGAGAGAGAGAGAGATGTGTGCTAATTTTAATTAACTTGTTAGTGTAACACCCACCATGGGAGGTAATCACTTTCAGTTCTTGTTTTACTTATATTTTAATACTCCTCTCTCTGGTGCAGCCAATATCCTCCATGTCTATGCCTCACCCCACCCCCCAAACGCCTATATGCACTTACCCCTCTGCCTTCAACTCTGAGCTTCTGGGGCAGAGCAGCACACAAGCCTGAAAAGCACCTGTAGAAGAGGGGGCTTGGAGGGTGGGAGGAGAGAGGAGGGAGGAGAGGGGAGAGGGGAGGGGGAGATATATATATATATGTATTTTCAGGGATGTCCAAGACTTTGCTTTAACATGTTTCTGTCCCTCCTACAATTTGTTTCTGTGACTGAACAGTGGGTAACAGAGTTACAGACTTGCTCTTCTGCAGACAAAGTATTTTACACCAATACTGTTATGCTGCCTGCTTCAGGCAATAGAACCACTTGTAAAACTGTCTCCCTCATTTACTTCTTTGTCACTGATTTTTTTAAGCCATGTCCAAGTGCCAAATACCACTGCAAATACCTGCAAGCAAACGTTCGGCATTGACAAATGCTTGTTCTTTTAGGGTCTGTCCTATATTTTAATATTTGTTATCCCATTTGTTGTTAAATTAATAATCTAATATTTCATTTCATTTCTATCAGTACTACATCCCTCTCTCTCTCCTCAGCAGTTATTGCTGTCAATTTTCATACTACCTGGATATTCCAGGAAGACCATGCCAGGCATCTCAGATGAACAGCACAAAATAGTGTGGCTAATGTCATGCTAAGCCACAGAAATGAGAAAAGGAAGAGAGAAAGCAGTAGCTGGTGAGGAGAAAGGAACACAATCTAGATTTGATGGCAATGCAAATTTAGGCAATTTATCAGACATTGTTTTTTTTTTTAACCAGAAGAGACACTAAGCTGAAGCTTGTTTACAGGTGCAACATGGGAGTGAAATGATTTGTACAGGGTCAGACAATATGCAAGTCTGGGCTGTGGGATTCAAACCCTGGTCTCTAGAATTGTTGCTCAGAGCCTTAAACCACTACGCTATATTGCCTCCATGCTACAACTCACATATCATGCTATCTGGTATGTATGACTGATATGGAAATAAAATAGGGTATTTAACAGCATATAATAGTTCCTACCACTTTTAAAAACTTCTGTGACATTACAAATAGCTTTAGAGTAGGAGCAATGGGAAGGACAGTAGCACATCTTAAAATGGCAGATGATATTTGTAATTACAGCTCGTCCACCATTACTGGTGTAGTTTATTTATTTATTGAAAGAGTTTTACCAGAAAAGGCCACCTGTTCCAAAATAGCCGGTTGTCAGAGGTGTCCTTGTAGTCACTCGATGTGTCAGCTAAGCTGTGTACACAGGATGGAAAGTCACCTAAACCCCACCTCTAACCCCAACAAATGTTAACACACTGAAATTTTAAATATTTAAATCTAAATCAAACAAACCAAAAATAATAATCATGATGTACTTTAAAGAAGTTGTACACAATGCAATATCGGCAGCAATTCTGAATAAATCAAGCAAATCAGAGTCCAAGCGATGACCTCATAAGTCAAAAAAGAGAAAGAGTTAGGTTTAGTATTCATTTTTCATTTCATCCAAAGATGACAACCCCACTCAGAAGTATAGCACCCCTCTCATGCTGCACTACAGTGTCAGTAGTGGGATATTAACCCAAGTGCTAGATGTGGGAACTGAACTCATAGCCCTCTGATTTCCCAGTCTTATAGGTAAGTATGCTACCTACTGAGCCACTGACACTGATCGGTTGAGTTAAATGTGGAAATGAAGAAAGCTAAGGTACTGTCCGCACTGGTAGCAGTGTCTCGGGGGGACCTGTCACAGTTAAGGAGGTAGTCCTTAAAATGTCTCAGTTTACCTTTTTTGAGGGAGCGCTGGTATGTGACCTTGGAAGAGAGTTTAGGGCAGCAGTTTGACCAACTGCAAAGAACTGGAGAGTGGTCACTTAGTGAGTCAGGCAAAACCATGACATTAGTAAGTCTTTCTGGGAGGTTGGAAAAGGCAAGGTCAATCAGGGTACTGTTACCCATCCTGTAATTAGTCCAAGTAGGGAAAGACACAACCTGAACTAGGTCTAAGACTGAAGCAGCGTCCCTGTGAGGGGCTGCAGAAGGGGCTGACCAGTTGATATTAAAGTCACCCAATACGATGACCTCTGCCTTATTAGGGAGCTGAGATACATAATCGAGAATGGAGTAAAAGCCAAGTTTTGAGTTGCAGGGGGAATGTAAACAGACAGGACTGTGAGGAATTTACTCTTGCTACCAATAGATACTTTGATGGCAAGGGCCTGAGCTTCGTTTCCTGAGATAGTGGGAGGAAGAACATGCCCTCGAAAAGAGTCTTGGAGGTATATGACGCTGCCTCCTCCCCTTCCCCCCCAGTCTATCTAGTCCAAAGAGTACGTACCCATTATTAGAGACAGCAGAGTCTGGAATTTTGGGGGAAAGCCATGTTTTGACCAAAGCCAGGATGTCGGGTTTGTGCTGCATAGTCCAAGCTTGAAGATGATCAAGCTTCAGTAGCAGGCTACAGATATTTACTGAGGCTAATTTGAGGCCACTGGCACATCAGGTGGGTGGGGGGGTTTGGTAGTGAGAAGAGCCTGGGATTAGGGTGGACGTTGCCGGGAAGTAGCAGGAGTAACAGGGAGAGACTAAAGAGAAGTTGTTTAAGCAACTTAGTTTTGTGCCTCTGCTTCCTGCATGTTAACTTAGAAACAGAGGAGGGTATTGGAAGTAAGAGGACATGAGGCAGCAGGAGAACGGAAGGGAAATTGGGAAGATTAGCAGAGCAATACATTATGCCATGAGGCGTAGAAGCAAGATAAGGTGACACACTACTAGTGCCACTGACCAACCCATGGGTGTTATTACCAAGGTTGCAAACAACAGGCGGTGGTGAAATGGGACAGAGGATGGTGGGGGGAGGCCAGTACTAGAATCAGGAGGAAGAGCAGTGGTCTGATTACAGGTTCCATGGCTCCAAAGTTATCAGGGTGGGGGCAGTGCAACATAAGACTTCACCATTCAGTATAGTGGTTGGTTGAAGTGCAATGAAAGGACAAGCTAAAGCCAGCCAGACACAATAGTGTAGTGGTAGAAGTACTGCCTGTGGTATAAAGGATTAAGGGTTTGAATCCTAGGACAGAAGAGTAGATTTTGGGGGGGTAAAATTTGAAAGTTACTATGGAAAAATGATCTCTGTGTGATTGGAAGTGATAAGAACAAGTAATGTGAGAAGGAGCTGTGGAAGACTGACCCCCTAGTGGTCACATAATAACCTGAAAATGGTGATTAAAATAACGATTATGGTGATTAAATTTACTGTGATTCAATGGTTGTAGTTTTATTTTACTTAGCCACTGTTATACAGTGTGTGCCTCCCTGCCCACTCTTGCAGTTGAGCTGATGCCCAATCATTAAGGCTGTAAGAAATTCATGCCATGCACGGATTTCACGATTGCCATGAATTACAGGTGGTAGTGTGAAATTGACACATTTCTTTGTTTTGACGTGCATCAGTGTGGTTTTACAAATGCATGGGGAAAAAAAGGTTTTTATGTTACTTCTAGACAGTAATTAATAGGGTGAGAGAGAGAGACTGACCGAGCGCAAGCGAAGAGTGAATGCTCCTACTCCACCTCTACAAACAGTGTCTCCTCTCTTCTGCCACCTTATTTAAAAAAAAAAAAAAAAACTGCACAGAAAGGCAAAGCACCTTTCTGTCCCTCTGTTCAGTTCCCCTTCTGTGTGAACTGAGCGGTCTGCAAAAGAAACTCATTTTTTTATCTTCTCGGGCGGGTGGCTGTAATTTACCAGTGCCCACCCCACCCCAAGACTCAAAACCACTGTCCATCTCCTTTTTCTTTCCCCACTCTCTTGTGGTATTTGTTTAAGCTTCGGAGCATGATTATGCTTCAAAGCAAACCCGGAGCTAGTCCTGCTCCGTTCAAAGCATAGATGCTGCACTCAGTGCAATGCTCACCTAACGGAAGCATCATTTTCTTTTTCCTTGGGCAGCTGACATTTTCTTCCAGCAGTCCGCTCCATTCAGATGGATGAAATGATGCAGCGAGGGACAGGGACAGTGCTCAAGGAGTGAGCATGCTCCTGTATTAAAACTGTTCCCCCTTCTCTCTCTTTAAACTTTTGGAGCCACCAGAGTTTTGTACATGCATGCTGACCATAAAAACTGGCATATTTTACCATGTGGGTGCCATGAAAAATTGTAATTTTTCCCGTGAATTTCTTACAGCCTTACCTATCGTCCCATCAAATATCCAGTCAGCAGTATACTTGAAGCACAGTTGTTGGTACACTGCATAGTACCTTTAATATACAGTCAAAATTTTAGGAAACATGCCTTTCCATTTCACAGTAAACATGGTCTCTACGCATGCTGTTCTTAACCATTTCACCCATTCCCTACAGCTGTCTGTAACAGAAGACATCTCTCAGATTACTGTATATATGGCATGGTTTGGAAATATCAGGCCAGAAACACATACCTGTAGCAACATATTTACCTGACAACATACTTTGTGAGACTAAGGGAATAAATCTCCCCTGCGCTTGCCTCACTCACTCACTCAAGTCCATAAATCCACAAAGATACCAAACAAGTTGGCACCACAGAGCAGAAGGTAACAGTCTGAAAACCACAAAGCAGGATACTGCTCTGTCAGGTGGCCGCTAAGGGATACACTCACTCTGAGTTTAGTGGGCTGCTGGCTGCAAACTGGATGAAAAAAAAACACTATTTCTTTGTGCTGCTTTGGTGTGTGTGTGAGGGGTCACAATTACAATAACAGGAAGGGTAGAGAACTGCTGCCTGCCTGCCACATAAATAAACTAAAGTGATGTAGTTAAAATGTTAGCAGGCTAAAAAAATGACAACGAAAACTTCTAAAACGTTCTAAATAGAATGCCTAAAGTGAATGACTGAGCCATCAGGTTCTGTGCTCCAGCTGTTTTACTGGGACTAGTTATTTATAGTGCATTATAGTCCTATATTGCACTATAAATAATCAGATTACTCCATTGTTCTCTGCCATTTTATAATATTGGCTAAAGTCTAACAGGGACAGCAAGTATTTCAACACAGCATTTGCAAAACATGTAAATTTATCCACATTTCTGGAAGCAGCCCATAAAGTGGACATCTTTCATTTCAAGGAATAAGTATAGCTGGTAGAAGGCTTTCTAGCCACAATCAGTAAACACATCATCAACCTTATGGGATACCCCACAATGTGCAGTGGCTATGTCTTCAAGAGCCATGCATGCAGATGTAGAGATTTCAGGTCTAGATGGGCCAGGGATCCTTCGTCCTGTGACAACAGGCCCTGACACAGAGGTAGGGGGACAACAGGCTCCACTGCCATCTGTTGCAGAAATGGAAACCATATCTGGCAAGACCATAATGGAGCAATGAGGAGGAAAGTGGCACTCTCCCTCCGCAGCTTAAGCAGCACCCTCTCTAATACAGGAATTGGGGGGAACGCATATATGAATTTCCCTTTCCAAAACAGGGACAACATGTCTCACTAGAAAACTCCAAGCCTTGGAGTGACTGAGCAGAAACGCAGCAGTTTTGAGTTGTGTGAGGACACAAAAATGTCCAACTCTGGATGACCCTATCTTGAGAAAGAGATCATCTACCATGGAGGTCAGCAGTTCTCATTCATGAATCTTGGACTGTGACCTGCTTAACCTGTTTGCTAAGACATTTTGGAGACCTGGGAGATGCACCGCTGACAACTGCAGGCTGTGGGACAGAGCCCTGTACCATACGTTCATTGCTTTCCAGCATAGGGGATGAGTGAGTGCCCCTTTGTTTGTTGATGTAATGCATCACACAGGCATTGTCCATCTGTATTAATGGAGGACCGGGGCACAGATGCTACTAAAATGCCTGGCAGTTATACAGGACAGCTCTCATCTCCAGGACATTTATGTGTAACCTAGCCTCCCCCTTAATCCTTGACCCCTGCATCTGGTAAGAGCCAAGATGAGTACCCCAACTGGAGGCCAAACCATCCATGATGACGATCTGTACAGGAGCTGGTACAAGGAATGGAACACCCTGCAATAGGTTTTCATGATCCATTCATCATAGCAATGTTCTGCGATGCAAGGATGTGATGAGAACCAATTGGTCCAGCTGATCCCACTGAACCCAGAGTGTCCACTGAGGGATTTTCATATGTAGGTGGGACAGTAGCACCATCACAATGGCTGCAGTCATGAGACCCAGGAGACATAACATTGTTCT
Source organism: Neoceratodus forsteri (assembly GCA_016271365.2). Classification (NCBI taxonomy): domain Eukaryota; kingdom Metazoa; phylum Chordata; order Ceratodontiformes; family Ceratodontidae; genus Neoceratodus; species Neoceratodus forsteri. Next base: position 75,992,370 of record JADMNL010000022.1, read on the forward strand.
CACAGAGACATAGTGACTCCGATATACCAACTGTTCTTGGGAAATCAGATTTTCTGTCTGTGGCAGGAAAGCACATCCCTTCTCTATGTCCAAGATTGCCCCCATGTACTGCAGTCTTTGGCAGGAAATCAGCATAGATTTTGGCACATTTGCTGTGACCTCCAAGTCCTCAAACAAGTGCCTTGTCTGAGACAAGGTATGTAGGAGAGCTTCCCTGGAGCTGACCTTCAGCAGCCAGTCATCTAGATAAGGGAACACATACAGGCCTTCTCTGCGAAGGGCTGCTGCCACTACTACCAAGCATTTGATAAAAACCCATGGTACATAAGACAAGTTAAAGAGCAATACTCTGAGCTGGTAGTGTTACCCCACCAGCACAAAGTGGAGATATTGCCTGTGGGATTTTCTGATTTTGACATGAAGGTATGCATCCTTCATGTCTAGAAAACAAAGCCAGTCCCCTGTTTGCAGAAGAGAAATCAAAGCTCGCAGGGATACCATTCGAAACTTGCATTCAGTGTAGACATTAAAATCCCTTAGATCCAACACAGGACTCGAACCCCCAGGGATGCATCTGGAATAGAAGCCTTTGTTTCTCTAAAGAGGAATGATTTTTTGAATAATGACTGAACTTCTTTCTCAAAAGGGACAAATGGCCCAGTCCAGAGGGTAACAGGAAGGAGATGAGGGATGATCTGGTAGGATTTATAGAAGCTCCAGAGCATGCCCTCTTGCAGTTATCTCCAGGACCCAATCAACTATTGTAATCTCCCAACATTGTTTCAGATACAGGTGGAGTCTGCCCCCCACAACCACCCCTGGAGGTAACAGTGAAGGTGGGGGGTGTATCCAGAAGAGAGCCATGCAGAACCAGTGGGGGGGGGGCAATGCCATTACTATCGATTGTTTTGGGTGCTTTTGTATGTGCACTCAGGGGAAGGGGCCTGGCAAGGTGGCAGCTCTTCTGCCATAGTCTTGCTGACAGTAGGCATGGCCACCTCTAGCAGCAGGCAGATGAAAGGATCCCCTATCATGATCCCTGGCATGAGTGGGATACAGGGATCAGACAGTCCTTAGAGTCATTTTTGAGGTTCGAAGTCCTTTTAAGGCCTCTTCAACATCATTACCAAAAAAATGTGTCCCTTTGAAAGGGGCATTCAGAACTGCTTGTTGCACATCGTTGGTAAAACCAGCAACTCTGAGCCAAGAATATTTTCTCATAGGAATGCCATAAGCAACAGCCATGGCAGAAGCATCGGATACATCATAGGCTGAGGGTAGCAAATGTTTGCCAACCCCAGCACCAGAAGTTTGAGTTTTATGTAACTCATTCTTGGTAGAGCTATCCAGCAAATGCGTATGTATAACCTGGCCTCCACCTTGATTTTTGACCCCTGCATCTGGTAAGAGCGAAGATGAGCATATTTATTATTATATATATTTTATCATATTTATTACCTACACTGCATAAAGACCTGTCTATCCCTCCCTGCTACCGGATAGTGCTAGCATTGGGTCCTCTATGGAATCTTTTTCACAAATGGTGAACTGTTCCATTAGGCCACTGGTTAGTACCCTTCCTTCATACTTGTCCAATATCAATGACATCTTCTGGGCTATTTGCAACATCACTATAACTGCAACTACCATTTTGACATCTCTAACACTAAGAATCTCTATTCGAACATGCCACCTCAAGGGGGACTGGAGGCAATTTCACGTTATTTGGACACTAAAGCATTGTTTCTGCTTGATCTGGCAGATATGGTACTAAAATCAAAATATTTTGTGTAAAAGGATAAGTAATATGTCTAATGCAAAGGAACAACCATGGGGACGACCTTTGCCCCAAGCTTAGCCAACCTCTATGTGGGGTGGTGGGAAGCAAAATAAAAACATGCCCTCCGGTGGACAAGTTACATAGAAGATTGTCTCCTTTTATAGAATAGGACCCAAAATGAACTAGACAAATTTACTTCATACATCGATAGTGTGGATCCAAATCTGTGTTGCTCAAGAAGTAGCAACACAACATCTGTGGCCTTTTTAGATCTGATCATTTTTATAAGGAAGGTGCTGGATTAACCACCACAATTTTCAGGAAGCCCATGGAACAAAACAGTTTGCTACACTTTACAAGTAGTAGTCACAGACATGCACCTGATTATAATATCCCTCTGGACCAGATCTTGAGGGCTAAGTGGATTTGCAGTACCAAAGAATTATTCATGAAGCAATCACAAGCTATGGCACAGAGGTTCATTACTATGGGCTACACGCCTGCTAGTATACTCCATGGAATTCAGGCAGCACAAAATATAGATTGTGCCAGCCTTCTGACCCCTAAACCATGCACCACAGAGAAACTCCAAGTTACTTTCATTACCACTTACTGCAATCAAGTGAATCATGTCGCCAAGTTATCCAGTATTTGCAGACAGACAATCCACTCAACCAAGGATCACACATCGTAGGGGCAGAAACATTAAATGGCAACACAGAACAGAATGTGGCTACCAACTGCCACAAAACATAATTTCAGATGAGGTCACTGCATTTACTGCAGTAATACATGAGATTCACCAACCGTCAGACAGCCCAGAACAGGCAGAACATTTAAAATCAACACTTTTATCAATTGATGCACCACAGCAGTCATTTATACGCTGACCTGCACCTGAGGCTTGAGGTACATGGGCCAAACCCAGCGTCAGTTCAAAGACTGAATTAGTGAACATAAATTTGTCGTCAAGAACTTTGTGCAAACTAATGCAACAGTAACTGAAATAGGCCACAGTTCACCAGCAAAACTCAGTTCACTGGGGTTGAGAAAGTGGTGGTTGGACCTTGTGGAGGTGACCTACAGAAGAGTTTATCCCAGCAGGAATGCTACTGTATACACTTACACTCCAGACATTAAGCCCCAGAGGACCGAATAAAGATTTACTTTCACACTGTTTCTTACAATACATGCATACTGCTGAAACCTGATGTCATCCATACATTCCCTCTACTCTATGTGACCTGTAGCCATTATTGTTCTTATTTGTTGCTCTCATTCATTTTCCAATAGGTAACTTCGCCCCCAGCCTCAGTTCCTAGTGTAGTTTTCTGTTACCTTTTCCATGGTTGTTTATGCTCATTTTATCTGTTTATGTTCACCGTGCGTGCACACACAGCAAATATTTTGTTAGGAAAGTGGCTTTTGAGGGATGTGACACTGTCAGTCCAACGCAGAGTGGTCTGTAAGGGTCTTGTCAGTGTCACACCAGTGATCAACTAGGCTACTCATGACAGTGTTCTGGCTTGCTGGGTGGAAAATTTGAGTATTTAAAATGAAAGAGCTGACCCAGTTATAGGTCAGCTCTTTCCTTTGATCTACACTGCCCAGCAAGCACAGCTGATCTGTCATAATCAGCCTGCTGAGATTGAATTACACCCTGTTACAAAGAAAAATGACCATCGATGTCTGTTACTGCTGGCGCCATTAGTCCCCCCCACCCAAACCTCCCTGTCAGCACCCACAACACCCCACCCCCAAACATAGCACTGACACTGGGGTACCCAATCACCCAGTGTCGCCACTTGAAATAAAGAAAACCACCCCTTGAAGATTTTTTTTTTTTTAAATATAACCTGAAAAAAAAAAAGGTCCATCAACATCTGTTGCTGCCATGGCCATTACTCCCACCACCCAACCCTCCCACTCATCACACACTACCACACACACACACCAACATAAAACTGACACTGGGGTGCCAAATCCCCTAGTGTCACCACCTGAAATAAAGAAAACTGTCCCTCGATGTCTGTTGCTGCAGTTACTGTCCCCCCACCCGCCCTTCCTACAAAGCACCCACCACTCCACACACCCCCAAACCCTTACTTACCTACCAGGGGTCCAACGCCATAATCCTCATCGGACCACAAACACATCTTCACTCTTCAATGCTGGACCACAAACTGAGAAAATCAGGTATGTGGTTCAGTGTATTTCCATGAGATTTTGAACTTGTTGACATACAGTAACTTGGTAATTTTTCAATATTTTTGTCCCAGATTTTCAACATGCCCTTTTTGGGACTCCACCTCATGAACAATGGCAGTGAAATTAGTCAAATCTGTCCCAAAAGGTGACTTTGCAATTGCTGCACGAAATCACCTTTAAGGCAGGAGTTGAAAATTCTCTCTGTCCTTGTTCATGGGGTGGGGTCATAAGAAGGCTACGTTGAAAATCTGGGGTACAAATATTAAAAAAGAATGAAGTTATGAGCTTATGTTGAAATTTGCAAATGTAGGCCCATAACTTTGGTAATTTTCAATATTTTGACCCCAAATTTTCAACATAACATTTCTTCACAGCACTACATGAATGTGACAGCTGTCATTCTTCAAATGCTGGCCAAAATGTGTTTTCACATCCTGAAAGTTGATTTCATGGTCACTGCGCAAAATCACCTTTTGGGTAGGATTTGAACATGTTGGGCTCACAAGAAGGCTATGTGGGGTCATAAGAAAACTATGTTGAAAATTTGGGGTAAAAATATGAGAAAACAACAAAGTTATGAGTCTGCATTGCAATTTTTCAACACACACTCGTAACTGTGGTAATTTTCAATATTTCGACTCCAACTTTTCAACATAGCCATTTTCCACACCACCTCGTGAATGTGACAGCTGTCACTTCTCAAATCCTACCCAAAATGTGTTTCAACACGTGTGGTGCAAAATTGTTTCAGCAATTGTTTTATAAATGACACCTGACCTGTCATGTTCAGAAGAAGTGGTCATAAAAAGATTATGTTGAACATTTGGGGTAAAAATGTGAAAAAACTACTAAGCTATGAGGAAATGAATTGTTACAACATTTACTCATAACTATTTTTTGCAGATTTTGGCACCTAATGTTCAATGTATCCCTTGTGTTACCCCACCTCCTGAACATGGCAGGTGTCATTTTTCAAATCCCTTTCGAAACTTGTTTCCACAGTCGCACAACAAAATCACCTTTTGAATGGGATTTTAAAAATTCCACCTGTCTTGATTACAATGTTGGGTCATAAAAAGACTGTTGGACATTTTGGATCAAAATTGGGAGCCCACTTCAAAGTAGATATGTGTCAAAGCAGGACACCACTGAAAATGAGATATTGCATCTCATGTCCACCTTGTAAATGAGCTTGCTCAACGGTGATCGCCTGGATAAATAAAGATTTGATTGATTGATTGATATGCAATATCCTGGGTACATATATAGTAAAAATGTGTACAAGCAAGACCTGGTATAACAGCAATAGCAGCAGCGAACAGTCAGCATTGACAAATGCTTGTTTTCATATTGTTATTGCCACATTTTTCCACATGCCCTCCTTTTGCACAGGCATTGAGCTCACCATGTTACCCTGCCCCTAACATGCACATGCATGCAATTGTCTATTTATGAGATGGGGTATGTGAGCCAATCCGCTCTGAGGAAGGAGACTGCCAATACGTCAGCTGAGTGGTGCATGCATGTCATGTGCACACATGCTGTCTGTTGGCCACCGGTCAAACTCACCAAAATGGGAAAGCACCTATGAGGTGCTAGCGTGATTTATTATTTTCAATGCAAGCACTTGGAGAAAGATGCAGAGCAGTGAGGATCTCCTGATAGAAGGCATAGGAGCCCTCCCCTGCACATCACAAAAATGAGCTGACTTGAATAACAGCTTCTGAGTGGAGTTTCTCAGCAGAGCTAGGGCTGCTGCTTCAAGGTTCCAGGCTGGAACCAATCACAGGCTAAGCTGCACCCCCTGTTCTACAGAGAACCAATTCAGGGAAAGTGCCATCTGGCCTTGTGTAAGGATGAGTCAGGATGCAGCACTGATAGCCCATTTCGTCTCACGTCCTATTTATCTGCACAACCTCTAAGTGGACCCCCACATGAAGGACCAACATGCAAAGGACGTTGGAGTCTTCCCACCAGAGTCAGTCCAATGAGGGACCTGGTGGCCAGGCGCTCTGCACGTCAGAAGGGAGGCAGAGAAGTAGTAGAGAGAGTAACTAGGTGACTGGACAAAGCAGGAGGAGGCAGGACGGTATGTTTTCTGTACAGCACATATCATAGCTCACATTACATAAGGGAGAGAGGAGTGGTAGGATCACACCAGGAACTGGGTATTGGTGAAAACACCCTATCTAAGCTAGGGGAATGTAAACGTTTATAGTAAGCTAAAAGCTTGGGATCAGGTTAACACACTGTCTAGTGGAGGGATAGAAAAGGGTTTAAAGTCAGCAAAAGTTTGGGAATCGGTGGAGCATCTTATCTAGAGTAGGGGTAGAAAAGGGTTTAGAATAAGCAAAAGTTTGGGAAAAAGTGAAGCACCCTATTTAGGGTAGGGGAAAATAAGGGTTTAAAGTAAACAAAACAGAAACAGACAAATCAGACAATAGATATGCTAGGAGGGGTGCAGTGCAGTGGCTGTGGGGTGGGGTGGAGTGGCAGTTTTCAGGGAGACTTTCTGGAGACTGTGGTGCTGCCCTATCTGTGTGCACCTCTCTGAGCTGAGGGGAGAGGCTGCTCATCTCCATGCTGAGTTGGCTAAGATTCAGGAATCCTCCTCCCTTACCCAGTGACCACCAAGTCAGCCACCACTGCCTCAAAGGATGCCAAGGAGGAGGAACGGCTGGACTACAGTGGGCTCAGAAAGGGTGAAGGCGGTGGGTCAGAGGCACATCCTCTTTATGGTACCTCTACAAACTTCCTACGACATCCTGGTGGAGTGGGACTGTCCCATGGAGACACCTATAGCAGTGCCAGGGAGGATGTGGGGGACCTTCGGAGTGGAGTCCTGGTGGGGAGAAGTGGAAGAGGACCCCAGAGGAGGAGGAGGAGGAGGAGGAAGCAACTCCTGATGACGAACTCTACTGTGAGAGAGAGATAGATATGGGGGGAGAAAGAAATGGGGGGAGATAGGTTAAGTGCCTACCCAGCACCACGGCTCGGAGGGATGGGAAGCAAATTCTGGGGATCGCTTGAGCAGCAGGATGGGAAGGACAGCTAGATGTCATTGTCCACCTAGGGACTAATGACCTGGCTAGGGACAAAGTCAGGATTGTATGGGAGGAGTTCAGGGAGCTGGGGAGGGGTCTTAGGCAGGTAGTATGCTCAGTGACCTTTTCTGAGGTACTGCTGGTCTACAAGAGGGGTAAGAATAAGGTATTCCGTTGCAGAAGCTTCAACCAATAGTTGAAGGAGTGGTGCAGGGAGGAAGGATTTGGCTTCATTGGGGACTGGTGTCCCACCTGGAGGGATGAGGGCCTATACAGGAGAGATGGCCTGCATCCGTCCAGGAGAGGAACCACAGTCCTTGGCGAGCATTTAAACCAGATAAGGGGGCTAACAAAAGAAAGCAGGAAGACAAACTGTCCGACATCAAAAGCAGAAGTACTTAGTAGGGAGAACACTGAGGAAGAAAAATTAGAAATTAAGTGGGACAGGGCTGAGGGAAAAGGGGGTAAGGAGAGAAGGCAATAGGGAAAGGGGGAATTGAAAGCAGAGTAGCAGCAAAATTTGCAAGGCCATGTGTGCAAATGCTCACAGTCTGGGAAACAGATTCCCAGATCTAATGGCCCTTATGGCAGAGGCTGACCTGGACATTGTCACCATGACTGAGTTACGGTGCAATGAGAACCATAACTAGGACATAGCCATACCAGAATATACTTTGTTCAGAAAAGACAGGGTAGGTAGGTAAGAAGGGGGGGGGAGTAGCTCTTTATGGGAGGGATAGCATAAATGCAACAGTGTTACAGGGAATACATGGAGAGGCAGAGGTACTGTGGGTCACCCTAGAGACTGGGAAGGGAGCCACTATTCACACTGGTGTGATCTACAGACCTCCAGCACAGGGTGGGGGGTGGATAAGGTTCTGGTAGAAACCATCCAGAAGATGGCTAGCAAGGGGGAGGTATTGCTGGTGGGGGACTTCAATCTGCCAGATGTAGAATGGAGCATCCCAGATGCAGCTTCAGCTAGTAGCAGGGACATAATAGACTTCCTGCAGGGCACATGCCTCAGGCAAATAGTAAAGTAGCCTATTCATGAGGAAGCAATATTGGACCGTGTATTCACCAATGGGGACAGTATTACAGATGTCACGTGGGTGGCCACTTGAGGTCCAGTGATCACCGAATGGTGAAGTTTATTATAAGAACCATGGCAGAAGTGAAGGAGGGATCAGGGGACATGACAGAAACATTCAAGTACCTAAAGGGTATTAACAAGGTACAGGGGGAGATATCTTCCAATATAAGAGATGTACAAGAATGAGAGTGCATGATATGAAATTAGAAGGTGAGAGACTGAGAGGAAATGTGAGTAAGTATTTCTTCACAGAGAGGGTGGTGAACACATGGAAAAGACTGCCACAGGTGGTGGTGGGGCTGAGCACAGTGGAGGGTTTTAAACATGTATGGGACAGGCATAAGGGTACCTTAGAGGTGGGAAGGAGGGGTGAAAACCCATTGATTAGGTAGGGTCAGAGGTCACAAACTAGTGTAGGGCTTTTGGGCTGACTGGCTGGGCTTGGCGGTCCTTATCTGACAGCAATTTCTATGTTTTTATGAACTACACAAAGACGAGGGTCCTGGACTGCAGGAGGGCTGATTTGGAAAGATGGGGGAATGCCTCAGGAATGCCCTGACAGGGTGGAGGACATGGGTGGGGGAGAGGAACAGTGGGTGAAAATGAAAGCAGGGATAGGGAAGGCAACAAACCTCTGCATCAGACAGGTAAGCAAAAGCAAGAGGAAAAGGTGTCCGCTATGGTTCTCAAAACAGGTGGCTGAAAAGGTAAGGGCAAAAATGTTAGCGTTCAGGAGGTATAAGGAGACACAGAGGGAGGAGGATAAGGCAGTGTATCAGGAGAAGTAGAGGGAGGCAGAGAAAGCAGTCAGGAGCGCAAAGGCACAAATGGAGGAGAAAATAGTCTAGGCAGTGAAAAAGAGGAATAATACATTTTTCAGGTATGTAAGCAAAAGAAGAAAGACCAGAAAGGGAGGGATTGTAAGGCTAAGAAGGGAAGGAAGGTGGTGTGTGTGTGTGGGAGTGGGTGTGTGTGTCTGTGTGTGTAAAGGGACAATGAAAAAGCAGACATCATGAACACATACTTTTGTTCAGTGCTCACATAGGAAAGAGAAGGAGAGGAACTACATATAAGTTTCAGGGCCATCAAAGGGAAGGAGGTGGACACTAGTCCATTTACAGAGGAGAGAGCCCTGAAGGAACTCGCAAATCTCAAAGTGGACAAGGCAATGGGGCCAGACAGGATACATCCAAGGATATTGAGGGAGCTCAGAGAGGTGTTGGCTGCACCTCTGACAGTCCTGTTCAACCACTCACTGGAGACAGGAGTGGTACCAGAGGACTGGAGGAGGGTAGTTGTAGTCCCACTTCATAAAAGTGGTGGCAGGGAGGAGGCTGGCAATTACAGGCCAGTCAGCCTCACTTTGGTGGTAGAGAAACTAATGAAATCACTACCCAAAGGAAAGGATGGTGGAACATCCAGTGGCTTACAAGATCCAAGGCAGCATGGATTTACTGGGGGAGGATGTGTCAAACAAATCTGATAGATTTCTTTGACTGGGTGACCAAAGAAGTAGATCATGGTGGGGTGGTTAATGTGGCCTACCTAGATTTTAGTAAGGCCTTCGACTCTGTTCCAAATAGGAGACTCATTAACAAGCTGGCCAGCCTAGGAGTAGGGACAAAAGTAGAGAACTGGTAAGAAATTGGTTGGGGGATAGGCAACAGAGGGTGATGGTAAATGGAGTCCACTCTGAGGAAGGGAAGATGACCAGTGGGGATCAGTATTGGGACTGGTCCAATTTAATGTCTTTCTTAGTGACATTGCAGAGAGGCTAGAAGGGAAGGTATGCCTTTTTGCAGATGATACTAAGATCTCTAATAGGGTAGACACCCCGGGAGGGGTGGAAAAGATGAATAGGGATCTAAGGAAGCTTGGGGAGTGGTTAAGAGTGTGGCAATTAAGTTTCAATGTGAAGACGTTCAAAATCATGCACTTGGGGTGCAGAAACCTACAGCAGAGTACAAGATGGGGGAGTGGTACTTGCAACCACCAAACAGGAAAGGGACCTGGTGGGAATCATATCTGATGACCTGAAGGTGGCCCAACACTGTGTCAAAGCTGTGGGAAGAGCCAGTGGGATACTAGGGTGCATAGGGAGGAGGGGTATCACCATGAGAAAAAGGGAGGTGGTGATGCAGCTGTATAGATCACTGGTGAGACCTCACCTGGAGTATTGTGTCCAGTTCTGGAGGCCACATCTCTGGAAGGACATAAACAGAATAGAGGTGGTCCAGAGGAGGGCAACTAAAATGGTGCAGGGTATGCATCTAAAGCTCTATGAGGAGAGACTGAAGGACCGTAATATGTATCTCCTAGAGGAAAGGGGGGGGGGGATATTATTGAGACTTTAAATATCTCGTGAGTATAAACAAGGTTCAGGAGGGAAGCCTTTTTCAAAGAAAAAGATGCACTAGAACACAGGGTCATCCTATGAAGCTAGAAGGAGTTAAACTCAGGGGAGATGTAAGGAAGTACTTATTCACAGTGGTAGATACCTAGAACAGCCTCCCAGTGGAGGTGGAAGGGGTAAAAACTGTAATGGGATACAAGAAGGCATGGAATACACAAAAGGGAACCTTAGTGGTAAGGAACGGGGAGGGAACCAGAGTTCAAGTAGGGTCTGCAGTAAAACAGTAGGTAGGGAAAATGGGCAGACTAGGTGGGCCAAGCAGCCCCTATCTGCCGTCATATTCTATGTTTATGTTTCTATGTAGGTGCATTAGTTCTATCACTGCTGCTGCACTCTGCACTTTGCTACGGATGTAAGAGAGTACCTTAGAACTGTTTGCACCTAACAGATGTTCTTCATGCTACCAGCAAGATAAGCTGTATTGTTATTCATTGGAGCTAGCAGCTCGGGGGTGTGTGCTGCAGGATTTGGGAAACAGTTTCCACCATTTGTGTAGGCTGCGTGTCTGTTTCTGTATGCACTAGGCTCACTTGTCACCTGTGAGGTGAGAGCACTTCATTTTCAACCATTCTGTGTAAATAAATTAAAAAGACAGGCAGGAATTTCAGAGCTGAACATTGTGAAACCATAGGATTCACAGGAGCATACGAGCAAGGTCAGGCATGTGCCCATGTACAGCTCGCCCTTAGCTCAAAGGGAATATCCAGGTATGTTACTTTTTTTGGAATAGATATCTTAATTAATTTTTAAATTCTTTCATGGTCTTACTAGCCACCACTTCTAAAGGTAGTCTGTTCCATAGATTTACTACTCTTTGGCTAAACCAGGTTGCTGTCTTCTTTGTTTGGCATTGTTCACTCTTAGCTGAAGTATATGATCTCGTGTTGTGTGTATTTCCCTTGAGTTCCAGACTTAAACAGTCACATATTTCATCATCAGTAAAGGCTCTGTAAACTAAGCATGTCACCTCATAAACACCTGTATTCCAGGGAATACATCCCCATTGTTTCGAGTCTGTCACTACAATTCAAATTTCTAACAGATTTAACCATTCGAGTAGCTGTCCGTTGGACCCCATCCAACAATAAAACATCCCCTCTATCACATGGTGATGTAAATTGAGAACAGTACTCCAGGTGCAGTCTCACCAAAGAGGAATACGGCGGCATCAGTACTTTACTGTCTCTGCTTTCAGTATGCCTATCTATGGATCCAAGCACTCCCCTAGCTCTCCTGGCAATGACATGACAATTTTTACTTTGTTTGAGGTTGTCAGTTATTATCGCCCGAGGTCCCTCTGTTCAGATCTTTTCCTCAAGGTTTGCGCCCCCTTCCCATGCTATAATGTTCCCTCAGATTTCCTTTTCCCAAATGCATGACTTCTCATTTTTCCAAATTAAAAGTCAGTCTGCTTTTATTTGCCCATTTTTCAAGCTTTAATAGTTCACTCTGTAGCTTTATTATGTCATTAGCATCCCTTATAACTGATCCTAGCTTTGCGTCATCCACAGATTTAGTCATCCTGGTCCCACCTCCACATCTCATGGATGAAATGTATATACTGAAGAGGTAGGGACCCAGCACCGATCCCTGAGGGACTCCACATATGACCTCTTTCCATTCTGACCTTATTCCTCTTATGTTGAACCTGTTGTCCCCTGCCAGTAAGCCATGCTTTAATCCAATCAAGAATTTGTTCATGTAACTCAGATTACCTGAGGGCCTCTATTAGTTCTTTATGAAGTACTTTGTCAAATGCTTTACTCAAATCCAAAAAAATCACATCCACTGGAGTCCCATTATCCATTGTCCTGCTGACTGTATCATAAATGCTTAATAAGTTGGTTTGGCATGACCTGCCTTTAGTGAACCCATGCTCTATTGTATTCCTTGTCCCTTTGTTCCTGATGTGTTCCTCAATTTCTTCTTTTAAAATTCTTTCAAGACTCTTTCCAAAGACAGACATTCAACTGACTGGTCTGCAATTTTGACACTCATCCCTACTTCCTTTCTTATGAATTGGTACTATAGTGGACCTCCCTCCAACTATTTACCACATGACCGGTGTTTATGGATGATTGAAAGATTGTTGTTACTGGTTCAGCCAGCTCAACAGCTAGTTACTTTAATACTCTGGGATGTATACCATATAGATCAAGAGTTTTATTAGGGTCTACTTGCTTTAGTCTGTTCCTTATAACAATATTTAATAAACACTAAATAAACATATTCTCTGCATCTAGTATTAAAGGTGAGTGGTATTTATTTGTTCCATTCACAGGTTCCAGGGCTGATCTTACATTGAAGACTGATGTAAAATAGTCATTCAACATATCATCAATTGGCTGGCCTGGTGGTACTGAGGGGCTGAGGCTCTGGATGCCACACCTCGTGCCACGCCGGCAACCCAGGTTCGGGAATGAGCTTGGGTCATCGGGGGTTGGCAGGAGAGGATTAAGCATCTGGAGGACTTCTCTCCTCTCCTGGGGGAGGGTGGGTAGAGTACACCACAGTATTAGTGGTTCCTAAGTGACGACTGGGGGCAGTGCACTTGTGGCACACTTGTACAGGGATGGGGTGTCGGCAGATACCTTATGCACGGATGCGGGAGTGTGCCAATCTTGTTCAGGGTGTCACTGCACGTCCGCACCCCCAAGCAACAGAAAGCACAGAAATACCCTGGCACCCGGACAGGTGATGGTGGGCACAGTAGACTGCCCCCACACCCACTGCTGGGTCCATTCTTGCTGGTTGCTGTCCCTCTCTTCCACTCCCTGGCTGCCCTTCTAGATTATAGCAAGAGCACCGGAGGAGTAAGGTTGTCCCACCCCAGGGGGCTCAGAGCTGGGGGGTGGGGAAACCGGTGGAGTTGGGAGAGAGTTCCCAGTAAGGTAGCAACTGAATCAAGGAGGGTCTCAGGCTGGGCGGGATTAAGGCAGCTCTGAGAGACCTCACCAGAGAGAGGTCTAAGTGGCCAGGGAGTAGGATGATAAAGAAAGTTCACAAAGAAAAAAAAAATATATCATCTATTCCTTAATCATCTTTTACCAGTTCTTCTGATGTTTTCACAAGTGGGCCTACTTCCATACTACTCCCACACACATGGTTTATGTGAGTGTAAAAGGATTTGTAGTTATCCTTTACTTTAGTTACTAACCCTAATTTGTATTTATATTTAAATTTTTTAATATTTCTTTTGCATTCCAAGGTGTCTTCCTTATATCTAATCCATGCCTCTGTTGTATTTTCCTTTTCGGCTTTTTTATATGTTCTTTTTTTTATTATTACTTAACCTCACAACCTTTTTATTAAACTGGGGGGGGGATTCTCCCTTTTTATGTTGGCTCACGCATGTGCAGCCAACATATTCGGGTAGTAGCACATTTGGAGGTGTGGTCACTGTTGGGCGAAAGCAGGGCACGCATCAGTAGGTGCGTCCCTCATTCCCCAATCAGCCTTTATGCTGGCACTACACCATGCAGGCGAGCACATCTAAGAAAAGGTCCGCTGCAATGCGAGCAAAGCTCCTGACATGCTTACCCTGCTGAGACAGAAAAAAAAAACATGGTGGCACACTGCCAGCCATGATGCCGACTTCGGGGGTGCCCAATCCTCCTGTAGGCATGCCCTGCCCCCAATGTATGTGCCAACAGGGGAGTCCACTCCCCGTTGGCAAAAAGCACTCCCTCCCATTTGTTATATGCCAAGGGGGGTGCCCAGTCCCCTTGGCTCTTGCCCCCTGCTTTCCTTATGCGTGCCGTCGGGTGCCCAATCCCCATCTGCTCAAAGCATCTCTCAAAAACACTTAGGTGGCAACTGGGGAGCCCATCCCTGTGTGCCAAATCCTGAAAAATAAAAACAGTCCCGTGATGTTTTTTTTTAACCTGTGAAAAAAAGAAAACAGTCCTTCACTGACTCCCTGCCTCCCCGCAACCCGCACCCACCCACTGCGCACTCTGTCTCCCCATTCCCCCCTCACCCCATACTTACCTCCGGAGTCCAGCGTGGCGATTTTCGGTGGACCGGGAACATATCTGCACTCTTCAAAATCGACCGTGAACTGAAGAAAAGCCAGTAAGCTGTATAATGGCATAAATAGGGTATTTTCAACTTTGGTGCATATCTCTGCCATTTTTTGGAATCTTTGCACCAAATTTTCAACGTGAGGTTATTGAGACTCCTCCTCATGAATTCAGTCACTGTCATGGTGTAATTCGGTCCCGGAAGGTGATTTCGCGATCACTGTGCGAAATCACTTTTTGGGACCAAGTAATGAAACGACACTGCAACTGTTCATGAGGGGGGCTCTCAAAAAGCCTATGTTGCAAATTTGGTGGAAAAAATCCCAAAAATGGCTGTTTTACAAGTGTGTGTTGCGATGTTTCCACGTACGCTCTTAACTTCGTGCATTTGTAATATTTTCACTCCAGATTTTCATAATTGGCATTTTCCACACCTCCTGATGAACAGTACAGCTGTCATTTTACATATCCTGGCTGAAATGTGTTTTCGCATGTCCGGCGCAGAATAGCGTGGTTGCTGTGAGAAATCAGTTTTCTGGACAGTTTGAGGAAATGACAGTGACACTGTTCATGAGCAGAGGTCAAAAATGCCTATGTTGAAAATTTGTGCCGAAAGTCCATAAAATGACTGTGTTATAAGCAGGCGTAGTTTCCACGCACCTTTGTAACTTCGCAAATTTGCAATATTTATGCCAGATTTCAACACTGCCATTTTTTCACAACTCCTTATGAACAGTACAGCTGACATTTTTGACATCCTGCCCAAAATGTGTTTCCACACCTGTGACGCACAATGGCGTGGTCACTATGGGAAATCAACTTTTGGGACAGATTAACAAAATCACAGTGCCACTGTTCATGAGGGGAGGTCCCAAAATGCCTATGTTAAAAATGTGCCTAACAAACTCCCTAAAATAATTGGGTTACGGATGTGTGTTGCACAGTTTCTGTGCATGCTCATGACTTCACCAATTTTTCATATTTTCACTCCAGATTTTCAATGTTGCCATTTTTTGACGCCTCCTCATGAACAATACAGTTGTCATTTTCCACATCCTGCCCAAAATGTGTTTTCATCCCTTCCTGTGTCGCCAAATAGCATAGCCACTGTGCAAAACCACATTTCAGCTAACTAACTGATTGTGCCACTTTTCATGAGGTGGGCTCATAAAAAGCCCATGTTGGAAATTTGGAGTGAAAATACCAACACACACCTATGGCGTTAGGGTTCCCAAGTGTAGCACCCCACCCTTTAGAGACTGACAGGAGTCAGGGGTGTGACTTGGGATCCTCGGCTGTAATGCTCACGCTATTCCAACCCCACCTCCACCCTGCAGCTAGTGACAGACATCGTGGTGTGCCTTGCACTGTTCGGCCACACAGTTCACCCCATTCTCCTATACTGCACCCACCTCAGCATAGTTTCCTATGGAATGGGGTAAGTGTCTACAGGGTAGGGTGAGGTACAATGGCATGAACATTATAGCTGACAACCCAAAGGCACACCCCCAATGCCTGTCAGTCTCTACAGGGTGGGGGTGGGGTTGGCATCACTTCAATATTTCACTGCCATTCCTATTATGCATCTCTAACTCCAACACTACCAATGCCAATGCCAGTGAGACAACATTCGGCATGGACAAATGCTTGTTATTATATTTGTATTTCTCAGGCATACATTCCTGTACTAAGCCATCTAATTTTAGAGTAACCCACATATGCAGTGTCAGTGGCTCAGCAGGTAGCACACTCACCTCAAAGGCTGGGAGATCAGAAGGCTATGGGTTCTTGCCCCACACCAGGCACTTGGGTTAATATCCCAATACTGACACTGCAGTGTATCATGAGGAGGATGCCGCACTCCTGAGGTGCTGTCTTTCTGATGAGATGTTAAACTGAGGTCCCATCTGCCTGTTCAGGTGGATATTTAAGATCCCATGGCACTTCTCGAAAAGAGCAGGGAATTGCCCTGGTACCCTGGCCAAATTTCCCCCATTCACACAAAACACCAACAGCTTAATCTGGTTCAAAGTTAGTTGGCATTCATCTGTAGCCCCCTTCCCTGGGTTGTGTCTGAAAATAGGCAGAATTTATCTAGTGCACTTACCTGGACAACAAACACTAAATAGATAAAATATCTTCCAGTGATTTTGTGTAAAATTCCTTAGCCCAGTCCCAATTTTGTAGTTCACTTCTCATTTTGTCAAGCAACTGTGGAGGCAGAGGCCCTGGGGCTCTAGGTCTTAGCAGAGCACAGCTGTTCTGTCTGTGAAGACTGGAACAGGGGGCAACAGGTGGCATTGGCCCTGCCTGTGGGGTGGGGGGGCAGAGGAAAGCAGAATGCAGCAGCCTCAACTGAGGGGCAAGAGACAGGTGCATCAGGATGACATATAGTATGTCTAGTTACATACATACATGATGTATTTCCACACAGAATCCCTCAGAGAACTGAATTTTGTGAGTTCATACAGTACACGTTCCTGAAATAGCAAAGTGTGGCAGACACCTGTTTGTCAATCTGACATAACAACAATATTTTTCTAACTTGAATATATGCAAGGAGACTACATCAAAGACACAACTTCTATGACTTAAACTTTACATTTATTTTATATCCATTAATTGACCCTATGTTTATATAGCCAAAAAACAATGCAGAGTTTTGATGTGAAAGAACTCAGCTGTGACACAGACAGGAGATTTCTTACAGACTTTCATTTATACCACTTCATTTAACCACTGAAACACATGACCAACTCTTTATGAGAACAGAATGATAGATTGTAAACTAATCTATCTATACACAAACCAGAAGTGTTAGTAACATACTTGGAGTAAACTCAATTAGCTCTACAGGTTACTCTGACTGGGAAGTGTAACAGCTGCAGTACTTCAGGCAATCGATGATTTAATTGCTGCAGCAACAGGCTGAACAGGAATGATGTCATCACTCACTGTTAGAGACAGAAAAATCTTCACTGTTTTCAGTTACTGCAGAGCACATTAATTGATGTTGATTTAAAGAAAACCACAAAACCAAATAGCATGATATTTTCAAGAAGCACTATTCATGACACAGGGACTTGAATTCATGTTTTTATTTATTTATTTGTACATCAGTTTACAAACCTTTGAGCCAGGGGCTCATTTTCAAAGGTACCTCGTCACAAAGAGGACAAATACAGTACAAGTATATTACAACAATGTGGTTTACAACAAATTAGTAAATCAAGCTGGCATCTATTAGTTACAGAAATTTTAAGGTTTCAGGATCAGTAGAGAAAGATAGGTACAGATGTTTAATACTTCATAGGCAAACAATGGTATGAGCATACAAGCAGAGGGGTTCAGATAAGTGGAGGCGATGACTGAAGAAGCAACGGGAGGCAGTTGGTAGTAGGTTGGGTACAGCTGCTCAGGAAGCTTTGTCATAGCATTTGAGCAAGATCATCTTAGTAACAGTCATAGCTACGTGTATTAAGTAGGTGATTTCGAAGGGAAGTTTTGAAACTGGAGATTGTGGAGGCATCAGAGATGGGGAGGGGGAAGCGTGTGGAACCAGGATGGGGCTCTGTAGCAACAGGCCCTTTGACCGTGCGTGGTCTTAGCCCTGGGGATTAACAGAGTGGTTTTGCAGGAGGTTCGAGTTTGTACTAGGGATTTTGTATGGTGGATGGAGGCTGTCAAACCTGGTGGGGATAGACCAAGGAGAGTTTTTTTTGTTATGAGACAGGTTTGATATCTGAGACGTTCATCTAGGTCAAGCAGCATGGCCTTTGCATACAGTTGACAGATGTGTGTTAACCTGGGGGCCCCTGTAATTAGCCTACAGGCCTTGTTTAGTGTAATACGAATTTTGTTGAGGGTGGTCTGGTCTGCAGCACCATAAACTAGTAGCCCATAATCCACAAGGAACAGTATAGAAGATGTGACCGCGAGTCAGAGGGCGTCGGGGGAGACAATTTTTGTACCAGTATAGGATACCCAGCAGAATATTGGAAGCTGAGGCTAGGGCAGTGATGTGATCGTGGAATGAGAGAGCAGGGTCAAAGGAGATCCCAAGGTACTTATACGAGTAGACTTGCTCGAGTGGAAACTTGGTGCTAGAAAGGACACGGAGTTGGAAATTGCTGGCTTTGTTTTGTGGGTGAGCGAAGATCATGGTTTTTATTTTTTTGAGATTTATTACAAGTCTATGCTCCTTGAACCAGGCTTCAGCATCATTATATGATCTTTGCAAGGAGTCCTGGAGGGTGATAGGGTTTCGGTCAGAAGCAAAGATGACGGCATCATCTACATACAGCAAAATATTTCCAGTGCATGCACCTGGCAGGGTATTGAGGTATAGTGAAAAGAGCAAGGGTCCAAGGATGGAGCCCTGGGGAACTCCAGAGCGGATGGGACAGGTGTTGGAGAGAGTCCCGTTAATTTTAACACATTGGGAGCGGGCAGACAGATAGCTGGTGCACCAGGAGACAAGCCCAATGGCAAAGCCAGTGTGGCTGAAGGCGTTCAGTAGGAGGGGATGGGAGAGAGTGTTGAAGGCTTTTGCTAGATCTACAAACACTGCCCCAGCCAGAGAGCCCGAGTCCAGTGAAGAGTGAAGAAAATTTGAGAACTCTAGGAGGGCAGTGCTGGTACTGTGACCTGTACGGAAACCGTGCTGTTCAGGGCAGAGGATGTTATATTTGGTTAGGTAATCCGTAATTTGAGTGGCCACCACTTCTTCTAAGGCTTTGGAGAGGGGTGAGAGAATGGAGATAGGCCAGTAATTTCCAGCTAGGGACCTGTCTCCACCTTTGTGGATGGGTGTGACTGTGGCAATTTTCCAAGCTGAAGGAAATTGCCCCAGACAGAGGGATTTATTAAGGAGACTAGTGATTGGGGCGAGGACCAGATCCAGTACCCGGTGAAGGATACAGGGATCCAGCGAGTCACTGCCAGTACTATTGTTCTTTAGGGCATTGATTAGGTGAGGTCTGACTTCTTGGGCAAAGACCCGGCATAGATGGAAGCAAGGGCATGTGAGGACAGGGTCAGATGGGGGGGGTCAAAAAAATTGCTAGGGAGGACTGGGCTAAGATCTGTGAAAGAAGTATTGAGGCAGTTGGATATAAGGGCTGGGTCAGTGGAGATAATGCCATTGACATTGATCTGGGAGGGTGGGGGCGTGCTCCCATTTAACTGTTTGATATTGTCCCAGAAGGTTCTAGCATTCCCCCAAGAGGAGGTGAGCGATGACTGATAGTGATCAGCCTTAGCCTTTCTGATGGCCCAGGTACATTTGTTTCTTGCAGCAGCATACGCCTGTCTGTCAGCGGGCTGGCCAGTTTCTGTAGCCAGGTGCTATAAATTGTCCCTGTGCTTAAGCACTTGAAGCAGGGTGGGGGTAACCCAGGGAGCATTCTGCACTTTGGAACAGAGTACTGTTACAGGTGTGAAGATGTTGCAGGCTTTATTGAAGGTTTGGGTGAAGAAGGTTAGCGCCGTATCAATATCAGGGGCATACTGTATAGGAGACCACTTAATCTGGGCCAGAAGTTCCTTAAGGTTTTTCAGACCACCTGGTCTTAGGCGCCGCCGTAGGGTGGACTGTGCTATGGGTTTGGATACTGAGGTTGTCCAGCGTAAAAGTATAGGGGGGTGATCGCTAAGTGAGTCAGGAAGGACTTGGATATCACAGATTTGTTTCGGATGATTGGTGAGGACAACATCGAGCAGAGTGCTGGAGCCCCTCTTCAGATTTATTCTAGTAGGTTGGGCAACAAGTTGAGTCAGATCAATAGCTGTGAAGGAGTCACGGGTAGCAGAGGAAGAGGAGCTAAGCCAGTTAATGTTTAGATCGCCCATTAAGATATGGTCAGAGGAGTGGTGTAGCGTAGTAAGATACTCCGTTAGCGAGACCAGTGCCAGTGTTTGATTTTTTGGGGGTATGTAGGCTGTAGTTAGATAGAGTGGGGCCCTTGAGGGGTCCGGGATCAGTTTCAGGGTTAGAGCCTGCGCTCCAAAGTCGAGGGTAGGGGCTGGGAGGGCTAGTCCAGTGAGAGGGTCTCTGGTGTAGATAGAACAACCCCCAACCCGTCTTCCAACCCGGTCCTCCCGATAAAGGGAGTAACCTTTAAATATCCAGTTAATGTTTCTCTAATATCTTTGATTTTGGCTCCAGATAATGATGCCACTATGGCCTGTTCTTTCCTCCCATTACATATTACTGAATCTGTAAATTTCAAACTAGAATCCCCTATTACCAGGTATCCCTCATTACTTTCTATTGATTCAGTTTGACAACTCCCCTGCTCTGTGTTCCTTGTGTTATGGACCCGATTCTATCTATATTCCTCATTTTCGTTTTCCTCATTAACCGGTAGTATTTCATACCTGTTTGTGAGTTTGATTGGTACTGGCCCCAGTGTTTGCCCTTTTCTTCTTTTTACAGATCCTGTTAAAGTACCTCACACTAATTATTTTCACTTTCCGTTGTCTCAATAGCTATGCCTTGACTCAGATTTCTTTTTCTTTTGTTCCTTACTCCAAGTTGCAAGTTTTGCTCTGTTTATTTATCCGCTCCTTCATCTCCCTGATAATTTGCAATGGAGGAATCGATAAATTGTTCCAATGTAATTATATCTCTTTGCATTTCTAGTTGCTTCCTAATAGGGTTATTTCCCTTTCCAGTTCTTCAACCAGGGTGCATTTGCCACATATACAATTTTGTAGAACACATCCTCTGGTATAGATATTGCAAATAGTACATAAGCTCATATCATTATCCATTTTATTCATAGATTCATAGATATTTGTTGGCAAAAAACGACCATCTTGGCCCATCGAGTCTGCCCTCCTTACTTGCCCCCCGACATCCCCCTCCTCTCCCTAGCCAACCCCTTGTGTTTGTCCCGTGCTCTTTTGAATCCCTCCATCCAACTATTTTTTTTTTTCCTCTGACACAGAATTGCAGTCTCAGTCGGGGTTTGTCTATCAGTTACTAATATATTATCTTATTTATTTATTTAACTTGGTGACTGGGAAAGCACCCTGGCAGAAGAAGCCTTTTTCAGGCACGACCTGGATGCAAATGCACACATAAAGTATACAGTCATAGTGATACATAAGCAGCAAGTGATAATGTAACCCCCACTGGCCCCCTTATTTAACTAGAAGGTACACCTCTCACCACCAAAACAGGTCTAGGGGTAGAAACAGAGAGGGGTGGAGGTTACATATAATTAAAACAACAGATACACAAACTAGAAAACTGTGTGTGATTGCCCACCATAGACAAAATGGGACCAATGCAGACCACATCCAGGTGTGGCACAAAATACCTGGTGCACACCTGGTGGGACCAATGCATGGCCAACAACCCAGGTCCTGGGCAGAAAACATTTGCTCAGGGCTATGCTAGGTTTGCACTTCTGGACAGGGGTACCCAAAGTAATTCCACATGGGGAGCAATAACATAAATGTACAAACCAGGTTGGAATTCTAGAGTGTGGCTTTATTCAATAACACAGTAGGAACAACACAAAGTGAAGATGGACTCCCAAGGGTTACACACACTGTAAATGCAAACATCTAAAGTACAGAACTCCAGGAATTCCCATTTAGCATAGGATAACTGTAGAACTTGTGGACTAGCCACCTGTAGAACACACACAAGCAAATTTCCCTCAACTAGGCACACATGGCCAGTACCTGGAAGTCTCATATGGCATGAGATAACTGAAGAAAAAATGTGGAACTAGCCACTGGTGAACACACTGGTTTCTCCGGAAATGGCACACACGGCCAGTACTTGGTCACTTCCCATATGGCATAGGATAAGTTGTGGCACACAAACCACAAAAGAGCACAAAAGGCTCCACATTCGCAGAACCCACATACAGAGGGTAAACTGGAGAACAATCCCACTCTTTGGGGTAAAACTGTTTCTTCAGGCATTGGTCACATGCACTGATAGAAAACACAGGTGTCCTTCAGAACCCGGCGAGGTAAACTGGTCACTCCAGATGCGGGATCTCCCACCTTTTGTTTCCTAGTTCATACTCTGCCATTTATCTGGTAAATACACCTTACCCACTGTAAAAACTGTAGATGCTGTCTTGAAATTTATATCACACTTAAGATCATACAAAAAACACCTCAGGGGTGTCAAAGGTAAAAGTTTTGTTCACACAGATGGTCACATACTGGTCTCCACAACTGTTTAGGGTGACAGAGTACCTATGTCAGAGAATTCACCCTTAAAATGCAGGTACTCCTGGGCAGTTTCACACAAAGCCAAAGTACTCACAGAAAGTTGTCATACAAAGGCAGCTTCTAATGTCCTGGGAGGATCACGGGATTGCCCCTGAAATCCTGGAGTCCTGCTCCATCCCTCCTGGGATGAAGCACAGGAAAATGCAAAGGGAGATGGTTTCCACCACGTCAACAAGCTGGCAAAGCTGTCCGCCACTGGGGTGAGAAAAGAAAACAAACAGGAAAAACTGCAGCTCTAAATCAGAGCTGCTTGAGGAGCTGCAACTGCACTCTGCAGCCTCCTCCACGAACTCCACTGCAAGACTCTCACTTCAGACTGACTCGAACATTCTAACTCCCTCCCTCACAGCTACAGGAGTGTGGCTCATGCAGCTGCGAGAGTTCCGAATGGCATCACCTCCCCAGCCCTCAGCTGTGACTGACAGCGGAGAGGGAGACAGAGTGAAATCCATTTAACTGGCATTTCACTAGCTGCCTCTCCTGCCTACCACTAATTCTAACTGGGATTCTAATAACCTCTGGGAACAAGGGGGTTACAACAATATATACAGGACAATATGTAAAGAGCAATATATACAGAAAGGTGATAACCTATTACAGTGAAAAGACATCATGTGCAGTAAAGAAATTCAGATTAGTTACATTTGGCTAAGAATAATAAACAAGGATGAAATAACAATATATACAATGCAATATTCACATGGTTTCAGTTACAGAGAGTGCATAAGGGTGGGGCAGGTGTATTTTAATATAGTTACTCAAAAGGAGGGGATAGAAAGGGAGTGCACATGGTACGAGGTAACAGGATAGGGTGAGGAGAAAAAAATGGGGTTAGTGGGAACACTGACATGCAACATAGGAGAAGTAGAAAAATTGCAGATGGTTTGTAAAGGCTGGGGTAACACAGAAATATAGAAAGTGTCGGCAGATGGAGTCCATGTGAGTCATCTAGTTTGCCCATGTATACAACCCCCCAATTAGGCTGCTGTCTGCATTTTACCACACTGCCTGTCTCATGCCAGCTTGAATTCCCTTACAGTCTTTGATCCTACCACCCCTGTGGGGAGGGCATTCCAGGGCTCCTCCACCTTTTCTGTAAAGTAATACTTCCTTAAGTTGATCCTGAACTTACCCCAGCTTCAGGCGTATGCTGTGACCCTTGGTCCGGGTACAACTGCTTACCTGAAGGGAGTCTTGTGCCTCTACCTTGTTTATACCATTCAGGTATTTGAAGGTCTCTATCATGTCCCCTCTATCTCTTCTTCGTTCCAGGGAATACATGTTGAGCTGTTCTAGCTTTCTGTCATATGGCTCTAGATGCAGACCGTGTACCATTTTTGCTACCTTTCTCTGTATAGATTCAAGTCTGTCTATGTCCTTCTTTAGCTGAGGCCTCCAGAATTGGATACAGTACTTCAGGTGAGGACTCACCAGGGACTTGCACAGTGGCATAATCACCTCCCTTTTTCTACTGGTTATGCCCCTTCCTATACATCCCAAGATGCTGCTACCCTTTTGTGCAGCATTTTCACATTGCTTGCCTACCCTCAAGTCATTGGAGATGATGACCCCAAGATCATGCTCATGTTCTGATATTGCCAACTGTTCCCCATTCAGAAAGTATTTGCTCCTTGGGTCGCACCTGCCTAGGTGCATGACCTTTCACTTTTTGGTGCTGAAGGTCAGCTGCCAATTTACTGACCATTCCTCCAATTTCTGAAGGTCAGACTCCATCATTTGATTCCCTTCAGCTGAGTCCACTCTATTGCAGAGCTTTGTGTCATCTGCAAATAGGCACACCTTCCCATTTATGTCATCCTCTATGTCTCCGATGAATAAATTGAAAAGGATTGGCCCCAGCACTGAGCCCTGTGGAACTACACTTGTCACTATGCCCTCTTCTGACAGTGTACCATTTATCAATACTCTCTGAGTCTTTCTGTCCAGCCAGTTTTGGATCCAGTTGCCAAATTTTGTCCCAGTGCTCGTGTTATTACCCTTCTGTGAGGGATGGAGTGGAAGGCCTTGCTCAAATCCAGGTATACCATGTCCACCACACCTCCCTGGTCTATCGTTTTAGTGACCCATTCAATGAATTCGATTAGGTTGGTCTGGCAGGACCTACCTTCCATGAAGCCATGTTGCTTTGGGTCCTGTTGTCCACTCTCTCTCTATGAATGCTACTATCCTCTCCTTTAGTAGGGATTCCATTAGCTTTCCTACTACCATGGTGAGACTGACTGGGTAGTAGTTTTCTGCTTCTTTCCTACTGCAACTTTTGTACAGTGGCACCACTGTAGCCTTTTCCCAGTCTTCTAGGACCTTCCCGGGTAGAGGTAGCCTTTCTTATGGGTGGAGGTATTGAGTTTCCTATGGAGGCAGCATGGTAGAAAAAGGACCGTTAGCCCATGCAACATTGGGATGACAATGTTGTTGTGGGAGAAAGATCTAGAAGTTGGAAGATTAACAAGAAGGATCTGCCTGGCTACGTAAGGCAGGTTGCCAGTATTCAGAGTTTTGTTGATGAAGGAGGCGATAGCAAGGTTTGTGTTCTGAGTTTCGGAGGTAGCCAATTGAGGTTGTTAAGCACTGTGCAATGATGGGCACTGTGGAAATAGACAGAGGCAAATTTGGCTATGTTATAATAGAGAGTATGCTTTTTTTTATAGAACGGATTTACCGGCAGCATTGATGACTGCCGTATTCAAGCATGGGGAGAAGATTAGCCTGAGTGATTCTAATCTTGGTGTCTGGGGTCAAGAAGTGGTGGACTCTATAGAGAGATCCCATTTTTTTGTGAACTGATGATATGGTGTGCTGAAGGTGAGTTTTGAAACAGAGGGAGGGGTCGAGGTGTACTCCAAAGTATTTAAAGGAGAGGGTCTTTTCAGACGGAGTCATTTCAAGTGTCGATATTAAACAAAGGGAAGAGTTTAAAAAGCTTTTGCTTAGACCCAAAGAGCATGGACTGCATTTTAGGTAGGTTTAGAACCATTTTTTCTTTAAAGAGCCAGGCTTGCAGCCTGTTAAATGAGTTGGTGAAAGAGCTATTGACGGAAGTGATGTTATTACTGTGGGTATATAGGACCACATCGTCGGCATAAATAAGTGTTTTTAGTAGTCCGTAAATGGTAGGGAGATCATTAGTAAAAATGGAGACTAGGAGGGG
Organism: Neoceratodus forsteri; assembly: GCA_016271365.2. Classification (NCBI taxonomy): domain Eukaryota; kingdom Metazoa; phylum Chordata; order Ceratodontiformes; family Ceratodontidae; genus Neoceratodus; species Neoceratodus forsteri. The sequence goes on from JADMNL010000022.1 coordinate 76,018,358, forward strand.
CCCTAGAATGGAGCCTTGGGGGGCTCCACTGGGGATAAGATTCATTCCTGATAAGGTGTTTCCGATTTTGAAGGCTTACTGGTGATGGTGCAGGTAATCGTTGAACCATGCTGTGGTGGGGGTCCTGTGGCAGGGTGCCTGGAGTTCTGAGACAAGAAATTTATGGTCGACGAGCTTGAATGCTTTTGTCAGATCAATAAACACAGCACCAGTGACATGATCTGCATCCATGGCCCGATTAATGGCATCAGTAAAGGTTATAAAGGCAGTATCTGTGCTGTGTCCTTTTCAAAAGCCATGTTGTTCTGGGCAGATGAGATCATGTTGCTGCATGTATTCAGTGACCTGGTGGTGAACAATTTTCTGTTGAAGTTTGGCTAGTGTAGAGAGAACTGAGATTGGGTAGTAGTTTTCAAGGGAAGTAATTTTCCCTTTCTTGTGTAGGGGGACAACTATGGATGTTTTCCAGAGGAGCGACACAGAGCAGGAAGAGAAGGATAGACTGAACATTTTAGCAATGGGAAGTGCAATTTGAGGGGTGGCAAGTTTAAGAAATCTAGGGATAAGACAGCCGGGACTGGCTGATCTGTCACATTTGAGAGTGAGGAGTAGTTTATGCACTCCGTGTGTTGTGACCCTCTTGATGTAGAAAGGAGGCTGCTTAGCATCAAATTGAATCTTATTGCAGGGAGAATCAGTATGTCCACTGCGTCTGTATTTAGACAGGTCACAGAAAAAAATCACTGAAAAGGATGGCTATTTTTGAGGGGTTGGTGAAGATGGTTTCATTCTGTTCAATATGATGTTAATGGGACATTGTTGGCCATTAAGGAGTGAATTGATTGACTACCAGAACTTTTTGGGGTGGTGTGGGTTTTGTGTTTGTTGGGATTTTACGTATTGGTATTTGGTGCTTTGGATTAAGTGTTTACACTTATTGCATGTCTGTAAGTGTTCCAGTTAGCGGTTCAATTTGTAGACTTATATTTAGCCCATGATGCATCCCTTCCGTGCATGAAGGCAAATATGTCCTTTGTGAGCCATGGGGATTTTTTGGCTTTAACTCTATACATATGCAGGGGGGTGGCTTATCAAGCACTGATAAGAAGGCGTGAATAAAGAAATCGAGGGCGCTGTTGACATCGGGGACTACGTCGAGGCTGACCAGTTGGCGTGGTGAAAATTGAACAAAAAGGAGTCAGTGTTAAAGCTAGATACTTTTCTGTAGGAAATGATCCTCGGGGGGGGTTAGGGATGCAATTATGCATGCATGTGTATGTATGTGTGGCATGTGTTCGTGTGTGCTTCAGTCTGTGCATTGCAGTGTATGTGCCTGTCTGTGCATATGTGTGTGTGTGTCTGCTAATTTATGGGCATGTGTGCTTGTGCATACATGTGTTAGCATGTCCATGCAGGTGTGTATGCATGTGTGAAGAAGAATTTTAATAATACACAGCCGTAACGCCCAATATAACTGAAAGGTTTGGAAGGTGTTGTCTAACTAAGGGCAGCTATGTCTTTATTAGTGTCTTCAGTATTTGAAAAACATGTTTTACATATTTTTTTCACATATTTTCTGAATTTTGGTTCAGCTTCATTTTATCCAAACAAGTTCTGTGTTGTTGGTTGCTCATCAAGAGTACCATATTTATGGCTATATGTCTGACCTCTACTCTGACCTCACACATATCAGCTTCCCCCATACCCTCCTAGATGTTGTCCTAAACAAGCATCCCAGAATCATGATGAACAGACTGTACCATCTCTGCTTGTTGGACACAGGGTAGCAGCATAATGCCAGTTTTGACAGGAACCTCTTTGCTATTCGCCCTTGAGTGGACTGTTCGGATGTTTTACAATTTCACTTTCTTCACCAGCCTGCTTTGACTTGTCACCTTCCCTGAACCCTTATGGCCTACGCAAGGTTCCCCCGCAATGTCTCTAGAGAACCCAGACTCAAATCATAGCACTCACTGAGTCACTGCACTACACAGCCCCCCACCCCCCCCCACACACACACACATACCTTGCAAAATAACTCTTGTGAGGCTCAGAGGAATACCTCCAGTAGGGAGAAGAGAAAGTGGATGTCTTGGTGAATTAGCTCAGTGGAAGAAGGTTATAGGTCATAGGGTAGCATGAGATATCCTCCTCTGAGGTAGTCTACCCCATTTTCCTTGTATTTCCAACCCCACCACCCCAGCATATCCCCAATCCTTGCCCCACCCCAACACCATTGAGTCCCAATTCCTGCCACCCCATACACACACATACCCCCCCCACACACACTATGAATGTCTCTGCCCACAAGCACAGTGCTGTTTGGAACACAAGGGGGCTGTGCAGTCTCAGAAGACACCATCTATCTGCAATTATTGTACGTAGCACAAAAAAAAAATTAAAAACTGGTCTTTTACATATGGTCAGTGCCCACACAGCAACCTAAAATGGGTAGGCAACTCCAGAACAGATGTATAAAATAAACAGGGTAACACATAGCCCCAATCAATAGTTTTTGCAAAGCACTCCTGGTGGTATGGAGCAGGTAACAGGACAGACAAGCGACAGCGGGGTGTATTAAACCTACCAAGGTGTTTTAGGGGAACAAAACAGAGTACTGTAGAATCATTCGTGAGGCATTCAGCACTGAATCAACGTCTGCACAAAGTAAACTTAAACGTGACACACATAGCAAATGGCCCAAGGTCCTGCAAATTTTTCTCAAATACTCACCATACAAGCCAACCCGCCCGGAATCTGCACCATCCAGGGATTTACTTTCATACTAAAGACAAAAAGAGTCAGCATGATTAGTGGTTTGAGTTTGAGGAGGGTTCTTCATCTCTGCTCTCAACTCTCTCCTTTATGTAGTAGTTTTTCCTTATGTGACAAGCATGAAAGCTCCCCCCCAAAGATATGGAGCTTAGCAAGAGATAGGATTGTGCTTAATTCCACCAGTTGTACGGTTTGAAATATCCTGCATTGAAGCTTTTGCCATTTTTGGGTGGGAATGGAGAGCTGAGATCTAGAAATCGGGAGACAGGTACACCCACACTCTGTAAAAGGCATCCCAGTCATCTGTCTGAAAAAATCTGGTCCCTCTTTAAAGCCCATGACAACCAACTGAAGACTACAGGAGGTGTTATTAGAGATCTGCCGTAGACATGTTATCACTTGTTAGGAATTTAAAATGTTGGCGGGAGGAGCAATATGTACAACTTTGGGAAGCCATGTCACATGATACACACACAGCAGTCTTCCCCTCTTCCACCACTGATCAGTGAACCAGTTATAAATTCATCACCCTAGCCTTGTGTTCCAAAAGTTCATTTCAGAGCCTCAACCCACGAACATCCTTGACTAGGCCTGTGGTGGCTGTCAGCACTCTTCTTGCTGTTCCAGAGAAGTACACAACTTCATAAGTACAGAACTACACAAAAGTGGTCCCAAGAATGACCCAGGGAATCAGAGACCAGTCAGTCTGACCTCCATTGTGGGTAAGCTCATGGAGGCCATACTAAATAAAGGTTGGTGGACTATCTAGTGGAGCATGGTCTTCAAGACGCGAGGCAGCATGGGTTCATGGGGGGGGAGATTGCGTCAAAAGAATCTGATTGACTTCTTTGACTGTGTCATTAAGACAGTAGACAGGGGCCAAGCGGTAGATATCCTCTATATTGATTTCAGCAAGGCCATTGACTCTGTGCCCCACAAAAGGTTGATCAGGAAATTGGTGGATCTTGGGGTTGGGTAAAAGATGGCCAGATGGGTGGAAAACTGTCTGAGGGACAGAACCCAGAGGGTGATTGTGGGGGGAGTTTTATCTGGCACCAGAGAGGTAACCAGTGGGGCCCCATAGGGCTCAGTGCTGGGGCTGGTGTTGCTCAGTGTCTTCATCAATAACATTGGGGATGGCATTAAGGGCAAAATGTGTCTAATCATGGATGACACCAAGCTCTGCGGGAGAGTAGGCACAGCTGAAGGGATACAGGACCTACAGGAAGATCTGGAAAAGCTGGGGAGGTGGTCCAGAATCTGGACGCTTGACTTCAATGCCAAAAAATGCAAAGTTATGCATATTGGCGCCAAGAATCCCAGGACAGAGTACTACCTGGGTGGAATCCAAGCATCTGCATCAGAGGAGGAGAAGGACCTGGGAGTGATGATCACTAGTGACTTGAAGCACTCCATGCATTGCAAGAAAGCAGCAGCAAAGGCAAACAAAATGCTGGGATGCACATCTAGGGGGATCAGTAGTAGGAGAGAGGAGGTTATACTACCTTTGTACAGGTCACTGGTAAGGCCACATCTAGAGTATGGAGTTCAGTACTGATGCCCACAACTGAAAAGGACCTTAACCTGCTGGAGAAGATCCACAGGAGGACTGCAAAGATGATAGTGGGTCAGTAGGGTAAGGCATACGAGGAGAGGTTGAGAGCACTGAACATGTACTCCCTGGAAGACAGGAGAGAGAGAGAGAGGCAACATGATTGGGACATTCAGGTACTTGAAAGGGACAAATAAGGTTGATAAGGAGAGTCTCTTTCAGCTGAGTGGCAGCCATAACACGAGGGGGCACAGTCTTAAGCTGGGGGATGGGATGTTTAGGAGGGAGATCGGGAAGCCCTTCCTCACAGAGAGGATGGTGGACTCTTGGAATGCACTGCAAGAAGAGGTCATCTTGTTAAAGACAGTGGGCAGCTTTACAAGAGGCTGGGATAGGCATAGGGGGAAGATGAGGATCATGGAAAGGGAGGAGTTGGGAGGGAGGACAGGAACATTAGCTCAAGCTGTGGACCATGCAATACTAGCAGACTTGACAGACCAAATGGCCTTCTTCTGCTGGCTTCTCCATATGTTTTCCTCAAGCACTGTTTTCTCGTGACAAAAATGTAGAACTAGCATACTAAAGAACAGGCACTGCGCTTCTGAAAATACTGCTGTAACTTGGTCCAAAGGAACTTCTTTTATTACTTCAAAAGTAAACCAAAGGGCTAAGTAGACTTAAAATTTGAAAAGAAGGGTATCATACAAGACAGGTGGCAAGGGTCAATTTAAACTGGAATAAAAAGGTGTAGGTAAAATGTTTATCCTAACATGCACAGCAACTTTCAAAACAAAAAAATATATGTGTAAAATATATATTTACCTGTAAAAAAAACATTTTTTTCTTTCTCTTTTAGGCACTAACTAAAATTCTAGACCATTTTCAGTCACATACACATCCATCTAGTACACTCAATCACGTAACAAACCTATCATCACTCCCCAGCTTTTAATTGTTCTTGCAGGGTTTGCCTGTTAAAACTTCAAAAGATAATATTTGTTAATCTGAAAATGCTACCAGATCTGTTTACATTATCCAGTAATCAGATTTGAACAAGAATACCCAGGTATGTGAGTCAGATTTCTACTAATTCAAGAAACCTGATTCGAATGTGAATTCTCCTGTTTACATGGATCTGCATAATCTGATTCAGTAATCAGATTTCTCAGTATTCCTATTCGAATCAGATTACTGAGTGCATGTAAAAATGTACATTGTTTATACGAGTATAGAGCAGGACTTATGCTTATGCTTTAGAGAAAAAAAAACGAACAAAACTATAACAGTAACTAAGTACATTACTGAGAATATAGGACATACAGGACACTAAAATACCCTGCACAATAATAATGCTTTTTGTTGGTATAGTGTGGCATGAGACAAAGACTGGAAACTATATGGAGCTGCAGCAGCTAGGGTTACGTGCTAATCAGTGAGAATGAGGATCGAAACCGAGTATCTTTTTAACACTTAAAAATACTTAAGAGTATGTACAAATTTTCTATCACCTAACTTTGACACAGAGCATGTGCAGATATTTGACACCATTGGGGTTGCCACAGTAACCACCAATTTATGGGATGTGATCTGATTAGCCAGTACCCCACAAGAAAGAAAATGCCAGGAGGCAGGTAGGAACTATTTTAATGGTCCATTACAAAACAAATGCTAAGTTGTTTTTTTTTAAAATAAGTAGTGCAGCACTGTGGAGAGATGTAATGCCTGTACTTATAAAGAAGGAATGGGAACAAAGTTTATTTTTTTTTAACAGAAATAATGTGGAAGGCAGAAGTGTGCAAGAAATAAGTTTAAAAAAAATGATGTAAGGAGAAGGAATTTATCCATTTAATATGGACGTATGAAAGACATGGTGCATGTTGAAACAGGAACTAATGATTTGATGCAATGATGGCTATATACCTTTTGCAGAGTGTGAGGACCAGATAGTAACCGGAGACATAATCGAGTGAGAGATTGTATTTACTCCTTCCAGTTCTCCTGTAAATGTTTTATGTTGGTGCTAACTTTGCAGGATGGCACGTTACAAAATAGTCACTACTTGCAATGTGGTATCAGTAACAAAATATAAAGCATGGCAAAAAGAATTTGTAATACATTTTTAATGTTCCCCACAGGAATTAAATGTGAGGAAATACAACAGATAAACATTGAACTGTGATTTAACATTTGAATTGTGGATGCCTGAGGTGAGGCAGTTCTTTTATATTATTACTGTGGAATAATACTTGTTACAATAGTGTACATAATTATAATGGCACAATTTGGGGTACCAGGGATCTACTGCACTATTAAATAGGAGAGGATGCATTTGAGGAAGCACCACTAGGTGAGACATTGTTTTGAATACTAAATAGTAATGAACGCAAGGAACATAGTTAGGTCTTAGAGCTACATCCTATCTGAATGAGCACTACGAGTTAATTTAGGACTTGTGTATAGTTACGTCTTACGGATACACCCTATCTAGGTAGTATAGCTGTATGAGTTAATTTATAGAGAATAATGCATATGTAGGGAGTTGATATGGAGTTTTTTCATACACCCAAGTTGTGTGATAATATGTAAACCTCGAGAGGTTTAAGTATTATCACACAACGAGAGTGTGTGGAAAAACTTCATTTCTATTCCCTACATATGTTTTATTTTTTATAATAACTGGCACCAAAACAAATTAAATATAAATATTACCACTACGATGAGGCGAGAGCGAAAATGCTCTACTTCATACTATAAAGCACACTTCCGCTATTCAAGACTGACATCACATAATGTGCTAGCGTAAGGCGTGCTATAAGGAAGCAGAGTGTTTTGGCAGCAGGTCTCCGTGTTGCTTTGCTGTGTTTGAAACTGTTCTAGTTTGGAATGCGAAAAGCAGGCTTCTTGGCATTGATCAGAAGTCGATCAACCGCTGGTTGATACGATTTTTTCTCGCATCAACCCGCGGTTGATACGACTTTTACAGTTCTCAAAACAGGTTGATAACAGGGATCACCAGTTATTATACTGTAGTACTTGTGCAGTTGGGTCTTCAAGCAGCACCCTATCTGAGCGAGTGAATACTATGTGTTAATTTAGTACTCTTATTATAGTTAAGTCTTACAGTTACGCACTATTTGGGTACAGCCATACAAGTTAATTTAGTAAGTAAGTTGAGCTATACTTGGGTCTTACAGCTATACCCTATCTTGGTGAGAGTTACAAGGTAGTTTTTACCACTGTTTCATGTGCTGTTGCTGAGCTTAACAGCTGCATCCTACCTGGCTCAGCACTATAATTTGACTTAGCATTTTGTTAATTGTGAATCTGTTGTTGGAAATCCACATCAGTTAGGTTTAGCCTCATTCAATTACCTGTATAGGGATGGGTTTCAGAGGGGGGGGCAGGCAGTTGTGGTGGCTGTGGAGCACTGTTCTATATGGATATGCTCTGGAGGAGGGGGCACTGGTCAATCTGCTTGACCACGGCAGAGCTCTAGGCTCAGCTGGTGGTAGCAGCAAGACTAGAAAATCTCAGCTTCATCACCAGCTCAGCCGGAGGCCACCCCCACATCTCCACTCCCCCAGAGACCTACTGATCCAGGGGGGTTGAGAGTGGGGGGTACTGGGAGAGGGAGGGGGAAGGGGAAGGTGTAGCTATAAGGAGATTGGCCAGCACAGCACCACTCAGATGGTGAGCCTCTTTGCACCCCTAGAGGCACTTGACTTTGCTAGGGGGAACTCCAAGTCAGTCAATGGGAATGAGTAGGACAACATGATGACACTCAGGGGGAGCAAGTCCACCAAGAGAATCTTGGTGGTCGGGGACTCAATGATTAGAGGGTTAGAAAGGGTGATGGGGAGGTTGTATGGGAGGGGGATGGTCCGGTGCCTCCCTGGTGCATCAGCCATCAGAGATTTAAACAGGATAGGGAGGATAGCAGAGAGAGAGTAGGGGAGCGGGGATGCTGGTACACCTATGTACCCATGATCTGGTGAACCAATCAATAGAGATGGTCAAGCAGAACTTCTATGGACTGGGGGACAGATTGGTGGCACATTCAGCCTCCTTGGCCTTTCCTGAAGTCCTCCTTGTATGGGACTGAAAAGGGAAAATAGGATAAGATAAGGAGTGATAATTGAGTAGTTTAATGGGTAGCTTATGAGATAGTATCAGGAGAAGGGGTACCATTTTGCGGGGAATTGGGGGGTTTCTGGGATAGGAGACACTTCAAGGGTGATGGATTTCACCTGACAAGAGACAGGGCCTATACACTGGGGCAGAAGTTTGACATCTATATCAGATGTTTAAACTGAACTATGGGGGAGACTAGAACTAGGGGAACCATAGTGGCAGGTAAGAAGAAGGGGATCCTAGTTAGTACTTCTCCACATCTGGGGGCTTGTAGCAACACAATGGGTGCAAAGGAGGTTGTGGCTCCAACTGGACTAAGTGAGGAGATGTTAGAGAGGGTAATGCAAAGTGTTAAAACACTAACAAAAAGAAAGGATGAGAGGACAAGCAAAGCACAAGGGTAGTAGCAATGGAGGATCGGGGTCAAATGGAAGGGGGTATGCCTTAATGCCAGGAGCCTGGGTAACAAAATCAGTGAGCTCCAGGTGCTGATGGCAGACACTGAGGTGGACCTAGAGGCCTTAACAGAAACATGTGCTTCAAAAAATAATGACTGGGACATGACATTCCCCGAGTACTCATGTTTAGGAGGGATAGAGGAACAGGTAGAGGGGGAGCAGTACCCCATTTTGTCAAGGAGAGCATCAAGGTGGCTGAAGATGGGTGCATCAGAGGTAGTAATGGGGAGATTGAGTCATTGTGGGTTCAACTCATGGAAACCTCAGGCAAGAAACTGCCCTTGAGGGGTGATCTATCAACTTCCAGGACAGGGGGAAGACAGAGAGAGACAAAGGGCTCAGGGAAAAACTTAAAAAAGAGGGGTGACACAGGGGGGAAATAGTGGTGGTGGTTGAGCTGAACCTGCAAGACATCAATTGGGATATTTCAGTGGCCAGGAGCTCCAGAAGTGAGGCCTGCTGGATGCCTTCTAGGACTGTCTGCTGGTGCAGCTAGTCAAGGAACCCACCAGACAGTCTACAGTTCTCGATGTGGTGCTCACTAACTCTGAGGTGACTGGAGCTGTGAGAATAGGGGAGCCCCTGGAGAACAATGACCATAACTCCATTTGGTTTGAACTTGTTCTTGGGTCCAGAAAACCCCGATCGAGAGCTGAATTCCTGGATTTCAGAAGGTTGGACTTCAACAGGCTGAGGGAGCTGGTCAGGGAAAAGTTAGTCGGGGTGGATAACATGTGGTGGGGGTGGAAGAAAGATGGGAGACAATTAAGGGAACCATTCTCATGACATCTTAGTTATGCATGAGAATGGTAACCAAAAGAACAGGTTATAAAAGAAATATCATGGTTCTCAGCAAGAGTCCAGGAAGTGGTGAGGGCAAAAAAAAGCATTCTACAAGTATAAAGAAAAGCAGGGGGAGGAAGAACGGGGAGAATATTTACTGAAAAATACGAAGGCAAAGAGGGCAGTTAGGCAGGCCAAAGCACACACAGAGCTGTGTATTGCAGAGGGAGTCAAGAATGGAGAAAAACAGTTCTTCTGATACATTAGGATAAAAAGGAAGAAAGGAGAGGGAATCAAGTTTAGCGGGGGGAGTAGGGTGATAAAGGAGGATGGGCAAAAGGCCATCATCCTTAATGATTTCTTTAAGTCATTTTTCACTCAGAAGAATGGTGGATCCTTGCCACAGAGTGCCATCAAAGCAGCCACTAAGGGAGTTACAGAGATGAGGCAGCCAATATTTACCAGGGAAAGGATTTCAGGAAGGGCTGGCACCACTAAAAGTAGATAAGGCCCTGGAACCAGATGGGTTGCATCTGAAGTTATTCAGGGAGCTGGCAGCAGAATTAGCTGAACCCATCATAGGTCTATTCAGCAGCTCTCTAAGGATGGGGTAGTTGTGAAGGATTGGAGAGTGGCAGACATAGTTCCATTCCATAGGGAGGGGGACAAGGAACATGCAGGGACCTACAGACCTATCAATCATACCTCTATTTTAGGGAAGCTGATGGAGTCACTGGTCAAAGAGAACCTTGTGGACCACTTGGAGAGCAATGGGCTCCAGCACTGGTTTTCAGTACTTCGAGTGTACCACCTAGCCTGTCTTCACCTGTCCTTTTTATCCCTGTGAGGATGGTTTTCTGCTGTATGTATAATTAATCTGTCCGCCTGTCCTTTTCATCCCTGAGAGGATGGTTTTCTGCTGTATGTATAATTAATCTGTCTTCACCTGCCCTTTTCATCCATGCAAGGATGGTTTCTACTGTATGTAAAATTAATCTGTCTTCACCCATCCTTTTCATCCCTGCAAGGATGGTTTCTACTGTATGTATAATTACCTGACTAACCCTGCATGGATATTTGCTGTATGTATTCAAGGACTGTATGTATCCTACCTGAGTTTTGTTTGTATGACTGTATTTTGTACTTTCCCACATTATGCTTGAAAATAGGCAGGGATATTGCCTAATGCACTTACCCAGTCAACAAAAGCTAATAAATAAATAGTAAACAACAATGATTCGTGGTTGGGAGGTCTTGTCAGACTAACCTGTTAGTTTTCTTTGACTGGGTGATGAAGGAACTGGATAGGGCCATGCTATGGATTTGCTCTACTTTTACTTCAGCAAAGCTTTCGACTCAATGCCTCACAGATGCTTGCTGAAGAAGATGGAGGATCTGGGTGCAGCTAAGGTCATCATAAACTGGACAGGTAATTGGTTAAAATGGAGATAGCAGAGGGTTGCAGTCAACAGGGTCAACTCAGCAGAAAGGAAGGTCATGAGCAAGGTACTACAGGGATCTGTTCTGGGACTGGTCCTCTTCAATATGTTCATTAGCGAAATTGGTGAGGGTTTCCAGGGCAGGCTTTGTCTCTTTACAGCTCTAAGCTCTGTGGGAGGGTGGATAGCAATGAGGGAATCAGGGACATGCAGAGTAATGTGCTAAAGCTAGAGGAGTGGTCTAAGGTTTGGCAGTTGAAATTCAATGCCAGAATGTGTAAGGTAATGCACCTAGAAAACATGTACCCCAGGACAGAGTACTGAATGGATGGGGTGAATCTTTGCACTATAGCTGAGGAGCAGGACCTTGCAGTCATCACCAGTGACTTCCTCAAACAATGGAGTCAGTGCAACAAGGCATATAGCAAAGTGAATAGGATACGGGGAGCTATCGGGAAAGGTATTGATAGCAAAAGGGAAAAGGTAATACTTCTCCTATATAGATCCTTAGTGATGCCACAACTGGAGTACTGTGCCCAGTTCTGGAGTCCTCACCTCAGAAAAGATATAGACAGGCTGGAGATGATGCAGCACAGGTAAAAAAAAAAATTATTCAGGACCAACAGGGCAGATCCTATGTGGAGTACCTCAAGGCACTGAACATATGCTCGCCAGAGACCAGAAGGGGGAGGGGAGATATAATAGGATATCTTCAAGTTTCTAAAAGAAATTAATAAAGTTAACTGGGGGAAATATTTAGCTGGAATGCTAGTTCACGGTCACATGGACATGAGTGGAAACTGAAAGGAGGGAGGCTCAGAAGGGACATGAGGAAGTATTACTTTACATAAAGGGTGGTGGTACCATGGAACAGTCTGCTTGCCAAATTGGTGGGTGTTAAAACTGTTGGCAGATTCAAGCATGGTTGTAATAGAATGAAGGACATAGTGGTTGCTTGAGATGGCAGAATCTGGGAGGGGAATGGGAGGGGAGAGATAAGATCCTGGAGGGTCAGTATGTCACAAGGCTAAATAGGAAACTTGGGCAGACTGGATGAATGGTTAATCTTTTTCAGCAATCACTGTCTCTGTTTCTATGTTTCTAATTAGAAAAAAATACACTTTGTGGTACAGCTAGGTGTTATGGGATACTGGTGAGCAGTGGTTTGGTGGTGGTGTTTTAATATCACTGAACTATAAAAATGTTTCATGTAGATGATGGTATATGAGGACTGATGTTGGAAAATGAAACATATGTTAACGTGACTGTAAATATAGTAATTTATGTATATACAAATCCTGAAGATGTGATGAGAGAACCAGAAACATTGATCCATGATGTGTAATAATATGTTAGAAGTTTGGTGCATTAATAAGGACTGAATAACATAATCGGTGAGTGGGTCATTGTGTCTCCATTTTCGATGTGTGTGCTTACTTGAGGCTATTAAGGAGCCAGATCCCTCCCAGCTACAGCTGTGCAGAATATAAAATTCCACCTGGGAATGCCCACGAAATGACCATTCCGATTCTGCGGAATTAAATATCGCAAAATTTAAAATTTCAGTTATTTCACTATAATTTTAGAAGCACATGTCCAAATAACACTAAATTTGGTACTTATGCAGAACCCAGTAGCATACAAAGGTATATCACATTTCAGAGTTGTAGACTGAAAGGGGTGGAGTTATGGGTGAACAAACCTTTAATCAAAATTTAATTTTCAGTTATTTTGAGATCATTTTAAAATTCTTATCCAAATTTCTCCACAGTATCAGAATTTTGAGAAGCATGTAGAATGCATATATGCACCATGTTTTAAGTGACAAGCTTTAATGAGAGGTGAGTTATAGGTAGCCAGATATTTTGCCAAAATTTGGATTTCTGTCATTTTAGTGTAACTTCGATAGTATCCATTGGCATATTACAAAAATTGCCAAGTATACAGGTTATCACTACATTTGTATATGCACATAGTTTCAGATTTCTAGCTTTAAATGGGAATGTGTTATAGCCTGCCAAACATGTTGCCAAAATTTAAATTTTGGTTAGTTCCCTCTAATTTTAAAACTACATATCCAAATTTAACTAGAGTTGAAACATTTAAACTACTATACTACATGGTCATTTCTGAAAAAGTTAATATTTTCAGCTTTAAATGGGACTGAATTAAAAGTAGTCAAACTCTGACAACATTTAAACATTTTTCTTTGCATGAATGTAAACTACAAATTTATAAACCCCTGAAACTTTAAAACTAGAGAATGCAATGCCATTACATTTGGCAGGTTCTTAGACCTTACAAGGAGACTGTGTGTGCCAATTTTATTAATTGCTTGCTGCGAGAAATTGCAAAAGTCAAATCCCCTGAGTGTTTGTGAAAATTGCAGAATTTCATGAAAAATTCCATTAAACTGGACTTTTCTAATTTCGCTCAGCCTTATCTGGGGGGTTCTAATTAAAGGATTGGGGTATAAGAGGCAGGTAGCACAGGGGGTCACCAGGTTCTGGAGTTAGATGCAGTTTCACCAAGAAATGGACAGCTGAGCTGGGTAGCACAACAATGGCAGACCCCCAAGTTGCAGCAAGAAAGCACACAGCATCAACAATTCCAACCTGAATGCAGGATATTTAAGGATTACATCCAGTAAATGTATGATCCAGGGAGCCTGGTGTACATGCAAGTCTAGGACTTAGAGGTACTCAAAAAGCTGTAGAGGGGGAAGACAATGTCTTGGGCAGCAGGAAGAAAGCATTCTTGCTATTCCAATAGGGTAGGGCAATAGGAAAAGGAGTCGATGACTCATGTTTTAAGGGGGTTTGTCACTGTAAAGAACAAAGGGGATATCAGTGGGATCAGTATTTTGACTGAATCAATCTGGCTATGCCAAAAGAGAAGAGGGGGGAATAGTCACCCAGTGAGGAACAGCAGGACTGCAAACAGTTCAGCCCAGCTTATCAAATGAAGTAGTGATATGCGCATTGTTAATGTTAAATTCCACAAAAAAATTCTGGATGCTTCATCTACAGAATATGCTATCATAAATATGCTAGAAAATGTTACTAATCATTTTTTCTTCTGCAAAATTAAAACTGCTTAACCAATTTATCCAGTTGTGTTAGACACCAGGATACACGGACTATGGATATGCAAGTCAAATATTAACTCTATGCATACAAGATCAGAGAATTTACAGACATTCACATTTTTGATACTGCAGTTTTCACATTTTGCAAATTTTTACATAGTAAAGTTTTGAACCCCTGTAACTTAAAAAGCTCTTGTCTAATTATCTCCACATTTAGAGCATTCCAGGTGCCTGAGTTATATGCAGATGAAATTGTTTCATGAAATTTCCTATAAAATAAAATGACAGATTTTGAGCACATGTAATTTTGAGCCAATGCATCATATTGTCATGAAATCTGGCACATTGTTAGAATACCTATCATCAAGAAATCATGCCAAATTTAAGAACTCTGACCCAACAGACAGTTAAGGTGTATGCAGATAAAACATTTTCATGAAATTTCGCATAAACAATAAAATGACAGCATTTGAGCATCTATAAATTTGAACCTATCCCACCAAATTACATAATATGTGGCATGTTTGTGGCCACTGACCCTTGAGTATATATTCCTAATTTTAGAGCTCTAGCTTGCATGGTTGTTGAGTTATACCTACATCATTAAATTTTTAAAAAGACTGTGAAATTCTGACAAAATTCTGTAAAATTTCACAGAATTTTGTAAAATTTCACTGAAATTCCACAGATTCTGAATGTTCCCTTTCCACACAGCTCTACTCCTAGAAGTCTGTTTGGTGTTGTAGGTGCTGAATAGGCCACACTGCATTTTTGTGTTTTTACTTTTAGTGTGAGAACATGTCCTCAGTGTTATCTGGGAAGAAGGCCCCAACAGAAAACAGCACTACAGCAAATTGGAATTCAGATTCTCAATCCACATAGCCTTCCATAACAACATTGATTGAAGATTTGGATATGAACAACCAATAGTGGCGCTATTCATGCTGCCTACTCATATCTGGTGAATACGAAAAGAAAACCCAGTAAAAACACCCCTCACTCATCCCTCCAGCCCAGTTGTTGAACGGTCCACCACCCCCATCACCCCCCCACTCTCCTCTCCCCAGCACCCACAATTTAATGCTTTAAAAAAAATTATCCCGAAATGGGCAACTGGCACAACACACTCATCTCCACGGCAGACCTGCCATCTCCCTTAGTGCATTTCTGCAGGAAAATAAATCACATGATCAGCTGTTTTACTGTGACAGCAAGCATGTGGGTACTTCCATTGACAAGAAAGCAGCCAGCCATGGCAGAGGGCAGGTTGTGTCAGTTACATTCCCATTCCTGTTGGGGAGAGCTTCTCTAAAAAAGAAATTTTGATGTGGGGGGGGGTAGAGGATGCTGCTGCCAGGTTGGGAGATGATTACTTTTCTGCAAAAAAAGTACTATGTGAGACAGCAGCCAGCCCTGGAGGTGGGCAGGTTGTGCTGGTTGCGCATAATGGGATAATTTTTTTAAATTGTAGATACTTAGGGGGAGGAGGTGGGACATAGGGAGTTGTGGAACTTTTAGCAGGTGGGCTTGGGTGGAGGGTGAGTGCTGTTTTTTACTTTCCCTGAACAGGTACATAAATAACAAATATAAATACTGAATTCAGACTATTTGGGGACCTGAACATGAATATTCAGACAAATATTTGAAATAAGGTATCTGCCACCACTAGTACCTAGAATGTTAACTAAAATGAATGAGGACTGCGTATTACAAGCAATAGTGAGTAAAAAGAGATTTGGTGGGGAGCTGAATACAAAGACCTTAGTAAGTAAATATGAAACACTAAAACAGAGGAAGTCACGCCTGGAGTGGCACTGCCTTACCCTGGCAGAGTGCATCAGACAGAAATGTATCTCAGGAGGAGTTAGAGTGCTCATTGAACCAAATCTGGGATTCACCACAGCAGTGGGATGGAGTACATAACAAGTGTTCACTGGAGTTCACATTACTTCTGGCAGAGGCCTTAACCATTGATATGGCGAATACAAGTGACAAAATAAATGCAAATTATGACCAGTATAACAAGAAAACAGAGCTGAAGGATTTCTGAAAACTTCAGTTTATTAAAAGTTTTACATGTAAGCCCCCTGCAAAAGCGAGGCTTATATTTTCACTTTTAGGCATCCATTTCCCCCTACTACCCCCCCATTCCCCCAGCTAGAAAATGTGTTAAGTGCTGTGGGGGATAGTGCCCTGGATGCCTCAACGTGGCAGTGGAGAGTAGTTTAAGGGTATAAAAAGGGACTGACAGGAAGTAACGGGGCTTTTCCAGCCTAGGCAGTAGGCCTGGGGCTGGGGGGGGAGGCTGAAAGAGCAAAATCAGGACCAAAATAGGTGAGCAAGTGAGGGAGCTTTGCGTTCCGGGAGGGCCAGTGGGGAAACCCCGGCCCCCAAAGTAAAGTGCAAACAGGATGGTTTTAAATGCCATGGCTGATGAGGAGTAGGGGGTATGGAGCTCTGTTGGGAATGCAGGTAGCCAGGTCCTATGTCGATGGGGTTGGGGAGTTAGGAGACTTTAGCAAGCCTAGCCGAGAGATGTAGGAGCCCTTAGGAAGCCCATTTTATGTTTTTCCAGGTTGCCAGGGCTGGGAGGGTCATTGCCAGGGCCCTCTCAGGAGGGGAACCAGTGGCAGGGGTTCCCCTCATTTCCTGTGTGGCAGAGTGGCCTGGGGGGGTTGAGGGAGCTGGGGTGCCTTTCATCTCTATGTGGGGGACTGTTTGGAGGGACAGGTTATTGGGCACAGGTCAATAAAGTCCAGATGGGTCACAGACCAAAAGATTGGTAGGCCTTGGAGGGTGGTCCCATTGCTGGAGCTTAATTCAGGCCCAGGAATCATTTGAAGAAATGTGGGCCTGGCTGGGACTCCTCTTAGGAAGAAGGTAACAGCAAAACAACCTGAATTGGGGGCCATGAAGGTCTGAGGCGAAGACAAGTAATCAGTGGCAGGAGAGGCCACAGTTCTGTGCATCAGTGGCAGCCATTGGAAGGTATGTCAGGGCCTGGATGCCCCTTTGGCATGGGCCAATGCCCAGCTGGAGAGGGCAGCTTACTTTCCTATGCTAGTGAAAGGGGGACAACCAGTGCCAAAGTGAGAAGGACCCGGTTAAAGAAAAGTAAAAGAAAGGCTTGGCTTACTGGATCTTTATATGCCAGGAGATTGCAGATATCTGGGATCCAGAGTCTTGGGTAGATCACCTGAGAGAGGAAGGGTAGGAAATGAAAATCCTTCTTGCGTCTGCTAAATCAGCTGTTCTGCTTCTGTTAGGTCCAGCTGAAGTGTAAAATGTTTGTAGCCCCAAAGAGCTAAATATTTATTTTTCATAAAAAAATGGTGACCCCCGTATCGCTGAAAACATTTGCCATGCAGGTAAAAATAAAAGCCAGTTGAGGAGAAACAGTGATTTGTGCTTTATTTAACTGTAGGGGGAGTTTAATGAAATTAAATCCTTTCCCCTTCACATTTACAGTCTAATTAATTTGTCACAAGTTATATTCCTGAAGCAAAATCCAGCAGTGGGGGCCGCAAGGGCTTCACTGAGACCTCGGTCTGCTGGTTGGCTCGAGGAGGAGTTCCATTGCTGAAAATGAGGAGATAAGCTAGCAGCTTAAAAACAGCAGCAGGTATGTGACCATCAATCAGTTTTCCCTGGTCCAATGATATGCAATGTCTTGTATGTTAGCACTTTAGAGTGCTCCCTTTTTCCTGCCTGGAAGAACTGCAAGTAAATAAAATATGCCCCTAGATGGGGCAAAAAGGAGAGGGCTACACTGTGGGGGCTACTTGTCCGGGATGTTATCCCAACCCCAAAATCACCGCCGGACCCAGAGCCTTGTGGTCCATGGTGTGCCAGGGTTCCCAGCCTAGTTGGGCCCTGCTGCACACTTCTAAATTACTGTGGGGTAGGCCTGGAGCAGTCATTAGGCCTGGCCTGCTGGTGTGGTGTGCGCGCATGACTTGCTGGTCACAAGACCCACAGGAAAGGTCCTGACTGGAAAACAGGCAAAAAGGAGCTATAGCAGCTGCACAAAGAAGCACCGTCTTGAGGAATCAGAGTGAGTGGAGCTGAGGAAGTGAGACCAGCAGCAGGAGAGGGAGAAAAAAAACAAGCATTTGTCAATGACGAATGTTTGCTTGCTGGCATTGGCAGTGGTAGCGTAGAAGTTACAGAGCTACATAATAGGAATGGCAGCGAAGTATTGAACTGAAGCCAACCCCACCACCACCACCCTGCAGAGAGTGACAGGCATTGGGCTGTGCCTTTGGGTCGTCAGGCATAACGGCCATGCCATTTCACCACACCCACCCTGCAGACACTGACAGAGTGTCACGGTGTGCTGTAGGATCTTTGGCCCTTATGTGCACCCATTCCATCAGGAAATACGGTGAGATGGGTGCGGTATGGAGAATGGGGTGAACTTTGGGGCCGAAGGTCCAAGGCATCTCGATGCCTCTCACTGGCTGCAGGGTGTGGAATGGTATGAGCATTACAGGCAAGAATCCTAAGTCACACCCTGATGCCTGTCATTCTCTACAGGGTGGGGCGTTATGGTTGGAAACCCTAATACCTCAGGCATTCGTTGGTATTTTCACTCCAAATTTTCAACATGGTTTTTGTGACCCCACCTCATGAACAGTGGCAATATCAGTTTGTTAGCCGAAAGCTGCTTATGCACAGTGACTACGGCATTTAGCACCACAGGTGCAAAAACATTCTGAACAGGATGTGAAAAATGACAGCTGTACTGTTCATGGGGAGGTGTAAAAAATGGCAATGTTGCAAACCTGCAGTAAAAATATTAAAACAACTGGTGAAGTCACGAGCGAGCATAGAAACTGTGAAATGTACACCTGTAATGTAATTAGTTTGGGGATTTTTTACAGCAGATTGTCAACACAGGCATTTTGGGACCTCCGATCATGAACAGTGTCACTGTGATTTTCTTTATCTGTCCCGAACAATGATTTCCCACAGTGACCACGCATCTCTGCGCTGAAAGTGTGAAAACACATTTTGGCCATGTTGTGAAAAATGACAGCTGTACTGTTCATAAGGAAGTGTGGAAAAATGCCACTGGTGAAAATCTGGACTGAAAATATTACAAAGTCATGAACTTACAAGGGTGCGTGGAAAGTGTGCAATGCTCACTCGTAACACAGTTATTTTATGGACTTTTGTCACCAAATTTTCAACATAGCCATTTTAAGACCTCTGCTCATGAACAGTGTAACTGTGATTTTCTTAATCTGTCCCAAACATTGCTTTCGCACACTGACTGCGCCATTGTGCGCTACATGTGCGGAAACACATTTTGGGCGACATGTGAAAAATGGCCACTGTACTGTTCATAAGGAAGTTTAATAAAATGACAATGTTAAAAATCTGGAGTGAAAATATTGAAAATTCGCAAACTTACGAGCGTGCGTAGGAACTGTGCAACGTACGCTCGTAAAACAGTCATTTTTAGGAATTCTTTTCACCAAATTTTCAACATAGCATTTAAGACCTCTGCTCATGAACAGTGTCACTGTGAGTTTCGTAATGTCCCATACGTTGATTTGCACATCGACTGCGCCACTATGCGCTACATGGTCGGAAACGTTTTGGGCAAGATGTATAAAATGACAGCTGTACTGCTCATAAGGAGGTCTGGTAAAATGGCAATGTTGAAAATCTGGAGTAAAATATTAAAATTTGCGAACTTACTGACGTGCGTAGGGCATGAGCGATGTTCGGTCCACAGAAGATGCGTGTGCGGAGTCCGTAGAGTAAGTATAGGGTTAGAAGTGTGGGGAGGTAGGAGTGCGCGGTGGGTGGCGCGGGTGGGGCAGAGACACCGAGGGTCCGTTTTCCAATTTCAGTTTTTTTTTTTTTTTAAACAAAGGACAGACGACTCAGGACGTTTGCCACTCTGGGGTGGGCTCCCAGTGTGGCACAAAGATGGCTTTTGGGGGGGGCATGGAGCCGATGGGGGATTGGGCACCTCGTCGGCGACAGCATCTGTTGCCACGCTGGGGTGAGCTCCCAGCGTGGCACAAGGAGGGCTGTTTGGGGGTGGCGTGGAGCCGACGAGGGATTGGGCACCCCCGTCTGCAACAGCATCTGTTGCCACGCTGGGGTGGGCTCCCAGCGTGGCACCCTGTACTCCTGGGGGGAGACAGTGGAGCTGACGGGGGATTGGGCACCCCCCATCGGCTATACATGTGTAGCCACGCTGAGGTGGGCACCCAGCGTGGCATGTGGAACGCTTTTGGGGGGGAGAGTTGCACAGCCGACAGGGGATTGGGCACCCCGTCGGCTATACAGTGTGTGCGTGGGAGGGGGCGAGCATGCAGTATGCATGCGTGCGTGCATGTGTGTGTGTAGGGGGAGCGCGCATGAGCAGGTGATATCTTATCGCTGCTCACTGAGGCGTAGCTCCCCCTTTCAACTGTACGCCACTGCACTTTTGCACTGCTGAACTGCTGTCATAGACAGCTCCAGCAGGCATTGGAGAACTGCGGCCGCGCCTGCAAACACACTGACTGAATTGGAAGAGGGCTGCCACACCTCTGAAAACTTGGATGATGGCACTATGTTTCTTGCACATGCGTGCAAGCAAACATAAAAATGACGATAACGAAAGCAGAGCAAAAACAAAACGCTGTGGGAGTGCATTATTCAGAGCAGGTAAGTGGACTGGACCACATAATTTTAGAGCAAAAGAACTGTGAGCTCCAAGTGACTGTGGGACAAAAAAATACAAGCGCGGGCATCCACATAAATTGGCAGCAAGTGTAGCAGGGGGAATTGCAGAGAGGCCTGAAGCAACCCCTCAGGAGGCACCCCTGACTACAGTTCCAGCCTCACTTCTCTCCTGCCTCTGAAAAGCTAAAAAAAATGCAAAAGACAAACGTTGTGTGAGGTG
Organism: Neoceratodus forsteri; assembly: GCA_016271365.2. Lineage (NCBI taxonomy): Eukaryota > Metazoa > Chordata > Ceratodontiformes > Ceratodontidae > Neoceratodus > Neoceratodus forsteri. Next base: position 76,039,491 of record JADMNL010000022.1, read on the forward strand.
TAAATTTATAAAAGTGGCTATGACAAGGCTGCCCATATGCCTCTATTGTATAGGCAGAGCACCAGTGTCATGTACAAAAATGTATACTTCCAGTTCCAGTGCCAGCTTATTCATCCCGTGATCACCAGCTAGTGAAAATTCAAAGGGGTGTACAAAATTGTGCCTGAAAAAGAGCACACATGCCCAGGTAAAGGAAACCCAAAGTAAACCCCAAATGCAATGGTGGAGGCTGCTAAGGAAAAAGAGTGCAGGTGCACCAAAAAAAAGCAACAAAGGTGACGGGGAGCACAGCCATCTGTCCAGCTCTCCGCCACCGGCTACCAGATATCCCACTGGCAGGGGCCTCAGACAACCAGTTGAAAATCCTCCAGGGGCCCAGGGAACCCTCACTATGGCCCCTGTCTGGCGGTAGCCCACAGGCTTTATCCAGCAAATCAGAAACATAGAATGTGACGGCAGATAAGGACTGCTTGGCCCACCTAGTCTGCCCATTTCCCTACCTAACAGATAAGCTACAGATCCTAGTTAACCAACAGCTTACTTCCTCCTACCTCCCACCAGAATTTGCTTATGTCTATCCCATGCATTCCTGAATTCCCCCACTGTTTTTGACTCTGCGACCTCCTCAGAAAGGCTGTTCCATGTATCCACAACCCTTTCTGTGAAGAAATACTTCCTCACATTATCTCTGAGCCGTCCCCCTCTAACTTCAAATTGTGCCCCCTTGTTTTTGCACATCTCTTTTTCTGAAAGATGCTACCCTCTTGGACTTTGTTGATTCCTTTGAGGTATTTGAAAGTTTCTATCATGTTCCCCCTCTCCCTCCTTTCCTCGAGGCTATACATCTTAGTTCCTTTAATCTTTCTTCATATGTCTTCTGATGCAGACCCTGCATCATTTTGGTTGCCCTCCTCTGGACAGCCTCCACCCTGTCTATGTCTTTGCGGAGATGGGGACTCCAGAACTGTACATAGTACTCCAGATGTGGTCTTACCAACTGTCTGTACAGAGGGCCAACAACTTCCTGTTTTCTACTGGTGATGCCTTTCCCTATGCATCCCAATAGCCCCCCCATCACTCCTTACTGCCTTCTCACATTGCTGGCCCACCTTTAGGTTGTCTGATATGACTACCCCCAGGTCCCTTTCCATTTTTGTTGTTGTCAGTATCTCACCCCCCCCCATTGTGTACTCTTCCCCTGGGTTTTTGTTTCCCAGGTGCATTACTTTGCACTTCTTTGCATTGAATCTAAGCTGCCATACATTTGACCATTCCTCCAATCTTGCCAAGTCCCTTTTCATCCTTTCCACCCCACCTTGTGTATCAACCCTGTTGCAGATCTTTGTGTTATCTGCAAAGAGACATACTTTCCCTTCCAGTCCCTCTGCAATGTCACTTATAAAGACATTAAAAAGGACCGGCCCCAGTACTGAACCCTGCGGGATCCCACTAGTAACCCTCCTTTCTTCACTGTGGACTACATTTACTATTACCCGCTGTGTCCTCTTGTCCAACCAGTGTTTTACCCAGGCTACCACCCTAGGACCCACTCCCAGGCTGGCCAATTTGTTTATTAATCTGTTGTGCAGGACCGTGTCAAATGCCTTGCTAAAGTCTAGGTAGGCCATGTCCACAGTCCCTTCCTGGTCTACTGCTTTGATCACCCAGTCAAAGAAATCAATTAGATTTGTCTGACATGACCTTCCTGCTGTGAATCCATGCTGCCTTGGGTCCTGTGCCCCACTGGCCTCTAGGTACTCAACAATTCAACAACTCAGAGCCTGTACCGGAAGCCAAAAGCAAAACCAAATCCATAAAAAGTGACCCCAGGTCTGAGCCTGCACCCAGTTATCCAAAAAAAGGTTGGTAAACCACAAGACCTAAGAAAGCTGGATAAAAAAATATATGTCGGCACCAGGTCTAGTTCCAGGATCACATAGTGGTTAGGGCAATCCCTAGGCACTACCACCGCCCAATTGTAACTTTTGGTAATACCTCCCTGCAGCTCTTGGTCCGGGCCAAGACCCTCCAAATCCAGATTGATGAGTTAAACCCAAATGACCCATTAAACCTCAAATATTGACGGGAAGTATGGCTATCAATGGGACAAGCCAGGAAAACCAGCGTGAAGGCCCCGCCTGAATGGAGTCAGGCTGAAAAGTGGGTTCACAAAAGGCTGTCGGTAAAATATCCAAACTTAAACTATCCTTATGTGCCAAAAAAATTTGAGACACTATAAAAAAAAAAGTGAAAGGACTAGCAGTTGGAGAGGTTAAAAAAAGTCCAAAAGGAAAAAGTGCCCCATCTCAACAGTTGTTCCAGCAGGCACAGTCAATGTGCTGCACAAAGACTTGGTCTGGACTAACCATTTTCAACATTTCGCTATGGTCCAAGATTTAACTGGGACTCAGACCAAGTATTACATTTTAGACCGAGATTCTTTTGGAGAGGTGACCACTAAGCCAAACTCAGCGTATCATTTCCACCCTTGTGGGGGGCCAGCAACCCAGACCTCTTAAATTAAAACTTGTGGACTGTGCCAGGACTATTGTTCTATGGTGCTAATATGGTGACTTTAATTCAGTTTACTAATCAAGCTCCTAAATTAAAAAAAATATTTATAGTTACTGTTAATAATCATAATAAAGTATGTTTCAAAAAAGTGGTGTAAACATGTGTGTGTGTGCATGTGTAAATAAGTGACCTGGGGTTTGTACAAAAAAAAACGTATTCTAAAATTTTGGTATGGGGGGGGGCATGGCCTGACCAGGCAGAAGATGGCAGCATAGTTCAGAATCTCTGCAGGAATGGCTGCAATCTAACCTCATCCAGCCTTCACCAGATCTTTCTTTGGTACCAACTCCTGTGACCATCCTGTAATCTTACTGCCTGACACAGTTTGTAAGTCATTTTTGATCCATCATCTACTTATATTCAATTATTCTACACTGTACTGCAGCATACTAGGCCTCATCCTTCAGCATTATGGCAGATCTCCAAGAACAGCAAAGCTCACTTGCTAGAGTGGAGGTAATGTTTTCTAAACTGATGGCTGAGATTAATGATCTAAAAACCTCCACCCAACAGAATGCCACCACTCTTGAAACTTTTAGCCAGAAAATTGCATTTAATAAGAAAGCAATGGCCTGCAACACCACTGTTATTCATGACCTCCAGGCTACTGTCCGCAATCAAGATCGAACTATTAAATCCCTACAAGCCAAAATTGATGATATTGAAAATTGCAATCGTTGCAACAATTTACGATTTTTTGGCTTCTCTGAAGGTGTAGAATTAGGAGACACTACTACGCTTTTATTACATGTGCTGCCTGCAATGCTTGAATTGCCTCCCTGACCCAACATTAATCATTGAGCAGTCTCACCGCACTCCGGATCCCAGGCCAACATCAGACCAGCGACCAAGGCCTATCATTGCTCACTTCTTGAACTATTCCCACACAGAATTAATACTGAAGCGAGCCAGAAAAATGGGGAAACTTCAGTGGCAAGAGTTTAATATTTCCATCTACAGAGACTTTTCAAAAGATTTAACCATCAGAAGGAAGGCCTACAATCCACTTAAACAAATCCTCCACCAAAGAAGCATTAAATTTGCTGTACGTTACCCTGCGACACTACGCCTTTTCTCAGGCTCTTCCTTCAAAGATTTTGAAACCCCTGACGCCTTATCCAACAATCTGGAGGTCTCTCTCTGCAATCTTACCCTGGGAGATTCAGCAGCAATTGGCAACCCCAACACAGCTTTGGTATCTGCACGGAGGATGGACAACGAGGTATAGGACCATGGGGAAAGTGTTGCAGAACTTACAGCCCCAAGCAGCAATGCCGCAACTGATTTGACCCCAATGTAATCAACACGGCTGCAAGAGAAGCTTCTGTCGGGGCATTATTCTTCAAGACTTTCATGCTGTTCTAGCGAGGTTTCACCACAAACACCCCAAGCTGCAGCCTCTCACCTTCAAATCAACCCCTCTATTCCCCTGAGCAATAAGTTTGCTCTCTTGGAGGATGACATGCACTCCTCGCAGGTGGATCTTCCCCAGCAAATTTCAGACAAACATCCCTCTAATTTGGGTCCTGTGCCTCAGGGATGTATTTCTGCCGATACTTCATGGGCTGAAGTTGTTGCAAGTCCCCCCCCCTCAAATCTTTAGAGCCGCCCAAAAAGAAACATAGGGCAAAGACCAAAAGCAAGAACAACAATAGTCACAATCCTGCTAATACATCTAAGGTGTCATGAGCTTATATGGTCAGTAATATGGTCACAGTTGCTATATCTTGGTAGGTTTTGCTTCCAGGATACTTAAAGGGAGAGCCAGTACACTTTTTCTGCCTAGCCGCCCGCTATACAGTCTTTGCTACCTGGTTGCTTTCGCTCCCAGTGGGTGCAGAAAGCAAAGGCTGTACATCACGGCGCGATCAATTAACTTTTTGTTGCAGTGTTTAAACGAGCAGCTTAAAGGCCTTCAAGGGAACTTTGGTTTATCAGCAATGCTTTTCTAACCCATTATTTTAGTGTTAGATCTTATACATTACCTCACTAAACAGGCTCTCTATATCTAGCCTTTTACTCTCCAGTTTAGCAGTGCATCAGGTTTTGGCTGTTCAGTTGCATATCTTCAATCGGTATGCATCCTGATTACTGCCTTTTCTTTTTTCATATGTGAATTATTACATATTACAAGGCAACTTACCCCTTCCCTCTCCTGATGACAGGTTCTTCAGTATTATTGGCAACTACATTTAATCAATCTCTTTCCCTACACTCCATTATTCTTACTACCTCCTGTTTACAATATAGAACCATCATTAGCACTCAAAGATGTGGGCTATGTTTGGTGTACTGTTGCAAAGGATTGTCGATCTACATCTTCCTTGTGCTCCTTATTTTACTCGAAGCCTACAGATATTATAGAAATCCACTGCTGTGTAGTCCCTCCTGTTTTGGGGCTCACTGGGCCTAGTCTTCTAGACCTAGTTACCCCATATAACACCTATTTAGTTGATTTTCGAGTAACCAGAGCTGATCTTTACTATGACTATCTCTTCTGTCTGCAGTTATCACCGAAGCCTATACCTCTCCACGTAATCCCGATTTGCATTTGGCTCAGGGCGTAAGGGCTTAAATTGACCTCCCCTTTCTTCTTTCCCCCTGAATATTGTATTTATTATGTACTTACTCTGTTGCACTGCAAAGTATACTCAGAGTCACTCTAATGTGGTAATGATCTACTTTTCCTTTTATATTTGTTCATTTGCATTCCACCTGGCTCCCTGAATTCCTTGCTCTATGTCTAGGCTGTACTGGCATCTTGTATATGGTTCTTTAATTTACTGTTATTTTGAGTTGGTATATCTTGTACTATTACTACTGATGTTTATAAATATGTTCTGGTATTTAGCTTTATCCTTATACCTTGTCCTGTTAACTTAGAATTAAGCTGAGGTTATTACAGTCCCCTGCCTTTCTTGGTATTATTCCCTTTCAGTTAGCTTATCAGGAATACTTACTTTATTATATTAATGGGATCAGACTTAGGTTTGGGCCAATATTTATAACCGGTCTCCTCCCTACATCGATGCCCCAGAGTGTGGTGAGAGAGTCTCTTAGCCAGTTGGCCGACTCCTATCTCCTCACAACCATAAAACGTTTTCTTTGTTATTTAGCTTACTAGTGTTGCTGTCGTTGTTAATGACTTCTCTCCTTCCCCATCTCTGTTCTAACTTTACTAAGATATCTGTGCTACTCATGTATCATGCATCTCACTTCTTTTGGCTTGAATGTTCCTGCCACTCTGCATATACGTAAGCTCTCTATATTGTATTCTAATCATCCTCTGCCTCACTTATTTGTCCCTTCACACTCCAGCGATTATTCCCTTTCTTTAACGCTAACAATATGAGTGATGTACTTTTATATACATGGAATGTGAAGGGACTTAATTCTCCTTGTAAGTGGAAGCAAATTCTTTCACATCTCAACAAACATAAAACACTAACTGCTTTCCTTCAAGAAACAAAATTATTAGCAGAGGATGTTCATAGACTTAAAAAAGATTGGGTCGGTCAGATCTACGAATCATCCTATACCTCAAAAAAAAGAGGAGTTGCTATTCTTATTCATAAGAGTCTCAAATGGTCCCTTGTAAACTCCGTTTCCGATACTGACGGCAGATGGGTGATGGTCAAACTGAATACCAACTCTGGTCCTCTTCTGCTTGTTAATGTCTATTCACCCAACTCTGATTCCCCTGAGTTTTTTCATAATTTAGCTCAACAGATTCTATCCTTTAACACTGATAATACAGCAGTTATTCTTGGAGGGGATCTTAACTTAGCTTTAGAAGCCAGCATTGACAGAAGTAGCCCCACTATAGAGGCCCACCCTAGAAGTATTAAAGCCCTCTCATTACTATTGCAAGATGTTGGATTAGCTGATGTATGGTGCCTCCCCTTCACCCCTGTGATCGAGAATTTACTTTTCACTCCTCTCTACATAAGACATACAGTAGAATTGACTACTGGTTAGCCTCTCCTGTTATAATGGAAAAAACTATTGATTCATCCATCTCACCCATCATAATCTCGGACCATTCCCCATCAAATTGCAACTTTTGTGGGGCCCATTAGCACCTAAATCTTCTTACTGGCGGCTGGACCCTCTCCTTCTCAAGGATCCCAAATTCTTTCCCATGATCAAAGCACAAATTCAGGATTTCCTCTATCACAATACCCCAACCAAATCTTCTATGTTCTCTGTAGGGGAAGCTCTTAAAGCTACGATTCAAGGGAAAATTATCGGTTATGCTGCACATAGGAAAAGACAAAGGGAACAACAGCTGGCTGACTTGGAAAAATCTGTTAAGGCTAAAGAGAATGTATACTTTTCTTCTAATAAGCACCGTCCTGATTCTCAACTTCATCTTGAAATTCTTCAACTTAGAGTTAAAATTAACGAATTAATTTCTGGTAAAACCGAACTGGCCTTGTTTAAACTTAAATATAAGTTTTGGGAACACGCCGATAAAAATGGGAAACTCCTCTCTTACCAGCTCAAAGCACAACAAATGGAACAACACATCCTAAGCCTAAAAGATGAACAAGGTACGATTCACTCCGACAACCCCTCTATAAACTGTATCGTGAAAACTTTTTATCAAAAACTATACTCTAACACAAATCCTCCATCTACTTTACAAATTCAACAGTTCCTTAAATCGTAATGTAACCCCTAGGAGGCTCTATCCCAAGGGCTACTACCCCTGCCTGCTTGGCTAGTAGCAGGTTAAGGGGCCTGAGTTCTGAAATGGGAGCCTCCACCTGGAGGTCAGGGTTGCTAATGGTCAAGCTAACCTGGGCACAGCCCTCTGGGACACCTTAACCCCCCTCTTTCCCCTCTAGTGGCCTGAACACTGTACAATAATCACTTTTACAATACCCCTGGTACACCACACAAGTGCCCACACTGTTTACATTTACTACCAGGGCTGGTTCCTCCGGGTTGACCCCGGGGACCCCCTGTAAAACAAGGTTATGCACAGCAAATAGCAACAGTACAGTACTTTGAGCAAAAACTGTAACCATAGTCAGATTACATGCAGAAAAAGTTAGATCTGATTTATTCAGGGGACTTGCACAAGGGAAGGGCAAAATCAGGTTAATTAGCTTAAAGGTTATATCAATTAAGCAGTTATGCATGCTTTTTGAGTCCCCCCACACAGTCCACCTCTGGGTACCCAGGTGGAAAAGAGATGGGCTAGCCAGGACCGTTGCCTGGGGTTGCAGCTGGTTGGGGCCCTGTGATGGAAAACACAACATGCACAGTACACAATATGTGTAATCCAGAGCCAGATGGCTCAGTTCATAAAGGAAACAAAACAACAAGACACTCAGATTAAGCTGTTGTTGCAGGGGGCTACCCTGGTATTTACTCATGATACCCAAGACCGGACATAGGCTGGACGAAAATCGAGACTGCAGGTGGTTGATCTGGAATGCCAGGAGAAGCAGGGCACACATGAGTCACAGAGGCGTCATTTCCTGTTCCAGCGTGGAGCAGGGGGCTGGTCCCCAGGCAGGACTCTCGTCGATGGCTTCTCTGTGTAGTGGGTAGTCTGGCTGGGCCAGTCTGGCAAGGCCCAGACCGCATGGAGACAAATTCGGGTGCAGTCCATTTTGGGCTGGATACAGCTTCCAACAAGTAGAACACAGTTCACACAGTGGGGAACTAACTCACAACCCACTAGCAGCTCATAGCACATTTACATGTATGGGAATTCTACTGTACCAGGCAAAGTGCTCCCCAGTCACAATCGCAAAGTCTCTGCACACACCGGGAGCTTAGGGGTAGCTGGAACTCCTGACAGGCTGATCGCATTGAGCAAAATCTTTGGTCTTCTTCAGGTTGAGCCTGGCCCACTTCAGTAGCTTACTTTAGTCACACAAACTTAGATTTAGTCCAAAATAATTCTCTTCTCTCCCTCTCAGGAGCAGCAGGCAGACACACAGGCCAAACACTCAGCCTTTTCCCAGTTCTCCCATCCGAATCCACTCAAGATTGCTGCTCAGAATTACTTCAGCTCCTTCTTCTTGAGCTTCCCAGCTCAGAACTAACTGAAAACTGCAAGCAGTGTGGAATTTCCGCAAGACCCAAAAGGTTCGTTGGTTGATTTGGCTGTCAGTCAAAGCAAGAGCTCCCCCTTCAGTTGCAAAAAAGGGGCAAAAAGTTCAAAACTACAATTCCTACAGATTTTGACTTCAAACAGCTCCTGTAGTCCGGCTACATTTTAGGTCCCACCAGAACTGATTGGTCCAATTTGCAGTCCAGGACCAAGATAGTGGAGCCAAAACAAAACAGTCCTTGCTATAAAGAAAGCAGGTTAGACAAACTACATTAGCATTATCACTCCAAATGATTTTCAGCAAATAGTTACATCTTTCAACAGCGCTCCCTTTCAGACTACTTAGGCTGCAATCAGGCAGCTCTTAAAGAGAAAGTACATAGAGACTATACAGGCTCTAGTAATCACATTTAAACTGCTAAAACGCAGGACACTAGCCTGGCAGTGAGCATTTAGGCAAGCTCAAGGAATACTTTTTGGGAACCCCCATTTGTAGGGGGGGTTACAGTTACATCTTCCTCATCTTTCTACTCTTGAAATAAATTCTTTAGATGAACCAATCTCACTTCAGGAAATCCAGAAAGTTTTGTCTTCCTTGAAATCCAGCAAATCCCCTGGGGTGACGGATTCCCTGTCGATTTCTATAAAATGTTTTCCAACACCTTATGTCCCCATCTTCTTAATGTTTATCAAGAAGCTTCCAACACTGGCAAGCTTCCCCCATCTTGCACCGAAGCAGTCATAACCCTAATCCTAAGAAAGAAAAAGAACCTACTCAACCTGCAAGTTACAGGCCCATCTCTTTATTAAACATGGATGGGAAGATATTTGCTAAACTACTAACTTCTCGACTTGAATCCTTGATTCCCAAGCTAACTCATTGTTCGCAGCTGGTTTTATTAAACATAGATCTGGTTCTGATCACACCTATGTTCCTTATTTAATTTAATTCACAAAATCAAATCCCTCAAGACACCAGCTGCAGCCATAGCTATTGATTTTGAGAAGGTCTTTGATTCCTTAAACTGGGACTACCTTCATCAAGTTTTATCTTATTTCGGTCTTTCTCATACCTTTTGCTCCTGGATCAAGCTATTATATAACTCCCCTGTTGCTAAAGTACTTACTAATTCCACCCTTTCCTCTTACTTTCATCTAGCAAGGGGAACTAGACAAGGCTGTCCCCTGTCACCTTCCCTGTTTATTTTAGCCATGGAACCCCTGACTGCTTGTTTACATCAATCTTCTGGCATTATGGGCATACCTGTGAGCAATTCAAGATATGTTTCTCTCTCCTACACGGATGACCTCTTAATCTACTTGAAAACCTGAATGAGGCTGGGCCCCTGTTGGTTGATTTGTTTAATAATTTTACTAAAATTTCTGGCCTTGCTTTGAATTATGGAAAATCACAAACTATGCCCCTTAACGATCACTGTAAAGCCCTTATGAACATACCTCTTGGATGCCATTCGTCACCACAGGGTATAACATATCTAGGAATCAAAATTACTAGTAACTTAGGGAAGATATGGGACATTAACGTTAACATCTTATTTGATAACATCAAAACAATCCTGGACAGATAGAAGCTTCTTAATCTGTCATTCATGGGGAAAATTGCAGCCATTAAGATATCCATTTCTCCCAAGATTCTTTACCTGTTTGACAATATTCCTTTAGTTGTACCATCCTTCTTTTTTGCTAAAATTGATAAATTAATAGGTAACTTTATCTGGGATGGGAAACCACCGAGATTTAACTGCAACAAACTTCGATCACATTGGAAAAAAAGGGGGATTCGGACTCCCCTGGTTCAAAGGCTACCTCTGGGTTTTCTGAATGGCCCAAACCATTAAATGGTTTCAGAAACCCTCCCCTCACTCACCACTATGGGTTGCAATGGAACCCGCATTGTGCCTGGGAGGAGTTCCCACTTCCTTCATTTTTAATCCCATTTCCTCTAAACTGAAATCTCACCTGACTATATCATCCTCTGTTCTTTATTGGAAACGAACCCACAAATTCCTGAAATCCAATCCAACACGCTTGTTTTATGCCCCCTTATGGGGCAATCCACTGCTCACTCTAGAAGATCACCCAATTTTCTGTCATACATGGAGGAACAAAGGTATTTACTTCCTCGGAGATATCTTGGACCAGAATTTACTCACTCTTAGATCATTCTCAGACTTGCAGGTCACATAGAAACTTCCAAAACAGGACTTCTGGAAGTTTTTACAAATTCAGGCAGCTTATAACTCTCTCTCTAGTTTAGTGTATAGGCATACTCTTCTAAACCCAAACATTTCACACTGGCCTAATTTATCAGTAAAATTAAATAGCTCCATTTACAAAGACATTATAGATAATCTACCTGATCAGTCTATACAGGCCAAAAATAAATGGAGTACTCTTCTTAACTACAATATTTCAGACGCGCAATGGAGTAATTGTTAGTGTATTGCACATAATACCTTTAAAGATGCCTGTAGTTCTTTAATACAAACTAAAGTCCTACATCTTTGATACAGAACCCCCTCAGTGCTTCAACAAACGGGCCTATTAAATAATTGCTGGCACTGCAATTTGGCCAATGGAGATCTACTTCATATCTTGTAGTCTTGCGCTCCCATTAATAAGCTTTGACATAAAGTCTGTTTACTTGCCTCCAGAGTAACGGGACAAAAACTACCTTTTGACCCCTCCTTCTAGGCATCCTTTCCCCAATAGCTCTCTCCTCTCACATGCACATTTTAAATGGCTAAACATACTTTCTCTTCTGGTCAAACATCTGATTCTTATGAAATGGAAATCAACTCTGGTGCCTTCTCTTTCAGATGTTCTTCAAAGCCTCTCTCAGTATGCCTCTCTAGATATATTATTTCATGTTACTCATAACCGACTCACTGTATATGATAGATGTTGGCAGGATTACTTCATTTACATGAACCTAGTTCTTCTAGACCCTAATTCTTAGGAATATTTAGCCCTCCTTATTTTGCTCTCAGATTAGGTTTTCTCAAAACTTTTGTGCACAGATGTCTCCTCTTTGTTTCCCTTCCTCCCTGTTTTCTCCCTCTCTCCTTCCCTTCTTCCTTGCTTTTTTTTCTCTTCTTTCTTTCCTTGCACACTTTTCTCTTATCTTCACCTCTCCATTACTGAACATTGTTCATATTACCACATTTATCACTTTTTGCAATTTACTGAATGCCTTGCCATAGCCTGCCATAGCATGTATTTCGTACATGGTTGCTATTTCTGATCCTATAATACCCAATTGATGGTAAACGTTCTGCTCTCCAATTACATCCTGTCTAGGTTTGTGATTTATTATCAAAACATGTATATAAGGCTTCTCCAATATGTTTACCCTAAATACTGAGTTTTTTAAAGTGCTATTTTATACCTTACATGGAGGATAGATAGTCTGCTATTGTATAAGATGTGCTTTCTTATATACTCAAATTTCAGTAAAAAGTTAAGTGATAAAATTTTTGAGGGAGGTGTCTAGAAAAATGTCTGCTACCTCATTAATAATGTTAGCATCAAAGCTAAAAAAATGTTTTTAAAATGCATAATCATTATGTAAGGTAATTGTTATTTACTGTTTTAAAAAAATAATGGTTTTGACTAGCAGTTTAGATTTGTCTCCTGGTGCAAGTAGGGTTTAAAAATTACATTTTAGGGTATAGTTTGGGGCTAAGTAGGTAGGTTGGGTGGTGTCGGGTGGCCAGGCGTGTTGTGTTCTGTAGCGAAAGGTTAGGAAGTGTGAATACTCAGCCTGATGGGAGTGAACCGTCACTGGACCTTTGCCATCATTCCCAGGAGGAAATGATTTCCTGGGTGGAGGAAGAGTGTAAGCCCCTGCAAAAGTGGGGCTTATAGTCCCACACAGGAATAATTTTCCCCTCCTAACCCCCCAGCTAAATAAAATCTGGTCAGATCCACCACGGCTGCATAATGAAGTTAGTGAAGTTGTGTGGAATTGTTAAGAGGTGCGGAGAAACAACACAATGATTTGTAAGTAGTACAATTTGTTTTAGTTTCTGTTCTAAGGAAGGCATACATATTATTAGGAAAATATATGGAGGTGTACATTTTAATGGAAGGAACAGGAAGCAATATAGGTTTACAAAAGAACCTCAGAGTAAATGCCACTGAGGTATGTGTTATCCTGGATGATATTGGCCAGACAGCCACATTTTAAAGAAAACACAATTGCACATAGTCCAATAATGCAAAGCATCATGGGAAACATATGCAAATCCCCATGATGGTGCAGAAGGTGGCAATACATGAAAAAGTGATGTCTGGCATATGTTCAGCCTTGGGATTATTTACATAGTTTTTTGTTTTTTTTTAGAGGAACAGGGTTTTTGTCCATGAAGTGATGTAGGTTATATTTAAGAAATGTGTTTATGTCAGAAAGTCAGGTGTAATGATGGACTGTTAGCAGAGAAAATGTGATAGTAACTTTCAGAGGGGGTCGCTTCTGATAAGCGAAAGGTACTTATGCTTGTGATAATGGTAATATTAGAAAAGTATGAGGTCTATGCAGAAGTGGAGTACAAATATGCACAATTTCATAAGTATGTGTTCAGAGTACAGGCAAATGTGATATGTAGGTTTATTTTAGAAATAGGTAAAATAGCGATACATGCAATTGATAGAAAGATAGATAATTACAGAGACATATAGATAGAGAGAGACACACACACAGACAGGTAGAATGGGAATGGCAGTGAAGTATTGAAGTGACGCCAACCCTACCCCCCCACAGAGATGGACAGGCATTGGGGTGTGCCTCTGGGTCATTACCCATAACGCTCACACCATTTCTCCTCACCCTACCTTGCAGATACAGACAAGGGTTGAGGTGTGCCTTGGGGCATTCAAACTTTACACTCACCCCATTTCATAAGGAAATATGCATAAATGGGTACAGTATAAGAGAATGGAGAGAACTTTGGGGCTGAAGAGCCAAAGGCACGCCTCAATACCTGTCACTGGCTACAGAGTGGGGTTGGGGGTGGAATGGCATGAGCATTACTGATGACAATCCCAAGTCACACCCCTGGTGCCTGTCAGTCCCTACAGGGCAGGGTGTTATGGTCAGAAACCCTAATGCTCTGGGTGTTTCTTGATATTTTCACTCCAAGTTTTCAGCATGGGCTTTTTGTGACCCCACCACATGAACAGTGACACTGTCAGTTCATTAGCCGAAAAGTGATTTCGCACAATGACTGTGCCATTTGGCACCACAGATGCAAAAACACATTTTCAACAAAATGTAAAAAATGACAGCTATACTGTTTATGAGGAGGTGTAAAAAAATGGTAATGTTGAAAATCTGGAGTGAAATTATAAAAAACTTGGTGAAGTCATGACACTACTACTGCTAATATATACTTTTTTCCAAATTCCTATGCATCCCATTGTTTTCATCTCTATTGCTGTTATGTGACTTCTTAATCTAGCAACAGCCTTTCATAGATTTCATGGGTGGTCCTGAGCTCTATAAAGACTGGAGTCCATTTGACTCACCTTAGCGGTAAATTAGTACCCCTTTATATTCTTACTATTTAAATAATAATCAAGCAAATATTTAAAGACTAACATTGTTTGACTACCCACAACCTCAGTGGGCAGTGCATTCCACATTTTTACTGTCCTTACATCATAAGGACAAGTAAATATATTTAATACATTTACAAACAGTTACATAAACTGAATTTCCTTCATAGAATAATTTAAATTTAGTGACAGTGGTAGTACAAAGCCATTTCTCAGACAACTTGAAAACTATAACTACTTTATATTGTACATTGACACCCCATAAGGGACCTCCTTGAAATTGAGATGCAAATGTCACACATTTATTAGTTTTCTAGCAGGAATATTGTACTATCCTAAATACATTTCTTGCTTCAGTAACTGCTCAACACATCTATTACATGACCTACTTATTGACATTTTACACTTGCTCTGCAATGTACTGCTGCTTACTATGCCAACATCATGAACCACAAAACAGATGACTGCCATAACTAGGGAGGCAGTATAGCACAGTGGTTTAGGGTTTGAGCTGCAAATCAGGAGATCTGGGTTTGAATCCCACAGCCCCACTTGCATACTGGGTGACCCTAAGCAAGTCACTTAACTTCCATGTGCTCCCAGGTTCCCCCTGTAAACAAGCTTTCCTCTTAGTGTGCCACTCCTGGTTAAACAATTGAAAGAAAAAAAAAAACACAATATATTATTTTTCTTGCTTTATTTTACTACTACAAGTTTGACTAATACAGCCATCCTTAAATGTACTTTTTATAGCTTATGTGCCTGTGACCTAGGCAGAACTACACTTAAACTCTTACATGTAAATGTTATTCTGATGATTAATTTATTTCAGTAGAATCTCCTTTCTTTTTAGGTGCCCATGACACTATGTATATCTATTTATATCTTTTAACTTCAACGCACTAAACCTATTCAACTGCACAAAACACAAGGCTTTATTCTCTTCACACATTGCTGTTAACCTTCAGGTCCCAGAATGAACAAGAAACAATTGTTAGACTTCACTCTTGCATGCCACTGTCATGCCCACTTCTCATGCAAACAACAATCAATTTCAGAAACCCTTTTGTTTCTGTGCTACGCACTCTTACATCAGAGAGACATAAATCTTACAGAACGGCTAAAAAAACAAAATTATCAAGACTGGATTTCTGAATTAAAACATGTTGTTTACAGTACTTATGTAAATAATAGTTTACTGGCTACAAACGATGCTACAGACATGGCAATAAAAAAAATTATGTTTTACATGGAAAACATCTATATAATGAACTTGTCATACAGGATTTGTGACCTTCTGTCTGCATGTATCGGACAAAGGAAAAGGCACCTGCTTGATCCTTTTTTTCTATTTTATTTTTGTGCCCAACTTGCCCATACTGTTAGAGCCAAATATTGACATGCTTAGAGTAAAAAAAAAATCATGTCTGTGTGTATGTGTGTGTGTGGGGAGGGGGGATATGCCTAGATGCAGTTTCAGGCACTCCTAATTACTTCCCCAGGCAGCTCTGATAGTCAGTTGTTCCAACATGATAGATCTACCTCGTGCCCCTCCCACGTGAACCAAAAAAAGTAGGGGTGGATCTTTAGGCGCTTCTTGGGTGGAGGTGGGGTGGATCTTACTCCCCCCCCAAAAAAAAACTAATGCTGCCTCCCACTACTCAGGTTCCAGTTCTTCTACCTCCCATTTAAAAAAGAAAATAGTGCCCTGCAACCATTGACTAACAGGAAAGCATATTTATTTGAGGACGGGAAACATTTCTTGGAGGAGGGTAAGGCGGAGGAGACTATTTACACCTTCAGCCAGTTCCATAGACAGAAAACATGACATCAACCCTTTTGTACATGCAAAACATCTGCAGGCTCCACCCACTGCAGCCGTACAAATGGATTTAGTGCTCTGAAAAATAGTGCTCTGAATGCCTCAAGGTGGCAGCAGAGAGTAGTTTAAGGGTATAAAAAGGGACTGACAGGAAGAAATGGGGACTTCATCCCGGGCAGTAGGCCTGGGCTGGAGGGGGGGAGGCTAAAAGAGTAAAAGCAGGACCAAAATAGGTGGGCAAGTGAAGAAGCTCAGCGGTCCAGGAGGGCAGGTGGGGAAACACCCCCAAAGTAAAGTGCAGACAGGATGGTTTTATGCGCTATAGCCAATGAGGAGTGGGAGTATGGAGCTCCATTGGGGATACAGGTTGCCAGGTCCTGCGTCGAGGGGGGAAAGGGTGTTAGGAGGCTTTAGCAAGCCTAGCCAAAAGATGTAGGAGCCCTTAGGAAGCCCATTTTATGTTTTCCCAGGTCACCAGGGCTGAGAGGGTCTTTGCAGGGCCCTCTCAGGAGGGGAACCAGTGGCAGGGGTTCCCCTTGTTCCCAGTGTGGCAGGGTGGCCTGGGGGGGTTGAGGGAGCCGGTGCACCTTTCACCTGTATGTGAGGCCTGTTTGGAGGGACAGATCCTGGGGTGCCGGTCAATAAAGTCCAGGCGAGTCGCAGACCAAAAGATTGGTAGGCCTTGGAGGGTGGTCCCAATGCTGGAGCTTAATTCAGGCCCAAAAATAATTTAAAGAAATGTGGGCCTGGCAGGGACTCTCTGTAGGAAAAAGGTAACAGCAAAACAACCCCAGAGTAAATTGGGGTCCATAAAGGTATAAGGCGAAGACAAGTAATCAGTGACAGGAGAGGCCTCAGTTCCGTAAATCAGTGCCAGCTGTTGAAAGGTGGGTCAGGGACTAGATCATCAAAAAAATCCTGAATGCCCTTGTGGCATGAGCCAATGCCCAGGGGGCCCGGTGGAGAGGGCAGCTCGCTTTCCCATGCCAGTTAAAGCGGGGATGACTAGTGCTATAGTAAAATGGACTTGGTTAAAAAAAAGTAAAAGAAAGGCTTGGCTTACTGGATCTTTATATGCCAGGAGATTGCAGAGATCTGGGATCCAGGGTCTTAGGTAGATTACCTGAGAGAGGAAGGGTAGGAAACAAAAATCCTTCTGGCATCTGCTAAATCAGCTGTTCTGCTTCTACTGGGTACAGCCAAAGGGTAAAAAGTTTGTAGCCCCATAGAGCTAAATATTTATTTTTCATAAACAAATGATGACCCCTGTATCACTGAAATCATTTGCCATGCAGGTAAAAATAAAGCCAATTGAGAAAAAACAGTGGTTTGTGCCTTATTTAACTGTAGAGGGGAGTTTAATAAAATAAAATCCTTTTTTCCCCGTCACATTTACAGTCTAATTAATTTGTCATAAGTTATATTCCAGGGTCAAAATCCAGCCTCAGGGGCTGCAAGGGCTTTGCTGAGACCTCCATAAAAAAAAAAAAAAAAAAAAAAAGAGGTCTCGGTCTGGTGGTCGGCTCAAGGAGGAGATCCATTGCTAAAACTGAAAAGGTAAACTAGCAGCTTAAAGACAGCAGCAGGTAGGCGACCATCAGTTTTCCCTGGTCCAGTAACATGCAATGCCTCGTATGTTAGCACTTCGGAGTACTCCCTTTTTCCTGCCTCAAAAATTGCAAGTAAATAAAGTATGCCCCTAGGTGGGCCAAAAAAGGAGGGGGTTACATACAATAACTGGTTAGTGTTTATCCCATAAGGAAACTCTACTGCTATTAAATTCGGGTAATTTGCTTTGCAATTATGATAGGGACCATATGTTACCAACCTAGCGGGTTATAATGTCATACGCTTAAGAGCATACAACCTTATAGCTAACCAGAAACAGTGCTGTCTATGACAGCGAATGGTGCAATACCATGTATACTGCTGTACGTGGTATTGCACCATTCACAGAATCCCAGGCAGAGGATAAGACCTCTGCTGGGATTAGGTTCCATCAAGCAGCTGCTGTGGGTCACTAGACAGCCACAGCAGCAGAAACCCAGGCACTGTGTCTGGGACTGGGTTTGATACCCAGTCCCAGACATTATCTTTTCCCTAAATTGTGCGCTCCCAGGGGTAACCCCCACAGCTGAGAATCATAGTGGGAGGGGTTCGAGATGCAGCCCCCGTAATGGGATGGGGGGTGGGAGACCCCACAGACAAATGATTTAGCTGCATGGCAAAATCGTGCTGTATTGGCAGCGCGACTTTGCCATGCGGCATAATGTCTTGCGACAGTATGACCCCGTGCCTGTTACCAAGTCACTATGTTCTAGTACTACAAGGCTATTTTAGACCTCATAAGTTATACAAAGCTCAGTTATCCAAGATGCCATTAAGATACCATTAAGGTATAGGGTTCTTGCTCTGCTATTGGGTTAGAATAATAAAATTTCTATATGAAGTGTTTTTTCTGGTCACTGCTTTGTAGGGCCACTTCTGGGAACTAACTTGCTGCTACTCCTAATGTATTAGGGATGTAGTAATGCTGCAGTAGACAAATCCAGATTTATACCTCACCTTAGAGCCAAGACTTGGAAAGGACAGGAAGAAGGGACTAGGGCAGCCAACCCAAAACAGTAAAATTAAAATTGGAAGAGGAAGTGTGTGGGACCGTGGCCAGTACACTCAGTGGAGAAACAGGGAGGGGAGGGGTGGGAGGAGAGGCATGCAGGAGCTTTTGAGGGACAGGGGAGAAGGGGGAGAATAGTAAACTGCAATGGATGCAGGGCGTCGGTTTCCTTGGACGCAATGCGGAGAGTGGGAGAGCTGCCTGGTGTGTAGGTAACTGGGCCAACTGAGGGCCGAGATAAACTGGCTAAGGTGAAAATTAGAAGGGGAAGAGGTTGGATGGAGAAATGCGTATGACAAAGGGGCCTGGTTGGGGCTGCTAGAGACCAAGTGTTCGGCACATCTAGAAGTGAGGCAGGGGAGATTTCAAGGCCTCCAGAAGTAGTGGATTCACAGAGACTGGATAGTGCTGGAAATGGTGAATGGCAGGAGGTAAGGAGAAATGGGAACTGGAGGGGGAAACTTGTACATGGAAACTACGGAACAAAGAGGGGAAGGAGGCAGGAGCTTCCCCTGGGGTAAAAGGACCTGCATCAAATATATTTGTGGGACTAGCAGGTTTGGAGGACCAGGGGACACATCAGGTAGTTGGGGCTCAGAACAACCCTGAGGAAAAAACATTTGTAAAAGAACAAGGGAGGTGAGTAGAGCAGAGGGCAAGGGAGAAAACAAAGGGCAGAAAAAGGGCAAAAATTGAAGAACAAATGGGACAGTGGGAGAAACCAGGGAAGGACGCACAGCAGGGGATAGCAGGGGACATCAGGAAGCATACAAGATATGGGGACAGTGGAGGAAATAGAGCAGTGTGGGAGTTTGAACAATCGGAAGAATGGGAGGGTCCAAGATAAATTAAGTAGGGAGGAGGGTAGCTCGCCAGTGGCAGCCGGGGGGATAAACGACAGGTCGGTGAGAGAAGAAAAAGTGATGGCCTTTGGAGATTCCATCATAAAGGGAAGACACTGAATAAGAAAGTGGGACCCAAACCACAGACGATCGATTGGTCATCTGTGAACCCGGGATGAAAGTGGGAAAAGCAGGGTCTAGGATCATGCAAGCGGCAAAATGGGTGGAAGGTAAACCTCACCTTACTATACACCTGGGAACAAATGATTTGGCAGGAAATTAGGTAGGGGTGGCCCAGCAAAGGTTCAGAGAGTTGGTAGAGTGTTGCAGGATGGTAGCGAGCTCTTTAACCTTCTATGAGGTTCTTTCAGTCCCCAGTGCCCACATAGTGAGGAAAAAGAGGACAGATGACTTTAATGAATGGCTGAGAGACTGGTGTAGGGCAGAGGGGTTTGTTTATTTTGGAGGATGGGGAACAGGTAGTTGGATGAGGGACTTTTTTCAAAGAATAGACTGCACCTAAACGAGGAGGGAGCGAGAGTCCTCAGGGAGAAGTTTAAAGGGTACATGGACAAGGCCCTGTATTTAAGCTGTTAAAGGAGGAGTATGAGGCAAGGAAGAAAGAGGGTACACAAGGGAGGAGGGACCCTAGCTGGCACTCGCCCAAAAGTGGGGAACAGGACTAGAACAGGAGATAGTACAAAGGGAGAGAAAAACATATGGAGAGCTATGTGTGTGAATGCCTGTAGCTTGGGCAACATAAAAGGAGAGCTATGTGTGTAAATGCACATAGCTTGGGCAACAAAATCACTGACTTAGAGTCTGCCACAACTGGGGGTGACCTGGATATAGTGGCCATCACTGAAACCTAGTGCAAGGGGCACAAGGACTGGGACTTGGTCATTCCTGGTTTTACTCTGTTTAGAAGGGACAGGGAAGGAAGGAAGGGGGAAGTGGTAGCTCTTTATGTGAGGGAATACATAAAGACTACAGAAATAACAAGGGGGACAGAGGGAGTAGAGGTACTGTGGGTTGCATTGGAAAAGAGGAAAGGGTCAGTTTTACGCATGGGGGTGGTATATGGACCTCCAGCGCGGGGAGAAGAAGAGGACAGGGGCCTGTTGCAAGCAACACAAAAGATGGCTAACAAGGGAGAGTTGTTCCTGGTGGAGGACTTTCAACCTTCTGGATGTGGAGTGGAGTCTTCCAACAGCGGCAACATTAAGAAGCAGGGACATCTTGGACTGTCTGCAGAAGATGTGCCTCAGACAGCTTAAATGGAGCCCACTTGGTAGGGTACAGTGCTGAACCTGATACTAACAAATGGGAACAGTGTCAATAACATAGAGGTGTCAGACCACCTGGGGACCAGTGACCATTGGTCAGTGAAGTTTAATTTAAGAACTGGTCCTGAGACAAGCCACACCAAAACAAGGGTCCTGGACTTCAGGAGGGCTGACTGAGAAAATGAGGGTATGCCTGAGGGACGCCCTGGCAGAAATGGGGGAACAAAAGGGGGTGGAGGAACACTAGGCTGCAATAAGACAGGGAATCGATAGAGCTGCCAAGCTACAGTATGCATCAGGCAGGTCAGTAAGAACAGGAGGAGGAGGAGGAAGCCGATCTGGTTCACTAGGGAGGTAGCAGAAGTTGTAAGGGCAAAAAAATTACAAAAGATCTCAGAAGGAGGAAGATAGGGATTGTTACCAGGACAGGCAAAGGGAGGCAAGGAGGGCAGTTACGAGGGCAAAAGGCATTACCAGAAGAGACGGATTTACTATGATATCTCAAAACTTCATACCCCGACCCTCAAAATCCCAAGCCCAAAATGCCAACAAGCTGGTTGCCCAACAGTCCACGATCTCTATGACCGACATCCCGATACCGGACTTAGTCATGTATGTGGGTGGTCACGGGGCTCCACCCCTGAACCCTCCTAAAATAACATAATCAACTCCGTGTCATGGCAAGTTCCCGTTTCAGGCTTTCGGTCATCAGGACGGTGGTCTGTCGGGCAATCGGTGTGTCAGGATTTCAGGCTCGGGATTTAGAGAGTCGGGATTTTGCATGCCGGGCCATTTGAAATACTCCTGAAGAGACTATAGTTAAGACAATTAAGAAGGAGTACAAAACATTCTACAGTTACATTAGTGAAAGAAGGAAAACAAAGGGAGAGATAATTAGGCTGAAAGGGGAAGGGGGTTCACGTAGAAGAAGACCTTCAAAAAGCAGATATACTAAACAAGTACTCCTGCTCAGTATTCTTGGAGGAGAGGGTGGGGACAGGGCCAGAGATGCAGGACAAGGGCATAAAGGGTAGGGAAGTGGACACCAGTTGCTTTACAGAGAAATGAGTCCTGAGTTAGTTAGAGAAGCTAAAGGTGGATATGGCAATGGTTCCGGATGCAGTGCACCCCAGGGTGCTGAAGGAACTCTGGGAGGTTTTGGCTGCACCCCTCATGGCACTGTTCAACCTATTGCTAGAGACAGGGTGGTACCAGGTGACTGGAAGAGAGCAGATGTGGTCCCACTCCACAAAGGTGGTGATAGAGAGGAGGCTAGAAATTACAGGCCAGTCAGCTTGACTTCAGTAATAGACAAGGTAATGGAGACACTGCTGAAGGAAAGGATAGTTGATTACCTTGATATGAGTGGCCTGCTGGACCCAGGACAACATGGATTCACCAGAGGGAGGTCTTGTCAGACAAATCTAATAGTTTTTTCACTAGGTGACTAAGGTGTTGGACCAGGGCGGAGTGGTGGACATGGCCTATCTGGACTTCAGAAAGGCCTTTGACACTGTCCCTCAAAGAAAACTGATAAACAAACTGTGCAGCCTAGGGGTGGGTCCCAAAATAGTAAAATGGGTGGAGAACTAGCTTACTGGCAGCAGCCCCTGGATGGTGGTTAATGGAGAACACTCTGGAGAGGGAGAGGTGACAAGTGGGGCGCCACAGGAGTCAGTGTTGGGGGTTGGTCCTCTTCAATGTCTTTATTGGGGACATTGCAGAGGGGCTGGGTGGAAAGGTATGCCTATTCACGGGTGAATCGAAGGTATGCAATAGGGTGGGCAAGCCGGGCGAGGGGTTGAAAGGATGAGAGAGTACCTTAAAAAACTGGAGAAATGGTCAGGAGTATGGCAACTGGGATTCAATGCAAAAAAAATGTAAAATCATGCACATAGGGTACAAGAACCCAGGGGCAACATACGAACTAGAAGGGGAGGAACTGACAGTCGTGAAGCAGGAAAGACACCTGGGAGTTAGCATTTCGGATGACCTAAAAGAGGCTAGACAGTGTGACAAGGCGGTGGGAAAGGTTAGCTGAATGCTTGGGTGCATAGGGAGGGCTATCACCAGTAGAAGGAGGGAGGCCATGTTGCCTCTGTATTGGACACTGGTGAGGCCTCACCTCGAATACTGCATCCAGTTCTGGAGCACTCCCCTCAAGAAAGGACATAGACAGGGTGGAGACGGTGCAGAGGAGGGCTACTAAAATGGTGCAGGGACTACATGGGAAGACCTATGAGGAAAGACGAATGGAGTTAAACATGTATTCCCTGGAGGTAAGCAGGGAGAGGGGGGACATGACAGACATTAAATATATCTCACTGGTATGAACCAGTACAGGAGGGGATCATGTTCCAAAGTAAGAGATGCTCCAAGGCAAGGGGGCAAAGTATGAAGTTGAGTGGGGATGGCTCAGGTGTAGCATGAGAAAGTACTTTTTCATGGAGAAGGTGGTGGATGCATGGAATAGCCTCCCAGAGGAGGTGTCTGGGGCTAAAATAGTCATAGAATTTAAGAATGAGTGAGACAGACACAAGGGTATCCTGGAGGCAAGAGGGGGGTGCTCCAGAGTTCAATTTGGGCATCGGACCTTATAATAGGTAGGGATTGATGGGGCAGACAGGGTGGGCCAAGAGGTCCTTATCTGCTGACAAACTATATGTATCTATGAAACCTGGCTATTATTCACCTTTATAATCTGCAGGTTATAATGGCGAACACATGCCAGATTTACCTCGGTCCACGCATGCACTAGCCACTGCTCTTCCTTTCCTCTGCACCATTCCTTATTGCCGGAAACTTCACTGCCACTTGCACTTGGTGGTAAATTAATTAAAAAAAAACATTAACTGGGCTCTTTCTGCTTCACCTTTAAACTTTTTAAAAGAAATTAAAAAAAAAGATAAGGGAAACATTTCATTTTGCCAGCAGCTTCCGACAGCGCATCACAATGAAACCCAAACTAGACCGCGGCTTCAAAGGGATGCGAGTTTATTTTATATAACTGGTGTGACAAAAAAACACCTCGCAGCAATTATACGAACATAGGAAATTTGCCAGCAGATAAAAGCCTAAAGGTCTATCAAGTCTGCTCGAATGTGCAGCTAGCACCCTTATTCTGCAGCTGCCTCCCTCCCACCCTTCCCTTCATTAACCTCCCCTTGTCCTATCCCATCCTCGTTTGAAGCTTCTACTGCATATCACTTCAGGAGGTAGCATCACACCCAGCCACCACTCTCTCTGTAAAAAAGTGTCTCCTCATCTCCCTCCTGAACCTTCCTCGCTCCAGTCTCATATCATGGCCCCTGGTGTCCCTCCCCTTCCTTACTTTGAACAGCCCCTCTGTACTTGTCTTGTTTATTCCTTTCATGTATTTAAAGGTTTCAATCATGTCACCCCTGTCTCTCCTCTCCTCCAGTGAGTACATGTTCAACTCCTTCAACCTCCTCTCGTATGATAAGTCCCCCAGCCCCTTGATCATCTTTGTCGCTCTGCGCTGCACCCCCTCCAGTAACTTAATGTCCCTCTTCAGATACGGACGCCAGTACTGCATGCAGTACTCCAGGTGTGGTCTAACTAATGACCTATACAGTGGCAGAATCACCTCCTCCCTCCTCGAGGATATACCCCTTGCAATACAACCCAGCATTTTGTTGGCCTTTGCAGCTGCCTTCCTACATTGTGCCGAGTTGTTCATTGACCCTGTAATGAGCACACCCATATCCTTCTCCTCCTCCTCTGTCTGGGCTAGTTGCACCCCCCAGCTGGTAACTCCTCCTGGGTTCTTCATCCCAAAATGCAGCACCTTGCACTTTTGGCATTAAACCCCAGTTGCCAGGTGTCTGACCAGGTTTCAAGCTTTGCCAGATCATCCTGCAACCCTTGCCATCCCCTAGGTCATCCACCACGCGCCTACCTTGGTATCATCAGCAAACAGACTGATCTTGCTCTTGATGTCCCATGATATGTCTGCAATGAATATCCCAAACAACACTGGTCCCAACACCGAGCCCTGTGGAACACCGCTCGTCACTGCCCTTGGGTGTTATATAAAATTATATAAAATAAAACATGGGGTGGTGTGTTTAACTCGAGATTTTACACACATCCTCAGTGTTGGATGCTTAAATAAATGATTATGTAGCATCCAACACCTCAGATGCGTGTAAAATCTTGCTAAACACACCACCCCATGTATTATTCTATATATATTATACACAAAGGGCCATATTTGAGAAGGGTGGTGCACGCAGGGTTTGCGTCCAGCCCTGCGCCACTGGATTTAGGTTCTGTCAGTACACCAAACCTCTTTACCACAACTGCACCCCATTTTGCAATCTTGGATGCAGTTGTGACAGTTTCCATTAATTACGGCCGCTTGTTCCAAATATGTGGCACAAGCTCTGTAAAACTGGCCCTCTGGGTTGCTTCAAGCTAGACCACAAAAAGTTGGTCTAACTTGCTGCAATCAGCACACTGGATAGAAAATTCCTATACTGGCCAGAAGAATGCCGTAAGCCCAGAGTGCCGTATATTTGGTGCACCTGGGGCTTGTGGCACTTTTACATTTAGAAAATCCTGCCCTAAGACACAGCAATATGACATAACAGGTACATGAATTACAATATTAACATTCTTAGACTGCCGAGTTTTCCCACACATTTCCAAGGGTACACAATAAAGTAACCACGACAGCGATCTGAAGGATTTTGATACATTTTAAAAAAAAATCAATAAGGGCCTTGAAGAATATAAAAATTACATGAGAGATCAGAAAGTGAACAAATCAAAAGGGATTTGAATGACTACAAAGACAGAAATGTCTATATCTGGAACAACAAGCATTTGTCAATGCCGAATCTTTGCTTGCTGGCATTGGCAGTGGTAGTGTAGAAGTTACAGAGATGCGTAATAGGAATGGCAGTGAAGTACTGAACTGAAGCCAACCCCACCACCACCCTGCAGAGAGTGACAGGCATTGGGGTGTGCCTTTCCGTCATCAGGCATAATGGCCACGCCATTTCACCACATCCCACCCTGCAGACACTGACAAGTGTCACGGTGTGCCTTGGGGTCTTTGGGTCTTATGTGCACCCCATTCCATCAGAAGTACGGTGAGATGGATGGTATAGGAGAATGGGGTGAACTTTGTGGCTGAATAGTCCAAGGCATACCTCGATGCCTCTCACTGGCCGAAGGGTGCGGAATGGTATGAGCATTACAGGCAAGAATCCCAAGTCACATCCCTGATGCCTGTCATTCTCTACAGGGTTGGGCGTTATGGTTGGAAACCCTAATACCTCAGGCATTCGTTGGTATTTTCACTCCAAATTTTTAACATGTTTTTTTTGTGACCCCACCTAATGAACAGTGGCAATATCAGTTTGTTAGCTTATGCACAGCGACTACGGCATTTAGCACCACAGGTGCAAAAACATTCCGAACAGGATGTAAAAAATGACAGCTGTACTGTTCATGGGGAGGTGTAAAAAATGGCAATGTTGCAAATCTGCAGTAAAAATATTAAAACAAGCATTTGTCAATGCCGAATGTTTGCTTGCTGGCATTGGCAGAGGTAGTGTAGAAGTTACAGAGCTGCGTAATAGGAATGGCAGTGACATATTGAACTGAAGCCAACACCACCACCACCCTGCAGAGAGTGACAGGCATTGGGGTGTGTGTTTGGGTCATCAGGCATAACGGCCATGCCATTTCACCACACCCCACCCTGCAGACACTGACAAGTGTCACGGTGTTCCTTGGGATCTTTGGCCCTTATGCGCACCCAATTTCATTTGAAAATACGGTGAGATTGGTGCGATATAGGAGAATGGGGTGAAGTTTGGGGCTGAAGAGTCCAATGCATACCTCGATGCCTCTCAGTGACTGCAGGGTGTGGAATGGTATGAGCATGACAGGCAAGAATCCCAAGTCACACCCCTGATGCCTGTCATTCTCTACAGGGTTGGGCATTATAGTTGGAAATCCTAATACCTCAGGCATTCGTGGTATTTTCACTCCAAATCTTCAACATGTTTGTTTTGTGACCCCACCTCATGAACAGGGGCAATATCAGTTTGTTAGCCGAAAGCTGCTTATGCACAGTGACTACGGCATTTAGCACCACAGGTGCAAAAACATTCCGAACAGGATGTAAAAAATGACAGCAGTACTGTTCATGGGGAGGTGTAAAAAATGGCAATGTTACAAATCTGAACTAAAAATATTTAAAAAATGGTGAAGTCACGAAGCGATATAGAAACTGTGTAACGACACCGTAATATAATTAGGTTGGGGATTTTTACAGCAGATTGTCAACTCAGGCATTTTGGTGCCTCCGATCATGAATAGTGTCATTGTGTTTTTCTTTATCTGTGCAGAACAATGATTTTCCACAGCGACCATGCATCTCTGCGCTGAAACTGTGAAAACACACTTCAGCCATGTTGTGAAAAATGACAGCTGTACTGTTCATAAGGAAGTGTGGAAAAATGTCACTGGTGAAAATCTGGACTGAAAATATTACAAAGTCATGAAGTAATGAGGGTGCATGGAAACTGAGCAATGCTCACTCGTATCACAGTCATTTTATGGACTTTTGTCACCAAATTTTCAAAATAGCCATTTTAACACCTCTGCTCATGAACAGTGTAACTGATTTTCTTAATCTGTCCTAAACATTGCTTTTGCACACCAACAGCACCATTGTGTGAAAACACATTTTGGGTGACATATGAAAATTTACAGCTGTGCTGTTCATAAGGAAGTGTAATAAAATGGCAATGTTGAAAATCTGGAGTGAAAATATTGAAAAGTCGCAAACTTACAAGCGTGCGTAGGAACTGTACAACGCACGCATGTAAAACAGTCATTTTTTGGAATTTTTTCACCAAATTTTCAACATAGCCATTTTAAGACCTTTGCTCATGAACAGTGTCACTGTGATTTTCTTAATTTATCCCAAGATACTGATTTCAAGACACCGACTGGGCGCCTTTGTGGCCATAGGCGGAAACATGTTTTGGGTGAGATGTGAAAAATGACAGCTGTACTGCTCATAAGAAGGTGTGGCAAAATGGCAATGTTGGAAATCTGGAGTGAAAATATTGAAAATTCACGAACTTACGAGCGTGCATAGGAACTGTACAACACACGCTCATAAAACAGTCATTTTTTGAATTTTTCCACCAAATTTTCAACATAGCCATTTTAACACCTCATCTCATGAACAGTGTCACTGTGATTTTCTTAATTTGTCCCGTACATTGAATTCGCACACCAACTGCGCCATTGTGAGCTACATGGGCGGAAACACATTTTGGGTGAGATGTGAAAAATGACAACTATACTGCTCATAAGAAGGTGTGGTAAAATGGGAATGTTGAAAATCTGGAGTAAAAATATTGAAAATTCGCAAACTTACGAGCCTGTGTAGGAACCGCTAACGCATTGTAAAACAGTCATTTAATTTTGCAATTATAAATAGGTTTTGGGACCCCTTCATGAATGATGTCACTGTCATGGTGTAAGATGCCCAGGGTGATTTGCGCAGTGACTGCGAAATCACCCTTCGGGCCCGAATAACGCCATGACAGTGACATCAATCATGAGAAGGGGTCCCAAAAACCCCATGTTGAAAAGTTGGTGCAAAAATTCCCAAAAATGCCTGAGATATGCAACAAAGTTGAAACCCCCCTATCTAGCCCATTATAGAGCTTACCAGCATTTCGTCATTTCGCAGTCGGCTTTGAAGAGTGCAGACGTGTTCCCGGTCCATTGAAGATCATCGCGACATGCTCCGGAGGTAAGTGTGGGGTGAGGGGGGTGTGTGGGGAGGCTGGGTGCACAGTGGGTGGGTCTTGAGGTTGTGGGAGGGCAGGAGACTACGTGGGACCGTTTTTCTTTAGGTAAAAAAAAAAAAGCAGACGACATGGGACGTTTGCCACGCTGGGGAGGGCTCCCCAGCGTGGCACAAGGGACAGTTGAGGGTGCGCTCAGTCATCGGGGATTGGGCACCACCGCCGCCTGGCGGATTGCTTCTGCCATGCTGGGGTGGGCTCCCAGCGTGGCACTTACTACTGGGGGTTAGGACAGTGCCACCGGACGGGGATTGGGCACCCCAGTCATCTATCATTACTTGCCACGCTGGAGTGGGCACCCAGCGTGGCATTTCAGAAGGCTTTGGGGAGGTGGGGAACGCAGCACATCCGGACGGGATTGGCCACCCGTCGGCTATACAGCAGCGCGCGGCGCGGGCGCACGCCTCGCGTGGCGCCTGTGTGTGTGTGTGTGTGGGGGGAGGAAGCTGCGGTGGAGCAGCTGATATCTTATCGCTGCTCACCCAAGCGTAGCTCCCCCTTTCAACTGTATGCCACTGCATTTTGGAGCTTGTCATAGACAGCTCCAGAATGCATTGACTTACAGGGACCGCTCCTGCCAACACATTGACTGAATTGGAGGAGGAGGTGACACACCTCCGAAATCTCCGATGATGGCACTATGTTTCTTGCACATGCGTGCAGCCAAACATAAAAACTGGTGAAGTCATGAGCGTGCATAGAAACTGTGCAAAGCACACCTGTAATGTAATTAGTTTAGGGAATTTTTACAGCAGATTGTCAACACAGGCATTTTGGGATCTCCGATCATGAACAGTGTCACTGTGACTTTCTTTATCTGTTCTGAACAATGATTTCCCACAGCGACCACGCATCTCTGTGCTAAAAGTGTGAAAACACATTTCGGCCATGTTGTGAAAAATGACAGCTGTACTGTTCATGAGGAAGTGTGGAAAAATGCCACTGGTGAAAATCTAGACTGAAAATATTACAAAGTCATGAACTTATGAGGGTGTGTGGAAACTGCGCAATGCTCACTCGTAACACAGTTATTTTATGGACTTTTGTCACCAAATTTTCAACATACCCATTTTAAGACCTCTGCTCATGAACAGTGTCACTGTGATTTTCTTAATGTGTCCCATACATTGATTTCGCACATCGACTGCGCCATTGTGCGCTACATGGGCGGAAACATGTTTTGGGCAACATGTGACAAATGACAGCTGTACTGCTCATAAGGAGGCATAATAAAATGGCAATGTTGAAAATCTGGATTGAAAATATTGAAAATTTGCGAACTTACAGGCCTGCGTAGGAACTGCGCAACGCACGCTCGCAAAACAGTCATTTTTTGGAATTTTTCCACCAAATTTTCAAAATAGGCTTATTGAGAGCCCACCATATGAACACTGGCAGTGTTGTTTCATTAATCATTCCGGAAAGGTGATTTCACGCAGTGGCTGCGAAATCACCCTTCGGGCCCAAGTAACGCCATGACAGTGACAGCATTCATGAGAAGTGGTCCCAAAAACCCCATGTTGAAAATCTGGTGCAAAAATTCCAAAAAATGCCTGAGATATGCAATAAAGTTGAAAAAACCCTATCTATCCCATTATACAGCTTACCGGCATTTCCTCAGTTTGCGGTCGGCTTTGAAGAGTGCAGACATGTTCCTGTCCACCAAGATCGTCGCGCCGAGGTCTGGAGGTAAGTATGGGTTGGGGGGTGGGGAGGCAGGGTGCGAGGGTGAGTGCGGGTTGTGGAGGGGCCAGGGAGAAGCGCCGAGGACAGTTTTATATACAGTTTTTTTTTTAAATAACGACGCGGGACGTTTGCCACGATGGGGTGAGTTCCCAGCGTGGCACAAGGACAGCTGGTTGGGGGGGGCATGGAGCCGACGGGGGATTGGGCACCCCCATCCGCCATATCATTAGTTGCCACGCTGGGGTGGGCACCCAGTGTGGCATGTGGAAGGCTTTGAGGGGGGGCGCAGCACAGCCGACTGGGGATTGGGCACACCCCGACGGCTATACAGTGTGTGTGTGTGGGTGGGGCAGCACTCAGTATGCGTGCATGTGTTTGTGTGTGTGTGTAGGGGGAGCTGCGCATGAGCAGGCGATATCTTATCGCTGCTCACTGAAGCGTAGCTCCCCCTTTCAACTGTACGCCACTGCATTTTGGAGCTGTCATAGACAGCTCCAGCATGCATTGGAGGACTGGGGCCGCGCCTGCCAACACACTGACTGAATTGGAAGAGGGGGTGACACACCTCTGAAAATTCGGATGATGGCACTATGTTTTTTGCACATGCGTGCAAGCAAACATAAAAATACCCCATTATCAACAGCAGTTCAGATATAACGTAAACACTGACAGTTCTTTTTATAGCTCAGACAGCAGTGTAGAGGGTGAGAGGTGATATTGCAGAACCAGGGGCCCTTATTTTTAGGCAGAGGAAGATCCAGGGTGAGAGGAACAATAACAAGCAGAGGAAGAGGAAGAGGCAGAGGCAAGTGGCAGAAAGGAGGCAGACAGAAAGACAGTTTGGAACAAGGTGCTACAGGAGGGGTGACAGAGTTGGGAGAAGAGTACAAACAAGAACAAGGAAAAGACAGAGACAATGTATTTATTTATTTATTTAACTTTGATGACTGACTAAGTACACTGGTGGAAGAGGCCTTTTTCAGGCACGACCCAGGTGCAAATGCACATAATAAAGTATACAGTCATAGTAATACATAAACAACAAGTGATAACAATATGTACAGGACAAATGTGCAAAGAACTATATGTACAGAACAGTATTAACCTGATACAATGAAAAGACATCTTGTGCAGCAAGGGAAGGGATAACAATACATACAGTACAATATTCACATGATTTTGCTTCCAGAAAGTGCAAAAGTGTCGACCAGGTGCATTTGAGTACAGATTACATATTAAGAGGGAACAGAGGGAGAGTGCAAGTGCTATGAGGTAACATGCTAGGGTGTGGGGGAAAAATGGGGGTGGGGTTTAGTGAGAACATTGACATGCAACAGAAGAGAAGTAGTAGGATTTCAGATGGTTTGCAAAGGCTGGGGGGAGGAAACATTTTCTATTGGGGGGGTACTGAGTCCATATGGGGGCAGCAAGGTAAGAAAAAGACCGCTGACCCATACTGTGCGAAAAAGCGGAATGACAATGTTATTGTGGGAGGAAGATCTGGAAGTTGGAAGTTTGATGAGAGGGATCTGCTTGGCTAGGTTCTGTAAGGTGGGCTGCCATTATGAAGAATTATGTAGATGAATGAGGCGAGAGCAAGATTTGCTTTAAGTTCCAGAGATAGCCAATTTAGGTTGTTGAGCACTGAACAATGGTGGGTATTTGGCTATGTTATAATTGAGTATGCTTTTTTGTAGAATGGATTTAATGGATGCATTGATGACTCCTGAGCCATATTCAAGCAATGGGAGAAGATTAGCCTGAGTGATTTTAACCTTAGTATCTGGGGTCAAGAAGTGACGGACTTTATAGAGAGATCCCAGTTTTTTGTGAACTGCTGATATGGTGTGCTGGAGGTGGCTTTTGAAAGAAGGGGGAAGATCGAGGTGCACACCAAGGTACTTAAAGGACAGGGTGTTTTCAGGGGGGAGGGGCCATTTCCAGTGTCAGTATTAAACAGGGGGAAGAGTTTTTGATTGGAACCAAACAGCATGGCCTGTGTTTTAGGTAGATTTAGAACCCTTATATTTCTGGACAGAGCCAGGCTTGCAGCCTGGCAAATGAGATGGCGAGGGAGCTGTTGATGGAAGTAATATTATCACTGTGTGCGTAAAGGACCACATCTTTGGCATAGAGAAGTGTTTTTATTGGTCCATGAATGGTAGGGCGATCATTAATAAAAATAGAGAATAAAAGGGGCCCTAGAATGGAGCCTTGGAGTACTCCACTGGAGATAAGATTCACTCCAGATAAGATGTTTCTAAGTTTGACAGCTTGCTGGCAATGATGCAGGTAGTTGTTGAACCATGTTATGGCAGGCATCCTGAGGCCCAGTGACCGAAGTTTTGAGATAAGGGCCCAGATATTCAAAAGGGTTGCGCCATGCACAATAGGGTTGCTCCAGCGCAAGTCCAAAAATGCACCATTCTGCGATATTCAGCGGGAGGCAGATGCACCCCCAAATCATGCTGAGCAAGAGCGCAATGATAATGAATGCATGCACAACTGAAGGGGGAGGACCATGCATAAATGGCGCAGTGTGATATTCAACAACATGTGCCATGCGCAATAGGGGAGCAAGCGGAAGTTGCGCAATAGTGGAAATGAGCCAAAATAAAAAGGAACAAGGGAGAGGCGCAAGAACGCTACAGGGAAGGCACATGTGGCTGACTGATAGGCAGACACACAGGGCAGGAGGGACACACAGGGCAGGACAGGGAAAGGGCACCCTGAACCCACAGGCACAGAGAAGGTGTGGGGGAGCCACAGCCACAACCAGTGCAGAAGGGGGAAGTGCCACACAGCACTGAGGCCACCACAGGAAGGTGTTCCCAGTGCAGGGGAAGTATCAGCAAGGACAGCGGGGGGGACACAGAAACAGCTGTCGGGGGGGAGACAAGCCAGGGACATGGCCAGTACCACCATCCAGATGGCAGCAGTAATGAGGGAGGTGAGAAGGCAGGCAGCAGGAGGGCGCAGCCATGGAAGGGCCCGTCGGCGGTATGCCCCCAACAGGCAGTACCGAGCCCACAGCAGTTTCAAGCTGTACAGTGATACCGAGATCGTGGGCCGGTACCACCTGAATCGGGCAATTCTGAGGTGGCTCTGTGAACTGTGCAGTGATGTGATGCAGGCACCCACACGATGGAGCCATGCTCTGTCAGTGGAGACTAAAGTGACAGCTTGCATGTGCTTGCTCACCACGGGTACCTTCCAGAGACCAACAGGGGACACCACAGGCATAACCCAGTCGGCTGCGTCATGCCACCTCACCCAACTCCTCAGCGCACTGCTGCAACATGCTGTGGAGTACATCCATTTCCCCAGCACACTGGCAGAGCGCACAGCAAACATACAGGAGTTCCACAGGGTAGCATGTATGCCTGGTGTGCTAGGGGCAATAGACTGCATCCATGTGGTCATCCACACACCACCTGGCCCAGAGGGGGCCACATATATAAATCGGAAGGGCTATGCAAGCATCAACTGCCAGGTGGTGTATGATGCCAGGGGGCGCATAAACAATGTCTGTGCCACGCACCCTGGGGGAACACATGATGCCTTAATCTGGCACCAGTCAGCAGCATACCTCTCAAGTAGCCCTGATTTTCAGGGATGTCCCTGATTTTGCCTTAAAATTTTACTCTGTCCCTCCTAAAATGTGTGTTTTTGTGGCTAAACAGTGGGGACTGTAAGCAAAAAAACAAAGTCAAGCATTAAGGTTACAGACTTGTTCTTCTTTAGAAAATGCATTTTGCACCAAGTCCCATTATCTACCAGCTTTCTGGGTGGATATCTCTAATTTTGAAGATGTGTCCCTGATTTTGGTCCTTTGTCCCTGATTTTTTTAAGCCTTGTCCCTGATTTTTGAGGCAGGAGGTTGAGAGGTATGGTCGGCAGTGTGCCACAGATTCGAGAGTGTGGACATCCCCACTGGCCACTTAGTGGGTGAGTATGCAAACCATGTGGACAAACAGAGCTTGGGAGGGGCATGGTCAGAGGTGACATTGGTAGTGGCCTACATGGCCCAAGGCAGGGTGATGCTGATCACCAAACTAACCTCCACCCTCTACAGACAGGTGACAGTGGATACCCACTCCATCCTTGGCTGCTCACACCATACCGGTGGCCCACAACCCCATTGCAGCAACGCTATAATGAGGCACATGCCACCACACGCAATGTTATCGAGCGGGTGTTTGGGTCGCTGAAGGCACGTTTCCATTGCCTGGACACCTCCAGCGGTGCCCTACAGTACAGCCCCTCAAAGGCCTGTGGGCTATTCCTGGCCTGTCGCATCCTGCACAACATGGCCAATGACTGTGGGATAGCCGTACAGGTCAAAGAGGGGGACAGCGATGGGGACGATGAGGACACTGGTGACGATGGAGATGGGCAGCCCCCCCTTCGGCAACGGAACCCTCGACTGCTCCAGCTGGCACAGCTGCACTGGGACACTATCACAGAGGAGCACTTTAGCCAACCCAGGTAAGTCATGGGGCCATGTGCAACCACCAGTGGCAAAGGCACAACCCACAAACACGCATCGCCATACACCAGGGGTGCATGCTGTCAAGGGAAGTGGCCGAGCATGGAACCGCACACACCGCCAGGGATGGGCGAGGCCTAACATGCCGCAGTCATACACACACACACACCCCTCACAAGACATGCACAAAGGATAGGAGGCACGCTGACCCAGACTGCCACCCCTAGCCACACACACACGTCCAAAGACCACAAAGCCCACTGCCTGTCATTGTGCATGTGTCAGATGCTGGGCACCACTGCACAGTGACATACAACGCAATGCAGGCATCATCATGCACACACCACGGTGGACAGCAGCTGGGAGGGTGTGCAGATGGAATGTGTGTGTGCGTGCAGGGCCGGGTACCCCACCCGTGCATTGGCCACTGAACAACGCAATGCACACAGGGCAGCATCAGACAGTAGCTGTGCTGTGAGACAGGTCAGTCACGCGCCACAGTGACACGGCTGCCATAGATACGTGTGCGGCCCCGCTGAGACCCGCCAGCAGTGACAGGCTGACCACTGGCCTCATAGGGTGGCACCAATGGTCCCCCAGGGGTTCCACTGCGTGAACGCGACCATGCTCACGTAGGGGTCTGCAGCACACTGAACATGCCTGCACCAGGCGTGCTCGGGATGCCCACAGCTGAACCCGCTGTCGACAAGGATGGTGTCACATGACGCCAGGAACAGGGGGTAGACATTGCACTGTGTGGTGTCTACGACGCATGGGCAAATAACTGTGTGCCCATTGTGGCCATGATAGCTGTGAATGCCTGTGTCTGCCTGTGAATAGCAGCGGTCACATCCTCCCGCAACCGGTCCATACCTGCAAGGAGCAGAGCGGTGTCTCTGCTGTGCTGCTCCTCTGCCTGCGCAGAGCCGCCCTCAGTGCATCCACCGCCGTCACAAGCCACTTCTGCTGATTGACTGATGCTTGCAGTATGCGGGTGTGCTCATCTAAGAGGTCATCTGCCTGATCAGCATGCTGTCCCTCAGGGTGTTCGCGGCCCTGATGCTCATCACCCCTTGAGGGTGGGCGCTGCACACCAGGGCCAGGCCTGGGCATGTCCACAGGTGGTGCACTGATGCCGCCCCCTGACAGTGTACCCCCATGGCCATTGGCCGACTGCTGATGCTGCCCCTCCGCTGCCGCTCTCCAGGGCTCAATGGTGCCACCGCAGTGGCTGCAACAGACCCACTGTCCTGGACACACACCAGTGCTGCCCCACTGGTGCAGACAGGCACAGGCTGGGACTGTGATGACATGCAGGCCTCCACGGCAGCACCACCCACAGCCATGGCCGCGATGTCACCTGCTATGTGGCCATCCTGTGGCCCACACGTGTCACTGCCCATGACGTTAGCTCCATCATCGTCGGTGATGGATCCGACACCAGCCCGAGTCTCAGCATGCTGGCATCCATGGACGCTGGCATGCTGGGACACGGGTAGGGTCTCCTCCACACTTGCTCCACCAGCATCAGTCCGGACATCCAGGCGGGCCCACTGTCGCCCTGACCCCCATATTCCTATGGAGGTGGACGGGCCCTCCTCCATCTCCATGTTACTGGCCTCAGTGGAGAAGCCCACCACCGCTGACCCATGTAGATGCTCAGGAGGTGTAAGGGAAAAAAAGTAGCATTACTGCATGTAACCTACCCTGACCCCCCCCCCAGACCATAACCTACCATGCAGTGATGGGCTATCACCCGTCTGTAATCCACCACCAGAAACACCCTCAATGGCGTAACGCTGCATGCTGCCAGCAACCCGCTCTTCCTGTGGAGCCAGGCATTGCACCTCCGGCTGTCCCCCACCAGTCGCAGACCATGCTGCCCTGATGGTAGCCACCTTCTCTTTAATTCTCCGCCTGTCCGTGCCCATCTTCTTTTTGCACTCCTGCATGCAGTGCTGGTGGCTGCTGTGCACGTTGACAGCATGCGCCACTTCCTCCCATGCAACAGCATGGGCCTGTGGTGTTCCCTGGCATCCACTGAGAAGAGGGTCCTGGTCAAGGTAGGCCTCAAACAGGGCATCTATCTCGGCCTTTGTAAAGTTTGGCCTCCTCTTCCTCCCACGACTCTGTTTCTCTTCCTCCACCACACGATCGGTCATGATTCATCCTGTGAGAATGACAGGTGTTACCTGTGACTGTGCAGTCCCATGCATTTCC
The DNA here is from genome assembly GCA_016271365.2 of Neoceratodus forsteri. Taxonomy (NCBI): domain Eukaryota; kingdom Metazoa; phylum Chordata; order Ceratodontiformes; family Ceratodontidae; genus Neoceratodus; species Neoceratodus forsteri. The sequence goes on from JADMNL010000022.1 coordinate 76,076,536, forward strand.
CAAACACCACAGTCCACACTCCCAAACAGCAAGCAACTCACCGCAATAGACTGCGGTAACCGACTATGGCCAGTGCAGCCCAGTGTCACATTTTTATAGCGCAACCCATGCAAATGAGGCAAGGCACATCTTTAAGTGGATGCAAATGCAGTGACTGCGCCATTGAATGGCTGATTAGATGACTTGCATATGCCAGCTGAATATCGTGCTGTTGCGCTTTGCACAATTGTGTTGAACGTGCTAAGCCAAGGGCGCAGTTCTGTGACATGCGCAGTACACACCTAACTGCGCATGACCGGGTTGAAGACACAGGTGCCTGCCATGCTGCTGATGTGCTGTGCACAGGAGGCAATGCAGGGCATGGCCACCATTGTGCCAGTGGCGCTACAGCGCTGTTCACATATATGGCGCTGTGGCACTGGGGCATCGTAGGCGCACTTGGGCAACAGCACTGTAGGCCGCTACAGGAGGTGGCACACAGGCACCCAATCATGATACACGTTTTGGGTTACAATCGTGCTGTGGCTGCCCATGCGCCAGAGACCCTTGACCCTGTGCCCGACCTTTGCTCCCAGGCGCCATGCATTAGGCATGGGTACACCACTATCACGCTGTTCGGTAACAACATGATAGGGAATGGCAGCGATGTACTGCGCAGCATCTGCACGTGGCAGGACCACGCTGCCAAGCACCATTCTGATTCAACCAGACAGCACAGATGGCGTGGAGGCATGCAGTCATTTGGAGCCAGGTTGAGCTTGCCAACCTGGTGGCTATAGTTGAACTCCATGCTGGGGCTTTGTATGGAGAGGCACCCCTGGACAGGGCCAGGAGTGTGGTCTGGCAGGAGATGGCTGATGCCCTGGAGGAGGCCACCGGTATGGGGTGAACGGAGGTGTAGTGCCGCCACCAATATAGGGACCTGAGGCGCAGGGACCCGGACCTGCTTGCCCACCTGCGGGCACATGCCAGGAGGGGCACGGTCCCTCGGCCAGGTAGGTGCAACATCCATACACTATTATCATCCATACGGGTATCAAAGTTGCATGTGTCTGGCACATGGGGGGGGCCGTCCGGTGTTGGCTGTAGTGGTGGTATCGGGGTGTGGGGTGGATGGGTATGGCTGTGTGGGATTGCACACACATGGGGGCGGGAGGACTTTGCTACTGGATTGTACTGATGTTCCTCTCTCCATGTTTGCACCTTAGGGCAGAAGAATGCTGCCAGAACCAGGACCGGAGGCGCCACATGGAGGAGCAGCAGGCCAGGAGGGATGATGGTGGTCTGCGGTGTGTAGACCAGACTGATGATGGTGAGTGCCTTACATCCATGATTACTGTTGCATGCTGTATAACTGGGTGGGCAGTGAGGCATGGCCACCAACCGTTGACACCACTGCCATGCACGCAACTTGTTACAGTCAGCACTGTTCAGTGGCACTGCATGTCTGGGAGTGCGTCAATGGTGGTCCATGCATGCACCAGGCACATGGCTGTGGCACTGCCTTCACACCGCATAGCCAAGTCACTGTACGGCCACGGTGGTGCTGTGCAGGACATGGGCGGTGGGTGTGTGCAGTGGTCCACATGGCTGTGGCTGCCTGGGTGGGCAGGTCTTGTGGACATGGTCACTGTGGGTGGTCACACAGCATCACAGGGGCGTGGCACATGGCTGTATGCCATGCACAATGGGTGGGCTGCAGGGGGCTGGACAATCACACCTATTGACTCTGCTCCCTCATCCTAGGTGGACAGCGACTCCAGGAAATCCAGCGGAGTCTATGCAAGCTGCTCCAGGTGGCAAGGGAGACCTTGCAGCTCCTTCAGAGGATCTACCGCCACGGGGTGAGAAGAAGACAGAAGAGCACACATCAGCGCCATGAGAAGGAGGACTGGGGCACCCATTGATGTCCCCATGCCCCGACTACCACCTTCCCCCCCTTTGATCCACCCTCACACCCCTTCTTCTCTCTCCCATATGTTCACCCCTGCCCCTTACCCACCCCTACCTGTTATGTGGCCCTTCCCCCCTTTTGTAAATAATTGTATATAGTTTTTTGTTACATCTTTTAAACATATACGTTTTGTTATGACAACTGTGGTGGTCTCTGATTGCAGTGGGCATATGGTGCTCAGGTACAGTGGTGTGCATGGCGTCAGGAGTGGTGCACGCATGTGCGTGTGCGTGTGTGTGTGTGTGTGTATATATAGAGGTGAACCACCTATGGTGTGGGCAGGGGGATCAGTCACTGTCTGTGGTTCGTGTGTTGTACTCTGTGCACAGGATGCTATTGTGCAGTGGTCCACAGGGCCTGCACTGTGTGCATGGCACCTCTGTCAGACCATCCATGGCCTGTGCAGCTGACACCCTTGCATGTCTGTGATATGCACGGTCTGCTGGCATGTCAGTGGTGGCTGTCCATGCTGGACAACCACTGTACCTGGTACAATGCCAGGTTGCCTGCCATCACCAGTATGGTGCACATCTACCTCCGGTGGCACCGTGGCCTCCGCTGTTGTTGTCCCCCCTCCATGGTGTCGCTTGTGTCTGTTGCAGGGGATGTGCTCCCGTGTCTGTCACCTGTACTCCGGCAGCATGCTGGTGGCATACAACTTCATGGTGCCTGCGCAGGGTGGCTGGCACACCTGTGCAATGTAGGGGTGCTGCCCATGTGTACACATCAGCTGTGGTCACATGCCAGTGGCTTGGTTGACCCACTACTGTGTCCCTGTGTTGATGTGTCCTTGGGAAAGGGTTGTTTGTCCATGTACTGTGTTGTATCCTGTGTGGTGCATGCCTCCATGCTACACTGTGTGTGTCTGTCCTGGCTGTTGTGGCCAGTGCTGGGATGAGATGCATCTTTGGGAGGGAGTGCAGGGTGCTGTACCACTGGAGGTCGGGTCCAGGGCATGCCCTGTCGCATGTAGGGTACCTCCTGTGCTGATGCATGGTCAGTCTCTCAGCTGTACCTCGGGGGGGGGAACGTGCAGGGCGGCACTGTGTATGCATCTGTTGCATTGCTGTCTGCTGCCGCCCACTGCAGGGTGCTCATGGTGGGGCTGCCTTGCATGGCTCCATGGTGCACAGGGTTGCATTGTCATAGTGGGGGTGGTGGCATGCATAGGGTGCCCTGCACTGTTGGGTGCTACTCTTGGGCAGGGTGTGTGGGGATCATGGTGCAGGGTGTGCTCTGCATTGGTGGGATGGTGTGGTACGGGGAGGTCGGCCCTCCTTGTGTGCCGGTCACAGCTTGCCAGGGGGTGTGCTGCGGCACCATGGCCCGGCTGTGGGTTGGTTGCTGGTCTCCATGGGCCAGTGGTTATTCCAGCTCTCCCCCGGTTGTGCAGTGCATGGGGTGTGGGGGATGATGTCTGTTCTGCTATGTGTCCCTCTGCCCATCTGTGGCATGGGTGGTGGGCCTCTGCATCCCTGGTTGTGCTGTTGCACTGCTGCCCTGCTGCTGGGGGGCATCCCTGGTTGCGCTATGGTGCATCTGGACTGCTCCACTGAGCATCCCTTGTTGTGCTCTGGTGCATCAGATATGCTCAGCTTCACATCCCTAGTTGCGCTACGGCACAGGTGGTGCGGTATTCAGTTGTCGGCTGTAGGCGCATCTTGGCCTGCGCAGTTTTTGAATATCATGCTTCTTGCACATGGGCGCAGTGGACTTGCACTTGCTCCTGCTGTTGCACACATTTTGGGCGCAGTTTGAATATCTGGGCCAAGGAGTTTATGGTCGACAAGGTCAAAAGCTTTTGTCAGATCAATGAACACAGCACCGGTGATGTAGCCTGTGTCCATGGCCTGATAAATGGCGCTGGTGAAGGTTATAAGGGAAGTATCTTTACTGTGTCCTTTTCAAAAACTGTGTTGTTCCAGACAAATGAGAATGTCACTACAAGTATTCAGTGAGCTAGTGGTGACCTGGTAGCAGCATGGAACCAGAAGAAAACAATATAGTATTGAGGGTATCAGAACATCATCTCACTAGAACGGATGAAACATTTTTGAACCTTGGCCTCCCATTCTGTCCCCATAAGAAGTTAAACATGTTCCATTTCAGAATGGACATGCAAAAGTTTACAGAAAAAACTTAAGATTAAGATATTTTTTGTCAGCAAGTAGAGGACACCACAGCTCCGATAGACAAAGAATTAAAAAAAAAAAAAAAAAAGATTATCAAAAAATTTGGACTACAAGTCCTAGTTTTTCACTTTGGGCCAAGTACCAGACAACATCACCCCAGCCACGGAACTGGTCAAAAAAGATCTAGATAGATTAGAAAAAACTGAGATGGCAGGAGATCTAAATACAACCTGACAGCTGAAGAGTATACAGCTTTAAGGGGACTGGAAAATGAAAAACCATTGTGATCAAGAAAGCTGACAAAGAGGGAAGGGTGGTGATTACGGATCATATCTACTATAGAGAAGAATGCATTAGACATCTCAGCAACCAGGAGGACTTATAGAAAGATGAATATGAATCCCACAGAGGAAGTGAAATTGATAGTAAACATTTTTATTGAAGTAAGGAAGGAGTTAAAAAGAAACATAACACAGAGTGGGAAGGAAAGGCCATGAGCAGTCCACACCCTAGCATTCAAGTCTTCTATTAATTACCAAAGATACATAAAAGCAGAGAGAAAACCACCAGGGAGACAGATAGTGGCAGATATTTTGTCCACATTAGAATCACTGTGTTTTTATTGATTATTCCCTCCAGCCGCTTATGTCTTAGGAAAGCTAAATCAAGAAGGAGTAATGTGAGTAAGGGTCAAGGATCAAAGGGGATAAGGGATAGTGTGTGGAGGAGGACCAAGGAAAAGCATTTATCCTAAATAGATACTTCTGCTCAATATTTACTGAGGAGAAGGTAGGACAGGGCCCACAGCTCAGCATCATGGACACAGGGGGGAGGGAGGTGTGCACAAGTCCCTTCACAAAAGAAAGGATCCTGCAAGAGCTCGCTAAGCTCAGGGTGGACAAGGCAATGGGACTGGATGGTATACATCCCAGGGTACTAAAGGAGCTAAGGGTGGAACTAGCAGAACTATTAGCAGAACTGTTTAGTGAGTCTCTGAGCACAGGAGAGGTCCCAGAAGGCTGGAAAAGGGATCATGTGATCCCACTCCACAAGAGTGGCGGCAGGGAACTACAGACCGGTCAATCTTACCTCAGTAGTGGGCAAGATTATGGAGGCATTTCTTTTTTTTTTCCAATTTAAAGTTTATTAACCATTTCAAATTACAGAGAGGAGATCCATTATACATGTACATAGAGAGTAGAATGGTACAAAATGGCTGAAACAGAGCAACTCCTCCCAACCCACCTCCCCTTACCCCTTCCCCTTACCCCTTCACACAGAGCACAGTTATGTGGACAGAATCAAACTGCAAGAGGATTGATATCTATAACCTATTGGAGAGAATACAGTGCTAATAAGGGGCACATTTTGTTGAATTTCTTGGGTTTGTTGTGCAAACTAGCTATGGTCTTCTCTATTCTGAGGTTTGCTAGAAGTTCTTGCAACCACTCAGTATAAATAATTTCTGTCATATCCTTCTAATGTCTTAAAACCAGTTTTTAACTGACATGGCAATGAGAGCTATATGATATTTGTGGTTTAAAATAGGAATAGTGGTAAAATCCCCTAATAAGAAGATTTCTGCTGTAAATAGTTCTGGTAAACCTAGTAGAGGGTCAACATTCTGCTTGATGTTGTTCCACAGGGAGGCTACTTTAGGACACGTCCAAAAAATATGCAATAAATTACCTTCATCTTGAAGGCATCAGGTACATATGGAAGATGGGAGTAATCCCAATTTAGCCAGTTTTTGAGGGGAATAATAAAGATTATGTAAAATTTTGAATTGTATTAATCGGAGCCTGTCTTATATAACAAACTTAAGACAACTAAACTATAGGGAAGGCCATATGAAATTCTGATTAGGAAAAAGGGGGGGGAATCAATAATGTGTCAGACTGAGATACTGCATGCTGGAGACCTGCCAGGGGGCCTAATTCTGTTGGGGAGAGAATTTTGGAGGTTGAGGTGGGACGGGTCTGAAAGCCTTTGAGATTAAGTGGCATAACAAACATTTTGAAAATTGAAGAGTTTGGGATATGGGCTTTATTCAAGATTTCTGGTGAGGAAAGCCATAACTCATCATTTTTAATGAAAAAGGTAAGAGGACAATCTCCTAATTGGGGAATCCATCTCAGCTGAAGAGGTTTACCATCTATTTTAAGATTAGGATTCCCCCACCAAGACTGAGATGGATCCATAATGTGCTTACATTTTAGGAAGGAACAGAACTGGGAATGGACTCTGACGGACAATGCAATGGGAGTGTGTTTTGTAGAGGAGAGAAGAGACCCTACTGTAGTATGCAATAGTGCTGAGGGTGATAATCCTTGTGCTTGTATAAGAGTGAGCTCTATTTTAAGCCATATAGGTGTAAAAGAAAGGGGAGTCGGGAGATTTTCTACTGATAACCATCTAAGGTATTTGTTTGCATGCCTGGTCCAATAATATACACCAATACGCGATAACAGTAACCAAACTCTTCATCTTTGGTGCAACTTGTTTATAATAAGCTATCCGGGGTTTCTTATTGGCCCAAATAAAACCAGTGATTAGTTTGTGACTCTTTTTGAACCAAGCTAGGGGAAGCCATATGTTCAGGAGATTAATTGGGTAAAATAAGCGTGGAAAAATGTTCCTTTTAATTATGTTAATTTTCCCCCAAATAGAAATAGGCAGTAGGGACCATCTTTTGAGATCCTGACTAATGGAAGTCATTAGAGGGTCCAAATTTAGTTTTATAAGTCTGATCGGGTTCTTAGTAAGAACAATTCCCAGGTACCCCAGGGAGTCAGACTTCCAGGTGAACCCTGCAGCTGAGATAGTGCGTTTCAGCACCTTGTGATTCAGAGGGAGCACTACCATTTTCTCTCTATTCAGTTTATAGTTGGACATAGTACTAAATTCTCTAAGAACTGCAAGCATTGCTGGGATAGAAGTACCTGGATGAAACAGTTGAAGGAGCAAATCGTTGCATATGCCGAAACTTTGACTATTTGATGTTGAACAGATATACCCTGCACCTCATGACAAGCTGTAAGCCTTCGTATAAGGGGCTCTAAATAAATATTAAAAAAAATAAGGGATAAAGGACAACCCTGTCTAGTTCTGGCATGTAGTAGAAAGGGTCCTGATACTACCCCATTACAGACAACTCGAACCAATGAGGTTTTATAAAGTACACTCACCCATTTTAAAAATTCAAGGGGAAATCCAAATGCATGCAGAGATTGTAATAGATAATTCCAGTCAACTCTGTCAAATGCCTTCTCTGCATCCAGGAAGACCAAGACAGCAGGACATTCTGCATCCCTGGAAGAAGAGAAGACATGCAGCAGAGTACGAAGGTGATCTACGGAGGACCTGCCCTTCATAAAACCAACCTATTCTGGTCCTACAATATCTGGAAGAATAGAGCCCAAATGATCTGCCAAGAGTTTCAATAACATTTTAATATCCTGATTAAGAAGTGAAATTGGTCTATAACTTGAGACCCTGTCAATGGGTTTACCCGACTTGGGTAATAGCGTAATTAAGGCTTCAAACAGGGATTTATCTGATTCTAGACCAGAAAGGATATGTTGAAACAGTGAAAGGATAATTGGAGCTAGTTGTTGGCCAAATACTTTATAAAAATTTGAAGAAAACCCATTTGGACCTGGTGTCTTGTCCGAAGGGAGATCTTTAATTACTCTAATTAATTCTGTTAATGAAAGGGGGGGGACTTCAAGAACTATTTTTGGGAATCCAAAAGTGAGGGCAAATGAGAGTCTGCTAAACATAAATCTAATTGTGGTATGGAGGGAGGGTTGTTCATAGGACCATATTGCGTATTATAATAGTCCCTGAATTTGGAGGCTATGTCTGTTGGAGATGGCTTTAACACATCCTCTTCTTGGGAATGGACAGCTGCAATTAATCTTAGGGATTTCTGTTTAAGTTTAAGGGCAAGCAGACGACCTGCCTTTTCACCTTGGTCAGAGTAGGATGCATTCGTTTTCAAGATGACGAATTCTGCTTTTTCTCTTAATAAATCCAAGTAAGAGACTTTTAGTTTCACCAAATCTTGCCTAGATTGATCTGACGAAAGAGAAGATAGTGTGCGTTCTTTCTCATGAATTTGGGACAATAAAGCTCTAAGCTGCCCTTCCTGTTTTCTTTTCTTTTTGGCAGCTAACCCAATGAGTAAGCCCCATAAATAAGCTTTCAGGGCACACCATTCAATATCAGGTTTACCCGTCGAGTTGGCATTGATATCAGTAAATAGTGTGATTTGTTCTGATATGTATTTAACAGCTTCTGGATCTTATAGGATTTGATTATTAATCTTCCAACACCCTCCTTTAACAGGGAGGAACGTAAAGGAAATCAAACATGAAACCAGGGAGTAGTCAGAGGGTGGGCCTGAGTGTATGGAGGAGCCCAACACCCCTGGAATAAGAGATTGGGAAATCAGTAAATAATCAATACGGGAAGAATTTTTATGGACCTGGGAAGTAAAAGTAAATTCTCTATCCAAGGGGTGAAGGATACGCTAAATATCATACAGACCGGTATGATCCAGAAAGTCACAGAGTGCTCTTTGTGCTGGGGATGGGAAAGCCCTTTACGGGGATTTCCAGAGCAGTCCATGTTTGGATCAAATGCTAAATTTAGATATCCCCATATGATAATTGGAGTCAGTAGGAGAAGGGTTAGAACATTAAGGAGATGCATAAAAAACTCTGCTGAATCAACACTGAGTCCATATACACCTCCCAATTTAATTTCTCCGGTATGTAGCTTCCCCTTCACAAACACATATTGACCTTCAGGGTCTATAATAATTTGGCTGGGTGAAAATGGGATAGACCTTTGTAACAAGATCATAACCCCCCCCCCCCAACTATGAGTATTACCCTATGCAGAGAAATATTGACCAATTTGCTGTCTTTGGAGGCACTTCCTAAAGAAAGGATAGTGCAACACCTGTAATCCAGGAGCACAGGATCCAAGACAGCATGGTCCTGTCAAACTAATCTCATAGTTTCTTTGACTGGGTAACCAGAGTGGTGGACCAAGGGGGTGCAGTTGATGTTGCCTACCTTGACTACAGCACAGCTTTCGATACTGTTCCACACAGAAGATTTATTAATAAGCTAGGTAGGTTCAGGGTGGGTCAGAAGTTGGTCATCTGGGTGGCAAACTGGTTGGCAGGCAGAAAACAGAGTGGTGGTAAATGGTATACCATCAGAAGAGATGCAAGTCACAAGTAGGATACCTCAGGGATCAGTCCTGGGGCCAGTCTTCTTCAGTATCTTCATCAGTGCCATTACAGATCGACTGGAGTGTAAGGTTTACCTGTTTGCAGATGACACTAAGATCTGCAACAGAGTAGATGATCCTGATGGGGTGGTCAGAATGAGAAGAGATCTGGAAAAACTGGCAAAATGGTCTGAAGAGTGGCAACTGGGGTTTAACAAAAAGAAGTGCAAGATCATGCACATAAGGAAGAGAAATCCTGCAGCTACCCATAGGTTGGGAGGGGAGCTGCTGGCAGTCACAAGGGAAGAAGGAGACTTGAGTATCATCATCACAGATACCTGAAATCATCCAAACAGATCACTAAAGCAGTAGGTAGAGGGATGTTAGCATGTATTAGTAGGGGTATAACAAGTCATAAGAGGGAGGTAATAATCCCTCTTTACAAGACGCTGGTTAGGCCCCATCTGGAGTACTGCATGCAGTACTGGAGGCCGCATCTGCACAAGGACATAAACAAAATGGAGGCAGTCCAGAGAAGGGCAACCAAAATGGTGCAGGAACTGCATTAGAAAACATATGAGGACAGATTAATGGAGCTCAATATTTATACCCTGGAGAAAAGGAGGGAGAGCGGTGATATGATCGAAACATTCAAATATCTTAAGGGCATTAGCAAGGTGAAAGAGTCTAACATGTTTCAAAATAAGAAAAATAGCAGGACAAGAGGACCCAGCATGAGATTATAGGGAGGCCGATTAAGGGGTAATGTGAGAAAGTTCATTTTCACAAAAGGGGTGGTGGATGCATGGAACAGCCTACCTCAGAAAGTGGTGGATACGAGTACAGTGCAGGGCTTGAAACAGGCATGTGATATGCATAAGGGAGCAATACACATAAGTATGAATAAATAGGCCATTGACCGTGTAAAGGCCTATGGCACATTCATAAGGAAAAAACATGAGCAGACTGGATGGGCCTTGTCATCCTTATCTGCCATCAACTTCTATGTTTCAGTATTTTTATGTCATTAGAAACAAATAGCATTTTTGTTAAATTAACTCTAGCAGCCCACTCCCATCCCACATACAGCTGTAAACTGCTGCAGGAGTGCAAGGCTGCTTTCAGTATAATTTGAAAGCAAATCTGCACATTTTAATTTACTGCTGAAACTTTTCAATGAAGATGGAAGTGGCATCTGGGTCCCGATCGAAAGGGCACAAGTTTAACTGGGTATTCCACCCAGGTTTGTGACGTTGCTAACACCAATAACATCTATGGAGCAGCTGGGGAGGGGATTTATATGCTTATTTTATGACTTTAGAATTACGTTCAATTAGCTACTCACAGCAACACCAGGGTGGGTCATTGCTGTAGGTATTATTTTGGGGCAAAGACCCTAGCGAAGTCATAAAATAAGCATATAAATTACCCCTCAGTATTGGTGTTAGCAACATCACAAACCTGGGTGGCATACCCAGGTAAACTTGCACCTTCTTGATCAGGACCCAGCCTCCACTTCTGTGTTCGCTGAAAAGTTTTGGCAATAAATTAAAATGTGCAGGTTCACTTTAAAATTATACTGAAAGCAGCCTTGGACTCCTGCGGCAGTTTACAATGGTATGTGGGATGGGAGCGGGCTGCTGGAGTTAATTTACAGGTCACCTTTATACTCTACTGGACACCGTACACGTTCACGACAGCAAACCACATAGGGAGGTTTGACAGCACTGGGTGAAATGCTAGAAAACAGAACAGCAGGAAAGCAACGCCCAAATGCATCTCTCTTCAGAATGGCAGGCTCAGCATTAGAAAAGAATCACTTTTGTTATTAAAACTCGTGCTACTGCCAGACAAAAGAGACGGCTGTGGGGTCGTCAGTGGCACCAAGTTTTGCCAATATATTTATGGATTATTTTGAAAGGAATATATCTAACAGGCAACAACCATTGGACAGAAAATATTACACTATGGAAATGTTTTATTGATGATGTTCTATAAATCTGGTCTGGAACTGAGGAAAATCTGATGTTATTTTATAATTACATAAACAACTATACTGAATACCTGAAATTTGTTAACTATAGTGAGCCATCTATTAACTTCCTGGACCTTTGCATTTTTAAAGAGGATACCCATGTGAATACTAAACCGTATCACAAAGAGACTGATCAAAATGTGCTGTTGCAAGCAAAAATCTTTTATAAAAAGGATTCAAAAAAATTCCATACCGACAATTAGAATAAAAAGGAACTGTACCAAGCACTCTGACTGCATGGAAGCTGCAGATGAGAGAGGATCATTTCAGGGCAAGGGGTTATGGACATAACACCTTGAAAACTGCAAGAGAAAAATGTGATTCACAGCAGAGGGAAGAACTACTAAAGTACAGGGGGAGACACGAGGGTGAACAGGAGTGAACTGCTGTACCGACTGGCTTTTCTGATTGATTTGAACAAGTTAAACTATTATTTTGAAACACTGGAATGTGTTACAGACAAATGAAATTGGTGGTAGAACCTTCAAAGAGAAACCTTTGGTGACTGCTAAGAAAGTAAAACACATACTGTAGGTGACAGAGTATGTCACTTCTTTCAAGCAGCAAAACAGAAAGAGTATGAGCTATTCCAGGGAGAGAGACAATTAGGGGTAGCTACCCATGTGGCAACTGTCAAAACTGCCATAATATATGCAAAACAAAAATGGTGTACAACTCATACAGAGGGGAAGAAATTCAAATTAGGCAATTTATTACGTGCCAGACAGAACAACCAGTGTATCTTCTGAAATGCCCCGCAATCTGGCATACATAGGTAAAACCATGCAACCACTAAGAGTGCGGCTCAATGAACACAAATGTGACATTAGAGGGGGTGATAAGTTAATTGTCATAGTCAGACATTTTAAAAGTTGGAAACATAACAGGATCAATTTTCAAAGCCCCAAGAACACCGCAAACCCCTGGTGTGCCAATCATTTGGCTCACGAGCCATGACCTTCCTCCGGCCAGTGATCGGGATTTGACTGAGGGCCAAATGCTACAAGTTAGATTAGATTTTCCTGGTCTAACTTGTACCATTTGGGGGACCCTTTTTACGGGGCTTGCGCTAAATATGTGGCGCAAGCTGCTGTGAAGTGTGCAAACTGTTGCAACTGCGCCGAGTGTACTAAAATTGGGTGCAGTTGTGTCAAAGGAGTTTGGCGCAGTTGCACCACAGAATGCAGAGATCGATGCAAGCCATGTGTCATCCTGTGAAAACTGAGTCCAATGTGTCAATGTTAAGATCTGTGGGACTGGAGACAGTGGAATGTAAACCAAGGAGAGGGGACTGGGCTAAAAAGCTGTTGCTAAGAGAGGCCTATTGTATAGATAGGTTTGGCACCTTAAACAACAAATAGTGTTTAAATTAGGAGACTGCATGGATAGAAGTCGTGAGAAAATCAACTTATAATGTAAAGAGAACTAATGTGAGCTGATGTAATAATGCTAAATAGAGAGAGACTTAACAGTTTAGAGTCTTAGTCGTAGCCCAGGCGCCATATGCCAGTGGGCTGCTACCCTTGCCTGTTGACCTTCACACAGGTTAAGGGGTCTAGGTCCTGCTATGATGGTGTTCAGGGGTTCTATCCCAGTAATTGAATAAAATAGTGTGGTGCCTCCAGCCAGAGTAAATTGCAGTGAGTCAGGTGTTTGGCTGGTACAACCCCCGGGATGTTGTACCTACCCACCTCCCCTAACCAACCACCCCACACACTGGATACCAAACAAACAGTTTCCCAGTACCATATACCACATGTACTTCACAGTTAAATTCCAAAAAGCACCCTGCACGAAACGGTTTCAAACATTAAAACACAGCTTTATTTAGGGGAATGGCTAGAGCTGGGGTGCCTGGAACAGGGATAGCTGTGGAGGGAAGGGTAATTAGAAATTGGTTAGGAACAGTTAACATACAGGACCTGTAAGCCAGACCACTCCAGATATCCACCCCACTGGTACCAGTGACCTCCCTCTGGCCTAGCTGGGTACCCAGACTTCTGCTGGCCTGCACAGTGCTATGGGTTGGCCAGCATAGGGGTCCTTGAAGAAATAATGCAACTGACTAAGAAAATTTCTCACCCTGATTGCCAGGACAAGCCTTGGGTACTCATGGTCCTGAAGATCTGAAGAGTTCTTGGTGCAAAGGGCTTCCACCAGTCCGAATTCAGGGGTCTCGATTCAAGGAGGGCAAATCAGATGGGCAGCAGAAGGTATCCTGAAGACTTGAGCTTGATTGAAGATCTGGCCACTTGTCCCCTTGATTGAAGATCCTGCAGCTTGTCACCTTCAGCATATTCAGGCCCATTTGCAGAGCTACTGCTCAAGGCCTACTAACCACAGACGACCCAGAGCTAGGGGAGGCTCCACAGTCCAGCTCCCACAAATGTCAGAGGGCCCTAGAACTCAAGCATACACCCGTGATCCCCTGCAGCCAGTTGGCCCCACCTGGCAGGGGCTAGCTTAGTTCCCCACTTGGCTCTGAGATTTAGCCAGGACTCTCTCAGATCCTCTTTTACTCTCAAACTCAAGATCAGCTCCACTGTACAGCCAGAACAATTTCTCCACACTTACTGCTCACACATCCTCTTAGCAGCATGCTCCAACTCCAACTCTGATCAGCAGTTCCAGTCCTCAACCAGATTTCAACACAAGACACAAGTCCCTGGAAAGTAGGATACCAGCTCACTCCTCTCTCAAAGTCTCTCTCTCTCTCTGCTTTAAGTCAGACTTTGGCTTTTCTCTAGCTTACTCACAGTTCTTGGAGAACCTCTTTCCCAGCTCAGATTGCTCTCTCAGTCCAAGACTGTAACAGGATGGCTGCAGCAAAAGCCACCAGTTAATACAGCAAACTCCACAAGAATGCCTGAAAACAGTTACCTCAGAATCCTCAGCTTCTCCAAATCAGCAAGAACACGAACTCCAATGTTTCTCTTACAATCTCAGCTCTTCTCCAAAAGCAAGCCCTGCAAAATGCCTTGGAAGATTTCTCCTGTAGCAAAGAGCCCTATTAACTTGATCAGAGCCCAGCCACAGAATGAATTCACTGCCAAAAGTATCTGAGATTTCTCCTGGAAATCCTGCCCTCTGAAATAATGAGGGAATGCAGAACCATGCAAGAAACAAGCTTGTAAGAAAATAATGTAAGGAGAGGGAATTTATCCTTTTAATATGGACTTACAAAAGAAATGGTGCTTGTTTATATATTCATTTTAAAAGTTTCACCAGGAAAGACATATTGAGCTGGTCAGAGTTTGTTTCCAGATGTGGTCTGGGGGAAAAGGAAGACAGGAGAAGAACACGTATACAAAGTGCAAAAAAATAAACAATAGCGGCAAAATAAGAAACAGGGAAAAATGACTGAAAATAGGGGAGGGCAGCCCAGGTGTCAGTGACTGTGAAAGAGAGGTGAAAAGGAAGCCATCCCAATATCAGAAGCAACTGCAAGGGTGAAAAGAGAACTCCTGGATGAGAGATTTCAGAGCAGGAAAGGAAGGAGCAGAGCAAATGTAAGGGGGAAGAGAGTTCCATAGTTTAGGGAAACAGAACAAGAAGGCAGCTTGGCCAGCAGTAGATTTTTCTTGAGGCAGAGCAAGAGAATGAGAGCAGACATTACAAAGGGAGTAAGAGGAAGGGTGGGGGGGCAGATAAAAAGTGAGGGAGCCAAACCAATATTTGAAGATAAAGGAACACAGTGGGAGAAGCACCTGGCATCAAGAGATGGGATGAAAAAGGAAGAGTACAGAACACAATGATGCATATGTAAGCATTTATCAAGGGCAAAGTGACAGAAGGAGTGAAAGAGAGGGGTCCAGTCTAGCTGAAATGGACTTAGGAACAGCACTATAAAATATGTCTCCGTAGCCGAAAATGGGGAGAATCATCTTAAGGAGGATTTCTCTGCATGCAGGAACTGGAATGTTTCGCTTATTTCTATGTAATGCTCCAAGCTTTGGGTGCAGCTTCTTATGAAGAGCATCCACCTCAACACAAAAGTCAAGATACCAGACCCTGAGGTACTTAAAGGGTAAGACATCTTCAGTAGCTGCACCTTCAAGGGTATGAAAGGAGGGAAGGTGGGATACTCGCCTTGTGCCAGACATCATAGAGACAGTTCTCTTAGCACTGAGGGGATAACTGATTTTCACAGAACCAGAGCTGATTGTATTAAAGTCCGTTTGAAGCTGGTTCATGAGAGCAGGGTCAGAGGAGCCAGAGGCAAAGAGTACTGCATAATCTGCATACATATGAATGGGCACAGAGGAGCAGACATTGAAAAGGTCATTTAGAAAAATGAAGGAAAGAACTGGACCAAGGACAATCCCTTGGGAAATGTCTGAGCTAATAGGGAGTCTCCTATATGGATTGCTTCTGACCTTCCCTCAATGCAGCAGCAGAACCACTCAGCAGAGGAAGCTGAGAGACCAGCATGCCATTTATCTTTGTCTACAGAGTGTGAGAGCCAGATGGAAACTGGAGGCTTCATCGAGTGAGTGAGAAAGTGATTATATTTACTCAGCAACAAGTCTGGGAAAACAGGTGACTACTCAAACACTGATATGGGATAAAAAGACCATTCTTGATCATAGGATGGCTTTAAAAGATTTTTATTTTAAAACAGAATAAAAATACCACTCTCCCCAATGGATAGTGGGGCAGGGTAGAGTGCTATTTTTATTCAATTTAAAAAATAAAAATCTTTTAAAGTCATCCTACAACCAAGAATGGTCTTTTTATCCCGTATTAGTGTTTGAGCAGCCGCCTGTTTTCCTGACTTGTTGCTGAGCTTTTATTGTTGGGTTTGCTCCATACGTGGATCTCCTGCGCTACCACCATGTGAACATACGAATGTGCCAGCAGAAACAGACCATCTGATCTATCTAAGTCTGCTCGAGTGTGCAGTCAACACCCCTAGTTTGCAGCTGCCCCACCCCTCCCCCTTTGTCATCCCACTGCCACCCCCACCTCCCCTACCCTCACTCTCCCCTGTTCCCTGTCCCATGCCCTTTTGAAGCTGTTCACAGATTTACATGATACCACCCATTCTGGTAGGGCATTCCATTTTGCTACCACCCTCTCTGTGAAATAGTGTCTCCTAATTTCCTTTCTAAATCTTCCCTCCTCTATTCTTAGCCCATGCCCCCTGGTGACCCTCCCCCTCCTTAACTTAAAGACCCCATCGGCCCCATCCTTATTGATTCCCCTCAGATACTTGAATGTCTCTATTATGTCCCCCCATCCCTTCTATCCTCCAGGGCGTATGTATGCAAGTCTCTCAGCCTGCTGTCATAGTCTCTTCCCTCCATTCCACATATCATCTTTGTTGTCCTCCTCTGCACCCCCTCCAGTAGCCTGATATCACACTTTAGGTATGGCTTCCAAAACTGCACACAATACTCTAAGTGTGGCCTTACCAGTGACCTGTGGAGGGGCAAGATCACCTCTCTTCACCTGGATGAAAACCCCCTCACTATGCACCCCAGCATTTTGTTCACTTCTGCAGCTGCTGTCCTGCAGTGGGCAGTGTTGTTCATGGTCCCTGTTATCATTACCCAGGTCCTCTTCCTCAGTGATCCCCAGCATACCCCCAGCCAGTATTCTCTCCTTGGGTTCTTCACCCCAAAGTGCATAACCTTGCACTTCTTTGCATTGAACCCCAGCTGCCACCTCTCTGAACACTCCTCTAGCTTGTGTAGGTCCCCCTGCAGCTGCTTCCATCCCTTCTCTCCATCCACCACTGCTCCAATTTTGGTGTCATCAGCAAACAGACTTACCTTGCTCATCACCCCATATGCAATGTTTGGGCTTTTCATATCAAACAATACTGGCCCCAAAACAGAGCCCTATGGCACCCCACTCTTCATCGGCCTTGGAGTTGAGAGCTCCCCTCTCACCATCACCTGTTACAGCCTGCCACTCAGCCAGCTTGTAATCCAGTTCATCATTTTTGCCTCTACCCCTACACCAGTTAGCTTCTCTGCAAGCCGACCATGAGGCACCAAATTGAAGGCCTTGCTGAAGTCCAAGTAAAGAACATCCACCACATAACCCTTATCCAGCTCACCTGTCACCCAGTCATAATACTGTATGAGGTTGGTTTGACAAGACTTCCCTGAAACAAACCCATGCTGCCTCACATCCTGAAGGCCACTGTCTTCCAGGTACGACACCAGTCTTTCCTTTAGTATCATTTCCATGAGTTTGCACACTATGGAGGTGAGAATTACTGGCTGATAATTACCCAGTGAATCCCTTGGCCTGCTCTTGTGTAATGGTATTACATGTGCCATCCTCCAGTCCAGTGGTACTTATCCCGACTCCAGTGAAGTGCTGTATAGATCCGCCAGTGGCTCTGCCAACACCTCCACCATCTCCCACAGCACCCTAGGATGGATACCATCTGGCCCTGGTGCCTTGTTTACCTTCAGTGCCCTCAGTCCCTCTAGGACTCTACTTGCCTAAATTCTTCCATCTGTCGCCTCCTCTTCCCCTGTCCCCATTCTCCCAGTGCCCATGCTGGTAGTGGTCCCCCCTTCCTTCCGTGAACACTGAGCAAAAGTATTAATTCATTCTGCCTGCTCCTCCCCCTTTTCCGTCCACTCCCCACCCCTTTTTATCCTCAGTATGGTCTCCTTGCACTTCCTTTTCTCCCTGATGTATCTGAAAAAGTCTTTCTCCCCCAACCCCATTAATTCCCTGTGCTAATCTCAGCTCCCTCTGAGCCTTGGCTGCTCTCACTTTTCTGGTCACCTCCCTGGACCATCTTGCATATTCCTCCCTGTCCACTTCCTTCCCCATCCTCCTAAACCTCTGATGTGCCACTCATTTTGCCCTTACCACCTCCACAACCTCTCTGTTCAACCAGCATGGTTTTCTTGCTCTGTTACTTTTACTCTGTGCCTTGGTGCAGGCTTCTGTTGCCTCTGTATCCCCTGTTTACTAATATCCCATTTCTGCTGCACATCCATCTCCTGCCTTATGCCCTCCATGTGTGATTTTATTTTATTTACTCCTTCCAGTTCTCTTGTAAATGTTTTTCACTGGTGGTAACTTTGCATGATGGCATGTTACAAAATAGTCATTACTTACAACGCGGTATCAGTAGCAAAAATATAAAGCATGGCAAAAAGAATAAGTAATTACATGTTTAATGTTCCCCACACAATTTAAATGTGAGGATTTTATTTATTTATTTATGAGTGACTTTGTTGACCTGATAATGTGCTCTGGTCCAGAGGACTGTTCACAGGCATGACCTGGGCCAAGAAGGCATGAGCAAATGACAGTTACAGATAATAAAAAGTATAACAGCACTTGGTAACAACACAATATACAGAGTAGAGGCATGGTCAAGCAGACAGTTTTAAACATACAAGCCAAATTCAGATGCAAACCAGCATAGATACAAATGCAGTCTGAGAATACTATACCGTGGTAACAATATTAGTTGCAACTTTAGATACAACAAGAATGTTGCCCCCACCTCCAGACACAATATGTCCAGACAGGCTCATATCCTAGCAGGATAGGAAGGAGAATAGACATCAGGTTCGAGGAGAGTTGAAGCATGGGTGTTACCTGGGTGAACAGGTGCAGCTGTCCCTAGTGAGGAGCCAGGATTTAAAGATAAGTTTGAAAGCGTGAGGCTTGTTGGATGCTCCAAGGTATACATTGAACTGTGATTTAAGCTTTGAGTTGTGGATGCCAGAGGTGAGGTAGCTCTTTTATATGATTGGTGTGCAACAAGATTTGTTACAATAGTGTGCATAATTACAATAGTGTACATAATTATAATAGCACTTGTTTACCAGAAATCCTTTGAACTATTAAATAGGAGATGATGCATCTGAGGAACCACCCCCAAGTGGGTTTGTAATCTAAACACTAAATGGTAATGGATACAAGGAATTAAAATAAAAATACACTTTGTAGATTTGCAAGGTGTTACGGGCACATTAGTGATCAATGATTTGGTCGTTGTATGTTAATATCATTAAAATACAAGAATGTTTCATGTAGATGATGATGAGGACTGACGTTGAAAAACTAAACATATGTTAATGTAGCTGTAAATAATTTATGCATATACAGATCCTGAAGAAGTAGTGAGAGTGCTACAAAACATGGATCCACAATATGCAATAATATGCTTTGAAATTTGGTGCATAAGGACTGAATAACATAACCGGTGAGCAAGCCACTGTGTCTCTATTTTCAGTGTGTGCACTCTCTCTCAATCCACCAATTGTGCACAAAAAAATATTTAAAATACAAAAAAATGTGGAAACGTTGAATTTAGTTTTGAGAGCTCCACAATGACATGGCTATCTGTTAGCATAGAGCTCTAAAGGGGTTGCAAGGAAAATCAACAGGATCTTGACTCCATCCACTAGATGATGACCCAGTTCTAGAGTAGAAACTCAGATCAGGTCTTCAAAATCTGAGTTCACAGTACTTTAGTCTTATCTCTCAACTATACCACATTACAAGGGGTGCCACTCATTTTACACACATACAGTGTACACAGAATTCATAACCAGTTGAGGAAGTTGTAACTTCAAAATGTAAAGAGTAAGACCTTAGTCTCACACCTCAGCTAACAGTTTTTTTATTTGAATGACTAGAACTGCAACCTCTCAACAGAAGATGTCCTCTATGAACTGGGGAGAGGAATTGTGCTGGTTGTACTTCAGTTTGCAGAAACATTTCTCTCCACATGGTGTGGAGAGGACATTACACCCTCAAAACTGCTCTGGCCATTTGTCCTTCATGAAGAAGGTGCTGCTCACATACAAAAGATGTTGTAAATTCAGACTTTAGAGCAGAAATACAAAAAACTTTAGGATGCTAAAGCAAAATTAAACTTTGCACAAATAAAGATACTTTTTTCCACACTATTCTAAGTTTACATCTCCTAATGGAGGGTGTGTTTCTCATTTTGAGCACCATTGTCCCACATTTTAGAGCCAAAAGGTTGAGAGATATGACTTTTAGCAAGATTTTTGTAAAAG
This sequence comes from Neoceratodus forsteri, assembly GCA_016271365.2. Taxonomy (NCBI): domain Eukaryota; kingdom Metazoa; phylum Chordata; order Ceratodontiformes; family Ceratodontidae; genus Neoceratodus; species Neoceratodus forsteri. The sequence goes on from JADMNL010000022.1 coordinate 76,096,912, forward strand.
AGCCTGCCCCAATGTGCAGGTTGAAATAACACAGGAAGAATCTCTTGACTATTTACCTGTCTTGCGTTTGCTGACTGAAAGCTTTTTAGTGCCTCATAACTCTGAGCCCACTGTCGAGTTTCAGCCTGGAGATTAGCCAGTTGGCGATTCAGACTGACCCTCTCTCTATGAAAAACAAAGGAAAGAGCAAGAAAGAGAAAGATTAACATGATATAGGACTTGTTTAACAGTCTTTTGAATTCTACCCCCCTCTTCGGATTACCAAAGAACAGCAAACAAAGATGCTATCAGAGTGGAGCGACTGCAGACAGGTTAGTAAAGAGTCACTGGATCACCTTTGTGCACCAACATAAAACACTTGCAACACAGGAAATACCTGCTGAAGGAGGCAGGGACTGAAGCAACTGAGCTTTCACATATCCAGTGCTCCTGCATAATTTCTTATGGTGACCCTTGCTAGGAGAATCTGGAACTGAGGAAGCTATGAGCACCCCCATAGCTAGTGCTTCTATACTATTTCCTACCATGACTCTCACTTGGAGAGGCTGGGACCTGAGTAGCCATGAGCTCCCCCTCCACAGTCAGGGCTCTTACATTATTTCCCATGGTGACTCCTGCTGGGAGGAACTCCGGGACTGGCATAGCTTTGAGCTCACCTATAGCCAGTGCTGCTACACCATAGCTTAAAGTGACTTTTGCAGATAGAGATTCAAGGACTGGAAAAAGTGACCGTGAGTTCCCCACTGCTAGTGCACCTACACCACTGCCTACAGTGAGTCTTTGTGAGAGAGGATTAGATAGAAGAAGTTGTGAGCTCACCCACAATCAGTATCTCCCAAGCCATTGCTCAGAGTGACTTCACCTGGGAGAGGCTGGGAATGGAGTAGCTCCCCAACAATCAGTTTTCCAACACCATTACTTGCAGTAGTTCCAGCTGGGAGAGGCTAGAAACAGACTTGCAGTGAGCTACCCCACATTTAGAGCTTTTACACCATTGTCAGTAGTGACTCCTAAAGAGAGAGGCTCAGATACTGGAGAAATTCGCTCTGAGCTTCCCCAAGTCAGTGCCCCTACACCATTGCACAAAGTGACTCCTGCAAGGAGTCTCAGAGACTGGAGAATGTAACTCTGAGCTCTCCACAGTCAGTGCTGCTACACCACTGCCTACAGTGACTTTTTTTGGAAGAGGTTAGGAATGCAGTAGTTGTGACTCAGCTCCTCAACAGCCAATGTTCCTACTGTAGTAGCCAGTGACATGATGCAAAATATAAGGACCAATAGCAAAACTTGAGAGGTCCATGCTGTTATTTCAACACTGAGATGGAAAGATAAGGCAAGTTGGGAATGGTCACCCTTATTTTATTTGTTATGGTATATGGTTTTATAGGGGAAACTAGCGAGCGGGAGCTGCATGCAATGCCTAGTGCTGGTACAGAGAGAGAGAGAGAGAGAGCACACACTCAGTAAAAATGAAAGTGGGCTGCCAGGTGGGCATCAGTATGAGCAGGAACACAGGTTCACTTGATGATAGAACATGCACAACAACATCTTTAGAACATACATAACTTTTCCACTGCACACAACAATTTTTTGAGAGCCATTGAATTCCATATTTAATAAAGTATAACCTACATGGTTACACTTTAAATCTGCAATTTAATGTAACTAATCATTAATTACATGCAACAGGTAATTACACTGTAGTTACATGTTTGTTGCATGCAACTGCATTGCAATTGCAACTCAGTTACAGTGTAGTTAACTGACACTTTATAGTAAATTTCCAGTATTTATTTTTATGTATTTGGGCTTCGTAGCCCATCACCTAATGGCAGCAGTAGCTTGTCTTCATAAGAAGTTCAATTTTTCAAGAAGTAGTTTTTGGAAAGGAAGGGATCGTAAATAGAATTTAAGCCATGGCCAGCTGATCCCTTCTACTTCTTGGCCTGCCAACACCACCCCTGTGCTCAGACATTTTGTGACATCTAACTAGGGAGAGCATGGAGGTGCGTCCCATTGAAGTCTGTGGGACTCATTTTCAAAATGTTTTTACAGACGTTTATACAACCCTTGATAAAAATGGAAGCCACCGCTCAACTAATAGGGCCCTATGGTTGAACAGTGGCTTCCATTTTTATCAAAGGTTGTATAAAGTTTTGAAAAAAAGTTTTGGAAAATGCGCCCCACAGACTTCAGTGGGGCATGCTCCCATGCTGTCTTGAGACATCGTAAAACATCTGAGCATGGGGATGGAGCCGGCAGACTGGGAAGTGGAAGGGATTGGTTGGCCATGGTTTAAATTCTATTTATGATCTCTTCCTTCCCGAAAACTGCTTATTGAAAAATTGACTTCTTATTGAAATGAGCTACCACTGCCCTAATGTAATGGGCTATGAAGCCCACTACAAAATGTTTTAAATTTACTTTAAAATAAAGTGCAACCCCATACACATCAATCCTTAACCATATACTATATCAGGAGATATCACAGGAACCCTCCATTCATTTTACTGGATTTCCTGTGAGATTTCCTGATATAGCAAGCTATGTAATGCATCTTGTCACTGGCTACCCCTGTGGGCTAATGACTGCATCTACTCCTGCTACTATGAGCGTATGTACAGCCAGACTAGTTGACCTTAGTAAAACTCTTCCCAGTCACTGGTCTGTCAGTTTCAAATCCTTTGAGTCTATGTCTTATAGGGCTTCTTATTCTGCATCTCAGGCCAACAAAGTTCAAGCTGCTGTATTTGCTTCCCTCTGTGATATGCTCAGCAGGTAGAAGATCCATATTTATACTGTATACGTTCGTGGAGATAAAAAAAAAAATGTGGAGTTACCAAGTGATACATTTGCATCTAACCTTAAGATATCATGATACTGTATCTTAGTGTTGTCATGACTGATATCGTAAAGAGTAGGGGTAGGATTCACAAAGCAGATGCGCTGGCGCAAATTGAAAATGTCCCGTGGAGCCATTTACAAACAGTGCAGTTGTCCTGGTGCAAGCCAGATGCGCTGTTCTGAACAGGATGCACCAAAGACCTAATGAAATGTTATGTGGCGCAAATTGAGGGGGCATACACCTGCATACACAGCACAGAGCCATTCACAGTGCAAAATGAATGCACAAGTATGGCGCATCCATGACACAAGTCCGAAAAGCCATGGGGAGATAAGTATGAAAGAAATAGACTTAAGTGCAAGCCCCCAGTAGGCCAATAGCAGGAGCAAGCAGGAGAAGACAGGCAGCTGAAAGGCAACAATGGACAGTGCACCATTCCTGATGGTGGGCATGATAATGGGAATGAGGAGATGGGCGGACCAGCAACGTGGTGGTGGAAGGCACCGTAGGCAGCCAGCCCCATGGTGGTATTATGCCAGACTGACATTTGAACAGTTCACTGACACAGAAACAGTGGGCCAATAGCACCTGAACAAGCCCATTCTGAGGCAGCTCTGTGAGCTGTGCCATGATGAAATGCAGGCACCTACTGGAAGAGGCCATGCCATAACTGTGGAGACCAAGGTGACAACAGTAATGTGCTTGCTCACCACAGGAACCTTCCAGAGGTCAGTTGGGGACACCAGACATCTCCCAGGCATCCACCTCCCATCTCCTCATGCTCTTCCTCATTGCACTGCTACCACATGCTTCAGAGTACATACACTTCCCAAGCACACAGGCAGAGTAGACAGAAGCCATGCAGCAGTTCCACAGGGTGGCACACATGCCGGGCATCATGGGGCCATTGACTGCACCCATGTGGCAATCCACACACCACCTGGTGATGATACGGTAACATGTATCAACCGCAAAGGCTGCCATTCAGTAAACTGCTGGGTGGTGTGCAATGCCACAAGGCGCATAAGCAATGTCTGCACCACACACCCTTTGGGCACACATGATGCCTTCATTTGGCACCAGTCAGCCCTCTTCCACAGATTTGAGGCAGGGGATGTACCAAGCGGACATCTAGTAGGTGTGTGGGACATGCCGACCTGCAGAACAACAGGACACCATGGCACAGGATAGGAAGAGGGGGCAGGTGTGCAGATAGCACAACGCACAATGCGTAAAAGGGTCAGCAGAACTGGGACAGTGGAGAGGGGATAGTTCAGCAGGTGTGCACACAGTGGGACAGTGTGGCACAAGTACAATGCATGGAAGGAGGGATGCAGTGCCACAGAAGGCATGTGTGGCAGGGCATAGCACACTTCATGCAGACAGGAAGGTGCAGCTGCCTGGCACACTGGAGCAGACAATGGGGGCCGAAACATGTGGAAAGCAATGACATGGGCAGACAGGGGCAGACAGCAGTAGCAGGGCCAGACCCCATCAGGTGGGAGGGAGAAGTAGGATGGTAGGGAAGACCAAAATACAGTCAGTGGTGTACCCACACCACACATAGCAGAGCGCCATGGTGCAGGGGGGAGGTCATGCTGCACATGTGATCTGTGGACTAACAGCCATCCTTGCTCCCCTCAGGTGCTGCAGCATATCCACTCCAACCCTGGCAACTCACACCCTTCAGAAGACCCAGAACAGAGGTGGAGGAGCGATACAACGAGGCACACACCGCCATGTGCACCATCATCGAGCGTGTCTTTGGCATGCTGAAGATGCTCTTCTGGTGCCTGGATAGGTCGGGTGGAGCCCTACAGTACAGCCCAGAGAAAGCCTGTGGCATATGCCTGGCCTGTTTTATTCTATACAACATGGCTATGGACTGTGCAATAGTTATCCATTCTGTTGAGGGTGACAGTTCTGGGGAGGAGGAGGAGGAGGGTGGGGATAAGGATACAGTGCCACAGGGGCATCGGGCTGGACCACCACTGGCATATAGTGACCCATGCCTCACTGCGAAGGCCCAGCAGTACAGGAACACAATCATGGAGGAGCACTTCGGTGACCGCAGGTGAGTAACACAGGTTTGTAGTGCATGGAGGGCACAACACACCACACAGACAGCACCACACAGCCACACTCGCACACAGCACAGGATACGCAGCAGTGGCAATGCCATAGTGGAATGCAGCCATGCCAGTGTCCATGTGGCACACACACACACACACACTCATAGGCCACAGTCTACATGGCCACGTGCCACTATGTATGTGCCAGGGACGGCATGGATCAGTGTACAGCTGCTGGCACACATGCACAGCAGACACAGGACTACATTCATCATGCCCATGCCACATAGCACAGCAATGGCGCACACAGACATGCAGGTGGCACTGCACAGGGGGTCCACAATGGCAATGCACTGGGGCAGGCATATGCCCACCCATGCCACCCCAGGCAGTGTTAGCCAGGCAAGTGGAACACAGGTAGCAGGTGCAGTGGACATTGGAATAGTGACCTGGAGATCACAGGGAGGCACCACAGCCACCACAGACACGTAGGTGGCCTCACCCACAACTGGTGGATGCTGCCTCAGCACCACCAGCCACAGGAGGTGTTGCCATCACCCCTGTAGGGGTACTGCAGTGAGACCATGAACAGGTGCTCACTGGGGTGTTGGCCTCATGAGCCATGTCAGGTCCAGGGATGCTGGGCATGATGAGTTGTGGCAATGGCGTCAGCAGCAATGGGTTCACCTGATGCCACTGCCTGGGCATGCGTGAGGCACTCCTGGGTGTATGGCTGGAGGCCCAGTGGCCATATTGTGCACCGGATGCACACGTGGCTTCAGCCATGGTTGCAATCCACTCCAGAGCTGTGGTCATGCCCACCTGCAGTAGGCATGCCTCTGCCAACTTCTGGACATGACCGTCGATTCATGCTCAAGGGCCAGCAGCGTCCGAAGGCCCCTGAGTTCTGCCTGTAGGGATGCCTGCCTCTTCAGTGTCCCACAGGAGGTGAGCATACCCCTCAATCTCATCGGCTGGTGAAAGCTCACAGTGATGGCACTGATGGCTGGATAGTGTGCCAGCCTGCCACTGAGCATCCATGGTTGGTGGGCGCACCCCGACAGGCTGGGGAATGGGTGGGGACTGGGCATGCACAACCTCATCATGTCCAAGTATGGTGGATTCTTGGTCCAACGCCACCCGCGTTTGACCCACAGTACCTGGCCAGGATGTGCTGGCTGACCCTACTACCACAGCAGGACCAGGTGCAGAGGGTACAGCACCCACCACCGTGGGGGGCTGTGAGGGCTCTGCAGGTGTGCCATGGGCAGCAGGGCCACCAATGCCAGCAGGTGCCACCTGTGCAGGCACCTGTGTGTCACGCGCACCACTGTTGACTGTGTCCCCCAGTATCTGTGTGGCATCAGAATCATCAGGGGCATCACTGTATGCCCCCTATGTGCCTGATGCCAGCACCAGCAGGGCATCAGAGATGTCCACCACATCTTCTGGGTCATCATCATCCAAACCCAGAAAACCCTCCGGCCAAGAGGTGTCATGCTTGCCAGCAGTTTGATGGTGATGTAGCTGGAGACACTGTAGTGTTGGATGGGTCAGTGATGGCACCATCCTCCAATGTGCCCGCAGTCCTGTGGGACAGGCTTACATCATTGCCCGCTAAGGCATCCCGTGCAGCTGTGGACACAGCAGCACCCATGAGACATGATGGAGCTGCAAAAGAAAGAAGGGAACAATGGTCACATCCAATGGAAACAATAGTGGCAGACATACTAGTACAGTGTATCACAGTGGTGTGCCATGGATGCGCATGACAGTCCCTGGCACGGACTGGCAACACCCAATCCACCACTGCAGCCATGCACCAGCAATGACAGGAGTGGCCCAGTGTCTGTACATGCCCACATGGCAGCATGAGGGACAATGCTACACCATGCCCATTCAATAGTAGGACGACACCACTAGTTTGATGGGCATCGCAACCACACATGTGACCCCCCCGGTCATGGTCTGGCAGACACAGACGTGCACAGCATGGGCCATGGATGGGACATAACCACCCATGGCATTGCACACAGGCTGCCTGTCGCACACAGCGGGGCTGTCATGGCAACCATGATGAACACACATGGCCTGACACGCGTCAGGGGCTTGTATACTCACAGTACTGTGATGGGCTTCCACCCACCTGGAACCCCCCTCCAGGAACACCCTGTACAGCTGCACGGCCAATGCTGGCCACGAGCAGCTCCTCATTTGGAGTGAGACGCACCGCCAACTGCAGACCACTGCCTGTCCTGTTCGGTGAGGCCTCAATGTGCGGCAGCTTCTCCTTGGCCATCCTCTTCCCATTATTCAGGTGTTTTTTACACTCCTGGGTGGTCCTGTTGAACTTCCCCACCACATTGATGTGGCATGTCACTACCTCCCATCCTCATCCAGCAGTGCACAGCTGCCACCTCTGCCAGACAGGACATTCCTGCGCAGGTTGTACACCTCTATGAGGGTTCTCTCTTCATCATTTGTAAAGTTGGTCTGCTTGCAACCAGCGGCACTGTCTTCTCCAGACATGATGGCTACTGTGGAATACAGTAGAAGACACAGACATTAGACATGCATATGTAGGGCCCTGAGTGGCCTGTACCACCGTACAATGGCTGCTGTGTACCGGCACACTGCCTGCCTAACAATAACCTGCCTGCACAACATGCCAGGGACAGTATCACGGTCTGTCAGGGATGTCTGTGCTGTGACCGCCCCATCCAAGTGCAATGCCACAGACAGATGCATATCCCTAGACATGCCACAGGTGTTACATGGCATGGAACACAGGCAGGTGGCCTGGACATCACCACACACTGCAGCCATCCATGTTTGTGCAGTCACAGCACCCTCCACCACTCCCCCTCACAGCTTTGCCTAGGGTGGACTGTGGGACAGTGTGTGGCACACACTGGGGTGTGTTAGGTGTCCCTGCACATGTCTGGACATTACCAGGCTGTCCACGGCCCATACTGTCATCTGCAGCAGCTACAATGGCACAGGAAATGTAAACAGGACTTACCTTCAAGGCTGTCAAACCTCTCAGTCACCTATGCTCAGTGTGGGCAGATTTGGGAGCATTTTTGGCTCAAGGCATGCAAATGAGGTTTGGGGCAGGTATAATGAGGTGCTAAACAGTTGAGATGCCTCTGAATTTGTTAATGAACTGAACTGGAAGCCATCTCTGTAAATTGCATAATTGCCCTCAGCTCATCCCAATAGGCAGGGCACATCTGCTGCATTGGGCGCATCTCAACATGGTGCATTGTCTGCGCTTGAGCGGTTTGTTCAAGGCATGTTCCTAAATCTGGCGCAAATCTCTCAGTGCATGACTGTGGATGTGTGATCAGCCTGACAGTCGCACTGCCACCATGCAGCTCGCGCACGACATGCAGCGACATCTGTACGCATATGCATGTCCATGTGCATGATGCCCACTGTGCTTCCTGACCCTATTCATGCCTTGATTGCACAAAGCTTACCTGTGCATGTCTGTGGGCTACTGCGCATCACTGTTGTCCTGCACGCCGATGCGAGACACACACAACATGATGATTTTGTATGTTGTGCACATGCGCGACTCGGCCATGAACCCATACCCCACTTTTCCACCATGCCATTGCGCATTGTGCATGCACACATCAGCGCCACTGGCACCAATCTTGCTTCAACGTGCTGTGCACGGTTACTTGCACGTGGCCTAGTGGCGCATGTGGCACGATTAGGCCATTCAGTAGCAGAGACCTGACAGGACCTACTTGCTGTGCAGACTGAACTGTAGCCATGCCACGTGCCTGGAGAGAAAGCCCCAGGGCTATGAACTGGTCCCGAGGTTGAGCTCCTCCACCTTGTGGCTTTAGTGATGTGGGTGGAGGACCAAATGTTCGACCAGGAAGACCTGCAGGAGCCCAGGTCAGCTGTTTGGGCCAGGATTGCTGGCCACCTGGTGCACAGCACAGGTGTATCCCTCACAGGAGAGCAGTACAGGTACGGAGACCTGCATCAGAGGGACAAGGTGCACCTAGATCGCCGACGGGAGCGTGCACACAGGGTGCAGTACCACAACCACATATGTCACAGTCGTACATTTGCAGGACGTGTGCATGGGGGCTGGGGCAGCTGCACCACATACCAGTACACTCACAGGGGGGCACACACACACTTGGGCATGTCTGCACTTGCACTGTGGTGCCATCTACCGCATGCCACATGGGGTGGGCATCTCTGCTTAGGTGCTTGGGTAGGGTGGGGCCACTGTGGTATGCATGGGGTGGGACTACCATTGGCATTGCATGCCAACAGATGCATATATGGGGGGCACAGGCTGGGGTGCTGTGCGCTGCTGCACACCTGCCGGGCCATTCAACACTGGTGCACTGTTTGTTGACACCTTCACTGCATGCCCACACCAATGTTGGGGGGGGGTGCTGTCTCATGACGTATCTCCTCATGTCTTTCTCTGCTTTTGTGTTTGCTGCAGGGTTGGAAGACAGGCAGCGGGCCATGAAGGCCATTGAACTGTGAGTGTGGAGGGCCACTGGAGGTGCACAGGGTGCTGACCATGCTGGTGCAGGTAAGTGCTCCTTTTGTTCATGCACTGTGTGTCAGGTGGGTGGGTGTCTGCTCAGGTAGGTGTTGCTGGCACACTGTGCCTGTTCATGTGTCGCTAGTCGCATGGGCCCACTGGTATGTTTGGTGCAGCATGTGCCTGGTCCATGGTGCACATGGTCCCTGTGTTGGCAACCACCATGTGTGCATGCCGTTCACACTGTGGCCACACAGTGGTGCTCCATTGGTGTTGTGATGGGGCCTACTTGCTTGTGCACGCCACTGCCTTGTGCACGTGTTGCATGAGGCTTGCCCTTATGCCCCCTGCACAAGCCACTGTCTATACACGTGGGACATATGCCCACCCGGTTCCTGTGCACAATCAGTGTGGCACCCTGTGCCTGCCTGGTGCATTGTGCATTGTGCCTGGTGGGATCTGAGCCATTTCCGTGGTGGATGCCTCCAGCCTATGAGCAGAGGGGTGGGGGTGGTGTTTGGTACAGGGTACTTAGTATCTGTTCTCTGTGTTCCCCGCTCTAGGTCCACAGGGTGTGAATGTTGGTGGTTGTGGACATGGGAGACAGCAGCAGGAGGCACTACGGGACATGGGACTGCAAGTGCGGCATGCACTTTGTGATTCCTTTCGGCCACTGTTTAGGAGGCAGGAGTGTCTACTAAGGGCACTGTCGGACGTTATTCATCTCACTGCATGGAGCTGGAGATGTGTGTGCCATCCCCAGCATGCCCCATGGCATTAATTTGGAAATTTTTTTCTGTTGTTTCCCCTCCCTACTTTGCATCGGCATCCCCACTCATCCCCTATACCCCCTCCCACTGCCACATTCCATCCCTGCTTTCCCCAGTTGATGGTGTTGTATATACTCCCACACTCCCCTTCCCTGTTTTGCATTGTTCTTGTAAATAGTTACTGCTGTTGTTTTTCTTGTTGTTGTGTTATTTATTAAACCATTATTTATCTGAGCTATTGTCTGTAGTCATTCACTGTATCTTGTTCTTGGATCTGGTGGTTGTCTGCAGCCGTCCTCTGTCCTCTTGCTGTCATACTCATGTCTGAACATGTGTTTGTGCAGGCAGCTACCTCCTGCACCTCTGCCATGTCCTGCCCACTGTGTGCCCACCATGTTGCCTGTGGCTTGTGAGTGGGCCTGCTGTCATGCTGCCCACGTCTATGCCACTGGTTTGTATGTGAGGCCTGTGGCATGCGTCTATTGTGATGCTGCACTGTCAGTCATCAGACCTGCATGCAGTCTAAAGTGGTTGGGATATGACATGACTGTGTGGTGCAGTGGTCTCACCTGTGTGCCACCCAGCTTATATACTGGTGTGGCCCTGTATGGCTTCATGCACCCCCACATTCCTGGGCTCCTGTGTTGGTGGCCATGTCCTTTGGACACCACCATGCTGATTGGTTTCCCCTGCAGATATGTGGCACTTTGCAGGTGACAGTGTGCCTGTCTTGTGCACCTGCTGTGGTCCTGTGTGGGTTGTGTTGTGTGATACTTGGTGTTGCTCTGTGTGCCCTGTCTGTGCACTTCATCTGCTGTGGCCACTGTTAGGCCCTTGGCCAATCTGGCTTGCCCTTTGGGCATGTGTCCCTGTCTCCTTTGTCCCACTGCATTATCTCCATGTTGCTCCCCCATTCACTGCTGGGTAGCTCCTTATTCACTGTTCTGCTACCCTGGGTGGTTTTGCACATCCCGGTTGTGCAGGGGCATCTCCCCTTGCACCATGTGCAACACACACGATTCACAGTGGGGTTGCGCACGGGGCATCCTGTGGCGCCTCTCTTTATGAATCACTCAGATTTTGGTCAGCGCATCCTGTTTGCACTGGCGCATCTCATTTGCACCCAGGACACCTGCTTTGTGAATACTTCCCAAGGTGTACAATGGAATGATGAACCAATCAGAGATCAGATTTCACAGTGCGGATGATGTCATAATTGCACTATACAGCACTGAAGACAGCAGTTGAAAGCAAAGAGAACAGTAAAATCTTCCTACAAAACACAGATTTAAAGGCTATAACTAGGAAACTAATGTATGACTCAAATGTGCAATGGTCTGACTCAAAATATACAGTTTCTCATCATCTGTGAGGAAGCAGAGTGTTCAAAACTCACTCACAGCTCTGTCACTCACGAGTTATGGTCCTGTTGCCTCACACTTGTCATTCATTATTTCATTCATTGATTCATTTGTTTGTTTATTTTACCAGGTTGGTGGATTAAGACACGTCCATTTTAAGTCATGCCTGATGGACATCAGGCAACATGATAGATTGAGGGAGCACTCCCAACCAATCAGAGTGCTCCTTTCCTCTGTATGTGAGTCACTCTTATTCTGTCAAGAGTGTCTCATTTACGGCTTCCTTGGAAACTGTAATGAGTTTCTCACGCGAAGCTTCCTTGGAAACTGGAATGAGTATCTCATGCGCAGGTTCCTTGGAAACTGGAATTTAATATATTATTGCTCTAGCTTGATTAATATTTATTAATACTACTGGTGATGAGACTACTCACAGTTGTCTCACTTTCAATTTGCAGTTCTCATACCCTAAGGATGCATGTGAGACCACCTCTTCAACAGTAAGAGTGGTCTCATCACCCGTATTAACGTACAACCTAAGTAAAACGCAACAAAGACAAATTGCAGATTTTGAGTCAGGCCATTACATAGCCCCATGATACTCTAAAGCCTGGCTGTATATCCCCACCCTGATGAAATCTCTCCATATTCATACCCAGAATAGCATTCAGCTTGTAAAATCCCACAATACAATTCAGCATGGAAAATCCCACAATACAGAGTTGCTACAGTACCATTTCAACATTTGAAATCCCACAACACCATCCACAATGTAAATTTCACTATACCATCCAACTAGGGTTACCACCTTTTAAGAAGCCCAAAGTGGGACATTGCTTACTGAAACAGGATTATTCGCAGGACAATATGTCATCTTGACCAATGCAACAGACATGTTTTCTCTAAATAATCAGAATTAAGACTAAGCGTTATAGTTTTTCAGTTGTTTCTTGTGTTTTTTATTATTTTAAGGTATTTTAGTTAAGGTATTATAGTTTTTTGCAACATTTAGAGGAAATTCAGAAAATATTTTTTCTACTATAATGTCAGGACATTTAGTATTTTTCATGTTTTTCTGCAGGACACAGCTGTCCAAATCAGGACTGTCCTGCGAAAATAGGGACAGGTGGTAACCCTACATCCAACACAGAAGACCCCATAATACTATCCAATAAGTAAAATCCCAGAACACCATCCGACACTGACATTTCACAATACTTTCTAACATGGATAATCCCACAGCAGCATCCAAACTGTAAATCTCACAGTACCATCCAAACTGTAAATCCCACAGCACCTTCCAAACTGTAAATCTCACAGTACCATCCAAACTGTAAATCTCACAGTACCATGCAACATTATAAATTCCACAATACCATCTAACCAGTGAAATCCCACAGTTTCATCTAACATGTGAACTATCACACCATCTAACATGTGAAATCTCATACCATTCACGATGTGAAATCACACAATAACATCCATGTCAAATCCTACAATCTCATCTAACATGTAAAATCTCGCAATACCTTCTGGCAAGTGAAATCCCACAAAAGCATTCAACATGTGAAATCTCGCATCATCCAACATGTGAAATCTCACACTACCATCCAATATATGAAATCTCACAATATCATCCAGCATGGCAACTCACACAATATGATCCAACATGTGAAATTCAATAATACCAGCCAACATGTAAAATTCCACTAACGTGAAATCCTACAATACCATCTTACATGTGAAATCTCACAAAAGCATATCACATGTGAAATCTCACAATGGGCTCTATGCATCACGCCTACGAGCCACGTATCTCGGGTGCATAGGCAACCATACACGTGAATGCCATGCAGCAGGAGTATCATGGATCCCCGGCAGCATTCACTAACCGTGCACCAGCCAGTGATGCGCAGGATTCCCCTGGCAGCGTGGAAGGCACCACACCATGGGTGATCCGGGGGGGGTGCCAAGGGCATGCCCACACTATGTGCCATTGACAAAGGTGTATAGGGCAACACACAGGGTGGTACAGGGGGTCATAGGCTATGGCTGGTGGGACCCTGCCATAACCTATAAGCGCAACCGTGTATGACTGCTGCTGGCTGTGGCGGACCAACAATTGCCTCCCTGTGTTGCCTAGCCCACTGGGTGGATGGGGACAGGTGGATGCTGCCACTCGGGGGACTGCATGCCCCCCCCAACAGCACAGCCCCATCCCGTACTGCAGAGACACCCCCCACACAGCAGTGTCCTAGCCCCCATCCCATACTACAGAGACACCCCGCACACAGCAGAGCCCCTTGTGTCATCCCGCACTGCAGAGAAACACCCCCCCCGACACACAGCAGAGCCCCAGCCTGGCAGCCCACATCCTGTAAGGCACTGCCGTGATATAACTTGCATTGTACAGAGGTTACGGGGTACAGCCTAGTAGGCACAGGTGTTCTTGTCAGGGGTCACCCAGTAGCACTGAGGTGTAGCAGTGCCATGTCAGGGGCACACAGTAGCCCACCACTGGTATTCCCCTTTCCCCATACCAAACCTCAATGCCCGCCACCCGATAAGTGGAGGCTAGTGGACCCCACCCTCCCCCGACACCACTATCCCACACCCCCATCCCCCATACCTGTACGTTGATATCCCTGTGGCCGGACAGCAAGTGGCACTTCCCACCACGTGCACAATCTAATCTGGTTTCCTTTCCCATTTTCCTGTGAGTTCCACTGCCCTGGACCCGAGTCTATCCACTGTAGCCAAACGGTAACAGCACAATACTACTTGCCCCTCCAGTGTGAGACCCATCACCCTCCCTGTTACCCTCACTATTGAGTCCCCTACCTTTAACACCTGCCTGTTACTCCTTTAGGGCTCTCCTGTGTCCCTGGAGTGACTCCTTCAGATTAAACCTACCTGTTGGGTGTGGACGTCCCCTACTGCTGGGGCTGCTTGGACTTCTGGACTAACAGTGGCAGATACCAGTTGGACATGCACAATCCTGGTTCCTTAGGCTCCCCCCTTCTCCCCTTACTACTGTGCAGTTACTGTCCTTGGCCTGGGTGGGCTTCTGTGCTGCCTGTGGCTGTAGTATCCCCATCAGCCCAGTGACTTGGCCTTCAAGTGGTGTTCTTCTACCTTTGCTGCCTCTAGTTCTACTCTCAGGGTGCAGTACACCTTGCAGCTCTGGCAGTGACTGAATTCCCAGAATACCATTGAGTCATCACTGTCCCAAACCCTCTTCTCTTCTCCTCTCCCTCATGCCCTACCTGCGCCCCCCTTGTATGCTTGTGTACTGATATTCTACTTACTATCATGATTATGGTTTCTTCAGTTATTTACAGCACTATTACCAGTTGCCTCTGAACCTTTTATTTATGGAGGTATCTTAGCTCTAGATATGGTGTTACACTTTTACTAGTAGTTGCTTGGTTTTATAACATGGGCTGACTGAGCAACAACTTGTATTGGTCAGTAAGCAGCACCCGACCGTTGATTAAATGCCTGTACCCGCACAGTCAGGGTGATGCTTTCTTTACCAGAATATTGGAGACTAACGGACCTTGTTATATGGGCTGCAAACCTGGAATCAAAGGCAGCGATTTAAAAGTACCACTAAGCGAGCGAGGGCTGCTCAGCAGTGAGCCATTCACAGAACCACAGGATCGGCCACTGTTGCCCTGTTAGGGAGGCTCAGCACTGTGTGTCTGTGCAAGGCTTCTGTGCAGATCGCCATGCACCAAGCAGCTCACTGTATCTCTACACAAGTATGTCTCTGGCTCTGTTTGCTCATCCACCCACCCTACAGACCTCTGCAAACCCAGCGGCAAGTGTCATCTTGCCCGTCGTTAATGTGTACTGCCAGTATTGTTCCTCAAATTGCCATACTGCTGATAGTGAGAGAGAGACACACACATAGATACAGAAAGTGGCAGCACTGTTGTGTTGTTCTCTCTCTTGGTATACTCTGATTTTGTGAACAGGCTGTCAAGTGTCCGACATGGTGACTGTATGTTACTGTGAGCATCCTGCCCCCCCAGAGACACACACACACAGCACCACAGCTGTGCATCTTTCATGTTCTGTTCAGCCCCCAGTCCTGAAAAAGTTGTCACTGTGCAGAGATCGGAAGAAAGAGAGAGAGAAGGCAGGAGAAAGAGAGCGTGCGGCAAGCAAGTGACCCCAGTTCTGTCAGACACAAAAGTGTGAGAGAGAGAGAGCGTGCGCGATCCGCTACGTGTGAAGGAGTTGCGGAGTGTAAGAACAGAATTGCAGCAGCCTTCTGCCTCTCATTTCTCTCTCACTGTCACTGTTTAGTGTAATCGGTTTTGCGCTGCCATTGCCATCACCTCCGGGTGCACATGATGTGCCCTCAGCAGGGCGCCACTGTAGACAGTGCTGTGCAGGTCCCTCAGTGACCTCCTCTGTCACAGATGAATGGAACATTACAGCAGTAGCACAGTGAGTGAGAGATAGAGTGTTTCTGTGCCATCGACCTGCAGACCGTGACAGTGTGCCCTACCAGCTATTAACATACAGTGCTGTCAAGATGAGCTGGTAGTAAAGGTGGGGGCAGTGTGGTGTGGGACAGCTTGTCTCCCACTTTGTAAAGCACAAGAGTGACTGTCACAGTCATGGCAAGTTGCAATTGCTGCATCTCAGAAACGTGTACTGTGGGGACTGCTGTGATGCCCCTATGTCAGTGTCTCTCTGTAACTTGTGGGTGTTTCCTCCCCTCCTCCCACAGTGATGTGTGTATCTCTCTGTATTTCTCAGTGAGCAGCTCCCTGTCTGCAGCAAGATGCATGTGCTATGTTGGTGGGGGTAGGGGTGGGGGTCCCATATGCACAGTACCTGAGCATATTATGCAGAAGAAATATCACAGGTCATGTGATGACTATTTGTGTAAAATTTGTTTGTTTGTAAAAGTTTATTCCTAAAAAGAAAGAACTTCCAAAAGAATAGGATTACCCAATTGAGCAAAAAATGCTAATTTACAATGGGGTCCCACGTTCACATAGTATAAAATACAGTACAGTTTCAACAAATATAAATACATAGGATATCCTTTTTCTGTTTTTATATAAAAGATACATTTGGGATACATAAACGAAAACATATACATAAGCTTTAACATTCACTGTAAGAAGTATCTTTTTGGTTGTGCAAAAGTTTGAAGCAGCCTGCCCTTGATTCTATTCCATGGAGCTACTTCCTTAGATCTTAAGTAGAGGGGAAGTGTATTCCAAGTTTTTGGGCCTTGAGCAGCTATAGCAGAGTTGCCCTTAGTTGTTCTCATCACGGGGATATTACATTCCAAGTTTTGGGCTGACCGTAAATCTGTCCTTGTAATCCGAATTTCAAATAGAATATCTAAATAAGGTGGAGTCTTTCTTCAGATTCTGGTAAAGAAATTTTATTACTTGTTTATTTATTTATTTTTTGTTTACCAGGTAAGTGTACTAGACAAATCCTGCCTATTTTCAGGCATAGCCCAGCCCAGGGGAGGCGGATACAGATGAATGCCAACTGACCCTGAACCAGATTAAGCTGTTGGTGGTATTGTTACTGAATAAGGGAAATTTGGCCAGGACACCAGGGGAATTCCCCTACTCTGTTTCCTGGAAGCAGAGGGATCCCATTTTCATGTGGGACCAAGATGGCTGCCACTGGACATGCTATGGAGGACATGGAGGTGTTGGAGGCAGTGGAGCTGGTCTCTTCCCCTGTCTCTGTTCTGAGAGAGACCACATCTTCTATGCCTATTGTGCTGCAATCTACTGAATATGGTTCTTCTGTGCCTTTGGATACTTCCCCTGCTGCTGTTGTGGATACTTGTGTGCAGTGTTTGCCTGTGGATCCTTCATTTATTCCTCAAACTGTGCTTACAACGTCTTCTAGCCCTGCTACTATGCATACACGTGAGTCTTCTCCTCCTGTTTCTATGGATGTAGATATGTTACTGAAAATTGAGGAACAGCGTTATTTCACTGCCAGACAGCGTTTGTTAGCCCTTAAGCCTCAGTCTGGTTTTGTACCTGCTGCTACTGACTCACCATCTGGGAAAGATTGTTTTACTGTCTCTTCACCAATTCTGACACTTCTGCATTCTTTGCCTGTTGCTACGGACCCTCCTCACTCCCTACCGCCTGTACTGACTGCACCTCTTGCTCAGCTTTCTCCAGAAATGTCTTCTGTACAGGTGCCTGCTTCTGCTCCTCCTGATGCCTTGCACACGACGGACTGATCTGTTGAGTCGGCCCTGGAAGCGGCTGGGTGGGAGAAGGATCCTACCGTTGGGACTTGGCGTTCTGGTTCTTCCCCGATCTGTACTTGGCCACCTGACAAACTGCTGGCCTCTCCTATTTTGAAAGACTCTGCTGCTTCTCTTGATCTTTCTTTGCCAACTGAACTTCTTCTGACTCAGAACCCGACTTTGCAATTTGGTCCTGCTTCCTCGACGCCTCAAGAACAACGGACTCTTCAGGACCCTGTGTCTCGTCCAGTTCCTGCTACTTCTACTGCTTCGTCCCCTAAAACTTATGCTGCATGCTTTCAACCCCCTGTACATCAAGCTAAAAGACACAATGCTGTTCGGCTGCATTATTTAGGAGGCTTACCTGACTTTCCTGACCAATTTTTTGTAGGTCGCACACTTTTGAAGGATTCTATGCAATTTGCTGCTTTTGAGATTCATGCCTTAATTCATGTTTCTTCAGAGTCTCATTTTGATATTAGTTTTAAACTATCACTGGTTTAGAAAAGTTTTGGAGAAAATATCAGGAGCTTAAAAACTTCTCCTTTATGGTCACCGCTTAATGCCATTCCTTAACTAAACCTACTCAGAAAACTGTTACTATATTGTTTCATAATGAAGGTGTCAGTCTTAATGATATTACTGTCTGGTTAAAGCAAAGATGTACTGTCCTTTCTGACCCTGAGGCTATCTTTGATTCTGAGAATATCTGGATGGGTGGGTGGAGAGCGAGGGTTATGCTTCGCACTTCGGAGGTTGGAATACAGCATCTCCCGAATAGCTTTATGCTTGGGAAAGACAGGGGAGTTCTTTTTTACCCCAGCCAGCCTAAAGCTTGCTACAGATGTGGCTCTCTGAATCATATCAGTAGTGTCTGTGACAAGATTAAATGCTCTGTTTGTGGTAACCTTGGCCATGTAGGTTCCCAATGTGTGGATGAACCTCTTTGCGTCCTTTGTGATGAATTGGGGCACACTTTCCAGACTTGTACTTGGGCAGCTCACAACTCCCCGACTCTTGCTGATGGGGAAGAACAACGTTTGATTATTACTGTTACACAACATTCTTGTTTATCTGACACTCTTTTTAGACCTCAACGGGTACCCCTCCCTCACCCTGTTGTACCTGCTGTTGACCCCTCTTCTACTTTACACGACCGGTCTGCTCCTGTTTTGGAACCACAGACCTTTACTACAGCTCTCCCTCCCCCTTCCTCTGATCTTGCTATTTCCACCTCAGAAGAGGTCTCTATTCCTGTCTTGCCTAGTATTTCTGGGTCTTCCATGGACCCCCCCCCGAACCTTTTGTTAGAGTTACACGAGGATCTAAGAAGGGGACTTCTCCCTCTTCTAAGGCCCTGAAATCCTCTACTGTGACTCATATGAACATATCTGAGGTTTTACGCTGCTCTCAGGACAACACGAACTCTGATACATCCTCTGTTCTTTCCTCCCACCCTGATGTGACTACGGACACTGAAGTACCCATTGATAATACTGGTTCTCAAAAAAGGAAAGCTAAGGCAAAACTGAAACATAGGGAAGGTACCCCTAGGAAAGGTAGGTTAAGGTGACTTTTGTGTTTTTGTTTTCACTTTCCCATTTCATGTCTTCTGCTTTCTCAGTGCATACTGTTAATGTTAACAGTATAAAGAAGCATGCTAAGAGGGATGCAGTTTTTTCCTTTTTATCTGGCTTGACAGCTGGTCTCATCTTTTTACAAGATGTATGTTTCCATGCTCTTCCAGAAATTTCCAGGGCCATTTGTGCCTGGACCTCTGGGCTCTCTTTTTGGTCCTTTGGACAGGACTCTTGTTCTGGTTTGGGTATTTTATTTAGTATACCTGATGTTACTGTTGTTAAACTGTTGGATGTCTCCCCAGGTCGACTTCTGTTGTTGGATATTTTGATTTCTTCTGTCCCTTTCCGGATTATTAATATTTACGCCCCTCAATTGAAATCCCACAGAATTTAACTACTGAAACTGATTCAACCCTATTTATACACATCAATGCATGTGATTTTTGGGGGTGATTTCAATTGTGGGTTATCCACTAAAGATAAGTCTTCTACTTCAAAGACTACTAAGTTGTTTTGTGACACAAATTTTCTGAAATAATTGCTCCATTCCACAGGTTTACAGGATGCATATTTATCTTTTACGGGTCGGCATACTCCTACTTTTCACAAAGGCCCCCTTGCAACCCGTATTGATTTTTTTTTTATTTCTTCCCACCTTCAACTTTCTAATGCTGTAATTCAAGTTGCGGAATTTTTGGATCATAATTTATTATCTATTTCTTTAGGCCCTTCCTTGACATCTCGTTTTGGCCCTGGCATTTGGAAACTGAATGCTTCCCTGTTATCTGATTCCCGTTTGTTAAGTCACTTAACTGAGTATATTCATACTCGAAAGACTGTATTTTTTTATATGATGCCCCCTTGGATTGGTGGCGGGATACGAAATCTGGACTCCGAACTTTATTTAAAAAGTTTAGTAAACATCATCATGATTCATTGTATTTCCTTTACCACACTAACAGGCAATTACTTCAAAATTACTTACTTTATCTCATGAAACTGGCCATGATTTTTCCACCCAAATAAGTACTCTTAAGGGCGCATGATGGATTATCACCTTCTGAAGGCTACTTCTGTTCAGCATCAACAGCGTTTTGGGACCTCTGGTACCCTTGACGCAGTATGTCCATATGCTTCTATTCGGCAAACAGTAGAGAGTAAAATCTTTACTACGCTGTTTGATGACAGTTTCACCGAGCTCACTGATATTTTGGATATCAGGCACCGTGTTACCTGTTATACACAAAAACTGTTTGGTCCCATGCCCCCCCCCCATCTGCATCTATAATGGACTACTTTTCCTTTTTACAGCTTCCTGATGTACCTTCTTCTGTTGTAGATATGTTAGATACTGAGATACAAGCACATAAAATTGAAGCAGTAATCAAGTCTTTACGTCCAAGAGTGACATCGGGCCTGGATGGTCTCTCCAATGAGCTGTATAAATTGTTTATTGCTGACCTGAGTTCTGAATTGGCTACAGTTTATAATTCTATTCTACAGTGCGAACATCTTCCTTTAGACTTTAACATGGGTTGTTTATTTTACTTACATAAAAAAGGGGATAGAAGATTGCTCTCCAATTGGAGACCTTTATGCCTCTTAAATACTGATTTTAAAATATTGACCAAAGTTTTGGCCCTCAGACTTTCTAAATTGGCCCCATATGTGATTTCTACCGCACAATCTTACAGTGTCCCTGGGAGATGTATTCAGGACCATCTAATTTTACTTAGAGAAATGATTGAACGTGGAAATTCTAATGTTTTACATGGTTTCATATTCTCACTGGACCAACGGACTTCTGGACACTGTTACCTTGGATAACTGATTCTGATTTTCCTGTTACTTAATTATTTTGTGTTTTATATTTTTCTCTGTATCATTTTTGTTTTTCTATTTCTGTTCAATTGATGTTCAATAAAAACTTCCCCTAGTCTTTTCGATAAGTGTCATGGGATCTTTAACATCCACCTGAACTACCACCAATCCAGGCAGATGGGACCTTGGTTTAACATCTCATCCGAAAGATGGCACTGCAGAAGTGCAGCACCCCCTCTCATGCTGCACTACCATGTTAGAACTGGGATATTAACCCAAGTGCCAGATGTGGGAACTAAACCCACAGCCCTCTGATCTCCCGGCCTCAGAGGCGAGTGTGCTACCTACTGAGCCACTGATACTGCTAAATAATCTAAATGTAAATGCATACTTTCTGTTAGGTCTATCTAGTTCATGGCCTGGTACATTAGAATAGTGACGTGTCAACCTGGGAGCGCCCAGGGCAAACCTGGCAAACCCTATTTAAGGCTATATCAATGCCGGTCAATTCTTGCTCTGCCTCGTAGATCACATCTCCATAGTCAAATAGTGGAACTATCCTGGTGTTGACTATATGTTTTCTGGCCAGTGTTGAAACACAATCTTTCAGTCTGTGCAAAGCCCCTATCCTAGTGTTTCATTTTCCGATTAGGCTGTCTATATGTTTGCTCCATTTCATCTGTGTATCTAACCATACTCCTAAATATTTATACAGATTTACTTGTTCTAATACATGATCTGAGGAGGCTGTGATTTGAAGTGGTTTGGGGGTGTCAATCTGTTTATTCCAAAAAAAAATCATAACCTGTGACTTCCTAGTATTTAACAGTAATTTATGTGATCTAAAATAATCTTGTAAGACATCAAAATCTCTTTGGAGAACAGTCTGGATTTCAGGAATTGATGTTCCTTCTACATACAAGATCATGTCATCTGCATACAAATTATGCCTGGCTCCCTTAATAAGGGGGCTGGCACCATTCATGTACAGATTAAATAGTATTGATCCCAACACTGACCCTTGAGGGACTCCAGTCTTGATGTGTTCCAACCGTAATGTATAAGATCCTAGAAAAACTTGTGTTCTACCTAGTAAATACTGTTTAAATCAGTTCAGGTTTTTCTATTTCCATAACAGCAGTGAATTTTTTTTTTTTTTTTTTGTGGGACTACTTTACAGCGTGGAAGGATACAGTACCTTTTTTCCTGTTTAAAGCCTTTCTTTTTTTTCCCCGTTTTTCACATAACCCATGTTATAAATGCAATAACCCACACCAGGGTGTGGGGTTATAGGCATTTAATCCACACCTGGGATGCTGTGCAGGCACTCCGCCTGCAGCCACATGCCTCACAATGCACCCCAGGCGTGGATTAAATGCCTATAACCCCACACCCTGTCATGGGTTATTGTTACCTTATTTTACTCCTGCTTCCCCTCCCACGTTTACCTCAGGAAGAGTCTCCCTGTGGCATTGTGGACTACCTGCTACATGTGAAATCTCACAACACTTTCCACCATGTAAAATCCCACACTACCACCCAATATGAGAAATCTCACAATAACATCTAATATCTGAAATCTCACAATGTCATTCAACAAGTGGATTACCACAATACCTTCCAATGTGTGAAATCCCAAAACAGCATCCAACATGTGAAATTCCATAATACCATTCAACATGTGAAATCTCACAGTAGTATTCAATATCTGAAATCTCACAAAATCATCCAATATGTGAAATTTCACAACATTCAACATGTGAAAATAAAATTTCTCAGTACTAACCAACATTTGATATCTCACAATACCATTTGACATGTGAATTCCCCGAATACCACCCTCAATCAGACCCCACTGCTCACTGTCTTTCCTGTAGTAGGACCCTTTGCATCTCCTCCAGCTGCTGCCTGAGCTCCCGGACCAGGTGTGGGTCCTCAGTTGCATCCTGCTGCTGGCTGCACAGACCGTGTCCCCTGGATGGCTGTAGCACTGAATCATGTCTTGGTTCCTCTGTGGCATCCTGTTGCTGTCTGCCCAGATCCTGCTTATGAGACTCCTCTGTGGACACATCTTGCCTCAGTTCACCTTCTACTTCCCATTGCTGTCTGCCTAGATGCAGTCTATAGGCTGTCCGCACTGACAAATCCCCACAAGGGCTCCTCTTGATGTTACTTCCTGACTTCTGAATCTGGAGGCAGAAAGGAAAATAAAATCAAACACTGTAGCTGAGTGAGACCGACACCAGTCCCTGTGTGCCATGGTTCTGTTCTTCATACTGTGATGTGTAATGAGCTGAGTCGAGATCATCAAACTAACTGCATCAGTAACCTGGATGAGATTTATATGGCTCACCTGAGTTATTCTGTCAAATAACTTAATAGAAATGCCAAAGTGACTCAGGGGGTAGCAGTCTCTCTCTGGGTCAGAAACTCACAAGTTCAAATCCCAAACCAGGAACTTAGGCTCCTCATAATACTTACAGTGCAGGAATTAAAGGGGGAGTGACATATGGTTGGAGGTGTCATCCTTTGTATGAACGATTGCACAGTAGCCCCTTGCTGTGGTCTTTTCCAGCAGAAGTTAAACAGACTACGAGCATGCAATACAAACCTGTGTTACTCACCTACAGTCACCGAAATGCTCCTTCATGATTGTGTCCCTGTACTGCTGGGCCCTCGCAGCGAGGCATGGGTCACTATGTGCTAGTGGTGGTCCAGTCCGATGCCCCTGTGGCACTGCATCATCATCCCCACCCTCCTTCTCCTCTCCGGAACTGTCACCCTCAACAGCCTGGATAACTATTGCACAGTCCATAGCCATGCTGTATAGAATACAACAGGCCAGGCATATGACACAGGCCTTCTCAGGGCTGTACTGTAGGGCTCCACCCGACCTATCCAGGCACCGGAAGAGCATCTTCAGCATGCCAAAGACACGCCCGATGATGGCGCACTTGTGTGCTTTGTTGTATCAGACTAAAAGAAACCCCTACTGACTTGCCCACTATTCCTCTTTTGTTCTTAAAAGCAGATTCTCATACTGTACGACAGGTCAGGGCTATAGTTTTATTTATTTCTAAAAGATTTCTAACAGAAGACTATTAAGCTGCAAGCAGGGCCCCTACTTTTCTGTGGCACAGTGGGACCAAGTTCTGCGGCAAGACTACCATTTGCCGCAGAACTTCTGCGGCAGTGGTTTGTAATTTCTGAGGAAGTTCTGTGGCACTAACAAACTACCACATCACAGTAACAGCTTGTCATCCTGACTTCACTTTCATGGCAGTGGTTATGGCAGTCAGGATGGTGGAAAGCACAGTAACACTAGTTCAAAAAATAACAGACTTATAAAAATAATTTTATGCCTAAAAAGCAAAACAAATGTGTCTCCTTTAAGGTTCTAGCCTGTTAAATAAATGACATATGCAGAGGGGATTTTATGTGATAAATAAGGTATTTCTATATGCATGCTATCTATCCCACTAATGAGGTTTCCACTGTCTATCACTTATATATTTGTATCTGCTTTCTACACCACTCATGAGATTCCCACTGTGTATCACTTATATATTTATATGCAATCTGTAACATATATACAAGTGTGTGTGTGTGTGTGTGTGTATATACAGTATATATATATATTTTTTATTTCCATGAACTTGCATCCTCATTCATACAGGTCCCATTAAAAATGGAATAGAGGAGTTATTGCAAAACTCATTTTTGATGCCAACCTGCTTTCCCTGACACACTGCATAACACCATCAGGCCATGACATGCATGTGAGATAGAGCTCTCCAGACCAGCACAATCTGTCCACCATGTGACAGAACACTGCACCATACCTTCCCAGGCTCCAAGCAATGATGTGTTCCACCAATCCTTGTGCTGCCCAGCCAGCTCCCAGAGCTAATCTCTGAACCTGAGTTGCCGGCACAGAAACACAGCATGCTACCCTCTGGCCCAACAGCTTTCCCTGCACACAACATTTCTCCGTAACTTTTAGGTGATTCTATCAACCAATGACAAAATGTAATCAACAACCCTGGCAAAAATGCATACAGTGCAATTATTTATTTAACAGGTCTATTCTTTCAACAGGTCTATACATTATTATATTCCACTTTTCTGGGCATAATTACTTTATTTTTCTTAAAAATGACAGTTAAATTAATTTTACCAGTTATTCATTTCAGATGGCATCTCTATACCTTAAAGGCACAAATAGGTCTGTACAAAGTGAGGTATGGACTTAACAGGTCCATGCTATTGGCAAGGTTTTGATTAAGCTGGCCCTAGTGCAATAATGTAAGACTGAAAACTGTATTAGGCTGTAGTGCAGGTTGCCAAAATATCACCATGCCTGATGTACTGTGCCACC
The DNA here is from genome assembly GCA_016271365.2 of Neoceratodus forsteri. Taxonomy (NCBI): domain Eukaryota; kingdom Metazoa; phylum Chordata; order Ceratodontiformes; family Ceratodontidae; genus Neoceratodus; species Neoceratodus forsteri. The sequence goes on from JADMNL010000022.1 coordinate 76,122,517, forward strand.
GTCCCTGGCAGTGGGAGCTGTGGTAGATAAGTGACTGTTCATTTCTGTTGCAGATTGCAGCCATTTCATTAGCTAATGTATGATGTTATAGCAATGATAACATAACATTCTGAGCATATAGGGGTTTTAGGATATAAAAAGAGTGGAAGGGAACCAGATTCTATGGAAAAACAGAAATATTAATAAAAAAATCAACAAGAAGAGTGAATTCTTCGGCACCGCAGAAGTTCTTGTAGATTGAGTTCTGCACAAAATTTCGTGGCCGCAGAATTCTAGGGGCCTTGGCTGCATGGACCTCATTTTGAGATGTATCCTGAGTGAAGGGGACAATAGGCTGGTGCAGATAAGCAATATACAGAGATGGCAGGGGTGTCATTTGGGGGTGGCCAAGGGTTGAAGTCAAGACCCCTATGATTTCTTTGCTACTTCTATGAACCTCTAAAAGAAGGTTTCCTAAGAGATCCCTAAGAAGACAGGGGGCTAGTGCACTTGGGCAGATGTTTGATGTCTACACTGGTGAACATTTAAACTGAGTGGTGGGGAGACCAAGGCTAGGGGAATCACAATGGAGAGAGTGCATAAAGGGAGCCTGGCTAGGACGTTCCCCAGAAATGGACGCTAGGAGCAGTCGAAATAGAAGCAATAAGGTTGGGGTTCATAATAAGTTAAAAAAGTGCCTGAGATGGGGCTCACAAAGAAGGGAAGCAGCAGGAAACTCCAGATATTAAGGAGGGAAGGGAAGGATGATGGGATAGAAGCTAACAACAAGCATTTGTCAATGCTGAATGTTTGCTTGCTGGTATTAGCATTGGAAGTGCAGGAGTTATACAGATGCAAAATAGGAATGGCAGTGAAGTATTGAAGTGACACCAACCCCACCCCCACCCTGCAGAGAGGGACAGGCATTGGGGTGTGCCTTTGGATTGTCACCCATAACGCTCATGCCATTTCACCTCACCCTACCCTGTTGACACCGACAAGTGTTGAGGTGTGCTTTGGGATTTCACACAGAGACCGCGTCCATTGTGTGCCACATGTGCGAAAACATGTTTTGGGCAGCATGTGAAAGATAGCAGCTATACTGTTCATAAGGTGGTGTGCAAAAATGATAATGCTGAAAATCTTCGTAAGTGCCGAAGACCCCAAGGCACACTGCCACACTTGTTAATGTCTGCAGGCCAGGGTAGGGTGAAGTGAAATGGCGTGAGCGTTATGGCTGATGACCCAAAGGCACACCTCAATGTCTGTCAGTCTCTGCAGGGTGGGGGTGGGGTTGGCGTCATTTCAATACTTCACTGCCATTCCTATTATGCATCTCTCTAACTTCTGCACTAGCAGTGCCAATGCCAGCAAGCAAACATTCGGCATTGACAAATGCTTCTTTAACATGACACCCAGATATCTCATCTGAGTCAAAGGTTTTCATGGAACTCCCACCACCTAGATTGCAGCCCCACCTTCTGAGTCCATGAGAAGCCATTCACACTTATTGCACTGAATTCTGTGCCTGATATAGATCTATAGGTTTGAAAAATAGCACTGAGTGCATGGACTGCTTGCATGGGGGTGGGGCACTCCTGATAAAGGAGGAGGTCATCAGCGAATAGAGAAATGGCATGCTCCCTACTTTCCACTGTCAGGGCTTTTATTGCTGGCATGGCATCAAACAGCCATTGCCAGAGGCTCTGTTGTCATATTATAAAGGAGGGGTGGAGTGAGCAACCCTGGCAGATGCCACAGGACAAGGTGAGACTCTCTGAAATGTAGTTGTCAGAATCTGGGTTTTTGGTTTCTGGTACAGAGCTGATATCTAGGAACATATTTTGGGATCAAAACTGAATCTCTCCTGAGTAGCAAACATGAAGGGCCACTCAACCCGTCAAAGGCCTTCTCTGCATCTGGAGCCAGGAGACCAGATCGAGGGCTCCTTCTACTAGCCCAATGCCACATGATATTTTCTTCTGATGCTATTTCTTGCACAACTTCTCTTTACGAAACCAGGTGGATTTTCATGTATTTGATATGGTAGCGTCTGCCTCCATCCTGCTAGCTATAACTTTTACTATGATTTTTAGTCAACAGTTCGGAGAGAGATGGGGTGGTATGATTTGCAGAGAAAGAGTCCTTACCAGGTCTGGGGAGGACAGTAATAATAGTTTGATCTAACGATGGGGAGAGAACACGTGTCAAAAGCCTCAGTGATCATATCACAGAGAGGTTCACTGAGGAGATACTAGAATTTCTTATAAAAACTTTTCTGGGAGACTGTCTGGGCCTGGAGCTTTGCCCAGTGGCAGGGCAAACAGTCTGCCTAATCTCCGTAAGTGAGACCTCTGCACCCACGTGTTCAAACTGCGCAGGTAGTAGTGAGGGGAAGCACAGATGTCCTGGGAATGTAAAACAAAATTTCAGAGCACTCACAGACAGAAAAAAACACTAAAAGGCACTGGCTAAGTGCAAATGCTTTTATTCAACTGGTGTCTCAGGGACAAACAAGTTAAAAAATGGCAAGTCTCACTATGTAGTGCCTTTGCCTTTTATTTTATTTTTTTTCAGTTATGAGTACTCTGAATTTTTTTGTTTCATGCTCTAGTGTGTTCCTTCGATAGCACCCCATCCCTGTGGTGCAATATTTTTTCTGGGACTGCTATTCTAGGAATGTTTTGGAGTCCAGAGAGTCCTGAGTTAGTTTGGTTGAATAGAGGTTTTGGCATACTGTTTCAAGAATTCACTTCACTAATAGTCTCATGGTCAATTGCCACTTGCCCCCCCTCCCCCTTACAGGTGAACATTGTGGAATGGTCAGCAGCGGGGACATAGTGATTACAGGGAATTTCAATCTGCCTGGAGTAGATTGGAAGATCCCAACTACCACCTGTACCAGGACTCAGGTGCTGCTGGATGCATTCCAGAGAGGGTTACTGACACAATGGGTCCTGAAGGCCACCAGGAAGAGGGCCATATTGGACCTGGTTCTGTCTAATGGTGCACAGGTCTAGAGGATAAAAGTGGAGGCACCACCTGCAGGAAGCATCTACCACACTGTGTGGTTCTACCTGGACATGGGCAGGGAGAAGATTATAACAAAAACAAGGGTACTGGACTTCAGGATGGCAGACTACAGTAGGATGGAGAAGATTCCGAGAGGACACCTTGCTGGGATCAGAAAGGACATGGAGGTAGACCAGAAATAGGCTATAATTAAGGAGGGGGCTGTTGGCAGCAACTAAAATGCATGCTAAACTCAAGAGCAAAAAATCGAAAGCCAAAAAGCCCAGCTGGTATGATAGGGAGGTAACCTTGGCAGTTAAGGGTAAGATGTCAGCCTTCAGGAAGTACAAACGCACCCAGAAGGATGAGGACAGAGGAGTACTGTACCAAGACAAGTGAGGCAGGCAGGGTAGTCCAGTTGGCGAGGGCCAAGAGAGCTGCAGCTGGCAGAGGGGGTGAAAATTGGGAAGAAGGCATTTTTCCAGAATATCAGGGAGAAGTGGGATATGAAGGATGGGATACTCATGTTGAGAAGTGAGGAGGGTGGGCAAAGTGAAGTGAAGTGAAGAGAAAGCAGAAGCACTTGACAAATACTTCTTTTAAGACTTCACTAATGAGAAAGATGGTCCAGTACCTCAGGGGAGGAGGGGGTGCAAATGGGGGTGTCACAGACGGGAAGACTGAGGTTGACAGGGTGAGAAAAGGCTTAAGGGTCCTGAAGTCCTCAGGACCAAATGGGATAAATCCAAAGGTGTTGAAGGAGTTGGTAGATGTGCTGGTGGGTCCCCTGGTGGACCTGTTTAACACCTCACTGGAGTCAGGGAGAGTACTCCTGGACTGGCAGACAGCACATGTAGTGCTGCTACACAAAAGCTGGCAGCGGGGGTGACCCTGGTAACTACCATCCGGTCAGTCTGACCTTGATAGTGGGGAAACTCATGGAAACCATACTGTAGGAAAGACTGATCAGCTTTTTGAAAGGAAATGATCTCCAGGATTAAAGGCAGCACAGCTTTATGTCAGGGCTGTCCTGCCAGACTAACCTGAATGATTTGCTTGACTAGGTATCCAGGACAGTGGAGAGGGGCTAAGCAATGGACATTCTATGGGATAAAAGGTAAAACTGTTTGCAGATGACCCTAAGCTCTGTGGAAGAGTAGGCATTGGTGGGGGCAGGACCTAAAGGATAACCTGGTCAAGCCAGGGAAATTGTCAGGTATCTGGCAATTGGGGCTCAGTGCCAAAAAGTGTAAGGTAATGCACTTGGGGGCAAAGAAACCCAGAGGCCAAATACTGGCTGGGTAGTGTGCAGATTACCAGGTCAGTAGAGGAGAAGGCTTGGGACTGATCATCAAGCGTGACCTGAAGCTCTCAACACACTGCATGAAAGCAGCAGCCAAAGCAAATCGGATGCTGGGCTGCATAGCCAGGGATATAACCAGCAGGAAGACAGAGGTCATCTGCCTCTGTACCAATCGTTAGTTCAGTTACACCCGGAGTACAGTGTGCAGCAGTGGTGCCCTTGCCTAAAGAAAGACATCATCCTGCTGAAAACATTCCAGAGAAGGACAACCAAAATGATCCAGAGACAACAAGGCAGAACACATGAGGAGAGACTCGAAGATCTCAACATGTACTCCCTGGAGGACAAAAAAGAGAGGGGTGATATGATCACAACCTTCAAGTACCTTAAAGGTCTGAACAGAGTGACCTCTAAGGGTCTCTTCAACCTTATTAAGAACAAGACCACTAGAGAGCACTGCCTCAAGCTGGTAGGGGAGAATTCAGGAGGGAAACTACAAGGCACGTTTTCACTGAGAGGGTGGTGGCTAAGTGGAATGGGCTGCTGGAGAAAGAAGTCTCCCTGAGGACAGTGGACAGCTTCAAGTAAGGCTGGGACAAAGTAAAGGGGAAGGTTGCACGTGGGGGGAGTGGATAACGGGGGGGGGTGAATCCCTCAGTAGACACTGTGGGGTCTGCAAACTTGAGCAGACACAATAGACCTCAAGGCCTTTTTCTGCTTGCTCAGTTGTATGTTTGTATCTCTGATATTGCCCTGTTTGTTTCCCTCTCCTGGAGTTGCCATGCTAAAGTATTTCACATTTATCTCCCTCAGAATAGGATTTTTACTGGCTTAAGAGGATATCCCTTTTCAGTTGGGCAGCAGTGAGCATATTAAGCTATCCTTGGTGGTTGTTAGCCGTCAAGGAACCCCTGACTGAGCCTTGATTTGCCTGGTGAGCAGGCTCTAGCTGTTTGACATGGGATTCCAGTTGAGCAGTCTCCTTGGCCTCCACTTTCTTTTCATAGACCGCAAATTGAGATTCTCACCCCTCTCACAAAAGCCTTAAGGGCTTCCCATCTGTTGCTGTGAGATGTGTCCACCTCTTGCTATGTTCCAACCCCCCTTTTAGTTCTTTCTCCTAATGTACTTTATAATTCTCATCCATCAGGGTCTATGGTCAAACCACCACACAAGGGGGTACTTCCCAGCTTCCTCCATACCACAAAAGAGAGAGGAATATGGTCTGAACATACTATCAATCCATATGTTGTGTCAACAGCTCTTCCTAGCAAAGAGTTTGAGACCAGCCCCGTGTCTATTCTTGTATAGACTTTATGGGCATAGGAATACAAAGAATACACTTGGTCCATTGGGTAGGTCAGCCACCATACTTTCCCAAGCTGCCATTCCCTAGCCAAAGTGTAGAGGACCTCCGTGCTGCAGGCAGGTGGCCTCTTGAGGGCTGCTGAGCAATCTAGCACCAAGCTGCAGGGTCTGCTGAAGTCACCAAGTACTTTCAGTGCATTCCTGGGGGGCCAGGGCCACCAAAAACCTGTGGTAAAAGTTAGGGCAATTAAAATTAGGGACATACACTGACACTAGTGTGTATTACTCTGGCCCCCCTTTAGCATCCAAAATTAGATAGTGACCCTAGGGGTCCACTTGCCTTGCCAGTATCTGCAACTCCAGAAATGCTGGAAAGCAGATCTCCACACCATGGGCCTTAGAGGAGAATGGTTCCGATTCCAATACCCCTCCCCAGCAGGATCCCAGTTTAAGCAATTCATCTTTAGTTGTGTAAGTTTCCTGCATGAAAAGTATATTGCCCCAACTTTTTATAACTGTGCCCAAATCTTTTTGCATTTTATGACTATCTTAAGTCCATTTACATTCCACCAGAGAAGTTTCAGGTCCTGCCATTGTTCCAGGTAGTTTAAATATCGTCTCAGGCCCCTGGGGGTTCCCCTATTGTACTGTAAAGGGAAGTATTTACCATGTGGTCACTGCTACTCCTAATTTCAACAAGTAGTGTAAATGCAGTTTATTAAACTTCATAAACCACCTGTACCTAGTGCTGCTCAGATAGTATCCTCAAAACTAGGATACCAACGGATACCTCCCTAGTTGCTGCGGTAGGACAGCAGTGCTATCTGACCATGGATTGTACCCTCTAGGATCCAGTGCATGGGCCCTACAAATGTTGTGGATCCTGTGGCTCTTAACAACAAACATTGTGGATCCTGTAGACCCTAGCAACTGATCCAGCTCGGATCCTAACTGACCTAGGATCCATCGTTATCTGACCCCAGATCCTCACTATCTGACCTAGGATCCCTGAGTACTAACTAGGATCCATCACTATCTGAACTAGGATCCCTGGGTACTAACTAGGATCCATCACTATCTGACTTAGGATCCCTGGATCCTAACTAGGATACATCACTATCTGACTCTGGATCTTACATCTGTCTTTGGTAGGATTTCTGGTAGGATCCTAGGTAGGATACAAGCACTGTCTGACAGATAGTGGTAGGATCCACAAAAGCATTATTTGAGCAACACTACCGGTACCCCTTCTCCTCATTCCAGCTGCAAAGTGGGCTGTTTGGTAAAATAATCAGCATTTATATCATGCTTTTCATACAGATTGTATCCCAAAGTGCTTTACAAGCAATGCAAGACTGGTAGTGAAGTGACTGACCATGTAGTGGCAGCCATTTCACACATCAACACCCACACACAGCCTTAGACAATTGCATCAACCGGTTTTTATGGGAAGGGGAATGTTGACAAGGACACCGGGGAAATTCCCCTACTCTGTAGGCAGGTGGCGCTGTCCGTCTGTCTGCAGGGATGGACGATCTCAGTGTGATGGAGACTATGGAAGGAGAAGGTTCAGTTCCTGGAGCTCCGGAGCTCTTGGTAGGATCATATAATGTTGTTGTAGATGAAATGCTGAATGTTGCCCAAGATAAAGCTCCACAGTTAGAGAACCAAGACATTAGTTTGGAGATATCTGGAAATGACTTAACGACGGAAGAAATGTTACAAAAAGAATTGGAACTGAAAAAAATGCAACTATTGAACTTAATCTCTGTAGCAGAAAGAAATTTTGGTTTGTGTCAAGAACATTTAGAAGAGGAAAAAAAGAGGAGAAAGTGATCAATAGCTAGTCTTTATCTACTGGAAATAAAAGGTTGCCTATCAGTTCACCAAAAAGACTGCCTGGTACCGCTTTGGAAGGATGAGAAAATCCTGAAAAGCATCAAGGCTATAGTACCTGTATAGATCAGGCTGGAGAAGATTCATGGAATACAGGGGATATACTGGCAAGAGCGGGATGGATTCTGCAAGACAATATATGGATTCCTGATCCAAACATTCCTCGCCCCGGATCTATTTTAGTTTTGGGCCATAATTTGAATGCGACACCAAATGATAATATTTCTAATACAGAAAGTGCAAAGTCCCTGAAAACCTGTACTGCACATGCATTGGATGAGGGGGAGGCAGCCGACAGTGAAACTGCTCCAGACGCCATGAACCAGCCTCCTATCATCCTGAGAAATGGAAATACGGGGGTGAGTCTGTTTTCTGATGAGGAAAGGAGGATAGAATATGCCCGACGAGATTCCTCTGCACAAAAAGACAGTATAAATATGAGTAAAGAACAAAATAAGACATCAGGGGAAAAAAGTTATGCAGGTTTGTTTAAATGGCCTGCTACGGAAGCTAAACGTAGATTTCTAGTTCACTTGAGATATAAGGGTAAGGCTCCAGTAGTACCAGATAGAATATGGGTTGGTAAAAGCTTGATAATTGATAATTTGGGTTTTTTACCATCCGAGGTGTATGCTTTGATACATTCAGCCGGAAATTACAATTATGACCTTAGTTTTTGTTCCATGAAACTGTTGGATAAATTCTGGAAACTTTATTATGATGTGAAAGATCTGGAGATCTGGAAGGACTTTTTAGCGATTCCAATTACCAAACCTACGATTATGATAGTAACTGTTCTTTTTCATAACGAAGGAGTAAATGTGGCTAATATCATGCACTGCTTGGAACAAAGATGTCATATAATGGAACATCCTAAACCTATTATAGATGAAAATGGGTTTTGGACAGGGGGTTGGACTTATTGGGTACAATTATCCCATAATGATATAGGCATACAGCATCTGCCAAGTTTGTTTTTTTTAAGAAGGGACAGAGGTATTATTTTCTATATGGGACAACCGAAAAGCTGCTACAAATGTGGTTCACTGGATCACTTAAATAATGATTGTGATGTGGTGAAATGTTTTATTTGTGGGATTCTTGGGCATGCAGCAGTAGATTGTGAAGCCTCCCCAGTGTGTAATTTATGTGGGGATGCAGAACACTTATGAGAACTGTCCATGAGCAACACATTATCATGATGAAGCTTCCTATCAAGAATTTTTTTTTACAACAAGCTAAACTCCCTTATGTAGAACCAACTGAGACAGGACACCCTTTAGGAATGAATGAGAGATGTGGGGAAGGGGGGCAAAGGGAGGAATGAGTACAATACCCTTATCCACACGGGTTTCTGGGCCCTCTAAAGTTATACATCAGGAAATTGCTAAAACAGTTGTAGGGAAGCCACAAGGAGAAGGTTCAGAGGATAAAGAAACTCCTTTTGTCACCCCTCAAGTTTCGCCGATTAGGTCACAGACTGTGCTTTCTAGAGTTTCACTGTGTAGCATGCATGTGGAAGATTCCGATATATAAACTCCATTAGCAGCTTTGGTACTTGAGAGATCTGTTCAGGAAGAAAGGCCTCTTACAAAGGCAAATAAAAAGAGGGGTGGCAAGGGACTTCTCCCTGACCCCCTCTATCCCCAGTACTTATTTCAAATAGCTTTACTCCTCTTATATCCTGGAGTGAACAGATGGAACATGAATATTCCATTGATAAGGAGGGGACTGGAAATATTTAAACACCCTTGGTAGGAGTAATGGAGGAGGCCTCACCATTTAAGGAGTGTGATGTGTCTACACCCTCTAAACGGATTACAAGATCGAGTGGGAAAGCCATAAAACCTCCCCATAGATTAATGGTACTTCCAATAGCATGTCTTAATGTAAACAGTATTAAATGTAGGAAGCAACATCTTACGACATTTGAGATTTTACATTCCTTACAGTATGATGTCGTATTTCTTCAAGATATGAGATTGCATACGGAAGGAGAGCTTAAACAGGCACAACAGGATTGGGGTTGGGGAGTTTCTTACTGGTCTTTGGGTATGGACTCATGAAGTGGGGTGGGTTTTTGTTTTTCGGCTGTGGATATTAAAGTTCAGAAGGTGGTAGATATTGAACCTGGAAGGGCTTTTATGTTAGATATAGAGTTACATGGAATTAATTTTCATTTGATTAATATTTATAATCCACAAATGAAGGCATTACGAATAGATTTATTGAAGGAAATACAGTCTTATCTTTTTATGAATCTTCAGTTGATTTTTGGAGGGGATTTTAATATAAACTTTTTGGAGAAATACGGTGGCAGGAAACAGTATTGCAATAAAAGTTTCTTGAAACAGGTGTTATTACATGCAGATTTAAAGGATGCTTTTTTGAATTCACCTCAAGCTCTAAAACCTACATTTTACAAAGGTATTCTTTCATCTTGTATAGATTTTATTTTTGTCCAAAAGTCCTTCCAGGTAGATTATGCACAAATAGTTCCAATAGAAACTTCCGACCATTGTCTCTTAGGTATACGGTTTGATTCCCCCCCTAAAATGTATGGCAGGAGCCGGGATTTGGAGATTGAACGCTTCTTTATTAGTGGATGAGAATATATTACAGACATTAAAAATTATAATACAGGATAAATTGACCACATTAGAACTGTATGAGAATATTGGTATATGGTGGGAAGATTTTAAGGAGTGTTTGGTTAGCCTTTTGAAAATAATAAGTATTGATAGAATAAAAACACAAAGAGAAAAATATATGGAATTACGGAGGGAGCTGGGGGGATTATTATCGAGACAAGTAAACAGAAGGTATTAATATGGAAGACAGAATTACTAAAGTGAGACAGGATATGAAAGATTATCAGTATTCCAAAATTCTGTCATTACATAAGGAACAAATGTTTGGTACACAAGGGAAATCAAAACAGGTTAACCCATTTATGGCGTGTAAAAAGAGAAGGAGGAAACATGGGTGTACATCTCTTTATAATTCTTCAGGGGTGCAGTATGAGGATAATGTAGGGATTATGACAATTGTGGAAGAATATCCTGAAAGCACCTTTGGGTTAGTACAGGACTCAGATGACCAGGTGTTTGATATTTTGCAGATGGCAGATCTTTCGCAGTTGTCTAGTTTACAAAGTGCACTACTTGTGAAGCCCTTTGCTCCACAGGAATTAAATAGGGTTATTAATTCATTACATACAAATGTTTCAGTGGGGTCAGATGGATTATCTAAAGAGCTTTATAAAACTCTGTGGACAATGATACCCAATATTTTGCTTCGTTTTTATAACCATGTTTTGGTAGAGTACATTTTGCCCACACAAACGTACGAAGGTTTGTTGTTTTTTTTGTTTAAATCTGGAGATTGTATGGATATAAATAACTGGAGACATTTAACTTAATGTTGATTTTAAAATGTTTGCAAAATTAATAGGGAATAGATTATCAGAGATTAAGCCCTCATTGATTAGTCCAATGTAATTTTGTGCAGTTCCTGGGCAGGGTATTGTAGATGCCTTATTGACATTAAAAGAAATTATGGGACAATTTATGGGAAACACAGAACCTGTAGAGGGAAATGGTTACCTAGTGAGTCTAGAGCAAGTGAAAGCTTTTGATGCAGTCTCACATTCCTTTTTATGGGCATGTTTAAAGGCCTTTGGGCTGCTGGAAATGTTTATTGGATGGATTAAATTGTGTTATGCATTAGCATATGTAGTGCCTTATGAAAATGGGTGGAGGGGAGGTACACATTTGATATATAGAGAGTTAAGACAGGGATATCCCCTAAATCCCCTTTTACATGTATTTGTTTTGGACCCATTAATAAGAATCTTGAATAGGTCACCACTAATTAAAGGGATAAATCAAAATAGTGGGGTTTGTTGTAAAATTATAGCATATGCAGACGATGTATGTTTGATTTTGGAAGATGAATTATCATTTCATTTAGCTTGTGAAATGATACAGAAAATAGGATGTAGTACTGGAGCAGTTCTGAATTTGTACAAAAACAAGATTTTAAGTTTGAATAGGTTTTCTAGTGACAGAAGGTTTATGGGTACTTTTCATGTGGCACAAGAGCCATGTAAGATTTTAGGAATATATTTAGGGGGAAAAGATATGGCCTCCTTTAATTGGGAACATGCATTAGAAATTGTAATAAAGAAAGTGGCAGTTTGTTCTCCATGGAAAGTTACAAAACAAAAGAGGGTTACAGGGTATACTATATTACGAATTTTATAATACCATTTTTTTTTTATATTTAAGTGTTATTTTTCCATTACAAAAGCAATTGGAAACTGATTTGAGAGTGTTTTTCAGTTGCTTTTGGGGTAGCAGGTTAAATTCTGTTAAAAGGAATATAGTATTTTGAGTTAAAAAAGGGAGGGGTAGATATGATTAATCCAGTGTTATTTTTCTTTACGATTTTTTTTCCATCATAATGTGGTTCCATTGATTAAAAATGAGGGGAAATCATGGATGTCATGGGGATTCCCGAAATTGGACGGGGTTTTACAAGAATGGAAAGCAGCTAGTTTTTACATAAAAATAAAAGATGCCCTAGATTGTTAAAATTCTGCGAAGAGGTATTTGATAAAGTTAAATTATGGAACATAAGTTATGTGAGGGTTTTAAGTCAATCATGGAAGAATTTGTATGAAGAGGTAATGTGTAATAATTTCACAGAATATCCATTTTTGGCTTTTTCAGCTCCTCATCAGAATAAAATTTCTTTTTATATTACAAATCCCAGAATTCAAGCTCATATGTGGGATACTGCCTGGTTGGGAATTCACAATAAGATAAATGTTAAAAATAACCAAAAATATAAAAGGTTGCAAGAATGTTATTGCCCGAGAAAGGATTGTACAGCTAAGTTGGAAACAATTAATCATTTATATTTTCAATGTCCCTATGCTGTCAGATTTTGGGATGCATTGAAAGATAGATGGAAGTGCTGGTTAATGATCCCCCCTTTACCAGAAGCATTGTATTATGATGTTGTTTCACTACAAGTGTCAGAGGATTGTGTAAACATGTTACGAATAATTCATATACATTTATTATATTGGTTATGGCTAAGTAGATGCCAGTTGGTGCTACAACAAAAAGACATTTCAGAATTGGTGTTAGTTCATATTATGATAACTAATCTGCAATCCTTAAAATCGGGAGAACGAAAACAGTATGCAGTTTCTAAATGGAAGGTATTATAGGACAAGTTTGAATTTATTTGAGGGAGATTTAGCATAAATTGTTTTTATTATGTTGGAAGTTATTGTATGGATCACTATCTATGATTTTGTTTCCCCCTTCTTTTTTGGTTTCTGCATGTTGTACTACTAACTTGTATATATGTCGTGTATGATTCATTTTGATTTATATAAGAAAAAATATTTTTTCCTACTTCTATAGTGGGGAGGGGCAGGGATGGGTTATAATGGTTTTTTTTTTATTTATTAGAGTTAATTGTATGAATTAGTATGCATTTGTGTTTTTTTCTTTGTATGATTTGTGTGATGTAATGCTGATCTACATATAATTTCTTCTGATTATATTCTGATTTCAATAAAACATTCCCCTACTCATTAGTAGGGGGAGCTGCTGCACTTCTTTGCAGAATGTCAGTCTGTGGCCAAGTTTTGGAGGAGAAGGATGCTTCTGCTGTTCTGCAGGCTGAAGAGAAAACTATGGTAGCAGGAGATGAGCATTTGGTCCGGAACAATTTACATGGCGAAACCCATGCAGCGGTAGAAGTGGATGACAGTTTTCCATAAATTTTTCACCCGATACTGTGGAGCAGAGTATGGTGCATACTGCTACAATGCAAATGAAGGAACCGGGCTCAACAGGTGTTTCTGAGCTGTCGGAGGGCTGCATGGTTGGCGATATGAGTCACAGTGGTAACATGGCTCAAGAAGGAAAGCAGAAGCAGCGCGAGGCTGATTCTGACAGCCGCTGGTCTAAGGAACATGTCCTTCTGAATGCAGGCTGGATGTGCATAAATGGCAAGTGGGTTCCAGATTCAAACTGGGAGACATTTTTTCCATCACAGGTGGACACCCTAGGGGAGCCTGCAAAGGGACTCGGTACAGGTCAGACTAATACTCATCCTGATTTTTCTGATGTGGAGGGTGAGGAGGCTAGACAAGGTTGCGAGAAAACTGACATACTGTCCCTGAATCTTCACTGATGGTTTCACTCCCTCCTCCCCCCGGAGGGATACTAGATGACATGGGCTACGTTTCTCAGACCTTTTCAAAAATAATAAATTGGAACAGGCTCCTCCAGGAAATGCTGCCCGCCTCCGATATCAGAGTGGGTTAAAAGAGCACACAAGACAGAACTTTTGTTATCAGGAAACTCCTGAAGGAGTCTATGCACTTTCTTGCCACTGACATTTATGCTTTAATTACTGTCAGGGATAAAGACACTTTTGATATAAGTTTCAAGACATTTTCCAGTTTGGACAAATTCTGGCAACAGTATGAATCTTGTAAATCTATGCCATTATGGGTTCCTTTTTTTGCAATTCCCCTTACAAAACCTGTATTTAAAACGTCAAACATTATGTTTTGGAATGAAAGGGTAAATATGGGGGAGATACAATACAATTTTGGCTTGAGCAGAAATATAGTGTGTTGGGACCTCCAGAAGCCATTATAGACGAAGAAGGCATCTGGACAGGCAGATGGAGATTTAAAGTAAAGCTACATATAATAGAAAATGAAGTGTTACATATTCCAAACAGTTTTTTCTGGGGAAGGACAGAGGGGTTTGTTTTTACCCCGGGCTGCCAAAAGCCTGCTATAAATGCGGCAGTAGAAGACACCTTAGCAGTGTCTGTGATAAGGTACAATGTGCTTTGTGTGAGGAATTTGACCATGACAGTGGGGGTTGCAGAAACATTTTTCATTGTAATCTGTGTGATGAACAAGGAGACACCTCTCATCAATGTCCCTGGGCTGGCCAGAATAGACAAGGTGGTCTGAATAAAGAAGATCTGATTAACAGAGCCCAAGACAAACTCAAGCCATGTCATACAACCCGGGACACACCCCAAACAGGGCCTGATGTTAGGCCAGAGCATTCCTCATCAGCTGCACAGTCTACTGCTGATTGTCCACAAGAGGGTGCACCAGCTGGCCCATCCACCAAAATTCCTGAGATTTCTGTAGTAGCTGAGTCAATGTCCCCTTCCTGACGGATTTTCAAACTCCACACCCTAAGAGGGCTACCAGAGCTTCCAGTAAAATGCATAATCCTCCAGTGGTACTTCTCTCACAAAACCCTTTTCAAGTTTTGCAGGAGCAGGAAGGGGAGTCAGAGTCTGATGTCTCTAAATCTCATATGCTTTCTGAAATGGAGATAGAGGAGGAGGGGGGAATAGAGGTCAAAAGTAAAAAGAAAAACACTGGGGAAAAAGGAAGAAAGATAAATAATAAAAACTGATGGGATCTTTAAACCTAGTCTCTCTAAACACTTGTAGCATGAAACATTACAAGAAGAGACTGGCATGTCTGAATTATTGTAAGGGTTTAGGTGCAGGCAGTTTGTTTTTGCAAGAGACTAGGTTTAATAATTTACAAGACATAGCCCTGGTAAAAAATACTGCGTCGGGGGTCCTTCATTTTGGTCTTATGGGGAGGATGTGGCGGATAGTTTGAGTATACTTTTTAATCACACATGGGTTCAGGTGTTATAATTAGTGGATTT
Organism: Neoceratodus forsteri; assembly: GCA_016271365.2. Taxonomy (NCBI): domain Eukaryota; kingdom Metazoa; phylum Chordata; order Ceratodontiformes; family Ceratodontidae; genus Neoceratodus; species Neoceratodus forsteri. Next base: position 76,137,754 of record JADMNL010000022.1, read on the forward strand.
AATGCCTGGTAGGGCATTGCTTATTGATTGTATATATAAAAGTTTTTCCTTACGTCTTATTAATACTTGTGCACCCCAGGTTAAAACTGCTTGAATATATTTATTTAATTTGGTCAAACCCTTTCTATTTACCAAACTGCATGTAATTTGGGGAGGAGATTTTAATTGCAGTTTAGATTTCAAAATTAGAGATCATATACAGAGGAAAACTTACTGTGATACATATGCCTTGTAGAACATAGTAAATACCTCTGTTTTAAAGGGCGCTTACAGGCAGCTTCATAAAGATGAAGGAGCTACCTACAGGAGAAGAGCCTTTTCTTCTCAGATTCTTTTTTTCTCTCTAAATATTTAGTACCGAATAAGTTTTCTCTAAAGCTTAGTGAAGTCTTGGACCATTTGGCTTTGATGTGTACAATAAGCTTTTCTGCAGTTCTACCTAGGTTTCCTTCAGTCACCAGTAGGTGGGAATTAAATTCCTCCTTGTTGGAGCAAGAAAACATACAAAATAAATTATCATATGTTTTGACTTTAAGAAAGTCTGTTGCAGAACTGTACAATGATTGGGGCTCCTGGTGGAAAGATACAAAAAGCGAAATAAAAATGTTTTTGTTAAGTTAGGAAAAACCAAAAAAATGGATGATTATTTTAAATATCTAGGTTTTAAGGATCAATATTACCATTTGATTTCATTACCAAATGTTTCAGATGTTAGGATAAGAAGTCAAGTAGACATAATAAAAACAAAAATGAGGCAATACCAGTATGACAGGGCAGCCTCTTTGCAGGCAGAAATGCAATTTGGGTTGCAGAAAACCCCTTCTGCAGATCCTTTTTATGTTTGCTTGCACGCATGTGCAAGAAACATAGTGCCATCATTCGAGTTTTTGGAGGTGTGGCAGCCCTCTTCCAATTCAGGCAGTGTGCTTTCAGGCACGGCCGCAGTTCTCCAATGCCTGCTCGAGCTGTCTATGACAGCTCCAAAATGCAATGGAGTACAGTTGAAAGGGGGAGCTACGCTTCAGTGAGCAGCGATAAGATATCGCCTGCCCCCCTACACACACACACACACACACACACACACACACAGGCATACTGCATGCTGCCCCCCACGCACACACTGATAGCCGACGGTGGTGCCCAATCCCCGTCAGCTGTGCTGCACCCCAAATCCTTCCAATGCCACGCTGGGTTCCCACCCCAGTGTGGCAACTCATCGTATAGCGGACGGGGTGCCCAACTCCCGTTGGCTCACTGTTCTCCTCCCCCAGAGTAGAGTGCCACGCTGGAAACCACCCCAGCGTGGCTACAGATGCTATGCGACAGAGTGCCTAATCCCGATTGGCTCACGCCCAACCAGTCGTCCTTGTGCCACGCTGGGAGCCCACCCCAGCATGGCAAACGTCTTGCGTCGTCATTACAAAAAACCTGCAAATAAAAACTGTCCCTCGGCGCTTCTCCCTGCCCCTCCCCCAACCCGCACCCACCCACTGCTACCCTGCCTCCCCCACACTTCTATACTTACTCCGGACCTCAGCGACGATCTCGTGGACCAGGAACACGCCTGCACTTTCAAAGCCGACCGCAAACTGAGGAAATGCCGGTAAGCTGTATAATGGGATAGATAGGGTTTTTTCAACTTTGCTGCATATCTCAGACATTTTTTGGAATTTTTGCACCAAATTTTCAACATGGAGTTTTTGGGACCCCTTCTCATGAATGCTGTCACTGTCATGGCGTTATTCGGGCCCGAAGGGTGATTTCGCAGTCACTGCGTGAAATCACCTTTCCGAACCGATTAATGAAACAACACTGCCAGCAAGGTGGGCTATAAAGAAGCCTATTTTGAAAATTTGGTGGAAAAACAAAAAAATTACTGTTTTACGAGCTTGCGTTGCACAGTTCCTACGCACGCTTGTAAGTTCACAAATTTTCAATATTTTCACTCCAGATTTTCAACATTGCCATTTTACCACACCTTCTTATGAGTAGTGCAGCTGTCATTTTTCACATGCTGCCCAAAACGTGTTTCACCCCATGTAGCGCACAATGGCGCAGTCGGTGTGCGAAATCAATGTATGGGACACATTAAGAAAATCACAGTGACATTGTTCATGAGAGAGGTCTTGTAATAGCTATGTTGAAAATTTGGTGAAAAATCCCTAAAAATTACTGTTTTACGACTCGCTTGTGCAGTTCTCTCATGCACGTCGTAAGTTTGCGAATTTTCAATATTTTTAATCCAGATTTTCAACATTGCCATTTTATTACACTTCCTTATGAGCAGTACAGCTGTCATTTGTCATATGTTGCCCAAAACATGTTTCCGCCCATGTAGCGCACAATGCAGCACACTGCACTGACAATATAAGCATACACATTGTATAATATATATATTTCTATATAACAACCCAATCACACACACACACACACACACACACACACACACACACAAACAACAACAAAAAAAAGTAGATAAACATGTGGGGAGTAGTGCAATGTAATGGCTGTGGGGCAGCAGTCTTCCGGGAGTCTTTCTGGAGGCTGAGATGCTGCCCTATTTGCAGACAACTCTCTACCCTGAGGGAGGAAGTTGCCCATCTTCAGGCCACACTGGACAGTAGTAAGAGAACCTTCCCCCAGGCTACACTGGACAGTAGGAAGGGAACATCCCCCATCCAGGGAGCACCAGAGCCACCACCACTACCTCAGAGGTTGCGAAGAAAGCACAGCAGTTGGACCACAGTGGGCTCAGGGAGGGTGAGGATGGTGGAACAGAGGCACACCCAGTCAGTTGTTCCTCCACAATCCATACACCATTCTGGGGGAGCATAGCTCCCTATGGATGCACCCGAGAGGAGACTAAGGCGGCTGAGGACAACTGTCACAAGGGAGGCCCACAGGAAGGAGGCAGAGGACACCACAGGGAAAGGAAGCAGCTCCTGGTGGGGACTCCAATTATTAGGGATAGAACTGGGGGAGCAGGGAAAACTGAGAAGGTGCCTGCCTGGTACCATGGCTTGGAGGGACAGGAAGCGCATCCTCAGGATCACGAGAACAGCTGCATGGGAGTCTGAGCTGGACATCATTGTCCACCTAGGGATAAGTGACTTGGCTCATCATGAGATTAGAACAGTGCAGGAGGACTTTATAAAGTTAGGGAGGGGCCTAAGACAAGTAGCACACACAGTATCCTTCTCAGAGGTGCTGCCTGTCAATGGCATGGGGGAGGTGAGGGTACTTTGCACCATGCAGTTTAATGAATGGTTGAAAAAATGGTGTGGAGCACAGGGGTTTGGCTTCATTGGGGACTGGGGTTCCACCTGGAGGGACACCAGCCTATACTGGCAGGATGGTCTGCATCTGTCCAGGAAGGAAACAAGTCTTTTGAGCAATCGGTTTAAATGCTTCATTGGCAAGCTTTTAAACTAGTCAAAGGGGGAGGCACTGATAAGCAACAGGAAAATCCCAGTCTCTCCCTACAAAACAGGGTACTAAATGAGAAAAAGACTGAGGTAGAAAGGTCAGTGGGGGATGCTGCAACAGAAGGTTAAGCCATCAAAAAATGGAGAGCAATGAGTACCAATGCCCGTAGTCTGGGTAACAAGCTTCCTGAATTAATGGCCTTGATGGAGGAGGAACATCTGGATATCGTGGAGTCACAGAAACATGGTACATTAAAACCATGACTGGGATGTAAACATACCAGGATACATTATCTACAGGAGGGACAGGAGGGTAAAAGAGGAGGAGGAGTAGCTCTTTACATAAGGGAAGGAATCAAAGCAACAGAACAAAAAGGTAAACAGGAGGAGAAGAAGCACTGTGATAAATTTGGAGATAGGCAATGGCACCACAATCCGCACAGGGGTTGTATACAGACCCCCTTCTCAGGGGAAGGAAATGGACAAGGAAATTATAGAAAGTATACTTAGAATGGCAGAAAAAGGGGAGATATTGCTGATGGGTGATCTGAATATGCCAGATGTTAACTGGAGTGCAGTTGCAGCAGCCACTTGAAGAGTGGGGTTATTCTAGATGCCCTACAGGGGCATGTCTTAGACAACTAGTATTGGAGCCCACTCGAGAGGGAGCAATCTAGACCTGGTTCTCTCAAATGGAGATGGAGAGAGGATCAAGATGTAGAGTGGTAGCCATCTGGGAACTAGCACCATCGAACAGTATGGTTCACAATAAACACAGCAACAGAGTCAAGCCATACAAAGGCAAAAGTATTGGACTTTAGGAGGGCTGACTTGCAAAACGAGTGAGTGCTAAATGAGTGAGTGCTCAAGGAATGCACTAGCAAATGGGCAGGAAGGAGGGTGGAAGAACAATGGGGAATAATAACAACTGCCATCACAGAGGTAACAAGCCTTTGTGTGAAGCAAATAAACAAAACAAAATGATGTAAGAAACCACTATGGTTCTCAAAGGAAGTAGCAGTGAAGATTCAAGAGAAAAAGAAAGCATTCAGGAAGTACAAGGAATCACAGAAGGAGCAGGACAGAGAACTGTATCAGTTAAAGCAAAACGAAGCTGGGAAGGCAGTCAGAACAGCAAAGGCCCAAACCGAGGAAAAGATAGCCAACTCAGTTAAGAAGGGGGATAAAACCTTTTATAGGTACATCAGGGAGCGAAGGAAGACCAAGGGAGGGATAGTGAGGCTTAATAAAGAGGGAGGAGGGTGGGCAGAGGGAGACTGTGAAGGCAGAGATACTAAACAAATATTTTTGCTCAGTTATTTACAAATGAAGAGGGGGAGGTACCTAAAACAAACAGTAGAAACACTCTGGATACAGAAGTTGATACCAGCCCATTTACAGAAGAAAGGGTTCTGAAAGAACTCTTAAAACTGAAGGTGGACAAAGCAATGGGGCCTGATGGGATTCATCCCAGAATTCTAAAAGAACCAAGGGTAGAACTAGTGACACCACTGACTACCCTCTTTAACAAATCATGGGAGGATGGGGTGGTACCCGAGGACTGGAGGAGGGCAGATGTGATTCCCTTCACAAAAGTGGGAGCAAGGCAGAAGCAGGAAACTACAGACCTGTTAGTTTAACCTCAGTGATAGGGAAATGATGGAACACTTCTGAAGGAAAGAATTGTTGAGTATCTAGAGGCCAGAGGGGCACAGGACCCAAGGCAGCATGGATTCACAGTGGGAAGGTCATGCCAGACGAATCTGATAGATTTCTTTGACTGGGTGACCAAAGTAGTAGATCAGGGAGGGGCTGTGGACATGGCCTACCTAGACTTTAGCAAGGCATTTGACACAGTCCCACACAAAAGATTAATATACAAGTTAGCCAGCCTGGGAGTGGGTCCCAAGATGACAGCCTGGGTAAAGAATTGGCTGGAGAACAGTACACAGAGAGTAATAGTAAAGGGAGTCCACTCTGAAGAAAGGGGGGCTACTAGTGGGGTACCGCAGGGTTCAGTATTAGGACCGGTCCTCTTCAATGTCTTTATAAGCAACATTGCAGAGGGACTGGAAGGAAAAGTATGTCTCTTTGCAGATGACACAAAGATCTGCAACAGAGTTGATGCACAAGGTGGGGTGGAACAGATGAGAAGGGACTTGGCAAGGTTAGAGGAATGGTCAAATGTATGGCAGCTTAGATTCGATGCTAAGAAGTGCAAGATAATGCACCTGGGAAACAAAAACCCCGGGAAAGAGTACACAATGGGGGGTGAGATGCTAACAACAACAAAAATGGAAAGGGACCTGGGGGTAGTCATATCAGATGACCTAAAGGTGGGCAAGCAATGTGAGAGGGCAGCAAGGAGGGTGGAGGGGATACTGGGATGCATAGGGAGAGGCATCACCAGTAGAAAACAGGAAGTTATTATCCCTCTGTACAGACAGCTGGTCAGACCCCATCTGGAGTACTGCGTGCAGTTCTGGAGACCCAGTCTCCGCAAAGACAGTCAGGATGGAAGCTGTCCAGAGGAGGGCAACTAAAATGGTGCAGGGTCTGCACCGGAAGACATATGAAGAGAGACTAAAAGAGCTTAATATGTATAGCCTCGAGGAAAGGAGGGAGAGGGGGGACATGATAGAAACTTTCAAGTACCTCAAGGAAATCAACAAAGTCCAAGAGGGTAGCATCTTTCAAAAAAGAGGTGTGCAAGAACAAGGGGCACAATTTGAAGATCGAGGGGCGGCTCAGAGGTAATTTAAGGAAGTATTTTCAGAGAGGGTTGTGGATGCATGGAACAGTGGTGGAATTCAAGGATGCATGGGACAGTCATAAGGCCATTCGGGGGGGGGGTAGGAAGAAGTAGGCTGCTGGTTAACTAGGATCTTCAGCTTATCCAGTAGGTAGGGAAATGGGCACACTGCGTGGGCCAAGCGGTCCTTATCTGCCGTCAGATTCTATGTTTCTATGTTTCTAATGGCACAGTCGGTGTGCAAAATCAATGCATGGGACACATTAAGAAAATCACAGTGATGCTGTTCATGAGCAGAGGTCTTAAAATGGCTATGTTGAAAATCTGGTGAAAAAATTCCTAAAAATGACTGTTTTACGAGCGTGTGTTGCGCAGTTCCTACACACGCTCGTAAGTTTGCGAATTTTCAATATTTTCACTCCAGATTTTCAACGTTGCCATTTTATTACACTTCCTTATGAACAGTACAGCTGCCATTTTTCACATGTCGCCCAAAATGTGTTTTCACACGTGTAGCGCACAATGGTGCAGTCGGTGTGCTAAAGCAATGTTTGGGACAGATTAAGAAAATCACAGTTACACTGTTCATGAGCAGAGGTCTTAAAATGGCTATGTTGAAAATTTGGTGACAAAAGTCCATTAAATGACTGTGTTATGAGTGAGCATTGCGCAGTTTCCACGCACCCACGTAAGTTCATGACTTTGTAATATTTTCAGTCCAGATTTTCACCAGTGGCATTTTTCCACACTTCCTTATGAACAGTACAGCTGTCATTTTTCACAACATGGCCGAAATGTGTTTTCACACTTTCAGTGCAGAGATGCGTGGTCGCTGTGGAAAATCATTATTTGGGACAGATAAAGAAAATCACAGTGACAATGTTCATGATCGGAGGTCCCAAAATGCCTGTGTTGACAATCTGCTGTTATTACATTACGGGTGTCGTTGCACAGTTTCTATGAACACTACGTGGCTTCACCGAGTTTTACGTTAAAACGCGCATCGCGAAGGTAATCTTGGGAGAATGGGACACTTTGAGTTGTGCCTCCCTGCAATCCCTGCTCCATTGAGCAGGCGGCAGTCCCGGCACAATCAGAGGGGTGTTGTGGCGACAGCTGCGGTCTTCTTCAAAGAAAACCACCGCTGTCATACACAGCACCGCCTGCACGCCGCCCCAAAATCTTTGCTGCCACGCTGGGAGCCCACCCCAGCATGGCCAACATCCCTGCGTCTGCAGACGGGGTGCCCAATCCGATCGGCTCCAGGCCCCAGCCATCCTTCAGCCACGCTGGGAGCCCACCCATGGCGTGGCAAACATCCGTCCGTCATGGGTCTTCCACGGGGTGCCCAATCCCCCGTCGGCTCCACGCCCCCAGCCATCCTTCTGCCATGCTGGGAGCCCACCCCAGCGTGGCAAACATCCCATGTCATCTTTTTTTTTTAAACCTGTAAATTGAAAACGGTCCCACGGCGCTTCTCCCAGGCCCCCCTCCCACAACCCGCACCCACCCACTGCGCTCCTCGCCTCCCCACACCCCCCTCACCCCATACTTACTTCCGGAGCTCAGCACGACGATCTTCAGTGGACCGGAACACGTCTGCACTCTTCAAAGCTGACCACTTGAATCAGAAATGCTTATAAGCTATAATGGGCTAGATAGGGGGTTTCAACTTGTTGCATATCTCAGGCATTTTTGGGAATTTTGCACCAAATTTTTCAATATGGGATTTTTGGGACTCTTCTCTTGATTGCTCGTCACTGTCATGGCGTTATTTCGCCCAAGGGTGATTTCGCACTCACTGCACAGACACTGCTAATCACCTTTGGGCCTGAATAATGCCATGACAGTGACATCTTCTTCAGAGAAGGGATCCCTAAAACCCTATGTTGAAAAATTTGTGGCAAAATTCCAAAAATGACTGTTTTATGAGCGTGCATTGCGCAGTTCCTACGCACGCGTAAGTTTGCGAATTTTCAATATTTTCACTCCAGATTTTCAACATTGCCATTTTATCACATCTCCTTATGAGCAGTATAGCTGTCATTTTTCACATCTAGCCCAAAATGTGTTTCCGCCCATGTAGTGCACAATGGCGCAGTCGGTGTGCAAAATCAATGTATGGGACACATTAAGAAAATCACAGTGACACTGTTCATTAGCAGAGGTCTTAAAATGGCTATGTTGAAAATTTGGTGAAAAATTCCTAAAAATGACTGTTTTACGAGCGTGCGTTGCACAGTTCCTACGCACGCTTGTAAGTTTGCGAATTTTCAATATTTTCACTCCAGATTTTCAACATTGCCATTTTACCACACCTCCTTATGAACAGTACAGCTGTCATTTTTCACATCCTGCCCAAAACGTGTTTCCACCCATGTAGCGCACAATGGCACAGTCAGTGTGCGAAATCAATGTATGGGACACATTATGAAAATCACAGTGACACCATTCATGAGCAGAGGTCTTAAAATAGCTATGTTGAAAATTTAGTGAAAAAATTCCTATAAATGACTGTTTTACAAGCGTGCGTTGCGCAGTTCCTATGCATGCTCGTAAGTTCGCAAATTTTCAATATTTGCACTCCAATGACTTCCAAATACCTAAACAGCACATAGAAGCAAGCAACATTCAGCATTGACAAATGCTTGTACTTCTTTGTCACTGATTTTTTTAAGCCATGTCCAAGTGCCAAATACCACTGCAAATACCTGCAAGCAAGCGTTCGGCATTGACAAATGCTTGTTTTAATATTTTACTGCAGATTTGCAACATTGCCATTTTACACCTCCCCATGAACAGTACAGCTGTCATTTTTTACATCCTGTTCGGAATGTTTTTGCACCTGTGGTGCTAAATGCCGTAGTCGCTGTGCATAAGCATCTTTCGGCTAACAAACTGATATTGCCACTGTTCAAGAGGTGGGGTCACAAAAAAAACATGTTGAAAATTTGGAGTGAAAATACCAACGAATACCTGAGGTATTAGGGTTTCCAACCATAATGCCCAACCCTGTAGAGAATGACAGGCAACAGGGATGTGACTTGGGATTCTTGCCTGTAATGCTCATACCATTCCACACCCTGCAGCCAGTGAGAGGCATCGAGGTATGCCTTGGACTCTTCAGCCCCAAAGTTCACCCCATTCTCCTATACCGCACCCATCTCACTGTATTTCCTGATGGAATGGGGTGCGCACAAGGGCCAAAGACCCCAAGACACACCATGACACTTGTCAGTGTCAGCAGGGTGGGGTGTGGTGAAATGGCATAGCCATTATGCCTGACGACCCAAAGGCACACCCCAATGCCTATCACTCTCTGCAGGGTGGTGGTGGGGTTGGCTTCAGTTCAATACTTCATTGCCATTCCTATTACGCAGCTCTGTAACTTCTACACTACCACTGCCAATGCCAGCAAGCAAACATTCGGCATTGACAAATGCTTATTTGGCCTGTAACCGGGCTGTAGAAAGTAAATTAATGGAAGGCTTGTGGAATGAAGAAGGTATTTTAAAAAACAGATGTAGAAATGCTGGAAATAGTAGAGCATTTTTTGCATAAGCAATATGGTGACCCTTTTAATTCAAATGTATTTTAGGATGACGTTATAAATGTTATATTTCCAGAGGTATCAAAAAATCAAGCTGCTCAGCTTGAGTGCCCCATTACAGGTGCAGAAATTAAAAAAGCGATAGCAAATTTAAAATTAGGGATCTCCCTGGGTGAGGATGGTCTCATAAATGAATTTTACAAACATTTTTCAGAGGACCTGAGTGACATTTTATGTGAACTACTGTATATTATGAATTTTTGCAAACAGGGAAAACCTTTAAACAGTTTTCTGCTGCCATTGTCTTCTTTCTGCATAAAAAAGGACCTAGACAGGATTTAGGGAACTGGAGACCGATTAATATTTTGAACACAGACTATAAGATTCTAGCCACTATTTTGTGTCATAGACTTCAGCCATTAGCGTCAGTTATTCACCATGCACAAACATGCTCTATTCCCAACAGGACGATTCAACATAACCTAGCTTTTTTAAGGGATGTGTGTGAGTTTGGTAAACAGAAAATACTCTCCGGGCACTTGATAGCATTGGACCAAACCAAAGCGTTTGACAAGATATCTCATGCTTTTCTTCACCTGGTTTAAAAAAATATGGGGTCCCCAAACTGTTTAGGTCTTGGATACAAACATTGTATCAGGGAGCTATAATGTACCCCACTGCTAATGGTTTAATAGGGAAAGGCATTTTGAGTTGAAGGGAGGTTAGGCAGGGATGCCCTTTCAGTCCACTGCTGTATATGTTTATTTTAGATCCAGTGGTATGAATGATTATACAAGACAGTGGTATTTGGGGGCTTTCCCCGCACTAGAAATCGTACCCCACAAGATTGCGGACTATGCAGGTGATATTTGTCTCACTGTTAAGAATCAGCAATCTGTTTTAAGCATTATTCAGGTTTTGGATTTATATGCCAGACTCTCAGGGGCGGAAGTTAACTACAGTAAAAAGTTCAGGGGTCTATATAGGGGAAGGGCCTTTTGTTCCAACTATAGGACAGACTGAGATATCAGATACTACTGTGGAATTATTAGGTTGCCATTTTGGAAATGGTGATTTAGCAGTTTTAAATTGGTTGAAAAAAACTTGAAACAGGAAAAAAAAAAGGTAAATCAGTAAAAGTCTTGGTCTGTCGAAAAAAGGGAGTAATGATTATAAAAAAAAATTTTCTTCCAATATTTCTTTACATCAGTGCAGTTTTCCCTGTTCCTTTAAATTTAGAAACCAGGGTTTTAAGTTGTTTTTTTCAGATGACATGGAGTAGTTGTTTGAACCCCATTAAAAGGGATTATACATATTTAAAATTAAAACAAGGGGGTTTGGGAATGATTCACCCTATAGTGTTTTATCACTCCTTTTTCCTACATTTTAATTTTGGGAAGGGGTAAAACATCCTTAGTCAGATTGGACAACAGTTTTGTTTAAACTTTTATTTCAGAAATGGGGTCCAGAATGTCCTAGGCTGAGTCCTGCACTACACGTCCCAGATTTTGCCATTCCAGCTCTTAAAAAAGTTAAACCACTTGAAAATAATGAAATTGCAGTTACAAGCCCTGGAAAGAAAACCTCTTTATGCAGCAGTAATGGAGCAAAATTTTTGCAGTACAAGTAGATTTTCCAAAATGTTTTCCCTCTAAATTGGGATATGTACTCAACTTTTGACTGACAAGAGGATTCCAGTGGCTATGTGGGATGTTCAGTGGTTGAGCTGCCATGGGAAACTTGGGAATAAAAGGAAATCTCAAACACAAACCAGTTTCAGAATGCCAATGTATTAGATCAAAATGTGTGTGGGGTGGGGTTGAAGAATTGATAGAACATTTTGTTCTTTCTTACTTATATACCGCTGTGTTTTGGATAGATTTGGCTGTGAGACAGAAGTGGAGACCAGTGTATCATATCACATATGAATGTCTTGTTTTACGAGATTATTCTGGTTTAGCTTCACGATGCCATCATAGTACTTTAAATGTAATTTTTGCCTGTATTAAGTACTATTCATGGCAAGCAAGATGCCATTTTTCTTTGCAACATGTAAATACTCCAACTTTGGTGCTAAAAGTTTTCGCTACACAAAAAGAAAAAGAACAAGCAATTTTGGACCCTAGCCTCTTTCAGTCCTTATAGAGAAATACAACATGGATTTAAAAGATTTTCAATATTTGGGAAAAGCTTCAATTTCATGTTGTAACTTTTTTTTGTTTATGAAAATGCTGTTTCTTTATAACATTTGTGGAGGGTATTTCAAGAAATGTCAGTATGTTTGTCATTTTTTATCTTAGTTTTTGTTTCAGGGGACATATGGAGTACACATGTTTGCATTATTTTAGTTTTTCTTCTCACATGTTTTGGTTTCTTTTCATGATGTATTCTGTTTTTCAATAAATAATTCCCCTACTGTTTGTGAAAAGCAGCAAAACACTCAGGAAAATGTGCACACTGGGTTGGTGGTGCTCACGACAAATTACAATTTACTAGAAGCAAAAAGTCAGGCACTGACCACCTCCGATAAAGCTGGACATCAACTGCACTATGAAGCTCTGTTGTCAATTTATTTAAAAGACAATCATATGAAAACAGCTAAGCACACCAAAAGGGGCCCGTCTGATGCGTTTCGAACTCTCGAATCCTTTATCAAAGGCCTTTGATAAAGGATTTGGAGTCTGAAACGTGTCAGGCAAGCACCTTCCGGGTGTTTTGCTGTTTTCATGTGATTGTCTTTTCGATAAATTAACAACAGAGCTTCATAGTGCAGTTGATGTCCAGCTCTATTTGAGGTGGTGAATGCCCGACTTTTTGCTTTTAGTATCTTTGCAAAAAGTGCCTTTACTGTCAACTGGACACCCACCAGGACAGCACAATACATGGACAGAAGGGACCTCAGTTTAACATCTCATCCAATGTATGGCACATCCCAAAAGTACAGCATCCCCAAATGCTGCCCTTGGGTGCCAGTGTTTAGGTATGAACCTAATATTGGTGTGGGACTGGAACCCACAACCTTCTGTCCCAGAGGTGGATGTGCTGCTAACTGAGCTACACTGGCACTGTTTCCCCCACCATATGAACTGTTAACTTCTCCATTGGCCCAACTGGTCCCCCCCCTTTACCCAGTTCCCTCCCCAAATGGTGTCCAACTAAGACCAGTATTAGAACATGACATTTGAACACTTCAGGATATACCCAGTAATTCCCAGTTCCCTCATTCCCCTCAGAGCTCCATAAAGCTCATTATATATAACACCCAATATGTTTGACGGAAAAAGGAAAGAGTCTAGCAAGACCCATCCACCAGACTGTCAAAATGGTATTTTAGAAAGTTAACCATAACATCTAAGCCATCTTTTATAATGAGTGAATCCACTATAAACAAGAAATCTCTTAGCAATGGATAAGTCAGCAGGGAGAAAACAGGGCGAACAGAATCAGCACCACTAGAGAAGAGTACTGCTGCTGCCCTATGTCTCTTACTCCCAATAGACTTCCTTTCAAGAGGTGGCTGGAGCATGGGTAACTTGCCCAGCAGGGCCCTCAGGCTGGCCCACCATGGCTTTAGGTAGCTATATGTGTCCCTCCCTATGGCTCCAGGAGAGGACCAGGATGGCCCACTATGGTAGCCGGTAGCTGTCTTGTTTCCATCCCCACCACTCCAGTGGGAGGGACCAGGATGACTTGGAATGGCAGTGGGCAGCTGTCTGTGTCCTTGCTGCTCCTGTGGGGGAACTGTGGCCCACAATGGCTGCGGGCACTGTCTGTGTACCCACTGCTTCTGAGAAGGGACTGATATGGGAAGATGGAAGATGGCATTGTTTTTATTGTACGTAGTGTGCACAAGGCAATCCTGTGGCTACATACATGCTGCACAATTGCCTTATACGTGCTTGTTAATGACATTGCTAGGTGCTGCGTCGTGAATCTGTGTATCAAGTGGGTAAAGCAGGGGTTCTGTTTCTGACCGCAGTGCTCTGTACTGTACAGTATCCACAAGAACTCTGGTTTTGTTAAAAATGGAACTTGAATTTAAAATCCAAATGTTTCACTTTGCAGAAAGTTAGACAACCCCTTTTGTGGTAATGGGCTATTTACTGAACATCCAAGCTTTAGAAATATTAGTGGGGAACACCCTCTTATTGTTTTAGAAATAAACAATACTAACTGGCCTAGCATAATGTCATGGTTTATAATATCCTTTAGAAAGCTATTATAATGTAATTAAATTAAGTGTTGTATTGGGAAATACATGTAGGGCCTGATTCCTAGTGGCAAGGGAGTGGCACAAAAGTGCAAACATGAAACCTTTGCACCAATTTCTTGCCGGTGACCCCGAGCTACGATCAAAGAGGACTACTCATACACCTTCTGCATATTCACAGTTCCCTTTGTAAATCTGCACAGAGGAGGTAGGGATCCCCATGCAAGTAGCACGCAGGACTATTCATAAAGCATGATGACCGTCACATTTGCAGGCATGGTAATTTTATGATATCTCCTACACCTAATCAGGGCTGGCATTGGGGTGTCAGAATGCTGCATCTGCAGGGTTGTAGTCAGAAGGGTGTGGAGATCAAGGTCTCTCATGATATGAGCTAGCCAATTTGAGTGACTCAGATTGGGTGACTGTAAAAATGACAGCATGCACACAAGAATGGCAACTGTGTGTATATACAGTAACAGCGACCGTGTCTGTGAATGCAATAATGGTGAATGTGTGCAGGGATGGTAAAGTGTGCCATGTTAAATATTGTGCGGTCTTGGAGGTAGCTATTGAAGGATAGTGGGGTGCAGGGGGTAAAGCCCCCCACATTAAAAGGGAAGTACTATATTAAATGATTAAATGGTGTTTGTAAATATGGGATAGAATATAGGGTGTATTCTGACCTGCAGCAGACATGGTGTCGCTGTGGTGTTGTAATCTACTGTGATTGTTAGGTAGGCAGGAAGCTGGTTAGTGATGTTTGACTATGTAGAGTTCTATTCTGGGTGCCAGCATGTGTGTGTGTGTGTGTGTGTGTGTGTGTGTGTGTGTGTCTGTGTGTCTGTGTCTGTGTGTATGTGTATGTGCAGGCTTTTGCTATTTTTACTTTATTGTGGTGTTACCAGGTGTGTGTCATTTGGATTCAGAGGTGGTTCTCGGTGGTGGTATAAAAGGGGCACGATATATGGCTACAGTTCTGTGGAGCACTGTTTGTTGCAATGAGTGTTAAGCTCCAGAGGAGTCAGGAGGGGAGACTGCTCCTTCTGTATGGTGGTTTTCTCTATTGCAAGGGCAAGGGGGTGGCTAGAAGATTTACTGGAGTTGCGCTGCGCTGAGTATCATAAGTGTAAGTGCCTGGCTTGGGTGCACACGGTGGCCGAGAAGGTGGTGTGCAGTTTAGTTTTGGGTTCACCGTTTTAATGTTCACCATATAGTGCATGGGTTGATAATGGTGTTGGCATTATGTATTCACCCATATTCCCATCACCTATATTTTCTCACTTTTATCACACGGAACTGGAGATCAGCTAGGGACTGGACTTCAACGATCGGTGCTATGGGGATCCACTGAGGAAAGATGGCAAGTGAGAGAGGGGCCATAGCATCACCTTGAGGCCTAGAAACCTGCAAAAACAGCAGAACACTTGGGCACAGAAGCGAGTCACAAGGTAAGGGTTGGGAAGGTAGGGGTAATTCTAAGGTGGTAGTGCCTATGCCCAAAGATTCTGTGTGTGGCATACAGTAGCACCATGCCACTGGCGCTATGCCATTAACAGAACTCCATGGGTGTTGCACAGCAGGTGTCAATGAGTGCAAACATAGCTGTACCGTTTAACATCTAACAAGCTAAATCTGCATTCTGACAAAGTTACAAGGGGAGCGAGGAACTTCTTTTGCATATAACTCCAAAGTCATTTGCATCCTGTTTTGCAACTCCACATGTTGTAAATGAGAATTGGGTTCATAATTCGTCATTCATGTAAAATGCATATCAATAAAACAGTTTAAAAATAAATCAATACTTGAGTTAAGAAAGGAGCAAGAGGGGGCAGAGCCAGAAGTGAGATAGCAGTAAATCAGTACCCTCAAATGAAGATAAAAATGATATCTTAAAGCAGCAGTGCAATGAAATTGGGCAAAAATTATTACCCTATCTTTCTTCACCGTAAAGAGCCCTGGCTTCTTCCAGCTTGATTTGGTGGTAAAATTTTTAAGTTCCACCAAAATTGGAATAATTTATCAATGTTTTTAATTTAGTTTTTTCTCAGGAAAAAAAGATAGCCTTCACATTTGGCTTAGAAATACCATTGTAAGCCTGGTAAGTTAGAAATGAGAAAAAAATTGTATGGTGCATAGTGAAGGAGGTACCTAGAAAACTAGATTTGACAAGTATGCTAATATTTGATGCTAATATTTATATTAACTGTAGCTGAAATTAGTTTTTTTAAGGAAAAAAATTGTTGCACTGCTTCTTTAAGTCAACCTATGGCATATTTGATTAATATAACAGGTGTTTGTGTTTTTATAGAAATGGTAAAAGCTAAAAAATTAAAAAATTAAAAAATGTAAGCTACATGGACTACTGTAGATTTAATAAAAAAAACTGGCATCTTATATTTTATTTATCTTTTTTTTTTCCCCTTTGTCCTGGTGAGCCCTTCCTGTCGATTCTTCAGCCCTGGCCACGGCCCCTGGGACTTCCACCTGCCATCCACTGCTGCTATCTCTCCAGTTACCCCCCCCCGGCTTAGCCCCACAGAGGGTGGGGCCACAGCACCAGACCCCCATATCTGAGCCGTGGGCTTGTATCTGTTCAGGGAGTGTGGTGATGACATGCTCATCAAAGCCAGGAAGGGCTTCACTGAGACAGTGGGCTCACCCCTCCTGTTCTTTTTTCCACTTTTCTTTGGAGGCGTCCTCCCTGCCTCCATGTATATCGAGCAGCGGAAAGCATGAGTTACTCCTGGCCTCCACCAGGGGTTCTCATTGCGCCGGACACTACCCCAACCTACCCCTGGAGAAGGAGAGCTGTCCATGGGACAGTCCATCCTTCTTCCCCCTGCCGGTCCTCTGGCGACCCGGGTCCATTCCCCAACCCGGGTCGCCGGTGTCGCAAGCGGAAATCCAACCGCTGCACCGGCAGGCTGACATTTATTTATCAAAAGAATTTTACCAGAAAAGACCTAATGAACCATAATAGCTCATTTTAATAGGTGTTCTGGTGGAAAATATATGATGCTGGTCACTGAGCATGCTCAGGGTGACCAAAAACAGTGAGATCTCTTTCTGAGCATGCTCAGAGGCCAACTTCATGTATCTTGCTCATGCTGCCCAAAATAACATCTTTATCTTGACAAATTTATTTGCTCACTTGTTGTATAAATGTTTGAGGACAGTAGGCTTTCAGCATCGGAAACCTGAACTGGAAGAAAGTTAGACTGCGGACAAGAGATAACGAGGCAAAGACAAGAAGAGAGAAGAAAGCTGTGCACAACATGAAATTCCTCCAGTGGAATTCACGCAGAATAGCAATTCTGCTTCCAAAATACTTTGGGGGCTTTCTCTTTTATTTCTGCAGGATTCTGAAAAGCATGTCTATCTAAATAGCAGAATAATATTCTCCTGATTACATAATTAGCAAAATATTATTCCTCAGTTTGGAGAAAATCGACGGTTTACATCAGCTGCAGTACTCGATTTCTGTGATTAACGTTCCACTTTTTTAATTTTTAAAAGTTCTACATCTGACTAAATTCTGTGGAATTAAAGTGTAATTTCCAAATATCCACAGAATTTTGGTGGAAGATGAATTTGAAAATTCCACACAGCTCTAGAGAAAAAATGGCTGAGAAAACGTATCAAAGGGGGCCGGCCCAGGGGTGTAGAGGGCTGAGGCGCTGGATGCCATACCTCTCACCATGCCGGTGACCTGTGTTTGGGAATGAGCATGGGATGCCCGGGGTCAGCTGGGGGGGGAGCTGGGGAAGAATTGAGCAGCCGCTGGCAGCTCTCCTCCTAGGGGAGGTTGTTTCTCCCGGCCTTTGACCACCATCACGTGGAGATGTGATGGTGGTGCGGGCAGGGGTGGAGACAGACGCTAGGCCAGGGGTGGGCAGAGCAGAGTCGACCTGGGTCAAGGTGTGCATGAACTCCTCCATGCGCATGCCGACCTTGACGGGGGGTGGGGCTCCAGGGAACAGGGAGAAAATGTGGATAATTGGGTGCCGCAGCTGGATGAAGCCCCCCACACTGGCTCTGGTGGTTCTGCCAGGCAGAGGAGGAGGAGATGCCTGAATAACTGCAGAAGTCTGAAGTCTGTTGGTTGACATAAGCCTCTGCATGCCATGGTGGATAAATATCTGATGGAGAAAAAAAAAAGGTATCAAAGGGAATGTGAAGTTGAATATTATCAGCATACATGCAATATCTAATATCAGATTTATATTTCAGATGGCCTAGAGGAGAAGAAGTTGAAGAAAGGGGGGAGGGTCAAGAACCAGGCTTTGAAACAGTGTGACATATTCCACCTGAACAGGGTAGGACTTAGCTATATTTCCTATGTAGGGAAGTGTTTGCCTATAATACAAAATGATTGAAAATAAAATAAATGGAAAGTGCTAAGCAGACATTGAGCTTGTGTCCACTGGGGAGAACAGCTGGTCTTCAGACTCCCCACACACACATACCCACAGTCCACCAGGACCTGACAGAGCAGACATTGACAGATTCATTTTGCCTGTGAAATTAGTCATATTTGAAAAGGGGTCTCCAGAGGTTTGTGATGTCAGGGCATCAGACGCTCATCCCTCCCCATTTCTCTTCCCTGACCCATGTGATCTAAGACTGAGTATTGGTACCTGCTTCTGAGGAGGCTGCTGTAGACTGAACACACCAACATGACATTTCACCATCTCTGGCTCTCTCCTTGCCTGGCCCTTTTGTGGAAGGTCTGGTACCTTCTCATGTTGACTGCTTTCACACTCTGGGTGCTCTTGTCTTTCCATCTTTAGTTCCACTAGCTCCTTGGTTAGCAACTCCAGACGCTGTTTCAGCTGCCGTGCCTCCTTCCGTGCCTTAGTCTTTTCTGCATTCGCCTTCCTCCACTTCTCCCTCCACTTTGCTGTGCAATCTGCCCACCAGTGCACAGTCTTCTCCAGGTTAGCAGACACCATCTTGGCCTCACTCAGTTGCCTTGCACATTCCTTGTGACCCGTGTCCCCCAGCTGGCTTTGCTGGTCTGTTATGGAAAGGTACAGTTTATCAGGAAAGGCAGGAAAAGGCTGAAGAGGGAAGTCATCCTCCGTGTCAGAGGGGAATCCAGTCTGGTCACTGCTTGCATCCAGGCTCATGCTGTTCTGGGGAAACATGACAGACAAATGTTATTCTCAAACCAATCACAGTCTCTTCAGTAGGTAAGCTTAAATTATGACCGTGAAAATGACGGAAAGAAAGAGATGCACAGATCTTCATCTCAATTTCAAATGTCGGGTGTAGTGTAGACTTTCCTAGGCAGTGATGTATTTGGTGTTGGGGAAATGTGTGAGGCTGACTGCACTGGAGACTGACCCCCTCTCTTTATCTACAGGGCCAGGTACAGTATGGGCTTCCCCACACCGATATATTTAGAGCTTGCGAAAGATGAAAGTCTAACAGCAGTTGAAACTGAATCCCTCATCAGTGTTCACCCACAGGGTCAGGTATAGTGTGGCGCAGGCATAGTGCAGCATCCCCACACTGCACTGTACAGTATTAAGTGCTGGTAAAGGTGACTGACAGCTCAAGACAATGTAGCCCTCTGGTTATCCACAGGGCTAGGTACAGTGAGACCAGATACAGCATAGGCTTTCCCACACTTTGATATATTGAGAGCTGGTGAAAAGTCAGGCACTGACAGCACTGGAGACCGTATTTCTTAGTACTCTATTGAAAGATACAGGAAGTGACCAGTCCTATATAGAGAACAGTGAATGTGCAACTATGCACAACCAATATGTTCTGCCACCAAGGGGTTCTGATTTCCTCTGACCTCGAGAGGTTCGTGAGAAATCAGAATCCCAAGGTGGCCGAACACACTGGTTGTGCACAAAGTTGCTAATCCCGTATTTATTATAGAGTATAGTATTATGTGAAATGTGCATGAAGCAGTTATTTTGCTTTCAGAATGAAACTGACTTGTGCAGTCTCTAGAAGTTTCAGAATGTGATTGTACCACAGAAGGGTGCAGTCACATTCCATGACATTTGAACTGTGGTACAAAAGTATTTTGAAAGGGATGGAATTCTATACAGAACAATGCTCTACTATGCACTATTCAGTATTATAAAATGGGTCTGGACAATCCTGCATCCTAATTGGCTGAGAGGTACCTGTGGCCATGTCCTTATCATGGCATATTGTGCCAGCCAGCACCTCTTCAGCCATTCAGGATGCTTTGCAAAAGAAATCACTGTGCAACCTCTGAATTTTAAAAGTATGACAAGCTGCCTGACCGAGCTGTATAACAGTAACACCCACCCCACCCCACCCCGAACACGCACAACCAGCTACACAACATTACCACTCATCGGAAAAAGACTGTTACCCTTAGCAAATGCACATCATTTTCTATAGTCAAAAGTCAGTGACACACCAAGTGGTGATCGGCAGAAACGGCTTACATTTCGAAGCTGACCCATGCGACTCCACCAGCTTTTGGAAACGGCTTTCATATTGAAGCCGACATCTCCACCTTTACCAGCTCTCAAAAAATGCTTTTACATTGAAGCCAACATGTGCACCTTCACCAGCTCTTAGAAATACTGTTTGAAAAAAAAAATAACGTTGTAAAATCCAGTAAGCTGACAGCTTTCAGTCCACAAGCTGGATAAAAGCGTTATTACGGTGGCTGGTGTGGACACGCCGCTACCAGAAAGAGACGCAAAAAGGAAAAACATACAAAATAAAAAATTAAATTAAAAACACCTTTGAACTGTGCTTCAGGATTAGGGTGTCTGTATGGGGGAGCGCTTGGAGAAAAGTGCTTACTTGGGTGATGGTTAAAAGATGCTGACTGCCAAAAACAACTGAAACAAAGAGAAAAGGCACACTAAATTTAAAAAAATAAACAAAATGCCTTGAGAACTTTGCTTCTGTGTGTGGGGATGGGATGATAAAAAATACATTTGAGGAGCCTAGTCTCTGTATGGGGGACTGTGAGGGGAGGCAGACTTAAATTAACACCAGCAGCAAGGACTACTTTTCTACTAACATTTGTTTTACATCTTTTACAATATTTTCTACTTTTTATTTAGATTTATCAATTTTTTAATACATTTTTTACTGGGGGACCCATTTTATAAGTGGAATAAGGCACTCCGAGGTGTGATTTATGGGCTGATAAGAGCACTTCCCAGGTGCTAAAGACACTCGGCGCAAGCGCCTCGTGCCTCATTATGCACCTGGGGTGTGCTCTTATCAGCCCATAAACCACACCTCGGCATGCCTTATTCCTTACATAAGCAGATTCAGATATGGTTTATAGAAATAAAGCAGTTCGAAGTCACATATCAAATCATACATCAGTAGGTAAAGTTCAGGGGTGGGGAAACAAAAACACTTTATAGTGACCAGTATGTGTGGAATGCTGTCAAAAGAAGGATCCCGTAGCTCATTACTATTAGAAGAGGTTATGATCCTTATCTGGGGTGCGCATAACATTCCTAAACTGGGGCCACACTATCTCATAAACTATTATTTTTAAGAGACATGTAGTGTATTTTCTCAATTCTGTGAACTAAAGTAATGAAATTCAACCAAGTCATGTAGTCAGGAGGAATTTCATCTTTCCATTTAAACAGAATTCATTTTTTGCATTAATTAGTCCGAGATTGGTGGTCTCACTCTTATATTAAGGAATTCTATTGTTTCATGAATTTAAGCCCAAAAATGTTGGAGACTGCAGCCCTTTGTTTATGTAGGCCAGGTACAGTGTGGGGCAGGTACAGTGCAGGCTTTTCGACACTGCGATATATTTAGTGTTGGTGAAATGAGAGAGACTGGTAGTACTGGGGATCAAAGCCATCTGTTTATTCAACAGGGACAGGGACAAAGCAGGCCTCTCCACAATGTCATGGATTTGGCGCTGTTGAAAGGTGGCAGACTGACAGCACTGTAGACTTTATCCACAGGGACAGGGTTCAGTGTTGGACAGGTACAGTGCAGGTCCCCCCATTGTAATATTATTACATTTAGAGCTACTTAAATGTGAGGGACTGAAAGTACTGGAGACTGAAGCCCTCCAGGGGTGTTACTAGAGGTTTGTGTTAGTTTTTATTTGTGAAGCCCCTAAATTCTGTTGTGCTACAGTGCAATTTTTTATTTTTGCCAGAAATTAGAGACTGAGTGTACATTATCTGGTAGTAAAAAAAAAAATGTAAATTCTTACAGGAATTAACAAGGAAAGCCATGGGTAATTATTTACCCTGAGTACCAACGTGAGGTCACGTGATCACAAGTGAAAATTAACAGGAGGGAGGGCATGAGGAATGTGAGGAAGTACTTTATGGAAAAGGTGGTAGAACCTCGGAACAGTCTGCCAGCCGAGGTGGTGGGTGTAAACACAGTCGGGGGATTCAAGCGGGCATGGAACAGAACGAAGGGAATAGTAGCTGCTCGGGTGACAAGACCGGAGAGGAGAATGGGGAGGTTCTATGTCATATTAGTGACTGCAGAACAGTGACTAGGGTAACAGTGAGTGTACGTCACTGAAGAAAAAAAAACCCAGCAATGTACACTACACCGAGAACAAAAATCAATGAGAGATTGTAATATTCTGTGTGGGGGGGGGCAATATTCATGTACTTTTTATGCAATGGTGCTTTGCCCCCCACAACCCCCATATTTATATAACCAACTCCAGTGGGGGCACATTTCAGGGAGGGGGAGAATCCCGGGGGGGATGCAATGGGGAGGGAGACACAATTCGGGAGGGGGAGAACGTTGGGGAGGGCAACCTGCAGGTGGAGGGGGGAGTTGAGGCAACAGGACTTCAGCATGGCATAACAAAAATTAACTCCCCCCCCAAAAAAAATACAAAAACTACACAAACCCCTACCTAGTTCTGAACCCAGGTCCACCAGTATTGAAGGTGCTGAAAGTAGCCAGCACATTAGACAAGTAACTCAAAACTGGCCTGCCCAACAAAGCCTTTTAACCTTACCTGGCTGACTCTGTTTGCTATACTCGCTATATAACTCACAATTCCCTCACCCTCGCTATTCTTCCACGGCTGCTATCCTCACATGAGCTCAAACTGAGTCACGCAATTTGAGTCGCCCATAACACAGGACACCGAATGGGGATGGGATGGGGGAAGGTTAATACTGTGGAGAAACAGTAGGTTCCAGAGAAGGTTCCAGGAATTATAGGGAATATCTGAAGACTGGATGGACCTCTGTCCTTTTTCTGCCATCACATGGCCTATGTTTCTATGTTTCTGTGTTAAAAGTACCTCAAGATGGTCCTGTCATTGTCATGCAGTTTTTATGTAGCTTGTCATGTAAAAGTACTAGATAAGGTTAGAACCTGGAAATGCCTCCTTCACAGGTTGGGACCTTGGGTCTCTGGGTTGGCAGGCATAATTCAGGTATTAAAACATTAGAAGTTGCTAGTAGAAGAGTAGAAGGGGACCTCTTGATCCATCTAGTCTGCCCAGATTACCTACTCCCCTCCTCTTAGGCTATTTCTTTTTTTGCATGTAGTGTTTATCCCACACAAGTTTGAATTCCCTTACATTTTTTTTAGTCTACTGCCTCTTGCGGTAGGCTATTCCAAGGGTCGACCACCCTCTCAGAAAAAAAGTACTCCCTGATGTTTCCCCTAAATTTACCTCCTGCCAGTCATAGATTGTGGCCTCTTGTATGACTCTCTGATGTCATCTGAAACAGGTTTTCCTTCCACGCCATGTTAATTCCCTTCATATACTTAAACGTTTCAATCATGTCCCCCTGTCTCTTCTCTGTTCAAGTGAGTACAGCTGTAAGTCTGCCAGTCTGGTTTCATATGGCTCCTGGTACAAACCCTGCACCATCTTTGTAGCCCTTCTCTGCACTGCCTCCTATCTGTCAATATCCTTCTTCAGGTGCGGCCTCCAAAACTGGATGCAATATTCCATGTGCGGTCTGACCAGTGATCTGTAGAGTGGCATTATCACCTCTCTGTTTCTGCTCGTTATATCCTTTCCAATGCATCCCAGGATGCCATTTGCTTTCTGCGTTGCCCCTTCACATTGCTTGCTCATCCTAAGATCATCTGCAATGATTACGCCAAGATCCCTCCTCCACCTGTGTTACTTCAAGCTGGTGTCCTAGCAGCATGTATTCCTCCCTGGGGTTTCTCTTACCCAGATGCATGATCTTGCATTTTTTGGCATTGAACTTCAATTGCCAATTTTTGAACCGGCCTTCCAGTCTATTCAGATACTTTTCCATCTTCAAGACTCCCTCTTGAGTGTCCACCCGGTTGCAGAGTTTTGTATCATCCGCAAACAGGCATACTTTCCACTCCGGCTCATCAGCGATGTCACTGATGAAAATGTTGAAGAGGATGGGGCCTAATACTGACCCCTGTGGCACTCCACTGGTCACCTTGCCCTCCCCTGACTGAGCTCCATTAACTAGGACCCTCTGTGCCCTATCCTTGAGCCAGTTTCAATCCAGCTGACTGTCTTCTGACTACGTCTTGTATTCTCTAGCTTATTCATTAGCCTTCTATGCGGTACGCTGTCAAAGGCCTTGCTGAAGTCTAGGCACACCATGTGCACCGCCCCTCCCTGATCCACTGTTTTGGTCACCCAGTTGAAGAATTCTTTCATGTTTGTTAGGCATGAATTTCCTGCCGCAAATCCGTGTTGCTTGGGGTCAAGCTTTCTGGATTCTTTTAGACGATCCACTATTTTATCTTTCAGCGGGGTTTCCATATGTTTGCCTATCACTGAGGTCAGACTGACTGGGTGGTAGTTCCCAGGTTCTTCCCTGCTTCCACTTTTATGTAAGGGTACCACCACAGCCTGTTTCCAGTCTAGTGGTATTGTGCCATTTTCCAGTGCTTATTAAAAAGATCAGTGAGTTTGTCTGGTCATATTTACTCTTCATGTAAACTGTTGGTGTTTGTTATTTGAAAATTTAATAAAACTGATTTAATTGGGGGGAAAAAAGGTCACTGAGCGGTGTTGCAATTTCTTCCCATAACTCCTTTAGAATCCTAGGGTGAATTCCATCAGGTCCATTGTTTTGTCTACTTTTAGTTTGCTAAGCTCGTCTAGGATTCTTTCTCTTGAAAAGTGGAAGTCATTTGCTGTTCTACTGTTGCACACTGCCTTTCCCATAGTAGGGCCGTTGCCTTGGTCTTCAATGGTGAAGACTGAGCAGAAGAATTTGTTTAGCACTTCTGCTTTACCTTCATCCTTTTCAACTATCTGTCATTCAGTTGATTTTAGTCTGATTATCCCACCCTTACTCTTTTTTTTTTGCTTATGTACATAAAACATGTTTTGTCTGCCTTTGTTACACCCTGTGCTATTTTCTCCTCTGTCTGGGCTTTGGCTATCCTATAAGCCTTTGCTGCTTCTCTCAGCTTTGATATGTAATGCTGCCTGTCTGCTTCTTTCTTTGTAGAATTGTTTTCAGTAAGAGACCAAGGTTCAAATCCAAACATAGAAATGTAGATTTTGTTGGCAGAAAAGGAACTTTAGGCCCATCCACTCTGACCCTTGTCCCTGCCTGGAACTTAACACATTTTTTTTTTCAAAATTTCTGTTTCATTTCAGATTTCACCAGCGTACCATCCTGTGGCATTAGACTAGTAAATTTTATTGAAGAGAACATTAATTAAGAGCACTTTCTGTGGGTTCTATGTTCCTGTTAGGACAGGTTAATACAGTGACTAAGAAGCAGTTGTGGGATTCAAACTCAGATCTTCAGGGTTACAGTACTGTGCTGTAACCACTAGGCTAAACTGCCTCACTTAAGAAGTTAAAGGGAAAGTTAAGATTAGCCATAGTGCACATACTGGGCTGGGCCATCTTGATCTAAAAGAACAAGTTTACAATTTGTTTGTTCATACTATTGTCTAGAAATTGTACCATTTATCTGTCAGATCCTGTCCCCCAAACACCATCTAGACTGCACATACTGATTGTCTTAAATGCATGGAGGATGTGAAAGGATAGAAGGAACTAGAAGGGGGACAGGATCAGATCTACAGTACAGTAGCTTCTTGTTGTTTTTACATTGTTTCTTGTGGATTCTACTTGGTAGAAGGTTATTTCTTTTCTTCTTACTACTAAGGGGCTAGCAGGGTATTGTTTGGGGCTACTGGAATTTTGAAACCTGTTCTGGTAGCTATAAGTGGGCTCATTTGTTTGATTCACTGTGTGGCAGGCTGCATTTGTAGAGGCCTATTTCTTCTGTTTTAAAACATAATTGGTGGGATTTAACTGGGTCTGTTTCTTTGAATTGGAGACCTATATCTTCTAATTCGAAGCCTATTTTGATGTGCTGTTGGTGAAGCTGTTTGAATTGGAGTCCTTTTTCTTTGGTTAGCAAACCTATTTTGGAGGCTTTGAGTAGAATTGTGATTCATTGTTGCTGGCTTCACTAGCTGTAAAGTTTTAGTGCAGAGTGGGGGAAGGGTGCTAATGGTCTGACGAGAGGCCTCAGCTACCTGATTGTTTCTGGAAGACTTGGGCTGGTCCCACCCCAAACCCCTCACCCCACCCACCCTTGTCCATGATTTCCTTTATACCAGGGGTTCTGACATCACTTCCTCAAACGGGCAAAGGATATGCACCTGTCATAGCAGAAGCAGACGTCCAGGAAAGGAACAGCAGCAAGTGAAGAGGTGACTGCTATCTCAGTGGAAGGGAAGTAAATGCAAATCTAGGAGCTTTCATTATTACTTCTTCGCACTGATATTGCATTGGGGAAAGGAGCAGTAGGAGTTTGAAGAAGGTTGTGCAATGGCTACTTAAAGTCTCTTTTTGGGTGTGGATAGGAAGGATAGGAATAGAAAAAGCAGTTGCTCGATATATCTAAACGTGTGCAACAAAGGAGGTACGGGAAATAAAGAAAATGTTTTGCACTGATAGAGGAGGGAGAGGGGAGACTTGGGGGAGTGTTTGGTATCCTGCATCTGGAAGGGTGGGGGGTCGCTGGTGGGCAACGACAGCAATGGGTAGGGTGGTAGGCTGCAACAACTGCGGTGCACCAATCTTTCTAAAAATTGTCTGGAGTGTGGGAGGATGTTTAGTGTGCAACCACACAGAAAAACTTAGAAAGGAGATTGAGGGTCTGCAGGAGGAACTAAGACAGGCAAGGCATATTGGGGGTGGGGTTTAGCCCATAGTACTGGAGGGAGGAAGAAGGGGAGATGAGGGAGGGCAATTTAAGCCAACAGTGGTGAGGAGAGGGTCAGAAGAAGGGAAGCAGAGACAAAGGGGCCCAGGCCAGGAAGAACAATTGCTGGGGAAACCAGGTCAGGAGACAAAAGACAAATGGAAGGAGGAGATAGGGACTTGTGAGGGGAAGCAAGAAGGGCAAAAGTCATGGAGTGGAAAGGAGAGAACAGGTTACTATGAAGAGAGAGGGAGCGGGCATTTGTGAAGGGCCTTCAGAAAATAGTTGTACTGCTAGAGAGGAAGAATGGAGGAGGAAATGATGAAATTAGAGGAGTAATTGATAAATGCCTGGACCAAACTGGAGCAGGGGGAAGTTCTGCTGGGAGAATTGCAACAGGGGTAAGAGGGGGAAATAATGTGCAGGAGGAAGAAGAGGAGCTGGAAATGAGAGAGGGAGATGAATGGAAGCAAGCAGGGAGTAAGAGGGTAGAATCTTAGTGCTGGGGGACTCAATACTATGAGGAGTCAAGTAGGGTAGCAAGGGGGAGAGGCATAGTCGCATTTGGGTGGAGGCCATACCAGGAATGACAGCGGAAAGGGTGGGACAATCTGTTCTGAAATATGCTAGAAGGGGTAGAGACAAGCCTCATTTAATTATACATCTTAGGACAAACGACCTGGCTGACAAGACAGTAGATATAGTCCAGAGGAGGTTTGAGGAACTAGCACATTATGTGAGGGGCAGGAAGATCAGTAACTTTTTCAGAGATACTTCGGTGCCAAAGCCAAGCACAACAAGAAAGCTGAGAATAGAGGAATTAACAGATGGCTAAGAACCTGGTGTTATGCTAAAGGGTATGGGCTGTTGGGGGTGGGAGGACCTGGGAAGACAGTAGTGTCTATGCCAGGACAGACTACACTTGAGTGAGGAGGAAAGAAAGTATTGAAACAGAGGATGGAGGAGTACATGAGGAAGTTGGGAATTTAAACTAGGAGTGGGGGTGGCAGTTGGGGAAGAGATATGCAGAGACCACAGGTTGAAACCATGAGCTTACCCCCATAACAGTGACAAAGGACAAATGGCAAGTACTATTGGTGATGCTAGGAAAGGAGGCAGGATGGGAGGGGGAAGGGAAGGTGGCTCCCTTAATGCTAGGAGCCTTGGGAGGAAAACTGCAGAGTTACAGGTTCTCATGGCAGAGGGAGAGGTGGACATTGCAGCCATCACAGAAACATGGGCCACCCAATACAATGACTGGGACCTGTCTGTACCAGGGTACACGTTATTTCGTAGGGACAGGGTGATTGGGAAAGGGGGGGGTGGCACTATATGTGAAGGAAGGACTGAAGTGTGTAAGGGAGGAAGGGGAGGAGGGTAGTACGGAGTCACTTTGGATGCAAATCCAGAATTCCAAGAATAGGATTCTTAGAATGGGAGTGGTGTAAAGGCCACCATCTCAGATGGAGGAGTTAGACAGGGAACTAGCGGGACAGATCAGGAGGACCTGCGAGAAGGTTAGTGTGGTGATTGTGGTGGACTCAACATGCCAGGATTGGACTGGAGCACCCCAACAACCAGGAACAGAAGGAGCAGGTACTGCTGGATGCCTCCAGGACAGCTTCCTGCGCAAATGGTCAGTGAACCAACCAGGTTAGGGAATGCCCTTGACCTTGTGCTGGCAAATGGGACTTTGTAGAGAACTTACAGTGGAGGAACCGCTGTCAGGGAGTGACCACCACTCAGTATGGCTCACATTGGATATGGACAAGGAAGGAGTGGAATCTGGCACAAGAGTGCTGGATTTCAGGAGGACCGACTTTGGGAGGATGGGGGAAGTAGTAAAAGGGTACCTGGCCAGAATTCAATCTAGTATGGACACTAACCAGAGGTGGGAGCTCATAAAGCTGGGGATAGTGGAGGCAACCAAAACATGCTGCAAAGCCCACAGCAAGAAAGCTAGGGATAAGAAACCGAGCTGGTTGAGCAAAGAGGTCATGGAAAAGGTAAGGAGGAAAAGAGCTGCCTTTAGGAAGTACAAGAAAACAGGGAGGGGGGAGGACAGGGAGGAGTACTTCACAGAATCGAAGGAGGTGACAAGGGCAGTAAGGGGAGCCAAAGCATCTACGGAACTCAGGCTGGCACAAGGCATTAAGAAGGAGGAGAAGGACTTCTTAAGTACATCAGGGGAGAAAAGGAGCTGTAAGGACCACATAGTAAGGATTAGAAGGAGGGGGGGTTGGTGGAAGCAGTGGCGATAAGGGCAGAAGCACTAAATGAGTACTTCTTGCTCTGTATTCACTAAAGAGAAGAGGGGGGTGACACCCACTGTGGGAGAAATGGCAGAAGGGGGGGAGTGGGTGGAGCAGATGGGGAAATCATGGAGAGCAGAGTTCAAGAGGGTTTGAAGGCACTGAGGGTGGACAAGGCGCCAGGCCCAGATGGCATCCACCCCAGGTTACTGAAGGAGCTGGCAGAGGTCCTTGCAGGACCTTTGGCAGACCTATTTAATGCCTCACTACATTCGGGGTGTGTACCTCAGGACTGGAGGATGGCTCATGTGGTGTCCCTCCACAAGAGTGGCCCCAAGGATGAACCGGGAAACTACAGACCAGTGAACCTCTACATCCATCATGGGTAAGCTAATGGAGACTATCCTGGAGGAGAGGCTGGTGGCCTCCTAGAGGCCAAAGGACTACAGGACAGCAGACAGCATGGCTTCATACATGGCAGATCCTGCCAAACCAACCTGGTGGAGTTCTATGACTGGGTAACTAGGCAACTGGACAGGGCTACGCATGGATGTCCTGCATCTGGACTTCAGTAAGGCATTCGACTCAGTGCCGCATGGAAGGCTGGGAAGGAAGTTAGTAGGCACAGGGGCGGGTGCAAAGCTGGTGAGATGGGTAGGAAACTGACTTCAGGGAAGGCAACAGAGGGTGGTGGTGGGTGGGGAGCTCTCACACCCAAAGGCAGTGACGAGCGGTGTTCCACAGGGCTCGGTGTTGGGACCAGTGTTGTCTGGGATATTCATTGCAGACATATCATGGGACATCAAGAGCAAGATCAGTCTTTTTGCTGATGATACCAAGGTAGAGGCAGTGGTGGATGACCTAGGGGGATGGCAGGGGTTGCAGGATGATCTGGCAAAGCTTGAAACCTGGTCAGACACCTGACAACTGGGGTTTAATGCCAAAAAGTGCAAGGTGCTGCATTTTGGGATGAAGAACCCAAGGAGGAGTTACCAGCTGGGGGAGTGCAGTTAGCCCAGAGAGAGGAGGAGAAGGACCTGGGTGTGTTCATTACAGGGTCAATGAACAACT
This sequence comes from Neoceratodus forsteri, assembly GCA_016271365.2. Classification (NCBI taxonomy): domain Eukaryota; kingdom Metazoa; phylum Chordata; order Ceratodontiformes; family Ceratodontidae; genus Neoceratodus; species Neoceratodus forsteri. The sequence goes on from JADMNL010000022.1 coordinate 76,168,168, forward strand.
CGGCACAATGTAGGAAGGCAGCTGCAAAGGCCAACAAAATGCTGGGTTGTATTGCAAGGGGTATATCCTCGAGAAGGGAGGAGGTGATTCTGCCACTGTATAGGTCATTAGTTAGACCACACCTGGAGTATTGCATGCAGTACTGGCGCCCATATCTGAAGAGAGACATTAAGTTACTGGAGGGGGTGCAGCACAGGGTGACAAAGATGATCAAGGGGCTGGGGGACTTATCATACGAGAGGAGGCTGAAGGAGTTGAACATGCACTCACTGGAGGAGAGGAGGACAGGGGTGACATGATTGAAACCTTTAAATACATGAAAGGAATAAACAAGACAGGTACAGAGGGCTGTTCAAAGTAAGGGAGGGAGGGCACTGGAGGCCATGATATGAGACTGGAGAGAGGAAGGTTCAGGAGGGAGATGAGGAGACACTTTTTTAGAGAGGGTGGTGGCTGGGTGGAATGCGTTACCTGCAGAAGTGGTATGCAGTAGAACAGTGGACTGCTTCAAAAGGGGATGGGACAGGACAAGGGGGAGGGTTAATGAAGGGGAAGGGTGGAAGGGAGGGGCAGCTGCAGAATAAGGGATGCTAGCTGCACATTAGGGCAGACTTGATAGACCTCTAGGTCTTTATCTGTTGGCAAATTTCCTATGTTCGTATGATAGTTTGGGATAGGCTAAATTCCTACAGTAGATAAGGCTTGGGATTATTTTTATGAAGAATTCAGTGAAGTGTGTAACTGACACACCCCGTTGAAATTCCAGAAGGCTAGACCTATGAAACATAGAAATATAGACTCTGATGCCAGATGAGGACCACTTGGCCCATCCAGTCTGCCTATTTCTCCTTACCTACACTATAACCACAGACCGTACCTGATCTACAGCATTCTCTCCCTCCCTCGTTCCTTTCCACTATGATTTTCTTGTGCTAATCCCATGCATTCTTGAACCCCACCATTGTTTTTGCTCCCATCACCTCAGTTGGAAAACTGTTCCAGGAATCCACCACTCTTTCTGTGAAGAAATACATAAACATAAAAACACAGACAAGACTTTGACGGCAGATAAGGACTGCTTGGCCCACCCTGTCTACATAGAAACACAGAATTTGATGGCAGATAAGGACCGTTTGGCCCACCTAGACTGCCCGTTTCCCTACCTGATGGATAAGCTGCAGATTCTAGTTAATCAACAGCTTATTTCCTCCTACCCCCAATAGAATTGCTTTATGTTTGACCCATGCATTCTTGAATTCTCCCACTGTTCCCGACTCCACAACCTCCTCAGGAAGGCTGTTCCATGCAGCCACAACCTTTTCTGTGAAAAAATACTTTCTAACATTACCTCTGAGCCACCCCTCCTCTATCTTCAAATTGTGCCCCCTTGTTCTTGCACATCTCTTTTCTAAAAGATTCTACCCTCTTGTACTTTATTAATTCCCTTGAGATACTTTAAAGTTTCTATCATGCCCCCCCCTTTCCTCAAGGGTATACATATTAAGCTGCTTTAGTCTCTCCTCGTATGTCTTCTGGTGCAGACCTGGCACCATTTTGGTTTCCCTCCTCTGAACAGCCTCCACTCTGTCTATGTCTTTGCAGAGATGGGGTCTCAGTACTCCTGATGGGGTCTCACCAACTGTCTGTACAGAGGGATAACAACTTCCTGTTTTCTACTGTTGATGCCTCTCCCTATGCATCCCAGTATCCCCCCAGCCCTCCTTACTGCCTTCTCACATTGCTTTCCCACCTTTAGGTCATCTGATATAATTACTCCTAGGTCTCTTTTAATTTTTGTTGTTATTACAGTATCTCAGCCCCCATTGTGTACCCTTTCCCTGGGTTTTTGTTTCCCATGTGCATTACCTTGCACTTCTTTGCACTGAATCTGAGCTGCCATATATTTGACCATTCCTCCAACCTTGCCTAGTCCCTTTTCATCCTTTCCATGCCACCTTGTGTATCAACCCTGTTGCAGATCTTTGTGTTGTCTGCAAAGAGACATTCCAGGTGCTCTCCAATGTAACTTATAAAGATATTAAAGAGGACCGGTCCCAGTACCGAACCCCGTGGTACCCCGCTAGTTACCCTCCTTACTTCACTGTGGACTACGTTTAATATTACCATTTGCATCCTATTGTACAGCCAGTTTTTTAGCCAGGCTACCACCTTGGGACCCACTCCAAGGCTGGCTATCTTGTATATTAACCTTTTGTGTGAGATTGTGTCAAATGCCTTGCTAAAATCTAAGTAGGCCATATCCATAGCCCGTCCCTGGCTACTACTTTGGTCACCCAGTCAAAGAAATCTATTAGGTTCGTCTGACATAACCTTCCTTCTCTGAAACCATGCTGCCTTGGGCCCTTTGCCCCACTGGCCTCTAGGTACTCAACAATTCTTTCCTTCAGAAGTGATTCCATCATTTTCCCTACCACTGAGGTCAAACTAACTGGTCTGTAGTTTCCTGCCTCTGCCCTGCTCCCACTTTTGTGAAGTGGAATCACATCTGCCCTCCTACAGTCCTCAAGTACCACCCCATCCTCCCGTGATTTGTTTAAGAGAGTAGTCAGTGGTGTTACTAGCTTTACTCTTAATTCTTTTAGAATCCTGGGGTGAATCCCATCAGGCCCCATTGTTTTGTCCACCCTCAGTTTCAAGAGTTCTTTCAAAACCCTTTCTTCTCTGAATGGACTAGTATCAACCCCCCATCCAGAGTGTATCTCTTGTTTGGTTTAGGTACCTCCCCCTCCTCTTCCACTGTGAATACTGAGCAGAAATATTCATTCAGTATCCCTGCTTTTTCACTGTCACCCTCTGCCCACATTCCCTCTCCTTTATTAAGTCTCTGTATCCCTTCCTTGGACTTTCTTCGCTCCCTAATGTACATATAAAAGGTTTGATCCCCCTTCTTAACAGAGTTGGCTGTCTTTTCCTAAGTTTGTGCCTTTGCTATTCTGACTGCATTCCCTGCCTCCTTCTGCTTTAATTGATAAAGTTCTATGTCCTGCCCCTTCTGTGTTTCCTTATATTTTCTGAATGCTATCCTTTTCTCCTTAACCGTCCCTTCCACCTCTTTTGAAAATCATAGTGTTTTTTTTTCTTCCCATTCTGTCCATTTCCCTACCAATTGGATAAGCTGCAGATCCTAGTTAACCAACAGCCTACTTCATCCTACCCCCCACACAAGAATAGCTTTATGTCTGTCCCATGCATTACTGAATTCCCCCACTGTTTTTGACCCCACAACCTTCACTGGAATGCTGTTCCATGTGTCCACCACCCTCTATTTGAAAAAAATACTTACTCACATTGCCCCTGAGCCATCCCCTCTCCATCTTCAAATTGTGCCCCTTTGTTCTTGCACATCTCTTTTTCTGAAAGATGCTACCCTCTTGGACTTTGTTGAATCCCTTGAGGTACTAAAAAGTTTCTATCATGTCTCCCCTCTCCCTCCTTTCCTCGAGGGTATACATATTAAGCTGCTTTAGTCTCGCTTTGTATGGCTTTTGGTGCAGACCCTGTGCCATTTTAGTTGCCCTCCTCTGGACTGCCTCCATCCTGTCTATGTCTTTGCAGAGATAGGGTCTCCAGAACAGCATGCAGTATGCCAGAAGGGGTATCACCAACTGTCTGTACGGAGGGATAACAGCTTACTGTTTTCTACTGGTGATGCTTCTCCCTATACATCCCAGTATCCCCCCAAGCCCTCCTTACTGCCTTCTCACATTGCCTGCCTACCTTTAGGTCATCTGATATGACTACCCTCAGGTCCCTTTCTATTTTTATGTTGTCTTGTACGCACAGCGCAGACAACATATTGGGGTTGCTAGAAGTGGAACAGCAGGTTTTGGAGGGGCGATCGTGTTGTGGCCAGTGGTGCCACTGCTTCTTTGTGCTTGGATGTGTGGCATGAATGAGATTGCACGCTGTCTATGACACCAGTTGCAAAGCATGCCACCAACTTGAAACGTTTTAGCCACTGCAATGAGGGAGCTAAACCTTACTACAGGGCGTGCCTTCCCTGGTGTAACATTTCAAAGAGACATGGCAGTGGCTGTACCATCTGCCTCTCACAGTCCCCAGAAAGCTGACGTCAGGGGTGCCCAATACCCCTGTTAGCATCTCAGTTCATTTGCTGATTGGGGAGCCCAATCCCCATCGGCATCATGTCCTATGCCAGTTGTTTGCCGAGGGGGCGTGCCCAATCCCCCTCGGCATCATCCCCCCACCAAACACATAGAAACATAGAAGTTGATGGCAGATAAGGACCACAAGGCCCATCCAGTCTGTCCATTTCTTTTTCTACCTTATGAATGTGCCATAGGCCTTTGCTCTGTCAATGGCCTATCTATTCATACTCATCTGTATTGCTCCCCTTATGCCTATCCATGCCTGTTTTGAGAGCCCTGCACTGTATTCATATCCATCACTTCCTGAGGTAGGCCGTTCCATGCATCCACCACCCTTTCTGTGAAAAAGAACGTCCTCACATTACCCCTTAATCGGCCTCCCTCTAATCTCATGCTGTGTCCTCGTGTCCTATTTTTCTTTTATTGAAACATGTTAGACACTTTTACCTTGTTAATGCCCTTAAAGTGTTTGAATGTTTCAATCATATCACCTCTCTCCCTCCTTTGCTCTAGGGTATACTTATTGAGTTCAGTTAATCTGTCCTCATATGCTTTCTGATGCAGTACCTGCACCATTTTGGTTGCCCTCCTCTGGACTGCCTCAAGTTGGTTAATGTCCTTGTGAAGGTGTGGCCTCCAGTACTGCACGCAGTACTCCATATGGGGCCTAACCAGTGTCTTGTAAAGAGGGATTATTACCTCCCTCTTCCGACTTGTGATACCCCTACATACACCCCAACATCCCTTTAGCCTTACCTACTGCTTTAGAGGTCTGCTTGATGATTTCAGGTCATCAGTGATGATGACGCCAAGTCTCTTCTTCCCTTCAACCTCCTCCCAGCCTATATGTGGCTTCAGGGTTTCTCTTCCCTATGTGCATGATCTTGCACTTCTTTGGTTAAACCCCAGTTGCCACTCTTCTGACCATTTTGCTAGTTTATCCAGATCTCTTCTCATTCTGCCCACCCCATCTGGATCATCTACTCTGTTGCAGATCTTGGTGTCATCTGCTAACAGACAAACCTTACCCTCCAGTCCATCTGCAATGTCACTGATGAAGATATTGAAGAGGACTGGCCCCAGGACTGATCCCTGAGGTACCCCACTTGTGACTCGCATCTCTTCTAACTGTATACCATTTACTGCCACTCTGTTTTCTGCACATCAACCAGTTTTCCACCCAGTTGACCAATGTCTGACCCACCCCAAGCCTACCCAGCTTATTAATCAATCTTCTATGTGGAACAGTATTGAAAACTTTGCTGAAGTCAAGGTAGGCAACATCAGCTGCTCCCCCTTGGTCCACCACTCTGGTTACCCAGTCAAAGAAATCTATGAGATTAGTTTGACAGGACCTTCCTTTTGTAAACCCATGCTGTCTTGGATCCTGTGCTCCTATGGATTCCAGGTGTTGCACTATCCTTTCCTTAAGGAGTGTCTCCATAATCTTGCCCACTACTGAGGTAAAACTTACTGGTCTGTAGTTCCGTGCCTCCTCCCTGCTACCACACTTGTGGAGCGGGATCACATGAGCCCTTCTTCAGTCTTCTGGGACCTCTCCTGTGCTCAGAGACTCACTAAACAGTTCTGATAATGGCTCTGCTAGTTCCACCCTTAGCTCCTTTAATACCCTTGGATGTATGCCATCAGGTCCCATTGCCTTGTCCACCCTGAGCTTATCGAGCTCTTGTAGGACCCTTTCTTTTGTGAAGGGACTAGTGCACACCTCCCACACCCCTGTGTCCATGCTGCTGAGCTGGGGCCTTGCCCTACCTTCTCTTCAGTAAATGCCGAGCAGAAGTATCTATTTAGGTAACCCGTGAGGTGGGCGCATGAGGAAGGGCTACCATCCATATCACGCAACCCTTCCTGCGCCGCCATCCTCATGGCGATGGAGAGGGTTGCCAACCGATGAGGCTGTGAGCAAATTAGGCGACATGATGTCACTATGCGTACGTGCACGGGGGGGGAATGGGAGCGAGCATGGTGAGCGTGGGCTGGGAGGGGGTGGAGAGGCTGTGAGGGATGGCGCTGTGGTGGCTGGCTGAGCTGCGTTGTGGCATCAGGGGTTGGTGAGTGGATGCGGCGGGAGAGGTACTGGGTTCGGTCCGGCTGCTGGTGCAACTGTATTGCGCCTGGCCCAAACCTTTTTTTTTTCTGCTTTCACCCCTCCTCGACATGGGAAGTTTTCGATCCTGTTCCACATAGAAGATTGATTAATAAGCTGGGTAGGCTCAGGGTGAGTCAAAAGTTGGTCAACTGGGTGGCAAACTGGTTGACGGGCAGAAAACAGAGAAATCAGTAAAATAGTGTCCTGGCGCCGTTGTCTTGAGGCGACGGGGTTGTCAGAGTGCCGAAAATGTTTTCGGCACTCTGACTGAGTGATAACGGTAATTGATTTTAGGCGTTCGCCGTTATCACATAGACCCGTCTATTTAGGATACATGCTTTACATGGTCCTCCTCCTCACATGCCCCTTATCCCTTGATCTTAGCAATGCCCTCTGGACTTTCTCCTTTCACTAATGTATCTATAGAAAGTCTTGTCATCTTCTTTTACTGTTCGTGCTGGTGTTTCCTCTGTTTGGGCCTTTGTCTGCCTTACTGCCTTCCCTGCTTCCCTTAGGGAAGTTTGGTATGCCTCCCTATCTTCAGCCTGCTGTGTTCCCTTATATTTCCTGAAGGCCAGCCTTTTGACTCTAACCTTTTCTGCTACTGTGTTTGAGAACCAAAGTGGTTTCCTTCTTCTTTTGCACTTCCTTTTCTCACTAACGCAATGGAATGTTGCTTCAAGCATTGCATCTTTAATGCTTGTCCACTTTGCCTAAACCCCCTCACCTGTATTTCTTTTTGCCAGGGCTAGCTTAACTCTGTTGGCCATCTTATCAAAGTCGGCTACTCTGAAGTCCCATATTTTTGCCTTGGAATGGGATGATTTTGTTCTAATGGCCAACTTGAACCATACCATGTGATGGTCACTGGCCCCCAGGTGACCTTCTATCTGGAGATCTGTGATCCTTCCCTGTTAGCCAGTATTAGATCTAGGATAGCCCTGTCTCTTGTGGGTTGTTGTACCAGTTGTTTGAGGCCCACCCCCTGCAGGGAATCCACCATGTGTCTAGTTCTGGCAGATGTCCCTGCTGGTATTGACCAATCTAACTGGCATGTTGAAGTCTCCCATTATCAGAACCTCCCCTTTAGCTGTCATGTTTTGTATACCTTCTAACAGTAACGTGTCTATGTCCTCCCCCTGGTCTGGAGGCCTATACACAACCCCAGTTCGTATGGCTGTCCTATTTCCTGTTTCCAGGGTGACCCACAGTTCTTCTGGCTCCTTATGTGTATTCTGAATTTCTGTAGCTTTGATATTTTCATTGACATAAAGGGCCACTCCACCTCCCCTTTTTGCACCTCATTCTCTTCTGAACAGTACATAGCCAGGTACTGAAGTCTTCCAAGTGTGGTTACTAGTAAACCATGTCTCGCTAATGGCTACTATTTCCAGTGTAGCCTCTGTCATTATTGCCTGCAGGTCTGGGATCTTGTTTCCCAGACCACAAGCATTTGTGTACATGATTTTCCATTGGTCATATTTATGGTGTGTTAGTTGTTGGGCGAGGTCTGGCGTTTCCCCTGTGCAACGTATGGGGAGCCGGACTTTTTACTTAACCTGGTGATGCAAATGAACTACAAACATGCTGAACTCCTGTTTGACCACTAGCTGAGGGGGGAAGGGTGTTCCTCCCATTCGCCATTTCGGGTGCTGCACCCCTCTCCCCATTTGCTAGTTTAAATATTCTGCAAAGACATCAAACTTCTGCCCTAATGCACTGACTCCCTCCTTAGCCAGATGCAGTCCATCAAACTTAAACAACTTTCACTCCCAAAAATGTTGCCAGTTTCCTACAAATTTGTGTCCTTTTTCTGGCACCAGCCCTTGAGCCACATGTTTAGCTCCCCTATCTCCCCTTCTCTGACCTCCCGTCCATCTGTCCCCCTCTCCCAGACTGGCAGGATTCCAGTGAAGGCGTTACCGGACAAAATTGATGATAGTTTGTCACCCAGCCTGGTTAGGTGTTCCTTGGTCTCCACAACTGACCGGCTGGCGAGGGTGCCGATGGGGATGCCCAATCCCCACTGGTTCCAGTCCCCACCCTAAAACATGCAGGTGGAATGCTGGGAGCCCACCCCAGCCTGCCAAATGTACCTGTCAAAAGAAAAAAACCTTCCCGGGATTTTTTTTTAACCTGTGAAGTAGAAAATGGTCCCTTGCTGTCTACAGTGCCCTCCCCCAACACACGCCCACCCTCCATATACCCCACCTCCCCACACACCCCTCACTCCATACTTACCTCCAGAGTCTGGCGCGATGATCTTCGGTCGACCGGGAACACATCTGTACTCTTCAAAGCCGACCGCGAACTGAAGAAATACTGGTAAGCTATATTAACTCTGGTGCATATCTTGGGCATGTTTGGGAATTTTGGCACCAAATTTTCAACATGGGGTTACTGGGACCCCTCCTCATGAATTCAGTCACTGTCGTGGCATTATTCGGTCCCAAAAGGTGATTTTGAAGTCACTGCGTGGAATCACCTTTCAAGATGATTAATGAAATGACAGTGCCACTGTTCATGAGGTGGGCTCTCAAAAAGTCTATGTTGCAAATTTGGTGAAAAAAATCCAAAAAATGACTGTTTCATGAGCGTGCGTTGAGCAGTTTCCATGCACGCTCGTAACTTTGCGAATCTGTAATATTTTCACTCCAGATTTTCAACATTGGCATTTTTCCACACCTCCTTATGAACAGTACAGCTGTCATTTTTCACATCTTGGCTGAAATGTGTTTTCGCACTTCCAGCGCAGAATAGTGCGGTCACTGTGGGAAATCACTGTTTGGGACAGATTAAGAAAATCACTGTGACACTGTTCATGAGCAGAGGTCCTAAAATACCTATGTTTAAAATTTGGTGACAAAAGTCCATTAAATGACTGTGCTATGAGCGTGCATTGTGCAGTTTCCACGCACCCTTGTAACTTCGCAAATTTGCAATATTTTCACTCCACATTTTCATCGCTGGCATTTTTCACATCTCCACATGAACAGTGCAGCTGTCATTTTTCACATCCTACCCAAAATGTGTTTTTGCACCTGTGGTGCACAATGGCATGGTCACTGTGGAAAATCAACTTTTGGTACAGATTAACAAAATCACAGTGCCACTGTTCATGAGGGGAGGTCCCAAAATGCCTACATTGAAAATGTGGTTAAAAAAATCCCAAAAATAATTGGGTTACAGATGTGTGTTGCACGGTTTCTATACATGCTCATGACTTCACCAATTTTTCATATTTTCACTCCAGATTTTCAGCATTGCCATTTTTTTACACCTCCTCATGAACACTACAGTTGCCATTTTTCACATCCTGCCCAAAATGTGTTTCCATGCCTGTGTCGCCAAATGGCATAGTCACTGTACAAAACCACCTTTCCGCTAACAAACTGATAGTGCCGCTCTTCATGAGGTGGGGTCACAAAAAGCCCATGTTGAAAATTTGGAATGAAAATACCAATAAATGCCTACGGTGTTAGGGTTTCCAAGTGTAACACCCCACCCTATAGAGACTGACAGGTGTCAGGGGTGCGACTTGGGATCATTGGCTGTAATGCTTATACCATTGCACCCCCCCATGCTCACGCTGCAGCCAGTGGCAGGCATCGAGGTGTGCCTTGGAGTGTTCGGCCCTAAAGTTCTCCCCATGCTCCTATACTGCACCCATCTCGGCATATTTCCTTATGGAATGGGTAAGTATAAGGCCCAAAGACCCCAAGGCACACCACAACACTTGTCAGTGTCTACAGGGTAGGGTGAGGTAACATGGCATGAAAATTATAGCTGACGACCCAAAGGCACACCCCAAAGTCTGTCAGTCTCTGCAGGGGTGGGGGTGAGGTTGGCGTCAGTTCAGTACTTCACTGCCATTCCTATTATGCATCTCTAACTCCTGCACTAACAATGCCAATGCCAGCACGACAACATTTGGCATTGACAGATGCTTGTTACAATAGTTATGTCAAGCAAGCCCCACAAATGACAAAACTTGAATCCTTTGCTTTTAATTGTTTTTTGTTTTCTTTGTATTCTTTATTGTTGCTGACAATTTAGCACAGACCGTTGCCAGAAGCGCCATATTGGATTCTGAGGGAAATGGGGTGCTGCCATTCCCTCACTGGTTATTTTGTCTAATATAACTGGAATGCACCACCCCTTCCTTTGCAACTGAGTGTTTATAGGGAAAGCAATGTAAACCAAAGGTTAAAAAACAGGAAATGGTATGACAGCTGCCATATTCCTGTGGATCCATACAACATTATTAATTTATTAGAAATTAAGGGAACCGATCATCAGAAAACAGTAGTAAACAGCAAAGGTTAAATCTGAAATTTTAAACTACCAGGCAGTGCAAAAATCTGGGAAGTGAGGAACACTTCCTGGTTTCTTAGTACTGCTGCTTTGAAATAAGTTATAAACTCACTACCTGCGCTGGGGTTAATAAGTTATGCCTTCGCTGATACTTAGAGGAAGGGGAGATGTTTTCAGGATACCATACAAGTAAATCACACAGGAGCGAATAGCTGTGCTTTGAAATCAGGGGACTGTTCCTTTTCTTTTAAGTGAATTGAAACTGAACGCATTTTTAAAAGAATGACTCAATTTGAACTCATGTAAAGCTAGTGTGCTAGATGATACAAGTGGCAAACTTATAAGGTGCACTGCACCTGCCATCTGCATTCTGCGGACATTTCTGGATAATTTCTCAATTGACACGAGTACCTTTACAAAAGGGTAGAAGTTGGTTAAGGTTGCACCTGTCTGCAAGGAAGGGGAGCCATGAATTTATTACTGAATTCTAGGCCAATTTCCCCTACTGCCAATTTTGTTGAAGGTCCTGGAGAGATTGGTGGTTAAACAAATATCTGGCTACCTGAAAAAGAACAAATGACTAACAAATAAGCAGTCGAGGTTTAGAACTCAGCACAGCACAGTCACAGCAGTCCTTCATGTGGCAAATGGCATTCAGATGGTAATAGATGGGGTGGCATAGTTGAGGCGGTTTTCATCGACCACACCAGGGCATTCGACATGACATACCTTGCCCTTTTGCTGGAAAGACTGTATGGCCTGGGGTTCCATAGCATGGGTAACAACTGGTTTTCAAGTTATCCAAGTGATAGGAGGCAACTGATGGTATACTGTGAGATGAAATCAGATGTCAACGTTGTAGAAAATAGGGGTCCCTCAAGGTTCCATCCTGGGCCTTACTCCTGTAACCCTGGTGCCATTATTCCAAGGGCTGCTACCCCTGCCTACCTTCCTAACGGCAAATTGAGAGGCCTGGGTTCTTGACTAACTGGCACCAGGGTCTCCCTACCAGTAGTAGTAGTGCTACAATTCTGGTGCCTCCACCTAGAGTAGTGCTTAAATGGGTAACTGTCACAGTAGGTACAGTCCTCTGGGAAGCTAATACCACCCACTATCCCACCTAGTGACCTTTTACACTTAGTTTTACAACTACAGCTCTTGACACCTAGAACACAGGTTAATGCCAGCATTAATGATATGCTCAGGTACAATCCACTTATCAACAAGGTTTGGTCTCTTGGCAGTCACCCTGCAACCCCTCTAAAACACAGTTTTCAACACAACCATGCACTTTCAATATACTTTGCCCTGTGTCAATAATTTCAGACCAGATAATGATATGCTCACAAGCCAAGTTAACAGTAGAACAATAAATCAGGCTTATTGAGGGAACATGAACAAGGGACGGTCGAGAATCTAAATTAATGAGTACTTTGCTGTACTGAGACAGGTTTAATTTCACTTTGACTCACTTCAGTCCCTGATTATCATTCTATTCAAAAATGTCTTTTGCAACTACTGGGTACCCAGAGTGGAAAAACAGGCATGCCTGAGGCGGTACCACGGGTTGGCCGGTGTTGCAGCTGTAGTTGGGGCCCTTGGTGGAAGAAACGTGGTTAAATATGAGCAACACACTTGTAAAAGCATTAACCCTTTGTAATCCTGGCTGGATAGCCCAGCCAAATTTAAACACATTAAACTGCCAAACTGAATCAGCTGGTACCCTTAAACGTTTAATTGCTTGGTTGCAGGGAGGTACACTGGTTTTACTCACTGTACCCAGATTGATGGAGTAAGGCGCTGGCGACATCAGGACCTGTTTTTTTACTGGAGTTGTTGCTGGGAACTGAGGCTGACATGACTCACCTCCACTTCACAGCCTTTCCCTGTAGGTGTCTGCATCCAGCATTCAGTTGCTGTGCAGGGGCCGATTTCCCAATGCTGGTCTCTCACCAAGTTGCTGATGATGGTACAGGAACAGTCTGAATGGGCCTCTACTGGCATAGGCCCAGATGAGGAAAATGTCTTTTGCAAGTCTGGTCTGTGTGCTGGTGAACCCTCCAGCTGGGCTTGGGCAAAAGTCTTTCCTACACAGGAACTGCTCCTGATTTGGCACAGGAGTCCCAGGATCAATGTTTCCACACACACACGTGGTAGGCCACAATTGCGGTGGCTGAAGTACAGCCAACTTTCTTCTTTCAGTATCTAGCCGGTTTCCCAATTCTAGCTCTTGGCTACAGAAACCTCTTGGTCCACTCCTTTCGTGCAGTTATGCAGTCCTTGAATCAATCGATTTCCTTTTTTGAATTGAGCTGGGTCCACAGGCGCAAGACAGGCCTTCTCCTTGTGGAGTTTCTCTCAGTTCACAAGCAAGCTGTTTTCCTTATCAGTGGCTCAAGCAGACTAACTTGCCTTCAGCACAGTTCTTACTGCAGGACTGGGATATCTGGACTCCCGTTGGCTACCCTTGCTGTCCATCACAATTCAAGGATTCTCATTGGTTAGTTTAGGCGCCAACTTGAAAGTTCACAGTTTCACCCAGAAGACATTGTAATTAGGACCCCTTAAGGACCCCTTGGTTCCGACTGGTCCAAAGTGGAAGTCCAGGACCAAAAATGGCAGCTCCCATTGGAAAGTTTAATACTGGCAACATAAACAACTTATTTATTTGACAACAGCAAGGGTTTAGAAATAAATATTTATAGCACACTGAAGAGTTCCCTCTGCGCTATAATCAATGGCAGACTGGAGAGAATTGTAGTGATATCTGTTTGGTCATGAGCCTTGATTTACTCAGATCCAACCCAGGCTATGTACACCATACACAAGCTGAAACTCTTAAAGAGACAGTGTGGCAGCATATCTACACACTCACGCAGGACAACATCTGAATTTTACTGTATATGGATTCACCTTCTTAAGCTGGATGTCTGCCAGGCAGTGGGCATCAAAAGAGCCCAGGGAAACACTCAAGGTAAGCCCCCAAATTTTTTGGGGGGCTACTCTGCTGTTCTTGCTCTTTATTAATATTGTTCACAAAGATCTGAAGGATGCTAATGTACATCTATACAGAGATGACACGTGAGAACAATAATATAGTCCAGGACTCCGTTCAGGTAAATTTTGACAGGATTCAGAACTATTTTATAGGAAGTTACTGTTAAACAGTATGAAAACACAATTTATGTTGCGCTGGTATGACTGAAGAAAAACTGTCAATTAAGACACTGGACTTTCACACGCAGTTATGCTCGGATATGAAATATCCCCATAAAATGGACCTTTCTCAGCCTATTATCAGAAACTCTCACTTCAAGATAGATGATAAACCTATTCTCAAGACTTGGCTCCCACCCTTGGTAGGCCTTAGGGCATGTGATTGTTTCAGAGATGGGGCATGCCTGTCTTTGGTGGAATTTCTACATCAGTTGGGCCTACTCACACCTGCAATTTTTAAAATATATCAGGTACGCCATGCCATTATGGAGTGGCCTGGCTCGGTGAACCCCCACGTCAATGAGAACGAGTTCCTGCAGTCCCTCCTATCTTTGGCTTCTTGTCCACATATGGTATCCAACATTTACATAGTATTATTCCTCAAACTCTTCCCCAACTTAGAATCCAAGTATTGATCCTTACAATTCCCACAACTCCTCCTTAACTGGAGTAAAATTTGGAGTGATGTTTATAGTTACGTAACTCAAGACTGCTTGCATCTTGTTCAGTTCAATTTTCTTAATCTTTATTACACTCCAATCAAACTAGTCAAGATGCACAGACTTGAGTCTCCCCTGTGTATGCGTTGTGGGATTTCCAAAGGTACCCTCTACCACATCTTCTGGGATTTCCCAAGGTAGCTACACTGTGGACAAATATACAACAGCACGGACGGATCCTTTACTGGGGTTGGAGGATTGTTTCTCCCTGGAGATTTGTTTGCTTGGAAATTACTCCAGGATTGCCATTAAAGGACGGAGATATTACATGGCTATAATAGCACTGACAGTTAAAAAATTAGTTCTCCGACATTGGAGGGATGAGGAGCCCTTATCTTACAATGAGTGGCTGCAGGAACTCTTTTTTAACCTTAGAGTTGAGAAGATAATTTCCAGCTTGCAGAATAAGTTACATAGATATGACAAGAGTTGGGGTAAACAACATACTCTTTACTCTCTTTAATTGAAAACCGGGTGCCCTTTGCAAGAGCTGCCTATATCATCTTCTTGTGCCCCATTCCACATGCTCTTGATGTACCTCTTTTACATACTCTGTCATGGGGAAGGGTGATTGGGTGGGTGGGGGACGGGAGGGTTGTTGAGCTATTGTTTGTTACTGACTTGATCATTTGTTTGTGTTGTTGCTGTTTTGTACTGTAGCTTTAAAGCTGAATAAAGTTTATTAAATTAAAAAAATACATTGCACTTTAGTATAGTAGAAACTGTAGACAAGTACAAATACCTTGGGGTCTAGCTGGACTCACATATGTCATGGGAAGCCCACATCTCACACCTTGTGGGTAAACTTGGACTTAGGTGGGTGCTTGTACAGGGTACCTGGAGCACTTTTCCTGGAAGCAAGAATCCAGGTTGTAAACATGATGTTGCCATTGCTTATTGATTACAGTGACATCATCCATGGGAGAGTTGCCAGCCCACCACCCATCTTGACAGATTGGATGTCATATTCAATTTCATGGCTAAATTCCTGATGGGTGCTCCGTTTTGCACCCATAGGTGCATACTGTACAATATACTTCCTTCATGCTACTCCCTTCCCCAACTGCCCTGGTTTATTGTTCCACTTTTCCTTTTCATTAATCCCCAATTGTACTCACAGTTCCTTCCCTCCCTCATTTTGCTGCCAGTTGCACTTTGTGGAACTGTTGATATTGATATGCTATGTTCTGCATACCTTACTTTGTGCTTCCTCTCAATTGCCTACTGTGCACTTTTCATAATTATTTGTATTTTTTGTAACAATATGTTTAAACTGTTATTTCTTTTATTTTTCAGTTAACTCTATTTGCTGAGGTGACAAAGATGTGCCGGAGAAATGAGATTAAAACTGTTGCCAGGGGCAAAAGCAGCAGTCCCTGAGAGATAATTACGATTAATATGTCCTGTAACAATGGCACCCCTGCTGAGATAACAAGGGAGCTTCAAATAGCCTTAGGTCTTTCATGTCAGAAAACTGTCCTGACCATGCAGCAACCATGAACAGGGACAGACATGGCTCAGAACAAAAGAAAGGGTTTCTGATTCCACAGAATACAAGGTTCTGGTTTAGGCCAGCTTCCCAGAGAGGTGATCCCCACAGAAGACAAAGAAAGTGTAAAATCCATGATGATGGAGTGACATATCTGAGGATGCGGCATGAGGGACTGGCAGTGGAAGGCTTTTGAGGTCTTGCCAGACTGTAGCGACTCAGTCAGTGTTGGGACTTCATACTTAACACCTTCTCAGAGTTGGAGTCTGCGACAGCTCACTAAAGTTATCCTGCATGGTAAGAAATATTTCTACTCTGTTAGTTTAAAGAAGATACAGAAAGCTATAGAAAGCTTTTTTTTTGTTTGTTTCTTCTGCTGTATGCAGACAATTTTCTTTCAAATTTCACTTCTATGGGGTGGCAGCTACCAAGGTTCCCTTACAGGTGTAGAGGGTTGAGAAACTTGGCAGCTTATTGCAGATTAGGACATGGGTAGGACGGGTTCTGACTATGTCTTCTAAATGTAACATTGCTAACTTATTATTGAGTTCTCCACATCCTGTTCCCCCAGGATACATCTGGAAATGAGCTGTTAGCGCAGTAAGTTTTTCCTGTTGAAACTCTTGAAATAAATAAATATCATAAATAAATAAAGTTTCAGGCATCCCTTAATGTGAGATGAAACGCTCATATCCTGAATATTTTTACACCTCTGCTTAAAACAAAAAGTCCCTATATATCTGACCCCTTGTCACTGAGACTAATTAAGCCAAGTTTATGATCCTCGAGGGATTTGGAAATTGTGGTCCCCCTTACCAACAGCATTAAAGGTAGAAATAAAGTTATTGTATGTGCTCTGGCCCTGTGGAATTCCTTACCCATAGGACTACATCCATCAGTTGGTAAATCAGTTCCATTTGCATGTATTCTAACTTGGCTAGTGGAGACAGATGTAGTAGCTTGTGGTTGTTAGTAATATAGAGAACAGTGGATGGGCAACTATGCCCAAACAGTGTGTTGTGCCACCAAGGGGTTCTAATTCCCTGTGATATCAAAGGCAAAGCTTGAGAGGTTCATGGGAATCTGAACCTCGAGGTGGCACAACACACTAGTTTGACACAGAGTTACCCATCCACTATTTTTTAAGAGTATATGGTGCATCCTAAGTAAAATAAATGCATGGTTAACAGTTTTTTACTTTTAAAATGTAAGAAAAAGAATGTTGGTAGCCATGTCATATTTTGAGACTTAGGGCTGATTGCTAGGATGTGATGTGTGGTTGGTAGGGAGCAGACATCCCTATGTTTGTAATGCAGCGTTCTCCTGGCTGTAAATCAGGTGTGGGAGGGATTTTCAAAAAAAATGTGTGTCTCTCTCGCTCTCTCTCTTAATGAGAAGACGTCGACTGTGAGGAGGAGAGTTTTATTCTGCAAGATAATTTATTTATCTGGTTGATCCTGCTTTAAAGGTTTTTTTTTTTTTATTTACAAGTGTATATCTGGTTGATCCTGCATTATCTGGTTGATCCTGGTAGAGTCACGGGTTTGGGAGATCGTGCCAACACAACTGTTTGTTTGGTTGGTCCTGCCATCTCTGTAGCTCATGCGCTTATGCGTGGAAGCTCTAGAGGTTTTCCACAATAGGGCACAATCACTTTCCATTACCAGCTGAACTGTGGTACAACATTTTGAAAGCCTCCGATTTCCGTGCACAACAAGCCTGTGTATGGCTGATGTTTTGCAACATTTGTCCTTTTTATGTTCACTTGCGCACATGCGCAAGGAACATTTTGGGAGAGTAGCACACTTTGGAGGTGTGCCTCTCCCTTTCAATCCACTGCTCCGTTGAGCAGGCGTGGCGGTCCTGCACCAATGGGTGCGGGAGCTGTGTATGACAGCGGTGGTCTTGCTCAAAGAACCACTGCTGTCACACAGAGCACGCGCCCGCCGCCCACTTTGGTGCCACGCTGAGCCCACCCCAGCGTGGAAAACGTCCACGTTGTTCTGCCGACGGGTGCCCAATCCCCGCCGGCTCCACGGCCCCCAAGCCATCCTTCTGCCATGCTGGGAGACCACCCCAGTGTGGCAATGTCCCATGTTGTTTGCCGACAGGTGCCCAATCACCCCGTCAGCTCCGGCCCCCAAGCCGTCTCTGCCACGCCAGAGCACCCCAGCGTGGCAAACGTCCGTTGTTTGTTGGACGGGTGCCCAATCCCCATCGCCCTTGGCCCCCTGCCATCTTGTGGCACGCTGGGAGCCCACCCCAGCATGGCAAACGTCCCATGTAGTCTTTTTTTTTTCACCTGTAAACCAAACGGTCCCACGGCGCTTCTCCCAGTCCCCCTCCCACAACCGCACCCACCCACTGCGCACTCTGCCTCCCTCACCCCTCACCCCATACTTACCCTCCGAGCTCGGCGCGACGATCTTCGTGGACGGGAACACGTCTGCACTCTTCAAAAGCCGACCGCGAACTGAGGAAATGCCGGTAAGCTGTATAATGGGCTAGATGGGGTTTTCAACTTTATTGCATATCTCAGGCATTTTTTGGAATTTTTGCACCAAATTTTCAACATGGGGTTTTTGGGCCCCCTTCTCATGAAGTTGTCACTGTCATGGCTATTGTATTCAAGGTGATTTCGCAGTCACTGCGAAAATCACCCTTTGGGTCTGAATAACGCCATGACAGTGACATCATTCATGAGAAGGGGTCCCAAAAAACCCATGTTGAAAATTTGGTGCAAAAATTCCAAAAAATGACTGTTTTACAAGTGTGCATTGCGGAGTTCCTACGCAGGCTCGTAAGTTCATGAATTTTCAATATTTTCACTCCAGATTTTCAACATTGCCATTTTACCACACCTCCTTATGAGCAGTACAGCTGTCATTTTTCACATCCTGCCCAAAACGTGTTTCCGCCCATGTAGTGCACAATGGTGCAGTCGGTGTGTGAAATCAATGTATGGGACACATTAAGAAAATCACAGTGACACTGTTCATGAGCAGAGGTCTTAAAATGGCTATGTTGAAAATTTGGTGAAAAAATTCCTAAAAATGACTGTTTTACGAGCGTGCGTTGCGCAGTTCCTACGCATGCTCGTACGTTTGCAAATTTTTAATATTTGCACTCCAGATTTTCAACATTGCCATTTTACCACACCTCCTCATGAGCAGTACAGCTGTCATTTTTCACATCCTGCCCAAAACGTGTTTCCGCCCATGTAGCGCACAATGGCACAGTCGGTGTGCGAACTCAATGTATGGGACACATTAAGAAAATCACAGTAACACTGTTCATGAGCAGAGGTCTTAAAATGGCTGTGTTGAAAATTTGGTGAAAATTCCTAAAATGACTGTTTTACTGAGCGCAGGTTAGCAGTTCCACGCACGTCAGAAGTTTGCGAATTTTCAATATTTTCACTCCAGATTTTCAACATTGCCATTTTACCACACCTCCTCATGAGCAGTACAGCTGTCATTTTTCACATCCTGCCCAAAACATGTTTCCGCTCATGTAGCGCACAATGGCGCAGTCGGTGTGCGAACTCAATGTAAAGGGCACATTAAGAAAATCACAGTGACACTGTTCATGAGCAGAGGTCTTAAAATGGCTGTGTTGAAAATTTGGTGAAAAAATTCCTAAAAACGACTGTTTTACGAGTGTTCATTGCGCAGCTCCTATGCACGCTCGTAAGTTTGTGAATTTTCAATATTTTCACTCCACATTTTCAACATTGCCATTTTATCACACCGCCTTATGAGCAGTGCAGCTGTCATTTTTCACATCCTGCCCAAAACATGTTTCTGCCCATGTAGCGCACAATGGCACAGTCGCTGTGCGAACTCAGTGTATGGGACACATTTAGAAAATCACAGTGTCACTGTTCATGAGCAGAGATCTTAAAATGGCTATGTTGAAAATTTGGTGAAAAATTCCTACAAATAACTGTTTTACGAGCGTGCGTTGTGCAGTTCCTACGCATGCTCGTAAGTTTGCGAATTTTCAATATTTTCACTCCAGATTTTCAACATTACCATTTTACCACACCACCTTATGAGCAGTACAGCTGTCATTTTTCACATCCTGCCCAAAACGTGTTTCCGCTCATGTAGTGCACAATGGCGCAGTCGTAAAGCGTAAATCAATGTATGGGACACAGTAAGAAAATCACAGTGACACTGTTCATTAGCAGAGGTCTTAAATGGCTGTGTTGAAAATTTGGTGAAAAAATCCTAAAATGACTGTTTTACGAGTGTGCGTTGTGCAGTTCCTACGCACGCTCGTAAGTTTGCGAATTTTCAATATTTTCACTCCAGATTTTCAACATTGCCATTTTACCACACCTCCTCATGAGCAGTACAGCTGTCATTTTTCACATCCTGCCCAAAATGTGTTTCTGCCCATGTAGCGCACAATGGCGCAGTCGGTGTGCGAACTCAATGTATGGGACACATTAAGAAAATCACAGTGACACTGTTCATGAGCAGAGGTCTTAAAATGGCTGTGTTGAAAATTTGGTGACAAAATTCCTAAAAATTACTGTTTTACGAGTGTTCATTGCGCAGTTCCTATGCATGCTCGTAAGTTTGCGAATTTTCAATATTTTCACTCCAGATTTTCAACATTGCCATTTTACCACACCTCCTTAAGAGAAGTGCAGCTGTCATTTTTCACATCTTGCCCAAAACGTGTTTCCGCCCATGTAGCACACAATGGCACAGTCGCTGTGCGAACTCAGTGTATGGGACACATTAAGAAAATCAGTGTGTCACTGTTCATGAGCAGAGATCTTAAAATGGCTATGTTGAAAATTTGGTGAACAAATTCCTAAAAATAACTGTTTTACGACCGTGCGTTGTGCAGTTCCTACACACGCTCGTAAGTTTGCGAATTTTCAATATTTTCACTCCAGATTTTCAACATTGCCATTTTACCACACCTCCTTATGAGCAGTACTGCTGTCATTTTTCACATCCTGCCCAAAACGTGTTTCCGCCCATGTAGTGCACAATGGTTCAGTCGGTGTGCGAAATCAATGTATGGGACACAGTAAGAAAATCACAGTGACACTGTTCATTAGCAGAGGTTTTAAAATGCCAATGTTGAAAATTTGCTGAAAAAATTCCTAACAATGACTGTTTTGAGCATCGTTGCTGGTTCCTCGCTTTTCGTAGGTTTGCGAATTTTCAATATTTCCACTCCAGATTTTCAACATTGCCATTTACCACACTTCCTTATGAGCAATACAGCTGTCATTTTTCACATCCTGCCCAAAACGTGTTTCCACCTATGTAGCGCACAATGGGGGTAACAAAAAGGTCATGCTGAAAATTTTATTGTGCAAATACCAGCAATCGCACAGGGCATTAGGGTAAAGCACCATACGTGCCAAACACCACTGCAAATACCTGCAAGCGAACGTTCGGCATTGACAAATGCTTGTTATAACTAATGTGCATATGCACTAAATGAATTTCATTGTAATCCTGTAACTAATGTTTGACAAACTGAAATTAAGGCTGTCATTGCAAACAAACTTCATCTCATATGACATATCATCCTGTTTATTTTAATAAATAAAAATGGTAATTTATTGATATCCCAGAATCCCCTCTATGCTATGTAATATTTGGGGATCAGCTGCAGGGGATTTTAATTACAGTTGTCATATGAGGGTAATACTGCAGTACATATTGCAGCTGTCACGCACCACTCTCCATCCTACCCATCCCAAGAAAAAGAAGTGTTTGCCAATTTGCCAATACCAAGCATGTTTGCTTGCTTGCGGCTACAAGTTAGAACAGCAGCAATATCTCATTTTCAATGGGGTCCTGTTTTAACAAATTTTTTACATAGTATTTACCCAGGATAGTACAAGTAAGATGCAATATCTTGTTTTCAGTGGGGTCCTGCTTTTTGTTCTTTTCCACAGAGCTGTTTCTCATTTTGGTCCTGTCCATGCACCCCCCCAGCCCTGTCACTCACCTTGTCACAGACTTATAGGTTATCCACTACTTACCCAGGACTACAATGTGGTGGGCGGCCAGCCATGTCCATTGTGTGAGTGCCTGCTGGGGGGAAGGGGTGCTGGCTTGGATGGCCATCATTTTTCTCCTGCCAACTGATGCTCTCCCCGGGGATGGCAGCATGCAATGTGGTGGCTATGCATATGCCCAGTGGCACAAATGGTATGAGAGGCACCCAGAGGTAACCCTTCCCCTCCTGGTGCTTCCAACTGTGCTGCTGAGTGGCCTCCACCAGTCAACAGTCATGCAGTGTCCCTAATACTGACCCACTTTCAATAGCCAATACTTTTAATACTGCTTTCACTAATCTAGAAGGGAGTCCTGCCTAAAAACATTTTTGATGATGCTATCGTGATGACTGCTTGGTGCTTTGAAAACACTAAGCCAGAGCACCCACCATTTTACTTCAAGTGGGTCTCCACTGCCCAGGTCAGAAAATTACTATCTAAGGTACTAGGGAAATCCAGACATAGTGGGGACTCTCTTGACCTCAAGCTCATCACACTTACACTAGAAGAAGTTCTCCTGACAATAACAAAGATACTCAACCTATCTCTCACTCTAGCTCAGTTTCCAGAAGTCTGGAACACCGCACTGGTCACTCCAGTGCATAAATCAGGGGTCCGTACTCAGCCTAGTAACTACAGGCCTATATCCATCCTCCCTCCCCATCAAAAGTGCTGGAACGCATTGTAACCGATCAGCTTGTGGACTATCTTGATAACCACTCACTACAAAGCCCTCAGCAGCATGGTTTAAGGAAAAACCCCAGTATGACCACAGCCCTGCTAGAATTCACTAGTTTTATCCAACAGTCCTTCGATAAAAATAATCTGGTTGGAGCGGCTTTCACAGACCTTACAAAGGCCTTTGACACCATGGATCACAATCTCCTCCTTGGTCAGCTCGCCACCACTGGCACCTTGCCAAATGCTCTTGAGTGGTTCGAATGCTACCTCTGACAGGTCACAGAAGGTGAAGATAGCAAACATTGTATCAGAGTTGCAAGTCGTCAGATCAGGTGTTCCCTTGGCCATTCTTGGTCCTCTCCTGTTTAGCATCTTCCTAAACAATCTACCAAATTCCTGTCAATTAAGGACACACGTTTACGCAGATGATGCTGTCATCTTTAAAAGCCACTCAGACCCCAACCTGCTACAAGACAACTTACAGCATGGATTCCAGGAAGTCGAACATTGGTTCCACTCACACAAACTCATTCTAAATTACAAAAAAAACTAAACTCATGCTGTTTTTGTCCTCTCGCAATAAGCATAAGATGCACACCCTTACCGTCAAAAATAGCCAAGGTGCCCCCTTGAACAAATTCAACAATTCAGATACCTTGGAGTTACCTTGGGCAATCACCTCACATTGAAAATGTTGCCAAGAATGCAAACGCAAAACTTCGTCTACTTTCAGCCATAAAAGGAGTCTGACCCCAGAATAACTTAAACTTGCCATACACAGTTCAATTCTATCCACTGTTAATTATGGCTTGGTAATGAATGGCGCTGCCCCAGCCACATTTCTCAAAAGGCTAAACACTACCCTAAATAAAGCCTGCAGACTTATCACTGGTGCTGATAAACTCACACATACATGTGACCTATATGTGACCTATATGCCCTAACTGGTTGGCTAAAACTACAAGACTGAATCAAGTATCAAATGTGCATACTTGCCAAACAAGTGCTGCTTGGAGTCCTACCAGCTGGCATCACCTTTTTCTTACCTAAGTCCCTCACGTCTCGAAGCACCTGAGTCTATGACATTGAACTTTTTCTCGTTCCCAGGGTTCGGACCACTGAATGCTAGTGATCCTTCATTTACAGAGCCCCTAACTGATTTAATGGACTGGGCCACCAACTGATTAACCTTCCTTATCATGCCCAATTTAAGCGTCTCCTGCACCAGCACACCATGAATGAAAGCGTCTGGTACTGCCCCAGCTGACAACCACTACAATGACTCTAGCTCTGGCTGCCTCCTTCCTCCACCTGCACCCCCTGCCCCCTCCCTCTCACACCTAGCCCACCCGCCTCTTATCCCCTCTGACAATGCTGACAATGCCATGTGGCTGTAACTTTTTCCACCTCTCTGCCCTACCACCTATCTCTAATTTCTACAATTCCCACTATCCCTTGTCAAACCTCCCTCTATGCAAACATTACTGTATTTGAAATGCTAATAAATATGTATTATGTGTTTTTACTCTACATTGCAATGTAATGTTTTTCTCCTCTGTATGTTTTGTAACTCCTTCCCTTATATGACATGGAACCTTTTTAAATTGGTCCCTTTGTGCACAAAGGTATTTCTAATCTGAGAATTAAATAAATAAATAAAGTGTGAAAGGCCTCCTCCCCTCCCCAAGGAAGGAGGGCAGTCCCTGTGATGCTCAGTCCTTCCTCCCCCAGCCAGTCCCCAATGGCCTGCGTTCATTCCCAAATGCACATTGCTGGCTTAACAAGCAGTAGCACCACCACTGTGTTACCAGGCCTGCTTAGGTTCTTACTTTTATCCATTTTTATGTTGGCTCGCGTATGCGCAGCCAACATTGTGCAGTAGTAGCAGATTTGGGGGCACGGTCACTGTTGGGCGAATACAGGGCACGCATCACTAGGTGTGTCCCTCATTCCCCAATCAGGCAGCATGCAGGCGCCACATCAGCAAATTGGAATGTGTCCACCAGATCTAACAAAAGGTCCACTGCAATGAGAGCTTTCATGCAGCATGACCACAACACGCCTCCTGAATTGCACACAACACTGCCGCCGCCTGTCAGAATGCCGATGGGGAAGCCCACTCCCCATCAGCATAATAATCCCCCTTCCATTTACAATGTATGCGAGGGGGTGCCCAATCCCCCTCTGAATCATGCACGCCCCTCAACAGTTTTTCTTTGCCGACAGGGGCCCCAATCCCCGTCGGCTTCAGTGCCCGAGTGATGTTGCAGACGGGGGAGCCCACTTCCCATCAGCATTATGTAACCCCCCCCCCGCTTTGTTGTGTGCTCATGGGAGTGCCCAATCTGCTGTCTGCTACAGCTGCTGCCCCAAAAAAAAGAGTCCATTGGCGTGCTGGAAGCCCACCCCAGTGTGCCACATGCCCCTGTTAAAAACCAAAAATGGTCCTGCGATGTTTGTTTTTTTTATCCTGTCAAAAAATGGTCCCTTACGGTCTCTCCTGTCCCCTCCTACAACCCACCCACCACTGTGCACCTTGCCTCCCCAACCCATACTTACCTCCGGAGTCTGGCGAGATGGTCATCGGTGGACCGGGAACACGTCTGCACTCTTCAAAGCCGACCGCAAATGGAGGAAATGCCGGTAAGCTGTATAATGGAATAAATATGTTTTTTTTCAACTTTGATACATGTCTCAGGCATTTTTTGGAATTTTGGCACCAAATTTTCAACATGGGGTTTTGGGGACCCTTCCTCATGGATTCTGGCACTGCCATGGCGTTAATTGGCCCCAAAAGGTGATTTTGCGGTCACTGTGTGGATCATCTTTCAGGACCAAGTAACAAAACAACAGTGCCAGTGTTCATGAGGTGGGCTTTCAAAAAGCCTATGTTGCAAATTTGGTAGAAAAAATCCCCAAAATGACTGTTTTATGTGCGGGCATTGCGCAGTTTCCATGCACGCTCGTAACTTTGTGAATTTGTAATATTTTCACTCCAGATTTTCAAAATCGGCATTTTTCCACACCCTCCTTATGAACAGTACAGCTGTCATTTTACATATCCTGGGCAAAATGTGTTTTCACATGTCCGGCACAGAATAGAGCAGTCGCTGCGCAAAATCAGTTTTCCGGACAGTTTCAGGAAATGACGGTGACACTGTTCATGAGCAGAAGTCCTAAAATGCCTATGTTGAAAATGTAGTGACAAAATTCCATAAAATGACTGTGTTACAAGTGTGCAATGCGCAGTTTCCACACACCCTTGTAACTTCGCAAAGTTGCACTATTTTCATGCCAGATTTTCAACACTGGCATTTTTTTTTTACACCTCCTTATGAACAGTACAGCTGTCATTTTTCACATCCTGCCCTAAATGTGTTTTCGCACCTGTGGCACACAATTGCATGATCACTGTGCAAAATCAACGTTTCAGACACATTAACAGAATCACACTGCCACTGTTCATGAGGGGAGGTCTCAAAATGCCTATGTTAAAGATGTGGTTAAAAAAATCCCAAAAATAATTGGGTTACTGACGTGTATTGCACAGTTTCTATGGATGCTTATACCTTCGCCAGTTTTTCATATTTTCACTCCAGAGTTTCAACGTTGCCATTTTTTTACATCTCCTCATGAACAATACAGTTGTCATTTTCCACATCCTGCCTCAAATGTGTTTCGTCCCTGTGTCGCCAAATGGCATAGCCACTGTGCAAAACCACCTTTCAGCTAACAAACTGACAGTGCTGCTTTTCATGAGGTGGGCTCACAAAAAGCCCGTGTTGAAAATTTGGAGTGAAAATACCAACACACGCCTACGGTGTTAGGGTTTTCAACTGTAGCACCCCACCCTGTAGAGACGGACAGGCGTCAGGGGTGTGACTTGGGATCATCAGCTGTAATGCTCACGCCATTCCACCCCCACCCTGCAGCCAGTGACAGGCATCGTGGTGTGCCTTGCACTGTTCAGCCACAAAGTTCTCATTCTCCTATACTGCACCCACCTCAACGTATTTTCTTATGGAATGGGGTAGGTATAACGCCCAAAGACCCCAAAGCACACCACGACACTTGTCAGTATTTACAGGGTAGGGTGAAGTGAAAAGGCATGAGCGTTATAACTGACGACCCAAAGGCACACCCCAGTGCCTGTCGGTCTCTGCAGGGTGGGGGTGGGGTTGGTGTCATTTTAATACTTCACTGACATCCCTATTATGCGTCTCTAACTCCAGCACTACCACTGCCAATGCCAGCGAGACAACATTCGGCATTGACAAATGCTTGTTAAAATGCATTTTCCTAGGATGGGCCAGCTGAAATGTAATATGTCATTTTCAACAGGGTCCTGCACGAGAGGCAATATTTAACTTTCAATGGGCTCTGACAGTTTGACCCCCAATTTCCAGCACAGTCTTTTTATAACTTCACATTATGATCAAGACAAGTGTTTTTCTTTTAAATTCCATCCAAAAGATGATTTTCTGAGTGACTACAAAAACAATGTATTGAAGGGGATTCAAAAAATGATGACTTCCACGTTCAGCACTGTTGGTGGTGGTGAGGGGGCTAACACAAGGGATAAGTTGAACATCACGGGCCAGAATCTGGAACAATAAAGTCATGAGAAAATGTTGAAGAAATTCAATGTTTCTTCACAACTTATTTTTTTTTCACATTTTGACCTCAAACTGTCAGCATAGTTTTTTGATGACCCCATGTTATTATCAAGACAGGTGGAAGTTTTGTGTATCCTGCCCAAAAGATGATTTGGAGGAGTGATTGTGAAAACATGTATAGAAGGGGATTAGAAAAATGGTACAGGTTATGTTCATGAGGTGGGGTAACACAAAGGCTGTGCTGAAAATCTGGAGGCAAAATATGCAACAATAATAAATTTATGAGTACACGTTGGAAAAATTCAATGTTTCGTCATAACTTTATTGTTTGTTTTTTCCATATTTTGACCCCACATTTTCAAAAAATTTTTATGACCCCACCTTATGATTAAGACAGATGAAATTTTACAAATCTTGCTTAAAAAGTGATTTTGTGGAGCAACTGTAAAAACATGTTTCAGAGGGATTTGAAAAATGACACCTGTCATGTGTTCATGTGAATTATTCCCGGGGAGGTCCTGTCAAACAAACCTAGTGGACTTTTTTGACTGGGTGACTAAGGCACTGGATGGTGGTCAGGCAGTTGATGTCCTGTATCTGGACTTCAGCAAGGCCTTTGACTCAGTGCCACATGGGAGATTGTCTAGCAAGCTGAAGTACCTGGGGGCAGGGGAGAAGCTGGTCAGGTGGCTAGGGAACTGGCTGAGGAACAGACACCAGAGGGTGGTGGTAGGGGGAACTCTCGACACACCGAGCAGTCATCAGTGGGGTCTCACAAGGCTTGATTCTGGGGCTAATGATATTTAACATCTTCATAGTTATAGCTGAAGGGGTTAACATCAAGATGAGCTTGTTCACTGACGACATCAAAATAGGTACGGTGATGGATAGCATGGAAGGAGGAATAGTACTCCAGGGAGATTTGGAAAGACTTGAGCACTGGTCAGACACATGGCAGCTGGGTTTCAATGCTAGGAAGTGCAAGGTCATGCATTTCAGAGTCAGAAACCTGGAGTACCGTTACCATTTGGGTGGGAAGCAGTTATCCCTCTCTATGGAGGAAAAGGGATCTGGGGCGGTGGTCACAGGGAATATGAATCACTCAGCACAGTGTAGAAAAGCAGCTGCCAAGGCCAATAAAATGTTGGCGTGCATTGCTAGGGGGATCATCTCTAGGAGAGAGGAAGTAATCTTTCCACTGTACAAATCATTAGTGAGGCCTCGCTTGGAGTACTGTGTACAGTTCTGGAACCCCTATTTAAAGAAGGACATCAATCTTTTGAAGGGGGTTCAGAGGTGGGTGACCAACATGATCACAGGGATGGGAGAGAACCCTATGAAGACAGGCTGAGGGAGCCCAACATGTTCTCCCTGGAGGATAGAAGGGCCAGAGGTGATATGACTGAGACCTTTAAGTACTTGAAGGGCATAAATAGAGTTAGTACTGAGAGTATATTTAGGTTGAAGAGGAAGAGGATCATGAGAGGGCATAGTCTGAAACTAGAGCGGGGTAGGTTCAGGAGGGAGATGAGGAGACACTACTTCATGGAGAGGGGGGTGGTGGTGGCATGGAACGCACTGCCGGAGGAGGTGATCTCTCTGAAATCAGTGGGGAGTTTTAAAAGATGGTGGGATAGGGTCCAAGGCAGAATACAAGTCGGGGGAAGTTGACCAGAGTGGGGAACTGAGTCTGGGGTAACAATGGGGTTTGAGTGGCAAGGGGGGGCAGCAGCAGTTGTCTGAACTGTGAGTTGCAAAACTGAGCAGACGCAAAAGACCATGAGGCCTGTACTGCTGGCATTTTCATATGTTATGTTCATATGATGAGGTGAAACATAGAATTTACCAGCAGATAAGGACCACCTGACCCTCTCAGTCTCCTCATTTTCCCTGCCTACAGTATCACCACAGAGCCTACTTGATCTCTGCCCATTCACCTACCCGTCCTTCCCTTTCCCTAAGATTTCCTTATGCCCATCCCATGCATTCTTGAATTTCACCACTATATTCACCCCCACCACCTCTGCTGGAAAACTATTACAGGAATCCACCACTCTTTCTGTAAAGAAGTACTTCCTCCCATTTCTCCTGAATCTACCATCCCTTCAGCTTCTTATCATACCCCCTTGTCACTGAGCACCTTTTTTTCTGAAAATACTTCCCTCCTGTAGCTTATTTACTCCCAAGAGGTATTTAAATGTCTTTATCATATCCTCCCCCTCTCTTCCAGCATGTTCATATTTAGGTCCTTATGTCTGTCCTCATAGGGATTCCAATGCAGACCCTGCACCGTTTTAGTTGCTCTCTTCTGTACCACCTCCACTCTGTCTGTGTCCTTCCAGAGATGTGTTCTCCAGAACTGGACACAGTACTCTAGGTGGGATCTTACTAGCCCTCTATGTTTGGAGGCAGTATAGCACAGTGTTTAGGCCTCTGAGCTGCAAACCTGTAGACCTGGGTTTGAATCCCCACTTGCATACTGTGTGACCCTGAGCAAGTCACTTAACGTCCTTGTGCTGCCAGGTTGCACCTGGAAACAAGCATTGCCCTAGTGTGCCTTTCTTGGTTAAACAATTTTCCCTTTCTCTAAACAGAGGCAATGCCACCTCCCTCTTTCAGATGGTGATACCCCTTCTAATGCACCCCAGTATCCCACTAGCCCTCCCAACTGCCTTGTCACACTGCCTGGTCACCTTGGCCACCTTTAGGTCATCTGATGTGATTACCTCCAGGTCTCTTTCCTGCTTGGTGGTTGTCAATACCACTCCTGCCATTTTGTACTCTCTCCCTGGGTTTCTGTATCCCACGTGCATTACTTTGCACTTTTTCACATCAAAAACCAGCTGCCATACCCTTGACCATTTCTCAAGTTTTCTCAGTTCTCTGCTCATCCTCCCTTCCCCCAGAGTGTCCACCCTATTGCATATTTTTGGTGTCATCTGCAAAGAGGCAGACTTTTCCTTCCAGCTCTTCTGCAATGTCTCTTATAAAGACATTAAAGAGGACCAGTCCCAGCTCTGATCCCTGAGGTATCCGTTCTGCCTCCCTTCTTCGGTGTGTGCTCCGTTTACTACCAACAAGAGGACCGGGTTTAAAATTTGGGGCCAAAATCTGCAAAAGTTACAAAGTTATGAGTAAACATTGAAAAAATTCCGTGTTTCTTCATGACTTTTTTTTTTTTTTTTTATATTTTGACCCTAAATGTTCCACACAGTCTTTTTATGACCCCCCCTTATGAACAAGACAGGTAGAATTTTTTAGAATCCCATCTGAAAGGTGATTTTGCAGAGCGATTATGACCTATCCTTATGAACAAGACAGGTGGAATTACTTTGTTTTAATTCCTTATAGCGGCCCGATCCAACTCCCGCAGGGGCTCAGCTCCCACTTCCACTGCCTCTTCATGCTCAGGCTTACCCCCCCTGGGTGGGGCCGCCGGACAGGCACTCCCTCCCCAAGGTCAATGGTAGCTTGCCCTGGCCTATCCCCCAAGGTGGGACCACGGGAGCGGGGCCCCAACCGGCAGACCCGGTAGGCAGTGGAGGTGGTGGAGCAGAGCTTCATGCTTCCGGGGCCAGCATTTCTGCATGCTGTATCGGGGTGGGGACGTGCAATGACAATCAGTGTCTGCCCCGCCCCCCACTGATACAACACTGGCACTGCGGCTCCCCCGGCCTCTGCCAGGGGTCTGTAGCATGCCAGACACACAATCCCCCACCACCAGGAGAAGGAGAGCAGTCCCTGGGGTGCTCAATCCTTCTCCCCCGGCCGGCCCTCCGATGTCCCGAGTCCATTCCCGAAGCCGGGTCATCAGTAGCACAGACAAATGCCCTGCCTCTGTGCAACAGGTGGAATTTTTTAAAATCCCATCTGAAAGGTGATTTTGCAGAGCAACTGTGAAAACGTGTTTCTGGGGGTTTTAAACAATTCCACCTACCATGTTCATGAGGTGGGGTCCCAAAACAGTTATGTTAAAAATTTGCAGAAATAATATTAAACAAGCATTTGTCAATAATAGTAATAATAATAATTTTTAATTATATAGCGCTTTTCAAATTCCAATTATTGTCTTATTGGCATTGGCATTGGTACTGCAGGAGTTGGAGAGATGCATAATGGGAATGGCAGTGAAGTATGGAACTTTCGCCAACCCCATCCCACCCTGCAGAGACTGAGAGGAACTGAGGTGTGCCTTTGGGTCGTTGACCATAATGCTCATGCCATTTCACCTCACACTACCCTGCAGACTGCGACAAGTATCACGTTGTGCCTTGGGGTTGTCGGGCCTTACACTCACCCCATTCCATAAGGAAATACATTGAGAAGGGTGCAGTATAGGAGAATGGGGTGAACTTTGGGGCCGAAGAGTCCAAGGAACACCTTGATGCCTGTCATTGGCTGCAGGATGGGGGTGAAGGTGGAATGGTGTGAGCATTACAGCCGACAATCCAAAGTCACACCCCTGACACCTGTCAGTCTCTATAGGGTGGGACATTACGGTTAGAAACTGTAATGCCCCAGGAGTTTGTTGGTATTTGAACTCCAAATTTTCAACATGGGCTTTTTGTGACCCCACCTCATGAAAACATTTGGGACCTCCACTCATTAACAGTGGCACTGTGATTTTGTTAATCTGTCCCGAACGTTGATTCCTCATAGAGACCACACCAGTCTGTGCCAGATGTGAGAAAATGCATTTCGGGCAGGATGTGAAAAATGACAGCTGTACCATTTATAAGGAGGTGTGAAGAAATGGCAATGTTGAAAATCTGGAATGAAAATATTAACAATTCTCGAAGTTATGAGCATGCATGGAAACTGCGCAATGCATGCTCGTAACAGTCATTCTGTGGAATTTTTTCACCAGATTTTGAGCATAGGCATTTTATGAACTCTGCTCATGAATAGTGTCACTGTGATTTTCTTACTCTGTCCCAAACATTGATTTCTCACAGTGACCGTGCCACTGTGCGCCAGATGTGTGAAAACACATTTTGGGCAGGATGTGAAAAATGACAGCTGTGTACTGTTTATAACAGGGTGTGGAAAAACGGCAATGCTGAAAATCTGGAGGAAAAATATTAAAAATTCTCAAAGTTACAAGCGTGCGTGGGAACTGTGCAATGCATGCTCATAACACAGTCATTTTTTGGAATTTTTTCACCAAATTTGCAACATAGGCTTTTTGGGAGCCCACCTCATGAACAGTGACACTGTTGTTTCATTAATCATTCCCAAAAGGTGATTCCACGCAGTGACTGGGAAATCACGTTTTGGGACAAAATTACAAAATGACAGTGACTGAGTTCATGAGATGGGGTCCCAAGAATCCCATGTAGAAAATTTGAAGCCAAAAGTCACAAAAATGGCTGCAATATCCACCTAAGTTGAAATCCCCCCATTGATGCCATTATACAGCTCACCGTGATTTTCTTCAGTTCGCGGTCGGCTTTGAAGAATGCAGACGTGTTCCCGCTCCACTGAAGATCGTTGCACGGGCTCAGAGAGGTAAGTATGGGGTGGGGAGTGGGGTGTGCAGAGGAGTGTGGGTTGGGGAGGGGCTTCATGACCATGAGGACAGTTTTCTCTTTTACAGGTAACAAAAAAAATAAAAAAGACATCGCGGAAGTTTTTTCCCAGGTTGCTTTAAGCACACTGGGGTGAGCTCCCAGTGTGCCACCTGTGTTTTTGGGGAGGAACTGAAGCCGGCGAGGTTAGGCCCCATCAGCAAAAAGCGTGTCTGTGTTTGGGACATGATGCGAGGGGACTGGGCACTCCCTCTTGGCACACAAATTCACAAGGGGGACATTAAATCAACAGGGATTGGGCTCCCCCATCGGCAAATGAACTGGGGAAGGGGCATGCTGACAGGGGGATTGGGCACCCCTGATGTCAGCTTTCGTGGGACTGTGAGAGGTGAACGGCAACAGCCGCCATGTTTATTGAAATGTTACATCAGTCAAGGCATGCTCTGTAATGACGAGGCGCTCCCCCATTGCAGTGGCAAAAATCGTTCAAGTTGGCTGCTGTCATTGACAGAGTGCTCATTCATTGGTGCCACACACACCAGCCCAAGAAAGCAGTGGAACCATTGGCCACAACACGGCAGCACCTCCACAACTGCTATTCCAGCAAGCTGTCACAAAATTTTGCTTGCGCTGCACGCGCAAGACAACATAAAAATGACAACATTACGAGTCAAAGTTCAAAATGCATTAAAAGGGCACTAACTGAACTTACTGTACCTTGCTTCAGTCAATTCCCAGTTGATGACGGAAGCAACAGGATGTACTATTCATCAGAGCGGGTCTGGATAGGTAAGTAAGGAGTGTCAGGGGGGTGCCGAGACGGTGGTCAATATGGGGAAGCAGAGGTTTTGGGGTCAGCAGACTGTCAAAATACTGTTTTCTCATTTACAGGACAGACAAGATGAGAAGCAGAAGAGGACATCAGGGATTTTCAGGCAATTGTTGACTGGTGGTGCCAGGGGTGGGTGCCCTGGTGTTGCCTCCTGTTTTGGGGGGTTAGCTGGCACTGGAGGTTGGGATCCCAGTATTGTACTGGGTGGAGAAATGCTGGGTTAGGTAGAAGATAGCTACCAGCAGCAGGGTTCAACACCTGCTGCTGGTGATATTTAAAAAACATTAGGTCAGGCAGGAGTGGGGACACTGGTGGCAGAGTTGAATGAACACCCACCACCGGTAATGCACTGGGCAGGAGTGGGGAAAACTGGAGATGTCTGGGATGAATGAACAGCTGCCACCAGTTCTTTATTAATAGTTGGATTGGGTGGAGGGGTACAGGTGATAGAACCAGCAGCGGGAGGTAAGCCAGCAATGTTTATGCACTACTGGCATACTAAAGGACAAAAACTTACAAATTATAGAAGTGGCTTCTTCCTTTCATAAGTAAGAAGATTCCACCCACCAGTAAGCAGAACAGCATCATCCCCAGACCACTTCTAATATGCTGCTCACAGCCAAGCCTCCGTAATGATCAAGCAACTGGCCACAACAGTCACACCTGCAAGAGCCATACAGTGCTGCATGCCACCAATATGTTTTCTTTGTGCAGTACGCAAGCAAACATAAAAATACTTTGCATGGGGAGAAAGATGGGCACCAGGAGAAACAGCAGCCTTACAAACTGCAGAATCACTCTCACAAGACTACAGGCACACAGAAGTGTTCCATAGATGATCCGAACGATTATGTCAGCCGCAAGGGCTTCTCAAATATGTACGCAATCCTATTGCCAGGATTGAGTGGCAGGACTGATCAGATAAAAGGTAAATTACTGAAACAGCATGAACAAAAAATTGTAAATCTGGCCACTGTTCAGATCAGGCCCACCTGACCCCAGTACTTCCAGTGCAGTTAAATTTAATTTTCCCTTCAAGTGACTGTATCCCAAAGAATAGCTACTTCTCTTAATGACCAAAGAGCTAAACCATCATTTCTTTTACTGTTGACACTAAAAATGCCTTATATACCTAACAAAACAAGCATTTGTCAATGCCAATGTTGTCACGCTGGTGGGCAGGATGTGGAGAATGACAACTGTATTGTTCATGAGGAGACGTAAAAAAATGGCAACGTTGAAAATCTGGAGTGACAAAATGAAATATTGGTGAAGCAATGAGCATGCATACAAACTGCACAGCACACATCCGTTACCCAATTATTTTGGGGAGTTTGGCAGCCACATTTGTAACATAGGCATTTTGGGACCTCCCCTTATGAACAGTGGCGCTGCAATTTTATTAATCTGTCCCAAAAGTTGATTTCCCACAGTGACCACGCCATTGTGCGCCACAGGTGCGGAAACACATTTTGCATAGGATGTGAAAAATGACAGCTGTACTGTTCATAAGGTGGTGTGAAAAAATGCCAGGGTTGAAAATCTGGCATGGAAATATTGCAAATTTGCAAAGTTACAAGGGTGCGTGGAAACTGTGTAACGCACGTTTGCAACACAGTCATTTTATGGACTTTCGGCACCAAATTTTCAACATAGGCATTTTAGGACCTCTGCTCATGAACAGTGTCACCATCATTTCCTCAAACTGTCCCGAAAACTGATTTCTCACAGCGACCGTGCTGTTCTGCACCAGTCGTGTGAAAACACATTTTGGACAGGATATGTAAAATGACAGCTATACTGTTCATCAGGAGGTGTGGAAAAATGTCAAGTTTGAAAATCTGGAGTGAAAATATTACAAATTCATGACGTTACGAGTGTGCGTAGAAACAGCGCAAAGCACGCTCGTAAAACAGCCATTTATGGGAGTTTTGTCACCAAATTTGCAACATAGGCTTTTTGAGAGGTCTCCTCTTGAACAATGTCACTGTCGTTTCCTTACTTGGTCCCGAAAGGTGATTCCGTGCAGTGTCAGCGAAATCACTTTTTGGGACCAAATAACGCCATGACAGTGCAAGAATTCATGAGGAGGGGTCCCAATAAAACCATATTGAAAATTTGGTGCCAAAATTCCAAAAAATGCCTGAGATATGCATCAAAGTTGCAAAAACCTTATTTATTCCATTATATAGCTTACCGACATTTCCTCAGTTCGCGGTCGACTTTGAAGTGCAGACATGTTCCCGGACCACGCGAAGATCGTCCGCGCTGGACCAGAGGTAGTATGGGGTGGGGAAGTAAGTGCGCAGTTGGTGGAAGTACAGGTTGTGAGGCGGTAGGGAGGCAGCGAGGACCATTTTTTTTACAGTGACAAAAAAATTTAAAAGCGGTGCAGGACAGTTTTTATGTTTACTGGGGCATGTGGCACACTGGGGTGGGCTCCCAGCATGCCAGCAGACATATTTTTTGGAGGCGCTGTAGCCGACAGAGTTGGGCACCTCCATCGGCACAGAACAAAGGGGTAATTTATGCCGGCGGGATTGGGCACCCCAGCCGGTACACAAGAAAACCCGGGAGGGCAAGAGCCAAGGGGGATAGGGCCAACCCACTCCATATAATAAATGGAGGGTTCACTATGCCAGCAGGTGGGCTCCTGTCGGCACATACATTGGGAGGGTTGGGGGCAGGATAAGCCGACAGGGTGATTGGGCACCCCCCGAATTTGGCAGTTTGGAGGGCAGTGTGCCACCATGTTTGTGTCAGGTAAGCACGTCTCGGGAGGTCCGCTGCATGTGACGAGCTTTGCTCGCATTGCAGCAGACCTTTCCTTAGATGTGCTTGGCCGGGTGGTGTGGCGCTGGCATGCAGGCTGATTGGGGAATGAGGGACGCACCTACTGATGCATGCCCTGCATTTGCCCAACAGTGACCGCGCCTCCAAATCTGCACTACCACAAGATGCTGGCTGCGCAAGCGCGCCAACATAATAAATGACAGATCTGTAATGCAAAAGGTGCACAAATATCTCAGAAATTACCAGAGGGCATAAACATCCATGATAGTACCAACATAGAAACAAGGTGCTGGCAGTGACGGTAGGGATATGCACCGCAATATTACTTTCACAGATGATTGCCACAGAAGTTTCTCACAGCTGATCCAAACAATGACATTAAACATGAGGACAACTGCCATGTGCTGCATATGCAACTAGGATGTTAAGCGGGGGGGGGGGGGTGGAAGGATCAACAAGATAAAGCAATATTTTCTAAACAATGGCGTGAACAAGAATTGTGTTAACCTCATGTGTTTTTGAAAATCAGGATCGCCTGATCTAGAATTTTCATCACGGTTAAATAAAATGCAGTGAGTGGCAGGTATGGTGCAGCTTTCTCCACACCATAATGTATTTAGTGCTAGTGAAAGGTGAGGGCCCAACAGCACTGGAGACTGAAGCCTTCTGTTTTATCCTCAGTACGGTGTGGGACAGGTACACTGCTGGCCCCTTCCACACACTGTGATATATTTAGTGATGGTGAAAAGTAAGGGACTGACTGCACTGGAGACTGAAGCTTTCTGTTTTATCTACGGGGACAGTGTAGGACAGGCACAGTGCTGGCCCCTTCCACACACTGTGATATATTTAGTGATGGTGAAAGGTAAGGGACTGACTGCAATGGAGACTGAAGCTTTCTGTTTTATCTGCAGGGACAGTGTGGGACAGGTACAGTGCAGGCCATTGTAGGAGTGCTTTAAATTGTAGTACCAGATGCAACAGGAAGGCAGCTGCAGGTCTGCAGATTGTCGAGCACCAGGCAAGAATATCAAACACTTATAGACGGAAAAGAGTTGGGCTGCAGGCACCAAAATCTGCAATGCCGAAATACCTTTATGTTATTGAAAAAACTGCTTTATTAATTGAAACAACAGTATCCGTGGTGGCACCTCTCCTGCTGCTAACATTTCATGCACACAGCTGTGCGCTTTGTCAAGGCTTAAAGCAATTTTTTTGACGAACCAAAGCTATTTTGGTACTGCAGTTTTTGCTGCCTGCAGCCCAACTTCTTTTCCCTCTTCAGGTTTTTAATCATAGTGTGGTAAATGTGTTCTATTTTTTACATTTTCTATTAATTATTTGTATTGAAATTTGTATAAAGAATGCCAATTGAAGTAAGTGCTGCTCATTGGTTGTCCTACATAGAACAAACAAGCCTCCTCCCTCCACACACTGTGATATATTTAGTGATAGTAAAAGGCGAGAGACTGACAGCACTGGAGACTGCAGTCCTCTGTTTATTAACAGGAACAGTCTGGGGCAGATACAGTACAGGCCTCCTTCCCGCACTGTGACATATCTAGTCGTGGTGAAAGGTGAGTGACTGACAGCACTGGAGACTGAAGCCCTCTATTTATCCTCAAGGCCAGATACATTGAAGGTCTGGCACAGTGCAGTTTACTGCACACTGTAATGTATTTAGTGTTGCAGAGAAGTAAGGGACTGGCAGAATGGAGGAGTGAAGCCGTCTGTTTATCCCCAGGGCCAGTCATACTGTGTGCTGGTACAGTGCAGGCTTCCCCATGCTGTGATCTACTTAGTGCTGGTTAAAGGTAAGAGCCTAACAGTATAAGACAGTGAAGTGGTATGTG
This sequence comes from Neoceratodus forsteri, assembly GCA_016271365.2. Taxonomy (NCBI): domain Eukaryota; kingdom Metazoa; phylum Chordata; order Ceratodontiformes; family Ceratodontidae; genus Neoceratodus; species Neoceratodus forsteri. The sequence continues at coordinate 76,206,264 of JADMNL010000022.1, forward strand.
TATCCACAGGGCCAGTTATAGTATGGGGCAAGCATTGGGCAAGCTTCCACACACTGCATTTTATTTAGAGCTGGTGAAAGGTGAAGGACTCACAGCACTGGGGACAGTGCAACCTTTCCCCCACTGCAGTGTATCTAGTGCTGGTAAAATACGAGTCCCTGATGGCAGTCGGGAGTGAAGCCCTCTGTTATCCACAGGTCTGGATACAGTATGTATCTGTACAGTGCAGGCTTTCCCACATCGATTTATTTAGTATTGATGAAAAGTGAGTGACTGACCACAGTGGAGACTGAAGCCCTTTGTTTATCTAAAGGGCCAGGTACAGTGTGGGCCAGGTTGTGGTGCAGGCTTCCATACACTGATGGATGTCGAGCTGGTGAAAGAAGTGAAACTGGCAGCACTGGAGACTGAAGCCCCTGTTTAGAAACTATCTGATGAAAATGAGATGCAGTAGGAGCAGCACAGAATAGGTGATTTACAGCCACAATGTTGCACCGACACCTGAAACTGTGACTTCAAATGGTAATACATGTCATGGGGGGGGGGTCCCTGATGTGACTACAAAGCTGTGCAAATCGGCAGTCCAGATGTTGACTGGTATAAATGGGGTACACTTGTGAACATGACGGCATGCCATGGTGTTGTGCCCCTAGTCTATGTTGTGAAGCCCAAGTCTGTGAGGTGTCAGGCACATGAACGTTAGGAGAAAATAAGTCCCACAATCCCTACTGCTTTCCTAGACACCTGCTGGTCCAGCAAATCTTCATTGAGGATATCTCCTCCACTGGGCCACACCTTTGGCACTGTGAACTGTCAGCATCAGGATCACTCGAAAACTTTGGCTGCCCACATCGACATGTAACATCAGCGTCTATATAATCGTGAATGGTCCCGTTGCTGTCCACATCGACATGTAACATCAGCGTCTATATAATCGTGGGAGGCCCCATTGCTCCTCTTTTTTTCTCCCTCCGTTGACTGCTCATCAAACTTGCAGAGAAACAATGCTGTAGTTGCTTGAATTTATTATTTTATTTATTACTTAAAATAGTTGTTCTGGGTCCTTTACAAGGTGCCACCGACTCCCAGATTGTTCTGGCATCATTCTCAGTACTGTTTAGATGCCTGTTGCACCTCTTCTGCTGATGACAATGGCTATCCTGTCGACTGGGCTTTCCCTACCAACACCGTCTACATCAATGGCATCCAGAAGCATTCCTTTCATTCCTCTTTCACAGCCGCTGCCTTCGTCTCCATCTCCATCAATTGCTCCCATCGTCATTCTAGAGAAAGGAATGATGATCCATATAAGGGGGTTTGCCCATGCAGTGAGGAGTCTCTAGTGTATGCTTCCAAGTATCCTCCTCAAGATCCCACTTTTCAGGCTCTACGCATACAAATCCAAATTGTCATGGGGTTTGATACTGAGGCGGAGGACACCAGCAAGAAAAATGTAATGACATTTTTTGAGGTTCCCATGTCACCCTCCCTTGTGGTTCCTCCTGTATATTCTGCCTTAGAGAATGCTACCTTTACTGCCCTGTAGAGTTCTAATACCACGCCTGCAGTGCCTAGGAAGGCTGATAAACAGTATCCTGCTCCGTCTGTTAAGCCTTATTATGCTTCCCTGCCTGAACCAGATTCTGTGGTTATCATGGCTGTTCATGGCTGCTCTGGGGCCCCTAGTCACATGAGTAGTTTGCCTCCTGACAAAGAATCTAGAAGACTGGATGTAATGGGCAACATAATGTATGCCTCCTTATCTTTAGACCTAAGAATTGCTAACTACCAGACATACATGATCAAATATCTATGGAAATCTGCTATGTCTACCATGCAGGCTCTGCTTGATGGTCCTGCCAAGACTGACTTGCTTAAAGCCACCTTGGCTGGTGTGGATACTGGAAGGCATTTGTTACACTCGGCATAGGATGCTTCTGATGCGTCTGACAGGCTGCTGCCTCTGGCATATACCTTTGGAGATATCCCTGGCTTAAGGCAGCTAGGTTTGCTGCTGATGTACAACAGGCTGTGTTGAATTCCCATTTTAGAGGCTCCAGGCTGTTTGGGAGTAATATTGAAAATGTTCTATGTGAGCTTCAGTCCTCCAGGAAGACTTTAAGGTCACTGAAATCTCTAACCCCTCAACCTGACAGGGGCATAGTAGGGGGCTCATTTCGTAGGCATGTGGTCCATGGTGGCCATGCCTCCCATCAGCAGCTCCATGCACAAAACTATGGAGGAGGTCCCCTCCCTCCTGGTGCTCATGCAAAAGCACCCAAAGGTATCAGTCAAGACGGTTCCCCTGTCACCTTGATACCTTCTGACTCCTCTCTTCCTCCACTTCTGCTATTACTTCCGGGGGTGATGGTGGTAGCAGGAACTCCTGTTATCCACCAAAGTAGAGGAAGATCACAACCGATGAGAAAGTCCTGGAAATAGTGGAAAAGGGGCATGTTCTGAAATTGCTGTCGACCCCTCCAGTTCATCCTCCAGCTCCTCTTGTTATCCTTCCTCACTTGTTCCGTCTGCTAGAGGAAGTTCAGTCGCTCATTCATAAGTGAGCTATTGAACCCATTCCTCTCCAAGAACAAAAAATATTTTTTTGTCAGATGCTTCTCCATTCCCAAGTGGACAGGTTATCTGCTTCCTGTACTGTATCTCAGAGGCCTAAACCTATTCATCGAATAAAAGCTTTTCATGGTGTCTCTTCTGGTTCTCATCCCCCTGCTGCAAAAGTACACTGATATTTCTTTCTTTTTTCCCTGTGGCTTTACTTGTGCTTTCTAATCGCCCTCCCCACCCCCAGTCTAAGGTGTTAAAGCTCTTTTAGCTTCATTTAGAGCTACTTTTGTGCAGAGTGTAACCCTAGATGGGCTATCCCAGGGCAACTACCCCTGCCTGATTTGCCACTAACAGGTTGAGGGGCCTGGATCCAATGGCGGGTGCCTCCACCCAGAGGTCAGGGTTTGCAATAGTTAAACTACTTGGTCACAGCCCTCTGGGACACTGCAACCCCTTTCTTCCCACTAGTGGCCCACAATATATCAGAATTACCTTCACAGTATACACTTACCCCAGGTCTGGTTCCGGCACTGGGACCTCCTGTGAAATGAGATACAGTGCAACAATCACAGTACAGTACTTTAACATAGACAAATACCTCAGGCAGTATAACTTTGCTGAAACAAGCAGCTCTGATTTATTTGGGGGATATAACAAGGACAGGGGAAATCAGGTTAATTAGCTTATCACTCTAATAATCTACCTATGGCTCTGTGCACAGGCCTATCCCTATCAGTTACTGTCCCTGGGTACCCAAGCCCTAGTGGCTAGTCCAAACCGTGGCAGCTGGTAGGGCCCTTTCACACAGAGAAAGGAGAATTAAACAGTCAGCAGTACAGTAATTCCATTTGGATTTAATGTGGCAATTCAACAGGGAGCAACCCTGAATTAGTACTCACGACCTCCAAATAAGATAGGGTCCTTCAATGTCAGCAGGGCTCACTTGAGGTACACAAACCTCTTCACACATCCATATAAAAGAAAGTACTATACCAGGCAGGCTGCATCTGTATCCCGATCGCAATTACTGCACAATACCCGGGAGAACACACAGCAGATTCAGTTCCTGACAGACCGAGTGCAATTTTCAGCAATTCTTCCAGTCTTCTACAGGGTGAGCCTGGTTTCTACTCTTCAGAGATCCTTTGATTCTTTTCACAGGACGGATTCAGTCCTAACAAGCTGTTACACAAGCTGCAGACCGGAACTCTGGGCCTTACACGTTTTTGACTAAAACTGCACACTGAAAAGCACAGGGCTCCTTCCTTCTTCACTGCCAAAGCTCAACTGAAGCTCCAACCGACAAAACTGGGCACTTCCTTTGAGTTCCTCCCAGTTCTTGACTGGATTGGCTGTCACTCACAATAGACTGCTGCTGTTGGTCCAAAAGGCACTGAAGTCTAAACTACATCTCCCAGAGTCACTGCCCATACAATCCTCTTGTGGCTGGCTCAGATTATGAGTCCAAGTTCTGATTCGTCCAAGGCACCATTTTAGAGCTAGCTTACCCACACTGATTGGTCCAGTTCAGCAGTTCAAAACTAGAATGGGGAACTAGCAGACACAGTTCTGACTGCAAAGAAAGCAGGTTAGACAAACTGTAATTTCATTATTACTCTAAATAATTTCTGGCAAACAGTTACATCTTTCAGATAGGTTCCTTTGCACTCCTAGTGACTGCAAAATGAAGTGAATTGGCAGCAGCTCAAGTGGTACTCAGAGAAGCACACAGTCCCCCCATACAAACTAATTATGTCTGCAAGCAGACAGCTCTTAAAGAGACAGTACCAGAGGCTCTAAAAACACTCACTGATAAATGGCTTAAACGCCAAACACCATTCAGGCTTGGAGCATTCAAGCAAGCTCCTGGAAGTCTTTTGGGAACCCCCATTTGCAGGGGGTTACACCCTTCCTAGCCTGGGAAAGCTTGACGTCCGTCAAGCAAGTACCATAAGTTTCAACTGCAACCATATACATTTGCATTAGGCTCGACACATGTAATCATCAGTCAATATATCATTTTACCAAGAACACATTTCTGAAACATTGCAGTACGTCACTCTTTACACAGTATTACATACACATTGTACCATAACTCAAGTTATTACCTCTTGTACATGAAACCTGAAGAGAGGGGCCCTTCCTATCAGTTACCTTGGGGCTGGACAGGGCAAGGGCACCATACTAGAGAACAACACAAGTAACTTGGAGTTAGCACTGACGCTCAGTTTGGGCAATGAGCTCGGGGACACATACACTCCTTTATGGACAACATTGAGAGGCAAATCCACAGGCCTCCCAAGGAATCATAACTGAGGTGCACCACAGGCTTTACAGCTCGACCAGTCTTTCTAGGGGAACTGTTACAGTCTCTGCACTCTGAGCCTCATTTTCAGCATTGTCCACACTTGTCAGGGGAGTCTCCATGGGGTAGAGGCTAGAACTTGGGGCACTTTCAGCTCCAGGAGTTACAGTTTCTGAGTCCACAACATTTGGCTCGCATGGAGAGCTTTCGGACACTGGCAGTGGACTGTCAGGGCACTCAAAATACTCTTCTTGTTCGGTGTATCACCAGTCTGCCCCAATCTATCATTTTCCTCCCTGAAAGCTCAAACAGTTCAACCATGCACAATGATTCCATTTCATCTGATCTGATGCTTTGCACTTCACTTTCTGGGAGCATTGGCTCCAGGGATGAAGCTGGGGGCTTAAACAGTCCAGAAGCCCAGCTTTGTCTCCAGTATTGACTAGGGATTGCCCCGAAACAATTGACTCAGTTCGTAAGAAGGATAGTATTCAAAGTCACTCTCACTTTCTTCCGATATGGACTGACAGTCATGCTCAACTGGGACTTGTGGAGGGAACACTTTAACTTTGCTTCTGTAGTGCAGACTTTCTTGATCTTTTCTTAGCAGCAGCTCTAGTCACTGGTCCAGAGGGGCATCTTCTAGGGGCTCAGACTCAATTAAGATTTGCCCAATGGGCAGTAAATAATTTCTATGCATTGTTTTACATCTTTTGAATTATTCTCAGGCCTTACTTTGTACACTGGCAGATCATCTAGTTTGCCCACTACAATGTGAGGAGATGGTGCCATCTGTCAGCAATCTTGTGCTTGCCATGCAATCCCAGATTTCTTAGCAATACCCGATCTCCCTCCTGGAGTTCCTGCTTTCACCTTTTATCATACCTTTCTTTGTTGGCCAGATTTCTTTTGGCAGCCATGGTTTGAGCCAGTTGGTACGCATGAGTTAGCTGGGCCTTTAACTTTTGCACATACTGTAAATAGTTGTCAGCCTGAACCCCATCAGAGAGACCCCAAAACACACATCTACTGGTAGTCGAGCTTCTCTTCCAAACATCAGGCGGTAGGGGAGAATCCAGTGGCATCACTTTTGGTGCAGTTATAAGCATGTACCAGGGTGCTAATTTGTTGGCTCCATCTAGGCTTGTCCTTTGGGTGCAGGGTGCCTAGCATATCTAGCAAAGTGGGGTTGAAGCGTTCAGGCTGTGGGTCCCCTGGGGTAGTAAGGTGGTTCTGGACTTTCGCACTCCCACAGAGAAAGCATCTCTTTGATCAGACGACTCTCAAAGTCTCTCCCTTGATCAGAATGGATTCTTTGTGGAGCCCCATAGTGAACAAAAGTTTTCTACAAGTACTTTGGCCACAGTGGATGCTTTCTGGTCTTTGGTGGGGAAAGCTTGGGCATATCTCGTGAAATGGTCAGTGACCACCAGCACATTACTGATATTTCTTTGATCTGACTCCAAACTTAGAAAATCAATACAGACCAGCTCCATGGGTGCACTGGTGGTGATGTTAACAAGGGGGCAGCCCTCTGGGGCAAAGCTTTCCTCTGTAAGCAGCGACTACAAGTTCGAATGTGTTGCTCCACATCAGCCCCCATCTTAGGCCAATAGAATCTGGATCTCACCAAGTCAAGTGTTTTGTCTATACCAAGGTGCCCCATGTGGTTGTGCAAGGACCTCAGTACTGAGTCTCGAAAGGCAGTGGGCAGCACTAGTTGTTGTTTGTCTACTTGTCCCCTCTGTCTACTTTTCTCTGCTATAACAGTTTATTGATCAGTTTCAACTTAGGACCTTCTTTGTATAACAGTGCAGTTCTCAAATCAGTGGAGCGTAATTTGGACACATCTTTTCCTGCATAGAGGGCTTCTAAAGCTGCTTTGATCATGGGATCGGATTGAGCCGCCGAATACTGTCATTGTCCAGCTGAGCGGTGCACCAATGTCTATTGCAGAAAAGTGGCAATAAGCAGCAGGTATGCAATTCTCAGAGGCTCCCAAGCAATCCACCATGCAGTCCACTCGTCCGTGGACATTGTTCCTCCTGTCAAACTTCGGCAGAGTGCCCGAATGTCAGGTTCTGCCAATCGGACCCAATCATTCTGGGGAACAGGCCTCCGGGAGAGAGCATCAGCATCTATGTGGTTCAGACCTGCTCGGTATTCAGAGCATAGTCATATGTAGATAATGCAGAAAGCCACCTATGGCCAGTGGCATCCAACTTAGCTGAGGTCTGCACATAGGTCAAAGGATTATTGTCAGTTTTACTAGTATTTTAGCCCCATACAAGTACTCATGGAATTGGTCAACAATAGCCCACTTCAAAGCTAGGAACTCTAACTTATGTACAGGATAGTTCTTTTCGGATGGGGTCAGGCTTCTACTGGCAAAGGCCACTGGTCTCAGGCCATTCTCGTGCTCTTGGTACAACACAGCCCCAACCCTTGCAAGCTAGCATCAGTGTGCAGGACGTAAGGTTTTCTTGGATCGGCATAGGCCAGCACTGGAGCATGGGTAAGTTGATATATGATCTCATGAAAAGCAGTCTCACAATCAGGAGTCCAGCGGGCCCCAAATACTTCACTCGGATGAAAATACACTCTTTCAGTCTTGAGGACGCTGACTTTTGGTATTTTTGTGGGTTGGGGATACCCTTGAGTAAGGTTAAGTAAAGGCGGATCACTCTTGAATAGTCCTTGATGAGCGCCGATAATAACCACAGAATCCCAGGAATCTTTGCAGTTCTTTTAGATTTTTGGGCTGTGGCCAGGTGGTCAAGGCCTCAACTTTACTTGGGTCGGTCTCTATTCCTCGGTGGATACTATGTGTCCCACATACTTTACTGATGTTTGAAAAATTGACACTTATCAATGGACAGTTTAAGGCCAAAGTCCTCCAGGCGGTCCAATACCTTAAATAATCTGCTCTCATGTTCCTCCAGTGAGCTGCCAAACACAATAACATCATCTAGGTATACCAGGCACTCTAGTAAGTTCATGTCCCCCACTGCACGCTCCATCAATCGTTGAAAAGTGGCTGGGGCACCTGAAATCCCTTGAGGCATCCTCATGAATTCATAGAAGCCAAGCGGACAGATAAAGGCTGTCTTTTTCACGGTCCTCTGGGGCCATCGGGATCTGATAGTACCCACTGCGGAGATCCAGCACAGAGAACCACTTGCTCCCGTTTAAGCAGTCCAAAGCATCCTGAATGCGGGGCATTGTGTACTGATCAGGGATAGTCCGCCGGTTTAAGGTGCGATAATCCACACACATCCTTACTGTTCCATTCTTTTTCCTCACTACCACAATGGGGGAAGCATAAGGGCTTCTGGATTCTTGTATTACACCAGCAGCTAACATCTCTTGCAGATGCCGTCTCACATCATCTATGTCAGCAGGTGCCAGGCGTCGAGACCTCTCACGAAATGGTCTTTCGTCATGCAGCGGATATTGTGCTCAGCTCCTTGCACGCATCCTACATCCCATTCCTTTAAAGAACACCTGGTCTCTCTGGGCAAGCTTCTCACTGATCTTCACTTTCCATTCAGCTGGCAGCGGGAGTCGCGAAATCAAACAAGTCAGGCGTTACTCTGTCATTCTTCCTTGAACTCTTGCTGCTGGGTAGCACTGCAGTGTCTGCACAATGCACATTAGCCAGGATGCAACCTCTGTTTACTCGAATGTCTCTTTCAGACACATTATGAACTTGGACCATTACCCTTCTGGCATAAGCATGGGCTCTAGCGGGCAAAATACTAGGCTTGACCAGCAGTCCCTCTGGCAATTTTCCATCGCCTGGTGCATCCAACATTAATATTTTATTCTTAACATCCTTTCTGATACGGACCTCTCCCTGTAAGGTACACTGGGCATTTGGCGCCAGGATCAGAGACTCAGGATCCTTCTTCCATACAATTCCGACGGTTCCTCTGGTTCTGTTTTTCAGCATCTCTGTGCCTCATAGGCCTTCTTAATTAAAGCCGAACTCTTAAAGCTCTACTAGTCTTTGACCCCTGTTTTCATAACACAACTGTGCCAGCCTTCCGAACATATGAGCATTTGTTCCAATCAACAAAGGGACACCATCATACAGTCCAGTGGGGGACACACTAAGGCTAGGTCTCTCTGTTCGGCCACTCCAGCCACGGAGGTGGGAAAGACAGCCAAATTCGGATATACCCGGAATAGGGTAGGCCTTCTCACTTAACCCCCATACATGCAGTCCTTCTAATGGTTGTAAGTGCGTCTGACAAATGCTTCTGATACCAATCTTGGAACATAATTGTCACTTGGGAGCCACTGTCTAATATAGCTCTTGTAGACACACCGTTCACCTTTACAGTGGTCTCCATGGAGGGACCCACTATTCTGGACCAGTCTGGAGGCGGTAGTGGGGGCCTGGGCAACTGACCTTGCCACAAAAGGACGTGAATTAGCATTTTGGTGCCCTCACTGGGATCATGTCGTCACCTCTTAACCACTGATTTCTTCTCCAAGCTCTCCTTGTAGCCTATATGCAACTTTGTCAGTGTCTTTTGGGACTGGCATTCCCTTTCATGTGCCCATCTTTCCCACAATTATAGCAAAACATACTTTCTGGAGTTTGAGCTGGCCGAGCGCCACACTGGGAGCCAGGGCGGGGTATTACTAACTGGAAACCTTGGTGCCATCTCTGTCTGCGGCGTGATAAGCATTTGGAGACATCTCGTCAGTTTCTCCACTTCCATGGTCAAGGAATCGAGTTCGGAGCTGTTATCAGCAGGAGATACATGGGTGGGTACCCCCACCCCCATGCAATGCAGTCGGATATAGGTCAGGGCCCGTACTTGCAGGCGTGGCCTTCATAAAGGACTGTTTTGAATTCCCGGATCTCTCTCAACAGTTAGCTTGCTGACATATCTTTTTCCTTGTCAGAGCACTCATTGACTGCCAACCTCTGCCCCTGAACTTCACTTGATGGGTCACCCTCAGTCACTCGGGTCGTAGCCGCAGCTATTGGTGCAGGTCCCTCCCGAGGTCGTCTTTCTCAACTCGAATTCTCTCATTAACTCATCATAGGAGGGTGGGATTCCAGTCGATCTGCCAGGTGTAACTGAAGCAACAGCAGTTCTGAGAAGGGGCGAGACTTAAGGATCCTGTCCAGTCTGGTTCGGTCCAGTTCAATCGCTGGCAAACTACCTTTTCTGAGGCATTCTTGCAACAATTTTCCAGCGAGATACATACACAGACAACAACTCCCTTGGTACTGTTGTGCATCTCTTACTCTCCACCATAGGTCCTCATCTGAATCTGGGCTCCCATACACATTCTCAAGGCCTCAAGATAGGCCTGTGCAGTCGCTTCAGGGTTACTGGCCCGTTTAGCACGGATGGTAGCCAGGGCAGGACCTCGAGGCTCTCACTAACCCTCTTGCTTTCACCTTCCGAGCATTGCCATTCTAGCACTTGGGGGCAACATAGTCTATCCAGGTCTCAGTCATCCTCCCTTGGGGGTGGGGAGGTGCCAGAGAAGATCCTCAACCTTCGGTAAGAGTCGTGACTAATGGCAGGTGCAGAAATAGGAGTCTGCATTGGTTCAGCCACCATTACGGGCACTGGAGCAGGAGAGGGTGTTGGGGAGGAACACCCCAGGTGGCAAGAATAGTTTCTTCAAGTCCTCCACAGTTTTCCCTCTCCCAGCAACCATTCAGCAAATTTCTCCTCAAAGTTTCAGATATGGTGGGGGCTGATTCCCCCAGGTCTCTACTGTCCTTAGTTATCACTCTCCAAGCAGTGAGGGCTCCTCTGGGGTAATGGTCTGTGGCACTTTGGAGCTATCTATGGGATCCTTAAACTCTATTAGGGCCAGGAAAGTGTGGGTGAGCAGATTAGCATGCCGACCCACCACCACAGGGTTTTGTAAACCTTCCACCTTGGAAAGTACTCCTGCACAGTGTCCGTATTGATACCCAGGGGATGTCCAGGATAAGCATAGCATTTTGGGGGTCGATCTCCTCCCAGTACACCACTCCACCAGCCGGTGCACAGCCACTTCTGTCGGGTACCCATTTTTTCTTAACAGTGGTTCGTAAATATGGCCACTAGAGGACACACAATCCAGCGGTGAGCCTCCAAGATGTAACCCCTAGATGGCGCTATCCCAGGGGCTACTACCCTGCCTGATTTGCCACTAACAGGTTGAGGGGCCTGGATCCAATGGCGGGTGCCTCCACCCAGAGGTCAGGGTTTGCAATAGTTAAACTAACTTGGTCACAGCCCTCTGGGACACTGCAACCCCTTTCTTCCCACTAGTGGCCCACACAATATATCAGAATTACCTTCACAGTATACACTTACCCCCAGGTCTGGTTCCGGCACTGGGACCTCCTGTGAAATGAGATACAGTGCAACAATCACAGTACAGTACTTTAACATAGACAAATACCTCAGGCAGTATAACTTTGCTGAAACAAGCAGCTCTGATTTATTTAGGGGATATAACAAGGACGAGGGGAAATCAGGTTAATTAGCTTATCACTCTAATAATCTACCTGTGGCTCTGTGCACAGGCCTATCCCTATCAGTTACTGTCCCTGGGTACCCAAGCCCTAGTGGCTAGTCAAACCGTGGCAGCTGGTAGGGGCCCTTTCACACAGAGAAAGGAGAATTAAACAGTCAGCAGTACAGTAATTCCATTTGGATTTAATGTGGCAATTCAACAGGAGCAACCTGAATTAGTACTCACGACCTCCAAATAAGATAGGGTCCTTCAATGTCAGCAGGGCTCACTTGAGGTACACAAACCTCTTCACACATCCATATAAAAGAAAGTACTATACCAGGCAGGCTGCATCTGTATCCCGATCGCAATTACTGCACAATACCGGGAGAACACACAGCAGATTCAGTTCCTGACAGACCAGTGCAATTTTCAGCAATTCTTCCAGTCTTCTACAGGGTGAGCCTGGTTTCTACTCTTCAGAGATCCTTTGATTCTTTTTCACAGGACGAGTTCAGTCCTAACAAGCTGTTACACAAGCTGCAGACCGAACTCTGGGCCTTACACACGCTTTTTGACTAAAACTGCACACTGAAAAGCACAGGGCTCCTTCCTTCTTCACTGCCAAAGCTCAACTGAAGCTCCAACCGACAAAACTGGGCACTTCCTTTGAGTTCCTCCCAGTTCTTGACTGGATTGGCTGTCACTCACAATAGACTGCTGCTGTTGGTCAAAAGGCACTGAAGTCTAAACTACATCTCCCAGAGTCACTGCCCATACAATCCTCTTGTGGCTGGCTCAGATTATGAGTCCAAGTTCTGATTCGTCCAAGGCACCATTTTAGAGCTAGCTTACCCCACACTGATTGGTCCAGTTCAGCAGTTCAAAACTAGAATGGGGAACTAGCAGACACAGTTCTGACTGCAAAGAAAGCAGGTTAGACAAACTGTAATTTCATTATTACTCTAAATAATTTCTGGCAAACAGTTACATCTTTCAGATAGGTTCCTTTGCACTCTAGTGACTGCAAAATGAAGTGAATTGGCAGCAGCTCAAGTGGTACTCAGAGAAGCACACAGTCCCCCATACAAACTAATTATGTCTGCAAGCAGACAGCTCTTAAAGAGACAGTACCAGAAGCTCTAAAACACTCACTGATAAATGGCTTAAATGCCAAACACCATTCAGGCTTGGAGCATTCAAGCAAGCTCCTGGAAGTCTTTTGGGAACCCCCATTTGCAGGGGGGTTACAAGAGCCTTTGTTATACAATCTGCCTTCACAACTTCCTGGGGCCTAGGAGATTAGCTGCCACTGCCTTTGTATTTTTTGCTGTAAATTGACTGTCCCTTCTCCCCTCCATAGGCCACTAGCCCTAAACGGGCATCTGCCTCCAAACTCTCCCTTGGGAGCTATGCCTTCTCTGAGGGCTTTTCCATGGTGACCTGCCTGACTGCCAGCCAGCCCTGAGACCCACAAGTATGGACACAGAGATGCAGCCTGGCCTTTGGAGCTACCGGGCTTGAATCTTGGCACTTTCTGTCTCCACTGGCTGATTTGGTTCTGTATCTCACTTCCTCAGCCTTGATTGGACACTTCACCTTTCTCCTGCCCTCTTTTTTGCTACTGCTTTCATCTTCCTAAGCTGCTTAGTTTGCACAAACGTTTATATTGCTGGGTTGTATTTACTGCTCTGTATATTTTTTTTTTTTGCTCATTTGCCAATTATACTGCAAAGCCACTAGACAGCAACAACTCAATTAACTTGCTGCTGTTGGCAACTGTTACTGTCCACTGCTACCCACAGTCACTTTACTTCTGCCAGCACCACTGATCTACTCCCTTCTGCTGATTAGTATACCCTGATCTATTTTTGATCCCAGATCCATACAATATGCCCACCCTTCCTTCACCACTTCCCCTCCTTCTAAGTCTTCTATCTATTTTATCTACCTCCGCTCCACACTCTCCTCAGTCCAATAAACCTTTCTCACCTTTCCCCTCCACTCTCCTAGCCCCTACCTTTCTCCTTGCCATGACTCCTACACCCCCTCAAATACTCTGGTCTCATTTCCCTCACCTCCCCCTGCTACTCTATTCTCAACCCCTACCTAGCTTTTCTTCACCACCTTATCTTCACCTCACCCACCCCACCCACCCCAAATACTTCCAAACTCCTTGGCCCATTACAAATGCTCTAAACTCCATTCCCTCATAATAGCATTCCATGTACTCGCATCAGGAAATGTTCATCCCAGTCTTGGCCCCACTTGGTTTACTTGGTTAAATAGGACAAAAAAAGGCCAAAGCCCATCGTGATTGTCCCCCACCACTGTCGTGGAAATATCATAGATTTATCCCCTTAATTTGAATATGTCATTTAACTCAAACCACAGGTCCAAGCCTCTTTTAAAGGAGTCGATGGAATCACAATCCACCAAATCTTGAGGAAGACTATTCCACAGTCTAGGAGATCTTATAGTAAAGTAATTAAGTCTTTTGCTGGTTCTTGCTTTAGCTACAACAAGTTGTTTGTTGTGAAGCCGGGGTGAGGTCCTTCTGTCAGTAAATTTTAGGCCAAAATGATCCATTAAATCAGGGGACGTTAGGATTTTGTATAGAAATAACAGGTCACCTCTAGTACGTCTGGTTTGTAGGGTAAATAATCCCGTTTCCTGTAATCTGACATGGTATTCCATATGGGCCAATTGTGGAACTAATTTAGTAGCCCTTCTCTGGATTTTTTCGATTCTATCAACATCATGTTTGAGATATGGGTTCCAAAAAGGAGACCCATAGTCAGAGTGTGACCTAACATGTGTTCTAAACAAAGGGATAATACATTCCTGAGTTCTGGTGACAAATGTTCTTTTAATGCGAGCCAAAAGTGCATTAAACGTTTTAGCCATTTTGGTCGATAAAGGCTAATTTGTTATTTATAATTATTCCAAGGTCCCTTTCTGATGTTGAAACTTTAAGGGGAGAGTTGTTTAAAAAGTAATTCTGCTTTAGATTGTTTTTCCCATAGTAAAGCACCATACACTTATCAGAATTCAGTCATTTTGTTACTTACTGCCCATTGTTCAATGGTTTTAAGATTGTTAATTTTTAATTTTTATTTATTTAGTTTTTGTTAATCAGGTAGGTGCGCTAGCCATAGAGATGACTATTTTCAGGCACAACCTGGGAGGTTACAGGGTAAAACAGTACAGAGATACAACAAAAGGTAGTTACAGCAAGATATAAACAAATGGTGTTACACAGCAGGTTTTGCAGCACAAATAGTATACAAGGTTTCGGGAGTAGGGTATAGAGCAAATATTATGTTATAGCATTTGGATGATACAAATTGGCAGCAGAGCAAAAACAGTACATGGGGCATAACACAAAAGAAAAATAAAATAGGCATACTGCAGATATGTTCCTGGGCGAAGACACATTTTATACACAGACAGAGGAAGATAATGAGAGACATAATTGATAAGTGCTAGGACAGTTTGATGAAGGGGATAGGAGAACTGAGGTTATTTAATTTTTATGGTATGAGTCTGGACCTTTCAGAGGGTGAGGAAACATCCCACCTAGCTTGGTATCATCAGTGAATTTAAGTAATAAATTATCGGGGCTAATCTGCATGTCACTGATACATATATATATATATATATATATATATATATATATATTAAACAATAAGGGTCCCAGAACTGAGCCCTGAGGGACCCCACTGGTAACACTCCTGATCTCAGATAAGGATCCATTAACTCTGACACATTGGGATCTATTGGCTAACCAACTATAGATCCATCTGACCAGAATATGTGAGAATTCCATGCTCAGCATTTTATCCACCAGTTTGCCGTGGGAGACTTTGTCAAAAGCCCTGCTGAAATCAAATAAAATTATGTCCATTGGTTCCCCCTTATCTAATCCCTCGCTTACACGGTTATAAAAGGAAACCAGATTGGTAGTGCAGGAATACTGAAATTTAAACCCATGTTGAGTATGATCAGTTAGCTTATTGGAAATGATTTCTTTTTCCAAAAAGTATTTATTAAGTTTTTCCATTTATTTGCTTACGATAGATGTTTAGCTAATTGAACGATAGTTAGCAGGATTGCAGTGATCACCTTTTCTATGTTGATTGCACGCATGCACAAGAAACATGTTGCGGCAGGTTTCTCCACAAGCAGGTTGTGGAGGCGCAGCACTGTTGTGGCCAATGCCCCCACAGCCTGTAAAGGCTTGTCCCGCTTCCCCCAGTGCTGTGACACGCTGCTGCTGACACTAGTTCAGCTAGCGTGCCACCAACTTGTAAAAAATCAGCCGCTGCAATCAGGGGCCGCCTCTTCATTGCAGCATCAGCCATTCGCTGCAATGATGGAGTGACCCGTCATTGTAGGGTGGGATCTTTTGTTTGTGAACTGCCGTGTTCACAAACAATATTAACCTCCGCTGCCGAGGGGGTGCCCAATCTCCCTCGCCAATATGTGACCCCCCAACCGTGTTTAGTTGCCGATGAGGGCCCCAATCCCCGTTGGTTGCATTGCCCCAATATTTATGTTGCTGATGGGGAGCCACTCCCGTCAACGTATATCCCTCCCACTGTTGTTGTGTGCCAAGGGGTGCCCAATCCCCGTCGACTACAGCTCCCCAAATAGGAAGACTCCATTGGCATGCTGGGAGCCCACCCCAGTGTGCCACATGCCTACAAAACAAGCGGTCCCATAATGTCTTTTTTTTGTAACCTCTAAGAAGAAACAGTCCCACGGTGGTCTCCCTGCCCCCCCTGCAACCCAGCGCCCACCACTGCACGCCCTGCCTCCCACCCCTCTCCCCAAACTTACCTCTGGAGTCCAGCGCGATGATCTTCGGTGGACCGGGAACAAGCCTGCGCTCTTCAAAGCTGACCGCGAACTGAGGAAATGCTGGTAAGCTGTATAATGGAATAAATAGGGTTTTTTCAATTTTGATGCATATCTCAGGCACTTTTGGGAATTTTGGCACCAAATTTTCAACATGGGGTTTTTGGGACCCCTCATCATGAATTCTGTCACTGTCATGGCGTTAATCGTCCCCAAAAGGTGATTTCGTGATCACTGCGCGGAATCACCTTTCAGGACTGATTAACGAAAAGACAGTGCCAGTGTTCATGAGGTGGGCTCTCAAAAAGCCTATGTTACAAATTGTTAGAAGCATCAAAAAATAACTTTTATGGCGTGTGTTGCGAGTTACTGCCACAGACGCTTGTAACATTGCGAATTTGCAATATTTTCACCCCAGATTTTCAAAATTGGCATTTTTCCAGACCTCCTTCTGAACAGTATAGCTGTCATTTTTTCACACCCTGGCCGAAATGTGTTTTCGCACTTCCAACGCAGAATAGCGCGGTCAGTGTGGGAAATCAGTATTCCGCACAGAGTAAGAAGCTGACAGTGGCACTGTTCATGAGCAGAGGTCCTCAAATGCCTAGGTTGAAAATTTGGTGACGATACTCCTTAAGTGACTGTCTTACAAGCGTGCGTTGCGCAGTGTGCATGCACGCTCGTAAGTTCACGAATTTATAATATTTTCACTCCAGATTTTCAACATTGCCATTCTTCTGAACCTCCTTATGAACAGTACAGCTGTCATTTTTCACATCCTGGCTGAAATGTGTTTTCGCAGTTCTGGCACAGAATAGCGTGGTCACTGTGGGAAATCTGTGTTCGGGACACGTTATGAAAAATGACAGTGACACTGTTCATTAGCAGAGGTCCTAAAATGCCTATTTTGAAAATGTGGTGACGAAAGTCCATAAAATTAGTGTATTACAAATGTGCATTGCGCAGTTTCCATGCACGCTCGTACCGTCGCAACTTTGGAATATTTTCACTCCAAATTTTCAGCATTGCCATTTTGCCACACCTCCTTATGAACAGTGCAGCTGTCATTTTTCACATCCTGGCCAAAATGTGTTTTCACTCTTCCGGCACGCAATAGCGCGGTTGCTGTGGGAAATCGCTGTTCAGGACACATTAAGAAAATCACTCTGACACTGTTCATGAGCAGAGGTCCTAAAATGCCTATGTTAAAAATTTTGTGATGAAACTCCATAAAATGACTATGTTATGAGCGTGTTATTGTGCAGGTGCCACGCACTCTAGTAAGTTTGCAAATTAGTAATATTTTCACACCAGATTTTCAGCACTGGCAATTGTTCACACCTCCTTATGAACAGTACAGCTGTCATTTTTCACATCCTGGCCGAAATGTGTTTCCACTCTTCTGGTGCAGAATACCGCAGTCACTGACGGAAATCAGTGTTTGGGACAGATTAGGATCGAGCGACTGGGGGGGGGGTGACCGAGCTCAACTGAGCTCAGTCGGGACTGCTGTAGATGTCCTTGTGGGCAGGAAAAGGTGACAACGCAGGCAGGAGCCCAATACAAAAGGGCAGCCTGCAGTGCCAGGAGACACAGAACGAGCAAGTGAGGGAGGAGGAATGAGTGAGCTCAACGGAGCTCTGTTGGGATTGGTGCGGATTTGTTTGTGGGCAGGAAAAGGCAGCAATGCATGCAGGGCCTGAGTACAAAAGGGCAGCCTGCAGCGGTGGGACAAACAGAACGAGCAAGCAAGAGGGGGGACTGAGCGAATTCAACAGAGCTCTATCGTTACTGCTGCAGATTTCTTTGTGGGCAGATAAGGGTGGCTACGCTGGCAGGAGCCCAGTACAGAAGGGCAGCCTGCAGTGCCAGCAGAAACGGAATGAGCAAGTGAGACAGGGGAGTGAGTGAGGCCAATGGAGCGGTTTCAGGACTGCTGCAGATTTCTTTGTGGGCAGACAAAAATGCCGACAGAGGCAGGAGCCCAGTACATAAGGGCAGCCTGCAGCGCCAGGAGAAACAGAATGAGCGAGTAAGACAGGGGGAGTTAGTGAGCAGCCTCAACGGAGCTCTGTTGGGACAGCAGCAGATTTCTTTGTGGGCAGAAAAAGGTGGCAACGCAGGCAGAAGCCCAGTACAAAAAAGCAGCCTGCAGCGCCGGGACAAACAGAATGATCAACTGAGAGAGGGGGAGTGAGCGAGCTCAACGGAGGTGTATCGTGACTGCTGCAGATTTCTTTGTGGCCAGGAAAAGGCGGCAATGCAGGCAGGAGCCCAGTACAAAAGGCCAGCCTGCAGCACCGGCACAAACGGAACAAGTGACTGAGAGAGGAGGAGTGAGCAAACTCAACGGAGCTCTCTCGGGACTGCTGCAGATGTGTTTGTGGGAAGAAAAAGCCGGCAACGCAGGCAGGGACCCAATACAAAAGGGCAGCCTGCAGCAGTGGGAGACACAGAATGAGCGAGTGAGGGAGGGGGAGTGAGTGAGCTCAACGGAGCTCAGTTGGGACTGCTGCGAATTTCTTTGTGGGCAGAAAAAGGCAGCAATGCATGCAGGGGCCAGTGCAAAAGGGCAACCTGCAGCGGCGGGAGAAACAGAACAAACAAGTGAGAGAGGGAGAGTGAGTGAGCGAGCTCAACGGAGCTCTATCGTGACTGCTGCAGATTTCTTTGTGGGCAGAAAAAGGTGCCAATACAGGCAGAAGTCCAGTACAAAAGGGCAGCCAGCAGTGCCGGGACAAACACAATGAGTGAGTGAGAGAGGTGGAGTGAGCGAGCTCAACTGACCTCTATCGTGACTGCTGCAGATTGCTTTGTGTGCAGAAAAAGGTGGCAATGCAGGCAGGAGCCATGTACAAAAGGCCAGCCTGCAGTGCCCGCAGAAATGGAACGAGCGGGAGAGGGAGAGTGAGGTAAATCAATGGACCTGTGTCAGGACTGCTGCACATTTCTTTGTGGGCAGAAAAAGTTGCCAACAGAGGCGGGAGCCCAGTACAAAAGGGCAGCCTGCAGTGCCAGCAGAAACAGAATGAGTGACTGACAGAAGGCAAGTGACCCACCTCAACACAGCTCTGTCAGGACAGCTGCAGATTTCTTTGTGGGCAGAAAAAACCTGCCAATGCATCCAGGAGTCCCGTACAAAGGTGTAGCCTGCAACACCAGGAGAAACAGAAAGAGTGAGTGACACAGGGCCACTGAGCGAGCTCAACAGTCCAAAGCAATCAACATTCGGCATTGACAAATGCTTTTTTAAATATAGGAACTACTGTGACAATGGCCCAATCTAGTGGATTACGACCTTGCTGAAGAGACTTATTAAATATAATAGTTAGTGGTATAGCTATAGCGTCAGCTGTCTTTAGTAAGAATATCGAATTAATGTCATCAGTGCCAGGGCTTGATGTTTTTTTTAAAGTTTGCAGAATCTCTAGAGTTTCATTAACTGAAATGTTATGAGCTGTAGTGAGTTTTACTCGGGGGATAATATTTATTGGATTACCTTTTTTTGAAGAAGTTGAACAAAACTGTTTGTTAAAAGCATCAGCAATCTCCTTATCCTTAGTTATTAAAACATTATTAACTGTAATAAGGCCCAGATGTCTGTTAATTTTTTTTATTATTTAAGTATGAATGAAGGGACTTGTAACTGTCCTTACATAGAAACATAGAATTTGACGACAGATAAGGACCGCTTGGCCCACCTAGTCTGCCCATTTTCCTACCTAACAGATAAGCTGCAGATCCTAATTAACCAACAGCTTACTTCCTCCTACCCCACTAGGACTGCCTTATGTCTGTCCCATGCATTCTTGAATTCCCTCACTGTTCTTGACTCCACGACCTCCTCAGGAAGGCTGTTCCATGCATCCACAACCCTCTCTGTGAAAAAATACTTCCTCACATTACCTCTGAGACGCCCCCTCTATCTTCAAATTGTGCCCCCTAGTTCTTGCACATCTCTTTTTCTGAAAGATGCTACCCTCTTGGACTTTGTTGATTCCCTTGAGGTACTTGAAAGTTTCTATCATGTCCCCTCTCTCCCTCCTTTCCTCAAGGGTATACATATTAAGCTCCTTTAGTCTTTCTTCATATGTCTTCTGGTGCAGACCCTGCACCATTTTGGTTGCCCTCCTCTGGACAGCCTCCACTCTGTCTATGTCTTTGCGGAGATGGGGTCTCTAGAACTGCACACAGTACTCCAGATGGGGTCTCACCAACTGTCTGTACAGAGGGATAACAATTTCCTGTTTTCTACTATTGATGCCTCTCCCTATGCATCCCAATATCCCCCCTTCCTTACTGCCTTCTCACATTGCTTGCCCACCTTTAGGTCATCTGATATAATTACTCCCAGGTCCCTTTCCATTTTTACTGTTGTCAGTATCTCACTCCCATTGTGTACTCTTGCCCTGGGTTTTTGTTTCACAGGTGCATTACCTTGCAATTCTTTGCATTGAATCTGAGCTGCCATACATTTGACCATTCCTCCAACCTTGCCAAGTCCCTTCTCATCATTTCCACTCCATCTGGTGTATCAACCCTGTTGCAGATCTTTGTGTCATCTGCAAAGAGACATACTTTTCTTTCCAGTTCCTCTGCAATGCCACTTATAAAGACATTAAAAAGGACCGGTCCCAGTACTGAACCCTGTGGTACCCCGCTAGTAACCCTCCTTTCTTCACTGTGGACTCCATTTATTACTACCCTTTGCGTCCTGTTGTCTAGCCAATTTTTATCCAGGCTACCACCTTAGGACCCACTCCAAGGCTGGCTAACTATGTATTAATCTTTGTGTGGGACTGTATCAAATGCCTTGCTAAAATCTAGGTAAGCCATGTCCACAGCCCCTCCCTGGTCTACTACTTTGGTCACCCAGTCAAAAATCTATTAGATCGTCTGACACGACCTTCCCATCGTGAATCCATGCTGCCTTGGGTCCTGTGCTCCACTGGCCTCTAGGTACTCAACAATTCTTTCCTTCAGAAGTGATTCCATCATTTTACCTACCACTGAGGTCAAACTAACTGGTCTGTAGTTTCCTGCCTCTGTCATGCTCCCACTTTTGTGAAGAGGAATCACATCCGCCCTCCTCCAGTCCTCAGGTACACCCCATCCTCCCATGATTTGTTAAAGAGAGTAGTCAGCGGTGTCATTAGTTCTACCCTTAGTTCTTTTAGAATTCTTGGGTGAATCCCACCAGGCCCCATTGCTTTGTCCACCTTCAATTTTATTAGTTCTTTCAGAACCCTTTCTTCTGTAAATGGACTGGTATCGACCCTCGTCTTCAGAGTGTTTCTCTTGTTTGGTTTAGGTACCTCCCCATCCTCTTCCTTTGTGAATACTGAGCAGAAATATTCGTTCAGTATCCCTGCTTTTTCATTGTCACCCTCTTTCCACATTCCCTCCCCTTTATTAAGCCTCAGTATCCCTCCTTTGGTCTTTCTTCGCTCCCTAATGTACCTATAAAAGGTCTTATCCCCCTTCTTAACAGAGTTGGCTATCCTTTCCTCAGTTTGGGCCTTTGCTATTCTGACTGCCTTCCCAGCCCCTTTCTGCTTTAACTGATAAAGTTCCCTGTCCTTCTCCTTCTGTGTTTCCTTATATTTCCTGAATGCTATCCTTTTCTCCTTAACCTTCCCTGCCACCTCTTTTGAGAACCATAGCGTTTTTTTCCTTCGTTGTGTTTTGTTGATTTGCTTTACACAAAGGCTTGTTGCCTCTGTGATGGCTGTTTTGATTACTCTCCATTGTTCCTCCACCCCTCCTTCTTGCCTGTTTGCTAGTACTTTTCTGAGCACTCTCTCATTTTCCCAAAGTCAGCCCTCCTAAAGTCCAATACTCTTGCTTTTGTATGGCTTGACTATATGGCTGTGTTTATCGTGAACCACACTGTTTGGTGGTCGCTTATTCCCAGATGGCTACCCACTTCTAAATCTGAGATTCTTTCTCCATCCCCATTTGAGAGTACCAGGTCTAAGATTGCTTCCTCCCGACTGGGTTCCAGTACTAGCTATCTGAGGCATGCCCCCTGTAGGGCATCAAGAATGACCCCGTTCTTGGATGTGCCTGCAGCAAAGGTGCTCCAGTTAACATCTGGCAAATTCAGGTCCCCCATCAACAATATCTCCCCTTTTTCTGCCATTCTAAGGAAGCCTTCTATCATTTCCTTGTCCATTCCCTCCCCCTGAGATGGGGGTCTGTATACAACCCCCATGCGGATTGTGGTGCCATTTCCTGTCTCCAGGGTGACCCAGAGTGTCTCATCTGCTCCCTGTTTACTCTTTAGTTCTGTTGCTTTGATCTCTTCCTTTACATAAAGAGCTACTCCTCCTCCTCCTCTTTTACCCTCCCTGTCCCTCCTGTAGATTGTGTATCCTGGTATGTTGACATCCCAGTCATGGTTCTCTGTGTACCATGTTTCTGTGACTGCCACAATATCCAAGCAACCCTCTTCCATCAAGGCCACTAGTTCAGGGAGCTTGTTACACAGACTACGGGCATTGGTACTCATCACCCTCCACTTTTTGATGACCTTACCCCTTTTAGCCCCATTCCTGTCCTTACTGCCTTTGCCTTTTTTCACATTTACTTCTGGCCTGCTCCCTAATGACTTCTCTACCTTGGTGTTTACCTCACTAATTACTGTTGTTTGTGGGGGGAGGCTGGGATTTCCCTGCTCCTTTTCAGTGCCTCCCCCTTGGCTAGTTTAAATGCTTGCCAAGGAAGCCAATGTGCCAAATAGAATTCAAGATTCCTTTTAGACTGTTTAATATTACATTTTACAAGTTTTAAAGCATTATATTTTTGAAGTGCTAGATCTTTATTAGCACCCTCACTCTTCTTTAAAGTTATGAACAGCCTGTTTTTTTTTTTTTTTAATAGTTTAGGAATAGTGTTGTTAAACCACAGTGGGATCTTCCCTTTTTTGTTGCATTTCTTTTTAGTGGGAACATATAGAGACTCCAGGTCATGGATTAATGATTTTAAATATTTCCAGGACTCATCAACTGAGAGCAGGCTTAAGGTTTCTTCCCATAAAACATCATGAAGATGTTCTTTAATGGAGACAAAATCAGCATTGTCATAGTTCTTAAATTCAAGAACCCTTGAACTATGCCTGACATTGAAGAGAAGTTCAAATACAAGTGAATAGTGATCACTTGAACCTAGAGGGCCTCCTGTACTAACATGATGTATTATATTCCCTATATTGGTTATTACCAGATCCAATATATTCTCTCCCGAGTTGGTTCAGTAACAAGTTGCTCAAGGCCCAGATGGACCATGAGTGAAATTAACTCTTTCTCTGCTAGGGTTGTCCCTGTCTGAGTTTCCCAATTAATAGGGGGCATATAAAAATCTCCTAAAACTAGAATATTGCCCTTAGAAGCCATATCTGAAATCTCTTTTATTAATATATGAGTGCATTCAGTATTGGCCAAAGCGGGTCTATAGAATGTGCCAACTAAAACTTGGGGTTGTCCCTTTATTTGAACATTAACCCAAAGGGATTCAATATCATTGGATGAGGGGAGTTGATAAGATGTTATATCATCCCTAGTATAAAGGCAGACATCCACTACACCCACCTCTGCCAGTTGCAATCCTTCCACTAATGTACCAACTTCCCCCAACCCTTCTGTCCTCCCCAAGGGCCTGAAAATCCTCCAATTAAACATCTGCAGTCTCATCTCAAAAATTGACCTTTTACATCCTATGGTAATCTCCCTCACACCTGATAGTCTAATTTTAACAGAAACTTGGTTAAACGCTAAAATAGCTGATCTCACCATTAATATCCTAGGTTATTCCATAATCAGGTAGGACAGGACTGGAGTAGCCATGTATGTCCTGTCTTCACTTCAGTTCACAACCATTCTATTATCCTCATTACCCTCTGCCTAAGAAGCATTTGTAGTACACATTACCTTGCCTTTTTCCTCCTCTATCTTCATAGCCGGCATCTACTGTCGACCTGACTCCAAGGCATCTGATACTTTGGATCTCATAACCTCCCTCTTACATAAAGGCAAACTATACATCCTGAGTGACGCAAACCTAAACTGGCTATCACCAACAACTGCCATGACATGTAATGACATCATGGCCCTCAGTCTCTCTCAACTCATCCTGGAACCCACCCGCCTAAATCATAAAACCCTCAACTACTCCCTGATAGAATGGGCTCACACCTCTCACCCCCACCGAGTCATTAAATCAGGCATCCTCCCTCAGTGATCTTCACCCAGTCTTTGTAGTCAGGAAAGTCCATAGACTAAAATCGCCACACAAAATTCTGCAACACTGCTCCTTCAGCTTCTTAAACCTTAATCCCCTTCTTAATGAACTGGCCAGCTCCGGTTGGTCCCCTATTGCCTTTGTCCCTTCCATTGACCAAGCCCTCACTTATTTTAAAGATAAATTGTGTTGAGCTGAATATCCATGGCACTCCAGACATTACATCATGGATTTTAGCCCACCTGATAGGCTAGTGATGCACATGATCAAGGATCAAATTCTATAGTATACCCAAGTCCCAGGAGTCCCTGCTCTTCTGTTCTAATTGTGCATCTGATCAGGCTACTAGCGCTCCAGGACTCCTTGTGCATTTGCAGCATTCCAATTAAGGTAGGCCTGTGAATTGAACCACAGTAAATCATAATATTAGCATTTTTTCATCGCTCTGCGTCTACCAGTAGTTTGCATTAGGGGACATCAGTCCTTGAAATTATCTGTTTGCAAATTATTTGTCATGTTAAGGATAATTATTGGTGATAAACCAAATTATTTGTTGGTAATAAACCATCGTGGGGAGGGACCTCCCTCATTGTTCATTAAGGAGGTTTTTAATATATAAACCGCTTGGCTGTAGAATTTTCTAGCTCTGTTTGCGGTTGAAACAGCACCTAAAGTAGTTTTTTGTTGTTCATTTCTAAGCAGTATTGAATATGTTGTGACAATTGTTAAAGCTGTAGTTGCCAAGTGACCCTAGGGCTCAGAAAAGTTCCCCCCCCCCCCCGGTTGTTAACTCTTGGCAGCAGGCACCATTCCTTGTTTTAAAATTCAGCATCTCCCAATCTCTGGGGTAATGGAACCATTTCACTGGATGGGTCTCCTCATTTGGGGGTAGGCTGCAAGTCTGCGTGTTGTTCTCGACCTCCCCACCCCCCCGGCTTTCTCTCTCTGGAGCATATGGGAGACAAATACTACGAGGTGTTCCTTTTTTACAGAATAGGGAGCGCGCTGGGATAGTTTTCTTCTCATGTGCTTTCTCCCCTTTCGAATATACGTGCCTTCCTAACTGCTTCTGCAGAATGCCGATCTTCCTTTCCAAGCAGGGCCTCACGGCGCAACGAGCAAAAGACACACCTTCCATACTAATCCTGCCTTCATAGCTACAGGTGATCTGTCTCCTATTGGAGTACCTCTTGGGTACGGACGCCTGCTATGCGATTCTCCCCTCCCAAGCGGAGAACACCGTTGGTTGCACTATCCCCTATGCAGCAGATAGCGCAGACACACTCCACAAGAAAGACCCAATCCAGGTTCCGGCCCCTATCACAGTGGCCATTCCGATATTGCAAGCATTGGGATCATCCTTTTTTCTCCCCCCCTCAGTCCAGGCCCCTTCTCTGCAGCGGCCTACTGGAGTAAGGGTGTCTCCTCCTATGTCCATGCCTCCTCACCTTAATCGAGCTCCCACTCCAATTCAACGTAGCGAGATGGGAGCAGCTTATTGTACAGCCACTGGCCTTCTTAAACTACAGGCGGTGGATCTGAGTTCCTTTTCAGGAAGATTTATTATTCTGGGCAGCTGCCATTTTTTAACTTGGATGGTATTCCTGCACCATTGGCCGCCATTTTACATCTGAATGCCATCCGGACGACATTTTATGCCTGATTACTCACGCGCATGCGCGGCCTGTACAATGGCCATTTTCTACCTCTCCCCCATGTGGTTACGAGCAGGTTCACAGCAACACAAGAGCCATACGAACCATGAACCTCAGAAGCCCATAAGAGTTATTGGCTCAGTTTGACAGTTCTCGTTATTGGCACTAACAAGTCATGGCCTTACAGGAGACAAATAAAATGGACCTCATCCTACTTATAATGTTGTGACATATACATATGAATTTAGATACGCATACAGCACATGTTAGTGGGGCATCCAGGGACTACCTGGACGCTCTCCATTGCCTTTGACTAATTCCCTTCCTTCTCCTCTCTCTCTAGATGGTGAAGTCAAAGAAATGCTCTACTTTCAGCACCACCTTGATGCCACATAATGCGGGACCTCAGTGCCCAGCTTGTTTGCATGACAATGATGATCTCTCTTTGGAGCAATCCCCAACTATGGGTCCTGACAATCCGGGTCCCAGCAGGGCTAACTGGGTGAATCCAGGGGCGCTACTTCTCCAAAATCAGCAGGCCACCATGGCCATGATGGACAGTCAACAGAACTTTGTGTTGAAAATAATGGAGATATTGGAAGCTCTGACTCAACATAAGATATTACCTCCCCAAAACCACAACCAGAACCTGATCTGCAGCCAGAAGACCATACAGATAAAGGGAATCCAGCTCCCATCCTTCCAGAGCCTGTCCCAGGAGACAACAATGGTGACGGGGAGTTACCAGACGATGAGGAGGAAATCTTTTCTGATGAAGTGAGATGGAAACCGGCCTGTCCACGCCATCCCTCACCTCCGAGTCATGCTCATTTGACCTGATACTAGCCCTTATGAAGGCCATCAAATCCACAATGGGGTTCGAGGTCGAGGAGGACAAAGCCGAATCGAAACTCAACCCCATGATTCAACAGAAACAGGTCACCAAGGAAACATTTCCAGTATGCCCAGCCATTGATGACCTTTTCATCAAAGATTGGGAGTCCACAGAACCAGGCATGATGTCTGGAAAAAGGAATATGAACAGAATGTATCCAGTACAGGACAACAAAGTCAGTGTCTGGTGCATGGCCCCTACTATTGATCCCCAAATTGCAGCCCTCAGTAAAAAGACGGTACTGCCATGTGGTACTATCTCCTTGAAAGATCTCACCAAAAAGAAAGTGGAGGACATGTTAAAGAAGCTATTTGAGATTGTGGGAATGGCGGCAATGGCTTCCACAACAGCCATCTATGCTGCATGAGCTCAGATTCGATGGCTGGAGGAGCTCCTAGAGAAAGCGGATTACAAGTCTATAGAGTCCGAATTATTGGATTGTACACTGAACAGCAAAATGCTCTGTGGATATGGCAGTGGACACACTGAAGCTTGAAGCCAGGACTGCTGCCCTAACTAACTGGGCCAGAAGAGTTCTGTGACTCAAGCTATGGGAGGCTGATAATGAGTTCAAGACACTACTACAAAATTTACCACTAAAAGGTAAACGTGTTCGGAGAGGGCCTGCAAGGATACTTGAAACAGAAGCAAAAGGGAAAAGATCTCATCAAGAATAAGAACATGTCCACCTATATGCCCTCCAGCAAATGGCATTTTCGAGAGGGGGAACAGATTTCAGCAGAACCGTAGACAGCCTAACCACTACCAGGCCAACTCCTTTTGAGGTAGGGGGAACCAAGTTACTAATGGTTTCCGTAGCTCCTTCAACTTCAATAACCAATCTCCCTCCTTTAGAGGGTGCAATTCAAGATTTGGAGGCAGAGGAAGAGGAAACAGAAACAAGCAGCAATGACTACCAAAGCACGCGCCAAAGAACTCAGCCCACTCAAGAGCACCAGTATCCTCCAGTGGGAAAAAAGACTCATTATTTCGACACATTTGGCACACTGCCCCTAACATTAGACAAATAGGTCTTAGAGGTAGTGTCACGGGGTACTCAGTAGAACTGACACAAAGGCCAGTAACACACAGATTCATACAGTCACCAATTGCAAAGAGAAGGGCCTCAGCCCATCAAGTTCAACAGATACTGCAGGACCTGATGCAGAACAAGGCCATCCAACTTGTTCCACATCATGAGCAGGAACAGGGGATTTAATCCATCTTCTTTCTCAGACCCAAAAAGAACGGGGAGCTTCGCCCCACCCTAGATCTAAAATTCCTAAACAAATACACGACTACCCAAAAATTAAAAATGGAGGACACTAAAATCCACTCTCAGGAGCATCAGGGTGGGCAACTACTTGACTTCTATAGACCTAAAAGACGCTTACCTCCATATTCCAATTCGGCCAAGTCACCGGCAGTTCCTCAGGTTTCACCTCCTAAGACAGCACTTTCAGTATCAGGCCCTATCCTTTGGTCTGGCTTCAGCTCCAGGGGTCTTCACAAAGGTCTCTGTAGTGCTCGTTGCCCGACTGTGGGAACAAGAAGTGCACATCATCCCCTATCTAGATGACTGGCTGATTCGGGCTCGATCCATAGGTCGGTCACAGAGGAGCACTCAGCTGGCCCTACAAGCTCTAGCGGAGCATGGCTGGGTGGTGAACCAAGCCAAAAGCTCTCTAACACCTACCCAACAACTAGAGCATTTGGGAGCAGAAATAAACACATCCGAGGGGATGGCAAGATCATCCCAAAAACGGGTGGAGAACATAATCACCCTAGTCTGGTAGCTAAGGTCCAACAGTCATCCCACCATTGGCCAGATAGCCCAGGTATTGGGATGCATGGCCTCCTGGATCGACTTGGTACCATGGGCCAGGTGGCACAGTAGGCCATTGCAGAACTATCTCCTGACCCAAGGCTCACCAAATGAACAGAACCTAGGGGGTCAAAATTCCACTACCGATAACAGTGAGACATTCCTTGACCTGGTGGACCTCAAGGGACAACCTCACAAGGGGGACCCCATTGGAGTTGTCCTATGACACCACTCTGGAGACGGATGTCAGCCTGATGGGGTGGGTAGAGTGCATGGCTTCCCTATCGGCACAAGGCCGATGGATAACTTCGGAGTCCAGATTGTCCATAAATATACTGGAAATGAGGGCAGTGTATCACGCCCTCAGAGCCTTTCAGGTGACTATCACCGGTCAGTTGGTCCTTATTCGATCCAACAACCAGGTCACTGTAGCATACTTGGCCAAACTGGGGGGAACCAGAAGCAGGGCCATGCAGAGGAAAGGAGGAGGGCACTGGACTGGGCTCAGGCCAACCTCATCCACATTAGCGCCATCCACCTAGCAGACAAGCTCAACATGAGGGTGGACTGGTTCAGCCAACAGCAGGTACATCCCGGGAAGTGGCATCTGCACTCAGACCTGTTCCAAATGATACAGACGACATGGGAACCCATATCAATGGATCAAATGGCAACTGCTGAGATATAGGGAACAACTCTCCCAGGGAGTCGATGCCTTATACATGGTCACTGGACCGGGCATATGCGTTTCCACCCATTCCCCTAATACCGCAGGTCTTAAGCAAAATTCGTCAGTCCCGGAAAACCATCATCTTGGTGGTCCCCTACTGGCCCCGGAGAGCATGGTTCATGGCAGTGATCACCTTGGCAATAGACAGATGGACTCTCCCCTACCGATTCAACATGTTAACCCAGGGCCCAGTGATTCACCCCGCACCAGGGACCCTGCGACTAACAGCCTGGCTCCCGAGAGGCAGAGATTGCTAAATGCTGGCTACCATGCCTCGGTCATCTCGACTATGCTGCAGTCCAGAAAACCTTCCACCACCTCCACCTATGGCAGGCAGTGGGGTATCTTCTCAACTTGGTGCAGAGCCAGGGGCACAGAACCAGAGCATGCTGACATGTCAACCATTCTCCTGTACCTGCAACAGGGATTGGATAGGGGTCTATCCCACTCATCGCTCCGAGTACAACTATCAGCTATAGGTGCAGCCCTTGGTCTCATAAGACAACACAGCCCAGGCGCCCACCCGGATGTAGTACAGTTCCTCAGAGCGGTCGAGGTACTAAGGCCTAGATCCAGATCTCTTGTAGCCCCTTGGGACTTAACTCTAGTCCTTGATGCTCTCAGCGTCCCTCCCTTAGAACCACTTCTTGAGATAGACCTATACTGGGTGGGCCTCAAGACGTGTTTTCTCCTAGCCATCTGTTCAGCTCAGAGGATCAGCGAACTAGGGGCGCTGTCCTGCAGGGAGCCATATACCATATTCACACCAGAAGGGGTGTCCCTCCGGACAATACCCGCTTTCCAGCCCAAAATCGCTTCCGTGTTCCACAGGGAGCAGCCTATTGAACTGCCGACATTATATGATAGCTCACAGTTAGAGGACGTTATCATTCTCTATCACTTAGATGTAAGCAACACTCTAGCGACATACATCACATAAACCCAGTCAATATGCAAGACAGAAAGACTCTTCATTGTAATGAAAGGGCAGAGGCAAGGCAGGGCAGCCTCTAAGGCTGCAATCGCCAGCTGGCTGAAGAGAACCATCCAGGAAGCATACAAGACAAAGAAGCTCATCCCTCCAGAGGGCATTAAGGCACACTCTACTAGAGCAGTATCCGCTTCCTGGGCAGAGAGGGCTAATGTGTCCACAGAGGACATGTGCAAAGCACCAACTTGGACTTCCATCCATACCTTTGCAAGACACTACAGGCTTGATTTCCTGTACAAACAGAAGGCTTCCTTTGTGAATAAGGTTCTCTCAGCAGCCAGCTCATCTACTCACTCTCAGATCACTCTGTCCCACCCTGTTGGGAATAGTACTGCTGATTAATATACCCATGATGTAATGTCTGGAGTGCCATGGATATTCAACTCAGCAAAATGGGTGTTTACTCACCTGGTAAAGGTGATTGTGTTAATTGATATCCATGGCACTCCATGGCCCCTTCCTTCAGAGCAATCAGAGTGACAGGGCACACCAGATTTAAGGAGACAGTAGTGAGACCCTGCTCTGAATCATCACCACTTGGTGATAGGGCATCAGGGTAGGTATTGTGAAAGAGTGAAAGAGACCTAGAATGTCTGCCGTCAGTAACCTTAAGTTACTGAGAATTAGAATGTATTAATAGGATAATAAAGAGGCACATTGGGGCTGTATCGCCAAAAAAAGCATCTTCAGGAGAATTACTGGTTCAGTGTAGCTTGTTGTATTAATGACCTTGTTTTCAGCTATGGAAGAATTGAACTGAAGAGCAGGGACTCCTGGGACCTGGGTATACTATGAAATTTGATCCTGGGTCATATGCATCACTAGCCAATCAGGTGGGCTAAAACCCATGATGTAATGTCTGGAGTGCC
This sequence comes from Neoceratodus forsteri, assembly GCA_016271365.2. Lineage (NCBI taxonomy): Eukaryota > Metazoa > Chordata > Ceratodontiformes > Ceratodontidae > Neoceratodus > Neoceratodus forsteri. Next base: position 76,237,677 of record JADMNL010000022.1, read on the forward strand.
ATGGATATCAGCTAACACAATCACCTTTACCAGGTGAGTAAACAACCATTTCTAACTACATGGAACTCCTACGCTCCATTCAAATGCACTAGCGTTCATGGCAACCATCATCTCTGGGTCTCCCGAGTTACTGACCTGTCTTAGGGAGTGAGACAAAGCTTGGAGGAAACATAAGGCCTCCCAGCTTCCCCCAGACTATGCCAGGTAGCGCATGTTAAGAAATGCCTGCACAAAAGCTGCCAGACTTGCCAAGTCTGAATATTTTAAATCAACTTTTCTCAAAAACATCAATTCCCCCTCCAAATTCTAGAAAGTGGTTCACGACCTATTCTCCCCCCTTCACATTCACCTCCCCCTGTGCTTAAAATAAGCAACTCATTGGTCTCCGAACCCTGCGCAGTGGCTCAAGAGTTTAACTCCTATTATACTTCCTGTGTCACAGCACTTCTAAAGTCCCTCCCCTCTAACTTCCCCCCTCCTCATCCCCCCCACACTCAGTACTCAGCCTCTCATGCCCACCCTTCCTTCTCCTTTTCTGCTGTCTCACCAGAAGAAACACTAACGGCCCTTCTCCCTCTTAATCCTTCCAAAGGCTCATCACCAGATGACCTTGACCCTAAACTCTGCTACCTTTCAGCTTTTTCTATAGCTTACCCTCTCTCCTTAATCCTAAATCTTTCCTTCTCATCCTAATCTGTCCTTTCATCCTGGAAACATGCAGTGGTCCTCCCTCTCCCAAGGGGTGGTGACCCCTCCTTCCCTTCCAGTGTCCTCCCAATCTCCCTCCTCCCTGCCCTTGCTAAACTCCAAGAACACCTGGTCCTCTCTCAACTAACCTCCTTCCTTGATGATTCTTCCTTTTTCACCCCATTCCAATCTGGTTTTTGGAAGAACCACTCCACTACCACCTTCCTACTCAGGCTCACTGACTCCATCATCACTAGGATGGAAAACGGCCTCACTACCTCTGCCATCTTTATTGACCTCACCAAGGCTTTCGACACAGTCTCTCATGCCCTACTTCTTGACTCCCTTACAGCTGCTGGGTTGTCTACTTCTGCCCTAAACTGGTTTAGAGCTTACCTCTCAGGCAGAACACAATCAGTCAAGACCCAGAATACAATCTACCCCCCTCTCTATTTCCACAGGAGTCCCATAGGGCTCGGTGCTTGGACCCATTCTCTTCTCCGTCTTCCTAAACAACTTGCCCTCAGTATGCTCCCTCTCCTCCTCTATCCATATGTATGCCAACAACACCGTCCTGTTCTCCTCTGGCAAATGCACCACCGATGTAACATCTACCCTTCAGCATGACTTCCACCAGGTTGGTTTGCCTCACATCAACTATTCCTAAATGCCAAAAAGACTGTCTCCATGACCTTTGGCACTAGGCAGAGACTCTCTAGGCTCCACCCTTTACCGTCTTTCCATACCCTTGAGAAAACAATCCTTGAGAACACCTCCTCATTCAGATACATTGGAGTTTGGTTGGACCAACAGCTCAACATCTCTGGCCACATTGATGCCATCCTGAAAAAAATGTGCCCCAAGCTTGGTGTCTTATTCAGGAACCAGAGTTGCATCCCTCCTATGGTGTGGTGTGAACTAGTCCAGAAGATGATCCTCCCCATTTCCGACTACTGTGATGTAGTCTATGGTGCTGCTCCCAAATCCTCCCTTACCAGGCACTCTCTTTAACTCCTTCTGTCAGTTTGCCCTTGATGCTTCATCATGCACTCATCACTGTGACCTCTACCATGCCCTGTCCCTTCCCCCGCTTGCCAACAGGCACCTCACTCATTGTGCCAAACTCACTTCTAAATTTTGGTTAGGAGAACTTCCCTCCTACCTCTCATGCTCACTCTCTTCCCCCTCCTCCTTCCCATTCCCTCAGATCATCTGACACTTGCACTTCGTTGGCCCCCGAACCACTTTCATTGGTCATTCAGGCTTTACCCATCATTTCCCGCAAATCTGGAACTCCTCCCCCCAAAAATATGGCACTCCTCCTCCTACTCCCTTGCCTCTGCCTTACATAACTTTCTCTCATCTAACTGCCCCTGCTTTAACCCTCCTTAACCATCCTCCTATACTTCTGCACCTCTCCATGACTCACATCCCCTATTAAACCTTCCTCCTCCCAAGCCTGCTTCTCAGCACGCTTTCCTCTCCCATCACCGTTTACCCCCTCACTCCTACTACTAACCTTTTTTCCATTACCAACTTGCCCATGCTTAGTTTTGACCTCTGGCAGGGTTCTCAGCATCCTGGAGGGGTCTAGCACTGGGCAAGCCTCCTCCTTCCCTCCCATCCCCCCCTCCTTTCTACCCAACTTGTCTCGCCTAAATCTGCCCTCTGTTGGGATTCTTAGCACCCTGGCGATGTCAACTCTCATGTGAGTTTCTTCCCTCCCTCCTTTTTTCTTTTCCTTTTCCTTTTCTATCTCCCCCCTTCCCCATTCCCTCTGCCTAACTTGTCCTTGCCTAATTCTATCCCCTGGCAGGGTTCTCTACATCCCGGAGAGGCCCAGCACTGGGCTCCTCTTCCTTCATGCCCCCTCTCCCTTTATTCTATCTACCCAACTAGTCCTCACTTGTTTCTGTGCTCTGGCAGGGTTCTCAGCATCCTGGAGTGTCCTAGTCTTAGGCAAGCTTCTTCTTTTCCTCCTCTTCCCTCCTTTCCCCTTCATCCTTTCTTTTCTCTTTTCCCAACTTGTCCTCACCTAGTTCTTCCCCCTGGCAGGGTTTTAGCATCCTGGAGGGGTCCAGCACTGGGAAATGACTCTTCCTCCCTCCCCTTTCCCCTCCATCTTCTCTACCTAACTCGTCCTCGCCTGACTGTGCTCTCTGGCAGGGTTCTCAGCATACTGAAGAGGCCTAGTCTTAGTCAAGTTTCTCCCACCCATTCTCCTCCTTCTCTTCCCTTTACCATCCCCTCTACTATCTCTACCCAACTTGCCCTTGCCTACTCCTGCACCTTATTCTAAGTCCTCACCTCATTCCACCACTGGCAGTGATCTCCGCACTATGAAGGGGTCAGTTCCAGGTATGACTCGTCCTTCCCTTCCCTATCCCTTACCCCCACCTCTCTTCTGCCCCCTTCTGTACTCCCCTGCACTTAATCAAAGGAAATAGTTCACTTGAGCTATAATTTGTACTTTTTGTTCTAACTGAGGTGCTCCAGATTGCACTAGCCCTGTGTTAACTTGCCCCTCACAACTGATTTATTTTTTTTGCTCACTTTTCTCCGGTAATGTTCCCATCTTTATCCTCTCCTTCCCCCAGTTGGTTTCCCCTGTCTACCCCTCTACTCTCCTTGATGCCCCCCCCCGCACCTCATTCATTCAATATAATTGCTAGATAATCTGCCTCTTAACTGTGATCCATTCCTGCAAGGAGCTGGCTGCAAGGCTATATTAAAATTTCTGTACTATGTTCCTCAGATATGCCACTTGTAATTAAATGTATATTCCACAGGTATGATATATTTAACTGTATGTTATATTCACAAATGCGATTGTATGATTATTTATGATATTTTTTTAACTGTATGTTTTGTTACAAATGTAATTGAATGTTTAATTTCTCGGATATGTTAAATGTTAAACTGTAGGTCTACTTCTTCATCAGTCCTGGGGCCAGTCCTCTTCAATAGGTACCTCAGGGATCAGTCCTGGGGCCAGTCCTCTTCAATATCTTTATTAGTGACATTGCAGATGGACTAGAGCAATAGTTCTTAGACTTTGTCACAGTGAGCCTCCCCAAATTCATGGAAAAGATTTTGAGCCTCCCCCATAAATTGAAATAATCTTGGGCCTCCCCAAAGAAAGATAACATACTGTACTTTGCACAGTACACCATGAATAAATTGAAACCCCTTTGAGTACTTGGCTCATATTCAGTTCTTTCTTTCAGTTCTTTGTCTTATACTGTTGTGGAAACTCAAAATTTAAATACAGTACTTTTTCAGACCTGCTTGAGCCTCCCCTGGAACAGGTTGGGGCCTCCCCAAGGAGGCTAGCCTCACCATTTGAGAACCCCTGGACTAGAGGGTAAGGCTTGTATGTTTGCAGATGACACCAAGATCTGCAACAGAGTAGATGATTCAGATGGGGTGGGCAGAATGAGAAGAGATCTGGGTAAACTAGCAAAATGGTCAGAAGAGTGGCAACTGGGATTTAATGTAAATAAGTGCAAGATCATGCACATAGGGAAAAGAAACCCTGAAGCCATCTATAGGCTGGGAGGGGGGAGTTGCTGGCAGTCAGAAAGGATGAAAGAGACTTGGGCATCATCATCACCGATGACCTGAAATCATCCAAGCAGACCTCTAAAGCAGTAGGTAAGGCTAGGGGGATGTTAGGGTGTATTAGTAGGGGTATCACAAGTCGTAAGAGGGGAGGTAATAATCCCTCTTTACAAGACACTGGTTAGGCTCCATCTGGAGTACTGCGTGCAGTACTGGAGGCCACACCTTCACAAGGACATTAACCAAATTGAGGCAGTCCAGAGAAGGACAACCAAAATGGTGCAGGAACTGCATCAGAAGACATATGAGGACAGATTAATGGAGCTCAATATGTATACCCTTGAGCAAAGGAGGGAGAGAGGTGATATGATCGAAACATTCAAACACCTTAAGGGCATTAACAAGGTGAAAGAGTCTAACATGTTTAAATATAAGAAAAATAGCAGGACAAGAGGACACAGCATGAGATTAGAGGGAGGCCAATTAAGGAGTAATGTGAGGAAGTTCTTTTTCAGCAGAAAGGGTGGTGGATGCATGGAACGGCCTACCTCAGGAAGTGGTGGCTATGAATACAGTGCAGGGCTTCAAATAGGCATGGGACAGGCATAAGGGAGCAATACAGACGAGTAGGAATAGATAGGCCACTGACAGAGCAAAGGCCGACGGCACATTTATAAGGTAGAAAAAGAAATGGGCAGACTGGATGGGCCTTGTGGTCCTTATCTGCCGTCAACCTCTATGTTTCTATGTTTCTATGTTTCAATTGTACCCCTCCCCCCGAGGTCACACCAGGAGATGAGCAACTTGTTGTTCAGTGTGCCTTCCTGGTGAAACGTTTCAATAAATAAACAAATAAATAATTAAGTAAAAGGGGATTGGCCCTGTGTTTGGACATGAAGGATGCGTATTTTCATATCAAAATTCCACAGACAGTACCTCTGTTTCATGCTGGAGGGTAGCCATAATGCGTTCTGAGCCTTGTCTTTTGGCTTATCCTTGACACTACAACTATATACCAAATATTTAACGATTGTGTCAGAGGGCCTTCAGAGGAAAGGGCTTTACGTCCCATATCTGGACGACTGGCTCCTGAAGGCCCCATCCAGGGTAGTGATTCAGTACATATTGTCCATAATAAAAGAATAATTCGATGAACTGCATGTTACAGTAAATGTACTGAAATCCATGTAGTTCCTTGTCAGTGCCTCCAATATATTGGTGCAGTACTGGACACGGCAGTGGAAAGTGTTTTCCTATCTGCAGACATGGTGTGGGCTATTGTTGCCCTGGCCCAGCTGATATACAAAACATTGTATATTCTCATTCTATTTATTTGTATATATAGTGTACATTTGCAACATTCTTGTACCTTATTGTATATAGCTTGAAAAACAACTGTATATTTTTTTATTTGTATCTATTGCTGTGCAGTCACCTCTGTATTTTTTTCTCCAGTTCCCCCTACCCTGGGTTACACCTGGAAACGAGCTTTGACTCAGTGTGCCTTTCCAGGTTACCACATTTTAAATAGATAAATAATATATAAGAGTCATTACATGTCTGCTCTGATGAACTTACAGCTCCTGGGAATGATGGCTGCTGCCATTGACACAGTTCCCTTTGCCCACCTCCACATGCACCTGCCACACTGGACTCTTCGGGTACAATGGGATCAGCTGACAGATGAGCAGGAACAAATGATCCTCATGATGTTCCCTCTCTGCCGTGTTCTAGTACAGTGGATGCGTAGCGGGTCATAATGTCGTATGCTTAATAGCGTACAGCATTATAATGAAACCTGGACCTATCCACTCTCCGTGTTGGCCCCCCCCGAAGTTAGAATCTTTAGTGGGGGAGGTCTGGGGGTGTGTGGGGGGGTGAAGCCCCCCACAGAACAAAATAAAACAAGAAATTGCACAACACGATTAAGTCGCACGGCATTGTGCCGTGTGACATTTTGACCCCGTGCCCAGTGGGTAGACCACCTGCACTTGTTATAGGGTGTTCCATTGTTCCCTGACTCACATGCAGATTGTCACAATAGATGCCTTGGGGTCTGGCTAGGGTGCCCATCTTAACACTTTTCAGACCCAAGATTCTGGCCTGATATAGACTTAGATCTCCATATCAATGTCCTAGAGATGTGGGCTTGTTCTGCTTTGTCTCTAGGCATTTCTGGGACACCTCAGCCCTAGTCCCTTGCTGAGTCAAACAGACAATGTCAGTGTCATGCACTACTTAAACAACCAAGGGGGTACTCACTCTTATTCCCTGTGTAAGGACGCAATGAGAGTATGATACTGGGTGACGTCTCATGCCCTTCACCTATCAGCCATGTTTCTCCCAGGTGTCCAAAACTTCTTGGCAGACAAACTTAGCAGGTCTCAGTCCCTGGTACATTAATGGGAACTGCTGATCTACATGGTAAATTACCTCTTCACAAGATGGGAATGGTCCTCTTCACTATCTCAATAAGTAACATTTGCAGAGCAGCTTTAGGGTGAAGTGTTCTCTTTGCGGATGATTCAAAAATATACAGCAGGGCTAACACTCAGGAAAGGGTGGAGACGATACAAAGGGATCTAAGCAAACTACAGGATGGCCTTGGGATGTCAGCTCTGTTTTGATTGACTGTAAGAAATATACATAGTACATATGTGTACAGTGAGAAATGTAAAGTGCAAGAATCAGGAGGCTAAAAATGTATGTTTTTCTCCGCAGTACTACCCTATGAGTAAATGCATAGCCAATGGAATGGACTTAGTGCATTTCTCAGTAACCTGCTGGTGTGACCCATACTGTGCTATTTATCTTGCGGGAAGCGCTGCCCCTACTGACGCCGTTAGTGTTCAGCTGCTTCGCAACCCTTGGCACTTAATCAGTGCAGCACACATTCATTCAGAATGTCAGGTTTGTGGCTGTGATTCCCACACTAATTCCTTTTACTTGATAGAAATGTATGACAATTATAAAATTATAAGGTAAAATAACAGAGTATACATAACCCCCCCCCAAAAAAAAGCAAGTACACAAGAGCTACGCACTGAAATAATTACGGTGGCCAGACTTCAGAGTTCAAGTCAGAACCCACTATACATGGAATGATTAAGTTAAACATTTAACTTGGAAATATTTAATGTAGAACTAGTATGTACACAACATCAGAAAGATGTTGCTCTGCGGATTTATAAGTTGTGACAGCATGAATAGAATTTGGGAAAAGATTTGGGTAGCCGAGCACGAAAATAACTTGATGGAAAGCCATGGTAAATATTCATAAGAGCACATGACTATTCAAATTACCCCTCAATTCAGAGATCACATAATTGTTGACAGTAGCTAGGCAACACATAGATATGAAGAAGGGTGTACTACATTCCTTTTCACATTTAAAATTACGCTAGCCAATCTTATAAAGGTAACATCATTCAAAATAGGTGCAGAGGGACACGTATAACATAGAGGCTGATTAAGGGGTTCAAGATCTCTGAATGTGTGGAATCTTATTTATTTGAATTTTGATAACCAGGTAACCCACTGGGAGATACATATCCCTTTTTCAGGGGTGACCCAGGGAAATACATTTCAGCAGGAGCAATTCAAATTAATGGTTACAGAAAAGTCAGGAGAATAATAAGTTCCATGGTTCAGGCATACAGTGATATGTCTAGATTACACATGACCAGGCAAGTGAGGGTATTACAAACTGAATATAATACAGGGCAAAAATGCTAAGTAGCCTAGATTTAGTAAGCCAAGGAGACACAATATGCAATCTGAGCTAATAAATATACCTATAGATAATGTATTCACAAATATAGAGGTATATACTTAAATACAACTAACCTAATTGAGGGTGAGGGAGAGAGTTAGTAAAGGGGTTTAGCAGAGTAGAAGGTCAAGGGTTGGTAGGCTCGAGAAGGAGGGGCTGGCAGTTGATATGGAGAGCTTGGGCTTATTTACAGGTGCAGACTGGAGGGGAGAAGAGATTTCTTTGAAGTATTTTTTGAATTGGGGAGAGATATACAGGAAAGTAATCTCTGAGGGAAGTGATTCCATCTGTGAGGTTCTAAAAAGGAGAATGATTTCATGCCTGTGGCTAACTGAGTTTTGGGAAGAACTAGCAGCAGAAGGTGAGAGGAGCATAGGGTCCTAGAGAAGGGTTTCACTGTGAGCAGGTTAGAAAGGATAGGTGGGGAGGGGAGGTGGATGAGTTTGAATGTAGTGCACTGTAAGGGGAAGTTAAGCTTTGCCTCAAACGACAGCCAACCTAGGGCATGGAGCACATCACAGTGATGAGTTTGAGCAGGAACATTAGCTGCAAAATGAACAATCCTGTGATAGCCTTGCATTAATTAGGACAGGATAGATTGCTTAGCTGAGAGAAGTTTGGGGTCTCCATAGAAGAGACCAGGTAATAGAGTGTCCGAGGCAATTGTTCTCTGGGATTGGAAGGTCAAGTAAGGGGACATCCAGTATAATAGGCCCAACTTTTGATGGGTTGCCTTTATTACTCTATTAGTGTGTGCTCTGAATGAGAAATGTTCGTCCAGTGTTACTTCTAAGAATTTAAAGGAGTTCACTCCTTCAAGTGCCTCACCTGCTGAAGTGTTGACTACAAGGGGTTGTTGGTTAGTCAAGTCAAAAGAAGTGTGATGGAACAGCATTGTTTTTGTTTTCTTAGTGTTGAGCACCAGTAAGTTTTCATGGAACCAGGATTCCAGTGACTGGAAATCCTTCTCTAGGTTAGACTTGATGGAGGAGACATTGTTATCTGATCAATAGAGGATGGCATCATCAGCATAGAGTTGTACCAACGCACCACCACAGTTGCGGGGTAGTTCGTTGATAAATATGGAAAATAACAGAGGACCCAGGATGGACCCCTGGGAGACCCCATCTTTGATGGGTGACAGGGAGGAGGTAAACCCAGCCCACTTGATGCATTGCATCCAGTTAGACAGGTAATTAAAAAACTATGAAAGGGAGTTAGTGTCAAGACCAAGATTGTTTAGTTTTATTAGAAGTTGGTGATTGACAAGGTCAAATGCCTTTATGAGAGCTACAAAGACTGCTCCTGTAGCACAACCCTGATCCATTGCATAAAATAGGTCAGTGGTAATGCTTAAAAGAGTGGTATCAGTCCTGTGCACTTTCCAGAAACCATGCTGATAAATGGTAAGGGCGTTTGTCAATTCTATAAATTAGTATAACTGATTATAAAGTATTCTTTCCTGAATTTTTGCTAGGGAACATAGTATAGATATCAGCCTATAATTTTCAGTAAGGTTAGTTGGGCCACTCTTGTATACCGGGACCACTATTGTAGTTTTCCATTTATCTGGTAAGGTCTGTGAGAGGAAGGATCTATTGATTTATAGGGCAATAGGGTAAGCAACAGCAGCGGTACCTATCCTGAGGAATTTGGGGGGGGAAGGGTGACACATCCTGGTGAGTTATTTGGATTAAGCTTGTTTAGATGCTTGAGCTCCTCAATGCGCAGTGAGTTTCAGATGGGAAGGATTGGGGGGGGGGATCAGGACTGACGATGGCCGGGTGGAGTGGTGCGACATGAAGGCCAATTTTCTAAGTGTTTAGGTCCATGAAAAAGGGATTTATCCTGGCTGCATTCTCTAAGGGAGTGGTTGGAGTTGTACCTTTGTTAATCATATCCTAGGGGATGGTACGCTCTTTGCCCTAGAGTAGGGCATTGACTTGGGACCAGAAGTGTTTGGGGTTGGCGAGATAATTGACTTGAAGAGATTGGAAGTAGTCCCACTTGGACTTGGTGGCTTTAGTTTTTCATGCATTCCGCAACTGATGATAGATTTGCCAGTCTGAGTTAAGGCCGGATTTTTTAAAAGTTTTCCAGGCTCTGTCATGGGAGTGCATTAGGTGCCTTAGTTCCTTAGTAAGCCAGGGGGAGTGGTCATCTTTGACTCTTCTTAGTTTGAAAAGGGCATGGAAATAAAGGATGGTGGAGAAGGTATTTATACTTGGTTCAGAACAGTAGAAAACCATTTGTCCATATAAACTGTTCCCCACCTTAGTGGGTACACATCGACCTGTTCCCCAACAGATATTTATCAATCTTTCTCTTAAATTCTGTCAGTGTTTTACTATTCACCACTTCTACTGGTAAAGTATTCCAAACTCTCTCTGTTCTATTTATAAATGAACAGTATACTCCATTCTTTGTTACAGTTTTTAACTTAATCTGCTTTTCATGTCATCTCAACCCTTTTGGCTTATCCTGCATCTCCAACCCCATTTCACTTGTCAGTTCTTTGTCATTTATTATTCTAAATATCATTAGATCTCCTCTTTTCCTTCTTTGTTCTAAAGAAAATAGTCCTGTCCTTTTTTAATCTTTCCCTATATTCATATCTACCTAAAGTTCCAATCATCCTAGTATATCTCCTCTGCACTCCTTCAACCCTCTTTATCTCCTTCTTAGTGTATGGACTCCATAACTGGGACCCAAAGTCTAAATACAGCCCAACATAAGACCTATATACCAGTACCATACATCCCACTGACTTGTTCACAAAACTCTGTTTAATATTTCTCACCATGTTACTGGCTTTCTGTAAAGAGATGTATATTAACAAAATAATCCAGGGCAAGATTTACATCCGAGAGAGAGGTGATAGGGGTCCAGTCGATGGAGTTCAGACTATTCAAACAAGCATTTGTCAATGCTGAAGGTTCGCTAAGATACTTAAGGAACAGCACGAGGAGGCGCTCCATAGAGTTTAATGGGGGCAATTTGTAAAAGCTTGTTTTATACTTTCCACTGATGATTTTGTCAAAGAAAGGCAGTCGCTTAACCAACAAGGACCTTCTTAGTTAAGCGAATGCATTTCTTTGACAAACTCGACACTAGAAAGTATAACAAGCATTTGTCAATGCTGAATGTTTGCTTGCTGGCATTGGCATTGGTAGTGCTGGAGTTAGAGAGAGACATAATAGGAATGGCGGTGAAGTACTGAACTGATGCCAACCCCAACCCCACCCTGCAGAGACTGACAGGCATTGGGGGTGTGCCTTTGGGTCATTGGCCATAACGCTCATGCCATTTCACCTCACCCTACCCTGCAGACACTGACAGGTGTTGCAGTGTGCCTTGGGGTCTTCAGACCTTACGCTCACCCCATTCCATAAGGAAATATGCTGAGATGGGTGCAGTATAGGAAAATGGGGTGAACGCTGGGGCTGAAGACCCCAAGGCACACCTCGATGCCTGTCACTGGTTGCAGGGTGGGGTGGAATGGCATGAGCATTACAGCCGACGATCCCAAGTCACACCCCCAATGCTCCAAATTTTCAACATGGGCTTTTTGTGACCCTACCTCATGAACAGTGGCACTATCATTTTGTTACTCAATCCTAAAAGGTGATTGTGCACAGTGACTGTGCCATTTGGCACCAAAGGTGCAAAAACAAATTTCAGGCAGGATGTGAAAAATGATAACTATGCTGTTTATCAGGTGGTGTGACCAAATGGTACTGTTGAAAATCTGGAGTGAAAATATGAAAAAATGACAGTTACAAGCATGCATAGAAACTGTGCAACGCACCCCTGTAACTCAATCATTTTTTGGAATTTTTTCACCAGATTTTCAACATGGCCAATTTTGAATCTCTCCTCATAAACAGTGGTACTGTGATTTTGTTAATCTGTCCCAAAAGCTAGTTTCCCACAGGGACCATGCCATTCAGTGCCACAGGTGTGAAAACAAGTTTCAAGCAGGATGTGAAAAATGACAATGTTGAAAATCTGGAATGAAAATATTAAAAACTGGCAAAGTTACGAACATGCGGAGAACTGTGCAATGCACACTTGTAGTGCAGTCATTTTTTTTGAAATTTTTCACCAAATTTGCAACGTGGGCTTTTTGAGCCCTCTCCTCATGAGATGTGGCACTGCTGTTTCATTAATTGGTCCGGAAAGGTGAGTCCATGCAGCGACTGCGAAATCACCTTTTAGGACAGAGAAACGAAATGACAGTGTCAGTGTTCATGAGATGGGGTCCCAAGAACCCCATGTTGAAAATTTGGGGCCAAAAGTCCTAAAATTGGCTGAGATATCAACCTAAGTTGAAACCCACCTTCCCCCATTGACTTCCATTATAGGGCTTTCCTTGATTTTCTTCAGTTTGCTTTTGAAGAGTGCAGACAGGTCCCGGTCCACAGAGGATCACCGTTCCCACCCACTGGAGGTAAGTATGGGGTGTGTGCACAGAGGGAGGGTCATGATGGGGGAGGGGGACAGGCGAAATGATGGAGGACAGTTTTCTTTTTTGCAGGAAAAAAAAAAAAAGACTCCAGGGGACAGTTTTCTTTATTTACAGGTAAAAACAAAACACACTTTGGCACACTGGGGTGGGCTCCCAGTGCCACGTAATTCAGAGTTCTGGTGGTGACAGGGATTGGGCACCCCCATTGGCAAAGAAGTTAATCTTGGGGGGTTGGGACATCTGACACTGGAAGTGGGCATCCCGGTGTCGGGAAAATATGAAAACTGTCTCGGAACACTGGGGTGGGCTCCTAGAAAGCCACAATGTGGGGGCAGGGGGATACATGCCGACACGGGGACTGGGCACCCCAATGTCGGCTTTCCCAGGGAGTGTGTGGTTTCCACACATGCGCAGAAGCAGTGGCGCTACTGCTTATGTGCGGAATCGGCTGCATTCCGCACATATTTGTTCCATGACTGAACAGAGATCAGCTGTTTGGTGGCTCCTTCTTTTGGAGTTTATAGACACACTACTCATAGCAATAAATTTGCAGTGCACAGGTGCTGCGAACTTAAAAAGCAACAGGGTTAAAATTAGTTAGGTCACGAGATTTTATTGTTTTGGGAGGGGGGGCGTGGCAGGTTGTTCTTCCAAACTCAGTAGGTGGGGCAGTTGTCACTTAGGGCATCAGGGAAGATCCCTGTGGATTTGATGTGGCATTTGTCATTTGTTAGCATCCAGTCAAGTAGGCTGTGATTACCTGTCTTCATGCTGAGACGTGTAGGTTAGTCAATTACTTGCTCTAAATTAACGTCCAAGAGTGCAACTTGATGCTGGTTCTTGTTTGTTCCTAACCAGTTAACATACATATGAACATAAAAAGAAGCCAGCAGAAGAAGGCCATTTAGTCTATCAAGTCTGCTCATATTGCAGGTTTCACAGCTTGAGCTAATGTCCCTGCCCTCCCTACCCACTCCTCCCATCCTCCCTACCCATGATCCTCACTTTCCCCCATGGCTATCATAGCCTCTCTTAAAGCCGCCCACTGTCTTCAATGAGATGACCTCTTCCCACAGCACATTACAAGTGTCCACCACTCTCTCTGTGAAGAAGTGCTTCCTGACCTCCCTCCTAAACCTCCCACCCTCCAGCTTAAGACTGTGCCCCCTCATGTTATGGTTACCACTCGGTTTAAAGAGATTCTCCTCATCGACCTTATTTAACCCTTTCCAGTACTTGAAGGTCCCAATCGTGTCCCCGCTCTCTCTCCTGTCTTCCAGGGAGTGCATGTTCAGTGCCCACCTTTCCTTGTATGCCTTACCCTGCTGACCTGCTATCATCTTTGTACCCTTCTCTGGACCTTTCTCAGCAGGTTAATGTTCTTTTTGAGGTGTGGGCACCAGTACTGAACTCCATACTCTAGATGCGGCCTTACTAGTGACCTGTACAAGGGCAGCATAACCTCCTCTCTCCTACTACTGATCCTCCTAGATATGCATCCCAGCATCTTGTTTGCCTTTGCTGCTGCTTAAGATTAAAGTCACCACAGATGATAATGTCCCTGTGAGGGACAGTATCTAATTTTGTGAAGAACTCGGAGTAAGAGGATGGAGTAATGTAGTTAGGAAGGTAGACGCAAACTATGATTAACTTTTTGACTTGCCCAAGGGTGACTGTGAGAGGTAGATGTTCTATAGCTGAACTAAATTCAATTCCAGGCCATGGCCTACCTAGACTTTAGCTAGGCATTTGATACAGTCCCATGCAAAAGATTAATAAACAAATTAGCCAGCCTCGTAGTGGGTCCCAGGGTGGTAGCCTGGGTAAAACATTGGCTGGACAACAGGACACAGAAGGTAATAGTAAACAGTGTCCACTCTGAAGAAAGGGGGTTACTAGTGGGGTACCGTAGGGTTCAGTACTGGGTCTGGTCCTTTTTAATGTCTTTATGAGTGATATTGCAGAGGGACTGGAAGGAAAAGTATGCCTCTTTGCAGACGACACAAAGATCTGCAACAAAGTTGATACACGGGGGTGGAAAGGATGAGAAGGTACTTGGCAAGGTTGGAGGAATGCTCAGAAGTATGGCAGCTTGGATTCAATGCAAGAAGTGTGAAGTAATGCACCTGGAAACAAACCCAGGGCAAGAGTACACAATGGGGGGTTAGCAACAACAACAAAAATGGAAACGGACCTTGGGGTAATCATATCAGATGATCTAAAGGTTAGCAAGCAATGTGAGAAGGCAGTAGGGATGGCTGGGGGGATACTGGGATGTATAGGGAGAGGCACCAACAGTAGAAAACTGGAAGTTGTTATCCCTCTCTACAGACAGTTGGTGAGACCCCATCTGGAGTACTGTGTCCAGTTCTGGAGACCCCATCTCCGCAAGGACATAGACAGGATGGAGGCAGTCCAGAGGAATGCAACTAAAATGATGCAGGGTCTGCAACAGAAGCCATATGAGAAGAAACTAAAGGAGCTTAATATGTATACCCTTGCGGAAAGGAGGGAGAGGGGGGACATGATAGAAACTTTTAAGTACCTCAAGGGAATCAACAAAGTCCAAGAGTGTAGCGTCTTTCAGAAAAAGATGTGCAAGAACAAGGGGACACAATTTGAAGATAGAGGGGGGACAGTTCAGGGGCAATGTGAGGAATTATTTTTTCACAGAGAGGGTGTGTACGCATGGAACAGCCTTCCTGGGGAGGTTGTGGGGTCAAAAACAGTGGGGGAATTCAAGAATGCATGGGACAGACATAAGGCAATTCTTGTGCAGGGTAGGAAGAAAATACAGGTTACTCACTTGTAACAGGAGTTCTAGGAATGGTATATGTTGTTCATCCACACTGTCTGGCAGGTTCCTTGCCACTTTAAATCTTGCCGGAAGCTCTTCAAGCTGACTCCTCCCACCCACCCGGGTGGTAAAACTCTCGGCTCCGCCCCAGGATGCCAGATCTGGCCCGCTGGAAGCTCAGGTTGTGCGTCGAAGCCGGGGAGGTCGGGTGGGTCGTGTGGATGAACAACATATACCATTCCTAGAACTCCTGTTACAGGTGAGTAACCTGTATTTCTAGGGACATGGATATGTTGTTCATCCACACTGTCTGGCAGACTCCTAGCAGTTCTCCAGGAGGAGGGAGGCAAGGCGCACACCCCCTACTTAGGGAATAAAGACTGGAGAACCGAGACCCCAAAACCAGCATCCCGGCGTGACTCAAGGTCGATGTGGTAATGGGTAATGAAGGTGTGTGCTGACTTCCAGGTAGCAGCCCTGCAGATTTCCTGGATAGAGACGTCCCTGGAAGCAGCCACCGATGCAGCAGTATGGCGGGTAGAATGAGCTCTTATCCCTCTGGGAGGCTCCATGCCCACCAACTTATAGCAGAGATCTATGCAGGAGGTGACCCACCTGCTTATACGTCCGCTTGGCTGCAGGTCTGCCAGGTGCAGCTTCAGCGTGGGTGACAAACAGCTGGTGAACCTCTCCCGAATTTCAGCCGTGCGCTCCTTATAATAAGCGGCGTCCTTCTAGGGTCCAAAGTATGGAGCCTGTATTGAGCTCCGAGGTGTGATTGGGGTAGAACACCGGCAGAGTCAACACCTGGTTAAGGTGAAACTCCGACACCACCTTGGAAGGAATTTCGATTGGAGGCGAGGACAACCTTGTCCCTGTGGAGAGACCAGGTAAGGAGACTCGATGCAGGCGCCTGGAGTTCTCCCATCCTTCTGGCTGACGTGATAGCCACCAAGAAGCAGTCTTCCACGACAGGTGAGAGGTTCACACCTGTGCACTGGTTGAATGGCTTGCCCATGAGCTTTGCCAGTACCAGCAGTAAATCCCACGGAGGTGGAGGTTCTTGCACTGGAGAGGAAATGTGATCAAGGCCTTTGAAAAAGCACCAGACCACTTTCTCCTGCGCCACCGATTGCTCCCCGGCCCGCGCCCGGTAAGCAGAGATGGCTGCCAGGTGCACCCTTAAGGTCGTCGACCTGAGCCCTTGATGAGAAAGGGACCATGAATAGTCCAGGATGCTTGCCAAAGGACAGGAGGAAGGGTCCAAGCCCTTGCCCTGACACCAAATGGAAAATCTTTTCCATTTGAAGGCATAGCATTTCCTGGTCGACACCTTACGGGACGCCTCAACAACATTGAGGACCTCGTCGGAAAGACCCAAGGCCTGGAACTCTAGCCACTCAGGAACCAGGCCGTCAGGTGCTGGGATTGAAGGTCCGGATGGAACACCTTCCCCTGTTTGACTGAGAGCAGGTCCGGGCAAGCTGGAAGCTGCCTCGGGAGCCTGGAGCTGAGGCTGAGGAGATCTGGATACCAGAACTGGTGAGGGCCAGTCTGGGGCTATCAGAATCACCTGCGTCTTGTCCTCCTTGCTTTGAGAAGCACCTTGTAGATCAAAGGAAATGGGAAGGCGTGAAAGGAAGCCGGGTCCACGACTCGAAGACATCCCCTGCAGTGAGCCCTGCTGAGGGGGGCATGGAACAGCCTCAGCTTCGCGTTCTCCCTGGAGGCAAACAGGTCCACCTGAGGTGTGCCCCAATGGGAGAACAGATCTTGTACTACCTCCAGCAGGAGAGACCACTCGTGAGATGCAGCCCCTATCCGGCTCAGGGCATCGGCCAGGGTGTTGGAGGCTCCTGCCACATGAATGGCTAGGAGATCCGCCTCAAAGCTGCGCACGAGTGACCAAATGCAGAGAGCTTCCTTGCATAGAAGCATGGAACGTGTCCCGCCCTGGCGGTTTAGGTAGTACATGGTTGTGGTACTGTCCGTCTGGACTCGGACCACTTGACCCCGGAGAAACGGAGCAAAGGCGGTGAGAACTAGGCGGACCGCTCAGAGCTCCAGCAGGTTGATGTGGCATCGGGACTCCCGCGGGGACCAGAGGCCGTGCGCCCGGTGTTCCCCCAAATGGGCACCCCAACCCATCAGAGAGGCTTCGGTCGATAGAGAGACCGTCGGCTCGGGGCAGACAAATGGGATGCCCTCTTGCAGATGAGATGGAACGGTCCACCACCGGAAAACGTTCCACATCTCCTGGGTCACCGACACTAGCTGGTCCAATGGATCGCAGCATTGTGACCACTGGCTGGCCAGTCCCCACTGAAGGGGGCGCATGTGCCAGCGTGCCCAACGGACCACGCTGGTACAGGCCACCATGAGACCCAGGAGGTGCAGGAAGTCCTGGGCAGGGGGTGACTGCCCAACCAGAAATGATTGGGCAAAGGAGGTAAGAACCTCGGCCCTGTCCGCCGGGAGCCGTGCTCTGGCTCAAAGAGAGTCGAGCTCTGCCCCGATAAACAGAATCACCTGCTTCGGCTCGAGTTCTGACTTGGCCTCATTGATAAGAAGGCCGATTTGAGAGCAAACCTGGAGGGCCAGATCTCTGGACCGCTCCACCTCCTGTCTGGAGGGGGCTGCTATCAGCCAATCGTCCAGGTAAGGGTACACCCGGACCCCTCGGCGCCGCAGGAAAGCTGTCACCACTGCTATGCATTTGGTGAAGACCCTGGGAGCTGGAGACAGGCCGAAGGGCATGGCTCGGAACTCGAAAAGGGATCCCTCCGCTCGAAAGTGAAGGAATCTCCGATGTGATGGATGGATAGGGACGTGAAAGAATGAGTTCTGCAGGTCCAGAGAGCAGAACCACACGCCGTGTTCCAGGGGTGGTATTATCTGAGCCAGAGTGACCATCCTGAAGGTTCGAGACCTTAGGAATTTGTTCAGGTCGTGTAGGTCTAGAATGGGGCGCCAGCCCCCCGTCCGTTTCCGAACCAGGAAGTACCTGGACATGAACCCCGGGTCTGAGGGAGGGTCTGCCACCTCCCTGATCACCTCCTTTGGAGGAGAGCAATGTCAGCCCGGCAGACCAACAGTGAGGCTGCGGACCCCAAGGCCCCTCGAGGTGCGACGGCTCTGAAGGGCGGAGCCTGCTCGAATTCTAGAGGCATGCCTTTTCCCACCACCTCCAGCACCCACCTGTCTGTGGTAATAATGGACCAGGTGGAAAGGAAGTGCCGGAGCCATCCCCCCACGGGGGGAACCTGGGGTGAGGTGATGGGGTTGGGGGCGACACCCCTCAGCCCGTCACTGGGCAGGCTTGGAGGAGGGACCGGCCGAGGGACCTCCCGGGCCTCCTCCCTGCTTCCTGTTGGAGGAAGCCGGGCTAGGTTTGGGATGCCAAGCCCGAGCCTGCTAACCCCTGACATTGCTGGGCCAGAGCCGCGCCAGCGCAGAAGGACCCAAAGGGCTTAGGCTGTGGTTTGCGGCCTTTGTCCTTCTGAGTGGAAGAGACAGAGTCCAAGGTAGCATTGGACTTCTCGATCCTCTGCAGGTGACCTTCCACCCAGGGCCGAAGAGGTGGGTCCCAAAAAGGAACATCCGCCAACTGTGCTGGGTATCCGAAAGGTGGATATCCTCAGCCAAGCCCGACGACGCATATGGCCACTGCGGCCGCCACAGACCTGGCACATGAGTCCCCAATGTCTAAAGCAGTCTGGAGCTGCTGTTTTGCCACTGCCCTGCCCTGGTCCCGCACCTGCCTGACTGTGGTCTGCAGATCCAGCGGAAGATGAGGACGACCTCATCCAGGGAGCCCAACAGGGCATGAGAAAAATGTGCCCGCCAGGGGCGGCCGAACTGGCCTGGCGAAGGCCTAGGAGGATGCAGCATAGACTTTTCACCCGCATAGTCCAATTTCTTGGACTCCTTGTGGGAGGTTTGTCTACATCCCTAGCGTTCCCGGCACACCGGAAAACGCTGTCGGTAACTAACCCCTCGGCCGAGGGGTGTTCCAAAAAACCGGACAGGGAACCGGTAGGGACCGCATACTTCCTGGCCATCCTGGCTGAAGGTGCAGGGCAGGAAGCAGGGCGCTGTCAGAGCTCCAAAGCCGGGCCCACTATGGCCTCGGCCACTGGAAAGGCCTCCGTAGGGGAATCCCCTTGGTCCAGAATCTCCGTGAGGGGATACCTGGCCCGCTTAGAAATGGGTTCGAGCTTCATCCCGGTGGACTCCGAGATAAGCCAAAGCAATCCCAGGAAGGACGAAGGGCTATCGTCCACCGACTGTCCTCCTGAGGACTCCAAGTCCATTCACTTGGAGAAAAGGGAGGAATCGTCTTCGGACTCGGAAGAGTCCTCAAAGAGCTGCCTCGGGCCTGAGCCACCCTCCACCTGCCGAGGTCGATCGGGAGTGAGGGTGACAGACAGCCTATGGGGCAGTCCCTGATCCGACCGAGAATTTTTGGTCGGAGCCCCAACTAACAGCTGTGGAGGCGGAGGTTCCACCAGAATCGGTGGGGCAGCTGGTTTTGGCTGAACAACCGGCCTGGGAACAGGCTCCTCAGATAAAACGAGGGGTTGTTTCGGTCGCTCCAGTGACAGCCACTTAATGGCCAGGGAAGACGATGGCGTCAGCTTATTCCTGGTCAGAAGGAGCTGTTGCCACATGAGTTCCTCATATCTTGACGCAACTTCGTGAAGCCTCCCTAGATCCGAGGAGGAGGACGTGGCGCCGCTGCAGCAGTGCCGGGCCGAGACCGCCTATGACGGCGGGATCGGCTGGACCGCCGAAGAAGTCTGAGACAGAGATCGAGACCTCGGCTTTGCCGAGGACGGTGCGCGAGAGGTGTCGGGAACCGGCACTCCCTCAGTTGGAAGATTCAACCGAAGCTCCGAACCGGAGGCACAGGCGAACGACGGGGTCCTCAACTCCCACGGGGGAACGGGAGAGGATTCTTGGCTTCTCCAGCCGACAACCCGTCCAACGGGTCGAGAAAAATCTCGACCGCGTCGACGGGAGTCTCGGTCAACTGGCCTGACGGGGACACCGTGAGACCAGTGGCCGAAGCCGAGAAGTCGACCAAAGTAGACGGCCGACAACTTGGGGAGAGGGATCTTTCCCGCTCCCAAGAGCGTCGACGGTGAGACTTACCTTTGTCTCTCTTTTTGGACCGAGAAAACGGTCCAGAAGAAGTTGGTCCCTCACCTTTAGTCGAGAGGGTCAGACATAGCTCCTTAAAAGAAGCTGAATAAGAGGCACCGAGAGAGAGCCGGACAAATGCCGCAGCCGAGGTAGAAGCGGCCCACGCCGCCTCCTCTTTGAGGGCGATCATCTGCTTGAGCTGATCCGACGAGCCTGCCGCCACGGACACCACCGACCGGGCCTCTTTTCATTTTACCGGAGGAAATCGCTTCTCGGGACGCCCTAGTTGTAAACGGGCAGCACGGTCTTCGAGGACGTAGGCCAAAAAGGAAGAGCACAGGTCGCAGCCTGCCGCAGGTCTCTCAAGGCCCAAGCAGTAGACACACGTGGAGTGCGGATCCATCCGAGACATCTTCTGCCCGCAGGGCATCTCCGGAAACCGGGAGTCGATTTGTCCATCGCAGCTGCGAGGGAGAGAAGACCGAAGTCTTTTTAGCAAAAACTTTTTAATTTCAAAAATTTCAAAGAATTAGGAACCAGTCTTATACGCAGAGCGTTAAGGAGGGAACCTGAGCTTCCAAGCGGTAAGGAAGATCTGGCGTCATGGGGCGGAGCCGAGAGTTTTATCACCCGGGTGGGTGGGAGGAGCCAGCTTGAAGACCTTCCGGCAAGATTTAAAGCGGCAAGGAACCTGCCAGACAGTGTGGATGAACAACATATCCATGTCCCTAGAATAGACTGTTGGTTAGTTAGGATCTGCAGTTTATCCAGTAGGTAGGAAATGGGCAGACTAGGTGGGCCATGCAGTCTTTATCTGCCATCAAATTCTATGTTTCCAGGTAGCGCACTGGCTGTCAGCTCTACCTTAGTGTAGATCGGTACCCCCCTCCCCTTTTGGAGTGTCAGTCTCTCCTGAAAGAGGAGTAACCACTTGGGGCTATTTCATGGGACATAACAGAGGGATTAAGCCAGGATTCAGTGACGCATAGGACACCTGGCTTATAATACAGAACCCAAGCTTCAAGTTCAGACATCTTTTTTCTAACACTCCGTAGGTTTATGTGTGCTAATTTAAGTCCTTTTATGCATGACCAGGAAGGACTCGCCATTAGAGAGGGAGTCAACACCCCCTTGGTGGGTTCAGGGTTCAGTTTGATGTCACCAGATAGGACCAGTAGGCAAGTAAGAGAATGAATGGATGGTGGTGGTAGGAAAGGAATCTTATAGAAATTCTTGATCCTGGGTAAGAGTAGTATGGTTTTGCAATGCTGGGTCAGACTTAATCTAAGGGGAGAGTTCAGAACCAGTGGGGTACAGGGTGGGTGGAGAATGAGGTACTGCATGGGCAAACAAAGGGAATTAGGAGAGGTGTTTGCCCCACCATTGACAGACACAGCATACTGAAAGCACAAAAGGAAGTAGCAGCTTATTAGTAAACTCTTGGCTAAGCAAAAGAATAACATACTGGTTTAAGTGAGGAGTAAGAATTGTATTAAAAATGTGGAGTGTTGACAAGAGAGTACCTGCTCTTAATGGGTTAAAATAAACTGGAAATCAGAAGAGAGCCACCTGCCATGTATCTTCCAATCAGACATCAAAGGGTGGAGCGATGGCACATTTAATCAGTGAGGGGAAGGAGAGTGGGCCAAACACCCCTCTAAAGAGAGGCAGCTCCTGTACACAGCAGCTCCTGGGAAGCTTAGAGATTGTTAGATAAACGGCGCCCAGTTAGGGAGCAGATAGAGAGCGTTATCAGTTAAATCCAGCTGGGGGCACTGGAAACAGTGCCAAGTTCAAATCGTAGCTAGCTCTCCATGCCTTTCAGCTGGCAGGCAGGCTCCTTTGGTGAAGGGTTCAGCAAGGGGGTTGGGGAGGGCAGCAGACTCAATAAGCCAACCGACCCTGGAAGATAAAGAGAGAAGGAGAAGAATTAATGGGAACAATATAATGATCACTATTGGCCTGAAGCACTCCATGCAGTGCAAGAAAGAAGCAGCAAGGGCAAACAAGATGCTGGGATGCAGATCTAGGGGGATCAGTAGTAGGAGGAGAGAGGAGGTAATAATGTCCTTGTACAGGGCACTGGTAAGGCTGCATCTAGAGTATGGAGTTCAGTACTGGTGCCCACACCTCAAAAAGGACATTAACCTGCTGGAGAAGGCCCAGAGGAGAACTACAAAGATGACAGTGGGTCAGCAGGGTAAGGCATACGAGGAGAGGTTGAGGGCACTGAACACGTACTCCCTAGAAGACAGGTGAGAGAGAGAGAGAGAGGACATGATTGGGACCTTCAAGTACTTGAAAGGGGTATATAAGGTTGATAAGGAGAATCTCTTTAAGCTGAGTGGTAACCATAACACGAGGGGGCACAGTCTTAAGTTGGAAGGTGGGATGTTTAGGAGGGAGGTCAGGAAGCACTTCTTCACAGAGAGAGTGGTGGACACTTGTAATGTGCTGTGGGAAGAGGTCATCTCATTGAAGACAGTGGGCAGCTTTAAGAGAGGCTGGGATAGGCATAGGGGAAAGGTAAGGATCATGGGTAGGGAGGATGGGAAGAGTGAGGAGGGAGGGCAGGGACATTAGCTAAAGCTATGGACCCTGCAGTACAAGCAGACTTGATAGACCAAATGGCCCTCTTCTGCTGGCTTCTTCATGTGTTTGTATGTATGTGTGTAAGATTCCAAGGCCCTCTTTTGATGGTTCTGTACAATGCCTTTTCCTCATGGAAAGAGTAGTTGTTGACTGGTACAGCCTGCCAGAGGAGGTAGTGGGAGCAAAGACTGTGAGGAGCTTCAAGCATGCATGGGACTGGCACAGGGGCATATTAGGTAGGGGAGTGGGGGGGAAGGAGTGACAACTATGACTGACTTGGGTCAGTGGTGACAGAACAGGCAGGAATTAGAGGCAGACTGGATGGGCCTAAAGGATCTTTTCTGCCAACAGAATCTATGTTTCTAGGTTTCCATGGGGTCATCAAGAGGTGGACCTTGTTATATCCCCACATAATGGAAAACTGATGCATTTCTGCTTGCTCGTTCCAGGGCATGGCGTTTTTTGGTGAGACGGGCTGTCCCTCTCATGGAAAGGGAGGTTCCTTTATGTCTTTCCTCCAGTCTGTCTCTCATTCAGAGAGTTCTGCTCAAACTGCAGGTGGAGCATGCCACCCTAATGCTAGTGGCTCCCTTCTGCCCTGGCCAGATTTAGTTTCTGCTTCTGCAGCATCTGGTGGTGGAGCCATCTGTATAGCTCAGCCTTTGTCCTTTGACTGCAGTTGCAGGATCAGGGGTCCCTGGACCACCTGGACTTCTGGTTCCAGAGTCTGCATGCCTAGCTCCTGAAGATGTAACCATTTTATGTTTTGGGGTTCTCCCTAGGTGACTATTGTCTTGCTTGCAGCCAAAGAAACTTCTATTAGATGCATATATTCTTTTAAATGGAAGTGCTTCTCCATATAGTGTGCTTCCCCTTCAGTGGACCCATTTAAGTGTCCTGTCAATACTTTACTGGACTATATTTTGTCCCTGACTCTGGTCTCCAGTACTCACCCATTAAGGTACACTTGGCTGCTATTTTAGCCTCCATGCCCTTATTGATGGGTGCGCGTTAGCACAACTAGAGGCATCCCGCATAATTTGAAGGGTATTCTGCATGTGTCCCCCAATTCATAAATCTGTTCTGCCTTAGGACCTGAATTTTATACTTGGTGAAACTGATTCAGGCTCCATTTAAGCCTGCTACCACCTGCACGATGCATTTCCATTCATTAAGCAGGCAGGCATTCTGTGGAGTCTAAAGGGTGTTGTAACATGGCTAAAATAACAGGACCACAGGCAAGAGAAACCATTGGTGCAACCGCGTCAGCTGGTACAAGAGCAACATGGCATTATTCCAACACTAATGCCGTGTTGCTTGTGAATTACTGAAAGCAGCCATGGAGGAACAAGACAGCACTGTTTGCAAAGTGCAAATGTGAGATCAAAGTGTGATTTCTAGCTACTTAGCCACTGACATCGCCGTCAGTATGGTCGCAAACTGTGACGACTCCCCTAATGAGCAAGAGTGACACAGGGCAAAAGCGACTGTCACAGAGCGTACACAGCGGTCGGGGAATGGCAAAAAGTCAGGAAAAGAAAAATAATGTGTGAAGCGCACGCTGCAAAATCAGCAGGCAACTGTCCCTTTGTGATCGGAGTAAGTAACACAACAAATGTAGGGCAGGGGAGATCCACGCAGAGTTCCATTCAGCAATATGCAAATGAGCAGCAACGGCACATATCGCAACCCTGAAATGTGAGTGTTCTGGACCTCCTAGAGTGCTTGTAACAAGATTAGCCATCTAGAAATGCAAAATAGTATTAGAAACAGGGAGAACTGCAGTAAATGAGTAGTAATCTGTCCTCTTGTGCTGACCACATCAGTATATAAAAAGATGTGTTGTGAAATGAAAACATTAATCAAAGTGCACTGAACAGATTATGTCCCTAGAAAAATTGCAGTCATTGTTACACAGAACAGAAAGAGGCAAAAATGTCAAATTCACCTCAAGCATGCCATGTAACAAGCATATTAAGCCACTCCGAAGCTGGCATCTAATTGGGAATTAATGCATGGTTGGGACAGTTGTGGCATGAGGCCGTACCATGCATTAATTCCCCATTAGATGCTACCTTTGTCATGGCTTAATGCTTACCTGACACATGTTCTCATATGCAGCTGTCAGGGGCAATGAAATTTCAGCAAGCAGAAAGTGGAATTCCCCTGGATAGTTAGACAGTACTAGTATGAACAGTGAAAATAAACTGAAGCAAACCCATATATACCTAACAGGTACATAAAATGAGTTGTCTGTTGACAAGGAAACAAATAAAATTTACAAGACTGAGGGTGTAGTACTCCTTTAAGTAAACAGTTCTATGCTTCTCTCAGACTAAGTGTAGGTAGCATTTACTAAACTTAGCCGATAGCTTTTAAGGAGCATAGAGGCTGCAGCACACTGGTGGCATAGCAACACATTAGGTGTTGAGCTACAGTTAGACACATTCCTCTTTAATATGCAAATATATTCTGATTACTGTTGAAAAAAACGGTTCCAAAAAAAACCCCCAAAAAACTGTTTAGAACTATAGTGGATGAGGGAGCGTGGCTTGACTGGTCACAAGATAATAGCATAATCTCCATGCTTTGAGAAACACCAACAGAATCTACCAAAATCTAGCTCGCAGCCAAAACCTCATACTGAACAATATATAGGAAACTATAGATGCTTACCAGCTGAGTCTGCAAGTACTGGTCTTGCAAGATAATCCATTTTTGAGAACTAGCCCTCTGAGTCTCCCACCTCTAAAGTCTGTCAGGCTGTGCTGGAAATCTCTCCAGCTATGGTGACTTTTTCCAGAACAGCAACAGATTCAAATCTCAAAGAAATTGAAGTGATATTTAAACAACTAATGCCAAGAAAAACAAATCTATGCTGTTCAGATCTAAGCCCTTCCTAGCCAAGTTCAGACCCACTCCTCTCTCAGTATTGTCTCCCTTCATGGCCAGGTCCTTGAAAACGTCGATACTATCAAATACCTAGGTGTCCTGCTTGATCCTTCCCTCTCCTTCTCTGAGCACATCAACACAGTGGTTCACAGGATACACCAAAAGCATGGTGCTGCCTACAGATTCAAGCACTACATTACCCTGAGGCCTGTCATGCCACTGTCCAGGGGAACCTTATCCCTATACTTGACTACTGCTCCACTCTTGGCTAGGTTATCCTCAGCCCTCTTTGCCAAACTCTCTACTGCCTATAATAGTGCCAGTCGCTTTGCCTTACTGGCCCCTTTTTCTACCCACCACTGTGTCCTCTACCAGTCACTCGGTTTGCTCCCACTACGAGGCTGCTTTGACCTTGCCCTTTGCTTTATGGCTGATAATGCCATCCGAACTGGCCAGGAATAACCCCTTGCTGTCCTCCTCAAAATCCGAACACTACGCCATTCTCTCTGCTCCAATAACATCACTACAAGTTCCAATGATATCCACTGATATAGGTGGGAGAGCCCTGTTGGCAGCATAGATACATATATACATAGACACTGTCGGCAAATAAGGGCCTCTGGCCCACCCTGTCTGCCCATTTGAGCTTGTAAATTCCCTTTGTTTTTCTAGAAGTCTGTTACCCCTTACCCCTGACTTCCAGAATTTCCTTATGTCTATCCCATATAGTCTTAAATCCTGTGATTGTTTCAGCCACCACCACTTCCTCTGGTAGAGTGTTCCACTTGTCCACCACCCTTTCTGTGAAGAAAGTCTTCCTCATGTTTCCCCTGACTCGCCCTCCCTCCAACTTCATCCCATGCCCTCTAGTCCAGGAACATCTTTTTCACTGGAAAATAGAGTATTCCTGCACCCTGTTCCTCCCTGTAATATACTTGTATGTCTATCATATTCCCTCTCTCCCACCTCTCCTCCAGTGAGTACATATTCAAGTCCTTCAGCCTGTCCTCATAGGACTTGTGATGCAATCCCTGTACCATCTTTGTTGCCCTCCTCTGAATCTTCTCTACACCATCTATGTCTTTATGTACTGTAGGTAAGGTCTCCAGAACTGTACACTGTACTCTAGGTGGGGCCTCACTAGTGTCTTGTATAGTGGAATTATGACTTCCCATTTCCTGCTGGTGATGCCCCTGCCTATGCATCGCAGCATTCTATTTGCTTTACCTACTGCCTTGTCGCACTGTTTCCCTACCCTGAGGTCATCAGAGATAATAACCTCAAGGTCCCTTTCCTGCTTGGTGCATGCTATATCCTCACCCCCCAACTGATATGTTGTTCCAGGGTTTTTGTGCCACATATGCATTATCTTGCACTTCTTTGCACTGAATTTCAACTTCCAAACCCTTGACCATTTTTCAGGCTTCTGCAGGCCCCTCCTCATGCTGTCTACACCCTCTGGCATGTCCACTCTGTTACAGAGCTTCATGTTGTCAGCGAACAAGGAAATTCTGCCTTCTAGGTCCTATGAAATGTCACTGATGAAGATGTTGAATAGGACCGGTCCCAGCACTGATCCCTGTGGCACCCCACAGGTCATTCTTCCCTCTGTGGAGTGACAGCCATTTCCCACCATCTGTGTCCTGCCACCCAGCCAATTACCCACCTCACTACTGTCCTGCCCACTCCAATATTCCCCAGTTTGTTTAATAGCCAATATGGCATAGTGTCAAAGGCCTTGCTGAAGTCCAGATAGGGTATGTCCACTCCCCCCCCGATCCACCTCCCTTATCACCCAGTTGAAAAATTCAATGAGGTTGGTCTAGCATGACCTTCCCCGGTGAAACCAAGCTGCCTTAGGTCCTGTAGTCCACTGACAACCAGATGTTCTACCAATCTCTTCTACAGTAGTGATTCCATGATCTTCCCCACTACCGAGGTCAGGCTGACTGGTCTGTAGTTCCCCACTTCCTCTTTGTTCCCACTTTTGTATGAGGGGACTATATCTACTGTCCTCCAGTCTTTGGGTACCTCCTGTTTCCAGTGATCGGCTAAACAGGATTGCCAGCGATTCAGCCACCACCTCTCTTAGTTCCTTTAGGACCCTGGGGTGCACATCATCTGGCCCCATTGCTTTATCGACTCTTATTCCTTCCAGTTCCTTTAGGACCCTTTCCCATGTAAAGGGACCTGTGTCCATTTCTGCACTGTTCCCACCCCTTGTACTCCCTTCAGACCCATTACCCTCCTCTTCCTCAGTAAAGACTGAGCAGAAATATCTGTTCAGTATGTCAGCTTTACTGTTGTCATTCTCCACATGGCCCCTGTCCTCCCCCTTCAACCTCACTATCCCTCCCTTTGCCCTTCTTTTTTCACTTATGTACCTGTAAAGGGTTTTGTCCCCTCTAACCACTGATTTTGCTATGCGTTCTTCAGCCTGAGTTTTGGCTTCCCTTACTGACCTCCCAGCCTTCCTTTGCTTATTCTGGTACTTCTCCCTATCCCCTTCTGTCTGCGTATTTTTGTATTGCCTGAATGCGATCCTTTTGGCTTTCACTTTCTCTGCTACCTCCTTGGAAAACCATATTGGCCTCCTCTTCCTTTTCCTCTTACTAACCTGCTTAATGCATAATTCTGTTGCTCTTTTAATCCCTGTTTTAAATATTGCCCACTGTTCCTCCGCCCCTGATTCCCTCCTCATTACCATTAGTGCCTCTTTCAAGCATGGCCCCATTTTCCCAAAGTCTGCCCTTCTAAAATCTAGGATACATGTTTTTGTGCGGTTTGGTTCTGCTCCTTTGATTTCAAAACACAGTGAGCAGTGGTTACTGTTCCCCAGGTGCTCCCCCACTGTTACCCCTATCACACTGCCCCAGTTTGTGAGCACGAGGTCCAATATTGCCTTCTGGTGAGTTGGTTTCATGACCAGTTGCTTAAGGAAGACACCTTGAAGGGAGTCCAGGAGAAATCTGCTCCTGGTTGATGATGCTGCTGGGAGGCTCCAGTCCACGTCTGGAATATTGAAGTCTCCAACCAGCACCACTTCACCCTTGTCTGCCATCCTTTGGATGGCTAGCCTCCGCTCCCTATCTGTCTCTTCCTCTTGAGCTGGTGGTCTGTAAACCACCCCTGTGCCAATGGCTGACCTCATTTTCCTTTTCAGCTTAATCCATAGTATCTTCCCCCATTTTGTTCCTCCTTGATCTCTGTGGCCTTTATGCCATCTTCACATAAAGTGCCACTCCTCCTCCCTTCCTGTCTGCCCTGTCTCTTCTGAATATGTTGCAGCTGGGTATGGCCATCTCCTAGCAGTGGTTATCATTACATCAGATCTCCATGACGGCCACAATGTCCAGGTCCGACTGCGCCATGGCAGCCTCCAGATCCTCCATCTATTGCTAAGGCTCCTGGCATTGTCACACATGGCTTCCCACAATGTTAACTCCCTGGACTGTTTAGCTGTTCTACTCCAGCCCCTCCCTGGTTGTCCTTTATCCCTGGTTCTCCCTGCTATCTGCCCTCCTGTTGAATTTTGCCCCCTTTCTACCCATCCACCCCTTGGGTGCTTATCTCCATCTTTTGCACACTGCTTTGTAGAGATATCCCCTCCTCCTATTCACTGGTTCCACTGCTAGCTGTGGGGGTGGGCAATTAAGTACTCTCCTTGCTGGTCTGCCACCCCCTTGGCTAGTTTAAATGCCTATCCATGTAGCATTTAAACATCACTGAGTGCTTGGATTCTCCTCCAGGACAGATGCAGGCCGTCAATCTTGAACAAGCCCCCATTCCTCCAGGTGGGTCCCCAGTCACCAATGAATCCAAACCCTTCCTTGCAGCACCAGTTCTTCAACCATAAGTTAAAGTTCCTGGTGCATGCGCCCCTATGCTCTCCCATGCCTCTTACAGTTAGTACTTCTGAGAAGGTGACAGAAGTAGCTATTTGCTTGAGACCCCTCTCCAATTTCCTAAACTCTTCCTGAACTTCCTTAGGCTCCGCGCTTGCCTGGTCATTAGTACCTACTGTAGGTAGATAATGACATCCAGTTCATCCTCCCATCTTGCCTTCCCAGTGATCCCCAGGATCTTCTTCCCATCCCTCCACGCTGTGGCACATGGTAGGCACCTCACCTCCCTGTCCTCCCCCTCCTGTGTTCCTAGATGGATCCATCTTACAATAGAGTCCACCACCAGGATTCGCTTCCTCCTCCTCCTCTGGGATCCACTGCTCTCCCCACTGAGATCACCTCCTCAGTTGATCTCCACATCTTTCGCTTCCATTCTCTGGGTATCTCTTTGGTTGTCCCCATTTGCCAGTGCAGCATATGAGTTCTGGAGTGGAATAGGATTTGGATTGTGGTTCTGCCCGACCACCCTAACCCTCCCCGAGCCCACCATCATTCAAGTTCTCCTCGTTCTTGGCATCCTTTGAGGCAGCGGCGTTGGACTGGATGGTCTCTGGATAGGGGCGATGGTACTCCTGACCCAGTTTACTTCTGCTCTGAATCTGGCTACCTTGTCCCACAGTCCAGAGAGATGTTTGCAGATAGGGCAGCACCTCAGTGTCCAGTAGGTCTGCCTGAATATGGCTGCCCCACATCCACTGCATTGCACTACTCCCCACATTATAATGAAAGGCTTGCCTGTAGTTCGCTGGCCAAGCAGACAGCCACTCCCACTTCTTGAGCTATATAAGCAGTTCCTCTAAGCCTCACTATGAAGCATTTTTTCTTTGCAGCCAGAGGCTATGTTGGTTTGTCGTCTGGGCTGGCCGAGGCCTGCTTCCCAAGCGTGCTGTTTCTGTGCATCTCTGCTGGACTTTGGTGTTTGTTTTCCTGCTTCTGGTTTGTATCTTTCTTCCGGCTGTGTGCTTTCTTGTGTTTTTGTTTCTTGTTTTTGGTCCTTCCCTGTTTTCTGTTTTGCTGTGTTTTGGTTTTATCTTTTTGGGGGGCTTTGTTCTAAACTCCTAGTATACTGCTACTACAAGCTCATACTGCTTGCTTTCAGTTACAACTCTCAAATTACTTGCATTGCAACTGCAAACCTACTCAGAGCTTATGCTACTGCTTTCAGTTACCTACAATTGCAGCTGCTGCTGTCTACTTACTAGTGTACCCAGTGCTTGTGTTTTTTACACCATGCTCAGCACGCTCAAACTACTGCAATGCAACTTCTATTATTATCTGTGTGTTTCAGCTCAGTCATTGCTGCTCCATGTTGTATACTTAATTCTTTTTACCTGAGCTTTATTGCACTGCCTGGCTACACCTGCTTCAAAGCATTTGTCTCCATGTTTCATTGCAGCTACAGCTCTGAGGTCAGCCAACTAAGCTCCTGCTGAGGCTGTTAATATAGCTTGTTTTTAAATCTTGCCTCACCGCCGAAAATCCTCAGTGTTTGTCACCTTAATTTGGCTATTCATGTCTGGCTGGCTTGACTCCAAATTAGTGCTGTTTAATTGCTATACAGTATGTTATGCACGTCCACCTACCACTACTACTGCTTACTGACCTATCAGGTCCACACTTGCTTACGTAACCATTACTCCTTTTTTACGCAAACCATTGCTTCATGCCTACTGCCATCCCTTTGGCTTTGGCCTGGGATTCTGCTACACTCGATCAGCATTCGATCTTGCAAGGTCTCGGCACTCAATGCTCATTACGATCTCAGCATGCCGTGCTCATTCAGCTCACCAGCTTTTCAGCTCTCAATCAATTTCTGGGGCATGCCAGCTATTCTATTTTGGTGCAGGGTTCCTGCAGCGACAGTCTTGCTCTGCTTTAAGTACGCATCATCGAGCCTGTCCAACTTGGGGTGGGATCCTTCTCACCTGGCTCATAGCTGGGAATGTCCTCGCCCCAAGTTTGGCTTTAGCTGCCTTCCATGTGACAGCAGCTCCTGGTGTAGAATTTAAGACTAGCAGTGAAGGGTGGTTACGACGATCTCCTTTGGCTCTAGTGTCTCACTATATAGTGTTTCCCTAGCGAGGCACCTTCACCGCATCCTCCCTACGACTGCCTCTGGTTCACCTGGTTTGATTTAGGGCGGGTAGGCCAGGGGAGTGCCTCAGCAGTTGTCGCTCTCCTCCTGCGCCTTGGATGCATGTACTGTTGCAGAGTTTTCTCGCAACCTTCCATAGCGTTCCCGCTAGAGGGTTTGAGTGAGAGCCTTCCTCTAAATTGGAATATTTTCTACCTACCTTTAATTGGGTTTTCTAAATTGCAGCTGCAGAGCCGTCACTAAATACATTATCCCAAGCCTGGAGGGAAGGCAACCTAGGCCTTGGATCCCCAGAGATTTCCTCCTCATAGGGTTTTTTTTCTCTCCTCCATTGCCTCAGGTCATAACAGTTAGCTTAGTTGTTTCCCCTAGTTTCTTTAGGTAGGTTCCGTTGTTGGATGGAGGTGGAGGATGTCCTGCCATTCCCTCTCTCCTTAGGGGATCCCCTACTCTCAAAGCAAACCATCAGTATCATGCTACGCAGACCTGGGCAGACATTATGTCAACTGAGCGTCTCACTGTATTATCAAACTGCCTTTACTTCTCTACTACTACGTTACAGTTACTACTCCTATGTCTCAGTTACTACTTGCTTTTATGCTTCATGTTGCCTCCTTTTTGGGGATGATACTACATTTTTGGGGGGATTCCTACGGTACCTTTAGCCACGGGAACCATCCTGTTGCACCTCTAGGGGTGGAGCCCTCTCCGAGGGTTCCTTGCTTTCATACCCCTACAAGGTAGTAATTCCTCTAGAATAGAGAGAGCGAACGGCCAAAACCAAACTAACACAGTTGCACAAGCATAACACTATACTGGCTGCGTAGGTCAGTGAAATGAAAGGTTCACTTGTAGTTCACTGGCCAAGCAGCCAGCCACTCCCACTTCCTGAGCTATATAAGCAGTTCCTCCAAGCCTCACTGTGAAGCATTTTTACTTTGCACCACCATCCTCCCCTCCTCCTCCAGTAGCAGCACTCTCTCCTTAGGGGGATTCCTAAGGTGCCTTTAGCCACAGAACCAGTCCTGTTGCACCTTTAGGGTAGAACCCTCTCCGAGGGTTCCTTGTTTTTGTACCCCTACAGGGTGGTAATTCCTCTGGAATAGAGACTGTGAAAGGCCAAAACCAAAGTAACACAGCTGCACAAGCATAACACCATACTGGCCGCGTAGGCCAGTCAACTTTATTTATACTGCTGTTCCAGTAGTTGTCCGTTACTGAAGCTCTCCTTATAGTTCCCTCATTATTAATTTACTGTCCTGAAAATCCTGCCACCAATCCTCAGATACTTTTTTTTTAAAGAAGGAAAACAACAACAACAACAAAAATGAGGCAAAACACTTGTGTCGAGGGTGGGCTTCCTCCCCCTTATGCCCCTCCTACTCCACAACCCCTGCTATTCCCTGTGCCTATTCCACAGCCCTCTCACTGTGAAATAGGCTGCCTGCTGAGCTCCGCTCCCTGGACACTTACTGCCTTTTCAAAACTGCCCCAAAGACTGGCTCCTGGCTGAATCCCAGTGCTGTTGCTTTGCTGGGTGTCACCTCTCTAACCTCCTTGAATTTATCCTAGCATTATCCTTCCCCCTTGTGTTTAGATCCCCCTTCCCTCCCTCTCCTACGCAGTTCCCCTCCCTCCACTCCCCTGCACTTGTGGGTACACATCTACCCCCCCCCGTCTTGGGATTTCCCCGCCTGCACTTATCTTATTTGTTCAATTACTGTTATTGAAAAGTGCTTGTTTTGTTTGGTATTGGATACAGACACCATGTCCTGCTGTTCATTCTATGTTAACAAATTTTTCCACCCTGTATTTTGTTGCTGATATATTTCCCCTTTGGATCTTTGTTAATTGCTTTACTGTGCTATGTAACCTTGCTTAAACTTACTCTTGTGCCATTGTATATGGCCAGGTCATGCCTGAATATGGTTCCTGGGATCAGTGCACCTACCCAGTTATCAAAGTCATAAATAAATAAACTTATTATGGCGTCAGACTGGGAAATTAGAGATAGCAGCCCAATGGACATCTGCTTATGCAGTGTAAATACACCAGTACATGAACATCTCTGAGCAAAGGCTCACAGATAAAGAGGACTGCACTGATTGCTGCACTGCCTACATCAGAGAGCAGGACCACACTTTGAAGTTTTTGTGGGACCATGCTGAAGGTCTGGAAAATAGCAGTCGCAGGAATAAATTGTAATTCCTGGGCTTTCTGAAGGGGTTGCGAGGGACTTAACATGAACAAATTCCTTCTGCAAGTGATCCCAGAGCTGCTAGACTGTAGGTGGCCTACCACCCTTGAAACAGATTGCTTGCACTGCTACCTCACCCCAATTCCACTTACTGAGGCCCACCTATGACCCATTCTGGCTTGATTCCGCTACTTTACAGACAAGGAGGCAATAACGCAAGTGGCCAGGGAGAAAAAGTGTTCATCTGGCAGTGGATTACAATTTAAATATTTACAGACTTTTGTCAAGTGCTCTCTCAGAGCACAGATGGGCCTTTGACACCTCTCAAAGGGCCTCTGCAGATGTTGGACTGCCGTACTCCTTAAGATACCCAGCAACACTAAGGATAACTGCTAATGGAGTCTGCAGATCCTTAATCTACCCTGAGGCAGCCATGCCTCTCCTTATCAAGTTCTGACCCCAAATAAATATGGACAAATATAGGCCACGAGATGGACACAAGGTGGTCCTGACCTCACCTTAGAACATGTACACCACCCCACCCCTCAGCCTCTGGCAAAAGATATGACCCTCCTCTTTCCTCACTACTTCGGGATGATGATTCCTAGCTTCCTCCTCTGAGCCAGAGAAGGAGGGACAAACAAAACACCTGGACCTGTGCAATGGAGAGAGTGCTCACCCACAGTGCAGTCAGGGAGCAGGAGACATAGCAGTAACTCAAAAGCTTCACACAATTACAGCCGTGTTCCCCTCGGTGATAACAGATACGCTCCCCTGCTGAATGCAACTACCATAAAGCCTCTGGACCCAGCCCAGCCACTGCCAGCACAGCTAGAGTTGTTGACTCCCTTTGCCATCACCTAATCCTGGGCAGAGGCCACTGTACAGCCAAACAACCAGTGCGGAGAACATGAGAGACGACCCACTGAAAGACAAGGCTGCACCGAAGATTACCGCTGCTGCAGCAACCAGTTGATTGTTCCAAAGACTGACTAGTCACAAACACTGCAGCATTGGTGAACGTGTATATCCCATGAAAAAAGCATGCTCATGTGTTCGCTTGGGGGCTGGGTTCACTTCCCACCACCCTATCTGGATCACTACTGCAATTAAGGTTGCTTATTCTCTTAAAGCGACTGGCATTTGAGAAGGAGTGGGTTACAGAACATAATGCTCCAGGATATGATAGTAAAACGGATGTTGTCTGCAGAAGAGCAGACCAGAGACATATAAAACCTTCATTTTGATCTGCTGGTGTAAGTTCTTATTAGCAGCAGGTTTACCCACCTAAACAAGATACCGCAGATGTAGAAGCATGAACAGCACAGCCACCCAAGGCATGGACACTGGCAGTGGTGTTTGACAAGTGTGAGTGCCATCCACAATGAGAGGGGGAGGTAAGTTTAGTCAGGATATGGGGGGGGGTCTCAGACACTTCCTGCTCCCTAAGTATAGCCAGGAGTAAGGCAGTAAAGGCATATACCATACACATAAAGCCAACACACTGGTGGAGGGGAAGGGGGACTCTGTGTCTCTGGTGCGATCACCAGAATTTGATAGTGTGCACACAATGATCCAGGACTCTCCAACTAGCTGCAGCTCACATTGACAGCAGGCAACATCAATTGGTACCTACCTTGGGGGGGTAGGGTGATGGTACACATGAACCTATTTCAGACTCTGAACAACTGTGTACTACAGCACAAGTTACAGAGGGAGGGTACAGGGCATGCTAGGAGGAGTGACTCAGAGGTGCTGAGCTGATAGATATGTCTCCCCAAGAGATAACTATATGCACTTTGACCAGGGGCCAGCTGGTGCACCTGTCGGTTTAGTCTCTTTGGAGTGAAAGGGAAGTAAGCACAAGGGGTGGGTGCAACAAATGTCAGCTGAAAGGGAAAGCAATGGGACACTGCATTCAGTTCTGGAAGCCCCTTCTGAGAAAAAACATAGACATGGTGGAGGCGGTGCAGTGGAGGGCAACTACAATGGCGCAGGGCATATGGGATAAGAACTGAGGAAAAGACTAGCCAAGTCGATATTTAAAATATTTATTTCATTTGGGTAAAGCATTTAAACCATTTTAAATACTGAATTTTTACAGGATATGCCAGTTTAGATTCGATATATGATATATTGAATCTCAACTGACATCCTGTAAAATATCACTTACAGTGTGGTCATGCTTTTACACATTATTTCTAATGAATTTACACAATGCAGATCAGTGGAGAGGCAGTTTCAATGTGGTCTTCCTTTTACACATTTCTACAATGTATTTTCCTAGAATATGCCTGCTGATTGCTATATATTTAGCCTGGATAGTTCACAGATGATGTGGCATCTTATTTTCAGTGGGGCTCTACATCTACACAATATTATGCTGTATTGTGAAAAATCAGAATATGCTGAAAACAGTATTTTGCATCTGGACTAGGCTATCCTGAATAAATACATTATAAAAATAGTAAAATCATGACCCCCACTGAAAACAAGACATTGCATCTAATCTGAGATGTCCTGAGTAAATACAGTGCAAAAATGTGTAGAATGAAGATCCCTATGAGAATGAGATGTAGCATCTCCCCTGTACTATCCAGGATACAAAATATAGGATAAGAAATATTTAAAGGAAATCTGCTGCAAACTGAACTTCACTGTGTTCCACATAACCATCCAAGACTGACATAGATAAACAGTTTCATTATTGTTTTATAACATAATAGATTGCAGTATTTATTTCAAATGTTGTGGCCATGAGGATGGTGTATACAGTGTGTATGTATGTGTGTGTGTGTGTGTTTGTTTGCTGTAGCTCAATATAAATATTTTTTTCCCAAAAAGCATAGTAAAATTAGTAACAAAAGATAACAGTTCTTTACAGAGGTATTCTGCTATAGTAAACCATGTCTAAGACAGTTCTTATCAGATAGTGTCTTAAGATGTTAAAAAAAGCAGTGTACATCTCAGGAGATTCCTTGCTGGGAAAGGGTGACATTTATGAGGTATGAATCTTTCTTGAAAGAGAATACCTGCCCAACTGAAGTTAATAGCAAGAAAATGTTTAAATGCTAAGGTTTTTAAATGTGCAAGTTGTTGCATTTTGAAGGGGGTAAATTTATACTATCCAGTTTAATAGGCAACCGATATTTAACAAGCTATTTCAGTTTCCATTCCTGTAATGCTGAGGAGAAAGGGTGCAGGCAGGCAGGCAGCTAAGAGCACTGATGAGATTAGGTGTGCTTGCTGAAAGAGCTGATTTATGAATGTGTCTGTCGGCACATTGTTTTGAAGTCCTCGCACTTTCATGCCTGAATAGCGTCATAATGAAGCTTGCTGATTATTGGTCAAGCCCCTTATAGAGTCTTCTGAACTGGACCACCGTGACGCACCTCTCAAAACCCTGTACATAGCAAAATGTTCTACTTCTCTAGTACGTACGCCGAACATGAAAAGAACTGATCTACCTTTCCTAGAAATGCATGGTGTTTATTTACCAAACTCACTATGACCATTTTTGTTTGGGCATTCAGTTTGGTTGGTTCATCCACAGGAGAAGATATGTATATGTGTGTGTGTGTGTGTGTGTGTGTGTGTGTGTGTGTGTGTGTGTGTTGGGGAGGTATAAATTGGCAACATTATAATCAGCCCAGTTGGAGGGGATGTGGGGTATTTTCTAGATCACGTCACCTACCCCAGTTTGAAAAAATGGACACAGTCCAGGTTCCAATTCTTTTTCAGGACTCTTAAAAATATTAAAGGAGAATATAAGTGTACAGGGTCATGCAAAGTCTGAAAGTTTATGAAAAGTTCCTTCAGACAAGCTATTGTATAGGCTTACCTGTAGGTATAAGCAGTCCTGAGATAAAACATTTCTAAATCATTCCTATCTTACTGTATATCAAGGCAGCAGCCTTTTCATGGAACTTTGAAATACATGGTGATGTCACTGTTGGGCAAGCAGTAATTAAAGCAGCAGTAGCTAGGATAATTTTTCAAAGCACAATTTTTTTTAGCAGCTATGCATTTCCGACATCCTTACATTTTCCACCACATACTGTTTTGTCCATTCTACCATTTTTTATTTATTTTTTTATACTCTCTTTTATCCTCCCGGTCTCTGGCAGTGTTGCTTTCTGTTGGCTCCCCCAGCCCCGTCCCCCACTCGCAGCCCACCCTTTCCAGTTGCCCCATGGCTTTGCCCCCCATGGCAGGGCGGCGGGGATCCCTCGACACACTGTAACTCCGGATTCGGTGCTGGAAGGTTGGATGCTCATCACGGGGCGGCGCCTGCAGGGACCGACTGTCATACTGGAGCACCAGTACCTGATTTTTCACCTGAGGTTTTTGTCCCGTAGGAGAGGCATGCAATGATGCTGCAAGGAGCAAATGCGCACATTCCTGTATGTGCTCCTCCAAGTGTCTGCCTCACATATCCCCTTCTTGTGCAGCGATTCAGTGCGCCAGCTCCCTGCTTCCGCTAGACGCCAGTCATGCACCGACCCACTGGTGTCCCCCACCCTGGAGAGGGAGAGCAGTGCTACGGATGCTCAATCCCTTTTCCTCCCTACCGACCCCTGGTGGTCCGTGCCTGTTCCCGGACATGGTTCGCCAGCATAGCGGAAGGTAAGGTGTCCAGTGTCTCAGCACTCAGCACCACCGGACCAGCAATCCATTCTACCATTAACATAGAAACATAGAATTTGAAGGCAGATAAGGACCGCTTGGACCACCTAGTCTGCCCATTTCCCTACCTAACGGATAAGCTAAAGATCCTAGTTAACCAACAGCCCACTTCCTCCTACCCTCCACTAGAACTGCCTTATGTCTGTCCCATGCATTCTTGAATTCCCCCACTGTTTTTGACTCTATGACCTCCTCAGGAAGGCTGTTCCATGCATCTACAACCCTCTCTGTGAAGAAATACTTCCTCACAGTACCTCTGAGCCGTCCCCCCTCTATCTTCAAATTGTGCGCACTTGTTCTTGCACATCTCTTTTTTGAAAGATGCTACCCTCTTGGACTTTGCTGATTCCCTTGAGGTATTTGAAAGTTTGAGGTATTTGAAAGTTTCTATCATGTCCCCCCTCTCCCTCCTTTCCTCGAGGCTATACATCTTAAGCGCCTTTAGTCTTTCTTCCTATGTCTTCTGATGCAGACCCTGCACCATTTTGGTTGCCCTCTTTTGGACAGCCTCCACCCTGTCTATGTCTTTGCAAAGATGGGGTCTCCAGATCTGTACACAGTACTCCAGATGTGGTCTTACCAACTGTCTGTACAGACAGCCAACAACATCCTGTTTTCTACTGGTGATGCCTCTCCCTATGCATCCCAGTATCCCCCCAGCCCTCCTTGCTGCCTTCTCACATTGCTGGCCCACCTTTAGGTCATCTGATATGACTACCCCCAGGTCCCTTTCCATTTTTGATGTTGTCAGTATCTCACCCCCTATTGTGTACTCTTGCCCTGGGTTTTTGTTTCCCAGGTGCATTACTTTGCACTTCTTTGTGTTGAATCTAAGCTGCCATACATCTGACCATTCCTCCAACCTTGCCAAATCCATTTAAACATAGAAACATAGACTTTGATGGCAGATAAGGACCGCTAGGCCCATCTAGTCTGCCCATTTCCCTACCTACAGGATAGGCCACAGATCCTAGTTAACCAACAGCCTATATCTTCCTGCCCCCACAAGAATTGCCTTATGTCTGTCCCATGCATTCTTGAATTCTCCCACAGTTTTAGACCCCACAACTTCCTCAGGAAGGCTGTTCCATGCATCCACTACCCTCTCTGTGAAATAATACTTCCTCATATGCCCCTGAACCCTCCTTCTATCTTTAATTGTGTCCCTTGTTCTTGCAAGTCTCTTTTTCTGAAAGATGCTACCCTCTTGGACTTTGTTGATTCCCTTGAGTACTTGAAAGTTTCTACCATGTCCCCTCTCCCTTCTTTCCTCAAGGGTATACATATTAAGCTCCTTTAGTCTCTCCTCAAACGGCTTCTCTTGCAGACCCTGCACCATTTTAGTTGCCCTCCTCTGGACTGCCTCTATCCTGTCTATGTCCTTGCGGAGATGGGGTCTCCAGAACTGGACACAGTATTCCAGATGGGGTCTCACCAACTGTCTGTATAGAGGGATAACAACTTCCTGTTTTCTGCTGCTGATGCCTCTCCCTATACATCCCAGTATACCCCCAGCCCTCCCTACTGCCTTCTCTCATTGCTTGCTAACCTTAAGGTCATCTGATATGATTACCCCAGGTCCCTTTCCTTTTTGTTGTTGTTACTACCTCCCCACTCATTGTGTATTCTTCCCCTGGGTTCTTGTTTCCCAGGTGCATTATTTTGCACTTTTTTGCATTGAATCCTAGCTGCCACATGTCTGACCATTCCTCCAACCTTGTCAAGTCCCATTTCATCCTTTCCATGCCTCCTTGTGTATCAACCCTGTTGCAGATCTTTGTGTCATCTGCAAAAAGGCATACTTTTCCTTCCAGTCCCTCTGCAATGCCACTGATGAAGACATTAAAAAGGACTGACCCAATACTGAACCCTGCGGTACCCACTAGTAACCGCCTCTTCTTCAAGTGGACTCCATTTACAATTACCTTCTGTGTCCTGTTGTCCAGCCAATGTTTTACCCAGGCTACCACCCTGGGACCCACTCCCAGGCTGGTTAATTTGACTAATAATCTTTTGTTTGGGACTGTGTCAAATGCCTTGCTAAAGTCTAGGTAGGCCATGTCCACAGCACCTCCCTGGTCTACTACTTTGGTCACCCAGTCAAAGAAATCTATTAGATTCGTCTGACATGACCTTTCCGCTGTGAACCCATGCTGCCTTGGATCCTGTGCTCCACTGACCTCTAGGTACTCAGCTATTCTTTCCTTCAGAAGTGACTCATCACTTTCCCTACCACAGAGGTCAGACTGACAGGTCTGTAGTTTCCTGCCTCTGTCTTGGTCCCACTTTTGTGAAGGGAATCATCCGCCTTCCTCCAGTCCTCGGGTACCACACCATCCTCCATGATTTATTAAAGAGCGCCAGTGGT
Organism: Neoceratodus forsteri; assembly: GCA_016271365.2. NCBI lineage: Eukaryota > Metazoa > Chordata > Ceratodontiformes > Ceratodontidae > Neoceratodus > Neoceratodus forsteri. Next base: position 76,278,842 of record JADMNL010000022.1, read on the forward strand.
TTACTAGTTCCTTCCTTAATTCTTTTAGAATTCTCGGGTGAATTCCATCAGGACCCATTGCTTTGTCCACCTTCAGTTTTAGGAGTTCTTGCAGAACCCTTTCTTCTGTGAAAGGACTGGGATCGACCCCCTATCAAGAAGTGCTTCTGTTGGTTGGATTAGGCACCCCTCCTCTTTTGTGAATACTGAGCAGAAATATTCGTTCAGTATTCCTGCTTTTCACTGTCCCCTCCCACCCACCACGTTCATTCTAGTCAGCCTCACTATCCCTCCCTTTGTCTTTCACGTCGCTGATGTACCTATAAAAGGTCTTATCCCCTTCTTAACTGGGTTGGCTATCTTTCCTCAGTTTGGGCCTTTGCTATTCTGACTTCCCTCCCTGCTTCTTTCTGCCTTAACTGGTACAGCTCTCTGTCCTGCTCCTTCTGTGTTTCCTTATACTTGGAATGCTATCTTTTCTTCCTGACTTTCACAGCCACCTCTCTTGAGAACCATAGTGGCTTTTTCTTTTGTTTTGATTTGTTTATTTGCTTCACACAAAGGCTTGTTGCCTCTGTGATGGCAGTTTTGATAATTCCCCATTGTTGCTCCACACCTCATTTCTAGCCTGTTTGCTAGTGCTTTTCTGAGGCACTCTCCCATCTTGCCAAAGTCAGCCCTCCTAAAGTCCAGTACCCTCACTTTTGTATGGCTTGACTCTGTAGCTGAGTTTAACATGAACCACACTGTTTGATGGTCACTTGTCCCCAGATGGCAACCCACTTCTAGATCTGAGATCCTCTCACTGCCCCTGTTTGAGAGTATGAGGTCTAAGATTGCTCCCTCACGAGTGGGTTCCGAAACTAGCTGTCTAATGCCTGCCACCTGTAGGGCGTCAAGAATGGCCCTGCTCTTGGATGTGGCTGCAGCAAATGTGCTCCAGTTAACATCTGGCATATTCAGGTCTCCCATCAACAGTATCTCCCCTTTCTCTGCCATTCTAAGAATGCCTTCAATCATATCCTTGTCCATTCCTTCCCCCTGACATGGGGGTCTGTACACAACCCCTGTGCAGATTGTGGTGCCCTTTCTAGTCTCCAAGGTGACCCACAGTGCCTCCTCTCCTCCCTGTTTACTCTTTTGTTCAGTTGCTTTTATCCCTTCCTTTACATAGAGAGCTACTCCTCCCCCTCTTCTCCCCTGCCTGTCTCTCCTGTAGGTTATGTACCCTGGTATGTTAACATCCCAGTCATGGTTCTCTGTGTACCATGTTTCTGTGACTGCTACGATATCCAGGCATCCCTCTTCCATTAAGGCCACCAGCTCAGGGAGCTTGTTGCCCAGACTACGGGCATTGGTACTCATTACTCTCCATTTCCTGATGGCCTTACCCCTTTTGCCCCATTCCTGTCCTTCTTGCCTTTGTCACTTTCTCCATTTACCCTGCCCTTCTCCCTATCGACACCTCCATGTTGGTGTTTGCCACACTTACTACCGTGATTGTTTGGGGGCTAGGATTTTCCTGCTCCTTTCCAGTGCCTCCCCCCTTGGCTAGTTTAAAGCTTGCCAATGAAGCATTTAAACCTATCACCTAGGATCCTGGTTCCCCTCCCAGACAGATGCAGCCCATCATGCCAGTATAGGCTTGCATCACTCCAGGTGGACCCCCAGTCCCCAATGAAGCCAAATCCCTGAGCTCCACACCAGTTTTCAACCACTGTTGAATCCATGGCACGGAACACCCTAGCCTCTCCTATGCCATAGATGGGTAGCACCTCCGAGAAGGTTACCGTGCGTGCTACTTGACTAAGGCCCTCCCAATTCCACAAACTCTTCCTGCACTTCTCTAATCCCTTTCTTAGCCAGGTCATTTGTCCCTAAGTGGACAATGACATCCAGCTCCCTCCCTGTGCAGCTGCTCCGGCAATCCTGAGGATTCGCTCCCTGTCCCTCAAGCCATGGTGCCAGGCAGGCACCCACCTCCTCTCCCTTCCTTGCCCAGTTCTACCTTCCTAACAATGGAGTCCCCACCAGGTTGTTTCCTTCCCTGCAGGGTCCCTGCCACCCTCCTGTGGGTCTCCTTTGTGGAGGTTCCCAACATCCTTCTTGGTCTCCACTGTAGGTGCCTCCATAGAGGAACCACACTTTGCCAGAATGGCATAGGAATTGTGGAGAGGTACAACTGGAGGGATGTGCCTCTGTTCCACCACCTCACCCTCCTGAGCCCACTGTGGTCCAACCGCTCCTCTTTCTTGGCAACCTCTGAGGCAGCGGCAGTGGCACTGGTGGTCCCTGGATGGAAGAGGAGGTCCCACAAATCCTGGCCAACTCAGCCTGGAGATGAGCACCTCCTTCCTCAGCCCAGAGGGTGCCTGCAGATGGGACAACACCGCATCCTCCAGAACATCTCCCGGAAGACTGCTGCTCCACAGCCACTGCACTGCACCTCTCCAATCATGTCTTATTTCTGGCCCCTTAACTGTTTGCAATCCTTACTCTTTCCTCTGTTTTTTTTTTCTCTCTCTCCTTACTTTCTGCCTGTGTGCCCTTTAAGTTCCTGATTGTCCTGTTCTGAGACAAGAATATCCTATATTTCTCAGTAGACCACTTATTTGTTCAGAGGCAGACCTCCAGCAGCTAGAGGGAGCCAGAGAGCTACTCTTGCCCTTCTAGGATGGTGGGTCCTTGGTGGTTCATCCTTTCCACCCCACCTTGCATATCAACCCTGTTGCAGATCTTTGTGTCATCTGCAAAGAGACACACCTTCCCCTTCAGTCCCTCTGCAATGTCACTTATAAAGACATTAAAATTTATGTAGTATTAGCTTTGTAATTCATGCAGACTTGCAAAAAAGATGGCAGACTCAGCAGTTTTTAGCTGTCTTCTTCCCTGAGGTCTCTCTTCTGCTGTAATAACTATTCAGACAGTAGATACGTACAGGTAGAGCAAGTGCATGTTTATGATGATTGACACTTCCCCAATCTATTTCACTTTTCCAGGTGGGTCTGGGAAGGAAATGAGCTGCCCGCTTCTCAGTCACAATTAATTACGAGGAAAACAAGGCACAAAGAGGGTCCCATTCCACCAACATAAAATATTGCTCTACTGAGGTCTTTGATCTGCACTGGGGGCAGACATTGTTGGCACAGATTCCAATATTTAAATAAGGGCACCCAGATGTTACTCTGCGCAAACATGGTTTTACAATAATGGTGCTGAATACCATCATATATATGGGCTGGCAGTGCAGTCTAGTGATTAGAGCAGCAAGCTGTGAATGAGCTTGGTACACCCCCACTGGACCTGGGTTTGATTCCCTCAACCTCCACTTGCATACTGTGTGACCTTGAACAAGTCATTTAACCTCCCTGTACTCATAAGATGCACCTGGAAATGTGCCTTGGCTCAGTGTGCTTTTTCTGGCCAAAAATTGTAAAATAAAATGCATGTGCAAATGCACGTGTGTGGCCGCACTCTAATAAAAGTTGTTCCCCAAGACCTAGTCTCATATCTTCAGGCTGCTTCTGGCCTCCACCAATTGTCAAAATATGGTCTTCCAATGGCCTCCTTGGTAGTCCAGTGGGCCCTCAATACAGTAGTGTTATACAGGATCTCCCTGGTGGACTATTGGCTCCCTCTTCCTAGCTCCAGTAACCCGCATTATCCCTTCTTGACCCTGTCACATGAAGAAACAGGCCACCAAAATAAGTTCACTTCTATTTAGCACTCCATTTTCCCCTACTGCAACTTTTTTCTGGCAGTACTTGAGGATCATCACAAAAGGTACTGCATTGGGTACACTGACTGTAGTTGGTACTGTCAATAGCCCTGCATGCCATGTACATGACAACTCCACCCCTAATGTGTACCACACACAGTGATATGTGCTGCTGTTGTGGAAGACCCCCCTAAGCCCCTCTGAGCATAGATTAAGGGAGTCACAAGCAAGGGGATGTCTCAAAATTGGGGTGCATCATTTACAGTCCCTTCTGACTGACAATCAAGCCCATAATTTTTATTTTATTTATTTATTTTTTTTTTTAATTAGTATGCTTTTTGCTCCAGTGGCAACCCCCTCGGCCTCCCGCCTCCACAGATAAACCGAGAATCACCAAGCACAGTGCCCCTTGGATTACTCCCCAAGGTGGCGCCTCCAGGGCCCCCTGTTCAGCCCCATCAGATTTGTATTTTGAGTGTGGCTGGGACTCCTGGTCTGCCATGGCAGGCAATGGGCATCACTGAACATGCCAGGAAGGGATTTTTGTAGTATTTTTTATGGTAGCGTGTCAGGATGGATACTGTAGCATAAGCATGCCATGCGTCCAACACGGCCACCAAGACCAGCGTAAGTTGAGGTGTCTGATACCAGTGTGTCCTGTGATCACCCAGGAGCCCTGGACTGGAGACACTCAACCCCCTCCCCCTCGGAGATGGAGAGTGAGCCATAGCCACTCAATCCAGCTCCACCCCAGCTGGCCCTCAAATGACCCAAGTCCGCTCCAGAACCCGGGTCCCCCGCGTTGCAAACAGTAGTCATTCTGCTGCACTTGCAGGCTGGCTAAGCCCATGATCTTTAAAAACCTTAAATACATTTATTTATTTTTTTATTTGAATTTTGGTGACTGGGTTGGCCCGCTGAGACAATGGAGTCCCTTTTTCAGGAGCAACCCGGATTTAGTTACATATAGTGGTGTACACTACATTATATTACATCAGATACAGAGTGCATGTCCAGAGGAACGCAATGGCATTAGTTATATCCATTAGGTGAGATTACATTGGTATTCACTAAGGACTTGTTCAAAGCTTGGAAAGAAGTACATCATAAACAATGCAAAATAAATTAAGGACATTCCGAATAGCTGACCACATAACTACTGCATAATATTCGCAGAGTAGTTACAGAATGATTGCAATTAGGAAGACTGAAACAAAAATAAAAAATTCAGGAAATAGGATCTAACAATGAATTTGTTCAATGTTTACAGTGGCATGACATGAAGGTCCAGGAGTAGGCAATGCAGGGGGTGGCATGAAACTCTGGAGGTATGGAGTTCCATGTTCCACAGAGAGGGGGTTGAGAAGGAGAATGATCTACTACCAACAGCAGTCTGAACCCTCGAAATGCCCAAAAAGGGGCTGTTAGCTGATCTCAGTGGCATGACATGTTTGGGCTGAAGTAAGGAAACAAGGCCGGTAGGAGCACTAGGTTTCAGCAGATTAAAATGCCAGCTCGGTGGTGTAGCGATAACGCCATGCCAGTGACTTGGGTTAGGAAGTGGACTCGGGTTGCTGGGGGCTGGGCAGGGGGAAAGGACTAAATGTCTGATGGACTGCTCTCCTGTCTTGGGGGAGCTTTGTCAGTCCCACTGCTGACTGCCACTAGGTGGAGGGCTGGTGGAAGTGTAGGCTGGGCGGTACATAAACTGGAGGGGCCACCAGTTTGGTGTGGTGTGTGCATGCCTCCACACAGCATGTAGCATTGGCTGTCTGAGGCATGAGTGAGGACACCAGATAACAGAAATGGGGACTGTGCGAGCTAATGGAAGCCCTACCTGCCTTCCCTTGGCCCATGTCACTGATCGACCACTGGACTCTGGATTATTGTACCTGGCACTGCCATAGTGGGGACCCACGGGGAAACACCCAGTGGTTTGGAGCAGTGAGTGCCAGCCGTGGGAGGCAGGGACAGGGCTGACAGCCCACCCACAGAGCAACTGCCAGTAAAAAAGCTACATGGAATACTACTTATCTTTCATTAGGAATGACAAAGTTGAAAATAAATTGGTATCTTTAAGTTTCTTGTTTGTTCTAACTGCTGAACAGGTTCTCTCAATTTTTTTTATGAACTGCCGCTTTACTAACAGACAGGGTCGTTTGGTCAATAATGACATCATGTTCTGTCTTAAAATTCCTTGAAAAGACTTTTACAAGAAGACAGATTTACACAGGTTTATATCGCTAGACAGCTGACATGTATAAGTAAGCCCAATACTACATTTAAAAGTGCCTTTCATGGTTTTCCAAATTGAGGTATCCTGCACACCAACATTCCCCTTAGTACAGCAGCATATCTCTTGAAGGGTCGCTGTTTTTTGTGGCTGTCCCTGACTCCATGTAAAAAACAAATGTCCTCAGTCCCTCCTGTAATTGATGTTTCTGTCAGTGAAGAGTAGGACACGAAGCACAAAGCAGGAACAGCAGACACTAACCTTACAGTTTAGTGTCAGAACATGCTGCCACACTAAACCCTGAACTCAAAACTTCCTGAGCTGATAGTCACATTACTACAGTAGTTTGGATGGCATCCCTAATTTTGGTCCTTTGTCCCTGGCCAGTTTGAGTTACAGAGGGGAGGAGATGAAAGGTATTAAGTGACGCTGGAGTTGAGCTTGTGATCAGCTTGTTAATCCTGGAGTGTTGCACTGACTCAGAATTAAAAACAACTACAGTACCAAGACCCTATCTGGATTCTGAAATTTTTAAGACAGAAATAGGGATTTTTCATAACGTTACAAGCATTTAATTTTAAAAGAAGTTTAAAGAAAAAGATAAGGCTTCTGACCCACCTGTGGAGTGAAGAGCTAGGCAGTATGCAACAGTCTCTCCTTCATGAGAAATGTTGGACTACCTGTTAAACAGGTTCAGAAATAGTTTCAGAGATGGCTTTGGTCTCGCTTTCCTTCTAATTTGCATTTTGTTTGGGTTAACAGCGAGTCAGCAGGTGTGAGGAGGAGACACAGAAATGCCCTCTGGAAAGAGACAAAACGGAGGTGGAGCCTGTTTGAAGTGAATGCATTGGTAACTTAAAGGCAGATATCTTATGTAGGGGTGTCAGTCTGTAATATTTACCAGCACACCAGAGGCAGGAAACCTTCTGTGTTTTACAGTCTGCTGCAAAGTGTTTGAGGAGAGGAGGGAAAATTATAGGGACAGATAGCAGGAGACAAGCAAGTCACTGCAATCCCTAAGCGAAGTACAAGTTTCCCCACGGTGTTATATGCTTTTGTACATTTGTTCATCAGTATCTGACACAACACCCTCTCAGTCAGCTGTTGTTATGCTTCCCCTACTGCTGTGATCTCCAACACACTGCTCTATCACCTGTTCGTATGGTCTCCCCACCTGCTCTGATCCCTGCCTCAGTACGATCTCCCCTCCTGCTCTGATCCCAGATACACTTGCCATCTCAATCCACTGTTCTTATGAGAACTCCCTTCCTGTTCCAGTCCCCAACACACTGCCCTCTCATTCAACTGATTTTATTACCATTTTTCCTGATCCTATCCCTGACACACTACCCTCTCAATCAGCTGTTCCTAGGATTTTCCCTCCTGCACTGATCCCTGGCATACTTCCCTCTCAGTCAGCTGTTCTTATGATCTCCCCATTGAGTTTGATCCTCGACACACTGTTCTCTCAAGCAGCTTTTCTTATGGTCTCTCCTTCTTCTCCAGTCCCTGACACACTATCCCCTCAGTCAACCATTCTTATGATTTACCCTTCTGCTCTGATCCCCGACACACTGCTCTCTTTATTAGCTGTTGTTATGGACTCCTCTCCTGCTCCAATCCCTGACACATTGCCTTCTCTTCCAGTTGTTTTTTTTATTTTTATTCATTTTCAATGTATCAAATACAGTGAAAGATCATACTTGGTTCTGAATACATAAATTCCAACAACAGAATCACAGAAATCGTTTTGCATACCCTGCTTCCTTTGTTACACATACGAAGGGCATTTTAGCAAGTTAATATAATCCCCTCACAGCAATGAACATGGACATGAAGCAAAATAGTAAGTCTGAAAATTCAGTGCTTGTGCAGAGCACAAGATGCCACATTATGCAATGTTATGGCACAGTACCCCTGAATTGCTATTATTTCTTCAAGATACCCTGCAGATGTCCATATAGGAGATCTCCCATCGTCCAAAGACCAAACTTCCCATTAAAAATCAATACGTATCACTAAGTAGCCTGACTATAAATGATCTCTAAGAATATGTTTTAGATTGCAACATTTTTTGGGGGGGTCAGGTCACCCCCTCAAAGGGAGCGCAGCCCATGCCCGCACACCATCCCCCATGCCCAAGCTTATCCCCCTTGGTGGGGCTACCGGGTGGGCACCCCCTCCCCATTGTCAGTGGTATCATGCTTCGGCTTACCCTCCAGGGTGGGACCACGGGAACGGGCCCCCCCAGATTGCAAAATTGAAAAGGTAATAAACATTGAAATATAAATGGAACAGCGATATATAATCATTCAAACTTAGACTGAGTTGGTGAAATCCAACTGTAGTTTATACACATCTTACTCACAGTAATGACCTGATTGATTTCAGGTTCTCTGAGTCAATGTTTCGTGAGGGGTTCCCACCTTACAAGCTTGTAGCTTGTTTGCCTTGTGGCAGTGGCCTTGTCGACCCTCAAGTACTGCCCCACAGACTTGCCAAATTCTGATTTATTACAAACTATAATGAACAACCCCCCATCCTTTAACTCAACTGTAGGCTGTAACATATAAGGGCTAAGTAATACTGTAAATTTGATTATCCAGATCATTGAAAACATAAAAGTAAGAAATAGTGGTAGACAGAACCACTTAGGATTTGTAAATACTGTACCCTCATTCTCCCTTCTTCTGACTCCAACTCTGGCTGCTGGTGGGAAAGTCTGCTTTAATTGACTCCAATTTCTTCCCGACTTCAGCATGATCGGAGTAGAGATAAAACTTGCCTGCATATGTTATCCTTAATCATGCAGGGAATTGAAGTGCATGGGGAACCCCCAGGGTGCTCAGGCCCAACTGCACTGCGTCAAATGCCTTACGCCTCTGGCAGGTCACATAGATGATATCTGGAAAGCAGTGGATTTGCAAACCACAGTTCAAAATAATTTGTCCCTTAGCTTTTGCTGCTGATAGCACAAGATGTCTGATATGAATACTGCTGGTCACCACTAGTACAGCCCGGGGCTGATCTGATGTATCAAGGCATTTCCTGCGTGTAATCCCATAGGCTTTCTACATGTCCCCCAAGATATTGACTTCCAGTAAAATTTTAATGAAGTCCAGCATGAGTCCCCACAAGAGCTGTCTCTTCAGAGGTCTCCTGAATTCCCAAGAACCACAAATTAGCCATCCACGCATTATTCTCGAGGTGTTACATTTTCAAATGGAGCAGCTTATTCTCCAGCAACACTTGTCACCACTGTTGCCATATTTTATTTGCTGTTTCAGCTGCTGTGTTTGCAGTGGTAGTTACTGTACTTTTTCAATTTTGGTGTCCATCGTTGCCTGTCTACCTGCCAGGCTACCCACCTTTTTATCTAAATCTCTAACTGCTTGGAGCAACACTCCTTTAGATAGCTCACCACTCCCATCTGCCATGTACCTCATTCCCACCACTCCCACTTGCTCGAGTGGATTGTCCAACCTTGTTCTAACGCTGTCCTGTGGAGTCATCTTCATCAGATTCCCCATGGAAGCAAATCAGTAAATTTTTCTACCAAAATGATCCTCTTGGTATTCTGTATTCATATTTACTTTAGTTGCATTTTAAAGTTTTCTGAAAGATTTGTCTGGTCATCACTGTGAGCTCACTCTAGAGCGCCCATTCCCTTCAGCTGCAGGCTCTGCCCTCTACCAGCTGTCTTTATGATCTTCCCTTCTGCTCCAGTTCCTGACACAAAAGGCCTGACCTTCTGCTTCAGGAAACTACTGCCTTATCTCCTGGCCACTGCTCTAGTTAAACACTGAGAACATCTTGTCTTCCATAATTTTCCCCCTTCCTTGACTCTTCATCTTCCTCCTTTCTCAGCCCCTTCCAGTATGGCTTCCTAGAGACAAACTACACTGTTACATCCCTTCTCCAGTTTACTGATAACATCCTGAAGGGGATGGATCATCTTTGCTATGTAGCCAGCCCTGGTGCCATCCTAAAGATGGCTACTACCCCTGCCTGGGTGGCTACAAACCAGGTTAAGGGGCCTGGGTTCCCACAAAGCTGTTACTGGGGATCCTTTCCCAAGAATGAAAATAAAATGGTGGTGCCTCCACCCAGAGTACAATTTAAGTGGGTATGATCTGAACCAGTAGAGCCCCCTGGGATGCTGTACCAACCCACCTCCCCACATAGTCGTCCCAGACATGGACACAGCATTAACCAATATCCCCCCATTCAGTACTTGGCATTTCTATCTTCAAGTAATAACATGCTCACTAAATTAGATTCCTGAGTCAGGTCTTTTCCAAAACACTAACATCTCATTTATTTACATGGGGAGGGTTAGGAAAGGGGTAAGGACACTAGATGTTAAGCATAACATTTTTTTTTTTTTTTTTTACTTTGGGACACCTTTCTGCCCCATTAATATCCCCTCCTGTACTCTCCTCAGTGCTCCACTCCTTCAGGCATTGCTCAAGTCCTTCCTACGTCCACTACCACGGTAACTGTCCCTAGAGTGCCCGATAACTCCTAACCTCCTCCTCCTACTCACGGAGCACCTGCACGGAGATCTGCCCGTGGGTTCTGGATCTGGATGGCTGTTAGGAGCGGCCGTCATCTAGGCTCACTGAGGCATTTTCTGTTTTTCAGTGGTCCCCCAGCCCTCCCTGGGACGCCAGGCGGGCGTGCGTCAGAGCGGCGTGCTGCCTGCGCCTTCTCCCAAGTGCCTGACAGCGTCCCCTTCCCGACTCCAGTGAGCAGGCCGTCAGAGCCGGGAGGCGTGCTTCCACGGGCTCCCCTCGGAAGCCCAGTGCGCAGGCACCCCTGGTAACCCTCCCAAGGGAGGAGAGCATCTGTTGGGACGCTCGATCCTCCCTTCTCCCCCGCTGACCCCCGCCAACCCGAGTCCATTCCCGAACCCGGGTTGCCGGTGCAGCACGAAGTGTGGCGTCTAGCGTCTCATCCCTCAGCGCCACTGGGCCAGCTAGCATAAGATTTTTAATTTGAATTTTAAGAGTTGCATTTTTCAAACAATTATTTCCCCATTCGATATTTAGCCTACAAACCACACTTTAATTCGTGCAGCCAACACCTATCGATCTAGTTAGCTGCTGCAGGTGTTAACTTTTCACAGACCCCCCAACTGGTACCAGTTCTGAACACACACCCACATTCTGTCCCTGGGTACCCAGTCCTTCTGTTGCAGGCCTGAGGTGCAGCTGGTCGGCCAGCATTGGTGCACTTGATGAAAAACAGAAATGTGGGTACCTGTAAATTTTCTTTCTCCGACGGCTGGTCTCTGGGCTTCATTACTCCTGGGCTGTTCCTCCTGATGTCAGTGTCAGACAGGTCCAAAGCTGTGCAGCGGGGGGGATAACAAGCCCTCCACATCTGGAGATCTTCAGTCATTTCCAATGCAGTTCCCCTGAGGCAATACTATGAGAACTAGGAAACAAAGAACATGAACAGTTATGGCATAAGGGCCCGGAGGCCAAACAACTATATACATTCTGGGAAGGCATCCAAAGCCCGGAGACCAGCCGTCAGAGAAAGAAAATTTACAGGTACCCAAATTTCTATTTTTCTCTCCTGGGCTGGTCTCCGGACTTCATTACTCCTGGGATATCCAAAAGCAGTGCATCTCTAGATGTCCCGGATGGGAAGAATGTTAAGTGCTCTTAGGGTTCCACCACTGTCTGAAGCACTCGGTGGCCAAAAGATGCTTCTGCCGAGGACATGACATCCAGTTTGTAGAATTTAGTAAAAGTATGAATGGATGACCACGTGGCTGCTCTGCATAAATCTGCTGGAGATGCCTCTCTGAAGTTTGAGCATGACGTGGCCATCACTCTGGTGGAATGGGCTCTCACTGGACCAGGCAGAGATACTCCCACCTTGTCATACGCCATGGTGATTACTGATCTAATCCATCTGGCTATAGGTCTTTTGATGCTTTTTTACTCATATTTTGGCTTGCAGTCAAAATAAACAAGCTTGATGTTTTGCGATAGGTGTCTGTTCTCTTAATATAGATTCTGATTGCTCTCCTCGGATCTAGAGTGTGAAACTCTCTTTCCTTTTCGTTTTTCGGGTGAGGGCAGAAAGAAGGAAGTATGAGCTCTTGGTTACAGTGGAAGAGAGACATAACCTTCGTTAAAAAGCCTGGATCCATCCTAAGTACCACCGAATCCAGATGAAAAACTGTGTAGGGCTCTTTGGTTGACAGCGCCCCCAGTTTCCTGATTCTCCTGGCTGACATAATGGCCACCAGAAAAACCACCTTCATTGTAAGATCCATGACTGATGCTTCCTTCAAAGGCTCGAACAGCGCTTTTGTTATGGCCTTGAGGACAAGATTAAGTTTCCAAGGTGGTACAACTGGCTTAATTGGGGGGCGTTTTAACATTGCTGCCCTTAAAAACCTCCTGACATGAGGGTGAGACCCCAGTGTATCCCCTGAGTCGGCGAACAAAAGCAAAAGTGCTGAAACTTGAACTCGTAAGGTGGCTGGCTGCAACCCCATGTCGAATCCCTCGTGGAGAAATTGTAAAAGCACCGGGAGGGTTACTGGATGATCCTGTATATCTTTGGAGCAGAGCCAGAATAAGAATCTTCCCCATATCCTATAATACACCCTAGAGGATGAAGTGCGTCGGGAGCTGACCATCATTTCAATAACTGGAGCAGTGTAATCTAACTCTTTGAAAGTTTCCTGCTCAGTCTCCAAGCTGAGAGGGATAGATTGCTCAGATTGTGGTGCAAGACTGGACCCTGATGAAGAAGGTTTGAGGTGAGCTGGAAAACGAAAGGTTGTGCCTTTGACAGCTGAATGAGTAGAGGGAACCAGGGGCGGCGTGGCCACCTGGGACAGACCAGGATCATCTCCACCTAGTCTCTGGCCACCTTGTGCGGGACCCTGGAAAGCAGTGGGATTGGAGGAAAAGTGTACAGGAGGCCGAGGTGACCCCAGTTTAGGGAGAAGGCATCCTGAGCTAATGCTAGATTGTCTCTGGCCAGGGAGCAGAACTGCTGAGTCTTTGAGTTTTGTCGGCATGCAAACAGATCCACTTGTGGATTGCCCCACCTCTGTACAAGGAGCTGGAAGGCAGCGTCCTTCAGCTCCCATTCTACCGGGAGAACATCCTTGTGGCTTAGCCAGTCTGCTGTGATATTTTCCTGACCTGGTATGTACACTGCTCTTATGCCTGCCAGGTGCTTCTCTGCCCAGCGAAAGAGGAGAAGAGATTCCCGAAGCATTTTTGAGCTTATTGTGCCGCCCTGATGGTTGATGTAGGCCATTGCTGTTCGATTGTCTGTTAAAATCAACACATCCCTGTTGAGCACCTGCTGATGGAAGTGCATCAGGCTAGACGAACTGCCCTCATCTCTAGGACATTTATGCTGTACCTCAATTCCGTCAGGGACCACTTGCCTTGGGTTGACATCTGTTGTAGGTGAGCCCCCCAACCCCTGAGGCTTGCATCTGTCGTGATTCTTGTTTGATGGGGATGGCCTAGGTCTCGACCTCTCATCACATTTTTTCTCCGAGACCACCATGTAAGGGCACTTTACCTGCTGTGACACTGGTATGAGGTGGAGCCGACTGTGCCTGGACTGGGACCACAGCTTGAGCAGGTGCGTCTGAATGGGCTGCATGTGCACCAGAGCCCATGGGACTGAGTCTGCCAGTGACACTAGTGTCCCGATTAGTTGCAAAAAGGACTGAGCTGGCAGCTGATTGCTCCTTTGAAATTTGCTGATGAGTTTTAACAGGTCCCTGAACTTTGAGTCAGGGGGAAATACCTTGTTGTCCTGCGTTCTGAATTCCGCTCCTAAGTGGTTTAGGCTCTGACTCAGAATTAGGGAACTCTTCTTCCAGTTGATTAGAAAACCGTGAGCCATGAGGCACTGGACTACATCCGCCACTGCCTGTACCGCTTGGTTGAGCTGCAGAGCCTTGATGAGGATGTCATCCAGATAAGGGAATAGCTGGATTCCCCAATTCTGTAGGTGGGCTATTACTGCTACCAGGACCTTCGAGAAGGTTCTTGGGGATGAGGACAGTCCGAATGGGAGAGTCTTGAATTGGAAGTGACAGTTGCCCAGCTTGAACCTCAGATACTGCCTGTGCCTGCTGTGAATCGGAATATGTAGATAGGCATCTTGCAGGTCGATGGATGCTAGAAAGTCTCCTTGCAGCACTTCCTTGGCAATTGAGGCCAGTGTTTCCATCTTGAATGGTCTGCTGCACACAAAGCGGTTTAGGAATTTTAGGTCTAGGACTGGCCTGTGACCGCCTGTGCGCTTGGGCACAATGAAGAATAGGGAGTAGACCCCCCGGTTGAGCTCTGTGGGGGGAACCTGTTCGATAGCCCCGGCTTGCAGAAGATCCGTGATGGCCTGCAGTGTGGCTTGTCTTTCGGACGAGTTGTTTGAAACAGGAGAGGGCACAACATGAGGTAATGGGGGCTTGGACTTGAATTCTATTAAGTATCCCTGGTGGATAATGTCTAACACCCATCTGTCCGACGTTGTTTGGACCCATTCCTCGAGAAAATCTGAAAGTCTGCCCCCTACTTGAGGATGAGCCCGCATTTCCTCATTGTGCTTTCTTGTTGCCGTTTCCTGTGTCTCTGGGATTTCCCCCTCCGCTTGATCCGCCTCCCCTAAAAGTCCGCTGGTGTCGGGAGAACCATGGCCTTTTTCCTGAAGAATTGGGATTCTGTGCCTTGTTGTAACCTCTGTCATGAAAATTACACCTTGAGCCTGAAGGCCAGGCTTTGCCCCGGCTCCTAGACTGGGGCATATGCACCTTTGCTGCTTCACCTGATTCCTTCACCGCCTCCTTCAGTGCAGACCCAAACAGGAGGTTGCCTTCGTATGGTGCATTCACCAAATGGCACTTTGAGGAAGCATCCGTGTGCCATGCCTGGAGCCATAGGTTGCGTCGAGCAGAGGTTTGGTAAAACATGGTCCGTGCAGCACATTGGATAGCCTCTTCTGATATGTCCGCTGCATAGGCGGAGGCCAATCCCATTAACTGTAGCTGGTGGATAATGGGGGAGTTCTTTTCTGGATCCTCTGTGAACTGAAAAACTAAATCCGATGCCCAAGATAAGGCAGCTCTGGCGGAGAATAGGTTTGCCGTGGCGGCCTTAAGGGAGGTTGCCGAGACTTGAAAGGCTTTTTTGAGCAATGAGTCCACCTTTCTGTCCACTGGGTCTCTTAGCAAAGCCCCTCCCTCGGCTGGGATGACTGTTTTCTTGGTCAGGTTGGAAATCAAAGGGTCGATTCTGGGGCAGTCTAATCACTTTCTGGATTGTTTTTTGTCAAACCTGAGAAGTTTGGAGATCCATTTGGGAACCGGATACGCACGCTCCGGACCCTGCCATTCTTCTTTTAGCAAGTCCTCAATGGCGGGAGGTAAGGGAAAAGCTGTAGCAGGTCTAGAGGCGGATGCCAGACGAAAAACCTGTTTCAGTTGTGTGGTGACCGTTGGGGGGGGTGGGGCAGAGGTGAATCTCGGATATGACCTTTTTGATAAAGAAGTCTAGGTCCTCTAGGTCGAAATTTTTGGTCGGAGAGTCTTCAGGATCTGATGAGGAATCTACTATCTCTCCCTCTTCAGTGGAAGAGCTGGTGACTGAGGAGCCCGGGGAGTATCCCCTGTGACGTCTGCCCTTGTATCTGCCCCTTGTTCCACTCCATGAACGAGACCTTTTTCTTCGCCTGTGGCTAGCATGATGGTGACCGTCCTCCTCTGGAGATCTGCCCTTGTCTCTAAATTTTTTCTTGGGGAGGAAGCGATGAGAGGATCGCCCCCCTTCTTTGGAAGAGGATGAGGAGGTGGTCCTTTTACTCCTGGCTTTCTTGTGAGTTCTCCCATCTGGTGATTCCAGAGGGTGCCACTCAAAGGAAGAGTGGTCCAGCGCAAAGGCTCTGTTCAACCTGTCTATGAGCTCAGGGTCAAGGAAGGGGGAGGGTCCCTGGAAGTTGCTCCCTGCTCAGACCTCGAGGCAGCAAGCCGTTCGGACCTTTCCGGAATACTTGACTGCGCCCGCTCGGACCCCTCCTGACCATTTGCTTGAGATGAGATGGTGTCCGCTGCACTGTCCCTGCTAGCTGCCGCTGCCTTCTCACATGTGAGGCACAGTGAGCCAGCAAAGGTAACCAGGAGAGGGGACTTGCAGCGCAGGCATTTTTTCCCTCTGCTTGATTTTTCTGAGGTCATCTTCAGTAGTTTCCCCTTGCTGTGGGGTCAGAGCGAAAGGATGAAAAACAGTCCTTTTGGTACTGCTAACTGAAGAAAACAGTCCTATTAGCCCTGATGTGATGGCCCCTTTAAGTACTGCCGTGAAGACCCCTACTGCTGTGAAGGATGTGATGGCCCCTTTAAGTACCTTAGCGATGGCCCCTTTAAGCCTTTAGGTGCTGTACACTTCCACTTGCTTCCTTTAAGCCTTTAGGTACTGTACACTTTCACTTGCTTCCTTTAAGCCTTTAGGTACTGTACACTTTCACTTGCTTGATTGGTTGGGGGGGCGCTATGCCCAAGCCTTCAAGTACAGCCTGCCTGAATGCTCAGCAGCGTGGCAGCGCTTCCTCAGTGATGCCTCTCCAGTTAAACCAGCCTAGTGTATGGAAGCGCTATCCCCCTGAACGTTTTGGCACCAGAAACAACCCCCTGGGCGCAAGGTAGCACAAGCGGTTTCACAAGCTCCTCCAACCGCTCCGACCGGCAGGGGAATCGCATCGTAGTGCGAAAAAATGCCTCTTTAGCTCCTGCAATGTATTTTTCGGCGAAAGGTGCCTCCGGCTCATTGTTGAAGCCTTGCCATCGTCGGGGCTAACGCACGGGAAAAACACAGCTTAGCGAGGCCGTTGCGAGGTGAGACCAGCCTGTGTAGCTTGCAGGGCTAAGGCTGGGTCTCACCGAGGCTACCGCTACTTTGGTAAAGATGAGTGCACTTACAGTTTTTGTCGATCCCCCAAAAGAAGCCTATTTTTCGTTTTTTGTCACCAAATCTTTAGCCCTGCCACATGTGACAGGGCTCTGCTGCAAAGTACCTGCTTCACCAAAGGCAGGAAGTAGACTGAAGATCTCTGGATGTGGAGGGCTTGTTATCCCCCCCCTGCTGCACAGCTTTGGACCTGCCTGACACTGACATCAGGAGGAACAGCCCAGGAGTAATGAAGCCCGGAGACCAGCCCAGGGGAGAGAATAACCATACTTTTATCTCTCGCTTTTGACCTCTTTAACTTTGGCTTTACCTTCTATGCCAGTGGGCATACTTGAACACAAAACTACTTACATTCTCCCAGGTGCAGGGTATTTCCTGCCTTTTCTCATGGTTCTGCGAAATCAGTCCTCTGGTGGCACATGTGACTGAAGTCCCTGGGATTGGTGGAGCAGCAGATGCAGAACCTTAGAATCAAATGGTTTGGCAGACTTTAAGATGGGGCAAGGATGCTGCAGCTTGATTGAAGGTCTTGAAGCTTGTCCCCTTCAGCCTGTACAGACCCGATGCAGATCTATGGTGCAAGGCCCACTAACCACAAAGGAACCAGACCTAGGAGTGGCTCCACGGCCCGGCTCCCTCACAGGTCAAAGTGCCCTAGCACTCAGCTAAAAACCTGTGATCCCCTGCAGCAAGCAGAACCCACTTGGGGGGGGGGTAGCAAGTTCCTCACCTGGCTCTGGATCAGGATAGAAATTTTGGATCTTTCTCCACTCTTATCAGAGTAACCAGCTACGTTGTACAGCCAAAGCAGTTTCTGTTATTTTCTGGCCCTTCAGGCTCTGGGGGACAATGCAGAGTCTGAACTCCAGGTTCACCACAACAGTCTCTTTTCTCAGTTGTGTTTCAAGGGCAGACAGCAGGTACCCAGCCCGGAAGGCACCTGCCCATCTCCCTATCACATTCTTTCAACTTCAACACAACCACCACTCTTGTGCTGGCTCACACACAGTTTCAGCAAATCTCTCCTTTAAGCTCAAGATCTCTCCTAGTCCCACTGATACAATAAAAAAAAAACTAATTTCTCACCGTGCAGGTGCAGATGAACCCAGAAGAGGGTCTCTCCTCAACTACTTAGAACAAGAAACCAGTCCATTTTCTATTATCCAGTTTCCAATACCTGAACCAGTCCTTAACATTGTGTCCTTCCCTTTTTATGTTTGCATGCGCAAGAAATATGTTGTGACAGCTTGCTGGAGAAGCAGGTTGTGGAGGTGCGGTCATGTTGTGGCCAATGCCGCCACTGCTTTTGGGGGCTTGTGTCTGTGGCACCACTAAATAAGCATGCTGTCTATGACAGCAGCTCAGAAGTGTGCCACCAACTTCAAATGATTTCGCCACTGCAATGAAGGAGCTCCCCTCATTGCAGGGCGTGCCTTGCCTGGTGTTATATTTCAATAAACATGGTGGTGGCTGCCGCCGTCTGCCTCTTACAGTCCCATGAAAGCTGATGTGGGGGTGCCCAATCCCCTTGTTGGCATGGCCCCTCCCCAGTTCATTTGCCAATGGCGAGCCCAATCCCCATCAGCATAATGTCCCCCTACAATTTGTCTGCAAAGGGGAAGGGGCCCTGTCCCCCCCTGCATCATGCCCCCCAACACAGACCCTTTTTCTTTGATGACAGGGTGCACAATCCCCATTGGCTCCAGTCCTCTCTCCCAAAAAATACAGGTGGCACTCTGGGAGCCCACCCCAGCGGATCAAATGTACCTGTAAAACAAGAAAATCTTCCCGCAAAGTTTTTTTTTTTAACCTGTAAACAGGAAAACGGTCACTCATTGTCTGCAGTGCCCCCCAACCCACATCCACCATCTATGCACCCACCTCCCCCCCACCCCATACTTACCTCCTGAGCCGGCCTGATGATCTTTGGTGGAGCGGGAACACGTCTGCACTCTTCAAAGCTGACCACGAACTGAAGAAATTCCGGTAAGCTGTATAATGGCATAAATGAGGGGTTTTCAACTTAGGTGGATATCTTGGCCATTTTTGCGACTTTTAGCACCAAATTTTCAACAAGGGGTTCTTCGGACCCCACCTCATGAACTCAGTCACTGTTATGTTGTTATTTGGTCCCAAAAGGTGATTTCGCGATCACTACGCAGAATCACCTTCTGGGACCGATTAATGAAATGACAGTGTCAATGTTCATGAGGTGGGGTCCCAAAAAGCCTGTGTTGCAAATTTGGTTAAAAAATTTCCAGAAGTGACTGTATTACGAGCATGCATTGATCAGTTCCCACCCACGCTCGTAACTTTGAGAATTTTTAATATTTTCACTCCAGATTTTTAACATTGCCATTTTTCCACACCTCCTTATGAACAGTATGGCTGTCATTTTTCACATCTAACCTGAAATGTGGTTTTGCACATGTGGGGCATGGTGGCGTGATCGCTGTGTAAAATCAATGTTCAGGACATATTAAGAAAATCACAGTGACAGCATTCTTAGGGAGAGATCCAAAAAAGCCTATGTTGCAAATCTGGTGAAAAATTCCCAAAAATGACTGCGTTACCAGTGTGCGTTGTGCAGTTTCTACACATTCTCGTAACTTCGCCAATTTTTTATATTTTTACTCCAGATTTTCAACATTGTCATTTTTGCACACCTCCTGATGAACAGTACAGATGTCATTTTTCACATCCTGCCTGAAACATGTTTTTGCACCTGTGGCACATAATGGGCATGGTCACTGTGCGAATTCAACATTCAGGTCAGATTAAAGGGGCACTGTCAGCTTTTCCCTTCGATTTGTGCTCAGTTTCCATCGGACAATCTACAAGCACATAATTGTAAATTGGTGACTGTAGAATGCCTCCGAATAAAATCAGAAGTAATCAGCTTACCAATTTTCATGATTTAAACTTTATTCACATTACTGGCATCCCGACTTTAAACCTCCATGCCCCCGGAAGCCGTTCCGCGCTGAGAATGCGCATCTACTGGGACCGCGGTCCTGACCAGCACATTTTAACATCGGTATGCCAAAAAATATTAAATCCATAATAGAAGGGTATGCTAAATCGTTCAATGTGATTGTAAATAAAAACCAAGGACTCGTTCCAGTGTAAAATACTTTGAAAAGCTGGTGCCCAAATCTCGCGCATGCACAGTCATGGCACATTCTCACACATGCGCAGGATCTTTTTCCAAGCCACTACTGTGCATGCGGGATTTGGGCACCAGCTTTTCAAAGTATTTTACGCTGGAACGAGTCCTCGGTTTTTATTTACAATCACATTGAATGATTTAGCATACCCTTCTGCTATGGATTTAATATTTTTTGGCATACTGATGCTAAAATGTGCTGGTCGGGACCGCGGTCCCAGTAGATGTGCGTTCTCGGCATGGAACGGCTTCCCGGGGCATGGAGGTTTAAAGTCGGGATGCCAGTAATGTGAACAGTGTTTAAATCGTGAAAATTGGTAAGCTGCTTACTTTTGATTTTATTCGGAGGCGTTCTACAGTCACCAACTTACAATTATGTGCTTGTAGACTGTCCGATGGAAACTGAGCACAAATCGAAGGGAAAAGATGACAGTGCCCCTTTAAGAAAATCACAGAGCCACTGTTCATGAACGGAGGTCCCAAAATGCCTATGTTGAAAATCTGGTGTAAAAAATCCCCAAAATAATTGCATTATGGGTGTGCGTTGCGCAGTTTCTACGCACGCTCATGACTACAATTTTGTTATATTTTCACTCCAGATTTTCAACATTACCATTTTTATGTTTGCTTGAGCACATGCGCAAGAAACATGTTGAGGCAGCTTGCTGCAGAAGCAGGTTGTGGAGGTGCGGCACTGTTGTGGCCAATGCCGCTACTGCATTTTGGGGCTTGTATGTTGGGCACCAATAAAGGAGGACGCTGCCCATGACACTAGTTTTAAAGCGTGCCACCACCTTTAAAGAAAATAGCTGCACCAGTCCTGGAGCACCTCGTCATAGCAGCAACAGCCTGTCGTTTCAGTTATGCAGTTTGCCGACAGAAGCTGAGGCTGCGATGGCAGAGTGGCCCAGATTGATGTGGCATAGTGTTAGTTCATTTGCCAATGGGGAGCCCACTCCCCATCTGCATAATGCCCCCCCATTTGTTGTGTGCCAAGGGGGTGCACAATCCCCCTCAGCATCATGCGCCCCCCCAACAGTCTTTCTTTGCCAACAAGGACCAATCCCCATCGGCTTCAGCCCACCCTTCCCAGTTCAATTTACTGATGGGGGGGCCCACTCCCCGTCAGCATAATGTCCCCCCCAATTTGTTGTGTACTGAGGGGTGCCCAATCCCCTCTGCTCTTGCCCCCAGCTTCGTATATAGCCAACGGGTGCGCACTCCCGTCGGCTACAGCCCCCAAAACACTCAGGTGGCATGCCTATCAAATGTCCCTGTAAACAAAAAAAAACCTTCCCGCAATATTTTTCATTTTGTTTTTTAAACCTGTAAAACAGAAAACGGTCCCTTCTTGAGTCCAGTAGTTCCTCCCTCAACCCACGCCCACCCTCTGTGCACCTCACGCCCCCCACCCCATACTTACCTCCGGAGCCCAGCACGACAATCTTCAGTGGACCGGGAACACGTCTGCACTCCTCAAAGCCGTCCGCAAACTGAAGACATGCCGGTAAGCTGTATAATGGCATAAATAGGGTTTTTTCAACTTTGATGCATATCTCGGGCATTTGGGGGAATTTTGATACCAAATTTTCAACATGGGGTTATTGGGACGCCTCCTCATGAATTCAGTCACTGTCATGGCGTTATTCGGTCCCGAAAGGTGATTTTGCGGTCACTGCGTGGAATCACCTTTTGGGACCGACTAATGAAACAGCACTGCCACTGTTCATGAGGTGAGCTCTCAAAAAGCCTATGTTGCAAATTTTTTTTTTTTTTTTTTATTTAGTTGTTTAACCAGGTATAGCACACTAAGCTGAAAGCTTTTTTACAGGAGCGACCTGGGAACACAAGGAGGTTAAGTGACTTGCTCAGGGTCGCACAGTATGCAAGTGGAACTGTGGGATTCAAACCCAGGTCTGGTCTGCTGGATGTCACCAAATTTGCAGCTCAAAGCCTTAAACCACTGCGCTATACTGCCTCCAATTTGGTGAAAAAAATCCAAAAATGACTGTTTTCAAGCGTGCGTTGGGCGGTTACCTTTTACTACGTAACCAGCAATTTGTAATATTGTCCTCCAGATTTTCAACAATGCCATTTTTCCACACCTTATGAACAGTATAACTGTCATTTTACACATCCTGGCCAAAATGTGTTTTCGCACTTCCGGCACAGAATAGCGCGGTCGCTGTGGGAAATCAGTTTTCAGGATAGACTGAGAAAATGACAGTGACACACTTCATGAGCAGAGGTCCTAAAATGCCTATGTTGAAAATTTGGTGATGAAAGTCCATAAAATGACTGTGTTACAAGTGTGCGTTGCGCAGTTTCCATGCACCCTTGTAACTTTGCAAATTTGTATTATTTTCACGCCAGATTTTCAACACTGGCATTTTTTCACACCTCCTTATGAACAGCACAGCTGTCATTTTTCACATCCTGGCTGAAATGTGTTTTCGCACTTCCGACGCAGAATAGCACAGTCTCTTTGGGAAATCAGTGTTTGGGACAGATTAAGATCGAGCAAATGAGAGAGAGGGGGAGTGAGAGCGCTCAACTGAGCTCTATCAGGACTGCTGCGGATTTCTTTGTGGGCAGAAAAAGGCACCAATGCAGGCAGGAGCCCAGTAAATGGGCAGCCTGCAGCGCCGGAGAAAAGAATGAGCAAGTGGGGGAGTGAGCGACCTCAGCGGAGCTCTGTTGGGACAGCTGTGAACTTCTTTGTGGGCAGAAAAGGCATAACACAGGCAGAAGCCCAGTACAAAAGGGCAGTCTGCAGCGCCGGGAGAAACAGAATGAGCGAGTGAGAGAGGGGAGGAGCAAGCTCAACAGAGCTCTCACCGAGACTTAGAGTTGCCCACCTCCCGCCCAGTGTCCTCTGTGGTCCTATATTACAGCAGGGTCTCTGTAGTGGCGACAAAGCAATGACTGGATACTTTAAGGATTGCTGTAATAATACAGATTTAGTTGCTCTGTTTATTTCTCTAACTGAGCTAAGTACTGAGCTATACTGTTATGATTGCTGTAATAATACATATTTATTTGTTCTGTTTATTTCTCTAACTGAGCTGAGTAATACTTTGAGTGCAATAGGATTTCTAACTGGGCTAAGTGAAACTATATGAGAGCTGAGAACAAAAAGTATTGTAGCTGAGGGCTGAAAAACGGACAAGGAGGCTTTAGGATTGCTACAGTAATACAGTATCTAAGGGATGAGATTGGAGACTGAATTAACCTGCTGGCAAGGGGCATAGGGGGACTAGCATGGGGGGACAGGAATTTTAGTAACTAGGGGCCTAACAGTTGTAGCAGGGTACAGAACCTGGGAGTAAGAGCCCGTAACATAAGATGGGGGCCAAAATGGGCAGGTGCCACGTGTCAATAGGGCGGGCATACTAACAATACGAGTGACATACTTTTATATACATGGAATGTGAAGGGACTTAATTCTCCTTGTAAGCGGAAGTAAATTCTTTCACATCTCAAAAAATATAAAATACAAATTCCTTTCCTTCAAGAAATAAAATTATTAGCAGAGGATGTTCATAGACTTAAAAAAGATTGGGTCGGTCAGATCTACGAATCATCCTATACGTCAAAAAAGAGAGGAGTTGCTATTCTTATTCATAAGAGTCTCAAATGGTCCCTTGTAAACTCCGTTTCCGATACTGACAGCAGATGGGTGATGGTCAAACAGAATACCAACTCTGGTCCTCTTCTGCTTGTTAATGTCTATGCACCCAACTCCAATTCCCCAGAGTTTTTTCATAATTTAGCTCAACAGATTCTATCCTTTAACATTGATAATATACCAGTTATTCTTGAAGAGGATCTTAACTTATCTTTAGAAGCCAGCATTGACAGAAGTAGCCCACTACAGAGGCCCACCGTAGAAGTATTAAAGCCCTCTCATTACTAATGCAAGATGTTGGATTAGCTGATGCATGGCGCCTCCTTCACCCCCGTGATCAAGAATTTACTTTTTACTCCTCTCTACATAAGACATACAGTAGAATTGACTACTGGTTAGCCTCTCCTGTTATAATGGAAAAAACTATTGATTCATCCATCTTTCCCATCATAATCTCGGACCATTCCCCTGTCAAATTGCAACTTTTGTAGGGCCCATTAGCACCTAAATCTTCTTACTGACGACTTGACCCTCTCCTTCTCAGGGATCCCAATTTCTTACCCATGAGCAAAGCGCAAATTCAGGACTTCCTCTTTCGCAATACCCCAACCAAATCTTCTATGTCCTCTGTATTGGAAGCTCTTAAAGCTATGATTCAAGGGAAAATTATCAGCTATGCTGCACATAGGAAAAGAGTGAGGGAACAACAGCTGGCTGACTTGGAAAAATCTCTTAAGGCTAAAGAGAATTTATACTTTTCTTCTAATAAGCACTGTCCCGATTCTCAACTTCATCTTGAAATTCTTCAACTTAAAGTTAAAAATTAATGAATTAATTTCCCGTAAAGCCGAACTGGCCTTGTTTAAACTTAAATATAAGTTTTGGGAACACGGCCATAAAAATTGGAAACTCCTCTCTTACCAGCTCAAAGCACAACAAATGGAACGACACATTCTAAGCCTAAAAGATGAATAGGGTATGATTCACTTTGACAACCCCTCTATAAATCATATCATGAAAACCTTTTATCAAAAACTATAACACAAATCCTCCATCTACTTTACAAATTCAACAGTTCCTTAAATCGTTACATCTTCCTCATCTTTCTACTCTTGAAACAAATTCTTTAGATGAACCCTTCTCACTTCAGGAAATCCAGAAAGCTTTGTCTTCCTTGAAATCCAGCAAATCCCCTGGGGGTGACGGATTCCCTGTCGATTTCTATAAAATGTTTTCCGCTACCTTATGTCCCCTTCTTCTTAATGTTTATTAAGAAGCTTCCAATACTGGCAAGCTTCCTCCATCTTGCACCGAAGTAATCATAACCCTAATCCCTAAGAAAGAAAAAGACCCTACTCACCCCGCAAGTTACAGGCCCATCTTTTTATTAAACATGGATGGGAGGATATTTGCTAAACTACTAACTTCTCGACTTGAATCCTTGATTCCCAAGCTAACTCATTGTTCGCAAGCTGGTTTTATTAAACGTAGATCTGGTTCTGATCACCTATGTTTCTTATTTAATTTAATTCACAAAGTCAAATCCCCTCAAGACACCAGCTGCAGACACAGCTATTGATTTCGAGAAGGCCTTTGATTCCTTAAACTGGGACTACCTTCATCATGGAAGGGAAGTAACTGCAAATCTAGGAGCTTTCATTGTTACTTCTTTGCATTGCTATTGCATTGGGGAAAGGAGGAGTAGGAGTTTGAAGAAGGTTGTGCAATAGCTACTTAAAGTATCTTTTTGAGTGTGGATAGGAAGGTTAGGAATATAAAAAGCAGTTGCTCAATCTATCTAAATGTGTACAACAAAGGGGGTAAGGGAAATTAAGAAAAGAATGTTTTGCACTGATAGAGGGGGAGAGGGGAGACTTGGGGGAGTGTTTGGTATCCTGCATCTGGAAGGGTGAGGGGTCGCTGGTGGGCAACGACAGCAATGGGTAGGGTGGTGGGCTGCAACAACTGAAGTGCACCAATCTTCCTAAAAATTGTCTGGAGTGTAGGAGGATGTTTAGAGTGCAACCACATAGAGAAACTTAGAAAGGAGATCGAGGGTCTGTAGGAGGCACTAAGACAGGCAAGGCAGATTGGGGGTGGGTTTAGCCCAATACTGGAGGGAGGAAGAAGGAGAGATGAGGGAGGGCGATTTAAGCCAACAGCAGTGAGGAGAGGGTCAGAAGAAGGGAAGCAGAGACAAAGGGGCCCAGGCCAGGAAGAACGATTGCTGAGGAAACCAGGTCAGGAGACAAAAGACAAATGGAAGGAGGAGATAGGGACTTGTGAGAGGAGGCGAAAAAGTGGCAAAAGTCATGGAGTGGAAAGGAGAGAACAGGTTACTATGAAGAGAGAGGGAGCGGGCATTTGTGAAGGGTCTTCAGAAAATAGTTTTGCACTGCTAGAGAGGAAGAATGTGGAGGATAGAAATGATGAAGTTAGAGGAGTAACTGATAAATGCCTGGACCAAACCGGAGCGGTGGGAAGTTCTGCTGGGAGAATTGCAGCAGGGGCAAAAGGGGGAAATAATGTGCAAGAGGAGGAAGAAGAGGAGCTGGAAATGAGAGAGGGAGATGAATGGAAGCAAGCAGGGAGTAAGAGTGGTGGAATCTTAGAGCTGGGGGACTCAGTACTAAGAGGAGTCAGGTGGGGTAGCAAGGGGGAGAGACATAGTCGCATTTGGGTGGAGGCCATGCCAAGAATGACAGCGGAAAGGGTGAGACAATCTGTTCTGAAATATGCTAGAAGGGGTAGGGACAAGCCTCATTTAATTATACATCTTGGGATGAATGACCTGGCTGACAAGACAGTAGATATAGTCAGAGGAGGTTTGAGGAACTAGCACAATATGTGTGGGGCAGGAAGATCAGTAACTTTTTCAGAGATACTTCCGGTGCCAAAGGCAAGCACAACAAGAAAGCTGAGAATAGAGGAATTTAATGGATGGCTAAGAAACTGGTGTTGTGCTAAAGGGTATGGGCTATTGGGGGTGGGAGGGACCTGGGAAGACAGTAGTCTCTATGCCAAGGACAGACTACACTTGAGAGAGGAGGGAAAGAAAGTGTTGAAACAGAGGATGGAGGAGTACATAGAGGAAGTAGGGAATTTAAACTAGGAGCGGGGGGTGGCAATTGGGCAAGAGATATGCAGAGACCACAGGTTGGGAAACCATATGAGCTTACCCCCATAACAGTGACAAAGGACAAATGGCAAACACTGTTGGTGATGCTAGTAAAGGAGGGCAGGATGGGGGGGGAGGGTGGAAGGTGGTTACCCTTAATGCTAGGAGCCTTGGGAGGAAAACTGCAGAGTTACAGGTGTTCATGGCAGAAGGAGAGGTGGACATTGCAGCCATCACAGAAACATGGGCCACCCCATACAATGACTGGGACCTGTCTATACCAGGGTACAGGTTATTTTCTAGGGACAAGGTGATTGGGAAAGGAGGGGGTGTGGCACTATATGTGAAGGAAGGACTGAAGTGTGTAAGGGAGGAAGGGGAGGATGGTAGTACGGAATCACTTTGGATGCAAATCCAGGATTCCAAGAATAGGATTCTTAGAATGGGAGTGGTGTACAGGCCACCATCACAGAAGGAGGAGTTAGACAGGGAACTAGCGGGACAGATCAGGAGGACCTGCGACAAGGGTAGTGTGGTGATTGTGGGGGACTTCAACATGCCAGGAGTGGACTGGAGTACCCCAACAACCAGGAACAGAAGGGAGCAGGTACTGCTGGATGCCTTCCAGGACAACTTCCTGCTGCAAATGGTCAGTGAACCAACCAGGTTAGGGAATACCCTTGACCTTGTGCTGGCAAATGGGGACTTTGTGAGAGAACTTACAGTAGAGAAACCACTGTCAGGGAGTGACCACCACTCAGTATGGCTCACATTGGATATGGGCAAGGAAGGAGTGGAATCTGGCACAAGAGTGCTGGATTTCAGGAGGGCCGACTTTGGGAGGATGGGGGAAGTGGTAAAAGGGTACCTGGCCAGAATTCAATCTAGTATGGACAGGGCCCCGATTTTTCTGCGGCACATCAGAGCAAAGTTCTGCGACAGGGTTCTCATTTGCCTTGAGAACTTCTGCGACACTCAACACCAATTTCTGCGGCAATTCTAGCGTACGCTTTTACCCTTAATTTTTTTCCTTGTTTTTTTTGCCAAATCTGACACAATGCACGCTCGGAACACAGTCATTTTATGGGCGTTGTCACCAAATTTTCAACATAGCCAGTTTAAGACCTCTGCTCATGAACAGTATCACTATGATTTTATTAATCTGTCCGAACATTGATTTCAGACACTCATCAGCATTGTTGCGCTACATGTGCGAAACACATTTGGGTGAGATGTGAAAATGACAGTTGTACTGTTCATATGGAGGTGTGGTAAAATGGCAATACTGAAAATCTGGAGTGAAAATATTAAAATGTTTGAGTTACGAGCGCATGAAGGAACTGCGAACGACGCTCGTAAAACAAGTCGCTTTTATTTATTACCAAATTTCAACATACAGTTTTTAGAGTTTACCATTAGAATTGTGACACTGTCGCTTCTGCATCATTTCAGAAAAGTGGTTCCACATGAGTGACTGCGAAAACACCTTTCAGAACTGATTAACCAAGTACAGTGTCACAGTTCATGAGGTGGGGTCCCAAAACCCCATGTTGAAAATTTGGTGAAAAAATTCCCAGAAATGGCTGAGATATGCACCAAAGTTGAAAAAATCCATTTATGCCATTATACAGCTTACGGCATTTCTTCAGTTCAAGGGTCGGCTTTGAAGAGTGCAGACGTGTTCCTGGTCCACAGAAGATCATCAAGCTGGCTCGAGGTAAGTATGGGTTGAGGTGGGGGTGAGGTGGGGTGTGGGGAGGTGGGTATGCAGAGGGTGGTGCGGGTTGGGAGGGGGCAAAAGAATCAACGATGGACGTTTTTGTTTTCGGGTTTCAGGTTCAGGTTGGAGGACTTTTGCCATGCTGGGGTGGGCTCCCAGTGTGGCACCAGGCAGCTTGGGGGTCAGGAAGCCGACGGGGATTGGGCACCCTGTCGGCAAAGGAAGTTTTGCCACGCTGGGTGGGCTCCCAGCTACGGCATAAAGACATGCGGGGCAGTGAACTGATGGGGATTGGGCACCCCGTCGGAATACTGCTTGCCACGCTGGGGTGGGCTCCCAGCGTGGCACCAGGCAGCTTGGGGAGGGGGACAGTGAAGCTGACAGGGATTGGGCACCTTGTCGGCAAATGAAGCTTTGCCACGCTGGGGTGGGCCCCAGAGTGGCATACTAACATTTGCAAGGCACATTTGTTCAGCAGTAGTCACGAATTCACGGGCGACGGCAAATTCCGTGATATTTCCGCTGTTTGCCGCACTCGCGAATCGCTGGAAAACTCGAGCGCTGAGTATGGACACTAATCAGAGGTGGGAGCCATAAAGCTGGGGATAGTGGAGGCAACAAAACCTACTGCAAGGCCCAGAGCAAGAATGCTAGGGCTAAGAAACCAATCTGGTTGAGCAAGGAGGTCATGGAAAAGGTAAGGAGGAAAAGAGCTGCCTTTAGGAAGTACAAGAAAACGGAGGGGGGAGGACAGGGAGGAGTACTTGACAGAATCGAAGGAGGTGACAAGGGCAGTAAGGGGAGCCAAAGCATCTACGGAACTCAGGCTGGCACAAGGCATTAAGAAAGAGGAGAAGGACTTCTTTAGGTACATCAGGGAGAAAAGGAGCTGTAAGGACCACATAGTAAGGATTAGGAAGGAGGGGGGTTGGGTGGAAGCAGGGTGCGATGAGGAGGAAGCACTAAATGAGTACTTCTGCTCAGTATTTACTAAAGAGAAGAGGGGTGACACCCAAGGGGGGAGAAATGGCAGAAACGGGGGGGGGGTGACAGATGAGGAAATCATGGAGGGCAGAGTTCAGGAGGGTTTGAAGGCACTGAGGGTGGACAAGGCGCCAGGCCCAGATGGCATCCACCCCAGGGTACTGAAGGAGCTGGCAGAGGTCCTTGCAGGGCCTTTGGCAGACCTATTTAATGCCTCACTACATTCGGGGTGTGTACCTCAGGACTGGAGGATGGCTTATGTGGTGCCCCTCCACAAGAGTGGCCCCAAGGATGAACCAGGAAACTACAGACCGGTGAGCCTCACATCCATCGTGGGTAAGCTAATGGAGGCTATCCTGAAGGAGAGGCTGGTGGCCCTCCTAGAGACCAAAGGACTACAGGACAGCAGACAGCATGACAGCATGGCTTCATACGGGGCAGATCCTGCCAAACCAACTTGGTGGAGTTCTATGACTGGGTAACTAGGCAACTGGACAGGGACCATGCAGTGGATGTCCTGTATCTGGACTTCAGTAAGGCATTCGACTCAGTGCCGCATGGAAAGCTGGGAAGTAAGGTAGTAGGCACAGGGGCCGGTGCAAAGCTGGTGAGATGGGTAGAAAACTGGCTTCAGGGAAGGCAACAGAGGGTGGTGGTGGGTGGGGAGCTCTCACACCCAAGGGTAGTGACGAGCGGTGTTCCACAGGGCTCGGTGTTGGGACCAGTGTTGTTTGGGATATTTATTGCAGACATATCATGGGACATCAAGAGCAAAGATCAGTCTGTTTGCTGATGATACCAAGGTAGGAGTGGTGGTGGATGACCTGGGGGATCGCAGGGGTTGCAGGATGATCTGGCAGAGCTTGAAACCTGATCAGACACCTGGCAACTGAGGTTTAATGCCAAAAAATGCAAGGTGCTGCATTTTGGGATGAAGAACCCGAAGAGGAGTTACCAGCTGGGGGGAGTGCAGCTAGCCCAGACAGAGGAGAAGAAGGATCTGGGGGTGCTCATTACAGGGTAAATGAACAACTCGGCACAATGTAGGAAGGCAGCTGCAAAGGCCAACAAAATGCTGGGTTGTATTGCAAGGGGTATATCCTCGAGGAGGGAGGAGGTGATTCTGCCACTGTATAGGTCATTAATTAGACTGCACCTGAAGTACTGCGTGCAGTACTGGTGCCCGTATCTGAAGAGGGACATTAAGTTACTGGAGGGGGTGCAGCACAGGGCAACAAAGATGATCAAGGGGCTGAGGGACTTATCATATGAGAGGAGGCTGAGGGAGTTGAACATGTACTCAATGGAGGAGAGGAGGGACAGGGGGGACATGATTGAAACCTTTAAGTACATGAAAGAAATAAACAAGACAGGTACAGAGGGGCTGTTCAAAGAAAGGGAGGGGAGGGCCACCAGAGGCCATGATATGAGACTGGAGGGAGGGAGGGAGGAAGGTTCAGGAGAGAGATGGAGACACTTTTTTTTACAGAGAGGCTGGTGGCTGGGTGGAATGCATTACCTGCAGAAGTGGTACCCAGTAGAACAGTGGACTGCTTCAAAAGGGGATGGGACAGGACAAGGGGGAGGGTAAATGAAGGGGAAGGGTGGAAGGGAGGGGCAGCTACAGAATGAGGAGTGCTAGCTGCACATTTGAGCAGACTTGATAGACCTCTAGGCCTTTATCTGCTGGCAAATTTCGTATGTTTGTATGTTCGTAAGTTTTATCTTATTTCAGTCTTTCTCATACCTTTTGCCCCAGGATCAAGCTATTATATAACTCCCCTGTTGCTAAAGTACTTACTAATTCCACCCTTTCCTCTTACTTTCATCTAGCAAGGGGAACTAGACTAGGCTGTCCCCTGTCACCTTCCCTGTTTATTTTAGCCATGGAACCCCTGACTGCTTGTTTACATCAATCTTCTGGCATTATGGGCATACCTGTGAGCAATTCAAGATATGTTTCTCTCTCCTACGCGGATGACCTCTTAATCTACTTGAAAACCTGAATGAGGCTGGGTCCCTGTTGGTTGATTTGCTTAATAATTTTACTAACATTTCTGGCCTTGCTTTAAATTATGGCAAATCACAAACTATGCCCCTTAACGACCACTGTAAAGCCTTTTCTGAACATACCTCTTGGATTCCGCTGGTCACCACAGGGTATAACATATCTAGGAATCAAAATTATTAGTAACTTAGGGAAGATATGGGACAATAACTTTAACTCCTTATTTGATAACATCAAAACAATTCTGGACAGATGGAAGCTTCTTAATCTCTCTTTCATGGGGAAAATTGCAGCCATTAAGATGTCCATTTCTCCCAAGATTCTTTACCTCTTTGCCAATATTCCTTTAGTCTTACCATCCTCCTTTTTTGCTAAAATTGATAAATTAATAGGTAACTTTATCTGGGATTGGAAACCACCGAGATTTAAACGCAACAAACTTTGATCACATTGGAAAAAAGGGGGATTCGGACTCCCCTGGTTCAAAGGCTACCCCTGGGCTTTCCGAATGGCCCAAACCATTAAATGGTTTCAGAAACACTCCCCTCACTCACCACTATGGGTTGCAATGGAATCCGCATTGTGCCCGGGAGGAGTTCCCACTTCCTTCATTTTTACTCCCATTTTCTCTAAACTAAAATCTCACCCGACTATATCATCCTCTGTTCTTTATTGGAAACTAACCCACAAATTCCTGAAATCCAATCCAACATCCTGGTTTTATACCCCCTTATGGAGCAATCCACTGCTCACTCTAGAAGATCACCCAGTTTTCTGTCGTACATGGAGGAACAAAGGCATGTTCTTTCTCTGAGATATCTTGGACCAGAATTCACTCACTCTTAGATCATTCTCAGACTTGCAGATCACATGGAAACTTCCTAAACAGGACTTCTGGAAGTTTTCACAAATTCGGGCAGCTTATAACTCTCTCTCTAGTTTAGTGTATAGGCATACTTTTCTAAACCCATACATCTCGCACTGGCCTAATTCAGCAGTAAAATTAAATAGCTCTATTTACAAAGACATTATTGATAATCTATCCGATCAGTCTATACAGGCTAAAAATAAATGGAGTACTCTTCTTAACTACAATATTTCAGATGCACAATGGAGTAATTGTTGGCGTACTGCACATAAGACCTCTAAAGATGCCCGTAGTTCTTTAATACAAACTAAAAAAAAAAATCCTACATCTTTGGTATAGTATCCCTTCTGTGCTTCAACGAATGGGCCTATTAAATAATAATAATTGCTGGTGCTGCAATTTGGCCAACGGGGATCTACTTCATATCTTGTAGTCTTGCACTCCCATTAATAAGCTCTGGCATAAAGTCGGTTTACTTGCCTCCAGAGTAACGGGACAAAAAATACCTTTTGACCCCAAGCTATTCCTTCTAGGCATCCTTATCCCCAATAGCTCTCTCCTCTCACATCATTTTAGATAGCTAAACATACTTTCTCCTCTGGTCAAATGTCTGATTCTTATGAAATGGAAATAAACTCTGGTGCCTTCTCTTTCAGATGTTCTTCAAAGCCTCTCTCTCAGTATGCCTCTCTAGACCGATTATCTCATGTTACTCATAACCGCCTTGCTGTATATGACAGATGTTGGCAAGATTACTTCAAGTACATCGAACCTAGTTCTTCTAGACTCTAATTCTTAGGGATATTTAGCCCTCCTTATTTTGCTCTCAGATTAGGTTTTCTTGAAACTTTTGTGCACAGATTTCTCCTCTTTTTTCCCTTCTTCCCTGTTTTCTCCTTCTCTCCTTCCCTTCTTCCTTGCTTTTCTCTCTCTTCTTTCTTTCCTTGCACACTTTTCTTTTATCTTCACCTCTCCATTACTGAACGTTATTCATATTACCACATTTATCACTTTTTGCAATTTACTAAATGCCTTGCCATAGCCTGCCCTAGCATGTATTTCGTACATGGTTGCTATTTCTGATACTATAATACCTTACTGATTGTAACCCTTCTGCTCTTCACTTACATCCTGTCTAGGTTTGTGTTGTATTATCAATACACGTATATAAGGCTTCTCCAATATGTTTACCCTAAATACTGTGTTTTGTTAAGTGATATTTTATACCTTACATGGAGGATAGTCTTCCATTGTATTGGATCTGTGCTTTCTTATATACTCTAATTTCAATAAAAAGATAAAGTGGGAAAAAATAGAGCGAGCATCTTTGGAAGGGTGCTGGGGTGTACAGGGTGTGGGTCCTCCATGATCTTGGACTGGGAGGATGGGGGATGTATGGTCTGCAGACAACTGACTAGTTTGAGGAGGAACTGTGGAGGTTAGGGAGGAGTCTAAGTGGCAGGGCAGATGAGTATGGTAGGCATCCTGGCTGGGGGGAATAGGGGATGGCAAGGGGGGGACGGAAGAACAACTAGGGACTGAAACTGACCCCAGTATCAGAGGCATTAGCAGAAAGGAGAGGAGAAGGGAGGGGGTGTCCGAGGGGAAGGGCCTCCTGATGGGGGAGGAAGAGACCACGAGGAGTACCAAGGAACAGAGCAGATGGCTGCAGGTCAGGAGGGACCAGGGGTGGCACGGAGGGGAACAAGTAGGAGCGGGGTACCGATAGGGGAAGAGATGTAGGAGGGGTATCGACTAGGAATAGATTCGAGCCTCTGCTATGGAAGAGAGAGAGAGGGAGCAGGAACATACTGGGGGGGGGAGCACAAGTGGTTCATGAGAGGGATGGCAACAGGTAGGGGAAGAGATAGCGAGGACAAAAGGGTAGAAGGGGGCTAGTAATGAAGGAGGGGTGGTGACTGGAGGAGAGAAGGCTACAGGAAGGGGGAAGGATGGGAGGGACATCACTATCGGGGTAGAAGGGAATGGGGTCTCTAAATAGACAACAAAGGGGATAGGAGAGGGGCTGGAAATCAGCAGGGGAGGAGGGGAGGTCGACATGGGAAGCCCAGTAGGAAGTAGTCAGGCTGGGAAGGGGTTCAAGGGGGATGGGAGGAATAAGGCAGAGAAAATGGGTGAGGCGGAAGTAGGGGGTACAGATACAGAAGTCACAGAGGGTGCAGCTGGCGGGGGTAAGGGGCAGGGAAGAATGAATACTGAGGTAGTGGAAGGGGCATTAGAAGGGAAAGGGGGTAAGGGATGGGAAGTACTCATCCTGGGAGATTCTATACTGAAAGGGGTGAGATGGGGCTGAAGGGGGGAAAGGCACAGCCGTATTTGGGTTGAAGCTATCCCTAGGTTGACTGCAGGAGGGGCAGGGCAGGGCAGGCACTGCTCAAGTGTGCAGTAAGGGGGAAGAAGAAACCTCATTTAGTGTTGCATGTGGGTGCAAACGACTTGGTGGGGGAGACTGTGGAAGTAGTGAGAGGGAGGTTCGAGTAGTTGGGCAGGCAGGCAGTGTGAGGGGGTGGGGGTTCGGAGGTACTCCTGGTACCACGTGCAAGCTTGGAGAGGAAGGGTAGGATTGAGAAGTTCAATGAGTGGCTGAGGGATTGGTGCCACACCAAAAATTATGGGTTAGTGACTAACTGAGGTAGGGTGTAGGGGGAATAGGGACTTGTACGCGGGGGACAGGGTACACTTGAGCAGGAAGGGGAGGGGAGTATTAAAGGCAGGATTAGAGGGGTATATCTCTACTAAGCTGGATTTAAACTAGCGGGGGGGTGGATAAAAAAGACTGAGGTTGGTAGAAAGGTCCAGACGGGGAGCCTAATGAGCTCACCCCCCCCCAGATATAGGTAAAGGCAGACGCGTAGTAACCCTGGGAGGGGGGCCGGCAGAGTGGTCTGAGTGTAATACAGAAGGCACCACCACCCGGTAAGAATAAAGAGGAGAAAGGGTGCAGACTACTGAGAGGAGGGACACTGGCCAAGGAGAAGAAGAGTGAGGAGAAGGAGGGAAGGGTGGAAGGTGGTCTGACTAAATGGATAGAGAACTGGTTACAGGGGAGGGTGCAGAGTGTGGTGGTGGGAAGGAGCTCTCAGCACCCAGAGCAGTAACAAGCGGGGTGCCGCAGGGGTCAGTGCTGGGCCCAGTGCTATTTGGGCTCTTTATCTCTGATATAGCACAGAGAGTGGGGAGCAGGGTTAGTCTGTTCGCACATTATACCAAATTGGGGGCAGTGGTGGACGAAGAGGACGGATGGGAAAAACTGCAGGGGGACCTAACCAAATTAGAGAAATGGCCGGTGGAGTGGCAGCTAGGATTCAGTGCAAAGAAGTGTAAGGTGATGCACTTCAGGGCTAAGAACCAGAAGAGGGACTATTGGTTGGGGATCACAGAGGAGGAGAAGGACCTAGGGGTGTTGGTAACTGGGAGCATGAACAACTCGGCCCAGTACAGGAAAGCAGCAGCAAAGGCAAACAGGATCCTGGGGTGCATCGCAAGGGGATTCTCATCCAGACACAGGGATGTGATCCTACCTCTCTACACATCATTGGTCACATCACACCTAGAGTACTGTGTGCAAAACTGGAGGCCATACCTGAGGAGAGATATAAAGTTACTGGAGGGGGTGTAAAGGAGGGCAACAAAAAGGTTAAAGGGGATGGAAGGAAAGGAATATGAAGGTATGCTGAAGGAGCTGAACATGTACACACTGGAGGAGAGGAGGGATAGGGGGATATGACTGAAGTGTTTAAATACCTGAGGGGGTAAATAAACCTAGCACCGAGGGGGTGTTTAAACTGAGGAGTGGAAGAGAGACGAAGGGGCACAGACTAAGGTTGGAAGGGGGACATTTCAAGAGGGAAATGAGGAGGCACTACTTCTCTGAGAGGGTGGTGTCTAGTTGGAATGCGCTGCCAGAGGGGATGGTAACATGTAGGACAGTCAGTAGCTTTAAGGAGGAGTGGGATAAAGCAAGAGGAAAAGTTGGATGGGCAGGGGCTGGGATAAGCGTCGGAGGAACTGAGGGGGGAGGAGGCTGGGACAGCTGCAATCTAGGGTGCTAGCTGCACACTCGGGCAGACTTACGTAGACCGACTGGTGTGTTCTGCTGGCAGATTCGTATGTTCATATGTTCATATGTAAAATCACAGTGACTCTGTTTATGAGCAGAGGTCTTAAAATGCCTATGTTAAAAATTTGGTGACAAATGTCCATAAAATGATTGTGTTACAAGCGTGCATTGTGCAGTTTCCATGCACCCTCGTAACTTCACAAATCTGTAGTATTTTCACTCCAGATTTTCAACACTGGCATTTTTTCAGATCTCCTTATGAACAGTACAGCTGTCATTTTTCACGCAATGCCCAAAATATGCATTTACACATCTGGCGCAGAATATCGCAGTTGCTGTGGGAAATCAATGTTCAGGACAGATTAAGAAAATCATAGTGACAGTGTTCATGAGCAGAGGTCACAAAATACCTATGTTGAAAATTTGGTGAAATAATTCCACTAAATGACTGTGTTACGCACATGCGTTGCGCAGTTTCCATGTACGCTCGGAAGTTTGAACATTTTTAATATTTTCACTACAGATTTCCAACACTGCCATCTTTTCACACCTCCCTATGAATGGTACAGCAGTCATTCTTCACATCCTGCCCGATCCGCGTTTTCGTACAACTGGTGCACAATGGCACAGTTGCTATGGAAACTCAAATTTCGGACACACTGACAAAATCACAGTGCCACTGTTCATGAGAAGAGGTCCCTAATACTTTCATGAGGTGGGGCCACAAAATGGCCATGTTGAACATTTGTACTGCAAATACCAACAAATGCCCGTGGCGTTATGGTTTCTAACCATAACGTCCCACCCTGTACAGACTGACAGGCATCGGGGTGTGCCTTTGGATTGCTGACTGTAATGCTCATGCCATTCCAACCCCACCCTACAGCCACTGACAAGCATTGAGCTGTGCCTTGGACTCTTCGGCCCCAGAGTTTACCCCATTCTATATTGCACCCATTTCAGCGTATGTCCTTATGAAGTGGGGTAACTGTAAAGCCGAACACCCCAAGGCACACCTCAACTCTTGTCAGTGTCTGCAGGATAGGGTGAGGTGAAATGGCATGAAGGTTATGGGCAACAGCCCAAACGTATACCCCAATGCCTGTCCATATCTGCAGGGTGGAGGTGGGGTTGGTGTGAAGTTCAATACTTCACTGCCATTCCTACTCCGCATCTGTCTACCTCCTGCATTTCCAGCGCTAATACCAGCAAGCAAACATTCAGCATTGACAAATGCTTGTTATGTTTGCTTGCACGCATGTGCAAGAAACATAGTGCCGTGAACAGAGATTTCGGAGGTGTGTCACCTCCTCCTCCAATTCAGGCACTGTGCTGGCAGGCGTGGACCCTGTAAGCCAATGCATTTTGGAGCTGTCTATGACACGCTCCAAAATGCAGTGGCATACAGTTGAAAGGGGAGCTATGCTTGAGTGAGTAGCGATAAGGAGCTGCTCACGCAGCTCCCCAGCCGCAGGCGCGCGCTCAGCGCGACGCAGCAGATAGTGACGGGTGCCCAACTCCCGTCGGGCTGAACCATTTGTCCTCCTCCCTCTGTTGCTGCCACGCTGAGCCCACCCAGCGTGCAACTGTATGTTGCGACGGGGTGCCTAATCCCCCGCCGGCTGAACGCGCCTCCCTAAAACATTGTGCCACGCTGGGAGCCCACCCCAGCGTGGCAAACGGTCCTGCGCTTTTGTTTTTTGCCGACGGGTGCCCAATCCCCGCCGGCTGAACGCCTCCACAAAGTTCTTGTACCACGCTGGGAGCCCACCCCAGCGTGGCAAGCGGTCCTGCGACGCCATTTTTGTTTTTACCCTGTAAAACAAAACTGTCCCACGCTGCTCCTCGAACCCTCCCACAACCCCACTCACCCACCGCGCACTCCAGCTCTCCCCACACCCCTCACCCCATACTTACCCGACTCCAGCGCGACGATCTTCGTGAACCGGGAACACGCCTGCACTCTTCAAAGCCGACCGCGAACTGAGGAAATGCCGTAAGCTGTATAATGGGCTAGATAGGAGGGGTTCAACTTTGTTGCATATCTCGAGTATTTTGGAGTTTTATCAATTACTAACATGGTTTTTGGGACCTTTCATGAATGATGTCGTCAGCGGCTGGTTTTCGGGCGGGTGATTTCGCTGCAGTGACCGCGCAGTGACCGCGAAATCACCCTTCAGGACCGAATACCGCCATGACAGTGACATCATTCATGAGAAGGGCCCAAAACCCCATGTTGAAAATTTGTGCCAAAATTTAAAATGACTGTTTAACGAGCTGGCAGATGCGCAGTTCCCACGCAGGCTCGTAATTTCACGGAATTTTAATATTTTCACTCCATATTTTCAACATTGCCATTTCACCACACTGTCTTATGAGCAGTATAGCTGTCATTTTTCACATCTCACCCAAAATGTGTTTCCACCCTTGTAGCGCAGAATGGCGAATGGTGAAAGTAAATCAATGTATGGGACAAATTAAGAAAATCATAGTGACACTGTTCATGAGCAGAGGTCTTGAAATGGCTATGTTGAAAATTTGGTGAAAGAATTCCTAAAATGACTGTTTTACGTTATGCATGTATGCCTACGCATTGTAGGGTTTGCGAATTTTCAATATTTCCACTCCAGATTTCAACATTGCCATTTTTCCACACCTCCTTATGAGCAGTACAGCTGTCATTTTCACATCCTGCCCAAAACGTGTTTCCGCCTCATGTAGCGCACAATGGCGCTAGTCGGTGTGCAACCTCAATGTATGGGACACATTAACAAAACCACAGTGACACTGTTCATGAGCAGAGGTCTTAAAATGGCTATGTTGAAAACTTGGTGAAAAATGCCTAAAATGACTTTTTACGAAGCGCATGCTGTACAGTTCCTATGCATGCTCGTTAGTTTGCAATTTAATATTTTCACTCTAGATTTTCAACAAGTCCATTTTATTAAACTTCCTTATGAACAGTACAGCTGCAATTTTTCATATGTCACCCAAAATGTGTTATCGCGACATGTAGCGATAATGGTGCTGTTGGTGTGCGAAAGCAATGTTTAGGACAGATTAAGAAATTCAGTTACACTGTTCATGAGCAGAGGTCTTAAAATGGCTATGTTGAAAATTTGGTGACAAAAGTCCATAAAATGACTGTGTTACGAGTGAGCATTGTGCAGTTTCCACGATCCTCATTAGTTCATGACTTTGTAATTTTTCCAGTCCAGATTTTCACTAGTGGCATTTTCAACACTTCCTTATGAACAGTACAGCTGCCATTTTTCACAACATGGCCAAAGTGTGTTTTCACACTTTCTGTGCAGAGATGCGGATGTTATGGGAAATCATTGTTCGGCACAGATAAAGAAAATCACAGTGACACTGTTCATGATCGAGGCACCAAAATGCCTGAGTTGACAATCTATAAAATATCCCCAACCTACTTATATAACGGTGTGCGTTGTACAGTTTCTATGTACGCTTGTGACTTCACCATTTTTTAAATATTTTTACTACACATTTGCAACATAGCCATTTTTACACCTCCCCATGAAAGAGTACAGCTGCCATTTTTACAGCCTGTTGAATATGTTTGCATCTGTGGTGCTAAATCCTGTAGTCACTGTTACTTAAGCGGCTTTCGGCTACCACAGATATTCCCCTGTTCATGAGGTGGGGTCACAAAACAAACATGTTGAAGATTTGGAGTTAAAATACCAATGAATGCCTGAGGTATTAGACTTTTCAACTAAATCGCCCAACTCTATATAGAATGACAGGAATCAGGGTGTGACTTGGGATTCTTGCCTGTGATGCTCATACCATTCCACACCCTGCAGTCACTGAGAGGCATCGAGGTATGCCTTGGACTCTTCGTCCCTCAAACTTCACCCCATTCTCCTATATCGCACCCATCTCACCATATTTCCTAATGAAATGGGTGCGATAAGGGCCAAAGACCCCAAGGAACATGTGACACTTGTCAGTCTCTGCAAGGTGGGTGGTGAAATGTGTGGCGTTATGCCTGACGACCCAAATGTACACCCCAATGCCTGTCACTCTCTGCAGGGTGGTGGTGGGGTTGGCTTCAGTTCAATACTTCACTGCCATTCCTATTACGCAGCTCTGTAACTTCTACACTACCACTGCCAATGCCAGTAAGCAAACATTCGGCATTGACAAATGCTTGTTTTACACCTCCTCATGAACAGTACAGCTGTCATTTTTCACTTCCTGTTCGAAATGTTTTTTCGCACCTGTGACGCCAAATGGTACAGTCGCTGTGCAAAATCACCTTTCAGCTAATGAACTGATAATGGCATTGTTCATGCAGTAGGGTCACAAAAAGCCCATCGTGAAAACTTGGAGTGAAAATACCAAGAAACGCCAAGGGCGTTAGGGTTTCCGACCATAACGCCCTACCCTGTCGGGACTGACAGGCGTCAGGGGTGTGACTTGGGACTGTCAACAGTAATGCTCATGCCATTCCACCCCCCCCCCACCTGCAGACAATGACAGGCATCAAGGTGTGCCTTGGACTGTTCGGCCCCAAAGTTCACCCCATTCTCCTATATTGCACCCATTTCAGCGTATTTCCTTATGGAATGGGGTGTGTGTAAAGCTCAAACACCCCAAGGCACACCTCTACACTTGGTGTCTGCAGGGTAGGGTGAGGTGAAATGGCATGAGCATTATGGGCGATGACCCAAAGGCACACCCCAATGCCTGTCCATCTCTACAGGGTGGGGGTGGGTGGGGTTGGCGTCACTTCAAAACTTCACTACCATTCCTATTCTGCATCTGTCTAACTCCTGCACTTCCAATACTAATGCCAGCAAGCAAACATTCAGCATTGGCAAATGCTTGTTCTTTCTAGACGCTTTGTCTTCCCCGGGGTTGGAAAGAACCTTTTTCCTTTTCCTCAGTTCTTTCATCATAAATCTCTCATTCCTGGCGTCTTACTGACGTGGTACAAAGGAAAACAGAAGAGGCTTTCTCCTCATCCTCTTCTCTCAAACCAGTCCATTTCCATATTCCATTTTCCTAATCTGGTCAACCTTTTCTCTGAACTCTTTCACGCTGTAGTGCAGCTTCTTACCACAGCAGCCTGTAGCCGGATCCTGCAGCTCTTTATCTTCCTCTGTAGAGCTGCTTGAACAACCTTCCTTCTCTTTACTCTCCAGATGGGGGAAGACATGACCAGCCCTGGGGAACAGATTGCTGGCAGCCCCCAGGCAGGCCCTTTCCAAGCCTTGCAGCCCCATTATCTCCACAGGGGCTGGAGCCCCCCTCCCTGTGAGGGGCTCCCACTGAACTGCCCCAGAAAGCAAAAGTCCTTTTCTTAGGGAGCCTTTGTCAGCTCCCCATCGGCTGGAGCCACTGTCCTTTTCAGAAATTAATATGTATGAGGCTTTTATTTATCCGTATTTCTGTCGCCAGTGTCAATGTTTGTGACTCCCCATGTACTGGACAGGACTCTGCTCATTAATATTCATGAGCCACCTCATTATTATGCATGAGGCAGCTCCCAGATCCTCGAGCATGTCTGGCACTCCTAAAAACAGCTTTCTCTGCTCCACCTTTGCTTCTCTGGACCCCCTGAGGTCCCCAGTCCCCCTTTTACTTTACTCAGGGACCTGGACCACTGCAGAGACTACGCAAATTGCTGCCAAATGGACAAAATGAAAATGCACTTCTCTGCATGTGCAGTGCACTAGAATGCACCCACCCAAAGGTGCAGATCCAACCAGTGGCTCTGCCCTCAAGCTCCCTTGGCACTGCTCTTTAAAAAAAAACTATGCAGCTGACAGAGGGAGGATTACCAGGACACCACCAGGGACCATAAGGGGCACAGGAGGACCGGGGCAAGAACAGGGGAAATCCCAGGTGACTGAGGAAGCCTCTGGGGGCTGACAGGAACGCCCCTGACAAGGGGGTTACCCTCCCCCTTTCCTTAAATGCTTGGCATCCGTGCCAAGCCTATACCATAATCCGGAAACATTAATAAGCAATAACCACATTTGC
The DNA here is from genome assembly GCA_016271365.2 of Neoceratodus forsteri. Taxonomy (NCBI): domain Eukaryota; kingdom Metazoa; phylum Chordata; order Ceratodontiformes; family Ceratodontidae; genus Neoceratodus; species Neoceratodus forsteri. Next base: position 76,321,315 of record JADMNL010000022.1, read on the forward strand.
ATTAAACACCTCCTTAAACATTAAACAGCCTACTCTATACACATGGTTACCTGTTCTGACAAACAATACCAACCCAGCCTATTCTAGACAACTGCCTTCTGTCTACTGATTCATAAAAATTTCCCCATAAACTCAGAGTTGTAAACAGTGTTAACCCTCCTCAGGGATCCTTGGCATTAAAATTGTCCAGGTTGCACAAATGTTTTGTTTTTTTGTGCACAATTTCTCCCTTTGGCCACTAGGGGGCATCCCCTACATTATTTCATTCACCAGCAATGAAAGGCAGACCAAGACAAATTTAATGCCAAAATACCTCTTCAGCACTTTCTATAGACTTTCTACCATTTCTAAGGGTCACCAATATTTTAGTGAGCTAGGGGTGGGGTCTATTTCTGGGCAGGACTGGCACAGGAGATCCCAATGGTGTCTCCATTTGTGTAGCACTGGCACTGCCCTAAAACGGCTACTACCCCTGCCTGGGTGGCAGCGAACCAGGTTAAGGGGCCTGGGTTCCCACAAAGCTGTTACCGGGGATCCTTTCCCAAGAATAAAAATAAAATGGTGGTGCCTCCACCCAGAATGCAATTTAAGTTGGGATGATCTGAACCAGTACAGCCCCCTGGGATGCTGTACCAACCCACCTCCCCGTACAGTCGCCCCAGACATGGGCACAACATTAACCAATATCCCCACATTCAGTACTTGGCATTTCTTTCTTCAAGTAATAATATGCTCACTAAATTAGATTCTTGAGTCAGATATTTTCCAAAACAGTAACATCTCATTGATTTACATGGGGAGGGTTAGGAAAGGGGTAAGGACACTAGTGGTTAAGCATAACATTTTTAATTTGCATTTTAAGAGTTGCATTTTTCAAACAATTATTTCCCCATTCAATATTTAGCCCACAAACCACACTTTAATTAGTGCAGCCAACAACTATCTGGCTAACTGCTGCAGATATTAACTTTTCACAGACCCCCAACTGGTACCATTTCTGAACACACACCCACGTTCTGTCCCTAGGTACCCAGTCCTTCTGTTGCAGGCCTGAGGTGCAGCTGATCGGCCGGCGTTGGTACACTTGATGAAAATAACCATACTTTTAACTCTCTCTTTTGACCTCTTTAACTTTGACTTTACTTTCTATTAGGGCTGTGCATGGGCCGAATAGTATTTTCCATATACCACGAATAGTAGGCTTCCCGAATATTCGGATGCATTTTCTGAATAGTTCACTATTCGGGAACTACTATTCGGTGAGATTTCCAAGTCTCGCAGAGCTTTGTTGGCCAATCAAAAAATGTTTCTTGAGCTCAAAGGCAAGCACATCATGTGACTTCCTCACTCTGAGTTGGTAGAAAACAGGAGACAGTGGTTTCTGAGAGCTGCTCTGTAGAAGCTTTGAGACCTTAAACTTGCTAAAAAAAGAAATTGATTTTTGCTTCACAGGCTTTTTTGGATCAGTATAGTTTTTTTGATCAGTGTCAGAAAAGCTATGTTTGGCATTCTGACAGGTATTTTGTCCTTATTGATGTACTCACTTACAGGGACTAGGAGGGCTGTCTGCTAACACCCCTTCTCTGCTGCTGTCTGACATAGCTCCAGTGTGATTTTCTTTGGGTGGAACACATTTTATTTATTTATTTTTATTTGCTGTTGTCTGGTTCCAGGCTTGGTTCCCTGCATGACTGATGAGGGTGTCTGCTAACTCCACCTCCTGCAGGTCACTGCTTATAATTTGCTGTATATGTGCAAAATATTTGATTTTGTGAGGCTTCACCCTGCATGTGCATGCTTAATATATTTTTTCATGAGGCAGGGCCACACATGTGCACAGCTGTGTGCACACAGATTTTGAAATAAACTTCTTCAGTTCTAAGCCAGTCAGGATTGACTCACTGAATTAGTATTGTTAGTCTCCTCTGGTTCTGGGGATAGATCCCTGTACACATGAGGAGAAGAAGAAGAATCAGTATTTATATAGCACTTTTCATACATAGTGTATCCCAAAGCGCTTTACAAACAATGCTAGACTGGTAGTGAAGTGACGGAATGTGTGGTGGCAGCCATATCACGCATCATCTCTCACACACACACACACACACACACACACACACACACACACACACACACACACACACACACACACTGGATAATTGCATGAACCGGTTTATGGGAAGGTGAATGTTGGCCAGGACACCAGGAATGTTCTGTACTCTTTGCGAAGAGTGTCCTGGGTTCTTTTACTTCCACCTGGACACCCACAAGGACAACACTAGGATGGGCAGGAGGGACCTCAGTTTAACATCTCATCTGAAGGATGGCACACCCCAGCAGTACAGCACCCCCCAATACTGCACTCAGATGCCAGCGATTTTTAGGTGCAAGTCCAATCCCAGTGTGGGATGAGAACCCACAACCTTCTGGTCCAGAAGTGGATGTGCTACCAACTGAACCACGCTGACACAGCAGCTGACTGCCCCACCCCACTTCTACAGCCCACTGTACACATTTAAGTTGTGCTTGTGAAACATATCCCCCTGCGAGTCTGTGCCGTGTGTGTGTGCACAGTTGTGCACATGCATTTTTTTTGTTTGTTTACTGTTGTTTTGTTAATTAAACCATTGCACTTAGTGGGGCAGGCTTGTATCACTGAGTTAACTGTATGTCATCCGTCTGTTCCTTGCGCGGTTCCATGTTTGACTAAATAGGTTGCCCTTTTCTTCCCCTTCTTAGTAGCAGTGTTTTTCTTTACTGCTGCTTTTTGTGGTGCAGTATAACTGGAAAGGTTGGTGTATGACTGTAGTTCCACAAGCACTAAGTAAAGTGTCACACACACAGGTACCACGTAGTAACAGTCTGTGTTTTACCCAGTAACCGGTAGTGACCTGATCCATCATGTCTTCAGCAATCTTGCACCGCTGGCCCCAAGTGGTGAGGGACAGGATGATAGACCACAAACATACAGCACATCCACACAATCACTGCTAGAGTTGTCCCTGGGCTGCCAAACCCCCAAACAATCTATGTAGAACAAAGGAAGCACTTAAGCGGGGGTTGCAGTAACAAAATACAGTTAAAGGAGAAATCCACCCAGAATGTGCAAAAACATATGTTACGTAGAGTGTTTTGATATGTATGTTAAGTCCTAGTGTGTCCTTCCCTCTGTCTGCTATTAGGAGTTTTTCCTAAATTAGCCTGCTAGCTGTATGGTAGTTTTAAGACCCCTGGGGATCTCCATCACAAATAGGTTTATTGGCTTTCTTTCTCCTGCTGCACCCTGGTTCATGTGACAGTGATGTAGCTATGCCCCTAGATTTAGCAGGGTCTATCACAGCTCAGCCACAAACATAATACTTCTTTCAGAGAATAAGTCACATTGCTACATTTTGGGTGAGTGTAATCATTATTATTTTTTGATAATAGTACCTTGTCCTGCTATGTTACAACCTATAGGGTGATGTTCAATTTTTGCTACTTAGTACTGGTGCAAAAACTGAAAGTGACTGAGAGGAACAGAGTAAACAGTGACATGATTCACTCTCACACACACACACACACACACACACACACACACACACACACACACAGCAGAGCATAGCAGGACAAGGTACTGATATCAAAAAATAATGATTACACTCACCCAAAATCTAGCAGTTTGTCTTCTCTGGAAGAAGTATTTTCTCTGTGGCTGAGCTGTGACATACCCTGTAACAAGACACTGGCTTGCTGCAGGGGCAATTAGACATCACACCAAAGGGCACTCTGGGAAGACTAGAGGGCATAAAGAAAACCAGAATGGCAACCTCCAAGGGCAATAAAACAGTTAGGGAAAGTTAGAAAAAGCATTTCTCACAGCCAGAGGAAAAGAAAATGTTGGGAACTGGTTAGAACACAGAAAAAAAAAAGACTACTACATTATCTTTTTCTGATTTTAACATGGAGTTTTCCTTTAAGAGCAGTGCAGCATAAAGTCGCCAATACATTTGTTTGTACTAAGGCTTGAGGATTCCAATAGAGCCCTGGTGCTTTGGCCAGAATCTGGTCTTTGTCAGGGTGTATGTCAGGAACGTACAAACATGCTATGAATATACAACCCTTAAGGAAACACACACTATAAATAAGTGAAGTTAAAATGAATGAGACTGAGATGCCCTTGTAACAAAACAGTCCACAACTAACATACGCAAGGATGAACTGCATCAAGATTATAGAACACAGTTCATACTGTGGTGCCAGACAGTACGCAATGCAATATCTTGCAAAATTGCTGTAAAATGCTGCAGTATACTGCAAGGAGCAGTGTAATTTAATGGCAATTAAGCCCTCCAGTCATCCAATATTTTGTGGCATGTTATTTACTGCAAAGTACTGAATTGCATCCTGTCTTGCTCCCCTGTAAATTATTGATACATAATACAATTCCAGAGAAGGTGATGAGATAGACTACATAGACAATGACATGCAGGTGTCTTAGACAATGACATGCAGGTGTATCTCTTTATTCGATGGGCTCAAATATTGTTCTCCCCAAGCAAGCCTTTTAGTTCTTGTAGCATTGGTAATAGTACCTCTACCACTAATACCATTAGCAGTACTACTACTGCTAGTGTCACCACCTGTCCATCTGTACGTTCACTGTCACATCCTGTTGTGCAGTAGTAGGGGGGAATTAGAGCATACATGCTTTGTGCAGCAAGCAGCAGACACCATCACCAGTGTCCCCACTGCTACCATTATGGCTGCTACATCCACAGCCAGTGTTCTTCCCACCACCACCAGTGCCATTCTTGCAGCAGCCACCCTTTCAGCTGTCACCACTACTGCAACCACTGCTTCCACTATTCCTATGCCCATGGCTGAAGCACCTTCTACCCCGTATCTGTGACCATGAACACCCTCTAGTGCTGACCCAATGCAATACTTGATATTGTTTTCAGACTGCTATGTGTGTATTGTGGTGGATCGAGTGTGCCACATGAAGTTTGTGTTGCATTAGTGAGAGCTCAATGTTGGTGGCTGAAGTGTCATTGAGGTGTATATGGTATACCAGGTTCAATGGGTGATTAATGGTGTTGCTGAAGTGCTTTTTTAAAGTTTCCTTAAAAAAATACCTTTTCTGGCTGAATACCGAATACAGAATAACGAATACCGAATACTTGGGACCCGAATACCGAATATTCGGAAAAGATATTCGCACAGCCCTACTTTCTATGCCAGTCGGCATAACTGAGCACAAAACTACTTACATTCCCCCAGGTGCAGGGCAATTCCTGCCTTTACTCACGGTTCTGAGAAATCAGTCCTCTTGTGGTGCATGTGACTGAAGTCCTGGGGTTGGTGGAACAGCAGATGCAGACCCCTAGTGTAACCCCCCTACAAATGGGGGTTCCCGAAAAGTCTTCCTTGAGCTTGTCTAAATGCTCACTGCCAGGCTGGTGTCCTGCGTTTTTGCAGTTTAAATGTGATTGCCAGAGTGCACCTATATAGATTGTGTACTGTCTCTTTAAGAGCTGCCTGGATCGCAGTCATAATTAATCTAAATGGGAGCTCTGTTAGAAGATGTGCTTGTTTGCTGATCATTTGTTAGAGCAGTAATAAAATTGCATTTTGTTCTAACCTGCCGTCTTTGCAGCATGGACAGTTCTGTTTGTTTCCATCATCTTTGTCCCGGACTGCTGAAATGGGCCAATCAGTACATTTGGGACTCTAAAATGGAGTCTGCCTACAGGGGCTTGGTGGGGTCAAAACTTGTAGGAATTGTAGTTTTGGGCTTTTTGCGCCTAAAATAACCTGGAGGGGGAGCCCTTGCTGTGATTGACAGACAGATCAGCCAACCAAACCTTTTGGATCTTGGGGAAGGTTCCAAACTGCTTGCAGTTTCAGTCAGATCTGAGTTAGGAAGTGAAGAAGTAACAGCTCGAGGAAGTTCAAGCAGCAATCCATAGCGGATTTGCATGGGAGAACTATGGAAAGGCCTGAGTTTTGGCCTGCATGCCTGCCTGCTGTTCCTAAGAGGGAACTTGTGCCTTTTTCGGACTGAATCCAAACTTGGGGAGCGAAGTAAGCCACTGAATTGTGACCAGGCTCCTACCTGAAGAAGACCGAAGATTTGCTGAATGTGATCGACCTGTCTGGACTTCCAGCCACCTCTGAACTCCCGGATTGTGCAGAGACTCTAATTGCGACCGTAGAGCCTTTTGCCTAGTAGAGTGGAATTTTCTTACATGTGAATGTGTTGTGTCCTTATAGTGGGTTGTGATTTGGTTCCCCACTGTGGTTTGAATTGTGTTCTGCTTGCTGGAAGCTGCATTAGAATTTCCTTATGTGTAAATGTGCTGTGTGCTGCTAGTGGGTCACAATTTAGCTCCCCACTGTGGTTTGAACTATATTCTGCTTGCTGGAAGCTGCATCCAGTTCCACGGACTGAATCCAAAATCATCTCCATTGGGCCTGGGCCTTGCCACACTGGCCTAGCCCGACTACCCGCTGAACAGAAAAAGCCATCGACAAGAGACCTGCCTGGGTATCAGCCCCCTGCTCAATACATGAACAGGAACGACGCCTTGGTGATTCGTGTGGGCCCCGCTTCTCCGGGCACTCCAGCTCAACAACCTGCAGTCTCAATTTCGTCCTGCCTGTGTCCAGTATTGGGTATCGTGAGTAAACAACAGGGTAGCTCCCTGTAATAACAGCTAAATCTAAAGGGTTGCCATCTGATTATCTTGTTGCTTTTTTTTTCACAAACTGAGCCCTCCGGCTTCGGATTACAAGTAGTGTGTGTTGTGCATGTTGCTTTCTTCCATCACAGGGCCCCAACCAGCTGCAAAGTTCCTAGCTAGCCCACCATTTTCCTACCTGGGTACCCATAGTGTGACACTGTGTGGGGACTTAAAGCGCATGCATAACTGTTTGATTAACATAGCCTTTAAGCCAATCAACCTGATTACGCCCCTTCCTTATTCAACTCCCCTGAATAAATCAGATCTGATGTTTTTGCTACATTTAACCTGACTGTGGTTCCAGTTTGTGCCAAGAGTACTGTACTGTTGCTATTTACTGTGCATAACCTTGTTTTACAGGGGGTCCCCAGGGTCGGGCCAGAGGAACCAGCCCTGGTGGTGAGTGCAAACAGTGTGGGTACTGGTATGGTGTATAAGGGGTACTGTGAAAGTGATTATCGTATATTGCTCAGGCCACTAAAAGGGAAAGAGGGGTTTTACAGTGTCCCAGAGGGCTGTGCCCAGGTTAGTTTGACCACTACCAACCCTGACCTCTAGGTGGAGGCACCTGTTTCAGAACCCAGGCCCCTTAACCTGCTACTAGCTGCACAGGCAGGGGTAGTAGCCCTTGGGATAGTGCCACCTAGGGGTTACATCTTGGAGGCTCACCGCTGGGATTTTGTGCCTTCTAGTGGCCAAAAATTATGAATTATTGTTAAAGATCAATGGCTTCCCCAGTAGAAATGGTGGGGGTGGTGTACTGGGCAGGAGATCGACCCCCAAAATGCTCTGCTTATACTGGATATTCCCCTGGGTACCAGTATGGACACTGTAGAGGGTGCACTCTCCAAAGTTGAATGTTTAAAAAACCCTGTGGTGGTGGGGTCAACAGGCGGATTTGATCGCCCAAACTTTCATAGCCGTGGTAGAGTGTAGTGACGTCGTGGACAGCTCTAAAGTGTCACACACTATTGCCTCAGAAGGGGCCCTAGCCGCCTGGAGATTGATAACAAAAGACAGTAAAGACCCTGGGGAAGATGAGCTCCCACCATTATCTGAGACTTTTGAGGAGAAATTTGCTAAGTTGTTGCTGGAGGAAGGGAAAACTGTAGAGGACTTTAAGAAACTAGTCCTGCCACCTGGGGGTGTTCCTTCCCCAACACCCCCTTCCACTCCAGCACCTGTTACTGCCCCGCCTTCTGTGCCCGTGCCAATGCTGGCCCCTATATCTGTACCCACCATTAGTCACATAGAAACATAGACTGACGGCAGATAGGGACCACTTGGCTCACACAGTCTGCCCATTTCCCTACCTATTGGATAAGCTGCAGATTCTAGTTAACCAACAGCCTACTTCCTGCAACCCCCCCACTATAATTGCCTTATGTTTGTCCCATGCATGTTTGAATTCCCCCACTGTTTTAGACCCCACAACCTCTTCAGGAAGGTTGTTCCATGCTCCACCACTCTTTTCCGTGAAAAGAACTTCCTCACATTACCCCTGAGCCGTCCCCCCTCTAACTTTAAATTGTGCCCCCTTGTTCTTACACATCTCTTTTTCTGAAAGATGCTACCCTCCTGGACTTTGTTGATTCCCTTGAGGTACTTATAAGTTTCTATCATGTCCCCCCATCCCTCCTTTCATCAAGGGTATACATATTAAGCTCTCTCAGTCTCTCTTCATGTGGTTTCTGATGTAGACCCTGCACCATTTTAGTTGCCCTCCTCTGGACTGCTTCCATCCTGTCTGTCCTTGCCTAGATGAGGTCTCCAAAACTGCACGCAGTACTCCAGATGGGGTCTCACCAACTGTCTGTACAGCGGGATAACCACTTCCCTTTTTCTACTTGTGATGCCCCTCCCTATGCATCCCAGTATCCCCCTCGCTTTCCTTACTGACTTCTCACATTGCTTACCCACCTTTAGGTCATCTGACATGACTACACCCAGATCCCTTTCCATTATTGTTGTCGTTAGTACCTCCCCTGCTATTGTGTACTCTTCTCCTGGATTTTTATTTCCCAGGTGCATTACTTTGCACTTCTTTGCATTGAATCTAAGTTGCCATATGTCTGACCATTCCTCCAACCTTGCCAAGTCCCTTCTCATCTTTTCTACCCCCCCTTGTGTATCAACTCTGTTACACATCTTTGTGTCATCTGCAAAGAGGCATACCTTTCCTTCCAGACCCTCTGCAATGTCACCTATAAAGACGTTGAAGAGGACTGGACCCAGTACTGAGCCCTGAGGTACTCCACTAGTAACCCCCCTTTCCTCAGAATGTGTTCCATTCACTATTACCTTCTGTGTCCTGTTGTGCAGCCAGTTTGCTACCCAGGCTACCACCCTGGGACCCACTCCCAGGCTGGCTAACTTGATTATTAATCTTTTGTGCAGGACTGTGTCAAATGCCTTGCTAAAGTCTAGGTAGGCCATATCCACAGCCCCTCCCTGGTCTATTACTTTGGTCACTCAGTCAAAGAAATAGATTAGATTTGTCTGACATGATCTTCCTGCTGTGAATCCATGCTGCTTTGGGTCCTGTGCCCCGCTGGCCTCTAGGTACTGAACAGTTCTTTCTTCCAGAAGTGATTCCATCATTTTCCCCACCACTGAGGTTAAACTAACAGGTCTGTAGTTCCCTGCTTCTGCCTTGCTCCCACTTTTGTGAAGGGGAATCACATCTGCCCTCCTCCAGTCCTTAGGTACCACCCCATCTTCCCATGATTTGTTAAAAAGTGTGGTTAGTGGTGTCACTAGGCGTATCGCTGGCTGAGGATGTTTTCAGGCACCCTCCCCACACCCCAGGGGGAGGACAATTGAGAGACTTGGATATGTTGCCCCTCAAATCCAAGAATGGCAATGCCCCAAACCAGAGAAGAGGAGAAGGGTGGTTAAAAGCCTCAGAGGCCCCACCCAACTTACTATCCATGCTAGACAGGCTAGTAATCCAGAAGCAACTGCTCAAGATTTTTTGAATGCATTGGAAAATGTGTATGAGAGTCCCGATTCGGATGAGGACCTGTGGGGTAGGGTCAAAAACACTCAGCAATACCCAGGGGAGCCCTTATCCGTGTATGTGACTCGACTCGAAGCGGTGCTACAGGAATGCCTAAAGAAAGGTGGCATGGCCCCAGCTAAGTTAGATGAGAATAGGTTGGACCAACTTCTCAAGTCAGACCCATTCTCTGAATTATTGCTGCTCCAACTACACCTTGCTGCTTGGTTGGATGAGCCTCCTACCTGTGACGGACTGATGAAGGAAATTCAGAGGACTGAGAGGAGGCAGCGACGTGGGGGGCCCCTCCTGTATCTGCTGTTGCTGCTGCCCAGATGACTGAGGATGCACATGTGAGTGTTGCTCAGGGGTGAAATACAGTGCCAGTTGAACACTGGTAGGCTAGCAAGGACACTCTGCCCTGGGGTGAGATACTGCGAGAGGTCCGAGAAATGAAGGCTACTGTTTCCCTACAAGCCCATTCCAGAGATACAATGGGCCCAAACCCCTCTCAGAGCATGTCTGCTATGGGGGGGGTGCACTCCCAAGCATCCCCTGCTGACAGCAGCTCAAAGATTGATGAATTGACTATGGAAGTGAGGGAATTACTGAGGCATCTCCCAATGCTCACCACACACCAGACAGAGGTTGAATCACAATTTTGTGTTGGTGGTACCCCAACCTCAGTCCCCAATGTGATGCCTTGGCCATGCCAGACTCTAGAAAGCATACTCTGTCATAACTGTGGGAAGGAGGGTCATATGAAGAAAGAATGCTGGTCCCCAAAAGACTTAGATAAGGTTGTATACAAACTTTAAGGGGAACTCCGGAAAGCGAAACCATGGCCGAGGGGTGCTGGAAACGACTGCAGTAAAGGCTCAGCAAATCCCAACTCCAACTTCTTTGTGGCTAAGTTGTCTATACCAGCCCCTGATACTGTCCCTCCAGACTGGTCCAAGATAGTGGGCCCTTCAATGGAGACTAACGTGGCTGTGAATGGTATTCCTACTCGGGCTGTGCTTGACAGTGGGGTGCAAGTGACCGTTGTGTTTCAGAACTGGTATGACAAACACTTATCTAATGTGCCCTTATAACCCCTGGAAGGCCTACATGTATGGGGGCTGAGCAATAAGTCTTATCCATATGTAGGATATGCCTGCCTCTGGTTGTCTTTTCCTGCAACTGTCACTGGCATAGAGGAGCAAGTAGAGACATTGGCCCTAGTGTGTCTCCCCACCGGACTGTATGATGGGGTTCCCCTTTTAATTGGAACAAACGCCCACATGTTTGGGAGACTAGCACAACTCTACCATGAGAAACAAGGGCAACTGACTGGATGGGCCCTAAGAATTCCAGCCTTAGTGAAAAGGGCTTAGGACTGGCAACAGAAACCCGATGAAATGGACCCAGATGAGCCAGTGGAGATCGTGTGGAAAAAGGAACCGGACTCCTTGGTATTGGCCCCCAACGCCCAGTGCACAATCCATGGAGAAGTCCGTCGAAAGAGAAATGTCAAGAACAAAATAGTAATGTTGGATGCACCAGGAGATGGAAAGTTGCCAGAGGGATTACTGGTCAAACCCAGCAACTTGCCTGCTCATGCCCACGCCTCTGCATGATGAGTGATGGTCCAGATCCAGAATGTGTCAGATCGGGAGATTCGGGTGAACAGAAGGTGCACCCTAGCTACAGTACACTATGCCGACACTGCTGTATTGCCCAGCAACAAGTGCTCTGGCGAGAAGGAGAGCGTGACCCCGGACTTATTTGACTTTGGTGACTCCCCGTTGCCAGCTGAATAGAAGGCTAGAATTAGCAAGAAACTCGCTTAGAGGGACCAAGTGTTTTCATTAAAAGAATGGGACGTGGGGTGTGTCCAGGGTGCAGAGCATCACATATGCCTGTATGATGACCAGCCATTTCGAGAGAGATCCCGGCGTCTCACCCCAGCAGACACAGATGATGTGAGGAGACACCTGCAGGAAATGCTCTCTGCTGGTGTGATACAAAAATCAAGGAGCCCATATGCCACTCCCATTGTGGTTGTGCGTGAGAAGAATAGGTCAGTAAGGATGTGTGTTGATTATCAAACCCTGAACCAGTGGACCATCCCCGATCAATGCACCATGTCCCGTATACAAGATGCCATGGATTATTTGAATGGGAGCAAATGGTTTTCGGTATTGGATCTTCGCAGCGGATACTACCAGATCCCGATGGCCCTGGAGGACCATGAGAAAACAGCCTTCATCTGTCCTTTGGGGTTCTACGAATTCCTGAGAATGCCACAGGGGATTTCAGGTGCCCCGGCCACCTTTCAGCGACTGATGGAACGTAGTGTGGAGATATGAACTTGCTGGAATGTCTAGTGTACCTAGACAATGTCATTGTGTTTGGGCGCATATTAGAGGAACATGAGACCCGACTGTTTAAAGTCCTAGACCGATTGGAAGACTTTGGCCTCAAGCTGTCCATTGACAAGTGCCCGTTTTTTCAAACCTCTGTGAAGTATGTAGGGCACATAGTATCTGCAGAAGGGATAGAGACTGATCCCAGTAAGGTTGAATCACTGACTACTTGGCCCCAGTACCATAATTTGAAAGAACTATGTTTCCTGGGGTTCTGTGGCTACTACCACAGGTTCATAAAAGACTATTCAAAGGTGATTCACCCGCTCTTGAATCTTACCCAGGGTTGCCCTCCTACCAACCATAAATATAAATAAGAATTTGTCAATGCCGAATGTTGTCTCACTGGCATTGGCATTGGTAGTGCAGGAGTTAGAGATGCATAATAGGAATGGCAGTGAAGTATGGAACTGACTCCAACCCCACCCCCACCCTGCAGAGACTGACAGGCGCTGGGGGTGTGCCTTTGGGGCATCAGCTATAACGCTCATGCCATGTTTCCTCACCCTACCCTGTAAACACTGACAAGTGTCGTGGTGTGCTTTGGGGTCTTTGGGCCTTATACTTACCCCATTCCATAAGGAAATATGCTGAGACGGGTGCAGTATAGGAGAATGGGGTGAACTTTAGGGCCGAACACTCCAAGGCACACCTCAATGCCTGTTACTGGCTGCAGGGTGGGGATGGGGGTGGAATGGTGTGAGCATTACAGCCAATGATCCCAAGTCACACCCCTGACACCTGGCAGTCTCTACAGGGTGGGTGTTACAGTTGGAAACCCTAACATTGTAGGCATTTGGTATTTTCACCCAAATTTTCAACATAGGCTTTTGTGACCCCACCTCATGAAGAGCGGCATAATCAGTTTGTTAGCTGAAAGATGGTTTTGCACAGTGGCTATGCCATTTGGCAACACAGGGACGAAAACACATTTTGGGCAGGATGTGGAAAATGACAACTGTATTGTTCATGAGGAGGCATAAAAAAATGGCAACGTTGAAAATCTGGAGTGAAAATATGAAAAATTGGTGTAGTCATGAGCATGCATAGAAACTGCGCAACACACGTCCGTAACCAAATTATTTTTTGGATTTTTTTAGCCACATTTTTGACATAGGCATTTTGGGACTTTCCCTCATGAACAGTGGCACTGTGATTTTGTTAATCTGTCCCAAAAGTTGATTTCCCACAGCGACCACGCCATTGTGCTTCACAGGTGCGGAAACACATTTTGGGCAGGCTGCAAAATGACAGCTGTACTGTTCATAAGGAAGGTGGAAAATGCCAGTGTTGAAAATCTGGCATGAAAATAGTGCAAATTTGCAAAGTTACAAGGATGCATGGAAACTGCATAGCGCATGCTTGTAACACAGTCATTTGATGGACTTCGTCGCAAATTTTCAACATAGGCATTTTGGGACCTCTGCTCAGGAACAGTGTCACCGTCTATTTTCTCAAACTGTCCTAAAACTGATTTTGCACAGCGACCGTGCTATTCTGTGCCGGATGTGCGAAAACACATTTCGGCCAGGATATGTCAAATGACAGCTATACTGTTCATAAGGAGGTGTGGAAAAATGCCAATTTTGAAAATCTGGAGTGAAAATATTACAAATTCATGAAGTTACGAGTGTGCATGGAAACAGCACAATGCACGCTCTTAAAACAGCCATTTTTTGATTTTTCACCAAATTTGCAACATAGGTTTTTGAGAGCCCACCATGAACAGTGGCACTTATTTTTGTTATTGGAACCCGAAGGTGATTCCAAGCAGTGACCGCGAAATCACCTTTCAGGACCGAACAATGCCATGACAGTGACTGAATTCATGAGGAGGGCCCATTAACTCCATGTTGAAAATTTGCGCAAAATTCCAAAAATGCCTGAGACATCGCCAAAGTTGAAAAAACGTATTTATGCCATTATACAGCTTACGGCATTTCTTCAGTTCGCAGTCGGCTTTGAAGAGTGCAGGCGTGTTCCTGGTCAACTGAAGATCTCGCAGCCGGACTCTGGAGTGAAGTATGGGGTGGGGGGAGGCAGGGGCGCAGGGGTGGGTGCAGGTTGGGGCAGGGATGGACAGACCGTGAGGGATCGTTTTCTTTTTGATGTTGAAAAAAAACATTGTGGGCGTTTTTCAGGACACGGCACGCTGGGGTGGGCCCAGCATGCCACCTGAGTGTTTGGGGGCTAGCCAACGGGGATTGGGCACCCCATCGCACATACCGAAGGGGGGCAAGAGCCGAGGGGGATTGGGCACCCCCCTCGGCACATTGCAAATGGGGGGGTGCATTATGCCAGCAGGGAGTGGGCTCCCCCGTCAGCACATAAACTGAGTCAGGGCATGCTGACAGGGGGGTTGGGCACTCCCGAAGTCGGCATTGTGGCAGGCAGTGTGCTGCCATGTTTACTCTAATGTTTCACCAGGGAAGGCATGTCGGGAGGTGCCGCTGCATATGACGAGCTTTGCTCTCATTACAGCTGACCTTTCCTTAGATGTGCTCACCACATTATGTATTCCTGGTGTGGCGCCTGCATGCTGGCTTATTGGGGAATGAGGGACGCACCTACTGATGCATGCCCTGCATTCGCCCAACAGTGACCACGCCTCCAAATCTGCTACTAATGCAATATGTTGGCTGGCATGCAAGCGTGAGCCAACATAAAAAGGGTTCTGTCAAAGAACCAGAGAAAGTGTACTTCCGCACAGGTGAACTTTTTGGGCCCCGCTGGACACTCGAATGTGAAGCAGCCTTTCATGAAGTCATATACCAGCTCATCCATGCCCTCATCCTCGCCTATGGTGACCCCACCAAACCCTATGTACTGCATATGGACGCCAGTCTGCAGGGTCTGGGAACTGTGCTGTATCAAGCCCATGAGGATGGTATGAGACAAGTGGCCTTCACCAGTAGGAGCTTGACCCCGTCAGAGCGAAAGTACGCTGTGCACAAGCTGGAGTTCCTTGCACTAAAACGGGCCATCATCGACCAGTTTCATGAATACCTCTATGGGGTAAAGGCATTGGTGAAGACCGATAATAACCCGTTAACCTATGTACAGACTTCAGCTAAGTTAGATGCCACTGGGCACCAGTGGCTTTCTGCCTTAACCTATGATTATGCTGTTGAATACAGACCAGGACTGAACCATATTGATGCTGACACCTTGTCACAAAGGCCAGTTTCCAAGAGTGATTGGGTCAGGCTGTCTGAACCTGACATTCAAGCCTTGTGCCAAAAATTTGACTGAGTTGAACAGATGTCTGTGGACACAGTGGTCTGTTTAGTAGATTGCTTGGGCCCTCCTGATACCTACATACTGGCTGCCTATTGTCACTTTTCTGCTCTAGATATTAGTGCACTACCTCAATTTGACAATGACAGCATTCAGTGGGCTCAATCCCAAGATCCTATGATTCAGCCCACACTTCATGCCCTGTGTGTGGGGAAAGATGTGTCCAAGTTGTGTTTCCCTGACTTGGGAACTGCTCTATTGTTTAAAGAAGGCCCCAGGTTGAAGCAACTCAACCAGCTGTTGTACAGAGAGACAGTGGATCATGGCGGTCAAGTAGACAGGCAGCAATTGGTCCTGCCCATGGCCTGTAAAGATTTGTTACTGAGGTCCCTCCACAATCACATGGGGCACCTTGGTATTGACAGAACTCTCAACTTGGTACGATCTCGATTATACTGGCCCAAGAAGGGGGCCGATGTTGAGCACCATGTAAAGACCTGCAGTCGTTGCCTGCAAAGGAAAGCCCTGCCTCAGGGAGCTGCCCCTCTTATCAATATTACTACCAGCACACCCATGGAACTGGTCTGCATAGAATTTTTGTGTTTAGAACCTGACCAGCGGACTATTGGCAATATGTTAGTGGTTACAGATTATTTCACATGGTATGCACAAGCTTTTCCAATTAAAGATCAAAAGGCCTCTATCGTGGCCAAGGTGCTAGTGGAAAATTTCTTTGTCCACTATGGTGCCCCTCAGCGGATCCACTCTGACCAAGGCAGAGATTTTGAAAGTCGGCTAATCAAAGAAATGCTCTCTCTATGGGGGGTGTGGAAGTCAAGAACCACCCCTTATCACCCACAGGGGGACCCTCAACCAGAATGTTTTAACTGCACCCTTCTAGACATGCTGGGCACCCTCCATCCCAAAGACAAGCCTAAGTGGAGTCAGCAGATTAGCACCTTGGTCCACGCATACAATTGCACAAAAATGACGCTACTGGGTTCTCCCCCTACCGCCTCATGTTCGGGAGGGAGGCCCAACTGCCCATTGATGTCTGCTTTGGAGTCTCTCCAGATGGAGTCCGAGACAAAAATTACCTACAGTATGTACAGATACTGAAAGCTCAATTGAGCCATGCCTATCAACTGGCCCACACAATGACTGCCAAAATAAATCTCGCCAACAAAGAGAGGCATGATAAAAAAGTAAAGGCTCAAGAGCTTCGGCCTGGAGACCGTGTGTTGTTACGAAATTTGGGACCGCATGGCAAACACAACATTGCTGATAGGTTGCACCATCTTCCCCATGTAGTAGTTGGAAAGTTGAATGATTTGCCAGTGTACAAGGTGCGCCCAGAGAATAACTCCACAGCTGTCAAGACTATGCACCATAACCACTTGCTGCCTATCGGCCAAGTCATAATTAAAGCTGAACCATCAAAGATTAATTCCCCTGGGCTGGTGACTCGTGCTGCTGCAAAAAAGAGACAGAGTCAACCTGCCCCAGTAGTTACAGATTTAAGGTTTCCCCCCGCAGCAGGCCCAGAATGATAGTGACTGTCAGTCCACCTCTGATGAAAGTGAGTGTGACAATACCTATTACTCCTCCTATGAACTGAGTCACCTGATTCAAGGTAACCCTATGACTAATTGTGGGAATGAAGCTGGGCCTTCTGGACTGCCTAACCCCTCAGCTTCGTCCTTGGAGCCAATGTTCCCTGAAAGTGAAGTGCAAAGTATTACGTCTGAGGTTGCAGACTCTGTGTTTTGTGGAACTGTGTGAATTGCCTGAAGAAGGGGATGATGGTCTGAGTATCTCTGGTGACACGCCAGAACTTGAAGAACAATTTGAGAGTGTTGACAGCCCCTCCTTCAGTGCCGCAAAGCCTAATTGTGCCAGAGCCTCCTCAAAATGAGCAACCTGGGCCTCCATCAGAGGATAATGAGCAAAGTGTTGTGGAAACAGAGCCTACAGAGCAAGGAGCTGACAGTGCTCCAAGTTTGGACATTCCCATCCATGCAGAGGCACCCCTCACAAGTGACGAAAGCTCCAAAGTTAGTGCTGAAAGTGCAGAGATTGTGGCAGCTCCCCCCAGAAAGACTGGCCGAGCTGTCAAGCCAATGCTATGCTTTAGTTATGATTCCCCTGGGAAGCCAGTGGATTTGCCTCTCAATGTGTTTCATAAAGGGGTTTATGTTTCACCAAGTTCACTGCCCAAATTGAGCTTGACGGCCAACTCCAGGTTACTTGTTCTTCCCTCTCACCATGGTGCCCCTGCCCCATCCAGCCCCAAGTTAGCTGATAGGGAAGGGCCCCCTCTTACATTGTTTAATGTACAAGAAATTATTAAATGAATCAGTATTACTTGTATGAAACATGCAAACGTATTATCAATATGGATGTAGTAATGTGAAGTATATTGAAACACACAGTAATGTAACAAGCTAATAATATATATAATATATATATGTCTGCTTTACATTGCATTTTTGATATTGTGATGGTACAGACTTGATGCGGATGTCAAGTTTTCTCCAGGCAGGGAAGGACGTAACCCCCCTACAAATGGGGGTTCCCAAAAAGTCTTCCTTGAGCTTGTCTAAATGCTCACTGCCAGGCTGGTGACCTGTGTTTTTGCAGTTTAAATGTGATTGCCAGAGAGTGCCTATATAGCCTCTGTGTACTGTCTTTTTAAGAGCTGCCTGGATTGCAGTCATAATTAATATAAAAGGGAGCTCTATTAGAAGATGTGCTTGTTTGCTGTTCATTTGTTATGTTTGCTTGCATGCATGTGCAAGAAACATAGTGCCATCATCCGAGTTTTCGGAGGTGTGGCAGCCCTCTTCCAATTCAGGCAGTGTGTTTGCAGGCGCGGCCGCAGTTCTCCAATGCCTGCTGGAGCTGTCTATGACAGCTCCAAAATGCAGTGGCATACAGTTGAAAGGGGGAGCTACGCTTCAGTGAGCAGCGATAAGCTATCGCCTGCTCATCGTGCTCCCCCTACACACACACAGGCACGCGCTACTGCGTGCTCGCACGCACACACTGTGTAGCCAACAGGGGTGCCCAATCCCCCGTCCAGCTGTGCTCGCCCCCCACCAACAGAGTTCCTTATGCCACGCTGGGTGCCCACCCCAAGCGTGGCTATTATGCTAAGCCGGCGGGGGTTGCCAATCCCGTCGGCTCCACTGGTTCCCCTCCAGGTACAGGGTGCCATGCTGGGAGCTCACCCCAGCGTGGCAACACATGTTATCACCGATGGGGTTGCCCAATCCCCCATCGGCTCCGCGCCCACAACCAGCCATCCTTGTGCCATGCTGAGAGCCCACTCCAGCATGGCAAACCATCCTGCGTCCTCTATTTAAAAAAAAATATGAAACACAAAAGCGGTCCCTCGTTGTGTCTGCCCCACCGTGCCCACCACTCGCACCCGCCTCCCCACACCCCTCACCCCATACTTACCTCCGGACTCCGGTGCGGCGATCTTAGTGGCGGATCAACACGCCTGCACTCTTCAAAGCCGACTACTTAACTGAGGAAATGCCGGTAAGCTGTATAATGGGATAGATAGGCTTTTTAAACTTTGCAGCATATCTCAGGCATTTTTTGGAATTTTTGCACCAAATTTTCAACATGGGGTTTTTGGGATCCCTTCTCATGAATGCTCTCACTGTCATGGCGTTAATCGGCCCCGAAGGGTGATTTCGCAGTCACTGCGCGAAATCACCTTTCTGGACCAAGTAACGAAATGACACGACACTGCCACTGTTCATAAGGTGGGCTCTCAAAAAGCCTATTTTGAAAATTTGGTGGAAAAATTCCTAAAAATAACTGTTTTACTAGCGCGCATTGCACAGTTCCTACGTATGCTCGTAAGTTTGCGAATTTTGAATATTTTCACTCCAGATTTTCAACATTGCCATTTTATTACACTTCCTTATGAGCAGTGCAGCTGTCATTTTCACATCTTGCCCAAAATGTGTTTCAGCCCATGTGGCGCACAATGGCGCTAGTCGATTGTGAAATCAATGTATGGGACACATTAAGAAAATCACAGTGACACTGTTCATGAGCATAGGTCTTAAAATGGCTATGTTGAAAATTTGGTGAAAATTCTAAAAATGACTGTTTCATGAGCTTACATTATGCGCGCAGTTCACGCACGCCGTAAGTTTCAGTGAATTTGAATATTTTCATTCCAGATTTTCCACATTGCCATTTTATTACACTTCCTTATGAACAGTACAGCTGCCATTTTCACATGATAGCCCAAAATGTGTTTCCGCCCATGTATGGCGCACAATGGTGCCGTGCCGGTGTCCGAAAGCAATGTCTGGGACAGATTAAGAAAACTCAGTTTCACTGTTCATGAGCAGAGGTCTTAAAAGGGCACTCAGCTTTACTCGTTTTTGCCTGATACAAAAATGCACCACTTACACAGACTGATTAAATATTTACTGCAGAAACCCCATGTGGTTGAAATAAATGAATATTTACCATGTTTTTCATTTTCTGATTTCATTTCTTTCATCCGTCCGACCGAAAGTGTCCCGCGTCCCGGAAGCACATCCAAGATGTGAACGCGGGGCTGGCTGGAGCGCGTTCATGCACTGCAAGATTTTAACATTGTGTACCTAAAAGAATCATAATCCAGTGCCTTGTGTTGTATATAAATGTTGCTGCCATCTCCCACGACAAACCGAGCACTGCAAATAACAAAAGTTCCTGTTTTAAATCTAAGTTGAAATTCTGGGCATGCGTGCCAATTGCACACTCCTGTGCATGCGTGGGATCTTTGTCCATGACTCTCGAGAGCATGCCTGGGATTTCAGCTCAGATTTAAACGGAACTTTTGTTATTTGTGTCGGTTTGTCATGGAGATGGCAGCAGCAAACCAATTACATTACGGGTGCGTTGCACAGTTTCTATGTGCACGCCGTGACTTCACCAGTTTTTTTTTATATTTTTACTGCATGAACCCCTAGATGGCGCTATCCCAGGGGCTACTACCCCTGCCTGATTTGCCACTAACAGGTTGGGGGCCTGGATCCAATGGCGGTGCCTCCACCCACAGGTCAGGGTTTGCAATAGTTAAACTAACTTGGTCACAGCCCTCTGGGACACTGCAACCCCCTTCTTCTCACTAGTGGCCCACACAATATATCAGAATTACCTTCACAGTATACACTTACCCCAGGTCTGGTTCCGGCACTGGGACCTCCTGTGAAATGAGATACAGTGCAACAATCACAGTACAGTACTTTAACATAGACAAATACCTCAGGCAGTATAACTTTGCTGAAACAAGCAGCTCTGATTTATTTAGGGGGATATAACAAGGACAGGGGGAAATCAGGTTAATTAGCTTATCACTCTAATAATCTACCTATGGCTCTGTGCACAGGCCTATCCCTATCAGTTACTGTCCCTGGGTACCCAAGCCCTAGTGGCTAGTCCAAACCGTGGCAGCTGGTAGGGGCCCTTTCACACAGAGAAAAGGAGAATTAAACAGTCAGCAGTACAGTAATTCCATTTGGATTTAATGTGGCAATTCAACAGGGAAGCGACCCTGAATTAGTACTCACGACCTCCAAATAAGATAGGGTCCTTCAATGTCAGCAGGGCTCACTTGAGGTACACAAACCTCTTCACACATCCATATAAAGAAAGCACTATACCAGGCAGGCTGCATCTGTATCCCGATCGCAATTACTGCACAATACCCAGGAGAACACACAGCAGATTCAGTTCCTGACAGACCGAGTGTAATTTTCAGCAATTCCTCCAGTCTTCTACAGGGTGAGCCTGGTTTCTACTCTTCAGAGATCCTTTGATTCTTTTCACAGGATGGATTCAGTCCTAACAAGCTGCAGACCGAACTCTGGGCCTTACACACGTTTTTGACTAAAACTGCACACTGAAAAGTACAGGGCTCCTTCCTTCTTCACTGCCAAAGCTCAACTGAACTCCAACCGACAAAAACGGCACTTCCTTTGAGTTCCTCCAGTTCTTGACTGGATTGGCTGTCACTCACAATAGACTGCTGCTGTTGGTCCAAAAGGCACTGAAGTCTAAACTACATCTCCCAGAGTCACTGCCCATACAATCCTCTTGTGGCTGGCTCAGATTATGAGTCCAAGTTCTGATTCGTCCAAGGCACCATTTTAGAGCTAGCTTACCCCACACTGATTGGTCCAGTTCAGCAGTTCAAAACTAGAATGGGAACTAGCAGACACAGTTCTGACTGCAAAGAAAGCAGGTTAGACAAACTGTAATTTCATTATTACTCTAAATAATTTCTGGTAAACAGTTACATCTTTCAGATAGGTTCCTTTGCACCCTAGTGACTGCAAAAATTAAGTGAATTGGCAGCAGCTCGAGTGGTACTCAGAGAAGCACACAGTCCCCCATACAAACTAATTATGTCTGCAAGCAGACAGCTCTTAAAGAGACAGTACCAGAGGCTCTAAAACACTCACTGATAAATGGCTTAAATGCCAAACACCATTCAGGCTTGGAGCATTCAAGCAAGCTCCGGAAGTCTTTTGGGAACCCCCATTTGCAGGGTTACCCTTCCTGGCCTGGGAAAGCTTGGCGATCGCGTCAAGCAAGTACCCATAAGTTTCAACTGCAACCATATATTTGCATTAGGCTCGCACGTAGCAATCATCAGTCAATATATCATTTTACCAAGAACACATTTCTGAAACATTGCAGTCGTCACTCTTTTACACAGTATTACATACACATTGTACCATAACTCAAGTTATTACCTCTTGTACATGAAACCTGAAGAGAGGGGCCTTCCTATCAGTTACCTTGGGGCTGGATGGGGCAAGGGCACCATACTTAGAGAGCAACACAAGTAACTTGGAGTTAGCACTGATGCTCAGTTTGGGCAGTGAGCTGGGGACACATACACTCCTTTATGGACAACATTGAGAGGCAAGTCCACAGGCCCCCAAGTGAATCATAACTGAGGTGCACCACAGGCTTTACAGCTCGACCAGTCTTTCTAGGGGAACTGTTATAGTCTCTGCACTCTGAGCCTCATTTTCAGCATTGTCCTCACTTGTCAGGGGAGTCTCCATGGGGGTAGAGAGGCTAGAACTTGGGGCACTTTCAGCTCCAGGAGTTACAGTTTCTGAGTCCACAACATTTGGCTCGCATGGAGAGCTTTCGGACACTGGCATGGACTGTCAGGGCACTCAAAATACTCTTCTTGTTCGGTGTATCACCAGTCTGCCCTAGTCTATCATTTTCTCCTCCTGAAAGCTCAAACAGTTCAACCATGCACAATGATTCCATTTCATCTGATCTGATGCTTTGCATCACTTTCTGGGAGCATTGGCTCCAGGGATGAAGCTGGGGCTTAGACAGTCCAGAAGGCCCAGCTTTGTCTCCAGTATGACTAGGGATTGCCCCGAACAATTGACTCAGTTCGTAAGAAGGATAGTATTCAAAGTCACTCTCACTTTCTTCCGATATGGACTGACAGTCATGCTCAACTGGGACTTGTGGAGGGAACACTTTAACTTTGCTTCTGTAGGTGCAGACTTTCTTGATCTTTTCTTAGCAGCAGCTCTAGTCACTGGTCCAGAGGGGCATCTTCTAGGGGCTCAGACTCAATTAAGATTTGTCCAATGGGCAGTAAATGATTTCTATGTATTGTTTTACATCTTTTGAATTATTCTCAGGCCTTACCTTGTACACTGGCAGATCATCTAGTTTGCCCACTACAATGTGAGGGAGATGGTGCCATCGGTCAGCAATCTTGTGCTTGCCATGCAGTCCCAGATTTCTTAGCAATACCCGATCTCCCTCCTGGGTTCCTGTGCTTTCACCTTTTATCATGCCTTTCTTTGTTGGCCAGATTTCTTTTGGCAGCCATGGTTTGAGCCAGTTGGTACGCATGAGTTAGCTGGGCCTTTAACTTTTGCACATACTGTAAATAGTTGTCAGCTTGAACCCCATCAGGAGAGACCCCAAAACACACATCTACTGGTAGTCGAGCTTCTCTCAAACATCAGGCGGTAGGGGAGAATCCAGTGGCATCACTTTTGGTGCAGTTATAAGCATGTACCAGGGTGCTAATTTGTTGGCTCCATCTAGGCTTGTCCTTTGGGTGCAGGGTGCCTAGCATATCTAGCAAAGTGCGGTTGAAACGTTCAGGCTGTGGGTCCCCAGGGTGGTAAGGAGTGGTTCTGGACTTTCGCACTCCCACAGAGAAAGCATCTCTTTGATCAGACGACTCTCAAAGTCTCTCCCTTGATCAGAATGGATTCTTTGTGGAGCCCATAGTGAACAAAAGTTTTCTACAAGTACTTTGGCCACAGTGGATGCTTTCTGGTCTTTCGTGGGGAAAGCTTGGGCATATCTCGTGAAATGGTCAGTGACCACCAGCACATTACTGATATTTCTTTGATCTGACTCCAAACTCAGAAAATCAATACAGACCAGCTCCATGGGTGCACTGGTGGTGATGTTAACAAGGGGGCAGCCCTCTGGGGCAAAGCTTTCCTCTGTGAAGCGACTACAAGTTCGAATGTGTTGCTCCACATCAGCCCCCATCTTAGGCCAATAGAATCTGGATCTCACCAAGTCAAGTGTTCTGTCTATACCAAGGTGCCCCATGGTTGTGCAAGGACCTCAGTACTGAGTCTCGAAAGGCAGTGGCAGCACTAGTTGTTGTTTGTCTACTTGTCCCTCTGTCTACTGTTTCTCTGTATAACAGTTTATTGATCAGTTTCAACTTAGGACCTTCTTTGTATAACAGTGCAGTTCTCAAATCAGTGGAGGCGTAATTTGGACACATCTTTTCCTGCATAGAGGGCTTCTAAAGCTGCTTTGATCATGGGATCGCGGGATTGAGCCCGCTTATACTGTCATTGTCCAGCTGAGGCAGTGCACCAATGTCTCATTGCAGAAAAGTGGCAATAAGCAGCAGGTATGCAATTCTCAGAGGGTCCCAAGCAATCCACCATGCAGTCCACTGCGTCCGTGGACATTTGTTCCTCCCTGTCAAACTTCGGCAGAGTGCCCGAATGTCAGGTTCTGCCAATCGGACCCAATCATTCTGGGGAACAGGCCTCCGGGAGAGCATCAGCATCTATGTGGTTCAGACCTGCTCGGTATTCGAGAGCATAGTCATGTAGATAATGCAGAAAGCTACCTATGGCCAGTGGCATCCAACTTAGCTGAGGTCTGCACATAGGTCAAAGGATTATTGTCAGTTTTACTAGTATTTTAGCCCCATAGTTGCTACTCATGGAATTGGTCAACAATAGCCCACTTCAAAGCTAGAACTCTAACTTATGTACAGGATAGTTCTTTTCGGATGGGGTCAGGCTTCTACTGGCAAAGGCCACTGGTCTCAGGCCATTCTCGTGTCTTGGTACAACACAGCCCCAACCCTTGCAAGCTAGCATCAGTGTGCAGGACGTAAGGTTTTCTTGGATCGGTCAGGCCAGCACTGGAGCATGGGTAAGTTGATATATGATCTCATGAAAAGCAGTCTCATAATCAGGAGTCCAGCGGGCCCCAAATACTTCACTCGGATGAAAATACACTCTTTCAGTCTTGAGGGACGCTGACTTTTGGTATTTTTGTGGGTTGGGGATACCCTTGAGTAAGGTTAAGTAAAGGGCGGATCACTCTTGAATAGTCCTTGATGAAGTCACCGATAATCCACAGAATCCCAGGAATCTTTGCAGTTCTTTTAGATTTTGGGCTGTGGCCAGGTGGTCAAGGCCTCAACTTTACTTGGTCGGTCTCTATTCCCTCGGTGGATACTATGTGTCCCACATACTTTACTGATGTTTGAAAGAATTGACACTTATCAATGGACAGTTTAAGGCCAAAGTCCTCCAGTCGGTCCAATACCTTAATAATCTGCTCTCATGTTCCTCCAGTGAGCTGCCAAACACAATAACATCATCTAGGTATACCAGGCACTCTAGTAAGTTCATGTCCCCACTGCACGCTCCATCAATCGCTGAAAAGTGGCTGGGGCACCTGAAACCTTGAGGCATCCTCATGAATTCATAGAAGCCAAGCGGACAGATAAAGGCCGCCTTCCTCACGGTCCTTCTGGGGCCATCGGGATCTGGTAGTACCACTGCGAGTCCAGCACAGAGAACCACTTGCTCTCGCTTAGGCAGTCCAAGCATCCTGAATGCGGGCATTGTGTACTGATCAGGGATAGTCCGCCGTTTAAGGTGCGATAATCCACACATATCCTTACTGTTCCATTTTTTTCCTACACTACCACAATGGGGAAGCATAAGGGCTTCTGGATTCTTGTATTACACCAGCAGCTAACATCTCTTGCAGATGCTGCTCACATCATCTATGTCAGCAGGTGCCAGGCGTCGAGACCTCTCACGAATGGTCTTTGCATGCAGCCGGATATTGTGCTCAGCTCCTGCACGATCCTACATCCCATTCCTTTAAAGAAAACACCTGGTCTCTCTGGGCAAGCTTCTCACTGATCCTCACTTTCCATTCAACTGGCAGCGGGAGTCACGAAATCAAACAAGTCAGGCGTTACTCTGTCATTCTTCCTTGAACTCTTGCTGCTGGGTAGCACTGCAGTGTCTGCACAATGCACATTAGCCAGGATGCAACCTCTGTTTACTCGAATGTCTCTTTCAGACACATTATGAACTTGGACCATTACCCTTCTGGCATAAGCATGGGCTCTAGCGGGCAAAATACTAGGCTTGACCAGCAGTCCCTCTGGCAATTTTCCATCTGCCTGGTATCCAACATTAATATTTTATTCTTAACATCCTTTTTCTGATAATGGACCTCTCCCCTGTAAGGTACACTGGGCATTTAGCCAGGATCAGAGACTCAGATCCTTCTTCCATACAATTCCGACCGGTTCCTCTGGTTCTGTTTTTCAGCATCTCTCTGTGCCTCATAGGCCTTCTTAATTAAAGCCGAACTCTTAAAGCTCTACTAGTCTTTGACCCCTGTTTTCATAACACAACTGTGCCAGCTTCCAACATATGAGCATTTGTTCCAATCAACAAAGGGACACCATCATACAGTCCAGTGGGGAGACACTAAGGCTAGGGTCTCTACTTGTTCGGCCACTCCAGCCACGGAGGTGGGAAAGACAGCCAAATTCGGATATACCCGAATAGGGGTAGGCCTTCACTTAACCCCATACATGCAGTCCTTCTAATGGTTGTAAGGGTACTTGACAAATGCTTCTGATACCAATCCTGGAACATAATTGTCACTTGGGAGCCACTGTCTAATTACAGTCTTGTAGACACTCCATTCACCTTACAGTGGTCTCCATGGAGGGACCCACTATTCTGGACCAGTCTGAGAGGCGGTAGTGGGGCCTGGGCAACTGACCTTGCCACAAAAGGACGTGAATTAGCATTTTTGTGCCCTCACTGGGATCATGTCGTGCACTTCTTAACCACTGATTTCTTCTCCAAGCTCTCCTTGTAGCCTATATGCAACTTTGTCAGTGTCTTTTGGGACTGGTATTCCTTTCATGTGCCCATCTTTCCCACAATTATAGCAAAACATACTTTTGAGTTTGAGCTGGCCGAGGCGCCACACTGGGAGCCAGGGCGGGTATTACTAACTGGAAACCTGTGCCATTCTGTCTGCGGCGTGATAAGCATTTGGAGACATCTCGTCAGTTTCTGCACTTCCATGGTCAAGGAATTGAGTTTGAGCTGTTATCAGTAGGAGATACATGGTGGGTACCCACCCCCATAGCAGATGCAGTCGGATATAGGTCAGTCCTGTATTTGCAGGCGTGGCCTTCATAAAGGGACTGTTTTTGAATTCCGGATCTCTCAACAGTTCGCCCATTGTTGCATATCTTTTCCTTGTCAGAGCACTCATTGACTGTCAACCTCTGCCCCTGAACTTCACTTGATGGGTCACCTCAGTCACTGGTCTAGCCACAGCTGTTGGTGCAGGTACCTCCCGAGGTCGCCTTTTCTCAACTCCTCGAATTCTCTCATTAACTCATCATAGGAGGGTGGGATTCCAGCCCATTTGCCAGGCGAATTGAAGCAACAGCAGTTCTGAGAAGGGGCAGACTTAAGGATTCTGTCCAGTCTGGTTCAATCTAGTTCAATCGCTGGCAAACTACCCTTTCTGAGGCATTCTTGCAACAATTTTTCCAGCCGAGAGACATACACAGACAACAACTCCCTTGGTACTGTTGTGCATTTTTACTCTCCACCATAGGTCCTCATCAGAATCTGGGCTCCCATACACATTCTCCAAGGCCTCAAGATAGGCCTGTGCAGTCGCTCAGGGTTACTGGCCCGCTTAGCACGGATGGTAGCCAGGGCAGGACCTCGGAGGCTCTCACTAACCCTTTCGCTCTTCCCGAGCATTGCCATTCTAGCACTTGGGGCAACATAGTCTATCCAGGTCTCCCAGTCATCCTCCCTTGGGGGTGGGAGGGTGCCAGAGAAGATCCTCAACCTTCGGTAAGAGTCGTGACTAATGGCAGGTGCAGAAATAGAGTCTGCATTGGTTCAGCCACCATTACGGGCACTGGAGCAGGAGAGGGTGTTGGGGAGGAACACCCCAGGTGGCAAGAATAGTTTCTTCAAGTCCTCCACAGTTTTCCCTCTCCTAGCAAACCATTCAGCAAATTTCTCCTCAAAAGTTTCAGATAGTGGTGGGGCTGATTCCCCCGGTCTTTACTGTCCTTAGTTATCACTCCAAGCAGTGAGGGCTCCTCTGGGGTAATGGTCTGTGGCACTTTGAGCTATCTATGGGATCCTTAAACTCTACTAGGCCAGGAAAGTGTGGGTGAGCAGATTAGCATGCCGACCCACCACCACAGGGTTTTGTAAACCTTCCACCTTGGAAAGTACTCCTGCACAGTGTCCGTATTGGATACCCAGGGGATGTCCAGGATAAGCATAGCATTTGGGGTCGATCTCTCCCCAGTACACCACTCCACCAGCCGGTGCACAGCCACTTCTGTCGGGTACCATTTTTTTTCTTAACAGTGGTTCAGAATATGGCCACTAGAGGACACACAATCCCAGCGGTGAGCCTCCAAGATGTAACCCCTAGATGGCGCTATCCCAGGGCTACTACCCTGCCTGATTTGCCACTAACAGGTTGAGGGGCCTGGATCCAATGGCGGTGCCTCCACCCAGAGGTCAGGGTTTGCAATAGTTAAACTAACTTGGTCACAGCCCTCTGGGACACTGCAACCCCCTTCTTCTCACTAGTGGCCCACACAATATATCAGAATTACCTTCACAGTATACACTTACCCCAGGTCTGGTTCCGCACTGGGACCTCTCTAGAAATGAGATACAGTGCAACAATCACAGTACAGTACTTTAACATAGACAAATACCTCAGGCAGTATAACTTTGATGAAACAAGCAGCTCTGATTTATTTAGGGGATATAACAAGGACAGGGGAAATCAGGTTAATTAGCTTATCACTCTAATAATCTCATTCTATGGCTCTGTGCACAGGCCTATCCCTATCAGTTACTGTCCCTGGGTACCCAAGCCCTAGTGGCTAGTCCAAACCGTGGCAGCTGGTAGGGGCCTTTCACACAGAGAAAAGGAGAATTAAACAGTCAGCAGTACAGTAATTCCATTTGGATTTAATGTGGCAATCAACAGGAGCTACCCTGAATTAGTACTCACGACCTCCAAATAAGATAGGGTCCTTCAATGTCAGTAGGGCTCACTTGAGGTACACAAACCTCTTCACACATCCATATAAAAGAAAGCACTATACCAGGCAGGCTGCATCTGTATCCCGATCGCAATTACTGCACAATACCCAGGAGAACACACAGCAGATTCAGTTCCTGACAGACCGAGTGTAATTTTCAGCAATTCCTCCAGTCTTCTACAGGGTGAGCCTGGTTTCTACTCTTCAGAGATCCTTTGATTCTTTTCACAGGATGGATTCTAGTCCTAACAAGCTGCAGACCGGAACTCTGGGCTCTACACACGTTTTTTTGACTAAAACTGCACACTGAAAAAGTACAGGGCTCCTTCCTTCACTGCCAAAGCTCAACTGAACTCCAACCGACAAAAAACGGGCACTTCCTTTGAGTTCCTCCCAGTTCTTGACTGGATTGGCTGTCACCACAATAGACTGCTGCTGTTGGTCCAAAAGGCACTGAAGTCTAAACTACATCTCCCAGAGTCACTGCCCATACAATCCTCTTGTGGCTGGCTCAGATTATGAGTCCAAGTTCTGATTCGTCCAAGGCACCATTTTAGAGCTACTTACCCCACACACTGATTGGTCCAGTTCAGCAGTTCAAAACTAGAATGGGAACTAGCAGACACAGTTCTGACTGCAAAGAAAGCAGGTTAGACAAACTGTAATTTCATTATTACTCTAAATAATTTCTGGTAAACAGTTACATCTTTCAGATAGGTTCCTTTGCACTCCTAGTGACTGCAAAAATTAAGTGAATTGGCAGCAGCTCGAGTGGTACTCAGAGAAGCACACAGTCCCCTATACAACTAATTATGTCTGCAAGCAGACAGCTCTTAAAGAGACAGTACCAGAGGCTCTAAAAACACTCACTGATAAATGGCTTAAATGCCAAACACCATTCAGGCTTGGAGCATTCAAGCAAGCTCCTGGAAGTCTTTTGGGAACCCCCATTTGCAGGGGGGTTACACGCAGATTTGCAACATTGCCATTTTTTACACCTCCCCATGAACAGTACAGCTGTCATTTTTCACATCCTGTTCAGAATGTGTTTTTGCATCTGTGGTGCTAAATGCCGTAGTCGCTGTGCATAAGCAGCTTTCCGCTAACAAACTGATATTGCCACTGTTCATGAGGTGGGGGTCACAAAAAACCATGTTGAAAATTTGGAGGAAATACAACGAATGCCTGAGGTGTTAGGGTTTCCAACCATAACGCCCCACCCTGTAGAGAATGACAGGCATCAGGGGTGTGACCTGAGATTCTTGCCTGTAATGCTCATAGCATTCCACACCCTGCAGCCAGTGAGAGGCATCGAGGTATGCCTCTGACTCTTCGGCCCCAAAGTTCACCCCATTCTCCTATACCACACCCATCTCACCATATTTCCTGATGGAATGGGGTGCGCATAAGGGCCAAAGACCCCAAGGCACACTGTGACACTTGTCAGTGTCTGCAGGGTAGCGTGTGGTGAAATGGCATGGCCGTTATGCCTGATGACCCAAAGGCACACCCCAATGCCTGTCACTCTCTGCAGGGTGGTGGTGGGGTTGGCTTCAGTTCAGTACTTCACTGCCATTTCTATTATGCAGCTCCGTAACTTCTACGCTACCAATGCCAATGCCAGCAAGCAAACATTCAGCATTGATAAATGCTTGTTAGAGTAGTAATAATATTGCAGTTTGTTCTAACCTGCCTTCTTTGCAGCATGGACAGTTCTGTTTGTTTCCATCATCTTTGTCCTGGACTGCAGAATGGGCCAATCAGTTCATTTGGGACTCTGAAATGGAGCCTGCCTACAGGGGCTTGGTGGGGTCAAAACTTGTAGGAATTATAGTTTTGGGCTTTTTGCACCTAAAATAACCTGGAGGGGGAGCCCTTGTTGTGACTGACAGACAGATCAGCAAACTGAACCTTTTGGAGCTTGGGGAAAGTCTCAAACTGCTTGCAGTTTCAGTTAGATCTAAGTTGGGAAGTAAAGGAGTAACAGCTCGAGGTAGTTCGAGCAGCAATCCATAGTGGATTCATCTGGGAGAACTGTGGAAAGGCCTGAGTTTTGGCCTGCATGCCTGCCTGCTGTCCCTGAGAGGGAACGTGTGCCTTTTTCAGACTGAATCCGAACTTGGAGAGCAAAGTAAGCCACTGAATTGTGAGCAGGCTCCTACCTAAAGAAGGACGAAGATTTGCTGAATGCGATCAACCTGTCTGGATTTCCAGCCACCTCTGAACTCCCGGATTGTGCAGAGACTCTGTAATTGTGACCAGAGAGCCTTTTGCCTGGTACAGTGGAATTTCCTTACATGTGAATGTGTTGTGTGCTTATAGTGGGTCGTGATTTGGTTCCCCACTGTGGTTTGAACTATATTCTGCTTGCTGGAAGCCGCATCCAGCCCCACAGACTGAATCCAAAATCATCTCCATTGGGCCTGGGCTTTGCCACACTGGCCCAGCCCAGTTACCCGCTGCACAGAGAAAGCCATCGACAAGAGACCTGCCTGGGGATCAGCCCCCTGCTCAACACTTGAACAGGAATGACGACTCGGTGAATCCTGTGGGCCCTGCTCCTCCAGGCACTCCAGCTCAACAACCTGCAGTCTTGATTTCATCCGGCCTGTGTCCAGTATTGGGTATCATGAGTAAACATCAGGGTAGCTCTCTGTAACAACAGCTAAATCTAAAGTGTTGTCATCTGATTGTCTTGTTTTTTCTTTCACGAACTGAGCCCTCCGGCCCCGGATTACAAGTAGTGTGTGTGTTGTGCATGTTGCTTTCTTCCATCACAGGGCCCCAACCAGCTGCAATGTTCCTGGCTAGCCCATTTTCCTACCTGGGTACCCAGAGTGTGTGACTGTGTGGGACTTAAAGTGCATGCATAACTGTTTGATTAACATAGCCTTTAAGCTAATCAACCTGATTACGCCCCTTCCTTGTTCAAGTCCCCTGAGTAAATCAGATCTGACTTTTTTGCTGCATTTAACCTGACTGTGGTTCCAGTTTATGCCAAGAGTTTATTTACTGAACTGTTTCACCAGGAAAGGCACAGTGAACAACAAGCTGCTCGTCTCCCGGTGCGAC
Organism: Neoceratodus forsteri; assembly: GCA_016271365.2. Lineage (NCBI taxonomy): Eukaryota > Metazoa > Chordata > Ceratodontiformes > Ceratodontidae > Neoceratodus > Neoceratodus forsteri. Next base: position 76,353,451 of record JADMNL010000022.1, read on the forward strand.
CTGGGGGGGGGGATAGGGGACAGGATAACACGCAGGTTATCAATTGAGATACAATTAACAAATTATACAGTGTGAGGAGGATTACATTCAGTACAACTTACATAAGTTACTGTAGGCACAATGACACCTAGGTAAAAACATTGATGCATTTAATATAAGGAAGACAAAAGGAACAAATGACAGGACAGAAGACGAAACAATAAGTGCAGAAGTTGGTGCAATAAGCCAGCATCCAAAGTGTAAGCTAGGTGCCGCTGGTCAGGCAATCGGGGAGGGATGGGGGGACACAGGTGCACACGAGCAGGTATCATATGCAGGAACAATTTACCATGAGGTAATTTGCCAGGGCAGTAGACAGGGAGTGGGCAGAGGAGGAGAGCCGGATTTGAGGGGGAAGCTTATTCCAGAATAAAGGGATGCGGTATGAGAAAGCTGCTTGGCCGGTGGAGGTCCTCCATAAAGGGATTAATAGTTGGTGGGAGTCAAGGGACCTAAGGGCATGGGTGGGGGTGGGGGGTGAGGATAGCATGGCTGTAAGATAGGATGGGAGGGCACCAAGTCAGAATTTTGAGACAAATTTGGCGCAGTGCAGTAAGCGGCGATTTTCGAGGGATGTGAATCCAAGGGATCGGTAGAGGACACAGTGATGGGTGTGGGAGGGATATCAGGAACAAAACGGCAGAAAGCTTTTGAAGAGGGGGGCCAGTTTGGATAGGGTAGTCTTCGGAGCAGCACTGTAGACTATATCGCACTAGTCAAAGGAAGGAAGTATCATCTTCTGGACTAGATCACCCCTCACGGGGAGTGGGAGGCTACCACGATTCCTTTAAAGGGCACCAAGCATAGGATGCAGTTTTTTTCAGTAAAGCATCGGTGTGATCAGAGAAGGATAGATGGCGGTCGAGCCAGACCCCCAAGTACCGAAAGGTATTTACATCAACTAGTGTTGTCCCATCCAGGGTGCGGTAGAAGGCGAGACAGTGGACCCTGGACAGGTGTTGCCTCGTGCCGAAGGTCATAGTGACATTTTTTTTTGCATTGAGGGAGAGCTGGTGAGAGCTGAACCAGAGCCGAACTTTGTTGAAATCAGCCTGAAGGGTAGTTGCGACCTCTTCCGGGGAAGAGCCAGTGGAGAACAGGACAATGTCGTCTGCATACATTTGGATAGATGCTGATGAGCAGGTTTGAGGCAGGTCATTAAGAAGAATGGAACACAGAATGGGTCCGAGTACCAACCCCTGAGGGACTCCAGTATTCATGGGGAAGGGAGATGATAAGGCGTCTGCTATTTTAACTGATTGCGTACTTTAACTGAAGAGTACTATACTGTTGCTATTTACTGTGCATAACCTTGTTTTACAGGTGGTCCCCAGGGTCGAGCCAGAGGAACCAGCCCTGGTGGTAAGTGCAAACAGTGTGGGTACTGGTATGGTGTACAAGGGGTACTGTGAAAGTGATTATCGTATATTGCTCAGGCCACTAGAAGGGAAAGAGGGGGGTTACAGTGTCCCGGAAGGCTGTGCCCATGTTAGGTTGACTACTACCAACCCTGACCTCTGGGTGGAGGCACCTGTTTCAGAACTCAGGCCCCTTAACCTGTTACTAGCCATGTAGGCAGGGGTAGTAGCCCTTGGGATAGCGCCACCTAGAAGTTGCATTAGAATCAAATGGCTCGGCAGACTTTAAGATGGGGCAAGGATGCTACAGCTTGGATCTTCAGCTTGATTGAAGGTCTCGAAGCTTGTCCCCTTCAGCCTGTTCAGGCCCAATGCAGAGCTACTGTGCAAGGGCCACCAACCACAAAGGAACCAGATCTAGGCGTGGCTCCACAGCCCATCTCCCTCACAGGTCAGAGTGCCCTGGCATTCAGATATAAACCTGTGATTCCCTGCAGCAAGCAGAACTCACTTGGTGGGGGATTAGCAAGTTTCGCCACCTGGCTCTGGATTAGGATGGAAAATTCAGATCTTTCTCCTCTCTTGTCATGGTAACCAGCTACATTGTTCAGCCAAAGCAGTTTCTGTTACTTTCCAGCCCTTCAGGCTCTGGGGAACAATGCAGAGTCTGAACTCCAGGTTCACCACAACAGTGTCTTTTCTCAGCTGTATTTCAAGAGCAGACAGCAGGTACCCAGCCCGGAAGGCACCTGCCCATCTCCCTGCTGACACATTCTTTCAACTTCAACACAACCACCACTCTTGCTCTGGCTCACACACAGTTCCAGAAAATCTCTCCTTTAAGCTCAGGTTCCCAATTAGTCCCTCTAATTCAATAACAAACAAGCATTTGTCAATGCCGAATGTTGTTGCGCTGGCATTGGCAGTGGGAGTGGCTGAGCTAGAGACACATAGTGCTGTGATTTTGTGAATGTGTCTCAAAAGGTGATTTTGTACAGCAAGCACACCATTGTGCTCCACAGCTGCGGAAACACGTTTTGGGCAGGCTGTGAAAAATGGCAGCTGGACTGTTGATAAGGAGATGTGCACAAATGCCAGTGATGAAAATGTGGCATGAAAATATTGCAGATTGACGAAGTTACAAGGATGCGTGGAAACTGCGCAATGCACACTGCAACACAGTCATTGTATGGAGTTTCGGCACCAAATTTTCAACATAGGCATTTTAGGACCTCTGCTCATAATAGTGTCAACGCTATTTCTCAAACTGTTCCAAAACTGATTTTCAAGACAGCTGCCATGCAATTCTGTGCCGGAAGCGCGAAAACACATTTTCAGGCAGCTGCAGTGTTCATAGGAGGTATGGAAAATGCCAATGATGAACAGCTGGAGTAAAGTATTACAAATTCACAAGTCATGAGCGTGGCGGCAAATGTGCAACACACGCTCATAAACACTCATTTTATTGACTTTCGCTCCCAAATTTTCAGCATAGGCATTTTAGGGCATCTGCTAATGAACAGTGTCACTGTCATTTTCATCATGTGTCTCGAACATGGACTTTCCACAGTGACCACGCTATTCTGCACCGGAACTGCGAAAACAGATTTTGGTCAGAACGTGAAAAATGACAGCTGTACTGTTCATTAGGAGGTGCAGAACAATGGTACTGTAGAAAATCTGGAGTGAGAATATTAGAAGTTTGCAAACGTACGAGCGGGCATGCAAACTGCGCAACGTACGCTCGTAACACAGCCATTTTATGGAATATTGTCACCAAATTTTCAACACAGGCATTTTAGGACCACTGCTCATGAACAGTGTCACTGTCATTTTCGTACTATGTCCCGAACAATGATTTCGCACATCAAACGCGCTATTCTGTGCTAAAAGTGCGAAAACACATTTTGGCAAGGATGTGAAAAATGACAGCTGTACAGTTCACAAGAAGGTGTAGTAAAATGCCAATGTTGAGAATTTGACGTGAAAATATTGCGAATGCGCTAACTTATGAGCGTGCGATGCTCAGTTGCTATGCACCTCGTAAAACAGTCATTTTATGGAGTATTGTCACCAAATTTTCAACACAGCCATTTTAGGACCTCTGCTCATGAACAGTCCACTGTCATTTTCGTAATGTGTCCCGAACACTGATTTCGCACAACGACCACCCTATCCTGTGCCAGAAGAGCGAAAACACATTTCGGCCAGGATGTGAAAAATGACAGCTGTATGGTTCACAAAAAGGTGTGGTAAAATGCCAATGTTGAGAATCTGGCATGAAAATATTTGCTCGAATTTGCTAGCTTACAAGCGTGAGTTGTGCAGTTGCTACGCATGCTCGTAAAACAGTCATATTTTGGATTTTTCCCACCAAATTTGCAACATAGGGTTTTTGAGAGCCTCCCTCATGAACAGTGGCACTGTCATTTTGTTACACGGTACTGAAAGGTGATTCCGCGCAGTCACTGCAAAATCACCTTTTGGGGCTGAATAACGCCATGACAGTGCAAGAATTCATGAGAAGGTGTCCCAAAAACCCCATGTTGAAAATTTGGGGCCAAAATTCGCAAAAATGCCTGAGATATGCAGCAAAGTTGAAAAAACCCTATTTATTCCATTATACAGCTTACTGGCATTTCCTCAGTTCGTGGTCGGCTTTGAAGAGTGCAGACGTGTTCCCGGTCCACCGAATATCATTGCGCCGGACTCCAGAGGTAAATATGGGGTGAGGTGTGTGTGGGGAGGCAGGGTGCGCAGAGGGTGGGTGCGGTGGGGGAGGGGGTATGGAGACTACGAGGACTGTTTTCATTTTCCAGGTTAAATAAAAAAAAAACATCGCGACAGTTTTTTTTTGCAGGGCATTTGGCATGTTGGGGTGGGCTCCAGCGTGCCACCCAACTGTCTGGGGGGTCTGTAGCCGACGGGGATTGGGCACCTCGCCGCAAACAACATGGAGGGAGGAATTTAATGCCGATGGGATTGGGCACCCCATCAGCACACAAAGAAGGGTGGGGGGTGCAGAGCCTAGAGGATTGGCCGCCCCAGCATTAAACAATGGGACATTATCTGCCCGATCGGGAGTGGGCCCCCACAGCATACGAGGAAAGGAAGGGGGGGGTAAGAGCCGAGGGGATTGGGCACCCCCTCAGCATATCACAAATGGGGGATGCTTTATGCCGACGGGGGAGGCTTCTCTGTCTGCACATTCACAGGGGGCAGGGGCAGCCGACAGGGGGATTGGGCACCCCCAAAGTCAGCAGTTCGACCATGTACATAATGGCGGCGAGCACAGCAAGAAAAGGACCGCTGCATCTGACAAGCTTTGCTCGGATTGCAGTGGACCTTTTCGTAGATGTGCTCGCCACACTATGTATGCCTGGTGTGGCACCGGCATGCAGGCTGATTGGGGAATGCGGGACGCACCTACTGGTGCATGCCCTGCATTCGCCCAACAGCGACCAGGCCTCCAAAGTTGCATTGTCCCACGATGTTGGCTGCGCAAGCACGCCAACATAAAAACTCATTTCTCACCGTGCAGGTGAAGATGAACCCAGAAGAGGGTCTCTCCACAACTTCTCAGAACAAGAAACCAGTCCATTTTCCATTATCCAGTTTCCAATACCTGAACCAGTCCTTAACCTTGTGTCCTTCCCTTTTTCTCTCTAGACACTTTGTCCTCTCTAGGGCTGGACAGAACCTTTTTCCTTTTCCTCAATTATCTCATCACAAATCTCTCATTCCTGGTGTCTTACTGATGTGGTACAGGTGAAAAAAGAAGAGGCTTTCTCCTCATCCTCTTCACTCAAACCAGTCCATTTCCATATTCCATTTTTCAAATCTGGTCAACCTTTTCTTTGAACTCTTTCACCACTGTGGTGCAGCTTCTTACCACAGCAGCCTGTAGCAGGATCCTGCAGCTCTCTATCTTCCTCTGTAGCGTTGCTTTAACAACCTTCCTCCTCTTTACTCTCCAGATGGGGAAAGGCATGACCAGCCCTGGGGAACAGATTGCAGGCAGCCCCCAGACAGGCCCTCTCCAAGCCTTGCAGCCCCATTCTCTCCATAGGGGCTGAAGCTCCCCTCCCTGTGGAAGGGCTCCCACCGAACTGCCCCAGAAAGCAAAAGTCCTTTTCTTTTGGGAGTCTTTATCAGCTCCCCATCGGCTGGAGCCACTGTCCTTTCCAGAAATTAATATGTATGAGGCTTTCTTGATGCCTTATTGGCCACAGAAAAAGGCGTCTAAACTTTCCATAGTTTTTTCCCCCCAACAGTCCTTTCCAACAGTCCCATAGTCCTCCTGGAGAATTCTGCCCTTTAGTTGGCTACACGGTGGTCACATGGCCGCTATCATGTTTACTGAATAAACAGTCCCACTGGAATCCATAGAGGTTTCTAACTTTACAAAGTCACTGCAGCCAGCATAAATATTTTTTAACCAGCAATTACCCCACCACTCTGTAGCAGGTTCTGTACCCTTTAAAGTGACTGCACTGTTCAACATTTTTATTTATTCTTTTTTCTGTCACTAACGCTGATGTTTGTGACCCCCCAGGTGCTGGACAGGACTCAGCTCATTAATATTCATGAGCCACCTCATTATTGTGCACGAGTCAGCTCCCAGATCCTCGGGTGTGATTGGTGCTCCTAGAAACAGCTTTCTCTGCTCCACCTTGGTCTCTCCAGACCCCCTGAGGTCTCCGGTCCCCCTTTTGCTTTACGCAGGAATCAGAACCATGGAGAGACAACCCAAATGGCTACCAAATGGCCAAAATGAAAATGCGCTTCTGCATATGCGCATAGCACCAGAATGCACCCAAAGGTGCAAAATCAGCCAGCGGGTCTGCGCTCAAGCTCCCTCGGCACCACTCTTTAAAAAAAATTATGCGGGTGCTGAAGAGGATTCCCAGGACACCACTAGGGACCATAAGTGGCACAGAAGGCCCGAGGCAAGAACAGGGAAACCCCAGGTGAATGAGAAAGCCTTGGGGGGCTGACAGGTAAGCCCCCAACAGAGGGGTTACACTCCCCCTTCCCTTAAATGCTTGGCATCTGCGCCATAACCCAGAACTATTAATAAGCAATAACCACATCTGCATTAAACACCTCCATAAACATTAAGCAGCCTACTCTACACACATGGTTACCTATTCTGATTATACCAAACTCAGCCTATTCTAGACAATTGCCCCTGAAAAAGGGACTGTCAAAGTCTCAGTGGGCCTACCCGGTTACCAAAATTTTAAATAAATAAAATAAAAAATCTACATATTCATAAACGTTTCCTCATAGACTCAGAGCTGTAAACAGTGTTAACCATCCCAAGGGAACCTTGGCATTAAAATTTTCCAGGTGGCACAATTTTTTGGTTTTTGCACAATTTGTCCCTTTGGCCACTAGGGGGCATCACCCTACATTTTTTTCATTCACCAGCAATGAAAGGCAGACCAAGACAGATATGTTGCCAAAATACCTCTTCAGCAGTTTAGAAACATAGAAACATAGAATTTGACGGCAGATAAGGACGGCTTGGCCCACCCAATCTGCCCATTTCCCTACCTGATGGATAAGCTGCAGATTCTAGTTAATCAACAGCTTACTTCCTCCTGCCCCCCACTAGAATTGCCTTATGCCTGTCCCATGCATTCTTGAATTCTCCCACTGTTTCTGACTCCACAACCTCCTCAGGAAGGCTGTTCCATGCATCCACAACTCTCTCTGTGAAAAAATACTTTCTAACATTACCTCTGAGCCGTCTCCCCTCTATCTTCAAATTGTGCCCCCTTGTTCTTGCACATCTCTTCTTCTGAAAGATACTACCCTCTTGTACCTTAATTCCTTTGAGATACTTGAAAGTTTCTATCATGTCACCCCTCCCCCTCCTTTCCTCAAGGGTATACATATTAAGCTGCTTTAGTCTTTCCTTGTATGTCTTCTGGTGCAGACCTTGAACCATTTTGGTTGCCCTCTTCTGAACAGCCTCCACTCTGTCTATGTCTTTATGGAGATGGGGTCTCCAGAATTGTACGCAGTACTCCAGATGGGGTCTCACTAACTGTCTGTAGAGAGGGAGTTACAGAGTTTCTATAGACTTTCTACCATTTTTAATGGTCCCCAATATTTTAATGAGCTGGGTGGTCCATGCTGGGCATAACTAGCACAGGAGATCCCAGTGGTGCCTCCATTTCTGTAGCCCTGGCGCTGTCCTAAAGAGGGCTACTACCCCTGCCAGGGTATCCGCAAACCAGGTTAAGGGGCCTGGGTTCCCACAAAGCTGTTACCGGGGGTCATTTCCCAAGAATGAAGATAAAATAGCAGTGCCCCCACCCAGAGTACAATTTAGGTGGTTATGATCTGAACCAGTACAGCCCCCCTGGGATGCAATACCAACCACCTCCCCATACAATCGCTCCAGACATGGACACAGCATTAACCAATATCCCCACATTCTTTTAATTTTTTGATTTATTTGTTAGCCGGGTAAGAGCACTGGGTTAATAAATACCCTTTTTCAGGCCTGACCCAAATGCAAACAACAAGGCATAACATATCCACATACAATATAATACAAATCAACTTGTTACAAATAACACTTGACCAAATACTAATAAATACATTTGCAAACATCCTTACAAGGCAAATATTCTTTCAACCTAATTTTAAACACATGTAACATATTAGTTCGTAAACTGCAAGGAAGATTATTCAAAAAAACTGGAGCAGCAATGGAAAAAGAACGAGAACCCTTTTTAGATTTACAAAGAGATTATATAAGAAAAGTACCAGTTGAAGACCTTAGACTCAGTCCAGAAGTATGAACCATAACAAGATCCTGCAAGGGATAGTAATGATCACTATAAATAGCTTTAAAAATTTGACAACCTAACAAATAAGCAAATTTACTATTTGGAGACAGCCACCCCAATCGAGAATACAATAGGCAATGATATAAGCGCGGGGAGGTGGCCAAAACAAATTGACAAATATGACAGGCTCCTTTCAAAATGTTCCTTTCTTTGGTCCCAAGATTACAATAGAGACTTGCATTATAATCTAAATGAGGCAATAATGAACCAATAGCAATCGAATGCCAAGTTTATTTATTTGCTTTTGTTTACCGGGTAAGTCACACTAGACATCCATGTGCCTATTTTCAGGTGCGACCCGGGAGAGTTACAGACTTGAATTTTACAGGTACGGTGACTAATACAACTTTTACATACAGTGACGTGACTAATACAGTTTCTACATACAATGGAGTGACTAGTATAGTTTTTACATACTGTGAAGTATCAGAATACATAGAGGAATGACAGTCAGTAGAAAAAAAAACAACACATGAGCCCAGGGGGTGGTTACAGGTGGACAGGGGGAATCGCGAGCAAGGCCATACATATGCAGTGCGTGAGTCAGATTTACATGCAATGGGAGTGCAGACGATACCAGTAAGGTAACCCAATTTGTTATTGGTTGACCAGGTTGTCAGGAAAGTAAGTGCGGTGGTCCCAGAGAGCGCAGAGGCCCACCGTGCCAGCATAGTGTGGGACGAGGCTACAAAGTGCAAGGGCAGGTGGAGGGACCCTTCAGGAAGTTCCAGAGGGAAGTTTTAAATCCAGTGTGGGAGGGAGTGGCCCATGTAGTGGCTGGGAATGAATTCCATAGTTTTGGGGCGTAGCTGGCGAAGGCCCGATCACCCACAAGGGAGTGTGTCCTAGGAACTGGGTGGGAGAGGGCCGCCCTTGACCTAAGATGGTAAGTAGTGGTGTCAGGGTTGAGGGGAAGGGCAAGGGCAGCGGGGGTGGATGTTCTGACTATGTTGTCAATGAAGTTACCTATGACACAGGTACAGTGCTTCTCCGGAGGGAGCCACTCGAGACGAGTGTAGAGGTCGCAGCGATGTGTAAGGGGAGGAGCAGAAAGTGCAAAGCGGCAGATGCTGTTGTAGGCCATATCCCATTTCGAGAGGATTGATTTTGGCATGGGGGCAAAGGTCACAAGTCTGTAGCAGAGGGAGGGGAGGAGAACACCCCTGGCTAGGGCCACCCGAGCAGCTGGGGTGAGGCAGTTTTTTGCTCTGTAGGCGAGACCGAGTTTAGCATTCGTGGCCTTACATATGTTTCGGACATGTTGGGGGAGGTCCAGCTGGGGGTCCAGAGTGACACCAAGATACTTGCTTACAGGAACCGTCTGCAGGGGCAAGCCGTCAGCCCCAAGGATTAGAAGGGGGGCGGAGCAAGATTTAGTTCTACTGAGGGAGCCGAACAGCATAGCATGTGTTTTCTTAAGGTTGGTGGTGAGCTTGTGTGCCGCCAGCCAAGATTGAATCCGCTTGAAGTCGGAGTTTAGTTGGACATTGATGATGCCGATGTCGTGATCACTGTTGAGGATGACAACCCCTGCCTGCCCATGACTACCCCTGCCTGCTTGGCTAGTAGCTGGTTAAGGGGCTTGGGTAATGAAATGGGTGCCTCCACCCGGAGGTCAGGGTTGTTAGTGGTCAAGCTAACCTAGGCACAGCCCTCCGGGACACTACAAACCCCTCTTTCCCTTCTAGTGGCCTGAACAATATACATCACATTACTTTCACAATGGCCCTTATTCACCAGGCAGTTACCCACACTGTTTGCACTTACCATCAGGGCTGGTTCCTCTAGCTTGACCCTGGGGACCCCCTGTAAAACAAGATTAAGCATAGCAAATAGCAACAGTACAATACTTTTGGCACAAACTGGAACCAGAGTCAGGTTAAATGCAAACAAAGTTAAATCTGATTTATTCAGGGGACTTGAACAAGGGAGGGGCGTAATCAGGTTGATTTGCTTAAAAGCTATATTAATCAGACAGTTATGCATGCAGTTCAGAGTCCCTACACAGTCACACACTCTGGATAACCAGGTAGGAAAACAGTGGGCTAGCCAGGAACATTACAGCTGGTTGGGGCCCTGTGATGGAAGAAAGCAACATGCACAACACACACTATTTGTAATCTGGAGCTGGAGGGCTCAGTTTGTGAAAGAAAAGGCAACAAGACAATCAGATGACAACACTTTTAGATTTAGCTGTTGTTGCAGGGAGCTACCCTGATGTTTACTCATGATACCCAATACTGGACACAGGCAGGATGAAATTGAGACTGCAGGTTGTTGAGCTGGAGTGCCAGGAGAAGCAGGGCCCACGTGAATCGCCGAGGTGTCATTCCTGTTCAAGGCCTTGAGCAGGGGGCTGATTCCTAGGTCGGTCTCTCGTCGATGACTTTCTCTATGTAGCAGGTATTCTGGCTGCGCCAGTGTGGCAGGGCCTAGGCAAATGGAAATGGATACGGATTCAGTCTGTGGAGCTGGATACAGCCTCCAGCAAGCAAAACACAGTTCAGACACACAGTGGGGAACCAAATCACAACCCACTATAAGCACACAGCACATTCACATGTAAGGAAATTCCACTGTACCAGGCAAATGGCTCTCCAGTCGCAATTACAGAGTCTCTGCACAATCCGGGAGTTCAGAGGTAGCTGGAAGTCCAGACAGGTCGATCACATTCAGCAAATCTTCGGTCTTCTTCAGGTTAAAGCCTGGTCACAATTCAGTGGCTTAATTTGCTCCCCAAGTTCGGATTCAGTCCGAAAAAAGCACAAGTTCCCTCTCAGGAACAGCAGGCAGGCATGCAGGCCAAACTCAGGCCTTTCCACAGTTCTCCCACACAAATCCACTATGGATTGCTGCTCGAACTATCTTGAGCTGTTACTTCTTCACTTCCCAACTCAGATCTAACTGAAACTGCAAGCAGTGTGGGACTTTCCCCCAAGATCCAAAAGGTTCGGTTGGCTGATCTGTCAGTCACAACAAGGGCTCCCCCTCCAGGTTATTTTAGGTGACAAAAGCCCAAAACTACAATTCCTACAAGTTTTGGCCCCACCAAGCCCCTGTAGGCAGGCTCCATTTTAGAGTCCCAAATGTACTGATTTACCCATTCTGCAGTCCAGGACCAAGATGATGGAAACAAACAGAACAGTCCATGCTGCAAAGAAGGCAGGTTAGAACAAACTGCAATATTATTACTACTCTAACAAATGATCAAAAAACAAGTACATCTTCTAACAGAGCTCCCTCTCACATTAATTGTGACTGCAATCCAGGCAGCTCTTAAAGAGACAGTTCACAGAGGCTATACAGGCACTCTCTGGCAATACATTTAAACTGCTAAAACGCAGAACACCAGCCTGGCAGTGAGCATTTAGGCAAGCTCAAGGAAGATTTTTCGGGAATCCCCATTTGTAGGGGGGGGTTACATAGACAAATCAGTTAATTTAATATTCATCATATTTGCTATCAAACAAGGATCAGTAACTTTCTGATCAGACACCTTCAAAATCTTAACTGTTGACAATTCCCTAGGTGACAAAAGTGAATTAACAGTTTGCGAAAATGTTTTGCAATCAGATATGCCAACGTCAAATTTATGCCTGTAATAATCCTTTTTTGCATTAACCACCATCCTACTGACTTGATTCCTAAGTGACCTATAAGCATTCAATAATGAGCCAGATGAGGAACAGTTATAATCAGATCATGCCTGGTCGCTTAACCGAATACAGTTCCTTATTTCAGTACAGAACCAACAATTTTCAGTACCCCTGACATGCACCTTACGTAACAGAAACAAACTATTTTGGATAATTAGCAATTGAGAACAAACAAATCCATAGCACTATTCGGATAGGGAATTGAGCTCAAAAAGGACCAATCAATCTTACTCCACTCTGCCTCCAACCCCCCAAACTTAACCTTCTTAAAAGAATGAGAAAATAAAGTACTAGAGGGGATTTTTGGCCTTTTGAAATTCAGGACACAGTACGTGGCCATATGATCACTAATGGAAACGCTGAGAATATCAGCCTGCGGAACTATGTTAGATTTATTAGTAACAACCCAATCCAGCAATGAATGGTCATCAGTAACTGAGTTCAGTCTAGTTGGTTCTCCAATTAACTGGACCAAAGTATATGAATTCAAACATGTTTCAAGACTTAGACTCGGACCATTTAACCAATTTACATTCATATCACCCAATAGAACAAAGTCATAATCATGAACCAGCTCAATAGCTAAATCAAAAAATATTTTTAGCCCATCAACTCCACATTTTGGGGGTTATATAGGCCATCTACAATTAAGCAATAAGGCACAACAGGGTGTGGTATATCATGGGATATCGTCACGCCTTGGGTGGTTGGGCACGAGGCCGCAGGCCGAGTGTGTCCAACCACCTGAGAAGTGACTATATTCCATGATATACCACACCCTGGAGTGACTTATTGCTATTATGAACCAAGTTTGAAGGTTTGTAAATAAAAAAAATAAAACAAACAGGTTTTAAAACTTTTTATGAATGAGCTAAGTTCGATCTAAAGTTCGAGCAGACTCGATAGACCGTAAGGCCTAATCTGCTGGCAAATAGTATGTTAGTATGTTAGCTTAAGGGTCATGTAGGAGTACATTTTGGAAAAATAGTTCTCAGACAGTAGACAGCAAAGAGGCTGGTGGTGCCAGAACGTTTCTGAAGCTGTGATGATGTAGTCCGATATCATCATGGCTTCAAAGAGCTCTTGGCCAATCGATTCCTATATTTATGATCCTCGGTTCATAATGACCTTTTTACAACCACCCAAAATCCATTGTAAACTTAATCAGTCAGAATCAGATTGTGCATTGGTACTAGTAGCCAACATTTAAGCCTCCAGATGCTCCAAATAGTAAATTACAACACCTTCCCTTTTCTTCTTACCTGGGCGATCTGCCCAGAGCATGCTGTAACCCTGAATTTGACATAAAGCATCAGGATTACTGGATTTCAGCCATGACTCAGTAATAACCAGCAACTCAGGCCTATATATCAAAACATCCACTTCCAGGTTTGCCATTTTTGGTACCAGTCTTCTCATGTTCAAATGTAGAATTTTTAAGCCATTAATGGAAGACCAAGAACCAGTACCACCACTGACTACATTCGTGGACCCCTTTACTTCCAGCCCTGGGTTCATTTCAGCTTCACCAGCTAATATTATCAACCCAAATAACACTATAAACTTGGAGTAAAATGAAATGGTTCTAACCCCTTTCTACCACATTATCAATGTAAGAATCCTTAAGAGACATCCACATAGATGCAACATCCTCTTCCATAATAAAAGTAGTCAGTAACAATAATTAGAATTAAAATGATCAACCAAAAGATTGGACAATCAAATTCATGATCAGATTCAGTAGGAAATAGCCGCGCTCAGTATCCTGTGGCCAACCAACTCCATCAGTAACTAATATACACACCATACATATACCTACCCACCCCACTACATTTATTACAAAACCCATTCTGCAACTAAATGACTTTCCTTTACTAACCCATTTAAACTAATATAACAACTACTGCAACCACATTTAAGTCAAGCTTTTAAATAACAATCCTCTCTCCCCGGTCTCCCCTGGACTCCCATAGACTCCCGTTTGTGCTGCACTTTGCTGCACTTAGCCACTAAATAGACGCTGCAGTAGATGCCGACGCATCTACCTAGCTGGCAGTTTAAACCCCACAGCCCCATCCTATCAGGCTGACACTTCCAATCAGTGGAGTGGCAGGCGGCACAGCGATTAAGCAGCAATATGGCTATGTTGTCGGTTGCTATGGCAAAGCACAGCTGAAGCTGGGACTGCAATTAAAATACTCAGGCAAACTTCGAGCAAACTTCTTGTTCACTTAAATGGCGAAGCAGCAAATATTTAAAATAAAACAAACACAGCACTCCAAGTTAATAGTGACTCCAGCAGCTTAGGAACCCTTTTGCCGACAAAATGTCACAGTCACACGCATGACCAGATAATTCACATTAAAACCTCTCACTTGCAGCTGAATAATTCTTTGCCAGCAGTCCCATAACGGTTAGATAAGCAGTGCAATAATCCATAATCTGATTGAAACATCCCCCTATGTTGCAGTGTTACTCACAGCCAGCAACAGTTACAGTGCACACACTGTGAAAGTCACTTAAGCAGCTTGCTTAACTCCAGAATCCCAGAGCACGAAACCAGTCCAGCTGATCTGATTCACTGGAGGTGCTGAACTTGCAGCACAGTCTCTGTGTAGCACAGTGCGTAGCTTCAAATGGGGGAGCAGAGTCTGCCACCCTCCCAAAGACTCCCATTTGTGCTGCACTTAGCGCTAAATAGCCACTGCAATAGACGCTGCAGCATCTACCCAGTTGTCAGTTTAAACCCCATAGCCCCAACCAATCAGGCTGCCACTTCCAGTCGGTGGGGGGAGAGGCGGTACAGCGATTAAGCAGCAATATGGCTATGCTGTCTGTTGCTATGGTAATGCACAGCTGAAGCCAGGACTGAAATCAAAATACTCAGGCAAACTTCAAGAAAACTTCACGTTCACTTAAATGGCAAAGCAGCACATTTTTATGCTGCTTGCATGCATGTGCAAGAAACACAGTGCCATCATCTGAGTTTTCGGAGGTGTGTCAGCCCGTCTTCCAATGCAGTCAGTGTGTTTGCAGGCACGGCCCCAGTTCCCCAATCACTGCTGCAGCTGTCTATGACAAGCTGAAAATGCAGTGGCATACAGTTCAAAGGGAGAGCTCCGCTTCAGTGAGCAGAGCTCTCCCCCCCACGCACACACACGCACAAGCATGCATATTATGTGCTGATGCGCCCCCCCACGCACACACTGTATGGCCGAGGGGGTGCCTAATCCCGCTGGCTCCACGCCCCCAACAGCTGTCCAGGTGCCACGCTGGGAGCCCACCCTAAGCGTGGCAAAACTGTTATAGCCGACGGGGTGCACAGCCCTGTCGGCTCCAAGGCTGCACGCCCCCAAAAGCTTTCCGTGCCATGCTGGGAGCCCACCCCAGCGTGGCAAATCTTGTTTTGGCCGATTGGGGTGCCCAATCTTCCATCGGCTCCACGCCCCTGAACAGCTTTTCCTTGCTGCCACGCCTGGGAGCCCACCCCAGCATGGCAAACGCCCCGCCGCCTTCGTTAAAAAACAAAAAACCTGTGAATAAAAAACGGTCCTCGTAGTCTCCCTGCCCTCCCACAACCCGCACCCACCCACCGCGCACTCTGCCTCCCCACAACCCCTCACCCCATACTAACCTCCGAGCTCAGCAGGTGATCATCAGTGGATCGGGAACACGCCTGCACCTCGCCAAAGCTGACCGAACTGAGGAAATGCCAGTAAGCTGTATAATGGGATAGATAGGGTTTTTCAACTTTGTTGCATATCTCAGGCATTTTGGATTGTGTCCCAAATTTTCAACATGGGCTTTTGGGACCCTCTTCATGAATTCTTGCACTGTCATGGCATTAATCGGGTTCAGGGTGATTTCGCGTCACTGCGCCGCAATCACCTTTTGGAACCGATTAATGAAACGACACTGCCAGTGTTCATAAGGTGGGCTCTCAAAAAGCTTATGTTGAAAATTTGGTGAATAAATTCTAAAATGACTGTTTTATTTAGCGGCGCTGTGCAGTTCCTACACACCGTAAGTTCGCGTAGTTTCAATATTTTCACTCCAGATTTTCAACACTGCCATTTTACCACACCTCTTTATGAGCAGTACAGCTGTCATTTTTCATATCCTGCCCAAAACGTGTTTCCGTCCATGTAGCGCACAATGGCGCAGTCTGTGTGCGAAATCAATGTATGGGACACATTAAGAAAATCACAGTGATGCTGTTCATTAGCAGATCTTAAAATGGCTATGTTGAAAATTTGGTGAAAAAATTCCTAACAATGACTGTTTTACGAGCGTGCGTTGTACAGTTCCTACACACGCTCGTAAGTTTGCAAATTTTCAATATTTTCACTCCAGATTTTCAACATTGCCATTTTACCACACCTCCTTATGAGCACTACAGCTGTCATTTTTCACATCCTGCCCAAAACGTGTTTCCACCCATGTAGCGCACAATGGCGCAGTCGGTGTGCGAACTCAATGTATGGGACACATTAAGAAAATCACAGTGACACTGTTCATGAGCAGAGGTCTTAAATGGCTATGTTGAAAATTTGGTGAAAAATTCCTAAAATGACTGTTTTACGAAGCGTATGCTAAGACAGTTCCTACACACGCTCGTAAGTTCGCGAATTTTCAATATTTGCACTCTAATGACTTCCAAATACCTACACAGCACATAGAAGCAAACAACATTCGGCATTGACAAATGCTTGTTTAAAATAAAACAAGCACAGCACTCCAAGTCAATAGTGACTCCAACAGCTTAGAAACTCTTTTGCCGAGGAAATGTCACAGTCACACACACGATAAGATAATTCACATTAAAACCTTCCATTTGCAGCCGAATAATTCTTTGCAGCAGTCCCATGACGGTTCGATAAGCAGTACAATAATCCACAATCTTATTGAAACATCCCCGATGTTGCATCGTTACTCACAGCCAGCACCAATTACAGTGCACAAACTTTGAAAATCACTTAAGCAGCTTGCTTAACTCCAGAAACATAGAAACATAGACTTTGACAGCAGATAAGGACCGCTTGGCCCACCCAGTCTGCCCATTTCCCTACCTATTGGATAAGCTGCAGATCCTAGTTAACTAGCAGCCTATTTCTTCCTACCCCACACCAGAATTGCCTTATGTCTGTCCCATGCATTCTTGAATTCCCCCACTGTTTTTGACACCACAACCTCCTCAGGAAGGCCATTCCATAGTCCCACCACCTCTCTGTGAAAAATACTTCCTCACATTGTCCCTGAACCATCCCCCCTCTATCTTCAAATTGTGCCCCCTTGTTCTTGCACATCTCTTTTTCTGAAAGATATTACCCTCTTGTACTTTGTTGATTCCCTTGAGGTATTTGAAAGTTTATATCATGTCCCCCCCTCTCCCTCCTTTCCTCAGGGGTATACGTATTAAGCTCCTTTAGTCTCCCTTCATATCCCAGAGCACAAAACCTGTCCAGCTGATTTGATTGCAGATTAGGAAATCTGCACAGTTCTCAGGAAAACGTGGTCTCACAAATGTGTGTAAAGTTATTAATAGCAGACAGAATACCCAGGTAAACCCTTCCCAGCCTCGCCAAACAAACAAGGCCCTCCTGGGCTAGACACGCCCCCCTGCTAGAAGGCCTTGTTTGTTTGGCCGAAGTGCTGGGAAAGGGTTTACCTGGGCATTCTGTCTGCTATTAAATAACTTTTACACACATTTTGTGGTAAGACTACATTTTTTCCTGGTAAACTGTGTGCAGATTTCCTAATCTGTTGTTGCTTTTGCTGGCTGGCTGCCTTTTATTTGCACCTAGGGGTTTAACAGAGTGCACCTGATGCACCTGGATTGCCAGCTGATTTGATTCACTGGAGGTGATGAACTTGCAGCACAGTTTCCGTGTAGCACAGTGCATAGCTTCAAACGGGGGAGAGGAGTCTGCCACCCTCCCACAAACACCCAGTTCTTGGCATTTCTGTCTTCAAGTAGTAACACACTTACTAAATCGGGCTCTTGAGTCAGATCGTTTCCAAAACAGTAACATCTCATTGATTTACATGGGGAGGGTTAGGAAGGGGGTAAGGACACTAGAGGTTAAGCATAACATTTTTAATTTGCATTTTAAGAGTTGCATTCTTCAAACAATTATTTCCCCATTTAATATTTAGCCTACAAACCACACTTTAATTAGTGCAGCCAACAACTATCGATCTAGTTAGCTGCTGCAGGTATTAACTTTTCACAGACCCCCAAATGGTATCAGTTCTGAACTCACACACACACACATTCTGTCCCTGGGTACCCAGCCCTTCAGTTGCAGGCTTGAGGTGCAGCTGGTTGGTAGGCGTTGATGCACTTGATGAAAATAACCATACTTTTAACTCTCTTTTGACCTCTTTAACTTTGGCTTTACTTTCTACGCCAGTGGGCATATTTGAACACAAAATTACTTCCATTCCCCCAGGTGCAGGGCAATTTCTGCCTTTACTCATGGTTCTGCGAAATCAGTCCTCTGGTGGCACATGTGACTGAAGTCCTGGGGTTGGTGGAGCAGCAGATGCAGAACCTTAGAATCAAATGGCTTGGCAGACTTTAAGAAGGGGCAAGGATGCTGCAGCTTGGATCTTCAGCTTGAGTGAAGGTCTCGAATCTTGTCCCCTTCAGCCAATTCAGGCCCGATGCAGAGCTACTGCGTAAGGCCCACCGACCACAAAGGACCCAGACCTTGGAGTGGCTCCACAGCCTGGCTCCCTCACAGGTTAGAGTGCTCTAGCACTTGGGTACAAACCCATGATCCCCTGCAGCAAGTAGAATCCACTTGGTGGGGGGTTAGCAAGTTCCCCACCTTGCTCTGGATTAGGATGGAAAATTTGGATCTTTCTCCTTTCTTGTCAGAGTAATCAGCTACGTTGAGCAGCCAAAGCAGTTTATGTTACTTTGCGGCCCTTCAGGCTCTGGGAGACAATGCAGAGTCTGAACTCCAGGTTCGCCACAACAGTCTCTTTTCTCAGCTGTATTTCAAGAGCAGACAGCAGGTACCCATCCCGGAAGGCACCTGCCCATCTCCCTGCTATCACAGTCTTTCAACTTCAACACAACTGCCACTCTTGCTCTGGCTCACACACAGTTCCAGCAAATCTCTCCTTTAAGCTCAGGGTCTCTCTTAGTTCCTCTGATGCAATAACAAAAACCTCATTTCTAACCGTGCAGGTGCAGATGGACCCAGAAGAGGGTCTCTTCTCAACTCCTCAGAACAAGAAACCAGTCCATTTTCATAGAAACATAGACTTTGACGGCAGATAAGGACCGCTTGGCCCATCTAGTCTGCCTATTTCCCTACCTACAGGATAGGCCGCAGATCCTAGTTAACCAACAGCCTATTTCTTCCTACCCCCCCCCAAGAATTGCCTTATGTCTGTCCCATGTATTCTTGAATTCTCCCACAGTTTTAGACCCCACAACCCTCTCAGGAAGGCTGTTCCATGCATCCACTACCCTCTCTGTAGAAATAATACTCCTCACATTGCCCCTGAACCGCCCCCAATCTTTAAATTGTGCTCCTTGTTCTTGCACGCCTCTTTTCTGAAAGATGCTACCCTCTTGGACTTTGTTGATTCCACTGAGGTACTTAAAAGTTTCTATCATGTCCCCCCTCTCCCTTCTTTCCTCAAGGGTATCAAGTTTCCAATACCTGAACCAGTCCTTAGCCTTGTGTCCTTCCCTTTTTCTTTTGAAATTCAGTAAACTTTATTAAATTTGAAATAAAAATACAAGACAGGGACACATATCATGACAACAAAGCATACCCCACCACACCACCACCCCAACTCCTGCGGAGTATCCTCAACACACATAAGCAGAGATAGAACAGCCACTTGTACTGAAAACACATATGTGCAAGGTATAGGAATTAGATAGATTCTGTCTAACTTAGGTAGTGTGTAATGTGTGCAGCTTACCCCACTTGTCAAATAGCCAGGATTTATAACTGAGCCTGGCAATCATACGCTCAGTCCGCAGACTGAACAAAAGCTCTTGCAACCATTCTTGGTCTAGTCTAGCCAGTGTCTAAGAACCAGCTTCTTCACAGCCAGGGAGATCAAGGAAATGTAATACCTCCTCTCTCTTATCTGAACAGTGCTATAATCACCAAGGATGCAAATTTCAGGCAGGAAAACACCCTCCAAACCCAGCAGGGGGTCTGCTTTAGCTTCAGTAAGGCCCTAAAGCGGGGCGACTTTGGGACAGGACTAAAAAGTGTGCAAAAGGGAGCCTTCCCCTTGACCACATCTGTTGCAGGTGTCTGTCAACGACCAGCCCATTTTGGCAAGCCTTTCAGGTGTATAGTAGAGATTGTGCAATTTATGAAACTGGGTAAGTCTAAGCCTGTCCTGGGAAACATAAATACATAAATCTCTCCAGACCGAAGTCCTTCCCTTTTTCCCTCTAGATGGTTTGTCTTCCCTGGGGTTTAACAGAACCTTTTTCCTTTTCCTCAATTCTCTCATCACAAATCTCTCATTCCTGGTGTCTTACCAATGTGGTACAGACTAAAACAGAAGAGGCTTTCTCCTCATCCTCTTCACTCAAACCAGTTCATTTCCGTATTCCATTTTCTAAATCCGGTCAACCTTTTCTCCGACCTCTTTCACGCTGTGGTGCAGCTTCTTACCACAGCAGCCTGTAGCAGGATTCTGCAGCTCTCTATCTTCTTCTGTAGAGCTGCTTGAAAGAGCCTTCCTCCTCTTTACTTTCCAGATGGGGAAAGGCATATCCAGCCCTGGGGGACAGATTGCTGGCAGCCCCAGACAAGCCCTTTCCAAGACTTGCAGCCCCATTCTCTCCATTGGGGCTGGAGCCCCCCTCCCTATGGAAGGGCTCCCACCAAACTGCCCCAGAAAGCAAAAGTCCTTCTCTTTTGGAAGCCTTTGTTAGCTCCCCATTGGCTGAAGCCACTGTCCTTTCCAGAAATTAACATGTATGAGTCTCCCTCAATGCCTTATTGGCTCCTAAACTTTCCCCGTTTCTTTCCCCCCAACAGTCCTTTTAAACAGTCCCACAGTCCTCCTGGAGAATTCTGCCCTTTGGTTGGCTGCACAGTGGTTCCATGGCCGCTATTATGGCTGGTGAGTAAACAATCCCACTGGAATCCATAGAGGTTTCTAACTTTACAAAGTCACTGCGGCCAGCACAAACATTTTTAACCAGCAATTCCCTCACCATTCTGTAGCAGGTTCTGTGCCCTTTAAAGTGACTACACTGTTCAGCATTTTTATTTATCCCTTTTTGTGTTGCTAGCACCAATGTTTGAGACCCCTGCAGGCACTGGACAGGACTCAGCTCATTAATATTCATGAGGCGCCTCATTATTATGCACAAGGCAGCTCCCGGATCCTCGAGCGCAATTGGCGCTCCTAAAAACATCTGTTTCTGCTCCTCCTTCGCCTCTCTGGTCCCCAGTCCCCTTTTTGCTTTACGCAGGGACCACCAGCTAAACAAGCCAAATGGCCACTGAATGGCTGAAATGAAAATGTGCTTCTGCACATGTGCAGAGTGCCAGAATGCACCCGAAGGAGGGACCCGGGAGGGAAATGATAGGGTATTGGCAGAGACTGGAGGGGGGAGAGTTAGGTGAGAAATCAGGAGACACTTTTTCATGGAAAGGGTGGTAGATATGTGGAACATGCTGCCCAAGGAGGTGGTATCATGTAGAACGGTGGGAGGATTTAAGAGACAGTGGGACAGAGTGAAGGGGGGATGGTTATGAAGAGGGGAGGGTGGGGCAGCTGCAAGTTGAGGGGCTAGCTGCACAATCGAGCAGACTGGATAGACCATGAGGACTGTTTCTTTTGGCATTTTGTATGTTCGAAAGTGCAAATCCAACCAGTGGCTCTGCGCTCAAGTTCCCTCTGCCCCACTCTTTAGAAAAAACTATGCGGGTGCTGGAGGGAGGATTCCCAGGACACCACCAGGGACCATAAGGGGCACAGGAGGACCTGGGCAAGAACAGGGAAACCCCAGGGGACTGAGGAAGCCTCATGGCCTGACAGGTAAGCCCCCAACAGTGGGTTTACAACTATATTTGTCAACTTGGGCAAGGCATTCCACACTGCTGCCTACCCTCTCCTAATGGACAAGCTCTCAGCAGCTGGTTTATCTGACCCTGAAGTGAAATTGTTCAGCTCCTACCTGGTTGACAGGTCACAGACTGTCCTTGTAGGTGACTTCTCTCCCCTCTCTGTCAATTCATGAGTATCTCAGGGCTTGGGCCTTGGTTCCATTCTGATCTTGTTTTTTTTTTCCAAATAACCTCCCTCCCTGGTTCACGTGTCTCCTCATGCATTCCTATGTATGTGGATGATACTGTGTTCTCTGACTGTGGGTCCCCACCCTCTGAGCTGGCTGCTCCACTGAAGAATGACTTCAGTAGTGGTCAGCGCTAGTTCTGCACCAACCAGCTTACTGTCAATGCTAGGAAAATGGTCTCTATGACCTTAGGCAACAAGCAATGGTTGGCCAGAATTCATTCACATACGGTCTTTACAACACTGGATAGTTCTTCTCCTTTAAATAAGTGGGTGAATGGCTGGACAGTCATCTTGACTTTTCCTGTCACAAAGATGCCATTCATAAGGAGCTTCCCCCCCAACATGGAGCCTTTGTCCCCCTCTACACCAGCCATCAGGTTGTTGTAAAGATTATCCCTCTAGCATTTCACTATAGAGATGTGGTAATGCATAAAGCAGTGCCCCAAAATCCATCTTAGTCAGACTGAACTCTCTTCCACACCTTCTGTCTAGGAGAAGCTTGTGGAAGGAGGGAACAGTGGACAGAAATATGACATCACAGTTAAGGCTGAGACATACATAGGACTGAACTACACTCCTACTCTTCCCGTGAGCTTCAGTGAGTGAGATTTGTGTTGATTGGCAGACTTGGAAGTGGATAGGGGAAGTGGAGACAGATGGGGAGGAGAGGAAGCTGGGGAAATGTGGGAATTGGGGAGGAGGTGAGGGAGAAAAAGAGAGAAGAAGAAGGAGGGTAGAAAATTGAGAGATGGGGAGCAGCAGGAAGGGGCAGAAGGAACAACAGAAGCCGGAGAAGCATGATAAGGAGGAAGGAACCACTGAAGCATTCTGAGCTAGAGAGCTGTAAAGGGACATGACACAGAAAGGAACCAAGTTGAGAGTAGCTAGCCAAAAGGAAAATGGAGCTGTACTGGTAATACTCAGAATCATACCCAGACAGTCAAAGAGCAAAAGGCTAATTGCCCATAAAGCTCTAAAAGTTACATATAGTAGGTCAGTGATTTATTTGTTCTTAAAAAAAATCATCTAACTTGTTTTTGAATATATTTTTACTGTTACTAACAATAACAGCCGTAGGAAGTTTGTTCCATGGACCTACTATTCTTTGTGAAAAATAGTATGCCATTTTTTTAGCACGAGATTTACTTCTCATCAGTTGAAGCGGATGGCCTCTAGTGTTAATTGATATTTGTTTTGAATTTGAGTTCACATTCTAATGTTAACTCTAAATTTTGTAGGATTCCCATGTAAATAGAAGACCTCCCCTTAAACTTTGTTGTTCTAGAGAATTTAGATTAAATTTATGAAGCCTTTCCTCATAAGTACTAGTTTTATCTGGACATACTGTTTTTATGATTCTTCTCTAAAGTTTTTTGATTCTACTTATGTCCTTCTTTTTAAAAGGGTTCCATAATTGAGATATATAATTGAAACATGGTCTAACATAGGCTCGATACAGGACTAATGGGATATATGGATCTCTTGAAATTATATTGTGCCTAATAGCCCACCAGATTTTATTGGCTTTACTGATGGTATTCATAATATGTACATCGAAGTCAAAATTTGAATCTACAGTTATACCAAGATCTCGCTCATGTTCTTTGCTACTTAAAACTTCTTTATACAAATGATATTGATTTCTCAGGTTTTCTTTACCCAAATGGATTACACAGCCTTCAGAAGAATTAAACTTTGGACTCCATTTAGTAGACCATGTTTTCAAAGTATATAAATACCTTTGAATAACCTCAAAGTCAGCAGAGGAACCACAAATGTTCGAAAGTTTGCAGTCATCTGCATACTTTGAAATATTACTTCTAGTATTTAGTGATAAAGTAGAAATAAATATTTGAAAAATTGCAGTGGCCAAAACTGATCCCTGAGGGACTCCACTTCCAACAGACTGCCATTTTGATTGATGGCTATCCACAATAACACTCTGTTTTTTGTCTGTTAACCAATCTGCTATCCAGAGTATAAACAAAGGATTAATATTATAAGTTTGTAATTTCTGAATAATTGCCCAATGAGGAGTGGAATCAAACGCTTTTCTGAAATCCAGCAAGAGAAAGTCACACAAAACGTTTTTATCTAGATTGTTACTAATATCATCATAGAAACTCACAAGATTAGTTGCGCATGAACAACCCTTTACAAAGCCATGTTGGCTAGGATCGACTGTTGCTAAAATTGGAGCTAGTTCATCTTTAATTATTCTTTCCAAAAGTTTTCCAAAAATAGGAGTGAGACTGATAGGATGATAACTGTCGAAGGAACTTTTGTCACCTTTTTTGAACAACGGAACTACGTCAACTTTCTTCCAGTCTGATGGCACATGGCCTGAATGTAAACTTTTTTTAAATATTAGTTTAAGGGGTAAGCATAAATGCTCTTTCATCAGTAAAATAACATCTCCTGATATAGCATCAGGACCAGGGGAAGAGCCCTTCTTGATTTCATTAATTTTTTTCTCAATAGTATCTAATGGAATGTCCATTTTTTTTTAAATATAGAACTCAGCTCTATATCCCTATTTCCTAAGGATTGACTAAAAGCTTTACAAAAATGCATATTAAGCACATCTGCCATTTCTGTTTGCTGTGAAATTGTCATATCTTTTATAATTAAAGGTCCTACCTTACATTTCTGTTTTTTTTTATAGAATTTATACAACTAAATAAAACTTTACTATTTCCTTTTTAAGCTTGCAAGGCAATATTTTTTTTGTCTTCAATTTAGCTTTTCTGATTTCTTTTTATATTGATCGTGCGCATGCACAAGAAACATGTTGCGGCAGGTTTCTCCACAAGCAGGTTGTGGAGGCGCGGCACTGTTGTAGCCAATGCTCCCACAGCCTGTAAAGGCTTGTCCCGCTTCCCCCAGTTCTGTGGCATGCTGCTGCTGCTGCTGACACTAGTTCAGTCAGCGTGCCACCAACTTGTAAAAAATCAGCTGCTGCAATCAGGGGCCACCTCGTCATTGCAGCGTCAGCCATTCGCTGCAATGAGGGAGCGACCTGTCATTGCAGGGAGGGATCTTTTGTTTGTGAACATGGCGGCGGCTTGCCACTGTGTTCACAAAGAATATTAACCTCCACTTCCGAGGGGGTGCCCAATCCCCTTGGCAATATGTGCCCCCCCAGACCGTGTTTAGTTGCCGATGGGGCCCCAATCCCCATCAGCTGCAGTGGCCGCAATATTTATGTTGCCAACGGGCAGCCCACTTCCTGCCGCATTATGTCCCCCCGCTCTGTTGTGTGCCGACGGGGGTGCCCAATCCCCAGTCGGCTACAGCTGCCCCCCAAAAAGGAAGACTCCATTGGCACACTGGGAGCCCACCCCAGCATGCCACATGCCCCTGCAAAATGAAAAATGGTCCCGCAATGTCTTTTCTTTTGTAACCTGTAAAAAAGGAAATAGTCCCACGGCGGTCTCCCTGCCCCCCTCCCGCAACCCGCACCCACCCATTGGGCACCCTGCCTCCCCACCCCCCACCCCATACTTACCTCTGGAGTCCAGCGCGACGATCTTGGTGGACCGGAACACGTTTGCACTCTTCAAAGCCGACTGCGAACTGAGGAAATGCCGGTAAGCTGTATCATGGAATAAATAGGGTTTTTTCAACTTTGATGCATATCTCAGGTATTTTTTGGAATTTTGGCATCGAATTTTCAACAAGGGGTTTTTGGAACCCCTCCTCATGAGTTCTGTCACTGTCATGACATTAATCAGCCCCGAAAGGTGATTTCGTGATCACTGGGCGGAATTACCTTTTGGGACTGAGTAATGAAACGACAGTGCCAGTGTTCATGAGGTGGGCTCTCAAAAAGCCTATGTTGCAAATTTGGTGGAAAAAATTCAAAAAATGACTGTTTTACGAGCGTGTGTTGTCCAGTTGCTACGCATGCTCGTAACTTTGCGAATTTGCAATATTTTCACCCCAGATTTTCAACACTGGCATTTTTCCAGACCTCCTTGTGAACAGTATAGCTGTCTTTTTTCACACCCTGGCCAAAATGCGTTTTCGCACTTCCAGCGCAGAATAGCGCAGTCGGTCTGGGAAATCAGTGTTTCACACAGATTAAGAAACTGACAGTGGCACTGTTCATGAGTAGAGGTCCTAAAATGCCTATGTTTAAAATCTGGTGATGATACTCCATAAAATGACTGTGTTACGAGCGTGCGTTGCGCAGTGTACACGCATGCTCGTAAGTTCACAAATTTATTATATTTTCACTCCAGATTTTCAACATTGCCATTCTTCTGCACCTCCTTATGAACAGTACAGCTGTCATTTTTCACATCCTGGCTGAAATGCATTTTTGAAGTTCCGGAGCAGAATAGCATGGTCGCTGTGGGAAATCCGTATTCGGGACACATTATGAAAATAACAGTGACACTGTTCATTAGCAGAGGTCCTAAAATGCCTATGTTGAAAATTTGGTGACGAAAGTCCATGAAATGAGTGTGTTAGAATGTGCATTGCGCAGTTTCCATGCACGTTCGTACCCTCGCAACTTTGCAATATTTTCACTCCACATTTTCAGCATTGCCATTTTGCCACACCTCCTTATGAACAGTGCAGCTGTCATTTTTCACATCCTGGCCGAAATGTGTTTTTGTTCTTCTGGCACACAATAGCGCGGTTGCTGTGGGAAATCAGTGTTCAGGACATATTAATAAAATCACACTGACACTGTTCATGAGCAGAGGTGCTAAAATGCCTATGTTAAAAATTTTGTGATGAAACTCCATAAAATGACTGTTACGAGCATGTGCTGTGCAGGTGCCACACACCCTTGTGGATACCGTAGTTGCTGTCGGAAATCAGTGTTTGGGACAGATTAGGATCGAGCAACTTGGGAGGGGGGCATGACCGAGCTCAACTGAACTCTGTCCACACTGCTGCAGATGTCTTTGTGGGCAGGAAAAGGCGCCAACGCAGGCAGGAGCCCAGTACAAATGGGCAGCCTGCAGCGCCGTGAGACACAGAACGAGCGAGTGAGGGAGGGGGAGTGAGTGAGTTCAACGGAGCTCAGTTGGGACTGGTGCGGATTTGTTTGTGGGCAGGAAAAGGCAGCAATGCATGCAGGGCCTGAGTACAAAAGGGCAGCCTGCAGCGGTGGGACAAACAGAATGAGCAATTGAGAGAGGGGGACTGAGCAAGCTCAACAGAGCTCTATCATTACTGCTGCAGATTTCTTTGTGGGCAGATAAGGGTGGCTATGCTGGCAGGAGTCCAGTACAAAAGGGCAGCCTGCAGCGTCGGCAGAAACAGAATGAGCAAGTGAGACGGGGGAGTGAGTGAGGCCAACGGAGCTGTGTCGGGACTGCTGCAGATTTCTTTGTGGGCAGACAAAATGCCGGATAGATGCAGGAGCCCAGTACAAAAGGGTGTTCAGAGGCACTAGGAGAAACAGAATGAGTGAGTGAGCGAGCCACCAACGGAGCTCTGCTGGGACAGCTACGGATTTCTTTTTGGGCAGGAAAAGGTGGCAACGCAGGCAGGAGCCCAGTACAAAAGAGCAGCCTGCAGCGCCCGGACATATAGAATGAGCAACTGAGAGAGGGGGGGAGTGAGCGAGCTCAATGATGGTGTATTGTGACTGCTGCAGATTTTTGTGGCCAGGAAAAGGCGCAATGCAGGGGAGCCCAGTATAAAAGGGCCAGCCTGCAGTGCTGGCAGAAACGGAATGAGCGACTGAGAGAGGGGGAGTGAGCGAGCCTAACTAAGCCTCTCGAACTGCTGCAGGTGTGTTTGTGGGCAGAAAAAGCCGGCAATGCAGGCGGGAACCCAGTACAAAAGGGCAGCCTGCAGCAGTGGGAGACACAGAATGAGCGAGTGAGGGAGGTAGAGTGAGTGAGCTCAACAGAGCTCAGTTGAGACTGCTGTGGATTTCTTTGTGGTCAGAAAAAGGCAGCAATGCACGCAGGGGCCAGTACAAAAGGGCAACCTGCAGCGGCGGGAGAAACGGAACGAACAAGTGAGAGAGGGGAGGAGGAGTAAGCTCAACAGAGCTCTATCATGACTGCTACAGATTTCTTTTGTGGGCAGAAAAGGCGGCAACGCAGTCAGGAGCCCAGCACTAAAGGGCAGCTATGATCAAGAAAAAGAAACGAACGAGCAAGTGAGATAGGAGAGTGAGGAGGCCAACGGAGCTCTGGTCGGAAAACCACTGCAGATTTCTTTGTGGGAAGAACAAAATGCCAACGGAGGTAGAAGCCCAGTACAAAAGGCCAGCCTGCAGTGCCACGAAAAACAGAATGAGCGAGTGAGACAGGGAGAGTGAGTGACCTCAATGCAGCTGCGGATTTCTTTGTGGGCGGGAAAAGGTGCCAATGCAGCCAGGAGGCCAGTACAAAATTGCAGCCTGCAGCACTGGCAGAAACAGAATGAGCACGTGACAGAGGGGGAGTAGGCAAGCTTAACGGAGGTCTATCATCACTGCTGCAGATTTCTTTGTGGGCAGGAAAAGGCAGCAATGCAGGCAGGAGCCCAGTACAAAAGGCCAGCCTGCGGCCCCCACAGAAACGGACTGAGCAAGTGACGGAGGGTGAGTGAGCGACCTCAATGGAGCTGTGTTGGGACTGCTGCACATCTCTTTGTGGGCAGACAAAACCGCCAACACAGGCAGGAACCCAGTACAAAAGGGCAGCCTGCAGCAGCGGGAGACACAGAACGAGCGAGTGAGGGAGGGGGAGTGAGTGAGCTCAATGGAGCTCTGTTGGGACTGCTGTGGATTTCTTTGTGGGCAGAAAAAAGCAGCAATGCACGCAAGGGCCCAGTACAAAATGGCAGACTGCAGCGGCGGGAGAAATAGAACGAACAAGTGAGAGAGTGGGAGTGAGTGAGCGAGCTCAACAGAGCTCTATCATGACTGCTGAAGATTTCTTTGTGCCCAGAAGGCAGCAGCAATGCAGGCAGGAGCCCAGTAGAAAAGGGCAGCCTGCAGCACAGACAGAAACGGCATGAGCGAGTGAGAGAGGGGGACTGAGCGAGCTCATTGGAGCTCTGTCGGGACTGCCGCAGATTAGTTTGTGGGCAGAAAAAGGCACCAACAGAGGCAGGAGACTACTGGAGAAACAGAATGAGCGAGTGAGACAGGCAGAGCGAGCGACCTCAACAGAGCTCTGTCGGGACAGCTGCGGATTTCTCTGTGGGCATAGAAAGGTGCCAATGCAGGCAGAAGCCCAGTACAAAAGGGCAGCCTGCAGCACCGGGAGAAACACAATGAGCGAGTGAGAGCGGCAGTGAGCAAGGTTAACGCAGCTCTATCATGACTGCTGTGGATTTCTTTGTGGGCAGGAAAAGGCGGCAATGCAGGCAGGAGCCCAGTATAAAAGGCCAGCCTGCAGCGCCGGCAGAAACGGAACGAGTGAGTGAGAGAGGGGGAGTGAGCTACCTCAACGGACCTGTGTCAGGACTGCTGCAGATGTCTTTTTGAACAGGAAAAGCCACCAACAGAGGCAGGAGCTCAGTACAAAAGATCAGCCTGCAACACCAGGAGAAACAGAATGAGACAGCGAGACAGGCGGAGAGAGAGCAACCTCAATGGAGCTCTGTCGGGAGCACTGCAGATTTCTTTGTGGCCAGAAAAAGATGCCAACACAGGCAGAAGTCCAGTACAAAAGGGCAGCCAGCAGCGCTGGAACAAACACAATGAGTGAGTGAGCTCAACAGACCTCTATCATGACTGCTGCGGATTGCTTTGTGTGCAGAAAAAGGCGGCAATGCAGGCAGGAGCCCTGTACAAAAGTCCAGCCTGCAGCGATGGCAGAAATGGAACGAGCAAGAGAGGAAGTGTGAGGTAGCTCAGTGG
The DNA here is from genome assembly GCA_016271365.2 of Neoceratodus forsteri. Lineage (NCBI taxonomy): Eukaryota > Metazoa > Chordata > Ceratodontiformes > Ceratodontidae > Neoceratodus > Neoceratodus forsteri. The sequence continues at coordinate 76,383,488 of JADMNL010000022.1, forward strand.
ACCTGTGTCAGGACTGCTGCACATTTCTTTGTGGGCAGAAAAAGCCGCCAACAGAGGCGGGAACCCAGTACAAAAGGGCAGCCTGCAGTGCCAGCAGAAACAGAATAAGCGGCTGACAGAGGGCGAGTGACCCACCTCAAAACAACTCTGTTAGGACAGCTGCAGATTTCTTTGAGGGCAGAAAAAACCTTGCCAACGCAGCCAGGAGCCCCATACAAAGGTGTAGCCTGCAGCACTGGGAGAAACAGAATGAGAGAGTGGCACAGGGCCACTGAGTGAGCTCAACTGACCAACGCAATCAACATTCAGCATTGACAAATGCTTGTTTACATTGTTTTTGGGTTTGTTTAAATGCTAACAAAGTTCTAGCACATTTATTAGCAGCACATTTCTTGAACAGTTTCTTTTTCTTCTTGATAATTTTCTTTAAACTGATTGATAACCATTTCGGATGAAAACAGGAACTTTTTTCTTTATTTTTGTAATAAATTTATTAACTGCTTCTATAATGACTAATTTAAATGAAACCCACATATCTTCAATATTGTCGTGGTTCAAGTGATTGACCCAGTCAATATTGTTCAAATAATTAGATAAAGCTGTTTTACCCACTTTATATAGAGCATAGACTTCTGTTACTTTCGCTGACTGATGGAATGCCATATGCAAAATAAAAGCAACTACACAGTGGGCACTATTTCCTAAGGAGCTGAAACTACAATTTTTTTATACTTAGGGATTCATTACAGAGGACAGCATCCAAGATGTTCGACCCTCGAGTTGGAGAAGTGACGTATTGAAGCAAATTCATTTCTTCACAAGCATATAAATAAATCGTTTGATGTTAGGAATGTGGCAGATTTATTTGCCCAATTTATATCATTCAAATTTAAATCCCCCATAACTATGATGTTGCCTATTTCTGCTGCTGATGCCATTTCAGAGAGGATCTTACTTAGAATTGTTTTCTGATCATCTGGTGCTCGGTAACAGAGCCCTAATATAAAGTTCTGGTTCTTTAGGTTTTTTACATTCAACCAGAGTGACTCTATGGTACTTAATTCTGTTTTGATCTTATTTGAGACGTTATTCACTATTAAAGCTGAATTAACAAAAATAGCTATACCACCACCCCCCTTCTTATTCAATCTATTAAGATAGAATAAAGTAAAACCAGGAATAGACTTTTCCCAGGCAGATTTTTGTGACCACCAGGTCCCAGTGATACCGATTATATCTGGGTTTTCATTTTTTATTCTTACTATCAGTTTGTCTAATTTGTTTCCTAAACTGCAAGCATTTACTAGTTGAATTGTAATTCATCTTTTTGCTTTCGTTGAGAGGTCTGGTTTATGACACCAGGTGCAATTTCAGTAAAATGTTCCCCCTTGTTTACCAGTTTAAGGTAACAGATGGTACTGACTTTTGAAAATGTTGTCATAATTCATTCACCCCATATTTGTTTGCATGTAAACCATCTCTAGCAAAGAAATTATGATTTTGTTGAAAGGAACGCCAGTGATTTATGAAACTAAACGTTTCTAAAGAACACCAATTTTACAGTCGTATATTTATATGCTCTACGGTATGATTTTTTCACGGTCTTGCACAGGGTACAGGTAAAATATCTGAAATGAAAGCATTACAATTTCTTTCTTTAATGCATTTATTTATTTAGTAAATTTTGGTGACCGGATAGGCCCACTGTGCCCCGAAGGTCCCTTTTTCGAGTTCTTAACTCAATAATTTCATAACTTTTTTTCTCATGGGAAAATCCTACATTGTTAGTAGCAATGTGAATAATAACATTAGAGGGATGTGATATCAACAAATCAACTCTAGATGCAATATCCTTAATTTTAGCTCCAAGAAAACAATGAACAGAGGAAGGATTGTTATTGGAGAGACACAATCGAGAATCTATACATTTTATAATCCAATCACTGATAAATAATAGTGGGTAGCACATAATCAAATTAACAAACATTCTCTGTAGACTCAGACTGAATAGTTGCTAAAGGACCAAAATTATTTCTAGTAGTACAAAACTGGTTTATGTCCCTCCCTATCTGGGAGTTGGTGGTGTTTGGATATAGGATGCACATACTTAGCCCTTTTTAAATTTCCACTTAGGAAATTATCTCCAGCTTTCTTCCGTTTCTAGATCTAATGGTGACTCTACATTTTTTATTTGTGTAGGATACTTGAGGTATGATTGGAAAATTTGTACTTATATTTGAATTAGAATGGTGGAGTCCAGGCTGGATAGGGGAATGGTTGAATAGTAGAGATTCCATTGTTAACAGAGGGCTGACTCAAGGGTAACGGTTCCAAAATGCCTTCTTGCAATATAGTATCATCTGAGGGCATGTTGTTACTACTTACAGTGACAGGAATATTTCTAACCATGTCCACAAAATTCTCTAACTACCTAATTTCTTTACTGCTTGCAATTCTTGTGTTAGTTTAGTAATCTCTGTTTTTAGTGCTTTAAGTTCTAAGCAGTACGGGCAACTTGCAGTCGGCAAACTGGAAATAGAAGGAGCATTCCGTAGCATATGATCACAGATACTACATATTAAAACAATATTCCCTAATAGAGGGAAAAGTACACGTTTCCACAGCTACGCTAGACATGTTAGCATAGACAGGAGGGGTGCAACTCTTACCCAATTCTACAGTAAATATTATAGGTCCGTCTCCCTGCTGCCCATGCTGGACACGCGCTCAGAGACGCACGTGTCTCTGCTTGCGTCTCCACGTGCGAAACCGTGCTCTTCTGTGCACAGCTCACTCCACTCGCTATTCGAGCATTTTGTAGCTAGGACCCGGAAGGCACTGGATATAGCATGACTAATACCAGGCATTCCAACTGCAAAATAGCAGCTACTTTACAAATAAAAATGTAAAACACAAGGCTGCAGGTTTTACTGCTTGGAGTGTAGTGTGAGCTACAGTTTATATGTCACAAACAGTCCCTCTCTAAGGAAGCACTTATTAATAAAGCTTTCACCCGGTACTGCAGTCCACTTCCCAGGAGCAGCGAGGCTTCAGGACACATTTTCAGATGTGGACTATTACAAAATACTGTACACTTCAGGCATATATGACGCGTAGCCATGGGTGTAGCCAGGCATACTCCATGGTGTGCAATTTTATTTAAGGGGGGGTAGCAAATCGGCCCTGAATTACTTCTATTTTCCATAAAAACGAACAAAGAAAATGCTGAACCTTTCTGTAATTTTATTCATGGAAGTCGAAACTAGGACTGGTCACTAATACTGTCTCTGCATTCCAAGGACAACACAACTTTACAGGCTCTGGGTTGGTATGTGGGTGTCTTAGGGAACAATGCATGGCATTTGCATTTACCCATGCATGGCAACAACCATTGTCATGAGATACAAAAATTGTATTTATTGTGCCAAATGAGGCAACAAACACGGTCCTGGTGTACATTTGTATACTGTCTGGCTACACCTAGAGGTAGCAGTGAGTCCACTTGGTGTGCAGATCTGAAATCCCTGGCTACACCCCTTCGCGCAGCACGGATTGATGCATGTATCACTGCTTTTGGCTGTTTCACAGGTCAGGCCTGCTGCTCCCCTCTACACTATAGGAAAAGGCAAATACTGATACAGCTCCCACGTAAGTGTTCTGTAGCCAGGACTCGGAAGTCACTGGATATCGCGTGACTAATACTGGGCGTCCTGACTGCAAAATAGCAGCTACTTTACAAATACAAGTTTAAAACACAAGGCTGCAGGTTTTACTGCTCAGAGTGTAGTGTAAGCTACAGATAGTATGTCACAAACTGTCCCTCTCACTAAAGACACACTAGTTAGTAAAGCTTTTACCTAGTACTGCAGTCCTTAGAAGGACTACACTTCCCAGGAGCAGCAAGGTTTCAGGACAGATTCTCAGATGTGGACTATTTAAGCAATATACCACAAGAGGGTGTTGGTGATGCCAGGATTTACCCACGCCCTGGGGTGTTGTTTGGCCACAAGGCGAAGCCAAGTGGCCAAAACATCCCAAGGCATATGTAAATCCCAGCATCACCAACATTCTGGAGTGGCATATTGCGATTATACAATGGATATCTGTAAGTTTTGTGTGTGAAAAAGTAAGAAAAAAAATAAGTTGGTTTAGACGTTTTATTAATTTTTATTAGATTTGTTATTACGCCTGGAAAAATAGTGCTTTGTTGGTAGGTATGCACATGTGCAGTGGTGTCAGCAAGCGGGAGAGGAGATTACCCTTAATGGTTACAGTTTGGGGAAAACAGAGGCTCGAGGAAACTGTGGGTCCGGAGTCCAGCAATGTAAGGTGTAGTGCATGTTTAAACAGAACAAAAACGAAGAGAGGTAATTTTGTTGTGGGATGTTTTTTACAGTGTCGCTGACAAACTGAGTAAGAGCAGGGTTCTGAAAGTGAAATGCAGAGACAGAGAGAGCCCGGGGAAAGAGTAACATGTTTTTTTTTTCCCCCGAAAGCCAGAAAAGAAAAAAAAATAATTTTCTGCGATTGGAGTTTTTTTTTTTAATTCATTGCTGAATTACGCTTTTGAAACTTGCAGGATTTTTGATATTTACTGGGACTGCAACAGCACAGCTTTGTGAAGGTTTTGCCCTGCAACTGTCAGTGTTTTTGCCAGTTTTGTGTTTGTGATCGTTGCACTGATTTCGGGGGTCCTTGATGTGGCTTATTGGTGGCTGGCACCTCTTCCCGTGGGGTGATTGTAGCTTTTACAACGGGAGAGGAGTGCAAGGTAGCCAATGACATTACAGGATTTGTGCTTTATTTTAATGCCCATTGTATAATACAAGGTACACTTCAGGCATATATGACACGCAGCATGGATTAGTGCCTGTCTCACAGCTTTTGGCTGTCTCACAGGTCAGTCCTGCTGCTGTCCTCTACGCTATAGGAAAGAGCAAATATGGTAATGGGGTGGGTGGGTTAAGCAGTACAGATTAAGTCTACAGTAACAAGGAACAGTGCAAAATAGCTTGTTAATACATTGCTAGTATACAGTAGCTAACTAGGCATAAGACTTGGGTACCCCTGCACGAGAGCTTGGATAAGCTGGGGAACTATAAACCCATCAGTCTGATGTCTTTAGTGGGTAAATTACTTAAACAGCAGCTGACACCTTCCAGAGAACTTTAACGAAACATAATATTTAGATACTGTCCAGCTTGTATTTCACATTAGTTTTGTATTTCTTTTGCCCATTATTTATTACTGAGGTTAGCTGAATGAAAACAGGACATTTACTTCTGAAGAGTTTATCTATTCCTGCTGCTTTCTCCCTACCTGAGGTCATAATGTACTGCTTGTGACATCACAGATACTCCCATGGCAACAGATTGTGATGTCACAACACAGGATTATGACCTGAAGTAGGGAGTAAGCTATAGAGGTAGATGAACTCTAAGAGATAAAAGTCCTGTTTTCATGCACATTTTCTCAGTAATAAATAATCAGGAGGAGAACTCCATAGTATATACACAACATGCAAACTGAATTCTATCTAGTTAATATAGTTTTCAACGTTTTCTTTGAGGCACCAGCAGCTCTTTAAGGTCATTGTAAAGGAGAGGTTGGTAGAGTTTCTAGATGCCAATAGATTCCAGGACAAAAACAGCATTACTTCACCAAGGGGAGGACATATCAAACAAATCTGATCAACTTCTTTGACTGGGTCAGAAAAGAAGCAGTCAAATGAGAGTCAGTGGACATACCGTACCTGAACCTTTAACTTGGTCCCACATGGGAAGTTGGAGGACCTTGGACGGGGAACAGGATTACAGACTCAGGAACTGGCTGGGTAGGAGAACACAGAGCCATCTTAAATGGGAAGTTCTCAGAGGTACAGTAAGGGAAGTCACCAGTAAGGTTTCCAAGAGCTCAGTCTTAAGGCCCAGTACTTTTCAGGCTCTTTTTTTTATAACTTTGAGGAAGGAATCTGAAGGAAGATGTGCCTGTTGCAGATTACACAGAAATATGTGGTAGAGCTGGCAGTGCTGAGGGGGTCATGGCATTAAACAAGACCAACTTGAGACCTAGTGGTGCCCCAACCAGAAATACAGGTGGTGCCCCTTTATTACTCCAACCATCCTCCTCTTCCCTTTTCAAGTTCAAGTTTATTCACCAGGAAAACTCCATTGAGAGCTCTCATGTACAAGGAGGTCCTGTCAAGGACAATGTGATTCAACTAGATATAGTAAAATAGAATGTAAGGCAACGCACAATTCCCTAAAAAGATACAAGAATACAAAAGGTAGGAGTGAATACAAATAATATAACTTGTGACATATACATAGCAATCGTAACATTCTGTCAGGTAATGGGAGAAGTACAACAGAAGAGGGGACATAAGTGCTCGTTGTGTAGTCACAGTGCCATGACAGAAGAAGTGTTAGCCAGTGTGACATTGGCAAGTTTCCTTGAGAGCGTTGTTAGTTCAGGATTTAAATATGTTGGTGGAGACTAATTCGACGAATTTGAGGGAAGATTGCAATTTGCTCCAGGCAGTAGGAATACTGTAGCTGATTGCCGCTCTACCATAGTGCGCGTGTGGAACTTAGCTACATCTAACAAGATAAAGGCATTTTTCCTGAGGGAATAACAGCTCTAGGAATGATTCGCTAGGGACGAGATATACAGGGGAAGTTTGTTCATCGGTATTTCAGTGGTCCAGGTGCAACTATGGGACATCCTTCTGGTGGCAAATGATGTCCAGCCCACTGCAGAATAGAGGGCACAAGGGTGGGTTCTGTATGGTGTGTTAGTTATGAAGTGAATAACATGATGGAAAATTACATCCAACTTGTGCAGGTTAGAAGCTGCGCTACTGTTGTATATGATGTCTGCATAGTCAAGAAGGGGGAGGAAGGTGGCTTGGACTAGTATTTTTCTGATGTCAATGGGAAATACGGATTTATTTCTGAAGAAAAACTGAGTTGAGCTTTTAGTTTTTTTGCCAGGATTTCAATGTGGGCAGCAAAGTATAGACTGCTATCTAACCAGATTCCTAGATATTTGAATTTGTCAATGAGCTCTAATGAATCCCCTAATAGTGTTGTAATGGGTGCAGGAGTACCATGTTTAAATGATGAGGCTGAGGGATGGGGCTGTAGAAAGAACATTGACTTCATGTTCTTTGCATTTAACAGTAGTTTAGAACTTAGTACTGTAGGTTAAGTTGCAGTTGGTTAACGTCTGAAGTTCGGTCCCAGCGTCGGTCAGGGAAGGTTTCAATGTGTAGAGGACAGTGTCGTTAGCAAAAAAAATGAAGCTTAGAGTTATGAATATTGACACTTAAGGAGTTAATGTAGATTGAAAATAGCGGTCCTAAGATAGAGCCTTGAGGTACACCTCTTGTAAGTGGTAAAGGAGAGGATAGTAGTCCATCGGCTTTAATGTGCTGGAGTCTTCCTGAGAGATAGCCAGAAACCTAGCTTACTGAGAGATTGTTTAAGCCGTGTTCTTTGAGTTTGACTAGCAGGAGATCATGGTCTACCATATTGAAAGCTTTGCTTAGATCAAGGAAAAAACAGTTCTGGTGGAGTGTTTGTTATCTAGAGCGATGAGCCAGTCATTTGTCACTTTGGCCAATGCTGATACCTACTGTGGTTTTGCCTGAAGTCTGACTGCAGTGGATTGAATAAGTTTGAGCTTTCAAGGTATTCTTTTAGTTGTGTATTTACTGTTTTTTCCAAAAGTTTAGACATAATAGGCAAGACTGAGATGGGTCTACAATTGTTTAGGTTGCAAGGGTCATCCTATTCAAACAGGGCAGTATATAGGCTGTTTTCCAGAGGGAGGGGACGATTCCAGTGGTAACCAGCATGTTGAATAGGTGTGTCGTGGGAGCAGTTAGGGAATAGTACCCTAATTTTAGGAATGTGAGATCTATGCCGTCAATGCCAGTGTTCCTTTTCATATCCAGTTTCATTGGCAAGTCCTCTACTTGTTTGAAAGTAATGGGGAAGAGACAAAAAGAGTCCAGATTTAGCAGGTCGGTGGGAGCATCCTCTGAAGTAGGACAGACTAAGCGCTTAGAGGCTGGGGAAGAGTCAAATGCTAGGCCCGCTGTCACAAAATAAGAATTTAATTTTTCAAGGATTGTGCCTTGGTCAGAGGTTGTGGAACCTTGAGTGGTATTTTTATTCAGAGTTGAGGGGGGACTCTGTGGCCTTCAACAGATTTAGTCGTTTGCCATATTTCTGCTGAGCTACTGTTTGCACCTTCAAGGGCATTCATGTAGTAAATGGTTTTGTCGATTCTGATAAGCTTCATACAGGTATTTTGAGATGTTCTGAATGCCATCCAATATGTAGGGGCTTTGGTACGTCTGGCTGTGACCCAGAGTTTATCCCTTTGGGTTAAGGCTTTTTTCAGTTCAGCAGTGAACCAGGGATAGGAGGCTTTTTTTCACTCTGCATTTTATAAATGGGGCATGTTTGTAAGATTTGTAAGAGTTAAATTAAAGATGTCAACAGCCTCATCCACTGCAGTGGCTAAATAAAAGTTTTGCCAATTTATATTCTTACGGTCAGATAAGTAGTTCTCTAATTTAAATTTATGAAAGCTTCAGTTAGTGATTAATTTGGGGCAGGAGGTACATTTTTCCAAACTTCTTATGCAGACAGCTATATTGTAATCACTTAGATCATTATAGAACACGGCTGAAGACAAGATTTTGTGTGGCCTATTTGTGAGGATCAGGTCTAACATTGAGCTTTTGATGTGGTTTTTTATGTTGATTCTGGTTGGTTCAGAGATTAACTGGGAGATACCAAGTTTGTCACACAATTCTTTTAGGGTATTTGCTCTAGGGCTGAGCCAATCCAGGTTAAGATCACTGAGAATAATGGACTCATTGGAGTTAGAACTGAGGTTTCAGAGGGTCGGGAGTAACACTACATCCCCTGATGGAGGTCTGTGGCATCCAATTTTATTGACCGCTTCTGACGAGGACAGGGAAAGTCTTACAGTTACAGATTCAAATTCCCTAGGTTTGGTAGCAGTGAGGAGTTCAGTAGCTGTGAATTTGGCATTAACATATATGACCACTCCCCCTTCCCTTGTGGATCTGCCCAATCCAAACGTATTGAAGGATGATAACGCTGTTTGTTGGTTTGGAGTGGAGCCTTTTAGACATGTTTCAGTAATTACCAGAATGCCAGGATTTGTATGGTAAATCCGTGTTTCTACAGTGTCAATTTTTTCTGAAGACTGCATACGTTAATTAGCATCATTTTTACGCTGGATGCTGATGCAAATTCAGATGGGGATGTTAGGGAGAAGATAGGACCTCGGTTTACTTCGATATTCCCTGAGCAGAGACCAATAGTGTAATGAGTTTCTTTAACCTGTGCCTCAAAAATATATGCTGTTTCTTATAGGGAGTAGGATTTTGTGCCAGTAGGGTGGCAGAATGCTTCGGAGTGGGATATAGGCAGAATGGGACAGATGCATATGCTAGTGAGATGGCTCGAATAGTTAATTTTTGGGTTAGGATAAGGGTTGATGTGAGGGAGATAGCAGATTCATCCCAGAGGGGATGTGGGTTGAGTACATGGAAGGAGTTTGGTAATAGGTGGGGGTAGATAAAGGTGTTGTGGGCTCAGTCGGAAAAGCCAAGTGGAGGCATATTGCAAGCATGATTAATAATATGGTCAGCATAGTAATAGGGAGGGTTGGATAGATGCGTTTAATCGGAATGAGCTGTAGCTTTAAGATGCCTCAGTATGTTTGAATGTAATCTGCTATAGACTAGATATACAAGCTGTATGCCGCAGACACTTCAGTTTTTTCACAGGATAAACAAGATGGACATCAGAGAACTGTTCACAATGAGTAGAAACCAAGCATGAGGGGGAACTCAAAGAAACTGGCAGGAGGGAGATTCAGGAAAGATGCCAGAAAGTATCTATTTACACAGAGGTCAGCAGTAAGTGGAATGAGCTGTCACAGGAGGTGGTCTCTGCCAAGGCAAAGGAGGGATTCAAGCAAGGGCGAACAGACATATGGGACTGGTGAGGATAGTGAGAGAGGGTACATGGGAGGAGGGTGAAAGACTGACCACTACAACATTGGCATCTTACTATAGGTAGTGCTGGCAAACTGGTCAGACCTATGGCCCTTTTTTTGCCGACAGTTTATGTTCCTAATTTGTAAACAGGTAATGTAATGCTGATTTCAGAAACAAAGCTCATTTATCAGGGCTGACTCGGTCTTCATCCAGCTGCATGGGTCCTGAAGAATAGATGTATTTTTCCACATCTTCAGGTGAGATCACAGGGCAGCATATTGTAGCAGTTATCACGGTGTTGACTGTGCTTTGCACACTTGAGAGGCACCTAGCACAGCAAGTGCCACATTGAACAGTACAGTTAGCGCTGCACAAAATTGTTAGTGCATGTACGCTAAGCCACCTCAGGAGCTCATGGTAGTGAGAGGCGAAGTCATGCACGTAGGACTTACTGCCATATTTGAAGTTTTTTGGAAGTATTAATAGGCTGTTTGTGCAGTGCTTATTAACACTAACAAGAAGCATGTTTTAACCAAGTGCAAATAGTGCCCCCTACAGTTCACTGGCAGACAGTGGCACTCCCTCCCTTGCTCAATCCCATTAAGGCTATCCCTGGTGGTGCCTTCCCCAATCCCTGATAAAGTGATCACCAGCATCCAATGGTCATCTTCCCACTTTCAGTCCATGAACTGTGATCCCTGGTGTTTGGTGTCACCCTTGAGCCCTTCAACTGCCCACCCCAGTCACAAGACGGTGAATGGCACCTAACCTCAGCTCACCTTCACTGCTGGCCACCTGACTCACACAAGCACTGTAGCAGTGTACAGGAAGATACATCACTCTAGTACCTGTGGGCTATCCATGAAAAATCAAGAAGCTCCCTTAGACATCCCACAAGTACTATAGCAGTATACCTTCATGTACACTGCTACAGTGCTTGTGTGCATAAGATGGCAGCTGTCTATGAAGGCGTGTGGAGGTTAAGTGCCAGCCCCATCTCAGGACTGAGGAAGGGGTTGGAAGACTTAGTGTGGAGGTACCACCAGACAGTAGGGGTCGCAGTTCTGGGACTGGGACCAGGAATGGGTACAACTGGACACCAGGCATTGCTTTAGCAGTGATCAGGAGAGTGAGGGGGGGACCAGCAGACATCAGGGATAGTTTTAACCAGATCTGGTGAGAGAAGTAGAGTGAGGGAGAGGGGTGTATGTATCAGATCCCACACAAACAAAATGAGCAGAGACAACACAGCCCACCGCCTTCATCAGACTGCGCAAAGTAATCTGCCATTTTTAATGAGGCTTTATGAGATTGTAATCCATGCCAAGAAGGTTGTAGGCAGGGTCCCGTGTTTACGACGGCACAGTGGACCTACATTCTGTGGCACGACCTCATACTTTATGCGGCAGAACAACTGCTGATTCTGCAACCATTCTGCAGGAGATAAATTGTGGCTAAACATCATACCTTCAAAGGGATTAAGTCTTAGTCAACCCTTTGACTGCCTCCGTGCAACCACTCTGCTACACTGAAAGTGGAACAGCAGAACATATAACAGTATGTAGTCTTCTTATCACAAATATTAAACAGCAATAACCCAAACCCGGCACAGTAATTGGCATCAGTGTTCTCTTTTGTTGAATTTTCCCTCCCACCCCGAATTTGAAGGCTCACCTGTGCTTCTGGAAATTGGTGGCCTTTTCTGTTCTCCTAGGTTATAATAATTAGAGATCACACTTAGCTAAAACTACACAGAAGGCAAAACCTGCTTGGATTTCTTCTGGTTTATATTTACAGTTAGCAGATATAAAGAGAGACTCCAACTTGAAGGACAATTTTTTCTGATTTTGATCAATGTTCTTTTAAATTATTATTTTTGTAAACTAGGAATACTCCAACTTCCTTGCAACAAACTTGAGTGCAGTGTGCACATCTGTGTTTTGGTGTGGGGGGGGGAATTGTCCTCCTATAATAGTGAAGGAGGGTGTAACTTGCAGTGTCTGTAGGATTTGTTGACTCCTGATTTTTCTTTTGGGGGACACACTAAAAAATGCAAGCAAGTCATTCTTATTAAGCTGCAGTAACCCTGGTTAGCATGTTCTCTTCTCCTTGCAACTCAGAGGGTTGTGGTGTCCTTCAGTCAGTGACCCTCATTTCACTTATATATAGCAGCAACCAAACTCTCTATTCTGATTTTTTTCCATACCAGCTTGCTCCAGTTCTAGTATACCCTGGTCCCCAACTCTGCTGCAGCTGGGCAACTTGACTCTCCTTAAGAATTGAGTTTGATGCTGCCACTTAGGCTGCAGGTTCAGATTTGCCAACTCTCACACTTGCAGGTACAGAACTGTAGCTCACAAATCAAACTGTGATAGATGTCCACCAGTGGGGACAGAGTCCTCTGCTCAGTCTGCTGCCAGCCCAATGTTTCTGCAATCAGCTCCTCCTCTGATACCTGTCACCACACTGAGATCAGTTCCATCTCCACGGGCACCACTGAATCTTCTCACTTCTTGACTACAGCTTGCCTTTCAGTTCTTCCTTCCAGATTCATCTTCCAAGGATTCAGCATGCACCATGAGCAGCCTCACAATCAAACATAAACATGGCTGAGCTACCCACATCTACACAGCAGCAAATCATAACTGCCGTGGACCTAATCAAGCTCTGCTACTATTGTGTCAGTTGTCCCCCACGCACACATAATACTGGCTAGAAGGAGTTCTGTAACAAGAGCCAGCATGAGTCAAGATGCCATGTAGCCACTAGCTTTTCAGATTTGTAGTGGACAGCATCAGTTTGCTGCCCCTTCTAACGAGCATGGGTGCCATGGCATATTTAACACATCAATAGCTATGCCCTTTCCTTGTGTGACTGCATAGCATAGCTAGCATTTCTGTGGCTGTATGGCTGGTTTTCCTGATTTCTGCTGCAAGCACTGATTTCTGCAGTCAGCCCTGATTTCTGTGGCCACTGCTGCAACCACAGAATTGCAGAAAACACAGGGCCCTGGTTGTAGTGACATGCATGTTGAATAAGGTCATTAGAATTTTCATACCTGTGACCGACTGGGCTCTCCCAGACTTAGCCTCCAACTGTTACCAGCTTTCCCAACCCTTCAGACATCTGAAAAGGTCACCTTGGTTGCTGCCACCACTCAGTTTATGTTTCTAATTTGTAAACCACTTGGGGGGTAGTCTGTTAATGTGTCACCAGAATATTGTTGGCAGAATGTTGCTAGGGCAATAATGTCACGCATCTTGTGCAACTTGTTTTTTTTGCCATCGGACACTGTTGTCGATTTCCATGTCACCCTTTTTTACCACCAGGGTGTGACCCGGAATTTGTTATTTAAATATATGGTGGGGGGGTAGGAGGCATAGCCCCCAGCAATCACTGTTGCTCCACCTGCCAGACACAGATTGTCGGAGCGCTCTGGTGGGTGTCAGCCAAGTAGTGGTAACATGCTTGTCGCTGTGGCATGGGTGAACTCACTTGAGGTATCTCTAGGTCACTGCAGCTAGCAAAGAAGGCTCACACACACACCAACCAAAGCAAAAATATGTAATGCACCACAAAGAAAATTGCAAGTAAAAAAGATGAGTTTTATTTACTCACACATAACTGATATAAAAAAATGCTGGGCATATAGCAGTGCACACCCACAACCTGCTACAAAAATACATGACTGTGTTTTGTGCACCTAAACGGCACTTTATCAAGGGTAGTTAATCTTACAACTTGTGCTGATAATCTTACGACTGGTGCTGTTGAAGTATCATTACACATTGTGACGTCATCAATCAATGTCCAGCTTTAAAGCTAAAGTGACCCTTAAGTAGATATAAAAACAAGGTGCATACAACCATTATAACAACAGCAACAACACCACAAACATATTAAATGTCCAGGGTTAAATATCCATGGAGGCTTAGTGTAAATGCAGTCCCACCACCGTTCATCATATTCTGCAGTGGTGGGATTTGAACAATAAGTTCTGTATTCTTTTGTGTATGCATCCAAAAAATGTAAGCAAGTGTTTCTATAATAGTCACTTGTCTTACTTGAAGATTTAGTATAAGTGCAGTCTCAGCACAGTTCAACATATTCTGCAGTAGTGGGATTCGAACAATAAATGTTGTATTCTTCTATAATCCCATCCCAGAATGTAAGCAAGTGTTTCTATGTTATTCACTTATCTCAGTTCTCAAATAGTTGTTGCCTCCTCAAGGAACCATGGGCAGAAAAATACCCACACACAATTCAGGGGTCCTATACATAAAAACATAAGACATGAGTATAATTTACCAAATATTGCAACTCCCAAAAATATGAGAAATGCTATGTGCAAATATTAGATGGCCCTAGAATGCAAATAATCATATGGTGTTACAAATATTCTCAGAGATAAGGTTTTGATATAAATATCACAAAAACAGAGACATTTCAAAATGCTCATTGAGCCCAGGAGCAATCAACCTGCCCAACGTGAACATCTGGAATGCTTCTCTTTTCAGGAGTACTGCATCCAGATCCCCCCCCCCCCGGGACCCAAGGATACTTTTTCTATTCCATAATCCGCCTCCGGGACCCAAGGATACCTTTTCTATTCCATAAAACACCCGTTTATATGCTCCAACACCTTTTGCATATTTAACATGTGTTGCACAATGTAACTCCATCAATTGAGCTCTACCAGAATAGTGCCACACTATACAGTGCTAGTCTGGTAAGTGCTCACATGGACAGCGACTGGGGATTTACAGCGCATGCTGCAAGTACACCCCTGGTCACTGTCCATGGTCCTGCATACAGGGCAAGAGCACCAGGAGACAGGAGGCTGGCCGAGCTGCTCCCATGGTGTGAAGGGCTGGGGCATCGGCCAGCAGTGGTGGAGAACAGGGTTTTAATCCTGGTCTCCAACCTTTTAGCACACCCCGGGACTTGGAATTTTTTTAAGTGAGGCCGTAATGGCCCCTCAAATTTTAACTTTCCCCGGGATCTGCTCCTCTCAGAGTGAGAATTCTAAAGACAGGAAGTGTGGGGGATGTGGGGAGGGTGGAGCCCCTGGCAAAAAAAGAATTGGCACAGTTTTTACTGCGCACAGCATTGCGATGCTATTGTTGTTGCCGCTGTTTGGACCCAGTTCCGCTGCCAATATATTTTCTGTTCTTTCTATTTCAGTATCACGTACATGTTCACCTATATGCACATTGAAGGCTCGAGTGGCTTTTCCTACATAATATGCACCATGAAGGTATTCAGCTCTATAAACAATACCTGCAGTATCACATGTAATGAACTGTTTAATATCAAAACTCCTCCCTGATATTGTACTTTGAAAATGTTTACACCTTTTAATATATATGCAGAATTTACATCTTCCACAAGGTGTACTACCTACTGCAGGTCTTCTCATCCAAGTATTTGAATTTTGTTGGGGAATAAGTTGTAATGAGCTCACAAGTATATTTCTCTGGGTTTTAGCTAGGTCCCAATCTAAACCAAAGCCATTGCTCACACAGTACAGTGCTCCACCAAAAAGGGCAAGTGGCCAACCCCTACTGCACAGCTGAGAATCCCTTTGTTTTAGAAGAAAATATGGTAACCATTGCCTTCTCTTCAAAAGACAAAACACAGTTTTTTGTCAATTATAACCCAGTTATCTGTACCTCAGAGGACTCATCCAGAAATGTAAAGTATATAAAAAATAAGATTTAATATTTTAAGGTATTTAAGCAGATAATACAGGATACTACACTAAGACTATGGTGAACAGTAATTCTACAGAGATAAAAAGAAAATGTGTTGTGCAGTAGAAAGCACATACACAAACTATCTCACTCTTCTCTCTCTATTAAACAAATTAAAATAGTTTACCACACAAGACACCTTGGTGAATTAGGGAAGATGCAAACCTTAGATGGTAACTGCTCTAGGCCCCAAACATAACTACCAGTCTCTCACGGAGCTCAGGTTTAACAATGCTCCCCAAAACTAGTCTTCACCAACCCTCCGCACACATGTCCTATGATATCACTTTCAGGCCAGTTCTTTGTGTCTTGAGAGTTGAGTCCTCTTGGAAAACCAGTCTGATCTGGACTTCTGGAGTTTGTGTCCTCCAAGGGACATTTCCTTTATCCTACCTCCTGTCTCACACAGCAGGTGTGACTGCTTCAGTTGTTAGCCAGGGGCTTTCACATAACATGAAAGGGCTGTTTTGGCTTTCAAGCACTCCCATTAACTAGTCAGTGGGTCCTGTAGTATGGGACAAAGAGATTGTAATCACTCTCCAGTGTAATCTGGCATGCCTCTGGCAACCAGCTTAGTCTCATTTCCCATTACAGTTCCATTCAAATGTAGCAATAAAGCAAGACAGGAAATAAATACAAAAAACAACAGTACAAAATTATATGGCAAGTTGTCACAGTACCAATATTGCAGTTTAGTGCTTCTGCATTATAGTGTTTGTGCCCCACAAACTGTCCAGTTTAGACGTGTTTCCCTGTATGTGGTAACATCTCTAGTTTGCACTTTGATAAAGATTAAAGCTTTGTTTGTCTGTTTTTTTACATATAGGTTTTTCTCCCTTAAGGGCACCAGGCAGGAGCCGCTCAGGTTCTCTACTTGAGAGGACTCATTCTGCCCACAGCTCAGGGACATCATCCTGCCTGCCTTGGTGTTCTGCTTTTTCCATTTTCTCCCCATTATCCTGAGACCCCGGTATACAGATGCGCATGGGCATGGAGGCACACATGCGCTCTGAGGCTCCAGTAATGGCCTCTTCCTCCCACCTGGCCTAGCGCCAGGTTCCCCTCCTTGGCTTGGCACTACCACTGAACCTCCACCTGGTGGCATCCAAGAGCTGGGGAAACCCCACATCCCTTCCCAGCAGAGGACAGCTGCCTAGTGGCAGCTCAATCCAACTCCACACCCTCCCCCCCAGCTGACCCCCAGCGGCCCATGCTCATTCCCGAACATGGGTCACCAGTGTGAGAACAGGTAAGGTGCCAGTGCCTCAGCCCTCTTTGTCACTGGACCAGCTGTTAAAGCTTAGTTTTAAACTGCACTTCATTTTATTATTGTTATTTATTTATTTTTGTTACAATTTTTGGCCAGGAAAGAAACAGTGAGATGAAGGTAATTTCCAGGTGTATACTAGGAGCACAGGAAGGTTAAGTGACTGCTCAGGCTCACACTGTATACAAGTAGAGGTTTGGGGTATCAAACCCAGGCTTGCTGGATATATCAAGTTTATTCACAACTGCTTATTTCTCTGTAACTTCTAGGCTATACTGCCAGCCACAGGTGGCCTACTGGAAACCTCTGTGTGCAGCTCAGAATGTTAGCATGGAGTTTTCGATAGACCTCCTTTTGTGCTTCACACAGTATTATAAAGCAGTCCAACAGTTTTAACCAATCAGCATTCAAAATTACAGTACCTCTTAGCCAGACTCCATTCCAGCCCTACTTGGGATGGCAGGGGAAACTTCTACAGGAGCAGGGGACCTAGAGTCCATGGTACTTTCAGGGACAGAGCCCTCTATCTCTGAACTCACTCCACACGGCTCGGCAGGGGACATTTCTGGTACTGGTGGGGAACTATCGGGCACTCAAAGTATTCTTCTTGCTCTGGCATATCACCAGTTGCCTCCCCCACATCACTTCCTTATTCTGAGAAATCAGACAGTTCAGCCAGTCCCAATGAGCTTATATCTTCGGATTTAATACCACTCACTTCTCCCTCCGGGAGCATTGGCTCCAGAGACAAAGCTGGGGGCTCAGACAGTCCAGGAAACCCAACTTCATCCCCAGGGTTGATTAGGGGGTTGCCCCTAAACAATTGGCTCAGTTCATAAGAGGGGTAGTACTCAGGATTATTCTCACTGTCCTCAGATACAGACTGGCAATCAATTTCAATGGGGGGCGGAGAAGGCCTCTTTAGTTTAATTTCGGGGGAATCAACTGGTCTTAGTTTTTTCTTGGCAGCGGCTCTAGTCACAGGCCCGGGGGGGGGGCATTGGGAGGTTCAGCCTCTGTCAAAATCTGTCCAATTGGTAGCAGATGATTTCTGTGTATAGTTTTCACATCTTTTGAGTTGTTCTCAGGCTGCACTTTGTATACAGGTAAATCTTTCAGCTTTCCCACAACAATATGAGGGAGGTGATGCCGTCTGTCAGCGATCTTATGCTTGCCATGCAGTCCCAGATTCCTCAACAGCACTCTATCCCCTTCTCTCAGCTCCATTGCTTTCACTTTCTTATCATACCGTTCCTTATTGGCCAGGTTTCGTTTAGCAGCCATGGTCTGGGCTAGTTGATAGGCATGATTTAGTTGGGCCTTCAACTTCTGCACATACTGTAGATGAGTAGTGGCTTGAACCCCATCAGGAGAGCCCCCGAAACATGCATCCACGGGCAGTCTAGCTTCTCTCCCAAACATCAGTCTATACAGAGAAAATCCAGTGGCATCACTTTTGGTGCAGTTATAAGCATGTACCAGGGTGCTAATCTGCTGGCTCCATCTTGACTTATCTTTAGGCTGCAGGGTGCCCAACATGTCAAGCAACGTGCGGTTAAACCTTTCAGGCTGAGGATCTCCCTGGGGATGATAAGGAGTAGTTCTTGACTTTCGTATCCCCCACAAGGATAGCATTTCTTTAATCAAGTGGCTCTCAAAATCTCTCCCCTGATCCGAATGGATTCTTTGAGGGGCCCCATAGTGGACAAAGAAATTCTCAACAAGTACTTTAGCCACCGTGGTTGCTGTCTAGTCTTTAGTGGGAAAAGCTTGTGCATACCGGGTGAAGTGATCAGTAACTACCAATATATTGCTGATGTTTCTCTGATCTGGTTCTAGCCACAAAAAATCAATGCAGACCAACTCCATGAGGGCACTAGTAGTGATGTTACCAGGGGGCATCCCTCTGAGGCAGGGTCTTTCTTTGTAGACATCGGCTACAAGTCCTGATATGCTGTTCCACATCAGCACCCATTTTGAGCCAATAAAACTGTGACCTCACCAAGTCAAGGGATCTGTCTATGCCGAGGTGTCCCATGTGATTGTATAGGGACCTCAACACCAGTTCTCTAAAAGCAGTGGGCAGCACCAGTTGTTGTTTGTCTACTCGCCCCTCTTTGTCTACTGTCTCTCTGTATAATAGTCTATTAATCAGTTTCAACTTGGGACCTTCTTTGTATAACAGGGCAGTTCTCAAGTCAGTGGAACACAGTTTTGACACATCTTTAACCCTCGTACAGAGCCTCCAGAGCGGTTTTTATCATGGGGTCTCGGAATTGAGCTAGCCGGAGGCTATCACTATTGAATTGGGGTAATGCACTAGTGTCTAATGCAGAGAAATGACAATAAGCAGCAGGTATACAGTTCTCAGATGGCCCCAAACAATCCACCCTGCAATCCACAGCATCAGGAGACACCTGTTCCTCTTTGTCAAATTTTTGGCAAAGTCTCTAATGTCAGGTTCTGACAACCTGACCCAGTTGTCTCGGGACACAGGCCTCTGGGAGAGAGCATCAGCATCTATGTGGTTCAGGCCAGT
Source organism: Neoceratodus forsteri (assembly GCA_016271365.2). Lineage (NCBI taxonomy): Eukaryota > Metazoa > Chordata > Ceratodontiformes > Ceratodontidae > Neoceratodus > Neoceratodus forsteri. The sequence goes on from JADMNL010000022.1 coordinate 76,403,092, forward strand.
TCTGTTTTCAACAGCATAGTCATAGGTAGACAACACAGAAAGCCACCTATGGCTGGTGGCATCCAACTTAGCTGAGGTCTGCACATAGGTTAGGGGATTGTTATCAGTCTTCACTGATATCTTAGCACCGTACAAGTAGTCATAAAATTGATCAACAATAGCCCACTTCAAGGCCAGGAACTCTAGCTTATGCACTGGATAGTTCTTTTCTGAAGGAGTTAGGCTCCTGCTGGCGAATGCTATGGCCTTAGACCATTTGTGTGCTCTTGATATAATACTGCCCCCAATCCTTGTAGACTTGCATCAGTATGAAGAATGTACAGCCTGGCAGGGTCAGCATAGGCCAGCACTGGGGCATGGGTAAGTTGATATATAATATCATGGAAAGCTACCTCACAATCAGCAGTCCAGCGGGTTCCAAACACAACATTTGGACGGAAATATTTTTTTTTCAGTCTCAGAGGGCACACCTTTCTTATACTTTTTGTGGGTTGGAGGATACCCTTGAGTAAGGTTGAGCAGAGGGCGGATCACTCGAGAATAGTCTTTGATGAATCGCCTATAATATCCACAAAACCCCAGGAACCGTTGCAGCTCTTTCAAATTCTTTGGCTGAGGCCAGGTAGTTAAAGCTTCCACTTTACTGGGATCAGTCTCTATGCCTCCAGTGGATACTATGTGCCCCACATATTTCACGGATGTCTGAAAGAATTGACACTTATCTATAGACAATTTGAGACCAAAATCTTCCAGTCGATCCAGGACTTTGAACAACCTGCTCTCGTGTTCCTCCAAGGAGCTGCCAAACACTGTAACATCATCCAGGTAGACTAAACACTTCGATAGTTCATGTCCCCACAACCACGCTCCATCAGCTAGATATGAGGCGTACAAATCCCTTGGGGCATCTGCATAAACTCATAGAAGCCTAGCGGGTAAATGAAAGCAGTCTTCTCTCGATCCTCTGGAGCCATCAGGATCTGGTAGTACCCACTGCAAAGGTCTAACACAGAGAACCATTTACTACCATTTAGACAGTCCCAGGCATCCTGAATGCGTGGCATGGTATACTGATCTGGTATGGTTCACCTGTTCAAAGTGCAGTAATCCACACACATCCGAACAGTTCCATTCTTTTTCCTCACTACTACAATAGGTGAAGCATATGGGCTTCTAGACTCTTGTATCACCCCAGCCGCGAGCATCTCCTGCAGGTGTCGTCTCATGTCATCTATATCAGCAGGGGCTAGGCGTTGAGATCGCTCACGGAAAGGTCGCTCATCCTGTAGCCGAATGTGGTGCTCAGCTCCTTGCACACATCCTACATCCCACTCCTTCAAAGAAAACACCTGCTCCCTCTGGGCGAGCCTTTCACTGATCCTTTTCTTCCAGCCTGCTGGCTATGGGGAGTTACCAAAATCAAACAGATCAGGGGTCACCCGGTCACTCCTTCCAGAAGTCTTGTTGCTAGGCAGAACAGCAGTATCCGCACAGTGCACCGTGACCAGAGTGCAACCTTGCTTCATAGAAACATAGAAACATAGAAGTTGACGGCAGATAAGGACCGCAAGGCCCATCCAGTCTGCCCATTTCTTTTTCTACCTTATAAATGTGCCATTGGCCTTTGCTCTGTCAGTGGCCTATCTATTCATAGTCATTTGTATTGCTCCCTTATGCCTATCCCATGCCTGTTTGAAGCCCTGCACTGTATTCATAGCCACCACTTCTTGTGGTAAGCCATTCCGCATCCACCACCCTTTCTGTGAAAAAGAATTTCCTCACATTCCCCTTAATCGGCCCCCTCTAATCTCATGCTGTGACCTCTTGTCCTGCTATTTTCTTATATTTAAACATGTTAGACTCTTTCACCTAGTTAATGCCCTTAAGGTGTTTGAATGCCTCGATCATATCACCTCTCTCCCTCCTTTGCTCAAGGGTATACATATTGATCTCTGTTAATCTGTCTTCATATGTCTTCTGATGCAGTCCCTGCACCCTTTTGGTTGCCCTTCTCTGGACTGCCTCAATTTGGTTAATGTCCTTGTGAAGGTGTGGCCTCCAATACTGCACGCAGTACTCCAGATGGGGCCTAACCAGTGTCTTGTAAAGAGGAATTATTACCTCCCTCTTACGACTTGTGATACCCCTACTAATACACCCTAACACCCCCCTAGCCTTACCTACTGCTTTAGAGGTCTGCTTGGATGATTTCAGGTCATCAGTGATGATGATGCCCAAGTCTCTTTCTTCCTTTGTGACTGCTAGCAACTCCCTCCCAGCCTATAGGTGGCTTCAGGGTTTCTCTTCCCTATGTGCATGATTTTGCACTTCTTTGCATTAAATCCCAGTTGCCACTCTTCTGACCATTTTGCTAGTTTATCCAGATCTCTTCTCATTTTGCCCACCCCATCTGGATCATCTACTCTGTTGCAGATCTTGGTGTCATCTGCAAATAGACAAGCCTTACCCTCTAGTCCATCTGCAAGGTCACTAATGAAGATGTTGAAGAGGACTGGCCCCAGATCTGATCCCTGAGGTACCCCACTCGTGACTTGCATCTCTTCTGACTGTATACCATTTACCACCACTCTCTGTTTTCTGCCCATCAACCAGTTTGCCACCCAGTTGACCAACTTCTGACCCACCCCGAGCCTACCCAGCTTATTTATCAATCTTCTATGTGGAACAGTGTCAAAAGCTTTGCTGAAGTCAAGGTAGGTTACATCAACTGCTCCCCCTTGGTCCACCACTCTGGTTACCCAGTCAAAGAAATCTATGAGATTAGTTTGACAGGACCTTCCTTTTGTAAACCCATGCTGTCTTGGATCCTGTGCCCCTATGGATTCCATGTGTTGCACTATCCTTTCCTTAAGGAGTGCCTCCATAATCTTGCCCACTACTGAGGTAAGACTGACTGGTCTGTAGTTCCCGCCTCCTCCCTGCTACCATTCTTGTGGGCGGGATCACATAGCCCTTCTCCAGTCTTCTGGGACCTCTCCGTGCTCAGAGACTCACTAAACAGTTCTGCTAATGGCTCTGCTAGTTCCACCTTTAGCTCCTTAAGTACCCTGGGATGTATGCCATCAGGTCCCATTGCCTTATCCACCCTGAGCTTAGCAAGCTCTTGTAGGACTCTTTCTTTTGTGAAGGGAGTAGTGCTCATCTCCCTCCCCCCTGTGTCCATGATGCTAAGCTGTGGGCCCTGCCCTACCTTCTCTTCAGTAAATACTGAGCAAAAGTATCTGTTTAGGATAGATGCCTTTACAGGGTCCTCCTCCTCCCATGCCCTTTTCTCCATTAAGCTTAGCAATACCCCTCTGGACTTTCTCCTTTCACTAATGTATCTATAGAACGTCTTGTCACCTTCTTTTACTGTTCGTGCTAGTGTTTCTTCAGTTTGGGACTTTGCCTGCCTTACTGCCTTCCCTGCTTCCTTAGGGCAGTTTGGTATGCCTCCCTATCTTCTTCCGCTGTGTTCCTTATATTTCCTGAAGGCCAGCCTTTGGCTCTGACCTTTTCTGCTACTGTAGTTGAGAACCAAAGTGGTTTCCTTCTTCATTTGCACTTCCTTTTCTGTCTAACACAATGGGATGTTGCTTCAAGTATTGCATCATAATGCTTGCCCACTTTGCCTCTACCCTCACCTGTGTTTCTTTTGCCAGGGCTAGCTTAACTCTGTTGGCCATCTTATCAAAGTCAGCTCCTCTGAAGTTCCATATTTTGCCTTGGAATGGGATGATTTAGATGTAGTAGCCAAATTGAACCATACCATGTGATGGTCATGGCCCTAGGTGACCTTCTGCCTGAGATCTGTGATCCCTCCCTTGTTAGTCAGTACTAGATCTAGGATAGCCCTGTCTCTTGTGGGTTGCTGTACCAGTTGTTTGAGGCCCTCCCTGCAGGAATCCACTATGTGTCTAGTTCTGGCAGATGTTCCTGCTGGTATTGACCAATCTGTATCCGGCATGTTGAAGTCTCCCATTATCAGAACCTCCCTTTAGCTGTCATGTTTTGTATATCTTCTAACAGTAATGTTTCTATGTCCTCCCTAGTCTGGGGGTCTGTAGACAACCCCAGTTCTTATGGCTGTCCCATTTCCTGTTTCTAGGGTGACCCACAGTTCTTCTGGCTCCTTATGTGTATTCTGAATTTCTGTAGCTTTGATATTTTCATTGACATACAGGGCCACTCCTCCCCCTTTTGCACCTCGGTCTCTTCTGAACAATACATAGCCAGGTACTGAAGTCTCCCAAGTGTGGTTACTCGTAAACCATGTCTCACTAATTGCTACTAGGTCCAGTTTAGCCTCTGACATTATTGCCTGCAGGTCTGGGATCTTATTTCCCAGGCTGTGAGCATTTGTGTACATGATTTTCCATTGGCCAGATTTTGCTGTGTTAGTTGTTGGGTGAGGTTTGGCATTACCCCTGCGCGTTGTATGGGGAGACAAACCTTTTTTCTTACCTCGTGATGCAAATGAACTGCAAACATGCTGAATCCCTGTTTGACCACTAGCTGAGGGGGGAAGGGTGTTCTTCCCATTCGACGTATGGGGTGCTGCACCCCTCTCCCCATTTGCTAGTTTAAATATTCTGCAAAGACGTCAAACTTCTGTCCCAATGCACTGACTCCCTCCTTAGTCAGATGCAGTCCATCAAATTTAAAGAACTTTTGCTCCCAGAACTGTTGCCAGTTCCCTACAAATCTGTGTCCTTTTTCCTGGCACCAGCCCTTGAGCCACGTGTTTAGCTCCCCTATCTCCCCTTTTCTGACCTTCCGTCCATCTGCTCCCTCTCCCAGACTGGCAGGATCTCAGAGAAGGAGATGCCGGACGAAATAGATGATAGTTTGTCACCCAGCCTGGTCAGGTGTTCCTTGGTCTCCACAACTGACCGGCTGGCGAGATCATTAGTCCCTATGTGTACTAGGACATCAATGTTTTCTCCTGCTTTGTGAACAATTTAGCAATGCGGTCAGTGTCTCTCCACGCTGATGTACCTGGGAGACATCTGACCATTACCCCTGGCTGGAGATGGGTATCAACTCCCCGAATCATGGAGTCTCCTATGATCAGAAGTTTTTTGGATTTCCTTTTTGCTTTTTTTGTTTTGGTTCCTGATTTGGGTGAGTTTTGTTGTGCTAGCTCCTGTGCTGCAGTGTCCTGCTCTGCAGTGTCTTCTGCCTCTTTGTTTGATTTCAGAGATAGAGGCAGATACCTGTTTGTAGTGTTTATATGGTTATTGAAAGTAATATGTTGGAGAGCAGAGAGTGATGGGGCACCCGATTTGCCCCTCCTAACCACTTGCCAACCTCCTGGACCAACTACCCTCTGCGGTCGAGGTTTTTCTGTTGGATGCTGGGGAAGTGGCGGGTGGTTCTTATAATGTATTTTCTCTTGAATATGAAATTTGAGGCGTGCAATCTCTGCCCATGCTGCCCGGAGCTGAGCCCTAAGATCTCCAAAGGCCCAGCATGTAGGACAGTGTCCTAAATCCTGTAAGACTGTCCTTCTGAAAATTGTTCCACAGTACCTGCAGTTAATAATATCCATTCCAGATAAGTTGCGGGTTTATAACCTAGTCAGAGTAATTAGAAGGAAAAAAAGGAAAAAAATGCAAGTAATGGTTTGATTGTGTTTTGTTTAACTTGTCATAACAAGTTAAATTACTAGTGCCCTGTAAATGAGCTCACCTTGTGGAGGCCCACTGATCCACCCTTCCTGCTCTGCCACAGGAAATGTCACAACTGTGGTACCCTATAAAAGGAGTGTAGTGTGGGTGGTTAGGGATGGGGTGGGTGGCTAGGCCCTTCCCTGCTGAAAAGAAGAACCACGGACGAAAGAACAAGGAGGTAAGAGCAGAAACAATCAGTCAACAACAAATGCAGTAACCCTGAAAGCTTATCCTTATGTTAGATAAAACTGTAAACCTGTAAAGCACCACCTGTAATAATTTCAGAGAAGATATACGCTGTAAGAAACACTTTGCTACAGAGAAAAATAAAGCAATGAAATGTTAGCAACAAACAGTAGCAATCCCTGTGAGTAAAAAATAAAAACAACACCACACAGTAAATCTGCTTAGCCAAAATAAGTCTTAATCCTTTTCCCTTGCTCTTGTAAGTTTCTCTACTCTGCCTTTCAAGCAGTCTTAGAAGGAAAGAGCTCAGGTGAAGCTAGGTGCCCTGGCCAGCAAACCAAGTCTTCTCTTCACTCGAATCTCTCGATCAGACACATTGTGCACTTGAACCATTACTCTTCTGGCAAAAGCATGGGCTCTAGCAGGCAGAATGCTGGGTTTAACCAGCAACTCCTCTGGCAATTTTCCATCGCCTGGTGCGTCCAGCATCAATGTTTTATTCTTAACATCCTTTTTAATCCAGACCTCTCCCTGTAGAACACACTGGGCATTTGGGGCTAGCAGCAAGGATTCTGGATCCTTCTTCCAGACAACACCCACCGGGCCTTCGGGTTCTGCATGGCTGGTCTTTCTCTGGGCCTCATAGGCCTTCTGAATCAAGGCGGGTATTCTGAGAGCTCGCCCAGTCCTGGACCTCTGTTTTTCAAAGCATAGCTGCGCTAAGCGACCAAACATGTGAGCATTTGTTCCGATCAACAGGGGCACCCCATCATACAGTCCAGTGGGGGGACACACTAATGCCAAGGTTTCCACTTGTTCGGCCACCCCAGCCACAGAAGTAGGGAAAATCAACCAGATCCGGATATACCCAGAATAAGGGTAGGCCTTATCACGCAGTCCCCGACCATGTAGTCCATCCAAAGGCTGCAGAGGCACTTCAGGCAAGTGCTTCCGACACCAGTCCTGAAACATAATGGTCACTTGGGAACCACTGTCCAACACAGCCCAGGTGGGTACTCCATTCACTCTCACGGTAGTCTCCATTGAGGGACCCACCACGTCAGACCATTCAGGGGGCATGGTTTTGGAGGTTGCTTGGGCACTGGCCCAGGTAACAAAACTCTTTCAAGGAGGCCCTCCCTGAGGTCTGGTATAGGTCTTATGATGCCAGGCTACTAGCCTGCTATTGACCCTCCTTAAGTTCTCTGGTAACTGGCACTCGGTCTGAAAGTGTCCATCCCCCCCACAGTGGTAGCAGAACTTAGTATCTCGGGGGTCTTTGTTGGGAGGGAGATATCTCACCTGCCGGGAGGCATTGGGGGTTCTGGAGGGCTCCTCTGAACTAGGTCATTTGTTTCTAGATAACTCAGGTCCCCCACATTTGGAGGGGTTGGCAGCAGTTTGTTTCAATTCTCTCACCATTTCCCGTAAATCTCTAATCTCGGCCTTCAAATCACTCTCCACCCGGGGATCAGAGAAAACAGCATGCACCCCCACTCCACCCAGGGCCTCTGGGGGCACAGGAACTGCATCAGGTCCCTTGCTCAATCCCCTCGAGGGGTGGGTCTCATCTGGTTCACTGGGCTCAGGGGTCTGGCATAGATTCACAACCCCCACATAGGATTCCCACCCCTCTTCATCAGTCTCAACTTCTCGAATCTCTCTCATCAATTGGTAGTATTTGTGAGGGGTAGCCCGTCGGTCATGTAGTTTGAGCTTCAACAATATCACACTGGAAAACCTGGCAGATTTCAAGATATGACCTAGGAGGACCTGATTTAAAACAGGGGCAGTTACCCCCCCCTTTTCAATAAGTTTTTTGCAGTGCCCTTTCCATTCTGGTAACAAAGGCTGACAGCTTCTCATTCCTCCGCTGTTTAGCTGACTTAAACTTCCACAACAAGTCTCCCCCAGTTTCTGTACTCCCAAACACCCCCTTTGAGGCGGAAAGGTACTCTACTGCAGTGGCTTCGGGGCTAGTAGCCTGCAAGAAACAAATGGCTTCCAAAGCTGGGCCCCTCAGGCTCTCCACCAGTCCCTTTCACTTCTCCCCCTTAGAGCACTGCCACTCTTGGACTAAAGGGGTAGCATAGTCCATCCAAGTCTCCAAATCATCTTCTCCCGAGGGCACAGGCACAGTACCAGAAAAAAGTTTCAATCTTCGATAGGAGTCTAGCTGTATGGGGGGAACAACTATAGATGGTGAAGCCAGGATGGAACTCTTGGAGGACCCGGGAGATGTACCCGGGGACGGTTGGGGAGTGGGATCACTGGAAAGGTCTAACACCTGTAGCAATTCCTGAGTGGTTTTCCCTTCTGCAGCTAACAGTTTAAGCAATTTATCTTTGAAGCTATTAGTCTTGGGGGACCCCACTGGGGTGACTGAACCACTCCGGACATGAATGACCCTCCCCTTTGGAGTGCCTTCCGGGTAAATCATGGGGGGCACCCTCTCTGGGTCTATAATTATACTGCATAACAGCAGCACCTGCAAGGTCTGATTGAGTAGATTGGCCATTCGCCGCTTCACCTCTACCTTGCCCAAACATTTAACACACTCAACTGCAGAAAAAAGGTCAGTGTTCTTTATCCCCAGAGGTACATCCAGAAGTAACACAATTTTCTGGGAATCCAACTCTTCAGCTTCACCCCATACCATCAGTTTATGCACCATCATCTTAACTTAATTTTAGTCGTGATATCCCCCTCCAGTTTTTCCTTTGGTTTGGCCATGTTGGAGTAGCTCGTATATTCGGCCACTAGGAGACGCTAATCCCAGCGGTGCCTTCAAAATGTAACCCCAGGTGGTGCTATCCCAATGGCTACTACCCCTGCCTGACTGACTACTGACAGGTTGAAGGGCCTAGGTCCAACAGCGGGTGCCTCCACCCAGAGGTCGGGGTTGGAACAGTCAGATATGACCTGGTCACAGCCCTCTGGGTCACTGCAACCCCCCTTTCTTCCCACTAGTGGCTCACCAGCGATTCCCACACTATCATTATGACTTATACTTACCCCAAGGTCTGGATGGCCAACTTGGAGCTGAGGACCCCCTGTAAAATCAGGTGCAGTTATACAATAACCCATGCACAAAAGGGTAGCACAAACATACAGTTCAAACGGTATACCTTGCAACAACAAATCTGATTTATTAAGGGGGAAGTAACAAGGACGGGGGAGATCAGGTTGATTAGCTTAACACTGTAACATATATATATATATCTATATCTATACACACCTAGGGCACTGTGCACAGGCCAAACCTATAAGTCACTGTCTCTGGGTACCCAGGCAATAGAAGGCTAGCCTATTCGGTGCAGCTGGTTGGGGCCCTGACACAGAAAACAAGCATTTGATTTGATACCTAAATGGATTATGCAGAGCCAGCAGACTCAGTTCGTGTAGTCAGTAAAGCAGCCAGACAAATCTTGCCCTCACAATGAACATCTGACAGGGAGCTACCCTGATTGAGTACTCACGACTCCTGCAGAAAGATCGCTCTCCACCACTCACAGGACTGAGCCTGAGATCCAAACACTTCTCCACACATTTATATGAAGAGCAGAGGGGTACCATACCAGGCAGCTGCTTTATACTCCCGATCGCTTTCACTGCAATAACCGGGCCAAACAACGCAGCTTCACATGTCCTGACAGACCCGGTAGCTAAGAAACAGATTCTCCAGTCCTCTACAGGGTGAGCCTGGTAGGTAGCTGTAAACGTACAGCCTCCTCTGCCTGCACTCCTCCATGGATCTTGTCCGCTCCTTTTGGCGATGCTATCGCCTGACTTCTTGGCCTGCCACATGCGCTTCCCGCGCAAAGACTTCCACAGCGCAGGAGCCAGAGCTCCTTCCACCTTCACAATCACCAATGACTCTGCCCCTCCAGGACAGTTGCAGGGCAGTTTCCTCTCCTCCACAGGGCTCCGGTTGGCTGCTTTGTTTTGTCAGTCACTCCATACGCCCTCTATTGGTGCAAAAAGGCACCAGGGTCCAAACTACACTTCCCAGGAGCACCTGCCATATATTCCCCTTCAGGCAGGCTTCCTGTGGGAGTCCAAATTCTAATTGGCTCCAGCGGTCACCATTTTAAAACCCCCTTTCCCCAATTGGCCCATCTCATCAGTTCGGGTCCAAAATGGATGGGCTGAACATACAGAGTCCCAGCTGTAAATAAGGCAGGTTAAACAAACTACATTTTTGCGATGGCACTACATATTTTCCAGCAAACAATTACATCTTTTAACCAAGCTCCCTCTGCTCTCTTAGCGACTGCAGAAATGGAGCAATTCAGCCAACTCGAGTGGGATTCAAGCGTAAACCCACAGTCCCCCTACACAAACTAATAAAGCCTGCAAGCAGGCAGCTCTTAAAGAGACAGTACCAGAGGCTCTAAAAGCACTCACAGCGCCCACATTTAAGCAGCCTTACGACGAACGCCAGTTAGGCAGGGAGCACTTAGGCAAGCTCCGGGAAGGCTTTTAGGAACCCTCATCTGTAGGGGGGGTTACACAAGAAACACCATAACGAATATCAGTCACACCTTAAAAAAAACTATAAAAGAAAAAAAATGTGAATAAAAAAGTTAATTAACCCTGCTATACAAGATATTCAGTGTATAGCTGTTCAGTATACTAACAGAGAGACACAAAACCTCTAAACTGACGTTTAATAAAATAGCAGTATTCACACACAATAAGGACTACGTTTTCTCTTTCTACTAATATAGTCAAATTTTTTAACTTTATTTATTTACACTTTTCTTTTCCATTTTTAATTGATTTCTTTACTAGGGACCCATTTTATAAGTGCAATAACACACTCCAAGGTGTGGGTTATCACCTGATAAGAGCATGCCCAGGGGCATAAGGCACTTGGCACAAGTGCCTCATGCCTTAGTACACCCCTGGGCATGCTCTTATCAGGTGATAACCCACACCTCGGAGTGTGTTATTGCTTGCGTATTATCTCATGCTGTTTGGGATGACAGAATCGATCATCCTCACTTTGTGGTCCACTCCCCCAAAACAGCAAAAGATAGCAATATACTTCAACAAAAGACCGAGAAGTATACATGTAAAGATATATCATGAGCACACAGCCTTTTACAAGTTTGTTTGTGTGGGGTTCCAATATGCTGCCTCAGCGTTAGAAAATCCCAGAACAATCCATGGAGCTGAAGAATTTCATATAAAACTGGCTACTGGTGATTAGATGCCAGTGTAGCAGATGGGGAATACACAGATACACAGAAGATGACAGCAGATAAGGACCGTATGGCCCACCTAGTCTGCCCCTTTCCCCTACCTAATGCATTACCGCAGACCCTAGTTGATCTGCAGTTTACCCTTTCTTGAAGTTGAAGCTTATTGCAGGAATAACTCCATTGAGCAAGCTCATTCACAAGGAGGTCCTGAGGACATGTAACATTTAAATATACAGACAAGGCAAATTATATTTTTCCCTATTGCTAGAGTACTCATGTCTATCCCATGCATTCTTGAATTCCCCAACTGTTTTTGCCCCCACCACCTCCACAGGGAGGCTGTTCCAAGCATCCACTACTCTTTCTGTGAAAATGTACATCCTCATGTTTCCCCTAAGCCTACCCCCATAACCTCCTATCATGCCCCCTTGTTCTTGGACACCTTCTTTTCTGAAAAATGCTACCCTCCTTTACCTTGCTTATACCCCTGATGTACTTAAATGTCTCTATCATATCCCTGCAGTAACTTGAGTTACTACTGTATTTCTGTTTCTTAATTCCTGCCTTTCCCTCCTTACCCACTGAGTCACGTTATCCTTCTATCCATCCACAAGCTCTTGATTCCATACTTATTGGGGTGCTCACTGGTCCCAAGATATTCAGTGCTTGACCCCTCATATAATTTTCCAGATTAGGACGGGCAAAACTGCTAAATTCCACAGAATGTTTAGGAATTCTACACATACCTTTATTTCTGTGATCAGAAATCAGAATTCTGTGGGACTTTTTGTATTTTATGAGGTGGAAAATCTAAATTTCAGCCAGGCAGAATACCAGTTCAAAAGTAAAACAAGCCTGCGCTCGGTAATTGCAAAAACAAGCATTTGTCAATGCCGAATGTTTGCTTGCTGGCATTGGTAGTGTAGGAGAGATGCATAATAGGAATGGCAGTGAAGTATTGAACTGAAGCCAACCCCACCACCACCCTGCAGAGACTGACAGGCATTGGGGTGTGCCTTTGGGTCATCAGGCATAACGGCCATGCCATTTCACCACACCCTACCCTGCAGACACCGACAAATGTCACAGTGTGCCTTGGAACCTTTGTGCCTTATGCTCACCCCATTCCATAAGTAATATGATGAGATGGGTGCAGTATAGGAGAATGGGGTTAACTTTGGGGCCGAAGAGTCCAAGGCACACCTCGATGCCTGTCACTGGCTGCAGGGTGTGGGTGGGGGTGGAATGGTATGAGCATTACAGGCGACAATCCCAAATCACACCCCTGATGCCTGTCAGTCACTACAGGGTGGGGCGTCATGGTCGGAAACCCTAATATCCTAGGCGTCGTTGGTATTTTCACTACAGATTTTAAACATAGGTTTTTTGTGACCCCACCTCATAAACAGTGGCAATATCAGTTCGTTAGTGGAAAGCTGATTTTGCACAGTGACTACGCCATTTGGCACCACTGGTGCGAAAACATATTTCAAACAGGATGTGAAAAATGACAGCTGTACTGTTCATGGGGAGGTGTAAACCAGCATTTGTCAATGCCGAATGTTGATTGCTTTGGTCCGTTGAGCTCACTCACTGCCCCCTCTCACTCGCTCGTTCTGTTTCTGCCGGCACTGCAGGCTGCCCTTTTGTACTTGGGCCCCTGTGTGCATTGCTGCCTTTCTCTTCCCACAAAGAAATCTGCAGCAGTCCCAACAGAGCTCTACTGAGCTCACTCACTCCCCCTCCCTCACTCGCTCGTTCTGTGTCTCCCGGCACTGCAGGCTGCCCTTTTGTACTGGGCTCCTGCCTGCACTGGCACCTTTTCCTGCCCACAAAGAAATCTGCAGCAGTCCCAACAGAGCTCAGCTTAGCTCGGTAACTCTCCCTCTCTCACTCGCTCGATCCTAATCTGTCCAAACACTGATTTCCAACAGCGACTGCGGTTTTCTGCGCCGGAAGCGCGAAAACACATTTCGGCCATGATGTGAAAATGACAGCTGTACTGTTCATAAGGTGTGAAAAATACCAGTGCTGAAAATCTGGGGTGAAAAATGCATTAATTTCCATGGTTGCTGGGTGCGTGGAACTGCACAACGACGTCAGAATAGTCATTTTATGGAGTTATCATCACAAAATCTTCAACATAGGCATTTTAGGACCTCTGCTCATGAACAGTGTCACTGTGATTTTTAATGTGTCCCGAACACTGATTTTCCACAGTGATCACGCTATTCTGTGCCGGAAGAGCGAAAACACATTTCGGCCTGGATGTGAACAAGCATTTGTCAATGCCGAATGTTGATTGCGCTGGTGTGTTGAGCTCGTTCACTGCCGCTCTGTCACTCGCTCAGTCTGTTTCTCCCAGTGCTGCAGGCTGCTGTTTTGTACTAGGCACCTGCCTGCATTGGCACCTTGTTCTGCCCACTAAGAAATCTGCAGCTGTCCCGACAGAGCTGCGTTGAGGTGGCTCACTCCCCCTCTCTCACTCACTCATTCTGTTTCTCCTGGCGCTGCAGGCTGCCCTCTTGTACTGGGCTCCTGCCTCTGTTGGTGGCTTTTTCCGCCCATAAAGAAATCTGCAGCAGTCCCAACACAGGTCTGTTGAGCCTGCTGAGTCCCCCTCTCTCACTCACTCATTCCGTTTCTGGCGGCGCTGCAGGCTGCCCTTTTGTACTGGGCTCCTGCCTGTGTTGGCACCTTTTTCTGCCCACAAAGAAATCTACAGCTGTCCCGACAGAGCTCCGTTGAGGGCGCTTACTCCTCCTGTGTCACTCACTCATTCTATTTCACCTGGCGCTGCAGCCTACCCTTCTGTACTGGGCTCCTGCCTCTGTTGGCGCCTTTTTCTGTCCACAAAGAAATCTGCAGCAGTTCTGACAATGCTCTGTTGAGCTCACTCAGTCCCCTTCTCTGACTCACTCATTCTGTTTGTGGTGGCATTGCAGGCTGCCCTTTTCTAGCTTCCATGTCATAATAGCGCTGACAAAACAGCGAACGTCAAAATAGCAACTTCCACTGCCAAGAACAGCTGTTACTACCTGTTTGTTTGACTGTTCTTCCTGGCATGAAAACTTGATACATATGCACTGCGCCCTGCACCCCCATCTTATATATTCTATCACCACACCGCTCATTGATTGCGGAGGAGAATTACATATTCAGAACACTTTTATTCCGAGTCGCTATTATCTGTGAATCACTATTGTGCAGTCGCTATTGTGTCACTTGCTATTTTGTCAGCACTATTATCATGGGGTACACTTTTCTATTGGGCTCCTGCCTGCGTTGCCACCATTTGCAGCAGTTACAATACAGCTCCGTTGAGCTCACTCACTTCCCCTCTCTCACTCACTCATTCTGGTTTTCCTGCCACTGCAGGCTGCCATTTTGTACTGGGCCCCGAGTGCATTGCTGCCTTTTTCTGCCCACAAACAAATCTGCAGCAGTCCCAACAGAGCTTCGTTGAGCTCACTCACTCTCCTCCCTCCCTCACTCGTCATTCTGTGTCTCCTGCCACTGCAGGCTGCCCTGTTGTACTGGGCTCCTGCCTGCATTGGTGGCTTGTTCTGGCCAGAAAGAAATCTGAAGCAGTCCTGACACAGCTCCACTGAGCTTGCTCGCTCGCCCTCTCTCACTCACTCATTCTGTTTCTGCCCGTGCTGCAAGCTGGGCTTTTGTACTGGGCTCCTGCCTGCATTGCCACATTTTCTGCCCACAAGGAAATCCACAGCAGTCACAACAGAGCTCCATTGAGCTCGCTCACTACCGCTCTGTCACTCACTCATTCTGTTTCTTTTGGCGCTGCAGGCTGCAATTGTGTACAGAGCTGCTGGCTGCGGTGGCACCTTTGTCTGTCCACAAATAAACCAGCAGCTGTACCGAAAAAGCTCCATTGAGGTCGCTCAGTCTCCCTCTGTCACGCGCTCATTCTGTTTGTCCTGGCGCTGCAAGCGGCCCTTTTGTACGGGGCTCCTGCCTGCATTGGCATCTTTTTCTGCCAACAAAGAAATCCATAGCAGTCCTGATAGAGCTCCGTTGAGCTCACCTCAGTCCCCTGTCTCATTCACTCATACTGTTTCTCCCACTGCTGCAGGCTGGCCCTTTTCTACTGGGCCGCTGCCTGCACTAACGGCTTTTTCTGCCCACAAAGAAATCCACAGCAGTCCTGACAGTGCTCTGGTGAGTTCGCTCACTCCCCCTCCCTCACTCACTCTCTCGTTCTGTTTCTCCCACTGCTGCAGGCTGCCCTTTTGTACTGGCCTCTTGTGTTGGGGCCCTTTTCTGCCCACAAACAAATAAGGAGCAGTCCCAACAGAGCTCAGTTGAGCTCGGTCACTCCCCCCTCACTCATTCCATCTTAATCTATTCCAAACACTGATGTCCCACAGTGACTGTGCTATTCTCCGTCAGGAGTGCAAAAACATATTTTAGCCAGGATGTGAAAAATGACAGCTGTACTGTTCATAAGGAGGTGTGAAAGAATGCCACTGTTGAAAATGTGGCGTGAAAATATTATAAATTTGCGAAGTTACAAGGGTGCATGGAAACAGTTGAATGCACGCTTGTAACACAGTCATGTTATGGAGTTTTGTCACCAAATTTCCAACATAGGGATTTTACGACCTCTGCTCATGAACAGTGCCACTGTCATTTTCTTTATCTGTCCCAAACACTGATTTCCCACAGTGACCGCACAACTGTGAAACCACATTTCAATCAGGATGTGAAAAATGACAGCTGTACTGCTCATAAGGAGGTGTGAAAAATTGCAATTGTTGAAAATGTGGCAAGACAATATTACGAATCTGCAAAGTTACAAGAGTGTGTGGAAAGTGTGCAATGCAACTCATTTGATGGGCTATCATCACCAAAATTTCAACATAGCCATTTCAGAACCTCTACTCATGAACAGTGTCACTGTCATTTACTTAATCTGTCCCGAACACTGATTTCTGACAGCAACCACACTATTCTGCGCTGGAAGTGCGAAAACACATTCCGCAGGATGTGAACAATGACAGCTATATTGTTCACAAGGAGGTGTGACAAAATGCCAGTGTTGAAAATCTGGCTTCAAAATATTGCAAATTCACAAAGTTATGCTTTGTACAGCAACTATGCAGCGCGTACTTTCGTAAAACAGTCATTTAAGTTTTCCATGAAATTCACAACATATAGGCTTTTGAGAGCCCACCTCATGAACATTGGTACTGTCATTTCGTTAATCAGCCCCCAAAGGTGATTCCGCGCAGTGACCACGGAATCACCTTTCAGGGCCGATTAATGCCATGACAGTTCAAGCATTCATGAGGAGGGGTCCCAAAAACCCCATGTTGAAAATTTGGTGAAAAAATTCCCAAAAATGCCTGAGATATGTACTAAATTTGAAAAAACCCCATTCATTACATTATACAGCTTACCGGCATTTCCTCAGTTCGCGGTTGGCTTTGAAGAGTGCAGACATGTTCCCGGTCCACCGAAGATTGTCGCGCCAGACTCCGGAGGTAAGTATGGGGTGAGGGGGGTGTGGGGAGGCAGGGTGCACAGTGGGTGGGTGCGAGTGGTGGATGGGCAGCATGGAGACTACGAGGGACCATTTTCTGCTTTTCAGGGAAAAAAGCAAAGACTTGGCGGGACAGTTTTTCTTTTAGTAGATGTGGCACGCTGGGGTGGCTCCCAGCGCCACTAATGGCTTTGGGGGCTAGTAATAGCTGACGGGGATTGGGCATCACTGTCGGCACACAAGGGGGGGTAGTCAATATGCCGACGGAGATTGGGCACCCCATCAGCAGGAATAACAGCATGTGGGGGGGGCACCAATGGCTTTCTGTTGGCAGAGGCAGCAATAGCCAATGGGGGATTGGGCAACCCCCTCGGCACACAGAGGGGGGGGTACTTCATTATGCCGATGGGGATTGGGCACCCCGTCAGCAGAAAATGAAAGCGTGGGGGGGTGACAGAATGCCGACGGGGACTGGGCTCCCCCATCGGCAAAATGAACAGGGGGGCATTGAAGCTGACGGGGATTGGGGCACATAAACATGGTGGGGGTTATATTGTTTGCAAACACAGCGGCAACCCGCCACCATGTTCACAAACAATATCAGGCTTGCTAGATCCGCCCTGCAATGACGGGTCACTCCCTCATTGCAGCGGATGGCTGATGCTGCAATGACGAGGCAGCCCCTGATTGCAGCGGCTGATTTGTCACAAGTTGGTGCGAACATTCCAAATTTGTGTCACCAGTAGCCTGCA
This sequence comes from Neoceratodus forsteri, assembly GCA_016271365.2. Classification (NCBI taxonomy): domain Eukaryota; kingdom Metazoa; phylum Chordata; order Ceratodontiformes; family Ceratodontidae; genus Neoceratodus; species Neoceratodus forsteri. The sequence goes on from JADMNL010000022.1 coordinate 76,420,412, forward strand.
ATGGCATTGGGGGAAGCTGGACAAGCCTTTGCAGGCTTGTGGGGGCATTGGCCACAACAGTGCCGTGCCTCCACAGCCTGCTTCTCAGCAAGCTGTGCCAATATGTTTCTTGCGCTGCGCACAATCATTATAAAAATGACAGCTACACTGCTCATAAGGACATGTGGAAAAATGGCAATATTGACAGTCTGGACTGAAAATATTGCAAAGCTACGAAGTTACGAGTGTACATGGAACCTGTGCAATGCACACTCGTAACACGCTCATTTTATGGACTTTTGTCACAAAATTTTCAACATAGGCATTTTTAGACCTCTGCTCATGAACAGTGTCATTGAGATTTTCTTAATGTGTCCTGAGCATTGATTTCCCACAGCGACCGGACTATTCTGTGCTGGAACTGCAAAAACACATTTTGGCCAGGATGTGAAAAATGACAGCTATACTGTTCAGAAGGAGGTGTATAAAAATGGCAGTGTTGAAAATCTGGAGTGAAAATATTGCAAATTGGCGAAGTTTCAAGTGTGCGTAGCAACTGCGCAACACACTCTAATAATACAGTCATTTTTGATTTTCCCACCAAATTTGCAACATACACTTTTTGAGACCCCACCTCATGAACACTGGCACTGTCGCTTTGTTATTCGTCCCGGTGATTCCGCGCAGTGACCGAGAAATCGCCTTTTGGGACTGATTAACGCCATGACAGTGACTGAATTCATGAGAAGGGGGCCCAATAACCCCATGTTAAAAATGTGGTGCCAAAATTCCAGAAAATGCCTGAGATATGCAAAAAAGCTGAAAAAGCCCTATCAATGCCATTATACAGCTTACCGGCATTTCCTCAGTTCGCGGTCTCCTTTGAAGAGTGCAGACATGTTCCTTCCCAGTCAACCGAAGATTGTCATGCCGGACTCCGGAGGTAAGTATGGGGTGGGGGCGTAAGGGGAGGCAGGGTGCGGGTTGTAGGAGGGGCCAGGGAGACCATGAGGGACCATTTTCTTTTTTACAGGTGTAAACAAGAAAAACCAAAACCATCGCGGGAAGTTTTTTTCTTTACAGGGGCATTAGGCATGCTGGGGTGGGATCCCAGCGTGCCACCTGAATGTTTGGGGGGGGCTGTAGCTGACGGGGGATTGGGTACCCCCATCGGCACATATTCAGTGCTGGGGGGGACTAGAGCCAAGTGGGATTGGGCACCCCCTCAGCTTAAACTGACCATTTTGGCAGGGGTGGGGGGACCATTATGCTGACAGGGAGTGGGCTTTCCCATTGGCAACCTGAACTTGCGCGGGGACTGCAGCCGATGGAGATTGGGGCCCCCGCTGGCAAACATACACTGTTGTGGGGGGGCACATGCTACCAAGGGGGATTGGGCACCCCCTCGGCACTGGGGCCTCAATGATATTGTTTGTGAACACGGTGGCAAGCCGCTGCCTTGTTCACAAACAATATTACAGTACCAACGTTCCACCCAGCAATGATGGGTCACTCCCTCATTGCAGCAAAATGGCTGATGCTGCAATGACAAGGCGGCCCTGATTGCAGTGGCTGAAATGTTTCAAGGTGGTGGTAGGCTGGCTGAACTAGTGTCAGTAGCAGCGTGCCACCCTGTTGGAGAAAGTGGGCCAAGCCTTTAAAGGCTGTGGGGGCACTGGTTACAACAGTGCCACACCTCCACAACCTGTTTCTGGCAAGCTGCTGCAATATGTTTCTAGTGCATGTGCGCAATCAACATAAAAATGGCAATGTTGAAAATCTGCAGTGAAAATATAAAAAAACTGGTGATGTCACGAGCGTGTGTAGAAACTGCGCGATGCACACCCGTAATGTAATTAGTTTGGGGACTTTTTACAGCAGATTGTCAACCCAGGCATTTTCAGACTTTTGCTCATGAATAGAGTCACTGTGATTTTCTTAATATGTCCCGAACACTGATTTCCCACAGCGACCATGCATTTCTGTGCTGGAAGTGTGAAAACACATTTCGTCCAGGGTGTGAAAAATGACAGCTGTACTGTTCATAAGGAGGCGTGGAAGAATGCCAGTGTTGAAAATCTGGACTGAAAATATTACAAATTCATGAACATATGAGGGTGCGTGGAAACTGGGCAATGGAGGTGGGTGCGCAGCAAGTCGGTGCAGGTTCGGGGGGCAAGACAGTCAATGAGGGACCTTTTTTTTCTACAGTTTATTTTTTTTCCTTCTGGAAGAAGACAATGCAGGACTTTTGCCGCGCTGGGATGGGCTCCCAGCGTGGCAGCTGAAATGTTATTTTGGGGGGTGGCAGTGGAGCCGACTGGGGATTGGACACCCCCATCAGCCATACCGACTTTTGCCATGCTGGGGTGGGCTTCCAGCGTGGCTACTGGAAGTCATGTTTTTTTTTTGTGGGGGGCGGGGACAGTGAGCTTGATTAGGGATTGGGCAATTTATCGCCATATGTGGATGTTTGCCGCTGGGGTGGTCTCCAGCATGGCACCTGGAAGTGTGTTTGGGGGCAGGTGAGCCGATAGGGATTGGGCACCCCTGTCTGCCATATGGTGTGCGGGAGCGTGATGAGCAGCTTGGGTGGGCTCCCAGCATGCATGTATGTGTTTGTGGGGGGGCCGAACTGTCTATGACAGTTCAGATGCAGTGCCGACATAGGCAATTTGCATAGTGCTGACGATAGTATGCAAATTGCCTTCAGCGGTGTTTTCCTTAGAACTGTACGCCACTGAGGAGGTCATGTGATGCAGACAACCTGGTGCTAGCTCCCTTTGCTCGCTCCAGCCACCCAATCGTTTTTGAGTTAATTTAAAGTAAATAGCTGGATAATTGCTCAGAAGACGCCCAAAGTGGTTGTCTTACATCTGGCAGTGTGAGTTTTTTCATGGATACAGATATGAAGAAAGTGCTGCCAAAACGAACGCCTCCCACAACTCCCGAGAAAGACCCGAAGAAACCCAAGTCTGCTGGTGCGGCTGATTTAGCGGAGTCATTTACTACATCTGCAGACCAGGACCCGCTTACACTGGCAAGGTTTTTAGCTGAATTCTGGCCGTTTAAGACGAATTGCGATCTCTGACCTCGGAGATCAAGACAATCACGCAAGCCCTGGAAGATATCTCGCGGAGAACTTCTGATTCAGAGGCTAAAGTTTTTTTCTTGGAAAAGCACTTAGACAAACTGGATCCGGAGCTGACGGCGACCAGGCAAAAAATTGCTAGGATGGAGCTGAAATTACAAGACCTTGAAGGTCGTAGCTGAAGAAATAACACCATCCTGATTGTCTTGCCGGAGACTGAGGAAGGTCAAGATGTGATCCTATTTGAGCAAAAGTTTGTTGAGAAGATGGCCGGGCCCTCGTCATTCGGTTCTAAGTATACAATTGAGAGGGCACACAGGGCTTTAAGGCCAGTCCCCCCCAGCTGGTTCTCCACCGAGACCATTAATCTTCAGGTTCCTCAATTATTTGGAACGTCAACACTTTCTGGTGAAAGTTAGAGAAGCTCAAGACATCCACTGGGAAGGAGCCAAAGTGATGATTGTTCAGGATCTCCCCGCTACCATTCGACAGTGCTGTAAGCCTTTCATCCACTCATTTCGAAACTTATCGCAGCAGGAATCCATTTTAGAATGAATTACCCTGCTCGACTGCAAGTGTTAGTGGTGGGCACATGGCTAAGCTACGAGGATCCCGAAGCAGCTCATTCCGGACTCAAGTCTGCTCTACCAGATCTCTTCAGAGGAATTTGAGCTTCCTTCGTGGCCAGGTTTGGTTTCCTGAATAGGAGTCAACTACGTCTATAGGTAATATACCTTGGGTGTAAGGTTCATTTTACCTAGGGCGGAAATGGGTTGGTGGCAATATACTGCCTATGAAGTTTTCCCTTAAGACTTGCTTTCTTCCTCTCAACGTCGGGATATTGTATCGAGTTCATTTTAAATGCTTGTTTTCAATTCTCCTAATCGGATCTGCATGGGCTCAGAAAGCTGTAGACATTTGGAAAAAAGGGAAAACTCGTGAGTGTGTTTTTAAGGTTGATTCTTCACTCTGCCTTTTGATTTTGATTACAAGACTCAAACAGTTCCTTTGGATGGCCACTAGAGGGACCCTGGTGACCATTTTCTATGCCTGTGGGCATTTCTAGTTCATTTTGTTTGTTTCATTAATAAGATCGCTGTTTGGATTTTGATTTTAAAGTGATATATGCAGAATAAGCAAATTCATGTTAGTTGTTATACTTTGCTTATAGTAAAGTTAGGGACTTTGATCCCCAATTGTAATTTCCTTATGATTGGTCAGATTATTAGTGTTCTTATTCATACAAGGGAATCTATTCAGTCAAGTTTTAGTTTATTTTTGTATTTAGATGCCATTTCCATACTCTCTTTAAGAAAAGCATATATTAGATTCACCTAAGGGTGGCTGGAGAGGGAGCTATAGTAAAGGTATTCTACGGATCACTACCCCTAGCAGTTTGGGGATGGGTGGGTTGGGCTAATAGTTTAGATATATCTGACCTTGAAAGGAATGTTTGTTTTGGATGATGGAAGGAAGGGGTTTATAATGGTTCTGGGGAGGGTTTCAGCACAGTCATATTAGGAAATATGTCGTTGGTCAAAGTGGAGAACAAGTTAATAGTATTGTTTATTTTTCTCTGTAAATGTGATAATGTCTAATGCCATTAAGATTGCAACTTGGAATGTCAGGGGCCTTCGTCAACAAGTAAAACAATATAAAGTTCTCAAACACCTAGCCCTGTTGTCATTAGACATCATATTCATACAGGAATCACATCTGTTAGATACAGAGGTAAGCCGCATGAGAAGACAACAGATTGGTCATGTATTTTCCACAGGGGCTACCTCCCACAGTGCTGGAGTCTTGATATTGATAAACAGAAATGTTCCATTTGTTCTTAAACAGGTTCTCAAGGATCCACAAGGTAGATTTGTGTTTATTCACTGTATTTTATATATGACAGAAATACTGTTGGGTAGTCTTTATGGGCCCTCTGTAAACTCTCCAGGCTTCTTCACGCAGCTGGTTGAGCTCCTATACCCATTTTTGCCCCTACCAATTATTCTTGGGGGGAGACATAAACACGGTTATGGATCCTTTATTGGATCATTCTTCCGGTTTGAGCAGAGACCGCTCACCGTCTCAAAGGGCCCTTCAGGAGTTGTTAGAACATTATGGTCTTTGTGACGTCTGGCAAGTGTTACATCCCTTAGAGAAAGGATATACCTTTCTATCCCCAGTCCACAAAACAGCATCACGTATTGACTATATTTTTCTGTCCCATGCTTTCCTACCGGGTGTTTTAGATGCCTCCATACAGCCTGGCCCTCCCTCCGATCACTCTCTGGTAACCTGTCATCTCACCCTTTCATTTCTCCCCAAGAGAAATACCAGATGGAAAATCAATAACCAGCTGTTGAAGCACCCTGTTGTAGTCACCTCTCTTACTAAACATATTGAGCAATTTACTGATACTAACCTCCATTCTATTTCTCAACCAGATCTTATATGGGGTGCTTTTAAAGCCTTTATCAGGGGGCTCTTAATTAGTATAGCTTCCCAAAGGAAAAAGTCAAAGGAAAAGGAGCTTAATATTCTCCTCTCTTAAATTCGCTCAGCTGAAGTAAACCTGTCTCTTAATTTTTCTGATGCCCTTCGACAGGATCTTGCCAAACTAAAAGATGCTTATCTTGAGATTTTAAGAGACAAAGCAGAATTTGCTATCCTGAGAGCAAAGGCATCTTATTCAGATCAAGGAGAAAAAGCGGGCCACCTATTAGCACTTCGAATCAAACAACAGGAAGCTACCAGATACATCCCATCAATCCGCTCTCATTCAGATGGCACCTTAAAAACATCCCCTACGGATATAGTTTCAGAATTTAGTAGGTATTACACACAGTTATACAGTTCTATGACAGATCCACCATCAGAGCAAATTTTAGATGCCTATTTGTCCACATCTGACTTGCCATCGCTTTCTGAATCTCAACAAAAATTGCTCATATCCCCGATTTCTTCCAAGGAAATTCTTAGTGTCATTCAAAATTTACCTTCTGATAAATCACCAGGGCCAGATGAATTTTCAGCTAATTTTTATAAAATATTTCAAAAACAATTATTGCCCCTATTAGTCCCCTTATTCCAATATATATTATCGGGCGCACCTACTGACCCTACATTATCAGAAGCCCTTATAGTTCTTATACTTAAACCGGATAAGAATCCAGAGCTAACCACCAGCTATCGTCCAATTTCCCTACTGAACCAAGATGTTAAAATTTTAACTAAGTTACTAGCGGATCGAATTAATTTAGTTTTGCCTGAGCTCATTGGTCCCGAACAGGCTAGATTCATGAAGGGACGTTCCTCGGTTGATCACCTCCAAACTCTTTCACACGTCCTTTCGGCATCCAGAGATGCCTCTTACCCTGCAGTTTTGGTTTCTCTGGATGCCAAGAAGGCATTCGATAGGGTGGACTGGAATGTTTTGTTTCGTACTCTCAATGCTTACAACTTTCCCTTACAATTTCAAAACTGGATTAAGGCCCTTTATAGTACTCCCTCAGCTCAGATTACTGCCAATGGAGCGGTATCCAATCTCTTCCTGTTACACTCTTGTACTAGACAAGGCTGCCCTCTATCCCTCTTACCTTTTAATTTATACCTGGAACCTCTTATTCACCGCTTAATGTCCTGCCCGAAGATTCAGGGTATTACCATTCTGGGACATGACATTAAGGTCTCGGCTTATGCTGATGACCTTCTGTTGCAGTTATCGCACCCAAATACGTCAATCCCTCCTATGCTTTTAATTATTGAAAAATATTCCCAACTATAAACTGAACACAGATAAAACCCTCATATTCCCTCTTAATCACAAGGTCATTAAAAGCTCCATTGCGGAGATGGGTCTTTCTTGGACACAGGACTCCTTAAGGTATCTGGGTATTCTAACTGCCAGAAACCCGGCTTTACTTCAAAAGTTAAACCTAGATGCCCTGGTATACACTATTGGCTCAGATCTAAATAGATGGTCCAAATTACCTATCTCCTTAGGGGGCCGAGTTAATTTAATTAAAATGAACGTTTTTCCTAGGCTTTTTTGGCCCCTTTAACTATTTAATATCTGGTTACCTTTGACCTGGTTCAGTAAAATTAATGGTCTGATTATAAAATTTATCTGGGCCAATAGGCAGCCTAGGATTGCTTACCATAAACTAGCAGCACCCAAAGATAAAGGAGGTCTGCGTCTCCCTCATTTAATATTTTATCACTGGTCGAGTCATATTGCTAAATATATGAAATGGCTGGTACATAAAGAAGAAATTACTGTTTCTTCTTTTGTTCCTAACTGGCTCAAAATTGAATTGTCCTTCATTCAAGCAAATGGTCTAACTCCGGCTACCCTGCCCCATATCAAACCCTGCACTCTCCCTCTAAACTTAAAATCAACCCCTATTGCAATCTCTGTTAGAGTTCACACTCAGTTATGTACTTTTATTAGGTATAATCATATTCAAGACTTGACACAACCTATATGGGGCAACCCAAATCTAACAAGCATTTGTCAATGCCGAATGTTGCTTGCTTGTATATGTTGTTTAGGTATTTGGTCATCCACTGTGTCTTTCTGCTCAGTATTCACAGAAGAGTGGGAGGGGCAAGGGCCACAGCAGTACAGCAGTTGCCAAGGGGGTGAAGAGGTGGACAATAGTCTATCCAAAGGCAAAAGAGTCCTGCAGGAGCTCACTAAATTGAAGGTGGACAAAGCGATGGTACCAGATGGTATACGCCCAAGGATATTAAGAGAACTGCGAAGGGAGATAGCAGTACCTCTGGCAGCCATGTTCACTGAGTCATTCAACATGAGTGAATTGGAGGAGAGCACATGTGGTCCCTCTACACAAATGCAGCAGCAGGAGGCAGGGAACAATAGGCCGTTCAGCCTCACCTCAGTAGTGAGGAAGATCATGGGGGCATTGCTTAAAGAAAGGATAGTGGGGCATCTAGAAGCCATCGGAGCCCAGGACCATAGACAACATGGATTCACAGTGGGGACATCATGTCAGACAAATCTGGTTGATTTCTTTGACTGGGTGATAAAGGAAGTGAATCAGGGTGGGGCAGTGGACAACGCTGACCTTGATTTCAGCAAAGCCTTTGACACCATCCCACATAGGAGGCTGATAAACTAGGTGGGTAGGCTGGGCATGGGGGAAAGGGTGGTAAACTGGGTTAGAAACTGGCTAACAGACAGGAGGCAGAGAGTGGTGATAAATGGGGTGCAGTCTAGGGAGAGGGGGTGACCAGTGGGGTGCTGCAGGGTCGTCATTAGTAACATTGCAGAATGGCTGAAGGGAATTTGTTCACCAAATTTTCAACATAGCCATTTTAAGACCTCTGCTCATGAACAGTGTCACTGTGATTTTCTTAATCTGTCCCAAACGTTGATTTCGCACACCGACTGCGCCATTGTGCGCTACATGCACAGAAACACATTTTGGGCGACATGTGAAAAATGACAGCTGTACTGCTCATAAGGAGGTGTGGTAAAATGGCAATGTTGAAAATCTGGAGTGCAAATATTAAAAATTCTGCGAACTTACGAAGCGCAGGAACTGCGCAACGACGTCAGAAATGTCATTTTTTAGGATTTTTCACCAAATTTTCTAACATAGCCATTTTAAGACCTCTGCTCATGAACAGTTTCACTTTGATTTTCTTAATGTGTCCCATACATTGATTTCACGACACCAACTGTGCCATTGTGCGCCATATGGGGCGAAACACGCTTTGGGCGAGATGTGAAAAATGACAGCTGTACTGCTCATAAGGAGGTGTGGTAAAATGGTAATGTTGAAAATCTGGAGTGAAAATATTGAAAATTCGTGAACTTATGGCGCATGGGAACTGCGCAACGTACGCTCGTAAAAGTCATTTTTAGCAATTTTTTCACCAAATTTTCAACATAGACTTTTTGAGAGCCCACATTATGAACACTGGCAGTGTAGTTTCATTAATTGGTCCCGAAAGGTGATTTCACGCAGTGACCGTGAAATCACCCTTCGGGCCCGATTAACGGCATGGTAATGTTGAAAATCTGGAGTAAAAATATTGAAAATTCGCGAACTTACGAGCGTACATAGAACTGTGCAATGCACGTCAGAAAACAGTCATTTTAGGGAATTTTTTCACCAATTTCAACATAGCCATTTTAAGACCTCTGCTCATGAACAGTGTCACTGTGATTTTCTTAATGTGTCCCATACATTGATTTTGCACACTGACGCGCCATTTATGCGCTACGTGGGTGGAAACACATTTTGGGTGGTGTGAAAATGACAGCTGTACTGCTCAAAAGGAGGTTGTGGTAAAATGGCAGTGTTGAAAATCTGGGTGAAATATTGAAAATTAGCCGAACTTATGAGCGTGCATAGAACTACAAGAACGACGCTCGTAGAAGTCATTTTAGGATTTTCACCAAATTTTCAACATAGACTTTTGAGAGCCCACCTTATGAACACTGGCAGTGTCGTTTCATTAATTGGTCCCGAGGTGATTTCACGTCAGTGACCATGAAATCACCCTTCGCCAGATTAACGCCATGACAGTGGAAGAATTCATGAGGAGGGGTCCTAAAAACCCCATGTTGAAAATTTGGGCCCCAAATTCCCAAAAATGCCTGAGATATGCAACAAAGTTGAAAAAACCCTATTTATTCCATTATGCAGCTTACTGGCATTTCCTCAGTTCGTGGTCGGCTTTGAAGAGTGCAGATGTGTTCCCGGTCCACGAAGATCGATACGCCCCGCTCTGCAGGTAGGTATGGGGTGAGTGTGCAGAGAGCAGGGTGGGCAGTGGGTGGGTGCAGGTTGTGGGGAGCAGGAGACCACGAGGGACCTTTTTGTTTACAGGTTGTTTTTTTATTAAGACGACGGGGACGTTTGCACACTGGGGTGGGCTCAGCGTGGCAGCTGGAAAGGCTGTTTGGGGAGCTGGAGCTGATGGGGATTGGGCACCCCCGTCGGCCATAACAAGTTTTGCCACGCTGGGGTGGGCTCCCAGCTTAGCACCTGGAAAGCTTTTGGGGGGGGCGTGCAGCCATGGAGCCAGCGGGGGATTGGGCACCCCCGTCGGTTATAACAAGCTTTGCCACGCTGAAGTGGGCTCCCAGCATGGCACCTGGAAAGCTTTTTGGGGGAGGCGTGCAGCCATGGAGCCGGCGGGGGATTGGGCACCCTCGTCGGCTATAACTAGTTTTGCCAGCTGGGGTAGGCTCCCAGCGTGGCACCTTGACAGCTTTTGGTGGGTCGGGAGCCGACGGGGATTGGGCACCCCGATCGCCATACAGTGTGTGCATGGGGAGCGCATCAGCACACAGTATGCGTGTTGCTTGTGTGTGTGTGGGGAGAGCTCTGCTCACTGAAGCGGAGCGCTCCCTTTCAACTGTACGACCACTGCATTTTCAACTGCTGTCATAGACAGCTGCAGCAGTGATTGGAGAACTGGGGCCGCGCCTGCAAACACACTGACTGAATTGGAAGACGGGTGCCACACCGACGAAAACTCGGATGATGGCACTATGTTGCTTGCACGTAGATAATAAGCCAATCACACTTACTTGGCTTCCCCAATTGGAAGATGTCCGGCTTTCCTATTTTGTCACAACGGAGAATTCATGGTGTTCTTCTATTGAGATGTTAAAAAAATCTCAATATTTCCACTAAATTTACTTTTAAAATTTTTCAACTAAGACACTTAATAGTGAATATATTTGGTGTGACACTTCCCCAACAGGGTACTAAAACTTTTCTGGAGGAGCTGGCCCTTACAGGCAACTCACCACATTCTGTATCTAACATTTACAGGACTTTATACAACAGCATACCTGACTTGCTTTGCACCTGTACATTATTGGACTTCCTTTTTCCCAATCAGGAAACTGACTGGAATACCTTATGGCGTAACTGTCATAAATATATCACCCAGGATAGGCTTTGTGTACCCAATTTCATATACTACACAACCTATACTATACCCCTCAAAAACTATGTAAGTATGGTCTTATTGATTCACCCACTTGCTCTCGCTGTCAGCAGGTGGAGGGATCTATCTATCACATTTTTTGGACCTGCCCCAAATCTATAACTCTCTGGACCGACATCCAGCAAAGGGTTGACCCCTTGCTGGGCTTGACCGATCCTTTTACCCCTATAGTGTGTCTTCTAGGTGATTATGCCAGAATTTCAGTATCCATCAGACAATACCACATAGCCCTGATGGCCTCGTCAGTCAAAAAGGTCATTCTAAGTCATTGGAAGGACAATACTGATATTTCTTATTCTGAATGGCTAAAAGAACTACTTGCAAATCTCAGAACAGAAAAAATGATAGCAAATCTCAACAATAGACTTGACAGATACAGAAAGATATGGAAGCCTCTTCATACGCTGTTCTCAATTTAATTTATTTTTCAGTATATGTGGCTAATAACTTGACTAACCTGATTAGGAGAACTGACTGTGCTGAATAGGGTGGTGGTGGGGTTATATGTTTATGGGGAGGTGGGGAGGGAGAGGGGTGGGAGGCCGGGGGGGGACAGCTCCAGTGTATACTGTATTTCATGGTTTTATGTATAACACAGATTGTTTTTCTGGATCTGTTCTCATTATCCTTAAAAATTAATAAACTTTGATTTGAAAAAAAAAAGAACTATACACCACTGCATCTGAGCGGCTGTCATAGACAGCTCGGACATTCATTGGCGAGGTGCAGCTGCGACTGCAAAAGGGAGCAGGGCATTGGAAGTGGGAGAGGCACACCTACGAAAACTCGTATGGTGGTATTATGTTTCTTACACATGCATGCAACCAAACATAATAAATACAAAGACACTTACGCCAGTAATATGTGGAATGTTTTATTTACCTGACAAAGCCTCCAGCTGCTTTGTATTGTCTTACTTGATATTTGTCTTTTGAGTGTGGTTGTTCTTGACCTCCGACGCGGAACCTTTGTAAAAGAGCCTTGGCTCAAAGGTGTCATCCAAAATCTTAATAAATAAAAAAAAACAACAAATGTTTCATTGTATAAGAGCCCGTGCTGAGTGAACCAGGAAAAAAAGAGAACAAAAACCACTAAAGAGCTGCCCAGCACATTTCACATTGTAACAGAGATGCTTTATCAAGATTTACCCTTCATAAAACACCTTTGTTAAAATATGTGGCAGCTCAGGTGATTTTTGCTCATTCTTCTCCTGGCTCACTCAGAGCGGACACTTTTGCAAAAAAAATAAACAAACGTATTATCTGTGTAAGTGTGTTTGCATTTATTTTTGAAGTTACCAGGTGCAGGCTTGTTTTTTTTTTTGTAACATCTCTTTGCCATTCATCAGTGCCACTTGGTGCAATATTTTCTTTATCTTACTTAGAATAACAATTCAACAGGAATTCAGCCAGCAGACTATAAATTTCACACACTTTTATCCTGGAATTTCCTCTTGTGGTGGGGACAGAGAGATAGAGAGTAGAGTCAGACAGACGTTTTCTGACTGGGGGAGGGCAGGGGGGGACCCAGAAGTTTGGGTGTTACAGCTAAAAAGAGAGAGAGAGAGAGTGCTGGCACCATCTGTCAGTGCAATGGTTATTTCCACCTGTGTTTTACTGCCTTTTTGTCACATCTCCACTATACTGGGGAACAGCATGAAGATGGAGACCTTTAAGGCTACTCAGCAGTTGACTGGGACTAAGCCTTCCCACCAGACTCTGACTGACACTGCCTGTCACACGACAGGACATATGACCCTACTATGTGTTCTGCAAGTAATCTGTGTCATGTCAGCAGCAGGATTTCACATCTCCTTCTTCTGAAATTATGTGTTCATACCCACATGACTCTCTCCCCTTGTCCACCAGGTGGCAGTCATGTGATGGCAGGAGTCATCCACCCTCCCCAAGGTAGGAGGTAACCGAGGCTGTTGTTCAGCACTGCCACATAATATGTGACAACAAAACTAACCTTAAATACAATGGAAATGGGTGACTGCACATTTGTTCACATGCAGATTAGGCTGATGTGCTATGTGGATCATTATTTGAATATCCAGCCCCATGGAATTGAAATGTTTTAAAATGAAGCTGGAGAAGGGAAGCAGGCAGTAGCTAGTGCAATGCAAAAAGTGAACTCGTACTGCAGCCAGCCAGCTGACACGTCTTTTCCCCATAATATTAGGAAAGCCTCCCAGAGGAGGACAGCTGTGAAAGGGCTAGCATTTCTCAGCAGCAGCAGGAGCTTTGTGTCAGTGAAATCGAGTCTCCCCCCCATGGGAGTTGTGCAGTTGTATGCAGATTAACCAGGCCCCAGCAGCTGAGATCACTTTCCCTATTTCTAAAGACCCGTTATCTTTAAATGAGAGCCCTGGCATCTGAGTTTTGAGGAAATCACAGTTGGGCACACATTACCGGTGTTGCTTCTAAATTAGGACACAGGATTTTGCCCTTGGCTTTACAAACAATCCTAATATAGTCACAGATATTGGGTCTCAGTTGAGGACACTTGCAAGTAAGAAAAACAGAGTTTGTACTTGCCTGCAGTAACAGAGACACTCCTTTAGCTGGGCCGGTATAAACCCGGCCACCCTGCACTCGCAGAGCTGCCCTTACAGCTCATTGATGAAGCTCATATTTAGGGGGCTTGGTGGGAATAAAAGATATCTGCCACTGTCATCCTGCGTTAGTGGAGATGCTCCTTTAGGTCTTGAGACAGAGCTCACATGGGGGCAGGCTATACCAGAGCCCCTGTCCCCCTGCACTAGTGGAGATTCTCCTTTAGATCAGTGACAGAGCTCAGATTTAGGGGTGGGGGGTTGGCTATACCATTGACCCTGTCACCCTGCACGAGTGGAGGTTCTCTTTTAGATCAGTGACAGAGCTCACATTTTGGGGGGGGCGCTGTCTATACCAGAGCTGCTGTCACCCTGCACGAGTGGAGGTTCTCCTTTAGATCAGTGACAGAGCTCACATTTGGGGGTGTGGGCTGTCTATACCAGAGCTACTGTCCCCCTGCACTAGTGGAGATTCTCCTTTTTTTTTTTTCTATTTATATTTTCTGCCCCAGCCGCCGGTAGCCCGGTACCATCTACTGGTCACGCTTCCACCCCCTCACATCAGCCTCGCGCCCTTCCGATACCCCGTGGCTTACCCCCCACGGTGGGGCTGCGGCACTGGGGACACATGCCGCAGGCGTCAAACTAGGTCGGAGGGCTGGCCTGAGGGGGCTAATTGAAGCTGTGACTGGCTTCATCAAGGGCCCCGCGCATGCTCCCATTTTCCTTTTCCGGGAGGCGGGGATATGCACGACGCTGAGCGCCCTGCCCCGCCTCCCGACGCAGACAGACTGTTGAGGTCGGTATCGCTACCACACCTGGTCTCCACCAGAGTCGCGCCGACCCTGACACTTCCCCATCCTTCCCCCCGGAGAAGGAGAGCAGTCCGATGGACGCTCTATCCTTCTCCCCCCGGTCGGCCTTCCAGCGACCCGAGTCCATTCCCGAACCCGGGTCGCCGGCGTCGCAAGCGGAAATCCCACCGCTGCGCCAGCGGGCCAGCCTTGAGAGTCTCCTTTAGATCAGTGACAGAGCTCACATTTGGGGTTGAGGGCTGTCTATACCAGAGCCGCTGTCACCCTGCACTAGTGGAGATTCTCTTTTAGATCAGTGACAGAGCTCACATTTGGGGGGGGGGGCGCTGTCTATACCAGAGCTGCTGTCACCCCGCACTAGTAGAGATTCTCTTTTAGATCAATGACAGAGCTCACATTGGGCGGGGGGGGGTCTGTCTATACCAGAGCTCCTGTCACCATGCACTAGTGGAGATTCTCCTTTAGATCAGTGACAGAGTTCACTTTGGGGGGAGGGCTGTCTATACCAGAGCCCCTGTCCCCCTGCACTAGTGGAGATTCTCCTTTAGATCAGTGACAGAGCTCACATTGGGGGGGTTTGGCTATACCATTGACCCTGTCCCCCGCACTAGTGGAGATTCTCTTTTAGAGCAGTGACAGAGCTCACATTGGGGGGGGGGGCTGTCTATACCAGAGCTCCTGTCACTCTGCACTAGTGGAGATTCTCCTTTAGATCAGTGACAGAGCTCACATTCGGGGGTGGCTATACCATTGACCCTGTCCCCCTGAACTAGTGGAGATTCTCTTTTAGATCAGTGACAGAGCTCACATTGGGGGTGTGGGATGGGGGGCTGTCTATACCAGAGCCCCTGTCCCCCTGCACTAGTGGAGGTTCTATTTTAGATCAGTGACAGAGCTCACATTTGGGGGGTGTCTATACCAGAGATTCTGTCACCCTGCCCCAGTGGAGATTCTTCTTTAGATCAGTGACAGAGCTCACATTTGGGGTGGGGGTGGGGGGTGTCTATACCAGAGCCCCTGTCCCCCTGCACTAGTGGAGGTTCTATTTTAGATCAGTGACAGAGCTCACATTTGGGGGGTGTCTATACCAGAGATTCTGTCACCCTGCACTCATGGAGATTCTCCTTTAGCTCAGCAAGAGAGCTCACATTTGGGTGGGTGTGGGGGCTGAGTGAGTATAACTGAAATCCTGTCTTCTTACCCCAGGAGTCCTTTAGCATCAGTAACTTTTTTGCACTTAGCTGGCTAGGTGCAACTGCTCCGGAGGTGTGCCTTTAAGAGAGATATTTAAATGAGCATAGGGCCAAGCCAATTAAAAGATGGGGGGGGGGGGAGCTGAGTGAGAGCTGTTGAATGCTTCAGAATTTTTTCTGCACTGGACTGAACAATATTGCCTCTGAGGTGTCTTCCAACTTTCCTGGTTGACAGCCTCCTAGTGATTATCAGGGTAAAGTTTTCCTCATAAATTATTTCCTTTAGTGTGCTGAGTGAAAGTTTTACTTTTTCATTACCGCTGTGCAAATTTTTTATTTTTACTGCGACAGTGCTATTTTGACTTTATTTTTACTGTGACTATTTAGTTTAAAGCCTAATTTTATCGCGGGTACTTATTTTCAATGATTTCCTTCATTTGTGAGGCAAATTCTTGTGGAAACCATCGAATTAGGGACGGTTGCCTTGTTTTTATCTCAAACCTCGTGGGGTTTACTGCGAGGCACCTGCAGTGAATTTTAAATTTAAATAATGCCTGGGGGTTTTCTCTCTAGATTGGCAATTACAAGGAAACCGTTTTTGTTATATTACTGGACCTTGGTATCATCTGTGTCAGGACTGTCTGTAAGGGTCCAGCAGCCACCTGTGCAGAGTTGAGTATCACTGGGTTTCTATTAAGACTAGAACTGGTATAGATCCCAGTTTTACAACCAAAAAAAAAAGGCACTAGTAATAGACAGATTTTATTAACTGGGGCAGGACTGGACCGTGGCATTTTCACAGAAACCTGCACTCAGTTCTTAGGTTCAGAACTGGTTTGTTTTGCTTAAATTGGCAAACATAGCAGACAAACATTTGATTATTTATGGCTGAGGATAAATCAAAGGCTTCCGATGAAGGGCCATCCAAAACTACTAATACCAAAAGCAGAGGTGCTGAGGAACCCTCCAAATCCCAACCAAAAAATAAAGCTTCCAAAGATGAAGTTCCTCACAAATTGAAAAATAATAAGAGTGATGAAAAAAGGAAGCTTGATCAAGCCTCTGATGAAGTGACTAAAAAGAAACTCTGTCAAGACAGATGTGCTCCCGTTGCTCCTGGGAAAGACAATAGCGAGACAATAGGCAGTTTAAAGCATACAGAAAAAACAAAACACTTACAAACTGCGCAGGTTCTTCCATTAGTGCAAGATATGGAAAAAGCATGGCAACTGTTTCAGACCCTTCAAAAGATGGGTCCTCGATTTACTGGGGCTGGCAGGCACTCTTTCATAGTTCTCTTCTGTAGACTGTGAGGGTGACGCTAATGATGAGCAATTCTATGATGCCCCTGACATGGATTTTGAGGGCCTTGAGCCCCAGGAGTCCCCGGAGCCTCACCTTGGGGATCCCCGGGTGATCACGAGGATCCTCCCTCTATGTTTACATTTATACAAAATATGCTGGATATCCTGGACCTCCCTATGCAGGAACCCAACCAGAATGTTGATGAAGATGAAGATTATAGGGAGATGAAGCGTCTTTCATCCTCAAAGACTCTGGTCGTCCCTATCTATAATGCATTTAGAAAAAATATCATGAAGGTGCTTCAACACTCCACTTCACTATCAGGGATTGATAAGCGGCTTGAGAGAAAATATAAATTGTCTAAAAATGGTACCGAGTTCCTGTCTGCACACCCTAGCCACGAAAGTATAGTGCAGCAGGCAGCTCGTGAGAAAGCTGGAGTCTCCTTGTTACCCTCTCGCCCTGACAAGGATTCCAAGAAAATTGACTTACAGCAAAGAAAATGTATGCCACAGCTTCCCTGCTTCTCAGGTTTTCTTCTTACATGGCATTCACAGCCAAATATCAGAAAGCCCTTTGGAAATCTGTCCAGGCTATCGCCTGCAACAGATCAGATTCTATAGTGCAGGAGCTGCTGGATATGTCAAAAACTGCCCTGGAAGCTACTATGTACCAATTCCACATGGCAGATGACAACAATGATGCAGCCTCTAGAGCGACGGCCCATGCCATCTCTCTGAGATGCTTCGCCTGGCTTAGAACAACCAGTCTGACCACAGACACTCAGAACAAGGCCATGGATTTTCCCTGTGATCAAAATATGCTGTTTGATTACAGAACCACTGACTACATGAAAAAAGTTGATGAGTACAAGGCTTCCTGGCAGAGCCACTCATATGAGCCTAAACCCGCCACCCCTAAGAGATCCCATCTCAGGAGTGGTAGGGACAGAAGTTTTGTTCCCAGGCCTTACAATCCCTATCCCCAATCTGACTTTAGCCAGTACAGGGGGTCTTTCAGAGGCCGAGGCAGAAGGGGCCAAAGAAGAGCCATCTCTACCCACCCATCTGCCTCTCAGTCAAAGTCCTGATGTGAGTGTCCAGGTCACCTCCCCATTTCCGGTTGGAGGCAAACTCTCTCACTATCTTCAGCACTGGTCGCTCATCACGTCAGACAAGTGGGTGCTGGAGATAGTGGAGAAGGGTCTGTCATTACAGTCAAGCAGATGCCAGACCTCAAGCATGCCCAGGTGTCAAGACCTCTGTCCCCAACACAGATACCGCTGCTGGAAATAGAGGTACAAAACCTTCTGGCTTTATGAGCAGTGGAGAGGGTCCCCACCCATGAGAAGGGCAAGGGCCTCTACTTCAGGTATTTTCTGACACAAAAGAAAACTGGGGAGTGGCAGCCTATCTTAGATCTCAGATATTTAAACAAACATCTGAAAAAACCCAAATTCAAAATGGTCACTCTGTCACTGGTCATACAGTCCTTACAGCAGGGAAACTGGCTAGCCTCCCTCAACTTAAAGGATTCCTACATCCTCATACCCATGAGGAGATCTCACAGGAAGTTTCTCAGGTTCAAACTTCCTTCGGGTCACTATCAGTTCACTGCAATGTCCTTCGGCCTGTCCTCAGCCCCCAAGTGGCTTGCAGTGGTAGCAGCACATCTCAGGAGACTGAGTATCGCTCTCTACCCCTATTTGGACGATTGGCTCATAGTAGCAAAGTCTCCTTGCCAGGTCAAGGAACCTCTTTCCCTCACAGAAGGCACTCTGGAGTCTCTGGGTTTCCTGGTAAATCTAAAGAAATCTCACCCGGAACCCACCCAGCTGCTCACCTTCATAGGGGCCCAGCTGGACACTCAGAAGGGATATGCTTTCCTCCTGCAGAAAAGAGTTCAGAGTTTCCTTTCAGTGGCAGATTTTTTCACCGAGTGACAGCCAAGACCAGCTAGACATTCCCTCAAACTTCTGGGACGTATGGCCTGTATGACTGCAGTAGTCCCAGGGGTCAGGTACAGGATGAGACTCCTGCAAGCCTACCTCAGAGCTCGCTGGTCTCAGAGAAGCAACACATTTTCAAAGTTGATACGTGTATTGGAGCAGTTCCTCCAAAACTTGCTGTGGTAGAAGAACCCTGCAAATTTGCAGGCAGGGGTTCCCTTTCAAGCTCCTCTTCCCACAAAGGTGATCACCGCAGATGCCTCCTTTTTGGGCTGGGAAGCTCATTTAGACAGTGCCTCAGTATGCGGCAACTGGTCTCCCGAAGAGTCACAGTTGCACATAAATCTTTTGGAATGCAGAGCAGTCTTACTAACTTTCAAAGCTTTCGCTCCCAGCATACAAGGGCAGGCAGTTAAAAATCAAACAAACACCATCACTGCAATGTTCTGCATAAACAAGCAGGGTAGTACCAGATTAGGAATACTCTGTTTGGAAGCTCTGAAGCTCTGGTCTCTAGCATTCTCCCTGGGAGTCAGCTTCTCAACTATTCACCTCCCAGGCAAACTTAATACACTGGCGAATGCCCTAAGCTGCATCAGTCAAGGTCAGAACGAATGGACACTGAACAAGCAAGTGCTAGCCACAGTGTTCGGGCTGTGGAGCACACCAGATGTGGATCTGTTTACCTTTCCTCTCAATTTTCAGCTTCCTCAGTACTGTTGCAGGCCCCCAGTTCTGGGAACACTTCCTCAGGATGCCCTGATCTTGGACTGATTAGGGAGATTCCTATACGCATTTCCTCCCTTTCCCCTGATATTCAGGGTTTTGCTGAAACTCAGACAGCAGCCTGCCTCAATGATCCTAGTGGCTCCGGATTGGCCCAGGCAAGTCTGGTACCCGCTCCTTCTCTCAATGTCCTGCAACAGGCCCAATCGCCTGCCTCCAACTCGCTCCCTGCTGACCCTTCCTCAGACAGGAGTGCAGTACCCAGACATACACTTTCTTCACCTCAAGGCCTGGTTCTTGAAGAGTTAGAGTTTCTATCCTCACAGTACTCTGAGCGGGTCCTTAAGATACTGAGGATGGCTAAAAAAACAAACACTAAGAAGACTTATGCAGCCCAATGGAAAAGGTTTTCCCTATGGTGCAAGAGTGAAAAGGTCGAACCCCTATCAGCTTCAGAACCTCAGCTGTTAGATTACCTGGGACACCTACAGGCATCAGGCTTGAAACCATCTTCACTCAGGTTACACCTGGTGGCAATTTCAGCCTACCTTTCGGTGGGAAAGAAGAAATCATTTCCCCCCCCCGCAACATTTTTAAACAGTTTTTCAAAGGCTTCTTGCACCTCCAGCCTCCAACCAGGGAACCTGTTCCTCTTTGGAGCCTGAACCTTTGCATAGATGGGCTCATGAATCCACCGTTTGAGCCTATGTCCATGGCCCACATCAAGTTTGTAACTTGGAAGACCGTCTTCCTGGTAGCCATTAAATCTGCCAGGAGGATTTCAGAGCTACAGGCCCTGTGCACTGAGCCGAATTACATCATCCCTCACAACGATAAAGTTGAGCTCAGAACAAATAGGAAATTTCTGCCAAAGGTGGTTTCAGAGTTTCACTTGAACCAGTCTGTTACTCTGCCTGTCTTCTTTACTAAGCCATCCACTCTTGGCGAGCAAAAGCTCCACAGCTTGGATGTCAAAAGAGCCATCTTTCACTACCTAGAGCATACTAGACAGTCCAGAGACTCTTCCACTAAGTTGTTCTTCACCTACTGGGATGTAGGCAGAGGAATACCAGCTACCAAGAGAACTATTTCTCGTTGGTTAGTCTCTTGTATTAGATTTTGCTATGAGAAAGCTGGTCAACAACCTCCAGTAGGGCTCAGGGCCCATTCCACCAGGGGCACTGCAGCCTCACTTGCAACAGCAAGGGACATTCCCCTACTGGATGTCTCCAAAGCAGCTACTTGGAAATCTGTGCACACCTTTGTGAAACACTACAGTTTGGATGTGCAGACCAGATCTGATGCCAAATTTGGCAGGGCGGTTCTGCAGAGCCTCTTTCCTAAGTAGGTTCTCTGCCCTTCTCCCACTTGGTACTGCTGGGTAGTCTGCAAAAAAGGTACTGATGCTAAAGGACTCCTGGGGTAAGAAGAAAAAATACTCACCGCAGTAATCTTCTTTCTTCCAAGGGGTCCTTTAGCATCAGTAAGCTCCTACCCTTCCTCCACAGTTCACCTGTCGGAGAAGGGCTCTTATGTCACCTTTTACCAAATTTGGAATTTCTTATTGATGAGTTTTTCGATCGTGTTGCTGTTGTTTCTATTTCCACTTTTGTGGGCATTTGCATGTTTTTTGAATCCTGTTGATTCTTGGGGCATTTGCCCTCGTTTTTCCTTGAAAAAGTTCAGAAGAATTCAACAGCTGTCACTCAGCCCATGCCCCCTCCTGTCTTTTGATCGGCTTGGCCCTATACTCATTTAAATATCTCTTAAAGGCACACCTCCGGGGAAGTTGCACCTAGCCAGCTAAGTGCAAAAAAGTTACTGATGCTAAAGGATCCCTTGGAAGAAAGAAGATTACTGCGGTCCCTGAACTAAAGGCACACCTCCATAAGTGGTGGGCCTTTAGTTCAGGGACATGGATCACTTGGGGGGGTGCTGGCTGTTCCAGAGACTCAGTCACCCTGCACTGGAGGAGCTGCTCCTTTAGCTCAGTGATACAGCACACGTTTGGGGAGGGCTGAGTGACTGTAACAGATACCCTATCACCCTGCACTAGTGGAGCCTCTCCTTTAGATCGGTGACAGAGGTCACATTTGTTGTGGAGGGATCTATACCAGAGACCCTGTCACCCTGCTCTCATAGAAATTCTCCTTTATATCTGTAAGAGAGCTCACATTTGTTGGGGGGGGCTGTCTATACCAGAGACCCTGTCACCCTGCACTCATGTAAATTATCCTTTAGATCAGTGACAGAGCTCACATTTGGGGTGGGAGGGGCGTCTATACCACAAACCCTGTCACCTGACACTCATGGAAATTCTCCTTTAGTTCAGTGACAGAGCTCACATTTTGGGGGTGGCTGTGTGGGTATAACAGGGATGCGATCACCCTGCTGTAGTGGAGCTGCTCCTTTAGCTCAGTGGCAGAACTCACATTGAGATGAGAGGCTGGGTGTGAATAACAGAGACCCTACCACACATCACTAATATAGCTGCTCTGTTAGCTGAGTGGCAGAGCTCACATTTGGGTGGGGGCTTCTACAGAGATGCTCTTGTTCTGCACTAATGCATTTTCCATTTAAGCTCAGCTATAGAGAGCTCTTGTTTAGGGACAGTGGGGTGCTGGGTTATTATTACAGAGATCCTATCACTCTGTACTAGGGAGATTGCTCCTTTAGCTCCATAGCAGAGCTCACATTTGAGGGAGCTGAGTGAGTATAACAGACACCCTGTCCCTCATCACTAATGGAGCTACTTCTGTTAGCTCAGTCACAGAGCTCATATTTGTATGTGTATGTGTGGGGAGGGGGTATTACAGAGATCCTATCCCTCTACATTACTGGATTCGCCTTTTAATCTCAACGATTGAGCTCTCATTTGTGTGCATATGTATATGGGGGGCTGGGTGAGTATAACAGAGACCCTGCCACCCTGCACTGGAGAAGTTGTTCCTTTACATAGAGATATAGAATTTGATGGCAGATAAGGACCACTTGGCCCATCCAGTCTGCACATTTCTCCCTACTGACACTATTACATCAGATCATGCCCAATCTTGGTTTTTGGCTTTTTCCAGTTTTTCTGTGTAGTTTGCTGTCTTCTCCCACCTGAAGCTAGCCTCCTCATTTGTACCTCCCACTTCGTCCATATCCTGCATTCCTAATTTTCCTAATCCGTTGGTAGAGATTCGAGGTAGTTAAACTTGTACATGTAATTTAACAGAGGCAGCTCCATGGAAAATGCAGCCAGAATATCACCAGTTCAAGCTAGAATGGAACCGCTCACGGAACATAGGAGGGATCTGCAGTCTGAGAGCAAATCAGTAACACAAGTCCAGAGAAAGGACCGCAATACCCCTCCTATTTGGTGGGTGTAGATTGGAGGCAGCAAGCCCAAATGTGCAGAACAAACCAAAAAAAGAATCTGCTGTTTATTGTAGCACATTTGATATCATTTAATTAATTTATTTATTGAATTTTGGTAACCGGGTAGGCCCTCTGGGAAGTACAGGACATTGATAGTGCATTCATTGACGTAGGAAATTAGACAAGGAGCAGTCGTACAGTAAAAGAGTACATCAGTTACATTCAGTTATATGAAATAAGCAATCTAAAGCACAGTCAAGTCATACAGTAAGAGAGTACATCAATTACATTCAGTTATGCAAAAATAAGCAATTTAAAGCACAGTCAACAAAACCTTATATGCATTCAGACATCATTTACATTTTTTTTGTCACAGAGAGCAAGAGATAGAGAGAAAAAGAGAGAGAGAGGGAGGGAGAGAGAGGGAGGGAAGTTTTGCTATGAGAATCATAGGTTCCATGTCAGATGAACAATATTGGAAAAGTATGAGACGGAGAACAAACAAAACAAGGAATTATTCAAGACATTACAAGAGTGTATAACTAGAGAAGTTCCAATACATGTGGCATTGTACAATGTATGCCATGGTGCATATTTGATTATACAATGGCAAAGAAAGAATCCTGGCTTCTGATTGGTCAGTTGCCTGTCACAGCAGGGATGTTATCCTGGCACAGCATCCCTGCTGATTGTTTGTAGCATATGGACCATGGTGCTGAGCTTTTTTTTCTCTTGAGAAACAAAAATATTTTTACACACTAACAAAAACATTCTTTAAAATTATTTGTTAACTATAAAACAATAAGCAATTGTATAATAGGAATAATGCCCTCCAGGGTGGGTGTTATGCTGTGATAACATCCCTTCTCGGGTGTTGGACGCCCTCGGCTGGTGGCCTCAGGCCCAACCACCCGAGGTGGGATGTTATCCCAGCATAACACCCACCCTGTCTGGCATTATTCCTTTATTGAAACCTGGAATTCAAAGGGTCATATTAGAGGGGGTAGGGTCTTATGAAATGACCCTTTACAGGAAAATGAGAACAGACTCAGCCTAATATCTAATAATCAACAAGGTAAGGGATGGCATCAGCCCAGGGGCCTCATCAGAGGTGAGAAGGTATGGGACAAAGCATTTTAAAGTGAGCAAGGGAGCTCAGGAGATATAACGGGGAGGAGGGAGGATAGGGGGAAAGCCATTGAGGGGTGAGGGGAAAGAGTGGAAGGGATCAAGAGGAAATGTGAAAGGAGAATGATTAGCAACTTAGTACAGTTATTTACATGCTGAGAACAGTTATGCATAAGGTCAGGATAGCATAAGGTTAGAATAAGTGCTGGTCACAAGAAGGAAGGTTATTGGAAGCAGTCACAACTGGCATCAGCAACTAGCTGTTGCTTAAGTTTAACCTTGAAGGAGCCCAAGGTGGATGCTAAAATGATGTCATGATGCAGTGAGTTCATCCATTGAGGGCCACAGTAGGCAAAGGACCTTTGTCCCAGAGAGGTGCAACAGTGGGGTATATTAAAAATCTGGCTTGTAGAGCTTCTGGTGCAACGATGGTTGATAGTGGGGGTAATAAGCTTTTGCACTTCTGTGGGAATTTAGCCTAAACTTACTTTTTTGGACCAAGGGCCTTGATGATAATTTGATCTTCTAGGCAACTTCAGGGAAAAGTTTTCTTTTCTTGGCCACAGACTCCCCCCTGGTATTTTCTTGTTTCTTTTTTCTTCTGAGGCCTTTTTATTTGGAAATCCGGGACCTATGTTCAAGCAGGATGCTGGAGTGAACTGTTGATGCGACTCATGGGTTTTCTCAATTGGAGTGCCTGTGTATGCATTAGAAAGGAGGTAATTTCTTTGGTTAATAGTTGACTTTAAAAGCAGAGTTCATGGTTTTCTCACCACGTCTGTGTTTTACTCTCATAATTTCTTTTTATCACTGGATCAGTCCTTCTTGGAACAGCAGCAGTTAAAACAGTTGAAACATCCAGAATCAGTCATCACCCAATAAAAATCTGATAACTGAAGCGTTTCATCAGCACACATAAAATTAACTGTATAGGTCCTTTATTGTAACCACTAAGGAGCAGTGAGAGGAGCGTTAGTAGGAACAAAGGGTTTGAATGGAAAGTGGTCCTTTAATCATTCACTAAAAATGCCACCAACTGCTCAATTTGGTTCAAGGTCAGTTCGCATTCATCTGTATTCCCCTTCCCTGGGTCGTGCCTGAAAATATGCAGAATTTGTCTACTGCACTTACCCGGTCAACAAAAACTAAATAAAATAAATAAATAAGATGTTTCCAGACAAAAGCAAAACATTTCATTCATTATCCGTTACTTCAACCAAATTGGCATCTTTCCATCTCCTCTCCATGGGGCTCTGTCATCCGGCACATCACTCCTCCTCCTCCTCCTCACCCAGCATTCCCCTTATTTCCCCTCATAAAATGGAATTATTAATTTTAAATGTGTTAAAAATTTTAAATAAAAAGGTTTATTTATAAAAAACAGTACAAATAAATGTCTGATATTTAGTAAAATAGTTCTTCTACCTGCTGGATCTTGCTGGTATTTATAGTTTTGCTTTTATTATTTTGGTCGAATGAGGCTACCATAGTTGTAGTTTATGTAGTTTTTTTTTAACACTATGTGGCTGCTTAACCTCCCTGCCCCAAAACAGATATTCTTTTTTTCAAAAATGTTTAGGTAATTTGTTTAAGATTATAGGAGGAAGATGGAGTCAGTGAGTGATGGCCACAAGTGTTGAACCAGGAGTTGACTCTCTAGGTGATGCAGGTAACTGATTGCTGGAGACGAAAATGGAAACTTGAAAACAAAGCAAGGCAGAAGAGACAAACGAGTGATGGAGGGAAGTTAACTGTGCTAAGTCCATGCTGAGAGATGACTGCAGTGCCTAAAGCTGCATATGAAGTAACATAGTTTGTTTTGCTTGGGGAGCCAGAGCAGGGACTCTTGATCAGTGCCAGTCACAAAGTCAGCCCTCCCCCCATTCCCATTCTGCAATCATTATGGCTTTTTTCCTGTGGTTTACAATCAAAACTGATGGCTTCAGTAGGAAGAGGAAGTGTGACCATATAAGGGACATATACCGAGGTACTACGCTGTTATGTTTTCTGAACAAAAGAGGAGTAACTTTGAGGATGTCGGGGGTTGGGCATGTGATCGCTAACAGTATGCAATGAAGACTCCAAGTCCAAACTGGCAAGTTCTAAGCAAACCAGCAGAATGTAAATATAAACTGGGCTAATTCTTACATGTAATAGTGATTTTATGACTAAATGGGTTGGTGGTGATGTGGAAAACAAGCACCCTTTTACATTGTCTCTGTGTTGTGGTGTTTAGGACTGTTTTAATGAGGGTAAAAAATGGCTGACAGATATTATGCAAACATTTTGTTGCAGCGTAGTGATATGTAAAGTGGCTAAGTACCAGGATGACTGTGGGTAGTACAGCATTCATGCACATTCAGATGACTGGTTCTAACCAATCCAGATTTTTTAATAATATTTTTATTAGTTTTCAACAAATTCACAAAGAAGCATACACAGTATTAGTGAGACCAAGAGTGAAAAGAGAATAAGCAATTCAAATTTACCGGGCCATGAGCAACATTGTACCTCCAGAATACCCCCTGGTATTATCAACAGTTCTGAAGTGTTTCTGGCTACACAATAAGCAGTTGCAATAAGATTCCTCTTCAGTAACTTACTGTAAAATTGTTATTTTGAATGTAAAGCATATTTGCATTCCTGTCCCTTTAGGCATAAGTAAGCAAACCCAAGTTTGCGCTCTATCAATCAGACACTTCAGCGATCAGTAGGTATGAAAAAAGAAACTATACAGAACAGCACATCAGATCATAAAGTCCAGTGATTCTTCATGTTGTGGAGGATGGTGCCACTTGCGATACCGGAGGAGTCAAAGAAGAAACTGCTTGCACTGAGGGTTAAGCCTGAGTCCATAAGGCAACTGCGACATCCATGGGGGATGATGTTGGGGATTTGACCATCGTGGGTGCTCCAGGTAATGTGGTGAAAAGCTTAGGATCATGTAATAGTCCTTCTATTCCTGAGCAGGGAGAAACCAATAAAGAGATGGATGTCGAAGCAGTAACCAGAGAGGTGAGGGAGGAGAATCGAAGACAATCATAACGGTTAGAAAGGGGCAGTCTGGATCTCTCTTCATCAGCCTCTGGGAATGCAGTACTGTCGCACTGACTTCAGGAGCATGAATGGTAAGGGGCATTGAAAGCATTACTGCTTCTAGGATGATTATGGTGTTTTGTTTTTGGGGCAAGTTTCCAAGACTCATCCTCAGATGGACAGCGAGGGACACAGTCAGAAGCAGGTTGGAATGGTAGGCTGGCAGTCCATAGCTTCTGGGGCTGAGGCGTAATCTGAAAAAGACTGTGAGGAATGAGGTTAATTGTAAATGGAAGCTAACCAGTGCACTGCATAACAGAGAAGGATGTCTGTAAGTTAAACAGTGAACAGGGGTACTACTCTGGGTGATCTGGACAAGTGGAAAGCTGGCAAGTGGGGGAGTGAAAAGAAAGATGAATAAAACAAGACATAAAAGAGAGAACGCAAAGGACACTGGACAGTGAGATTATAATTAGGAGGCTCAAACTACAGAACAATACAATAACTTGGACAAATGGTCAATGCTAAAGACAAACAGAACAACAGGGAACCAGTGTAGAGGTAAAGTACCAATGAGAATTAGCAGGACTTGAGCTGGAGAGGAAAAAGGAAGCTTGTCCAATGCCTGTATTCTTCTGTTCCAGGTGCACCGACTGACTGGTTGATACAGGTTTTGTTTTTTTTGGCTTTGAATAAAGTTAGCCAATAAAATACCTTGTGTAATTTGATCATTGCTGTTAATTTAATGTCACGGGACTCTGCCACCCACGGACATAGTGAGATTTTTTTTGCACCAAAAACAACTTGTTCTACAGTATTTTATTAGGAAAAAGGTTTTGTAATAGTAAAGATCAGAAAAGTTGAAAGAGGAACTAGTAATAAGCGCCCCAATCTGTGTGTCAGGATTCACAAGCGTGCCACAGGATGCCAATCCCAGGCCCAACCCAGGGTGTGAGGCGAAGATGTGGTAGTAGTAGTAGTAGTAGTAAAAATTTTATTTTTATACAGGAATAATACATGTCATTCGGATAATACAATCCAGTTTTCAAGACAGTCCTGTGCAAGTTTTCCAAGTTACACATAACCACACCAATTACAAACAGTCAATACAAAATACAGAATCACAAACTTACAAACAATTAAGCAAGTAAAAAAATTAATATTGAACACATACACATGAATACACGTAATACTTCTTTAACCCCTTAAGAAATTTTTTTTCAGTTTTCTCTAATCGCAGTAAAGGAGGGAGTGTATTCCAACATACTGATGCTTGTGAAGCTAATGTTCTATCCCCAAATTTATTCTTACGCTTATCTGGATCTATTCTATTTTGATACAAAGCCCTAACTGAATGTTTCCTAAGGGCAGAATCTTTATCTGCCAGTATTTTAGCTATATTGTGATTCAAATGAATTGTCCTATATTTACATATAAATGAGGACCAGCTATACCTATATTCTAAGTCAAGAGGTAACCAGTTTAACTTAGTTAACAGATCACAATGATGAGTCCTAAAACTACAACATAAGACATATCTTGCTACCCTATACTGTAGTTTATCTAATTTAGTTAAAAGTTGTTTAGTTGCAGTCCTATAAATAACCTCTTCATATTTAATTACTGGGAGTATGAGCTGTTCTGCAATCAGTTTCCTATCTTGCAATTTTAAGGACTTAGATGTTCTCTTCAGTGCTCCCAATTTTTTATGTGTTTTTTTAATAACAGACTCTATATGACTCTTAAAGGTTAATAAAGAATGAATATTAACTCCTAAATAACAATAATTTGAGACTTGTTCTATTAAGGTTTGATTCAATGATGTGATTTGTACATCCGAGAGTCCCTGTTGTCTAATACCAAAACATATTAATTTTGTCTTATTTACATTCATTATTAATTGTGACTTGGTGAACCACTCCTGTACCCTAGTGAAGTCAGCCTGTAGGTTTCTCTGGAGATCCACCAAATTATTACCAGAGGCCACCAAAACCGTATCATCTGCATTCATTCTTATATCTGTATGCCAGATCACTGATGGTAAATCATTATTAAATATCAAAAATAACAAGGGTCCCAAAATGGACCCCTGTGGAACTCCCCTTTTAACTATCCTAGGGTGTGAGAGATGGTTCTGTAACTGTACTCTTTGGAATCGGTCTGTCAGATATAACATAAACCATGTTAGTGGATCCCCAGAGAAACCCAAACAGACCAAACTCTCAGATAAGATGGAGTGGCTCACCAAGTCAAATGCTTTTGACAAGTCGATGTATATCGCTGCTGTATCCTTACCTTTATTCAGGGATGTACATATCAGGTCATTAAATTCGACCAAAGCCGACGTAGTTGAAAACCCCTTCCTAAAACCTGATTGATATTTTGTTAATAAGTCATATTTTTCCAGGTAAACTACCATTTGTTGATTTACCAATCCTTCCAAACATTTGGATAAAACAGGCAAGATAGTAATAGGACGATAATTATTAGGAGGTGTTTTATCTCCAGTTTTATAAATAGGTACTATCTTCCCTGTTTTCCATAGAGTAGGAAAATGTCCTTCCTGTAAGCTCCAGTTGAATATAACTAATATCGTATGTGCTATGTATGGGGCAGCTATTTTTAAAAAAAGTCCTTCTAAATTATCCAGTCCTGCAGATTTATATGGATTTATTCTTGATAATTCCTTAGTAACTTCCCGTAATGTTAGTTGTTTAAATCTAAAGGGGGGGGGGTGTTGATCTGAATAAAGTTCTTCACACCTGATGTTAGTTACTATTGGTGTGTCTCCTATTAGTCCTAAGTTAGGTAGATCAACAAAATAACCATTCAAAATATTTGATACCTCCCCTGGATCTTCTATTGTGCTTTCATTTGTTCTAAATTTTAATTTTATTTGTCCATTTTGCCCTCCAGGATTTGATAAGTTTTTTATAGTCGTCCAAAATCTTTTAGGATTCATATTGTGGTTTAATTTACTATGATAGTAAAGTATTTTTGCCCTTTTTGTTGATTTTTGACATTCATTTCTTTTAGTTTTAAATAAGTCCTAATCACAACTTTTTTTTGTCTTTTTAGCTTTCCTCCAGATTGTGTTTTTAACTGTAATCATTTTTTGCAATTTTTCTGTTATCCATGGAAATCTTGGCAAGTCACTATGTTTTTTGTTATTATGGGGGCATGAAAGTTACAAATTTTTTGAAAGGTATTGGTGAAATATTCAATACTGAGGTCCAACTCTGGTATTAATAAACACCTCTCCCATCTTTCTAATCTAATACTCTCCAAAAATTTGAACTCTGAAAAGTGTCTCATATCACGGGACCAAGTTTGCTTCAAATATTCTCCAGATCCCCCTTAGGATGTATAATATGAACAGTCCAAACAGGATTATGATCACTAAAATGAGGGGATAAAATTCCCTGATCTTTTACTTGAAGAGTTTGAGAAACAAAAATTAAATCTAATATTGATCCGTTTCTTGTAGTGTTTACATACCTTGTAGGTGAGTTAATTAATTGAATGAGTCTCATCTCAGTTGTAATTTCCTTTAATTTTTTTCCTCTATCATTTGCCTAATCACAGTTGAAGTCCCCCATTAATACAATAGATTTATCTTTTGTACAATCCCCTGTTTTTTGTAAAACCCCATCTATAGTTTTTAATTTTGTTCGGGGAGGTGAATAAATCACAGCTACTACTAAATTTTGGTGGATAATAGAAATAACTAAATAATCTATATTTCCCTCATTTCCTGCCATCATTATTTCAGCATACCCCAGTGCATTTTTAACAAAGCACATTACCCCTCCCCCTTTACCTTTTCTATCTTGCCTAAAGGTCTGATATGCTGGCACACCCATTTCAGTTGTACTTATTTTTTCATTTAACCAAGTTTCACACAAACCCAATATACATGGATTTTGTGAATCTATAATGGTTGCCAGCATATCAGCCTTTTTAGAGATACTACAGGCATTGTCATGTAATACGGTTATTTCATTTGAAACATTAGATCCTGGATTCGTTTCTACGTCACCCCCCAAAATCAAAACCAAAAAACATGCATCCATAAAACTATCAGGTGACTTATTGAAACTTGGAGGTAAACCATTTAGCTTAATACCTGCTCGCATGTACTTATTCCAACAATTAGTAAAAGCATTTCTTCTATTTAAAAATAAATACCCTTCTTGTTTAAAATGGGTTTGTGCAACATATGGCCAAACTGTTTTAGTTATTCCTAGGTCTGATTCACTAAATATAGCACTTGCAAAAATCAGACCCAGGATTGCATAACCTAACATTTTACTGAATACATTTATTAAAATATTAAAAGGGAACAACAGTATTCTCGATAATATTTGCACCCGTTAAGCAAGCAGGATACCACCACCACCTTTCTTACTTCACCCTCCCCAAATTTCCCTGTAGCAGTTCCACCTTTCCTATCTCAAACAATCCCTTCCCTCAAAAGCATAAGCTCTGTTACCAGTAGAGAATTCAGATATGTAGCCCACATATGTTGGATCCTTTCCTCATGCCCTTTAAGGGCACCAATCAGGATTTGAGGATTTCAGTGCCCATTTTATAAAAAAACTTTAACTACAGCAGCACATCCAACTTCAACACAAAATATTATACCATTGCATAAATTAAATATAGCATGGGCCTAATAAACATATGCCTTAGGTTTTGATTGTGATCTGTGACCCCCTCTGATATCACTCATGGCTTCACCACATATAATGTCATGGGGTCATAGACCACTTGTAAAATACCAGACATATTTTTATTAATCCCACGCCATATCATAGATATAAATATTTATGCTTATATATGTATAAATACAGCTATATATATTTTGAAAAAAACTTTGTTAATGCTCCAGTTAGGGTCAATGCAACAAAAAGTTGTGAAATGAGGAGTTAGGGTTTTCAACCTTAATACCCCACGCTCCCAAACCAGGCAGGAGATCAGGTGCTGGGTGTGCCTTGGGCTTCCTCAAGCCTAACACTCACCTCATTCCATCTGTAAACAAGGTAAGATGTGTAGACTTTATGAGAATGGGGTGAGCATTAGGCTTGAGAAGCCCAAGGTACACCCCATACCTGCTTTCCTTCCTGGTTTGGGAGGGTGGGGTCTTAGAGTTGAAAACTCTAATGCCTCATTTCCTAACTTTTGTCGCTTTGACTCTAACTGGAGCAAAGATTTGTGCAACTTATTTCCTTACTTTTTAAGATAGTATAATAGTACCCTTATTTTGATGTGAGAGCACAGGGTCCTCCATAGATGCATAGATACATAGATGGACAGACTGGGTGGGCCATAGGCCCTTATCTGCCGACACTGTCTAAGTATCTATGTATCTATGTATATGTATGTAGCTGTGGAAGGACACCAAATTGTCATTATAGCCATGTTATTACCCCACATCATGTACCTGGTACAGAAAATATTTGAATCCCCACCAAAACTTAATTCTGTGCAACTGCGATGCCATTCCATGCCACAGGTGCAAAAACATAATTTGGCCAGGATTTGAAAAATGACAGATGTGACATACATGAGGTGGGGTAATAAGAAGGCTATGTTGAAAATCTGGGGTCAAAATATGAAAAATTTTCAAGTTACGAGTGTGTGTAGTGAAATTGCAACAGTCATAACTTTGGCATTTTTTCATATTTTGACTAGGGCTGCAAGTTCGGTTCGATCTGTCCCTTAAAATAGGCAAACTCCCCGTGTTCACGGGTGTCCGTAAAGCGCAAACCTTTTGTGTAAATGTGCAAACTTTGGTTCACTTGGTTTGCCTTTAAACATATATATAAAAAAACGAGTAATGCCTACCATAGCGCATGCCCCTGGGCTTCCAGCCAACTCAGCTGTCATGTGGTGCAGTACTGTAAGAGACCGGGAGGTCATGAGACCAGAAGACGTCACCCCCAATGTCACTACTTGTGATTGGTTGATGCCTGGAATCCAAAGAGCAACATTGGTGACCATTGGTCTTGGGTTAGTACTGTAGTACAGCAGGTCGCATGTCAGAACGTGGGATACTGCTGCCTCAGATGTGCGAGTGAGTACTGAGTGGTGTGCATGCATAATTTGTGCGTGGTCGTGGAGGACGGTTTGAGTCAGATAATAAAACATACAACATACATACACTGCATATAACTGTTGATTCGTCAACTTTGTTTTGTGGCAGGCAACTGGCAAAAAGGGAAAAAGGGCATTCAAGTTACTTTCAACCCAAGGCAAAAAACTAGGAAAGGGAAGGAGAAAATGAAAGGGATCCATTTGGATCTGAGGGGCTGCTCAATGTGGGGGAGGGTAGAGGCACATAATGATTGCAAATTTAACAGATGATGGGGAGTGAGGTGAGGCGATGATTCACAGAATTGTGTGTGCTTCATATTTTCCTAATCAAATCATTTCTCGATCTTTTGATGTGGCTAGAAAAAAAACGCATTCGTGTTTCATCAGGGCATAAAGGGAAGGGAATGAGGGAAAAAAATACAGATTAAAGGACAGGGTTGGGATGCTGATCTGGGGAGGGTAGAGTGTCTGAGTGAGTGAGTGTATGCATGTGTGTGTGGGGAAGGGGACACTATTGGACTGCAGGAAGTGAAAAGAATAGGGAGGCCTGGACAGGAGAAAAAGTAGAGAAGTGCAGGGTTTACAGTCTGGATCTGTTGAGTTGTGCTTGAGGGGCACTGCCACTAATGGGAAAACTGTCTAGGTAAAAAAAAATTGGGAACTGCAGAGAGAGAAAGAGAAGGGCAGGCTCAGCAGAAAGACCTTCATCTCTCCAGTACTACTAGAGACTCGGGGCTCAATTCTCAAAGCCCTGGGTTTGACACATGGTGCGTGTGCCAAAAATAAATGGTATATGTGGCACCTTGCATCAAACACTGTCCCCTAAGCTATTCACAAAGGCAGTCTGTGTCAATCACAGGCTTTCTGCTGAAACGGACCTTGTGGCACCACCAGCCCTGCACCATATCCCTAAATGTGGAACTCACAAAAATCACCTAGATGGAAAATTTCTAAGTACCCTTAGACTAGCAAGGGCTGGTCTATAGGTATTTAGAAATATCCCTCTGGGAGTGATTGTCGCTGTGTGGCATCCCAATTGGCATGTACTGGAATATATGTACTAAAAGCAATCCATGGTGGACTAGCAGCCCCACTCCCTGATCCCCGCTGGTACCAGTTCATGGAAAATGTTCCCTATGCCCCCCACCCCAAACCCCACTGGTGCCAGTACTAATATTGAATAATGCTGCCCTTGCCCTGGTAGTATAGTGGCTCCCCACCCCAGCAGGTAGTGTCCACCATCCTGCTCCCTCCCCTGTCCCAAAGCAGAGCCAGCGACCAGCACTGGCCACCTCACACCTCTGCGGCTGGTGTCCAACTGACCTGTAAACAAGCATACTGTTACGTGTATGCAGTGACAGCCATTGCTCAATGAGCACATACGCCTTACAGTATGACATTGACAGGTCGGTGGCCAGTCACAGAGGTGTGAGGTGAGCTGTGCTGGGCACTGGCTCTGCTTTAGGAGGGGTGGAGCAGGGTGATGGGCACTACCTGCTGGGGTAGACGCCCACTATACCACCAGGGCAGGGGCAGTATTATCCAATATTAGTTCTGACACCAGCAGAGTTCAGGGAGGGGGGCATGGGGAATAGTTTATATTTTACATGAATTGGCTCCAGTGGGGATCGGGGAAGGGGGCCACTAGTTCACCAGGGTCTAGAGTGGTGCTGGACAGCCCTGCAGCTTCCGGCAAACACTCCCAGTGCACCATCTGTTCGGTGCCAGGCCACGGTTGCTGCAAGCCGTGGGACTTTGCCACCGGGACCCTGACCAATAGATAACTGGGCACATGGTCCCTGGTGCATTGGACTTCAGCGCAAGCTGTTGTTTGCCGCAGCTTGCGCTGATCAAAGCACGGTTTAAGAATTGAGCCCTTAGTTTCTTCACTGCTGACAGGTTAAAGGAGTAGATAACATTACCATCAATTTCACAGCAATGTGCTGCAATGCAAACTAAGCTGGACAGCTAGGTTTGAATCCCATAAACTCCCTCTTGTATACTGTGTGATCTTGGCAACTTAACTTCCTTGTGCTCACAGAGGTCGCACCTGGAAAGCTCAGAGTCTGGCTTAGTGTGCCATTCTGCATGGTTAGTCCATTTCCCCTGTTCCTTATTTTTTATTCCTGCAAGTGCTTTAGAGTACCTATTGTCATCAGTTTCCCATGCAACCCCCTGCTGTACTGATCTCTTTGGGAATACATATACCTGTGTTTTCACTACTTAAACTTCCTGACTCAACACAGCTAGTAGCTGTTTACTGACCTGTTTGAGAATAAATTTACCTGTTTATTTTGGTGAAGCTACTTGACACAGCTGACAATGCTGTACTGACATGTTTGGGAATAAATTACATATCCCTGTGTTTTCACTACTTAAACTACCTGACTCGTGTGTGATTTTGAACAGCTAGCAGTTGTTTACTGACCTGTTTCAGAATAACTTTCCTTGTTTTTTCAATACTTAAAATACCGGACTTGACGCAGCTAGCAGTTGTTTACTAACCTGTTTGGAAATAATATTTTCTAAGTACTACCATACTGCATTCCAGACATGCAAAAAAAAAATACTCTGGATTTCCTAACTAGAACCAGGTGCAACTTAATTATATATTGTAGAATCTGGTTATACTTAGTAAAAATGTTGGTTTTACTTGGTAAAACCTGGTTATATTTGGTAGAACCTGTTTATAGTTGGTAGAACCTTGATTTACCTGGCAGAACCCAATTCTACCTGGTTCTACTTGGTAGAACCCAGTTTTACCTGGTTCTACCTGGTAGAACCAGGTAGAACCTGGTAGAACTTTTTTGGGTTCTACTCAGAATGTTCACGAGGTAGAATTTTTAGAGGTTTGCGCAGCCCTAATTTTGACCCCAAATTTTTAGAATAGCCTTCTTATAACCCCACCTCATGAACAAGGGCAGAAAAAAATTCCGAATCCTGCCCAAAAGGAGAATTCACCAAGCAACCCAGAAATCACCTTGTAGGCGGGAACTGTGTAATGACAGTACTATTGTTCATGAGGTGGGGTCCTCAAAAGGCCATGTTGAAGATTTGGGGTCAAAATCTCAAAAAAACAACCATGTTATGCATAAAAGATGAAACCTTCATTAAAGTACATTAAATTGCATTTACCTTAGTTTCTCATACTGCAGTTCCAGCAGCAAGACGTGTCTTTGACTGGAGAGTGGATTTCGAACCTGGGATCTGTTCAGGTGAGTGAGGTGTGGGTGTGTACTGGGGTGTGGGGTGGTGGGTGCTGAGTGGGAGGTGGGGGGCTGATCTGCGAGGGACCATTTTCTTTTTACAGGTTTTGAAAAAAAACCTTGAGGGAGAATGTTTTTATTTCAGGGGTTATGCCTGCAATGGGAGGTGCGGTGCCACTAGACAGCAGGGAATAAAAAGAAAATAATAATAATGGGGACGGTGATCAGGGGGTTGGAGTGCCACTAGACACCATGGAATAAATAAATAATTGATGGGGACAGTGATCGGTGGGTGGGGGGGGGTGCCACTAGACACCAAGGAATGAAAACATAATGGGGACAGCGATAGGAGTGTTAGAGGTGCCACTTGATACCAGGGAATAAAAAAACAACAGGGACAGTGATCAGCAGGAGGGGGTGCCACTAGACACCAGGGAATGAAAACATAACTGGGATGGTGATCAGAGGGTGGGGGTGCCACTAGACACCAGGGAATAAACAAAATATTAATGGGGACAGCAATCGGCAGGTGGTGGGTGCCACTAGACACCAGGGAATGAAAACATAATGGGGATAGCCATTGGAGGGGGGTGCCACTAGACACCAGGGAATATATGTGTTTTATTTAGGGGGACAGTAATCAAGGGGGTGAGGGGTGCCACTAGACACCAGGCCAAGGGGGCTTACAGTTCACACTACAGCCAGCAGCATGAGTTCTGCTGCAGCTGCAAGAGTCAAGAAATTCCCACTGTTCTCATACAGAGAATATGGGGGAAGCACTCCTCTTGCTAAGCTGGGCACCTGGGATTTTGGGTGCCCAGACAAAGTATTTCTGTCCCTAACTGTGAAAAACAAACATCAGAACCTAGCTAAATAGGGTCCATTTAGCTAGGTTCTGGTGTTTGATTTTTAAAATGACAACATTTTTATGTATTTTCCATGCTTTATAGTTCGTAAAAAAAACCAAAATGGTGGCTCACGAAAAATAATTTTTTTGTGTCAAAAAAGGACTGCCCTCACAAAAAGAATCATTTTTTGTGAGGCCAAATCCTTTATCAAACTTTTACCCTCTATCCTGGAGCGTGATCTTCCCATTACATAGAAACATGGAAACATAGAAATTGACAGCAGATAAGGACCGCAGGGCCCCATCCAGTCTGCCCATTTTTTCTACCTTATGAATGTGCCATAGGCTTTTACTCTGTCAGTGGTCTATTTATTCATACTCATCTGTATTGCTCCCTTATGCCTATCCCATGCCTGTTTGAAGCCCTGCACTGTATTCATATCCACCACTTCCTGAGTTAGGCTGTTCCATGAAAACAATGGGAACTTAAAAATTGAATAACTTTGCAAAAGATTAATATTTTTTTCACCAAACAAATGCATGGCAGTTCTGTTACCTAAACTGTATCTACCATAAAAAATTCACCGAAAAATTCCACCCTGTCTGGGCGGAAGGCGATGAGGAAAAAAATGCAAAACGTGGTGATTTTTAACTTTTTTACACTATCCGGATCACAGAATCCACACATCCAACTGCAACACAACTTGCCATGTTAAGAGATCTACCACCACGGAACAGCACATGGCACATTTTGTGCAAATTCATTGATTGGTTGCAAAGTTATGAAAGTGTAAAATTTGAGGTTTAACATTAAACATGCTACTGAACCTTAACTATAGGGGTGCTCCTATTATATATACTCTTTGCAAAAAACTGTGTTAATGCACCAGCTGGGGTAAATTAACGCCACAAAAGTAGGGAAATGTGGCATTAGGGTTTCCCACCCTAATGCCACCCCCACTCCCCAAGCAGCAAAATAACTGTCCCACCACCAGTGTCAGGTTGAATGGCCTATAATTGCCAGCCTTCTCCCTGCTACCACTTTTGTGAAGTGGGACTACATCTGCCCTCCTCCTGTCCTCCGAAACCACTGCTGTTTCCAGTGAGCTGTTAAACAGGACTGTCAGAGGTGCAGCCAGTAACTCCCTAAGCTTCCTCAATACCCCTGGATGCACACTTTCTGGTCCAATTGCTTTGTCACTTTCAGATTTGTGAGTCCCTTCTGGACTCTATCCTCTAAAAAAAGACTAGTGTCCACCTCTCCCTCACCCCCAAAGCTCCTGTTACTTTTTTTGTGGTCCCACTCCTTCTGCTTCCTCTGTAAACATTAAGCATTAGTATTTTTTCAGGATGTCTACCTTTTCCTGCTCTCCCTCTACACAGCCACCCCCCACAACCACCACCACTTTTAAACCTTACAATCCATCTCTTGGTCTGCCTCTTCACTTATATAGCTAAAAAATGTCTTGTCCTTCTTTGTTACAGC
The DNA here is from genome assembly GCA_016271365.2 of Neoceratodus forsteri. Classification (NCBI taxonomy): domain Eukaryota; kingdom Metazoa; phylum Chordata; order Ceratodontiformes; family Ceratodontidae; genus Neoceratodus; species Neoceratodus forsteri. The sequence continues at coordinate 76,459,177 of JADMNL010000022.1, forward strand.
CTGGGCTATTCTCTCTTCAGTTTGTGCCTTATCACTCCTTGTTGCTTTTCCTGCTTCCCTGTTTCCACTGATATACCTCCCTATCCTCCTCCATCTGTGTCTCCTTATACCTTCTGAATGCTACCCTTTACCTTTTGTGCCACCTCTTTTAAGAACATAGCAGTCTGTTTTTGCTCACTTGCTTGATACAGAGGTTTGTCACCTTAACAATCACCCCTTTTTTGCTTTGCCCACTGTTCCTCTGCCACACCCAGGTCAACCCCCCAGCCAAGTCATTCCTTAGGCACTCACCCATCCATCCATCTTTCTTTATAAAATCTGCCCTCCTGAAGTCCAGGACCCTCACCCTTGTGTGGTTTGATTCTGCAGTTGTCCTTATATTGAACCATACTGTATCGTGATCATGGGTCCCCAGGTGGTCTCCCACCTTGACATCTGTAACACTGTCCCTGTCAGTGAGTACCAGGTCCCATATTGCACCATTATGAACATGTTCACTGACTAGTTGCCTGAGGAACTCCCTAGTCCAGGATGTTCCTGCTTCTGGCTGAAGCAGCAGCTGGGAGGCTTCAATCTACATCTGGCAATTGAAGTCCCCCACCAGCAGCACCTCCCCCATTTCTATCATTTTGCCAGTGGCTTCCATCAGTACCTTATCTAACTCCTTCCCCTGTGCTGGAGGTCTGTAGATCATGCCAGTGAGAATAATGGCTCCATTCTCCATCTCCAGGGTGACCCACAGCATGTCTGCCCCCCCCGTATTCCCTGTATCTCCATTGCTTATATACTTTCTCTCACATACAGCACCACACCCCTCCTTTCTTTCCCACCCTGTCCTTCCTGAATAGAGTTTCAGTGCACCATAACTCAGTAATGGCCACACTTCCAGGTCAGCCTCTTTGTTGCTGGCTTGCCGGCTGTGTCTGTGGCTATGCTGGGACAACATGCCAGGTTTGTTTGCAGTGCTTGAAGAGGATGATGCTTTAGTGCTGGAGGAGGAGGATGTTGTACCAGTTTGCCATTGTCAACAATACTGTCTGGTACAAGACACCTGGTTTCTGTTAAACAGTTCATTTCCCTTGTCTGACTATCAGTCAATTGGAATGGAGGTTGTGCTGACACAAGGGGCCATGATGCTATAGAAAAGTTAATTTTTGCAGCTGGCTGGCTCTGACTGACTAACGTCTCTTTTGACTGTTTGTTAGCATTGACCAGCTGCTACGCTGGCCCAAGAGCCTGGGTTAGAGTCTGGTGCTGGCTGACTTGATGGCTGGAGGCTAGAGGATGGATGGCTAGCTGTGGTTGGCTTTGGCTTGCTGGTGGTGGGCTTTAGTCTTCTGATAACTGGCTTTGTCTGGTTGGTGGCTAACTTTGGTTGTCTGGTGGCTGGTGACTGGCTTTGGCTTGCTGGTGGTTAACTGGTGACTGGCTTTGCCTGGTTTTGGCTTGCTGGTGGCTTTTTGGATGCTGCCTGGTTGTTGGCTTTTGCTGGTTAGTGGCTGGCCTGCTAAGTTGTTGCCAGCATTGACTGACTGCTAAGCTAGCCCAAGAGTCCAGCTTAGAGTCTGGTGGCTGACTTTGACTGACTGGTGGTTGGTTTTGTCTGGCTTTAGTTGGCTGGTGGCTAGCTTTGGCTGGCTGGTGATTGATTTTGGCTGGCTCTAGTTGGCTGGTGGCTAGCTTTGGCTGGCTGGTGGCTGGCCTGACTTTGGTTGGCTGGTGGCTGGCTTTGGCTGTTGGTAGCTGGCTTTGGCTGGCTTGTTGAGTTGTTGCCAGCAATGGCCAGCTGCTATACTGGCCTAAAGGTCCAGGTTACAGTGTGGAGCTAGCTGTCTGGCTGGAGGATAGGTAGCTGGGTGGTGGCTGGCTTGTTGAGTTACTGCTAGCTCTGACTGGCTGCTAAGATGACCCAATAGTCTGTGTTAGAGTCTGGTGGCAGACTTTGGTTGACTGGTGACTGGCTTTGCCTGGTTTTGGCTTGCTAATGACTGGCTCTAGCTGGCTGGTGGCTGGTTCTGGCTGGCAGGCAAACAATCTCTCTTTTGCAACACAAGCAGATTGTGAGCAACAGGATAAGGCTGGATAAAAAAAGGGAAAATTTGCAATATTTCTAAGCAATGTAGGTATGCTTCAAGGCACAGGAACATTCATTAACTTTTCCTGGATACCACATGAGAAGATGACTATCTTCAGATTCAGTGATTTTATTGCAATAATTCAAATATCCAAGAACATGCCTGAAGTAATATAAAGTGCTAGAATATCGGACCTTACCCCAGTCCACTGGCCAGCCACTCACCGGAGCGCTTCACCGCAAGGCTTCATCAGGGGGCTTGGTTACAACAAACAAGAATTCCTTAAATACCCATTAGCAAACATGTGATACATGAAAAAATAAATACTTAAAGTGACAGGTGTAAAAATACCCAAAATTACATAAACCCCATTATGAAAACGTATGTGGAAGCACAGAATTTCATATTGACAAATAGCAATGCAGGCAATATTATTACAACATTTTGAAGCAAGAATTCATAAGAGCTTAATGCTGCCCACTAATACAAACTTATCATCAGTAAAATATAGACAGATCATGCAAAGCCAATGTGGGCAAACTATTCATTTTCAGACATAAAGAAACAGCACTAAAAACAAAATCCTAAAGTACTCACTATTACAGGCATCCTGCTTAATCTCAGGAGCAGCCAAACAGAACACAGAAAAAAAATGTACTATAGGGGTGCGGTAGCACCCCTATAGTTAGGGTTGAGTTGGCTGTTGAATGTTGAACCCCAATTTTTGCACTTTAATAACTTTGGCGTCGTTTGATGAAAAAGCACAAAATTTGGTATGTGCAGTCAGGATGTCAGAGTTGCAAGACGTGAAAGGTTTTGTGACAGCATCTTGCACACTTTTCAAGATATGGAGCACAAAAAAAAACTATCCCTAATATTGCATATTTTTTGTTCTCACCTAGAGCCTAGACAATGTGGAATTGTTTCATGAAATTTTCAGATTTGAATGGGCCTGTGCCAATGGTTGCCTTTTGAATGTTTGGTGAAAAAATATTACATTGTTTTAGAGTGATTACAGAGCTAACATTGAAATTCAACCAGTAAAAGAAAACCTTTTGCAAGTGCTTATTTTCCTGATTTGCCCCTCGTGCTGAACAAAATAGCAATTGTGATGGCTGTCAATTTTAAAATTCAAAAACATTGAAATTACTGTATATTCAAATGATCCTTTTTTAAAAACAAACACCTGAACCTAGCTAAATGGGACCCATTTAGCTAGATCTTGATATTTTTTTGCTTTTTTAAATGACCAGAAATACCTTTACTGGGGCACCCCAAAATGCAGGGTGCCCAGTTTAGCAAGAGAAGCCATTCACCTGCATTCTCTGTATGAGAACAGCATGACTTTCTTGAGTTCTGCAGCCACAGCTGGAGTCCTGCTGCAAGCTATAGTGAGAGGCATGAGCTGCCAATCCCCCATTCTGTCTCTGACTCTCTCTCTATTTGTTTTATTAAGCAGACCGGGGTGCTCACCCCCGTTACCGCTTCTTTCTCCCCCTTCCCTCCAGATGTTCTGCCTGCCCTTCCCAATCTTAATGTTTATTTTTTTAATAACATTTGTAAGTGGACCAAGGTGCCCACCCCCAGTACCACTTCTCCACCCCCCTCCTTCTGGTCACCTGACCTCATTGCTATACAGTGCTCTGACACTGGGGTGCCCAATCCCCAGTGTTGGACTTTAACCTGAATTAAAGAAAACCATCCCTTGGTGATTTTCTTTTTTAACCTGCAAAAAAGAAAATGGGTCCTCGCTGTTCTGACCCAGCCACCCCACCCTGCCACTCAGCACCCACCACCCCACACCCCCACACACACTCACCTGAACATGGCCCATAGCATAGATCCACTCTCCGATCAAAGACATGTCTTGCTTCAGGAACCTATAACTACAATATGAGAAAGTAAGGTAAGTGCAGTTCAATCTGTTTTAATGGAGTTTTAACTTTAATGCATAACTTTGCTATTTTTGCATATTTTGAGCCCAAATTTTCAACATGGCCTTTTTGGGACACCAACTCTTTACCAATGGCAGTGGAATTATGCAAATCAGGCCCCAACAGTGTTTTCATGTTTACTTGGCAAAATCACCTTTCAGGCAGGATTTGTACATTTTCACCACCTTTGTTCACGAGATAAGGTCATAAGAATGCTATGCTGAAAATTTTGGGTCAAAATATTTAAAAATGGCAAAATTATGAGCATACATTGAAATTTTGCAATGCATACTTACATTTTTGGTAACTTTAAATATTCTGACCCCAAATTTTCAACATAACCATTTTTTTACATCACCTCATGAACATGACAGCTGTCATTTTTATGTTTGTTTACACACATGCACAAGAAACATATTGGGACCCTACGACTTTTTGGAGGTCTGACCCTTCTGTCCAATGCAGTGCTCCATTTAGCAGGCACAACCATACCACACCAATCGATGCGCGAGCTGTCTATGACAACAGTTCGGTTGCAGTGGTTTTCAATTCAAAGAAAACCACCACTGCAATCAGCGGTGGTAACGTGTGTGTATTTAGCTTATGGACGTCACACAAATTTTCCATCCCTTCTGCAAGTCACTGTCAGTAAAATCCCTCCTACTTTCTCCCTCTGCTGCTGTCCTCCCCACTCCCTCATCCCCCTGACTCACCTTCCAGCTACAAAAGAAATCCCTCCCGCTTCCTCCCTCTGCTGCTGTCCTCCCCACTCCCTCATTCCTCGGCTCACCTTCTGGCTGGTCAAGTTTTCTTTTTTGCCAATGGGGTGCCAAATCCCCATCTGCTCCAGTCCTCCCTCAAAACAATACCTAGGTGGCATGCTGGGAGCCCACCCCAGTATGCCAAATGTCCCTGTAATTAAGAAAACCTTTCTGCGACGTGTTTTATTATTTTTTTACCTGTAAAAGAAAAAATGGTCCCTCGTTGTCTGCAGTGGCCTCTTCCCCAACCCGCACCCACCCTCTTCGCACCCCACCTCTCCACCCCCCCTTCCCATTCATACCTCCAGAGCTTGGCGAACAATATTCAGTGGAGCGGAAACACGTCTGCACTCTTTAAAGCCGACCATGAACTGAAGAAATGCTGGTAAGCTGTATAATGGCATAATTTTTTTTTTTAACTTAGGTGGATATCTCAGCTATTTTTGTGACTTTTGGCACCAACCTTTCAACATGGGGTTCTTGGGACCCCACCTCATGATTTCAGTCACTGTCATGTTGTTATTCTGTCCTGAAAGGTGATTTTGCAGTCACTGCGCAGAATCACCTTTCAGGACCGATTAATGAAACAACAGTATCATTGTTCATGAGGTGGGCTCCCAAAAAGCCTATGTTACAAATTTGGTGGAAAAATTCCAAAAAAATGACTATTACGAGCGTGTGTTGTGCAGTTCCCATGCACACTTGTAACTTCAAGAATTTTTAATATTTTCATTCCAGACTTTCAACATTGCCATTTTTGCACACCTCATTATGAACAGTACAGCTGTCATTTTTCACATCTTGCCCAAAATGTGTTTTCGAACATCCGGCATACAATGGCACAGTCGCTGTGGGAAATCAATGTTCAGGACAGATTAAGAAAATCACAGTGCGACTGTTCATGAGCGAAGGGTCCCAAAATGCCTATGTTGAAAATCTGGTGACTAAATTCAACAAAATGACTATGTTATGAGCATGCATTGCTCAGTTTCCATGCACGCTCGTAACTTCAAGAATTTTTAATATTTTCAGTCCAGATTTTCAACACTGCCATTTTTGCACACCTCTTTATGAACGGTATAGCTGTCATTTTTCACATCCTGCCCAAAATGTGGTTTCACACATCTAGTGCACAATGGGCGTGGTCGCTGTGCAGCATACATAACCTACAGGAGAGACAGGCAGGGGAGAAGAGGGGGAGGAGTAGCTCTCTATGTAAAGGAAGGGATAAAAGCAACTGAACAAAAGAGTAAACAGGGAGGAGAGGAGGCACTGTGGGTCACCTTGGAGACTGGATAGGGCACCACAATCTGCACAGGGTTGTGTACAGACCCCCATGTCAGGGGGAGGGAATGGACAAGGATATGATAGAAGGCATTCTTAGAATGGCAGAGAAAGGGGAGTTACTGTTGATGGGAGACCTGAATATGCCAGATGTTAACTGGAGCACATTTGCTGCAGCCACATCCAAGAGCAGGGCCATTCTTGATGCCCTACAGGTGGGAGGCCTCAGACAGCTAGTTTCGGAACCCACTCGTGAGGGAGCAATCTTAGACCTCACGCTCTCAAACAGGGCAGTGAGAGGATCTCAGATCTAGAAGTGGGTTGCCATCTGGGGACAAGTGACCATCAAACAGTGTGGTTCACATTAAACTCAGCTACAGAGTCAAGCCATACAAAAGTGAGGGTACTGGACTTTAGGAGGGCTGACTTTGGCAAGATGGGAGAGAGCCTCAGAAAAGCACGAGCAAACAGGCTAGAAGGAGGTGTGGAGCAACAATGGGGAATCATCAAAACTGCCATCACTGAGGCAACAAGCCTTTGTGTGAAGCAAATAAACAAATCAAAATGAAAGAAAAAGCCACTATGGTTCTCAAAAGAGGTGACTGTGAAAGTCAGGAATAAAAAGATAGCATTCCGGAAGTATAAGGAAACACAGAAGGAGCAGGACAGAGAGCTGTACCAGTTAAGGCAGAAAGAAGCAGGGAGGGAAGTCAGAATAGCAAAGGCCCAAACTGAGGAAAAGATAGCCAACTCAGTTAAGAAGGGGGATAAAGCCTTTTAAAGGTATATCAGCGAGCGTAGAAAGACAAAGGGAGGGATAGTGAGGCTGAATAGAATGAACGGTGGGTGGGCAGAGGGGGACAGTGAAAAAGCAGTGATACTGAACAAATATTTCTGCTCAATATTCACAAAAGAGGAGGGGGAAGTGCCTAATCCACCATTATCCCCATTCACAAAGGTGGTGATAAAGGCCAAATGGAAAACTACCGTCCTATATCAATCCTCAGTGTGCTTGCGAAAACGCTGGAAAAACTGGTGCATAGACAGATTCTTGATTACCTCGAAATCCATAACCTGCCTACAGAAGTGCAGCATGGTTTCAGGAAAAACCATGGCACTGACACTGCCCTAGTCAAGTTCACCTCGGATGTAGTTGGGGCTATGAATCAAGGTCTAGCCACTGGTGCCCTATTTCTGGATCTTACGAAAGCCTTCGATTTGGAGAACCATGATCTCCTTGTTTCCTGTCTTCAGCACCTTGGACTAGATCCACTTGCCTCCTCCTGGTATCATCATTACCTCTGTGGAAGGCAGCAGCTGGTAAAATGGAAGGGCACACCTTCTACTATTAAGTCAGTGCGCCAAGGAGTCCCCCAAGGTTCCATCCTTGGACCCCTGCTATTCACTATTTTCATCAATAGCATGCTGAAGCACTGTGGTGGGGCCAGCATCCAACTGTATGCAGACGATGCCATTATCTATAGGAGCTCGAAGGATTTATGTCAGCTAGGCCAGAACCTCAATAAGGACTTCAGAGAGGTGGAAAAGTGGCTAGTGGACATGAAACTAGTCCTTAACCTCAAGAAATCTAAGGCCATCCTTTTCGGTTCCAAGCTGTTAGGAGCCAATAGATCAAACCTCCTACAGATCTTCTCGGCCAGCGGGAGTCCACTTGAGGTCTGTGCATCCACAAAATATCTTGGAGTACACCTGGATCAGGAGCTAACCCTGAGCCCGCACATTGAGGCTACCACCAAAATTCTCCATCAAAGAATTGGCCTCTTATATAGACTTGGAGGATTCCTCTCCAGGGAAGCCCATTTGGGTATCACCACTGGTACCATTCTCCCAGTGCTTCTCTATGGTGCTCCCGTACTTCAACCGCTTCGGGGCTTGGATCTCAACAAACTCAGAGTTCTCTATCATAAAATTGCTCACTTTGCAGCCTCTGCCCACCTCCGTCCGTGATCACCACTGCAATGTTCTCACCTCTTTGAGCTGGCCATCACTTGAGGCCAGGCTTGCATTCCCAACACTCTGCCTGACCTTCAAAACAGCCAAGCTCCCGGTTCCTCCTAGCCTAAATGGACTTCTCCTATACAAATCAGTCAAACGTGACCTGAGGTCCACTGCCTATCCTGCCCTGGAAGTCCCTAGGACTCGAACCCAAGCTAGTGACAGATCCTTTGCCATTTCTGCCCCATCACTCTGGAACAGTCTACCTGCAGCTGTGGCTAACTGCTCTACTCTGTACTCATTTAAAACGGCCTTAAAATCTCACTTAATGGTAGTCAATCAGTGCTGTTGCACTTGAATGGCTGGTGCCCCTTACACTCCTTAGTCTTGACCAGTTTTTGTCCTGTTTCTAATTACTACCTGTTCTCTGTTTTGTTTTGTAATACCACCTATGTATGTACCTATGCATTTAATTGCACTACTTTGTCTATTGTATGCTTTTGTGTCTGTAATTAATTCTGGGTCGCCACTGAAAAAGGGACTTTGTTGTCTCAGTGGGCCTACCCGGTCAACAAATTTCAATAAATAAATAAATAATCCAATTAACAGAAGCACTCTTGATAGGGGGGTCGATCCCAGTCCTTTCACAGAAGAAAGGGTTCTGCAAGAACTCCTAAAACTGAAGGTGGACAAAGCAATGGGTCCTGATGGAATTCACCCCAGAATTCTAAAAGAATTAAGGGAGGAACTGGTGAAACCACTGGCTACTCTTTTTAATAAATCATGGGAGGATGGTGTGGTACCCGAGGACTGGAGGAAGGCAGATGTGATTCTCCTTCACAAAATTGGGACCAAGACAGAGGCAGAAAACTACAGATCTGTCAGTCTGACCTCTGTGGTAGGCAAAGTGATGGAGTCACTTCTGAAGGAAAGAATAGTTGAGTACCTAGAGGCCAGTGGAGCACAGGACCCAAGGAGCATGGGTTCACAGCGGGAAGGTCATGTCAGATGAATCTAATAGATTTCTTTGACTGGGTGACCAAAGTAGTAGACCAGGAGGGGCTGTGGACATGGCCTACCTAGACTTTAGCAAGGCATTTGACACAGTCCCACACAAAAGATTAATAGTCAAATTAACCAGCCTGGGAGGGTCCCAGGGTGGTAGCCTGCAAAACATTGGCTGGACAACAGGACACAGAAGGTAATTGTAAATGGAGTCCACTCTGAAGAAAGAGGGGTTACTAGTGGGGTACCGCAGGGTTCAGTATTGGGTACAGTCCTTTTTAATGTCTTCATCAGTGACATTGCAGAGGGACTGGAAGGAAAAGTATGCCTCTTTGCAGAAGACACAAAGATCTGCAACAGGGTTGATACACAAGGAGGCATGGAAAGGATGAAAAGGGACTTGACAAGGTTGGAGGAATGGTCAGAAGTATGGCAGCTAGGATTCAATGCAAAGAAGTGCAAAATAATGCACCTGGGAAACAAGAACCCAGGGGAAGACTACACAATGGATGAGGAGGTAGTAACAACAACAAAAAAGGAAAGGGACCTGGTGGTAATCATATCAGATGACCTTAAGGTTAGCAAGCAATGTGAGAAGGCAGTAGGGAGGGCTGGGGGTATAATGGGATGTATAGGGAGAGGCATCAGCAGCAGAAAACAGGAAGTTGTTATCCCTCTGTACAGGCAGTTGGTGAGACCCCATCTGGAGTACTGTGTCCAGTTCTGGAGACCCCATCTCCGCAAGGACATAGACAGGATAGAGGTAGTCCAGAGGAGGGCAACTAAAATGGTGCAGGGTCTGCAAGAGAAGCCGTATGAGGAGAGACTAAAGGAGCTTAATATGTATACCCTTGAGGAAAGAAGGGAGAGGGGGGACATGATAGAAATTTTGAAGTACCTCCGTGGAATCAACAAAGTCCAAGAGGGTAGTATCTTTCAGAAAAAGAGACGTGCAAGAACAAGGGAACACTATTTAAAGATAGAAGGAGGGCGGTTCAGGGGCAATGTGAGGAAGTATTATTTCACAGAGAGGGTAGTGGATGAATGGAACAGCCTTCCTGAGGAGGTTGTGGGGTATAAAACTGTGGGAGAATTCAAGAATGCATGGGACAGACATAAGGCAATTCTTGTGGGGGGTAGGAAGAAATAGACTGTTGGTTAACTAGGATCCGCGGCCTATCCTGTATGTAGGGAAATAGGCAGACTAGATGGGCCAAGTGGTCCTTATCTGCCGTCAAAGTCTATGTTTCTATGTGCTAAATCAATGTTCAGAACAGATTTAGAAAATCATAGTGCACTGTTCATGAGCAGAGGTCCCAAAATGCCTATGTTGAAAATCTGGTGTAAAAGATCACCAAAATGATTGCTTTATGGGTGTGTGTTGTGCTGTTTCTACGCACGCTCATGACTTCACCAATTTCTTTATATTTTCACTCCAGATTTTCAACATTACCATTTTTTTACACCTCCTCATGAACAGTACAGCTGTCATTTTTTACATCCTGTTCGAAATGTGTTTTGGCACTGTGGCACCAAATAGCACAGTCACTGTGCAAAATCACCTTTTGGCTAACAAACTGACAGTGTCACTGTTCATGCGGTGGGGTCACAAAAAGCCCGTGTTGAAAACGGAGTGAAAATACCAAGAAATGCCCAGGGTGTTAGGGTTTCTGACCATAACGCCCTGCCCTGTAGGGACTGACAAGCATCAGGGGTGTGACCTGGGATTGTCAACAGTAATGCTCATGCCATTCCACCCCTACTCCCACCCTGTAGCCAGTGACAGGCATCGAGGTGTGCCTTGGACTCTTCGGACCCAAAGTTCACCCCATTCTCCTATACTGCACCCATTTCAGTGTATTTCTTTTTGGAATGGGGTGACTGTAAAGCCAAACACTCCAAGGCACACCTCAGCACTTGTCAGTGTCTGCAGGGTAGGGAGAGGTGAAATAGCGTAAGTGTTATGGGTGACAACCCAAAGGCACACCTGAATGCCTGTCCATCTCTGCAGAGTGGGGATGGGGTTGGCATCTCTTCAATACTTCACTGCCATTACTATTCTGCATCTGTCTAACTCCTGCACTTCCAATGCTAATACCAGCAAGCAAACATTTGGCATGCTTGTTCAAATCCTGACCAAAATGATTTCGCACCTGTGGTACAGAATGACATTGTCGCTGTGCAAAATCTCCTTTCAGGCAGGTTTTGAAAATTTTCTCCACCCCTGTTCATGAGGTGGGGTCATAAGAAGGCTATGTTGAACATCTGAGTTAAAAATATTACAAAACAACATAGTTATGAGCATATGTTGAAATTTATTTATTAGATCATCGGTTTACAGATCTTTGAGTCAAAGACTCATTTACAAAGGCACCTCATCAAGACAGCAATATATCACAGGAAACAAAACAGTACAGTACATAATGCTTAGATTACAAAAGCAACCAGTGTTACAGGCATTCACTGGTGGTACAAGCTTGGTAATGGGTAGATCACAGTAGTCATAATATAGGTACATGAGTACCACGTCAGGTAGGAACCAGAAATATTTGATTACATTAGTCAGCAGATGTTGCCTGAGACCCCAGGCATATACAGCAAAAGTAGACAGGGCAGACCCAGCCTAGGGGTAGGGTAAGGGGCAGGTGGGGGATTATGCGCAGTTGCAGCAGCGAGTGCTTGTCAGATTGCTTCTGAGGGAGACCTTGAAAGGACCAAGCTTAGTGGAGTCAGCTATGTTGGCTGGGAGGGAAGTGAACCAGGAGGGAGCCCGATAGCAAAAGGATCTCTGGGCCATAGAGGTCCTTACCCTGGGGACAATATGAAAGGTTTTGACAGTGCTGCGGGTGGAGACTGAGGGGGAGGCATGCTGCAGGGAGGTGATGACCGCAGGGGGGAGAGCCCTAGCAGGGTCTTTTTTACAAGAAGGCAGGTTTGGAAGTGGAGTCTTCCTTCAAGGTTAAGCAAGTTGGTGGTGGAGTACCGCAGGCACCTATGGGTGCACCTAGGGGCTCCCAGCATTAGCCTGCAGGCCTTGTTTATAGAGAGCTGGATTCTTGCAAGTGCAGTGTTGTTGGCTGCAGCATAGATGGGCAGCCCATAGTCGATTAGCGACAGGACAGAGGAGGTGATTGCCAATCTAAGGGCCTCTTGTGGCAGGCAGTCCCTATGGCAGTATAACAGTCCAGTCCTGACATTGGTGGCAGCAGAAAGGGCATTGATATGGGAATGGAAGGAGAGTGCTGAATCAAAGGTAATGCCCAGATACTTGTAGGAGGAAACCTGCTCAATGGGGTTTAGTGTGCTAGGCAGTATCACGAGAGGGGCACCACTGGCTTTGCTTTGGTGATGCGAGAAGAGCATAACGTTGGTCATTTTTAGGTTCAGGACTAGCCTTCATGATGTGAACCAATGTTCAGCTCTATCAAAAGCTTGTTGGAGGATGGCCTGGAGTGTGTTGGGGTAGGGGTCAGAGGTGAAGAGCACAGCGTCATCCACGTAGAGGAGGATCTTGCTTGGGCAGGCCAAGGGGAAGGAGTTGAGGTAGAGACTGAAGAGGAGAGGGCCTACAATGGAGCCCTGAGGAACCCCAGAGCAGACAGGTCTCGGGAGCCTTCAGTTATGCTGCCCCTCACTTTTGGAACTTGCTGCCCCAGGGACTAAGAAATGCTCCTTCTCACGATGCATTTAAGCACAATCTCAGAGCTTTCCTTACCTCGATGGACAAATGTGTTTGTTTTGATCCCTCTTGAATCCCATGCTCCTAACCTGTTCTCCTCCTCCTCCCTATTATGTATTATAGGCACTTGTGCTTTTTTATTCTTGGTTGTTTTGCTTTTATGTTTCATGTTTGTTGATATTGTATAACATTGTTGTTCTGATGCCAATTGTAAAGCTCTCTAATTACTGCCTAGTCACTTAGCTTGCCCTCGCCTCTGAGCTGTTTTCCCAACCTTCATTCCTTATCCTGCACCTCTGTTCCTGTAACACTTACTTTCCCAGCCCGCTCTCTTCCCTTCCCACTTAGCCATTTCTCTAGTACCCCTGTCATTACCTCCCTTTTCCTGCCCCTCCCTCTCCTGCTCTTTGCCGCCTCCTCCCCTCTAACCGCCCTCCACTCCCTCTCTGCCGTCTTTCAGTTCCACCGCCCGGTAACAGGTTGCTACCTTGTACAGCCGTGAACTTGCGCCACCCTTCCTACCTTTCTTTCACCTTTCTGCCCCTCTCCTGCCAGCTTTCCTCCTTCTTTATTCTTCCCTCTTCTCCTATGCTCAGTCCTCACCCCTCCCTCTCCTATTTTATCCGCCTCCCACCAGTTGCTTGACTCCTCTCTCTCCTGCCGTCTCGTAGTTCCACCACGGCTCGGCGCAGGTTCTACTCTACCCGCCAATGCCCGTTTTCACTGCCTTGCCTCTTGTCCTCCTCCCTTCTTCTGCTCCTGCGCCCTTACTAGGTGCACTCTATCTCCCTACCCCTACTCATTTCCCTATCTGTTCCGTGCCTTCATCCCTTTTCCCCATACCCTGCCCTTCCCACCCTACCCTTCCCTCCCCATTCCTTTAGTTCAAATCCCTCCTCACCCTTGCACCTAGTCCCCCACTGCCCTCCCCTGCACATCACCTCTCTATTTTTGCACCCATAGCTTCACTGTCCTGTTCCCGACCTCTCCGTCTCTCTTGCCGACTCGGTTCCACCGTCCGGCCACAGGTGGTAACCTTCTCCCGCTAATGCCGCACTTGGTGCCTTAACCTCCTCCTGTCCTCCCTTTTTGCTATTCGCCTACACACCCCTGTCTCCGCTCTCCTGCCCTACCCTTACACCTGTCCCCTACCACCTCTCCCCCTAGTTCTCAACAACTGAATACATGTAATTTTATCCTTATTGCTATGCTTGACTACACTGTGTGACTTTGTCCTTTGCAAATGTATCCTGCTCTGTGTAATTTCTTATGTATCCTGCAAATGTATCCTGCTTTGTGTAATCTCTTATGTATCACTGTGTTCTGTAACTGTACCTCCTGGGTCGTGCCTGAAAATAGTCACTTGTTGGCTAGCGCACTTACCCGGTCAACAAAAACTAAATAAATAAATGTCAGATAGGGTGCTATTGATTTTTACACACTGAGTTCTGGCTGAGAGGTAGCTGGTGAACCATGCAAGGGGGCCAGTGGAGAAACCAAAGCATCTGAGGGAGTCAAGCAGGAGGGAATGGCAAACCGTGTCAAAGGCCTTGGAGAGGTCAATGAACATGGCACTGGCAGGACTTACAGCATCAAGAGCAGAGTGCAGGAAGTTGGAGAATTCAAGTAATGTGGTTGTGGTGCTGTGACCTGCACGAAAGCCATGGTGTTCAAGGCACAGGATATTGTGCATGGCCAGGTATTCGGCAAGCTCATTGGCAACTACTTTTTCAAGGGCCTTAGAGAGTGGGGGGAGGATGGAGATAGGTCGATAGTTACCCGGGGTCGCTCGATCGCCACTCTTTAGGATGGAAGTGATGATGGTGGTTTTCCATGTGCTGGGGAACTGCCCCAGGCACAGAGAGTGGTTGAGCAGCTCGGTAAGTGGGACCAGGAGCCTAGTGTCCAGTAGGTTGGTGCAGGGGTTGTTACTACTAACGGCCTTTTGCAGAAGTGGTCTAGCCTCCAATGGTGAGATGGTATGTGGTACATAGGTAGAAAGGAGGTCTCTGGAGAGTGGGCAGGGGTGCTACTGGGATGGGGTCAAAGAAGTTACTGGGCAGGACAGAACTCAGGTCTTAGAAAGTGTGGTTTAGGCAATCTGCAATGCCAAGGGGGTCAGAGAAGACAGTTCCATTAAAGGAAAGTTGAGATGGGGGTGGGGAGCGGAATTTCCCATTCAGCTCCTTTACATTATCTCAAATGTTTCTAGCCGACCCCCAAGAGGAGACAAGAGCTTATTGGTAGTATTGGGCTTTGGACTGTCGAATGGCCCAAGTACACTAATTGTGCTCGGCGTTGTACGCTTGCCTATCAGCTGGCTTGCCAGATTCCACGGCAATGTGCTATAGGTCGTCTCCCATTTTAAGTTTATGAAGGAGGGAAGGGGTAACCCAGGGTGTGCTTTGCTTTTTGGTGCGATTTCTAGCAAAGGGGGCATAGAGGTCACAGGCAGTGTTAAAAGTGCGAGTGAAAAAATCCAATGCTTCTTCTATGGATGGTGGAAGCCTGATTGGGGACCAATCCAGTTGTGAGAGGTACAGTTTAAGGCAACGCAAGCCGCCTGGGAGTAGGTGACGTCACTGGGTGGTTTGTGGTGCAGGTTTGCTGTTGGCAGCGGACCAAGAGAATGCAACTGGGGAGTGGTCACTATGTGAGTTGGGAAGTACACTGATATCGAGCACCCTCTGGGGGCGGTTGGTAATGGTGATATCCAGGAGGGTGCTGGAGCCAGTAGAGAGGTTGAATCTAGTTGGGGTGGTGAAAAGCTGAGACATGTCAAGGGTGGTAAAGATATATCTGGTTTTGGAGGGCATGGCAGAGATCCACTTGCTATTCAGATCACCAACAATTATCTGGGCCATTTTGGGTGGTAGGCCAGAGAGGTAGTCAGCAAGCACCTGAATGGTGAGGTCTTGCTTTCTGGGGGGAATACAGGCAATGGTAAGAAAGAGTGGGCCCTTACCAGGGTTGGGGGAGATTTTTAGTGTGAGGGCTTGCGCCCCGTTATCAAGCTTAGGTGGTGGAGGTGCATGTCCAAGGAGGAGTCACACGCATGTAGACAGCACAACCACCTCCACGCTTACCCACCCAATCTTCCCTGAAAAGGATGTAACCAGGGAGGGAGACGAAGTTGTCAGGGGTGGATTTGGATAACCAGGTTTCAACGAGTGCGACAGTGTCTGGTTGGTGCTGAGTAACCCAGCATTGGAATGCAGCAGCCTTCTTAAGGAGGCTGCAAATATTCATAGAAGCTATGCGGAGTTCTTGAGTCTGGGCAGGCTTGTTCATAAGGTTGAGCACGGGGCCAGGGTTTGGATGAATGTTACCTGACAGAAGCAACAGGAGGGTGATTAGGCACACCAAAGTGTGGCAGTGATTGTGGCGTCTCCCCTTGTGACTGGACACAGGGCCAGGTGCTGGGGTGCAAGGGGTGGGTAGAGTACGAAGGGTGGGAAAGGCATTGAGGAGAAGAGACCAAGGTATGAGTGGGAAGTAAGAGGTAGCAGGGGTGGAAGTGTGAGGGCTACTGAGGGGAGGGAGGTGGTCGAGCATCGGGGGGGTCTGGTAGAGGTATTGTAGATAAGAAAGGGGTATTATGGGTAGAGGGTGACAGTCCTAAGTGAGGTGGGGCTGGTGTAGGAAGTAGGAGGAGGACCATAGTCAGTGTCAATACACTTAATCTTGGATGCATTGAGGACGATAAGTTATTTGAGCAAGAGAGAGGATCACCCCTTTAAGAAGTTACAGAAAGGAGAGCCCCTTTAAGGAGTTGCTGTAATTGACTAGTGTGAGGCCTCAGGGGGTGGGGATCACTGGGGAAGTGTACTTAATAAAGGAGGGAGGAGGAGGTGGGGTGGGTGGGCGAAAAAACTGCCCTGAAAGCAGTACAGCAAGGCAGTGGCCAAGCTGTGTTTTGAAAAAGGTGCCTTGGGTGCTTTCTTCCTCAATGGAGATCTGCAGCATCCAATCGGGAAGCAGCCACAGTCCCCAGGAGCCAGTCCAATTACAGGGATTGAAGCCTGACAGCTCTGAGCTAGGAGTGGACCAAACGTTCCTGCTTTCCTTGGTCAGGGGGTGGCGGGCTAGATGCAGAGGTCTGGCTGCCAGCAGGTAACAGTGCCAGGGCCACTCAGCTGAAGTAGAGAGCCTGGTTTGGGCTTGTAGCTAAAACAGAGCAGAAAAAAAGGTGGGCCGTTAGTTAAAAAGTCAAAGACAAAGGTCAAGTATATTGGTGGGAAGACCCTGGGCAATTTAGTCTCAGGGCAGAAGTAGGAGCAAATAGTGGGAGAGAAAAGGTTCCTGCAGAGAGGTCTGATCAAAGGTGCCAGGTGGGAGTTTAGCAAAACAAAAGGCAATGCATGCTCATAACTTTGGTAATTTTAAATATTTTGATCCCAAATTTTCAACATAGCCATTTTTCCTCATCACCTCATGAACATGACAACTGCCATTTTTCAAAACTGGCCAAAATGTGTTTTTGCAACTGTGCCATGGAATGACATTTCAACTGAGATTTGAAAATGTTCACCTGCCAAGTTCTTGAGATGAGTTTGAATTAAGGCTATGTAGAAAATTTGGGTCAGAATATTAAAAAATAATACAGTTTTGAAGATACATTGACATTTTTCTACGCACTTTCATAACTTTGATAATTTTTGACATCCAACGCTGCATAAAAGGCAGTTAGCAGGGCCCTGCACTTCCATAGGTGGACAGAGTCTTTCCTTGGTGCATGGTCCAGATAGCTGTGCATGTCTGCATTTGTTCACGCTAGACACAAAGGGACCTGTGTGAATGAAGATATGATTCCAGAATCTCAAAAAGAAAGGAAAACGTTGTTAATGCACCAATTAGTGTAAGTTAATGCCACAAAAGTAGGGAAATGTGGCATTAGGGTTTCCAGCCCTAACTCGCCACCCCTACCCCCCAAGCAGCAAACAGAGAAAACATTAGGGTTTTGGGGCTCTGGAGTCTTGGCGAATGAGTGGTGGGGTCATACTTGGGGTTGTCAACCCTAATGCTGACCCCCTTCCCTCCCAGCCTGTAGCCTCTAATCTGAAACACAAGTTACAGCTCCAAGCCACTGCCTCATAGTGATACACTCTTCAAAGGTAGAGAAGTATGTCTCCCCACATGTTGCCAACACAATTTGTTGTAGCTTCCTTCACACCTGGCCCTGCGTGAAGAAAGGAGATTACGTGAGATGCTGTTTGCTCACGGAATGGGGTGAGCATTAGGGTTGACAACCCCAAAGAAGATGCCACCACTGATTTGCCAAGACTCTGAAGACCCAAACCCCTAATGTTTTTTCTTTTGCTGCTTGGTGTGTAGGGGTGAAGAGTTAGGGTTGGAAACTTTAATGGCACATTTCTCTACTTGTGTGGTGTTAAGTTACCCTAACGGGTGTATTAATGAAGTTTGTTGAAAAGAAGATACATATATATGCATAATCTCCTTTGGCTGGCTGGTGGTTGGTTTTGGCTGGCTTTGGTTGGTTGGCAACTGGCTGATGGCTGGCTGGTGACTGCCTTTTGCTGACTTTTACTGGCTGGTAACTGGTTTTGACTGGCTTTGGATGTCTGGGTCTGACTTTGGCTGGCTGGTGACTGGCTTGTTGAGTTGTTGCCACGCTGGCCCAAGGATCCAGGTTAGAGTGTGGGGTTGACTGGCTGGAGGAGGTGTGGCTGGCTGGCAGCTGGCTTTGGCTGGCTGGTGACTGGCTTGTTGAGTTGTTGCTGGAATTGACTAGCTGTTAAGCTGGCCTAAGAGTCCAGGTTACAGTCTGGTGCTGGCTGGCTGGAGGCTGCAGGAACGGTGGCTGGCTGTGACTGGCTTTTGCTGGCTGGTAACTGGTTTTGGCTTGCTGGTGGTGGGCTTTGGCTGGCTGGTGACTGGGTGGTGTCTGGCTGGTGTCTGGCTTTAACTGACTGCTGGCTGGCTTTGGCTAGCTGGTGGCTGGTTTCAGTTAGCTTTGACTGACTGGCAGCTGGTATTTGTAGGTTGGTGGCTGGCTTGTTGAGTTGAAGCCAGCATTAACCAGCTGCTATGTTGACCCAAGCATCTGAGTTAGAGTTTGGTTCTGGCTGGCTAAAGGCTGGTGGATGGTTTTGGCTGGCTAGTGGTTGGCTTTGGTTGGCTAATCACTGTTTTTTGGCTGGCTTTGGCCAGCTTGTTGAGTTGATGCCAGCATTGACAGACTGCTATGCTGGCCCAAGAGTCTGGGTTACAGTCTGGTGCTGGCTGGCTGGAGGCTGCAGGAAGGGTGACTGGCTGTGACTGGCTTTTGCTGGCTGGTAACTGGTTTTGGCTTGCTGGTGGTGGGATTTGGCTGGCTGGTGTCTGGCTTTAATACTTCCCACTAATACAAACTTGATGCCAGCATTGACCGACTGCTATGCTGGCCCAAGAGTCTGGGTTAGAGTCTGGTGCAGGCTGGAGGGTGGCTAGCTGGCTTTGGTTGATTTGTTGAGTTCTTGCTGCCATTGACTGGCTGCTATTCTGGCCCAAGACTCCAGGTTAGAGTCTGGTGTTGACTGACTGAGGGATGGGTGTCTAGTGGCTGGATTTGACTGACTGGTTGTTGACTTGCTGAGTTGTTGCTAGCATCGACCAGTTGCTACGGTGGCCCAAGGGTCCAGGTTACAGTCTTGTGCTGGCTGGCTGGAGGATGGGTGGTTTTGGGTTGGCTCGTTGAGTCATTGCTGGCATTGACTGGCTGCTATTCTGACCCAAGAGTCTGGGTTAGAGTCTGGTGCTGGCTGGCTAGAGGCTGGAGGATGGGTGACTGGCTTTGGTTGGCTGGTGACTGGCTTTGACTGGCTGGTGGCTGGCCTATTGAGTTGCTGCTGGCATTGACCAGCTTCTACACTGGTCTAGGAGGCCAGGTTAGAGACTGGTGCTGGCTGGCTGGAGGATGGGTAGGTGGCTTTGGCTACTTGGTGGCTGGCGTTGGTTAGTTGGTGGGTGACTCTGGCTGGCTGGTGACTGGCTTTTGCTGACTGGTGGATGGCTTGTTGAGTTGTTGGCAGTAATGACCTGCTGCTACACTGGCCCAAGAGTACTGGTTAGAGTCTGGTGCTGACTGGGTGCTGATATGAAAGGAACGGCTTTGACTGACTAGAGAGGACTGGTTGGTGGCTATTACCAGGGGATCTACACTGGCACCAGAGACCAGATTGCTGGCTTGTGCTGGCTTGAGACAGGAGCACTGGCTGGCACTGGCTTGAGAGGACTGGTGGGTAACTATTGCCATGAGTTCTATGCTAGCAGCAGGGACCCAGTTGTTGGCTGGTGCAGTCTTGAGACAAGAGGACTGGCTGGTGCTGGCTTGTGACAAGAGGACTGGATAGTGCTGGCTTGTGACAAGCAGAGATGCAGCTAATTTAAAATTCGCCAGCAAAGTTGTGGCAAAGTGGCCGATTTCTACGCGCAGAGTAATCTGCGAATTTCTCATGTTTTAGCCTGATTTCGCCAAGGTGAAATTTCTCCTGTGAAAGGTGAAATTTCACCTTGTAAGGTGAAATTATGCCTGCGGAAGGTGAAATTTCACCTGCGGAAAAGCAAAATTTCATCTTGGAAGGAGAAATTTCACCTCTAAAAGCCGAATTTTGCCTTGGAAAGTGAAATTTTGTCGTACAAGGTAAAATTTCTTTGTTCTGCAGGTGAAATTTTGCCATTCTGCAGGTGAAATTTTATGGCAAAATTTTGCATTTTAACATAGAAACATAGAAACATAGACTTTGACGGCAGATAAGGACCGCTAGGCCCATCTAGTCTGCCCATTTCCCCCTACCTACAGGATAGGCCACAGATCCTAGTTAACCAACAGCCTTTATCTTCCTGCCCCCCACAAGAATTGCCTTATGTCTGTCCCATGCATTCTTGAATTCTCCCACAGTTTTAGACCCCACAACTTCCTCAGGAAGGCTGTTCCATGCATCCACTACCCTCTCTGTGAAATAATACTTCTCACATTGCCCTGAACCACCCTCCTTCTATCTTTAAATTGTGTCCCTAGTTCTTGCAAGTCTCTTTTCTGAAAGATGCTACCTCTTGGACTTTGTTGATTCCTTGAGGTACTTGAAAGTTTCTATCATGTCCCCCTCTCCTTCTTTCCTCAAGGGTATACATATAGCTCCTTTAGTCTCTCCTCATACGGCTTCTCTTGCAGACCCTGCACCATTTTAGTTGCCCTCTCTGGACTGCCTCTATCCTGTCTATGTCCTTGCAGAGATGGGGTCTCCAGAACTGGACACAGTATTCAGATGGGGTCTCACCAACTGTCTCTACAGAGGGATAACAACTTCCTGTTTTCTGCTGCTGATGCCTCTCCCTATACATCCCAGTATACCTCAGCCCTCCCTACTGCCTTCTCACATTGCTTGCTAACCTTAAGGTCATCTGATATGATTACCCCAGGTCCCTTTCCTGTTTTGTTGTTGTTACTACCTCCCACCCATTGTGTATTCTTCCCTGGGTTCTTGTTTCCAGGTGCATTATTTGCACTTTTGCATTGAATCCTAGCTGCCATACGTCCTGACCATTCCTCCAACCTTGCAAGTCCTTTTCATCCTTTCCACGCCTCCTTGTGTATCAACCCTGTTGCAGATCTTTGTGTCATCTGCAAAAGGCATACTTTCCTTCCAGTCCTCTGCAATGTCACTGATGAAGACATTAAAAGGACTGGACCCAATACTGAACCCTGCGGTACCCCACTAGTATCTGCCCTTTCTTCAGAGTGGACTCCATTTACAATTACCTTCTGTCCTGTTGTCCAGCCAATGTTTTACCTAGGCTACCACCCTGGGACCCACTCCCAGGCTGGTTAATTTGACTATCAATCTTTGTGTGGGACTGTGTCAAATGCCTTGCTAAAGTCTAGGTAGGCCATGTCCACAGCCCTCCCTGGTCTACTACTTTGGTCACCCAGTCAAAGAAATCTATTAGATTCTGTCTGACATGACCTTCCTGCTGTGAACCCATGCTGCCTTGGATCCTGTGCTCCACTGACCTCTAGGTATTCAACTATTCTTTCCTTCAGAAGTGATCCATCACTTTCCCTACCACAGAGGTCAGACTGACAGGTCTGTAGTTTCCTGCCTCTGTCTTGGTCCCACTTTTGTGAAGGGAATCACATCCGCCTTCCTCCAGTCCTCGGTACCACACCATCCTCCATGATTTATTAAAAGAGTAGCCAGTGGTTTCACTAATTCCTTCCTTAATTCTTTTAGAATTCTGGGGTGAATTCCATCAGGACCCATTGCTTTGTCCACTTCAGTTTTAGGAGTTCTTGCAGAACCCTTCTTCTGTGAAAGGACTGGGATCGACCCCCTATCAAGAGTGCTTCTGTTAATTGGATTAGGCACTTCCTCTCTTTTAGTAGATACTGAGCAGAAATATTCATTCAGTATTCCTGCTTTTCACTGTCCCCTCTGCCCACCCACCGTTCATTCTATTCAGCCTCACTATCCTCCTTTGTCTTTCTCTCGCTGATGTACCTATAAAAGGTTTTATCCCCCTTCTTAACTGAGTTGGCTATCTTTTCCTCAGTTTGGGCCTTTGCTATTCTGACTTCCCTCCCTGCTTCTTTCTGCCTTAACTGGTACAGCTCTCTGTCCTGCTCCTTCTGTGTTTCCTTATACTTCCGGAATGCTATCTTTTTCTTCCTGACTTTCACAGCCACCTCTCTTGAGAACCATAGTGGCTTTTTCTTTCATTTGATTTGTTTATTTGCTTCACACAAAGGCTTGTTGCGTCTGTGATGGCAGTTTTGATAATTCCCCATTGTTGCTCCACACCTCCTTCTAGCCTGTTTGCTAGTGCTTTTCTGAGGCACTCTCCCATCTTGCCAAAGTCAGCCTCCTAAAGTCCAGTACCCTCACTTTTGTATGGTTTGACTCTGTAGCTGAGTTTAACGTGAACCACACTGTTTGATGGTCACTTGTCCCCAGATGGCAACCTACTTCTAGATCTGAGATCCTCTCACTGCCCCCGTTTGAGAGCATGAGGTCTAAGATTGCTCCCTCACGAGTGGGTTCGCAACTAGCTGTCTAATGCCTGCCACCTGTAGGGCATCAAGAATGGCCCTGCTTTGGATGTGGCTGCAGCAATGTGCTCTTAGTTAACATCTGGCATATTCAGGTCTCCCATCAACAGTATCTCCCTTTCTCTGCCATTCTAAGAATGCCTTCCATCATATCCTTGTCCATTCCTTCTCCCTGACATGGGGGTCTGTACACAACCCCTGTGCGGATTGTGGTGCCCTTTCCAGTCTCCAAGGTGACCCACAGTGCCTCCTCTCCTCCCTGTTTACTCTTTTGTTCAGTTGCTTTTATCCCTTCCTTTACATAGAGAGCTACTCCTCCCCTCTTCTCCCTGCCTGTCTCTCCTGTAGGTTATGTACCTGGTATGTTAACATCCCAGTCATGGTTCTCTGTGTACCATGTTTCTGTGACTGCTACGATATCCAGGCATCCTCTTCCATTAAGGCCACCAGCTCAGGGAGCTTGTTGCCCAGACTCACGGGCATTGGTACCATTACCCTCCATTTCTGATGGCCTTACCCCCTTTGCCCCATCCCTGTCCTTCTTGCCTTTGTCACGTTCTCCATTTACCCCTGCCCTTCTCCCTATCGACACCTCCATGTTGGTGTTAGCCACACTTACTACCGTGATTGTTTGGGGAGGCGCTAGGATTTTCCTGCTCCTTTCCAGTGCCTCCCCCCTTGGCTAGTTTAAAAGCTTGCCAATGAAGCATTTAAACCTATCACCTAGGATCCTGGTTCCCCTCCCGGACAGATGCAGCCCATCATGCCAGTATAGGCTTGCATCACTCCAGGTGGACCCCCAGTCCCCAATGAAGCCAAATACCTGAGCTCCACACCAGTTTTTCAACCACTGATTGAATCCCATGGTACGGAACACCCTAGCCTCTCTATGCCATAGATGGGTAGCACCTCCCGAGAAGGTTACTGCGCGTGCTACTTGACCAAGGCCCTCCCCAATTCCACAAACTCTTCCTGCACTTCTCTAATCCCTTTCTTAGCCAGGTCATTTGTCCCTAGGTGGACAATGACATCCAGCTCCCTCCCCTGTGCAGCTGCTCCGGCAATCCTGAGGATTCGCTCCCTGTCCCTCCAAGCCATGGCGCCAGGCAGGCACCTTACCTCCCTCTCCCCTTCCTTGCCCAGTTCTACCTTCCTAACAATGGAGTCCCCCACCAGGAGTTGTTTCCTTCCCCTGCCACCCTCCTGTGGGTCTCCTTTGTGGAGGTTCCCAGCATCCTCCTTGGTCTCCACTGTAGGTGCCTCCATAGAGGAACCACACTTTGCCAGAATGGCATAGGAATTGTGGAGAGGTACAACTGGAGGGATGTGCCTCCGTTCCACCACCCTCACCCTCCCTGAGCCCACTGTGGTCCAACCGCCTCCTCTTTCTTGGCAACCTCTGAGGCAACGCAGTGGCACTGGTGGTCCCTGGATGGAAGAGGAGGTCCCACAAATCCTGGCCAACTCAGCCTGGAGATGAGCAACCTCCTCCTCAGCCCAGAGAGGTGCCTGCAGATGGGACAACACCGCATCCTCCAGAATATCTCCCGAAGACTGCTGCCCACAGCCACTGCACTGCACCACTCCAATCATGTCTTATTTCTGACCCCTTAACTGTTTGCAATCCTTACTCTTCGTCTGTTTTTTTTCTCTCTCTCTCCTTACTTTCTGCCTGTGTGCCCTTTAAGCTCCTGATTGTCCTGTTCTGAGACAAGAATATCCTATATTTCTCAGTAGACCACTTACTTGTTCAGAGGCAGACCTCTAGCAGCTAGAGGGGGCCTAAGAGCTACTCTTGCCCTTCTAGGATGGTGGGTCCTTGGTGGTTCTGTGATCACTCACTTCCTGCCTTGCCTTGCGGTCCTTATCTGCCGTCAACTTCTATGTTTCTATGCCCCTAAACAGGAAGTTCCTGTTTTCAGTCAAATCCTGTGCCTATAAAAATAGAACTAGCTTTGGGTGGGGGGTGGAGGGGAGGAAAGGAGGGCAATATAGTCCCAGCAGAGAAGTTCTGTCACACAGCAGTCCTTTCTCTTGGTGTCTTCTGCCAAGCTATTAGCAGAATCTTTCTAAGGCAGTCTTTAAATGTAGCTTCCTTCTAGCTAAGCCACTCCCCCTACTTACCAGATCTTTCTACAAGTAATTTAAACCTCACAGCAGTTAAGTCCTTTCAGTCACCTGAGATTTACACCTAGATGACTTTTCAGTTACCCATTCAGTTCAGTTAACCCAAACACACACTTTTTTTTTGTTTTTGTTTTGTATGTTAGTTTTTTACCCTAAATTAAAGGTCCAAATACAAAAGTTCTTCTACTTTAG
Source organism: Neoceratodus forsteri (assembly GCA_016271365.2). Lineage (NCBI taxonomy): Eukaryota > Metazoa > Chordata > Ceratodontiformes > Ceratodontidae > Neoceratodus > Neoceratodus forsteri. The sequence continues at coordinate 76,484,238 of JADMNL010000022.1, forward strand.
TCCCAGCAGAGAAGTTCAGTCACACAGCAGTCCTTTCTCTTGGTGTCTTCTGCCAAGCTACGCAAAATGGGTGGAATTCACAGTTTATTCTGCGTAGTGAATCTTTGTCACTTCGCCCACCTCTAGTGACAAGAGGACTGGCTGGTGCTGGCTCGTGACAAGAGGACTGGCTGGTGATGGCTTATGACAAGAGGACTGGCTGTTGCTGGCTTGTGACAAGTGGATTGGATGGTGCTGGCTTGTGACAAGAGGACTGGATGGTGCTGGCTTGAGAAGACTAGCTGGACAAGAAATAAAATGTTTTAACAGTGCTGGAAAGGGAATAGTGTGGACAAACTGAAAATGAATTAACATCCCTTTTACAAAATATAGATTGTGTATATAAGATAGTCATGCATGCATACAGTACATGAAGTGTGCACCGAAGATGGAGGTGAGTTCATGGAACCTGAAACCCGACTTGTCAGCCTGAACTCTGATTAAGATGTGCTATCTTGGTCTGTTTAAGGGTAAGGTGGTTCTTTGAATATCTGGCTACATGACCAACGTTTCAATAAAATGGTGAGGTAGGAGATAACTCATAAAAAGGGATCAGTTTATTGAGTAAATGAACTACAGAAGTCAGAACAGGAAAAGGGGAAACAACAAAATTTCCACTTCTACACCCCTCTATTGTTACTACTAAACTGCTTAAGGTCACTTCCATAACTGTAACTGCTAGAATCACTATCACTGTATAACTGTACAGTACATTATTGTAAAATGTTCTATATGACTATAAATTTGTACAGTTTCACCCCAAAGTTCATATGGATCCGTAGGGTGCCATAAATGATGCGTTGTAGAGGAATGTAAAATGAGGAACCTCTGAGCACATGCTTTCCATTGGCTGGCCTGAAGAGCAGATAAAGAACAAGGGATTTAACTACTGGGTATCAACAAAACCCAGTGATATGAACAACATGCTTGTATTCCACTGAGGACCACTGGGACGTCACAACGGACCCCAGGAAAGGAACAAAATAGTTATATTTCTGAGGACTTGTAACAAACAGAAGAGCTTCCAGGTCGTCTTCATGGACCCTGGAAAGAAATCTGAAGAACTGAAGCAAGAAATCAAACCTTGAAGAACCTCTAAGTCATCACCACTGACCACAGAAAGGAATCTGAAGAACTGGAGAACTGAAAAAATGGATGTAATGGAAGATCTGGAACACCTCTGGGCTGTCACCCTCAGGAGGAAATCTGAAGAGCTGAAGACCAGAAACAAAACCCCATCCCCACTGGGTGTCGGATCCCTATCTGTGAACTGGTGCAGTTCCCTGCACTGCTTAACTCACTGTTAGGGAGGAGTTGGCCTGGAGACTCTGAAGAAAGCAAGTGACAGGGATTTCCTTAGCTGACTAGGCTATTCCTATTCTGGCAACCAGCCTCAAATTGTTATGATACAGCTGGTGGAGCAGTCTCTGCATCACGCACAAGAAATTGTGAACATGCAGTTGGTCAGAAATGCAGTTTATACTCCAAAGCATACTATCCTTTCACTAACTGGTTGCTGGATTCGTCTGTCCTTGGGTCAAGCAACTAACAGAGGGAAATTAGAAACATGCAGGGCAATTCGCAAGTTTTGAACAAGTACAGTCAATTTTTAAGGGGTTCACAGCATGCAAGGGCAGTATCTCCATCTTGGAGCATGCAGTGACCATGCAGGGCAATGTTAGGACAAAGAAGGCAAATTTGGGCATGCGGGGCAGTTTCTCAGACTTGGAGCATGCATTGACTTTGGGTGCTGTCCCTTTAAATAGCAGTCTTGGAACAAACAGGTCTTGCCCTTCACAATTGTTCACAGCAATTCAGCACTGTCACTTTAAATACAATGATATTTTAATTTTAAAATAATCATTCAGATTCAGCTCGGTCACATTGGATAACATTAGCATTTTAAACTACATGTCCTGTTACCAGGGGCACTGTAACAGGGCAGATAAGTATAAGTGGAACATGGACTACATGCTGGGATATACCTAGCTATGCGACCCCCGTAGCTATGGTCCCTGTGACCATGGGCTATGCCCTCCCTCCCACAAGCATCCACTTAGGCTTTCACAGTAAGACAGCAGTCCTGACCTTCTGAATGAGGGATTATTAATTTAGTCTGTGTGCTGGGGGTCCCATGCTAACTGTCCCTCCCTTGCTGGGGGCTCTAGGTCAGTTAAATACTTTTAAACAAAAGTTACATGTCCTTGGCTAGGGCTGTTGCAGCTATTCTACTGGGACAGTTAATTGGGCTTGTCCGCACCCTTCCCCTTGCTCCTGGCTGGAGCTGGCATCACGTACACTTAATTGTCTTCAATCAATGAATCAATCAATCAGTCAATCACTTTATTTAACTAGGCATAAATACCATTGAGCAAGCTCATTTTCAAGGTGGTCCTGGGCATTAATACAATACAGTACACTTCATAAGATTACAATTATTGTGGACAGCGGTGCAAAAAAAAAAACATTGTGAAGGTGCCAGTAAATATGGGCCTATACATACTGGTCAACATAATTAACATGCAAAGGTACATAATGATAAGCTTTACTGGAATGAGAAGAGACAACAATCCCATATAGTCTCCGCTAAGTAAGAGCTCATACCTAAATGATAAAAAATAAGGAGGCATTAAGGAATAGGGTAGAAACTGGGGTGAAAGAGTAGGCAGCCAAGAGGGAGGCCAGAATAGGTAAAAGGTAGAGAATAGGCAGGGCCATCTTGGATTAAGGGAACTAGGCATGTAGATCCTAGGTTTCTGTTGTTAGGAATGTGGGGTGGAAGAGATACTTAGGCGTAGGATTTGAGAGTGGCACCAGGGGCTTAGGGGTCATAGGCGTCTGAAACAGTTGCATGATTCCTTCAGATAATCCAATGTTAGAGCTTTGAATATGAAAATGCTTGGAAGTGAGGATAATTTTAATGAGTCTTAGTGTTCCAAAGTGATGGAAGTGAGAAGTTGATTGCTGCCGAGCCAAAGGTAGTTTTCACTCTAGGAATCTGGAAGCAGATTATGGAGAAGCGTCTCAGGCCATAGGAACCTTTAGCCTGTTTGAAGAGATTTGAGATGTATGCAGTGAGGTTATCAGATAATGCTCTAAAAAAACAGAGGAGAGCATTCCTTTTTATGTTTGCTTGCATGCATGTGCAAGAAACATAGTGCCATCATCCGAGTTTTCGGAGGTGTGGTAGCTGTCTTCCAATTCAGTCAGTGTGTTTGCAGGCGCAGCCCCAGTTCCTCAATCACTGCTGCAGCTGTCTATGACAGCAGTTGAAAATGCAGTGGCACACAGTTGAAAGGGAGAGCTCCGCTTTAGTGAGCAGAGTTTCCCCCCCTCCACACACACGCATATTGCATGCTCATGGCCCCCCCCACGCACATACTGTATGGCCGACGGGGGTGCCCAATCCCCTGTTGGCTCCACGTCCCCCCCAAAACAGCCTTACAGCTGCACAAGTCCATATGGCCGACAGGGGTGCCCAATCCCCTGTCGGCTCCAGGCCACCCCAAACAGCCTTACAGCTGCACAAGTCCATATGGCCGGCGAGGGGTGCCCAATCCCCGTCGGCTCCAGGCCACCCCCAAACAGCCTTACAGCTGCCGCACGCTGGGAGCCCACCCCAGCGTGGCACAAGTCCTATGGCCGACGGGTGCCCAATCCCTATCGACAACAGGCCCACCCCCAAACAGCCTTTAAGCTTCTGCCACGCTGAGAGCCCACCCCAGCATAGCAAGCGTCTAACAAATCTTCCTTAAAAAAAAACCCTGTAAACAAGAAACGTTCCTCGGGCGGTCTCCCAGCCCACCCACGCCACCCACTGCGCAGTCTAGCCCCACCCCACCCCCATACTTACCTCTGGAGTCGGTGCGACAATCTTCGTGGACCGGAGCACGTCTGCACTCTTCAAAGTCGACTCGAACTGAGGAAATGCCGGTAAGCTGTATAATGCAATAAATAGGGTTTTCAACTTTAATGCATATCTCAGGCATTTCTTGGAATTTTATACCAAATTTTCAACATGGGGTTTTAGGACCCCCATGAATTCTTGAACTGCCATGGCGTTAATCGGGCGAAGGTGATTTCACAGTCACTGCACAAAATCACCTTTCAGGACCGATTAATGAAGCGACAGTGCCAGTGTTCATAAGGTGGGCTCTCAAAAAGCCTGTGTTGCAAATTTGGTGAAAAAATTCCTAAAAATGACTGTTTTACGGGCGTGCATTGTGCACTTCCTATGCACGCTCATAAGTTTGTAAATTTTTAATATTTGCCATTTTACCATACCTCCTTATGAGCAGTATAACTGTCATTTTTCACATCTCGCCCAAAATGTGTTTCCGCGCATGTAGCGCACAATGGTGCTGTCTGTGTTCGAAATCAATGTATGGGACACATTCAGAAAATCACAGTGACACTGTTCATGAGCAGATGTCTTAAAATAGCTATGCTGAAAATTTGGTGAAAAATTCCTAAAAATGACTGTTTTACGAGCGTGCATTGCACAGTTCCTATGCACCCTCGTAAGTTTGCAAATTTTTAATATTTGCACTCCAGATTTTCAACATTGCCATTTTACCATACCTCCTTATGAGCAGTACAGCTGTCATTTTTCACGTTGCCCAAAATGTGTTTCCGCGCATGTAGCGCACAATGGCACAGTCGGTGTGCGCAATCAATGTTTGGGACAGATTAAGAAAATCACAGTGATAGTGTTCATGAGCAGAGGTATTAAAATGGCTATGTTGAAAATTTGGTGACAAAAGTCCATAAAATGACTGTGTTATTAACGAGCATTGCGCAGTTTCCACGCACCCTTGTAAGTTCATGACTTTGTAATATTTTCAGTCCAGATTTTCACCAGTGGCATTTTTCCACACTTCCTTATGAACAGAACAGCTGTCATTTTTCACAACATGGCCGAAATGTGTTTTCACACTTTCAGCACAGAAATGCATAGTCGCTGTGGGAAATCATTGTTCGGGACAGATAAAATCACAGTGACACTGTTCATGATCGGAGGTCCCAAAATGCCTGTGTTGACAATCTGCTGTAAAAAATCCCCAAACTACTGTAATTACATTACGGGTGTGCATTGCACAGTTTCTATGCATGCTCGTGACTTCACCAGTTTTTTAAATATTTTCACTGCAGATTTTCAACATTGCCATTTTTTACACCTCCCCATGAACAGTACAGCTGTCATTTTTCACATCCTGTTGAATGTGTTTTTGCACCTGTGGTGCTAAATGCTGTAGTCGCTGTGCAAAATCAGCTTTCGGCTAACAAACTGATATTGCCACTGTTCATGAGGTGGGGGACACAAAAAACCATGTTGAAAATTTGGAGTGAAAATACCAACGAATGCCTGAGGCATTAGGGTTTCCAACCATAATGCCCCACCCTGTAGAGAATGACAGGTATCAGGGGTGTGACTTGGGATTCTCGCCTATAATGCTCATACCATTCCATATCCAGCAGCCAGTGAGAGGCATTGAGGTATGCCTTGGACTCTTCGGCCCCAATGTTCACCCCATTCTCCTATACCACACCCATCTCACCATATTTCCTGATGGAATGGGGTGCGTATAAGGGCCAAAGACCCCAAGGCACAACGTGACACTTGTCAGTGTCTGTAGGGTAGGGTGTGGTGAAATTGCATGGCCTTTATGCCTGATGACCCAAAGGCACACCCCAATGCCTGACAGTCTCTGTAGGGTGGTGGTGGGGTTGGCTTCAGTTGAATACTTCACTGCCATTCCTATTATGCAGCTCTGTAACTCCTACACTACCAATGCCAATGCCAGCAAGCAAACATTCGGCATTGACAAATGCTTGTTCTCCTAGTTGAGAGTGAGGTCCATCCCGAAACCTGGTATAGACGACAGTGATGTGTACCACGGGGTAGATTTAGGATAAATCTTAAAGCCTGGTGGTAAAGGGTGTCCAGTTTTTTTAGCATCGTTGATGGGCAATGACTGTAAAGGAAGTCTACGTAGTCCAGTATAGGTAGGAATGCAGTTTGTACTAGCCTCATTCTGGCTTCTAACGTAAGTAAGTGTTTAATGTGATAGAATAAACCTAATCGCTGTCTTAGCTTCTTTGAGGTTTCATTTAAGTGGCACAGAAAGTTGATCTTGTTATCCAGCCAGAACCCTAGGTATTTAAAGGTATCAACTACTTCAAGGGGTTCATCTAAGAGTGTTCGGATCTGTGTGATATGTGGACATCCAGAAGTAGACTTTGGTGAAAGAATCATTGCTTTAGTCTTTTTGACGTTGAGAAGGAGCTTATGAGTGATAAGGTTGTACTGGAGGGTGACAAAGTCTTTCTGTAAGTACTCATGGGCTAAATCCAAGGATGAATTTGTGGTACAGAGTACAGTATCATCTGCAAATAAGTGCACATTGGCTGTGCCCAGCTGCGAGTCCAGATTATTGATGCATATTGCAAAGAGGATAGGGCCCAGGATGGAGCCTTGTGGGACTCCTAGTAACAAGGATTTTGTGGGGACAGATCTCCTATGGTTTTGACTTGTTGTAACCTATTGGTTAGGTAGCTGGTGAACCATTTAATGGCAGAACTATCAAGTCTGATGTTACTCAGTGCAGTAAGCATGATGGTATGATCCACAGCATCGAAGGCCTTACTTAGATCAAGGAAGAGGGCAAATACATGCTTCTTAGAGTCCAAGGCCATTTGCCAGTCTGTAGTTACTTTGGCAAGAGCCAGTACTGTACTGTGTTTGGCTCTGAAGCCAGACTGAGCCGGGTTTAGCAACTTTTGTGAATCCAAACGTTCTCTAAGTTGGATGTTGACAATTTTTTCAAGTAATTTAGAGAGGACGGATAGTATAGAAATAGGCCGGTAATTGTTCGGATCACTCGGATCCCCAGTCTTGAATAATGGTAGGATGTGGGCAGTTTTCCACAAGACAGGTAGCTCACCTTGAATCAGAGAGGTGTTGAATAAGTGTGTAATGGGGCAGTCAATCTTGATTCTTGATTATCTTGATTCTTTAACACTAGCCCTTGGCTTGGGCTACTTATGGCTACCGAGGCTACTAGCCCACTTTTACCACTAGCCCTGCTGACACTTCTTATAAGTTAACTGGGGCCTGCTCTGTTCTTCCCCAACTACTGGGTGCTTTTTTCATTAAAACAAAAAAAAAAATACACACACTATGGGCTTGCTTGAGATTGCCCATGTAGCCTACCCAGGCTGTCTTTTATTTAAACTGGGGCTTTGCCCTACCCCTCTGCTCCCTTGCTGGAGCCGCTCAATTTTAGAACAGGACCTGCCTGTGCTCCCCTCTTTGTGTCCTCAGGAGCATTTTAATTAATTTGACTGGGGTCTTGCTGCTTCCCACCCCCCCATGTGGCTGTCTTTAACTGCTCCTTCTAGCACATTTAAAAAAAATAAAAATTTTGTTTGTTTTACTAAAAATTCAGGCATTCAGCAGCTACCCTTTGGTATTCCCGCCAACTCACTGCCTTGACCCAGGATAAAGCTGAGGTAATAGGGAGGTAGGCTGGCTGCTAGTATTACTGGCTAAAGAGGAGGGACAGAAGAGGGTTGTGGTGGCTGTTCTGACTGCTGTAGTGGTGGTGCTGTGGGTGGTTCAGAAGGCCACCTTGATCTGGTGCCACTCCCCTCTCACTCTTTCTCCCTTTGGACCTCACCACCATGGCCCCACTTCTCGTTGCTGCTGCCAAGGGAACACATTAATTTTTTTAATTTAATAAAATAATAAATGGGGCTAAAAAGAGCCCACAATATGGCTACTGGACTTTTCCACCTCTCTCCCTTGATCGCCAACTCAACTGCCGCTTGACCGGTAACAAGAAAACTGCTGCTACCGCCTGCCACACAGAAGAGGGAAACACAGAGGTAAGATCTCCCTCTTCTTGTTCTTTCACAGGCTGCTCTCCATCGTGCTGACCATGCTCGGCTCTTCTTCAGTGCTAGAGAGCACACACGGGTCTGGACTGCACCCAATGGCCACTTGACACTCCGGAGCTGAGGAAACACACCAAACCACTGAGCTGGCCACCTAAATAACCCCCCAACATTTGGAACACCGAGTCCCTGACAACATGGGGACAATCAGCAGTCCAGCATGAGCTGGACATTTCAAAGTTGGCACAGGCACATGCTACTCTCTGTGGGTGGGAAACTGGCAGGGGGTTGGGGGCTTCTAAAAAAAAAGTTTTAAACTGCATGATCTTGCACTTTTTAGCATTGAAACTCAACTGCCAGACACCCAACCACTTCTCTAATAGGCTTAGGTCCTTTCTCATTTTTTCCACCCCCTCCAGTGTGTCCACTCTGTTGCAGATCTTGGTGTCATCTGTGAAGAGGCACACCTTTCCTCCAGATGCTCAGCAATGTTACTAATGAAAACATTGAATAGGACTGGCCCCAGCACTGACCTCTGTGGCAACCCACTGGTCACCTCCCTCTCCTCAGATTTCCTTCCATTTACCACCACCCTCTGAGTCCTGTACCTTAGCCAGTTCCCAACCCACTTTAGCACTGTAGGACCCACTCCCAGTCTCCCCAATTTATTTAGCAGTCTTCTATGCAGGATGGTGTTGAAGGCCTTGCTGAAATCCATTATTATGGTGGATAATTGCACTTTACTCGTGGATGTTTACAGGCAGTAGGTTCAAGTGCCTCAAGCCTAACAATGTCCTCGAGCCATGCAGTTATTCCACCATAATTACACACCCTGGCATACTTTACTGCATATCTGACTGTGGCCTCGGCAACCAAATACTACAGTAATAAGTAAATAGACATTCAATATAAGTAAATAGAAGAGGTAACAACATGCAACAAGTGTCACAACTTAAAAAAACACTTATTCACAATAAAAATATATTTTGTGTGTGTTTTTTGTGTTTAAATCACACAAGTAACTAATATGTAACTACACACACTAAGTTACTCTGCACCATCATGATGAGTCATATTTCACCGGTAGACGGCTACTACTGTAAGTGATTACTGCTTCTGTCGTCCTGATTACATTTTTATGTTAAACATAAACCCGAGGCACCTTTTTCAAATCACAGCTCAGCCACTGCCTTGCTGTACTACTCTCTGGACAGTTTTTTTCACCCGCCCTTTATTAAATATACTTTCCCAGTGATCCCCGCCCCCTGAAGCCTCATACTAGTCAATTACAGCAACTTCTTAAAGGGGCTCTCCTTTTCTGCAACTTCTCAAAGGGGTGATCCTCTCTCGTGCTCAAATTTAACTGCAAAAATGCTGCTTCATCCACTCAGCATAGGATTTCTACTTATTAGTGTAACCGTCACATACCATGGGTCTCTAAACCCACAAAACTTTCAACACCCAGGCATATTCACAGGCTACCTAAATCTTTCACACAAATTTCTAAATGTTCCCCTTCCGCTGCCACTTACCCGACCTGACCTCTATACTACTGCTGTACTCACATTGGGTACCAGCTGCCTCTCTCTCATGGGTTTTCTCTTTCAATTAAAGCAAATCTGTATGCTTACTATCACCCCTCACCTCACTGTTTGGCCTTGGAGAAGAGTTTGAGAACTGCCCATGCCTCAGGGGCAACATTTGGCCATTCCGACTGCTTAGTGCTATAAAAAAGATGCTTCTGCTGCTACTCATCTGTGCTGGTAACGTTGAATTAAACCCCGGGCCCCCCTCTCCATTCCTGCCCCAGCAGACCAACCTTTACTAAAAGGGTTATCATTCTTGCATTTGAATGCCTGCAGCCTTCTGAAAATGCTTGATGCTATCAAAACTTGGACCCTCCACTGCTCTCCTGATGTTCTTGTAATTTCTGAAACTTGGCTAAGACCAACCACCCTGGACTATGAGGTTAACATTCCTTTGTACAACTTGTTTCATACTGATAGGAAATCCCAGGGGGGAGTAGCCATCTATGTCCAGGACATTACCGCAACTATGGTGGACACAACTACAGTCCCTAAGGAGTTTGAGTGCCTCACGCTAAGAATTCAACCAGCCAAATGAACCTCTGTCTGCATTAGTGGGTGCTATAGGCCCCCCATCAGCTGGCCTCTCTCTGCTCAAACACCTAAGTGACATACTAGCTACCACCTCATCAGAAGTATCCATAATTGGAGACTTCAACCTTGACTGGCTCTCTCCAGTCTCCTTACCATTGGAAGAATTCTGTGATGCCCATGGACTCACCCAGATCATTAATGAAGCTACCCGCCCAAACACCAAAAACCCAGAGGGTAGCTCCCTTCTTGACCTAATCCTTATAAGCAAGCCTCACCTCTTCTCCCACTCAGGTGTATTCTTTAACGACATCAGCGATCACTGTGCCATTGCATGCATAAGCTCGGCGCAACTCCAAACCTCCTCTTCCTCTAAATACATCCATAAGAGATGTAAATGGAACTTCTGCCCAGATGCTTTTCTCTATGATCTCCAGTATGCTAACTGGCAGAAATTTTACGTCGCATCTTCTGTGGAAGAGGCGCACAAAGTACTTCATGTAATGCTCACCGGAACCCTAGACCTCCATGCCCCAGTTACTAAAAGCAGAACCAAAAGAAAATCCTGTTCCTGGTTCACAGATAACCTAAAGACTGCCTTATGGCATAGGGATGCTCTTTGGAAAAGAGCCAGAGGGCCAGATATTCAAAGCATAGCGCAGCGCGCAAAGCAATAGTGTGGGAATAGTGCAGGATTAGCATGGAGCAGCCATATTAAAAGGACCTGTTAGCACGAGTTAATAGCAGTAGCGTGGGGCAAACCAATAATGTATGCAAGGGGAAAAGTGAGGGGGGGTGGCCTGCATACATGCGCTAAGGGATATTCAAAGCCCTAGCGCCATGCTAGGACACATAGCACGACACCTAGCATGGCGCTAACTCCTGCCTATAAAAGGCTGGTCTTAACCCAGGGCAAAACACCTAGGAGGAGGGACCACAACAGGAAGTGGGAATGTGTGCAGTGCCAGTAGCAGTGATGCTGCCATTGATGGTAGCTGTAGTGGAGAAGGAGGAGAGGGAGCAGGCACAACATGGGCCACAACTCAGGCCAAGGAGACGGTATGCTACAAACAGGTAGCACCGGCCCAGGGTCTCCTTCGAGACCCTGCCAGATGACTACATCACTGGCCAGTACAAGATGAACAGGGGAATGTTGAGGCAGCTATGTGAACTCCTGCATGAGCAGCTGCATCCAAACACCAGACGCAGCCATGCCATGACAGTGGAGGGAAGGTGACAGCAGCGATGTGCTTCCTTGCCACAGGGACGTTCCAACGACCAACAGGGGACACCATCTGGGTATCGCAGTCTGCCACCTCACGCTTCCTGACCCAGTTCCTAGAGGCTTTCCTGCCACATGCTGGGGAGTTCATAGTATTCCAAAGTACGGCAGCAGAGTGCAGAAAAACTATGCAGCAGTTCTATCGAGTTGCATACCTACCATCTGTACTGGGTGCCATTGACTGCACCCATGTCCCCATCCATGCACCACCTGGTGATGACAGTGATGTGTACATAAACAGAAAGGGGTAACTCTCCATCAACTGCCAGGTGGTGTGCGATGCGACTGGGCGCATCAGCAATGTCTATGCGCAGTACCCCAGCAGTGCCCACAATGCCTTCATCTGGCACCAGTCCCAGCTGTGCCAGTCCTTTGAGGAGGGCAGGATACCCAGTGGGCAACTAGTCAGTGAGTAGCAGCAGACAAGACACTCACATGACAGCATGGATTGGGGCAGGTAGGGAAGGCCAGGGAAGGGGTGTGGGAGGGCTACACAGGGGTGCAGGACAGCAACGGCCAGACTGCAGTACGGCACTAACAGGTACACATCTCTTGAGAGGGGACAGCGCCTATCCCCAGCGACCCTGGCTGCTGACACCGGTACTCCATCTGGCCACAGTGGCCGAGGAGATGTACAACGAGGTACATGCCAGCACAAGAAACATCATAGAGAGGGTGTTTGACATACTGAAGATGCGCTTCAGAAACATAGACACATCAGGCGGTGCCCTACAGTATACGCCTCAGAAGGTAAGCCGTATCTTCCTAGCCTGTTGTATGTTGCACAACATGGCAATGAACCATGGGATACAGGCACCTGAACCTGAGGGACAGGCCGACAGTGACCCAGAGCCAGCGGTCAGGGGGATAGTGGAGCAACTTGAGAGAAGGGATCCTCGCATGGCCTGCAGTGCCATAGAGTACAGGGCCAACATCATCAGGACACTGTCACAGACCAGAGGGTAAGTACAGACTGCACAGCAACATGAAACAGTACAATGCTGAACCTTTTTAATGTGCACCAACAACCAGAACAGTGACACCAACAATCATAAAAGGAACACAACAGAGTGGAACAGAATACATGTGTGCGTGTGGTGCGATGTGGGGGGTGTGCAGGTCCCATGGGGGGTGGACACACAGCCACAGTGTAGCGTAAATTGGGAATGCATGATGTGTGGTGGGAGTGTAAGGAGGGTAACCATGGCAGTGAAAGTGTGAGTGTGCATGGGATGGAGTGTGAGGGTGTTTGTTAGTCGGTGTGTGTGCTTGTGTGCACAGGAATGTGGGTGTGCCAATGTTGACACTGGGGGTGATGACTGTGCAGTGGTGCAGTACGATGGTGACTATCACCACCGACTACCACCACACACACGTTGCGCACCACTTGTGTGGGTCACAGACCCCGGGGTGCTCTGGGCTGTGGACATGGCAGAGGAATAAGGTGAGACAGGCAGGGCAGCCCTCCTGTGCCCTCGTTGACTGGCAGAGCCTGACAGGGTGGGTGGATGGCCATGGCGGCACTGTGTGCCTGAAGTGGTGAATGATGCATTGGAGCTGGACCCAGTGCCAGCCCTGTGGCCACGGGTTGCCCACCTCTGGGCCCCTGTGTCATGTGCACCCTGACCAACAAGCACATGCTGGTGACCCCCATGCACCCCACGAAGTACATTGGTGATGTCAACCACCGCAGCCATCAGGCCAGCAAAGCCGCGGTCGATTGCACCCACCATGTGGTCCAACCTGTCCTCTGCCCGCTGTTCGGCACGGGCAAAGCCCACTGAAATGGACTCCCGCATCAGTGCCAGCTCATGCCCCAGCACCCTCCGTAGGCCATGCAGGTCCATTCGAGCCTCCTGCTGGGATGTGACAGCAGCCTGCAGGAGTGGGCGGGCACCATGGGCATCCTGCTTCAGGGGTCATCCCCCTCAATGGCAGCTGGCACTGGTGTCTGCTGCACAGAAGGCTTGGGACGCCATTGCACATCTGGCATGGCCTGCTGCTGCCGACCACTGGTGGTGCGCTGCTGTACAGGATGGCCCTGGACCACAATCTGTGTGGGACACCGCATGTCCAGCGGTGCACACATGTTCCCCACAATGCCCACCACTGGCTGCACAGGGATAGCCATGCCAGCAATGCTGAACACCCCCCTGGCAATTGTTCCACGGCCTGCTCCCAGCCCCACCCCTGCATCCCCCTCCACAGGCATGTCCAGGTGGTGAGAACCCTCTGACACATCCGTGTCATCGCCACTGGTGACCGTCACTAGGAGTACCTGCCCAACACCCAGTTCCTCCACTTGGGCATCCTCCAGGTACTCATTGGATTTCATCTCCCCTCCTGCAGTGTATCCCTCCCTTCCCTGGCAGATGCAGCCCCTGTCCAATGGAATGCCACACATGCAGTGGCTCTGTGTGTCCTCGACTGGCACCCAGACCGGATGTCGATGGCCGTTCATCCTCATCCTCCACATCCACTGGACCAAGGGCAGACATCCTGGGCTGATCTTCTGTTTCTGCAGGCCTTACAGACACCGCTGTGGAGAAAAATGGGACAGGGTCAGTCACCTGTACATGGACAGTGTGTCCTACCACCACCACCACCACCACCACCACACCATGCACACCCCAGGACACGTGCCACCTGCTGTGGTCATGCACACCCCACACACCAGCCTGTGACCTTATGCACCCACCCAACACACAGTGCACATGCCATGGCCAGGCAGCTGTTCGGCAGCCCAAAGTGCACCCTGTGCAGGGCACCAACAGTAAGAATCTGCACCTATGCTGTCACACCATGTAGGGTATACACATGCGAATACAGACCTGTCCTGGGCAGTGCGAGAGGCGTCTCATAACCACCACCCGGCATACCTGCGACTGCCACCGACTGCAGTGTGGACGTCATCACGGCCATGAGCGGCTCCTCCACCTGCTATTGTTGGTCTTGTGGTCCTCCACTGGTCCGCATCCGTTCACGCAGCCACTGTGCCTCCTCTTCCTTTGCCTGGTGCAGCAGGTCATTCCATCGCTTGTGTACCGCCTCAGTTGTCCTGCCACAGTCGCCGACTGCATTGACCGTAGCTGTCACCTCCTGCCAAGCTTGGCGCACCACCACAACCATGGCCCTGTGCATGCGGAGCACCTGCTCCCTCTCCTTCACAGCATGCACCAGTGTTTTTAGCTTATCCTGGGAGAATTGATGTGCGCGGATGCACTCTTGTCATGCTGCACTACCTATGGGACAGTTGGAAAGGGACATGTGTCAGCAGCTGTGGCAGGACTGCGTTGCATTGCACATACACATCACCATGCTACCCCCTAGAATGTCACAGGCCACATGGATATGGTACTGGGCAGCATGTGAATGTACGGTGCACACGGCCACATAGTTATTGGCCACCCTGTGTCTGGACAGCAAGCCCTGGGCCCACATGTGCACTGATGTCGCCCATGGCTGGCATGTGCACCCATGGATGGGGCTACCCCTACACCTACCACCTGGTACTGTACTGTGCCCTGCATATTCACTACACTGAGTGCGTGAACACATGGACTGGCATATAGACAATGGCAGGACACTAGGCACAGGCCACAGGGTGCTTGGGACAGCACAGCACCAGGACTCTGTGTTCCTCCAGCAGAGCGGTCACAGTCTACCACACCCCCACATCCAGGGTGTCATGACAGTGAGCCAGTGTTGCAGGACACACCGTGGTATTGCACAATGGCCCCTGCCTGGCACCCACAGTGTGCAGGCAGTACCACATGGCACAGTACGATGCAGGGGTACGTGCACTGTGCACTGGATTGTATGCTGTACAGGCGGCTGTATGTAGCTGTGCACCATTACACAGCACAGTGCTTGCCTGTGGTCCTACGTGTGCCTGATCATTCCCCAGCAAGTACATCTGTGGGCTGCAGTACAGGATGACCCTGTTCTGAGCTATTGCCATTCTGAGAGTCCCACAGTAGTTGTACATACCTGCCTCTCACTGCTCTTCTCCCTGTTGCATCTCTCCACCTGTCCAGTGTTGTTCTGCAGTAGCTGTAGTATGCTGCATTCCCAAAACACAACACTGGTGGTGCACTGCTTGCCCTTTTATAGCCCAGCCAAGCACTCAAACCAGTTATGCATGTAAAGCAGCACATAATGATATGCTAATCACACAGTTTGCACCATGCATGCACAAGTACCCCCATTTGCATATATCGGTTTAATATGGCCCTGATTAGCACCGGGCTAACACCTTAGTGCTGTGCAAACATCTGTGCCGGGCTGTTGGGGGGGCCAGTGCCACACTATCCCAGTAGCGTGGTGCTCTGTGGTATAGCACGACCACCACACATGCTCGTGAGGCCCCCAGAGCCATGCTAGCATCCTGACATAGCGCGATATAGTGCCACGCTAGCCCACACAGCGTGGCGCTAGGCACATGCGTGGTATTTATCTCCAGGTTCATGCCAGGGGTCATGCATGTGCAGTGTGACCACTTCCGGGCAGTGCTGCGCTACGTCATGTGATAGCACAGCGCTACAGTGGTTGTTGAAGGAGGATCCTGGGCATGCCAACCACTGGGTATTGTAACGGGTGGAAGGGAATCTGTGCTGTGTGGACAATGCCAGGTCATGGGAGACAGCATGCTGTCGTGCACAGGGACAGGCGCTGGGGGGAGGTGGAGACAGTCAACCTGGTGGAGCTGGTCCAGAAGAGACACTGGAGGCTCTTTGGGGAGCTCAGAGAAGGGGACCTCCCACGTATGCAGATGTGGTCCTCGGTCGCATGGAAGATGAGTGCCTGCACTGGAATCTCCAGTAATGCAGAGAAGTGCAGGCACAGATACACAGACCAGCAATGGTGGTGGCATCAGCAGCTTGAGCGCTACAGGCACATGGTGCGTGAAGGCACTGTGCCTGTGCCAGGTAAGTGGCGATGCATGTTGACACCCACTATCACGATCATGTCATGCTGCAAGTGTGTGTGTGCACGCGCGCATGTGTGTGTCACTATGCATGGTGCTTGGGTGCATGTGGCACCAGCGAGGACCCACATGTTGGCCCCCTAGGGGCCTGGTACATGCTGTGGCCATGGGTGTGGGTGGTGGATTCAGACATGGTTGGTGCCATGTCCTGGTGCAGCACCAGTCTGCGGCCAAAGACACCGTGGTGCCGGGGTCCTGTCCCTGGGGGACTGTCAACATACACACACACAGGTATGCGGATAATCCGCAGGACACCTGCAGCAGGCACTGTCGCACCACTGCGACGCCGTGACATAATGATGTGTGTGCATGGCGACTGCTCCATGGGCCATGCCACTCTCTGTGTGGGTGTCCTTCACATTCAGTCCCTGTGTGTGCAGTGTTGTTGGGGTTTTATGTGCATCTTGCTGTGCTGCACGTGGTGTATGCTGTGTCATGCTCTGACGCCAGTATTTCACCTGTCCTCTGTAAAGCAGATCAAGCAGCCAATGGTTGGGGAAGGGGGCCAGAACATTATCCAGGAGCAGCGGAGAGGCAGCCCGAGGGTGCCATCAATGCCGCAGTGGGTGCAGGAGAGCAGCCCTGAGAGGGTGGCGTGTTGCGTGAGTACCTATCTCATTGCTCTGTGTTCTGTGCTCTTTCACTGTGCTGTGTGTCTCATCTGGGTGTCCTGCCACTGACTGGTCTGGTGGCATGGCTGTGACGGGCAGCGGGCCAGTGGCGATGTGGCACTGTGCTGTGCTGCTGCACACCTGTGTTGCACACCACATTTGGGTGCTGCCAGTCTGACACTGGGGAGGGGCGGTGGGGCACTGTTGGCTTGTATTGCTGTGCTGGTGTCTGATGGTGTTGGGGGCTCTGGCAGCGAGTGTTCGGTGGGGGTCACATGCTGTCGGCTGCCATGTCCACCTCTGGGGTCCCTCCAGCTCCCCCCCCCACAGGGTGTCTGCATGTGCACTGTTGGCATTACCTTGCTGTCCTGTATATTCACTGGACAGGCCTGCATAGCACCACCTGTGTGCCTGTTGTGGCTGCGGGACACCACACCCCATGCCTTCCAGGCATACCTCTCATCCCTCTGTCCACCAGCCGTGGAACATTGCCTGTCAAACTGTGGTATATATTGGTGATGTGTGGTACGCATAGTGGATTCCTTACCTGAGTATCTCATGATGCTGTTACTGTGTTGCAGTTCTGTTCCGAGGTTCTGTTATCACTATACTACTACATTATGTGCATCGTTTACTATTGAGTGTTGCATTACAATGTTGGCCTTGGCTGTGGAACATGTCCTCACAGGGTGGGACAGGGGGCATTTGCCCCATGGGTTGGGGACCCTTCCTTGTAACGTGTCACAGTTGTGTGGTATGCTTTCAGTGGCCTTGCTTGGTGGCATGTGTCGGCCCTTCACTGCCAGCATCTGTGGCCTGGCTGCCTGTTATCTCCTGGCCTGAGTCGGTCATTGGCAGGCCACTGTCATAGTTCCGTGCTGCTCCAGCACGCCTTTTGTTGTTGTTGGTGCTGTGCTCTGCATTACGGTACATTGCCATCTGTCAGTGGGCAGCATGTCCCAATGTGTGGGTGCCCTTGTGCATGTTGTGGCATGGCCCTTGCACCCAGCTCTCCGGGGGTCTGGCTGTGTGTCTGCTATGTCTCGCTGTGTGCTGTGCTGGGGTGGGCAGTGTCACCTGTACCCTGGTGCTGTCGGGATCATTGTCATCATGTCTGTTGGGGTTTGTGTTGGTGCCTGTGTCACCCTGAGCTGCCTCGTGGGCACCTCCCAGGTTGGCCTACCGGTGCGGCACTCACTTCCACTCGGGATTGTCCATTGGGACATGCTGTCCATCCCTGTATGGCCACCTGTGGCTGCTGTCTGCCTCCTGGCTAGTGTTCCATCCTCATGGTCTCACCCTTCCCCTTGTAGGTCCACTCCAGGCATCACTGTGGGCGACCAGGCCAGAGTAGTCGGAGGGGATGGAGGACCTGCTGTGCCGCATCATCTGCCAACAGAGGACTCTGATAGAGCAGCAGACCATCGTGATAACAGAGACGAGGAGGGTGGCTGCTGTGTTGGAAGCTCAGCTTCCAGATCCAGCGGGCAGCTAGCCATGCCCTTCATCCCGTCTTGTGTTGGCTTCACACACCCCCTTAGTGGACATGATATTGTTTCCTTGGCTGTATTCCTGTGCCCCTGTGTGCATCCCCCTCCCCTTTGCACTCTTCACCTGTGCCTTATTGTACACCCTGTTAGTTTTGTACAAATGTTTACCATTTACATCCTTGCTTTGCCTATTGTGCATTCCATTTGTTGTTCCTGTAGTGGACTTATTGTTGCTTGGGTTGTGTGTTGATGGGGGGAGGCTTGGCATGTCGCTTAGTGGGATTTGTTCTGTTGTCTTTCCTTGTTGTGGGGTGGGTCGTCCAGTGGTGTTTGTGGCATTGGCTGTTCTGTGTTTGGTTTAGTCTTTCTTTTAGTTTGGGTTTGCATCACTGTTCAATACCTGTTACCTTTCCTTTTGAATATATGTTATTACATTGCATTTACTCCACAATACTGTGTCATGTGTCATTCTTGGGTGCTGGGATTTCACTTGGTATATACTGTTCCATGGGTTCTCCACATGGGTCCGGGTTGTTGCTTGCCATTCCCATGCATGTGTGGCATCCTCCACGCTGTGCACTGTGGTCTGCCCCTGTTACCTCATTCTGGCCTGTGTTTCATTGCATGTGTCCCAGGGTCCGGCTGTCTCACCTCTGCACTGTGTTCCATTGTGTGTTTGCACTGCCTGCCTGGGTGCTATATTCAGTGCTATCTTATTCCCAAGCTATTTTTGCCCTGCACTCCTGGCCCTGTTTGCCCAGCTTCCTTTGCTTGCTATATTCAGTTGGTTTTGCACCGAGCTATTCCTTTTGAATATGGCTGGCATTTTGCTCCAGGCTCTGTTTGCACGCCAGGCAGTGTTACCTTAGCCACAGGGCAATGTTTTGAATATCTGGCCCAGAAAGTCTAAATTAACCACAGACTGGTCGGCTTTCTGAACTGCATGGAATTTCTACACGAAAACTATCAGAGCTGCGAAGTCTAGTTATTTCTGTTCTGAGCTTAACACATCCACTAACTCTGCTACTACATTTTGGAAAACTTTAAGGGAGATAGAAGGCCATAACAGTGCTGGCACGCTTCCCCACAAAATTTAAACTGGTGGTACCCACACTACAGATAAAAATGAGATCCTTGACCTCCTTAACAATCACTTTGCCACAGCAGGGATGGCTTTTGATACCTCCCCAGCAAATGCCATCAGGGCACAGTTCCTTAGTCAGTCATCTGATTGCCATGATCCAGAATCTATTGACCCTTACCACTCTTTTTCCTTCTGTCCGGTCACCGTCAAACAGGTTGAGGATCTCCTTCTTCAACTTGATACTAAGAAAAATGCAGGAGTGGATATGATTGAGCCTTTCTTCCTAAAGTTGGCCTACTATATTTTTGCTCCCCCTATTACCCACATTTTCAATTTGTCTCTCAATCAGGGCTCCCTCCCCAAGGTCTGGAAGACAGCCCATGTCATCCCTCTATTCAAATCAGGAGACCCCTGCGACCTAAATAATTACCACCCAATTTCCTTGCTCCCAGCCTTGTCAAAACTATTGGAGAAGGTAGTAAATTAACAGCTCAGATCTCATCTGGAAAGTTTTAATCTACTAAACCCGATTCAATCCAGTTTCCGTCCCATGCATAGTGCCTCCACTGCCCTTGCTAAGGTTATAAATGACTGGCAGTCCACACTTGATAACAAACAATACATATGCACCTTGTTTCTGGACCTTAGCAAGGCTTTCGACATGGTGGACCACAATTTACTCCTGGTGACCCTGAAGAAAGTTAGGGTGGACAACCTGGCCATAAATTGGTTCACAAACTATCTTGTGGACAGAGAGCAGCAGGTCAAGATTGAAGGAGGCCTATCAGCAAAATAAATACTCCTTAGAGGTGTCCCCCAAAGATCCATACTTGGTCCACTTCTCTTTGCCATTTATAGTAATCAAATTGACACTGGCCTAAAGTCATCTAATATCCTTCTCTTCACTGATGATACAGTGCTATACATTGACAGATCAACTCCGGATCAAGCCATTTTGGACCTCCAGAACAATTTCGGCATCCTCCAAAAAATCTACTCAACTTGAAACTCCTGCTCAATGCCAAAAAACTAAGGCCATGATTTTCTGTCCACTGGCCCCTCATCTCAGAAAAAAAAAAAAACAGTTAAGGTTCCTCATATAAGCACCCTTTTGGGAGAAGCTCTGGAGTTCGTGGAAAAATTCAAATACCTGGGAGTCTGGATTGACTACAAATTGTCCTTCATTGATCACATTGATGAACTCACTAAGAAACTGCTTCAAAGGCTTGGTATTTTCTTCAGCATCAAACACTCACTAACCCAGGAGGCTAGAAAACTCCTAGTCCAAGCTACCTTCTTGCCTCTCCTAGACTATGCAAACTTCCTATATGGCCATAGTACTAGCACAGCTCTCTCCAAGCTTGATAATCTATACCACAGAGCCCTTAAGTTAATTTCAGATGCCCCTTATGACACGCATCACTGCATCCTCTATTCTTCCATAGGCTGGACCTCCCTTAGCTTCAGGAGGCAAAAGAATGCTATTCTATGGACATATAAGGCAATCACTCATAAATTACCTCAGTACCTCACAAGCTGTCTAACTTTCTGCATCCTTAGTGCCTATTCTCTCAGAAGTCTTACCATCTTATCTCTGGCTATCCCTAAAGTTAAAACGTGCTTTGGTACAGCCTCAATAAGCTTCACTCTTCCTACACTCTAGAATAAGATCCAGAAAACCTTAAGGCTCGCTACCTCTGCCACGTTCTCCTTCTTCAAATCCTTGTCCCTGAGGACCTTCTCTGAGGTCTGTCATTGTTTCAAGTCAAGGTCTTAACATCACAATTTGTTACTGCTTTAAATTCTGGACATAAACCTCAACCATTGCCTGAGGCATCATTTGAGCCCTCCCTTCTGTCATTGTCCAAATCAAGGTCCCAACATCACAATCTGTCTTTGCTTCAGATATTGGACTTAAACCCCAACCATTGCCTGTGGCATCTGTCGTGTTCTCCCTTCAAACAGTCCTTCCTCCCTAGGCCATCATGTCCAACCCTCTCCTATCTTGGCTGACCTTCCCACCCCACTTCCTATACCCCCCCTTCCCACCCCACTTGCCAGGCCATGCCTACAGTACTTATCAAAGGACTCTTACATCTCAATCTTCTTCGCACTTTGATGCTAGAAGAACTGCCATTCCTGCTCACTGTTACTTTTCCAATGATGTTTACTGCATAAACTTTAGCTCATTACCTTACGTCCATATATCTGTATCCATGCAATTGTATTTGAATGGCACTACCTCCTGTTGAGCCTATTGCTATATTATGGTGCAAGTATCTTGTCACATTTGATGGTTATATGTTATTATGTTGTTATTATTACTATGTAATTATTATGTACGTTCACTCAACCTGTGATGTCTTAACTCTGTTGCAATTGTTTTGCTCCAGGTCCACCTTGTAAATGAGCTTGTCTCAATGATGTTCCACCTGGCAAAATAAAGATTTTGATTGATTGAATGATTGATAAATCATCAACACTTAATACTACACTGAGTATTGCCATTATACTCCATCACTATGTGAAATAATACAGCAAATTTAACAAAAATTTACAGATGTTGACAACGCAGAATCGGATGCAGTAGTCACAGGCAGTACTACCACTCTGGCATACAGGAAGGACAACATTAGGGAAAATAAAACAGAAAAATATGTGCTGAATTATGCAAGCATGCATATTTTCTGTCCCAAGTATGGTAGGGCACAAAGTGAGGGACAAGTGGCCATGGGCAAAGACAGACAAGTGGACATTGATATGATAACAGGATGGAATCATACTAAATTGAAGATGAGACTACTAGCAGTTATGGCCATACCACTGAAAATTTAGTACATACAAAACTGTTTCATCTTCCTCGCATCCCATCCTGTGTCCAATGTCTGCCTCTCTGGTGCTGAACTGTCATATGCCAGATTGAGCGTTGAAGGAGCTGGCCGGTTGTGAAAGTTGTGCATATTTATCTTTAGAAATATGAGCATTTCAATGTTCCCAGTACTGATGCATGCCCTACTTTCACTCACAATTGTGCCACAGGCACTGAATACATGCTTCACTGGGATGTTTGAGTATGAGCACGAGAGATAGTAAAGTGCTAAGCTCCACAGTTGGGGCCATACACTTATCTTAGATTGATAGTATTTTAAAGAGTCAGAAACATTGGATGATCAAGAAAGTTTTCAGTAATCTGTGTTCCAATGTCCAGCGATCTTCTAGTGGACACTGATGCATGAGTTGATGCTATGAGCTACATTATTGTCATCCAATCTAGCAATAATGCACCAGACTCTGACAGATCTTGATCTCTTTCAATAGCAGACCCTTCCTCCAAAGTAATGTCCTCTGCTGATGGTGCTTTCTCTTTTGGGTCTGTTCTTGACAAAGCAGGTGAGTGCAGCAGTTTGTCCCAAAGAACATCCTTCCAAAATTCAGCATCTGTATTAGGTAGCAGTATCTTGGACAGATGGGTCTCGATTTTCAAAGGTTGATACAGGGCATGCATCAAACCCTGCATCAACCCCATTCTGTGCCATAGCTGTGCCAAACATCTTTGACATAACTGCACCCAGTTTTAGTACATCAGGTGCCATTGCAACAATTTCCACACTTTTTGGCAGCTTGAGCCAAACATCTGGCACATGCCTTGTAATAAGGTTCCCCTAAATGGCACAAGTTAGTACAGGGAAAAGCTAGTCTAATGCAGCATTTGGCTCTTGGGATCGAAAATCCCGATCGCCGGATGGGTGAATGCTGCTAGCCCCATGTACCGAATGATAGGTACACCAGGGGATTGCGGCATTCATGGGGATTTGAAAATCAAGCACACAGTCATGAAAGTGAATATCCAGCATAGAGGAAAGCACATACTGTTCCTCACCCAACATGTCCTGAAGACATCTGTCATTGGCCAATAACTGAAATAGAGATTCACTGATCTGCTTCATATCAGCACTGACATGGAGGTCCTTCCTATACTGATCAATCTTTTATTTAAAGAATTAGTGCAGGAACTGTATTTGTGACAGGATCTTGCTCAAGTATGATGAGGTAGAACTGGTCTCCCTTGTAACAGATTCAAATGG
Source organism: Neoceratodus forsteri (assembly GCA_016271365.2). Lineage (NCBI taxonomy): Eukaryota > Metazoa > Chordata > Ceratodontiformes > Ceratodontidae > Neoceratodus > Neoceratodus forsteri. The sequence continues at coordinate 76,507,829 of JADMNL010000022.1, forward strand.
CTTCAGCAGCTCAACAAGCAACTGGATAGCTGTCCATTTGCTTGCAGAAATCATGATATCAGCACCTTCTATCTGGTTATGAAGCAGATAATCATGAATGGCTATTGAAGCATTGCAGCATATACAGTAGTAGTCTGAGTTCCACCTCATCACATAGTACTGAATCACAGTATCTATAGGAAGGTTCCTTTCCAACTGCGGACACCTCAGTTCTCTTTTTTTCATATTCTGTTTGTCCCTCCTTGGGACCAGAACAGGCTGGGCTACCTTCAGCTCTGCCCTGCTAATCCCACCATCCTGCACCTCCCCAGGCACTTACCTGAGAGCTGAAGAACCCCCACAAATTCCACCCCCCCATGGTGGGGCAGGAAGGGAGGGACATCCATCCCCCCAAAGCACAATGCAGATTTCTGGTCCCAGGGTTCCCAGTGATGCAGCAGGTAAGGCTCAGTGGTTAGGCTTCATTTATGCCTGTCCTGCCACCATTTTTCCACCAGTTTTTGTCCCATCCCCATGCTGGGGTATGCTCATTAACATGATCATGTGGAGGCATGTGCACACTGTGGAGTCCTGCAGTTCCTGCTTCTGCCCTCCTTGGACCCACACTGCCACTAGGCTTCCACCTGGTGGCAGTCATTCTGCAGAGTGTGATGTTCACCCTCCCCAGCAGAGGAGAGCAGACCTGCAGGTACTTGATCCTCTCCCTCCCTGGCCGACCTCTGGCAACTCATGCTCGTTCCTGAACATCAGTCACCAGCGTGGTGAGAGATAAGGCACTTAAAGTGCCTCAGCCGTTTGCACCACTGGAACATCTTAATTCTTTATGAGCTTTCATGGAATGTGAAAAGTGGGTGCAAATCTTCACAGCACCAACAGCACCTTCAACCATCCTGCTGTTGCTAAGGAACTTACAAACAACCAGGTTATGCACTGTGTCAGGCAGAGTACATGGTTGAAACCACCATTGTCAATTGTTTGGAGTATACCAGATGCACTGTCAGTGACAATGATACCAGGTTTAAGACCTTTTGCTGTCAAGCAAGAACCAAACACCTCCTCCAAACCATCAAGCAGGTTTTGTGATGAGTGGGACCTTTCAAAACACATTACTCTCATAGCAGCTTGACAATAAAATGGAGACCTGCCAGCCACCACCAGCAGTACCCTCTTCAAGGCACACCCAGGGAGCAGTCATTGCTATGTAGTCCAGCACCTGATCACTCATCCATAGTTCAGTTGTTACATGTACATTTGTGCAGGAAGACTTCCGCAGGCAACTGTAAACCTCTCTACACATCGACTGGTACAGTTCTGGCATTGTAATACATGTGAAGAAATGCCTAGATGGAACTGTGTAGTGATGCTGCACCTTAAAGGAGTACTACACCCTCATATCTTGTAAATGTTATTTGTTTCCTTGTCAACAGACAACTCTTTGTGTAGCTGTTGGAGGTATATATGTTTTCTTTAGTTTATTTTCACTGTTCATAACAGCCCCATTAACTAGCCTGGGAGTCTCCATATTCTAGTTGTTAAAATCTCATTGTCTCTGAGAGTTGCACTAGTGTATGAGAACATGATGCCACAGCACCAATTTACACATTGTATCTCTATGTTGAAAAAGTATTCATAACCTGAAAAAACTCTCCGGAAACACGCAGATTGAAAGCAATTTAAAGGAAAAAATTTGCATTACATATAAGACAGTGTAAAGAACTAGAACTCTATTATTGGGAACTTCAATTTAGGGAAAAAACAAACAAAAATACACAAAAAAGAGTCGGTGTGTTTGTCTGAGTTGGGTGAAGGTATTGTTATCTGTGCAGTTAGCTAGGTGAAGAAAGAAACTGTAAATTAGGGAGAGTTGCTTAAGCAGAAGGAAACCAGGTGTTTGCATTTAAAACTGTCCTAGATAGCTTTTGGCAGAGAACAACAAGAGGAAAGAATTGCTGTTAGAACTTTATTGAGACTATATTGCCCTCCATCCCACCCACCCACCCCACCCTTGGCGGATTCTACTTTTATAGGCACAGAATTTAACTGACATCAGGAACTTCCTGTTTGGGAGCAGGAAGGGAGTGATCACAGATGCACAAAAGACTCACCATCCTAGAAGGAAAAGAGTAGCTCTCCATCCCCTCCCCCAACTGCTGGAGGTCTGACTCTGAGCAAGTAAGACAGAGACTACTGAGGAATATAGGAACTTCCTGTCCCAGAACAGGAAGAGCAGAAGCTTCAAGGGCACCGAGGCAGTAGGAGAGTAGGGAGAAAACAAATTTATATAAAACAAAATAAATAAATAAACAGAGAGAGGAAAGAGTAAGTATACAAAACAACAGCTAAGGGGCCACAAATAAGACATGGTGGGAGTGGTGCAGTGCAGTGGCTGTAGAGCAGCAGTCTTCCGGAAGACATTCTGGAGGATGCAGTGTTGTCCCATCTGCAGGCACCTCTCTGGGCTGAGGGAGGTGGCTCATCTCCAGGCTGAGTTGGCCAGGATTCAGGGCAGCTCCTTTCCCACCCAGGGACCAACAGGGCCACCACCGCTGCCTCAGAGATTGCCAAGAAAGAGGAGCGATTGGACCACAGTGGGCTCAGGGAGGGTGAGGGTGGTGGAACAGAGGCACATCCCTCCAGCTGTACTTCTCCAGAATTCATATGCCATCCAGGTAGAGGGTGGTTCCTCTGTGGAGGCACCCATAGTGGAGACCAAGGAGGATGCTGGGAACCTCCACAAAGAAGACCCACAGGAGGGTGGCATGGGACCCCACAGGGGAAGGAAACAACTCCTGGTGGGGGAGTCCATTGTTAGGAGGGTAGAACTGGTGGACGAAGGGGAGACAGAGGTCAGGTGCCTGCCTGGCACCATGGCTTGGAGGGACAGGGAGCGAATACTCAGGATTGCAGGAGCAGCTGCACAGGGGAGGGAGTTCAATGTCATTGTCCACCTAGGAACAAATGACCTGGCTGGGATAGGGATCAGAGCAGTGCAGGAGGATTTTTGTGGAGTTGGGTAGGGGCCTTAGAGAAGCAGCATGCACGGTAACCTTCTCGGAGGTGCTGCCTATCTATGGCATGGGTGAGGCTAGGGTGCTCTGCACCATGTGATTCAACCAGTGGTTGAAAAACTGGTGCAGAGCTCATGGTTTTGGCTTCATTGGGGACTGGGGGTCCACCTGGAGGGATGCAGGCCTATACTGGTGCAATGGTCTGCATCTGTCCAGAAGGGGAACCAGGATCCTAGGTGATAGGTTTAAATGCTTAATTGGCAAGCATTTAAACTAGCCAAGGGGGAGGTACTGAAAATGAGAAGGGAAATCCTAGCCCCCCCAAAAACTCAGGGTAGTTAGTGAGGTAAACACCAAGACAGAGAAGTTGATAGGGAGAAGGGCGGGGTAAATGAAGAAAAAGACAAAGGCAGTAAGGACAAGGATGGGGCAGAAAGGGGTACTGTCATCAAAAAATGTAGGGTAATGAATACCAGTACCCGTAGTCTAGGTAACAAGCTCCCTGAACTGGTGGCCTTGATGGAAGAGGGATGCCTGGATATTGTGGCAGTCACAGAAACATGGTACACAAAGAACCATGACTGGGATGTCAACATACCAGAGTACACAATCTACAGGAGGGACAGAGAGGGTAGAAGAGGAGGAGGAGGAGTAGCTCTCTATGTAAAGGAGTGGATCAAAGCAATGGAACTAAAGGGTAAACAGGGAGGAGAGGAGGTACTGTGGGTCACCTTAGAGACTGGAAATGGCACCACAGTACGCACAGGGGTTGTATACAGACCCCCGTGTCGGGGAGGAAATGGACAAGGAAATGATAGAAGGCATCCTTAAGATGGCAGAGAAAGGGGAGATATTGCTGACGGGGGACCTGAATATGCCAGATGTTAACTGGAGCACCTTTGCTGCAGCCACATCCAAGAGCAGGGCCATTCTTGATGCCCTACAGGGGGCATGCCTCAGCCGGCTAGTGTTGGAACCCACTTGGGAGGGAGCAATCTTAGACCTGGTACTTTCAAATGGGGATGGAGAGAGGATCTCAGATCTAGAAGTAGGTAGCCAACTGGGAATAAGTGACCACCAAACAGTGTGGTTCACGATAAACTCAGCTGTAGAGTCAAGCCATACAAAAATGAAGGTATTGGACTTCAGGAGAGCTGATTTTGTCAAAATGGGAGAGTGCCTCAGAAATGCACTAGCAAACAGGCAAAAAGGGGTGAAGCAACAATGGGGAAACATCAAAACTGCCATCACAGAAGCAACAAGCCTTTGTGTGAAGCAAATGAAAAATCAAAACGAAAGAAAAAAACACTATGGTTCTCAAAAGAGGTGGCGGGGAAGGTTAGGGAGAAAAAGATAGCATTCAGGAAGTATAAGGAAACACAGAAAGAGCAGGACAGAGAACTGTACCAGTTAAAGCAGAAGGTAGTGGGGAAGGCAGTCAGAATAGCAAAGGCCCAAACCCAGGAAAAGATAGCCAACTCAGTTAAGAAGGGGGATAACAACTTTTATAGGTACATTAGGGAGTGAAGAAAGACAAAGGGAGGGATACTGAGGCTAAATAAAGAGGAGGGTGGGTGGGCAGAGAGGAACAGTGAAAAAAGCAGGGATATCAAATGAATACTTCTACTCAGTATTCAAAAAAGAAGAGGAGGGGAGGTACCTAATCCAGTCATTAGAAGCACTCTGGATAGGGAGGTCAATATCAGTCCTTTCACAGAAGAAAGGGTTCTGAAAGAACTCCTAAAACTGAAGGTGGACAGAGAAATGGGGCTGGATTGGATTCACCCCAGAATTCTAAAATAACTAAGGGGAGAACTAGTAACACCACTGACTACCCTTTTTAACAAATCATGGGAGGATGGTGTGGTACCTGAGGACTGGAGGAGGGCGGATGTGATTCCCCTTCACAAAAGTTGGAGCAAGACAGAGGCAGAAAACTACAGACCTGTCACTTTAACCTCAGTGGTATGGAAAATGATGGAATCACTTCTGAAGGAAAGAACTGTTGAGTACCTAGAGGCCAGTGGGGCACAGGACACAAGGCAGCATGGATTTACAGTGGGAAGGTCATGTCAGATGAATCTAATCAATTTCTTTGACTGGGTGACCAAAGTAGTAGACCAGGGAGGGGCTGTGGACATGGCCTACCTAGACTTTAGCAAGACATTTGACACAGTCCCACACAAAAGATTAATAAACAAATTAGCCAGCCTGGGAGTGGGTCCCAGGGTGGTAGCCTGGGTAATACATTGGCTGGACAACAGGATGCAGAGGGTAATAGTTAACGGAGTCCACAGTGAAGAAAGGGGGGTTACTAGTGGGGTACCTCAGGGTTCAGTACTGGGTCCGGTCCTTTTTAATGTCTTTATAAGTGACATTACAGAGGGACTGGAAGTAAAAGTATATCTCTTTGCAGATGATACAAAGATCTGCAACAGGGTTGATACACAAGGTGGGGTGGAAAGGATGAGAAGGGACTTAGCAAGGTTGGAGGAATGGTCAAATGTATGGCAGCTTAGATTCAACACAAAGAAGTGCAAAGTAATGCACCTGGGAAACAAAAACCCAGGGGAAGAGTACACAATGGGGAGGTGTGAGATACTGACAGCAACAAAACTGGAAAGGGACCTAGGGATAGTCATATCAGATGACCTAAAGGTGGGAAAACAATGTGAGAAGGCAGTCAGGAGGGCTGGGGGGATATTGAGGCATAGGGAGAGGCATCACCAGTAGAAAACAGAAAGTTGTTATCCCTCTCTACAGACAGTTGGTGAGACTCCATCTGGAGTACAGCATGCAGTTCTGGAGACCCCCATCTCAGCAAAGACATAGACAGGGTGGAGGCTGTCCAGAGCAGGGCAACCAAAATGGTGCAGGGTCTGCACCAAAGACATACAAAGAGTGACTAAAGAAGCTCAATATGTATACCCTCAAGGAAAGGAGGAAGGGGGGGACATGATAGAAACTTTCAAGTATCTCAAGGGAATCAACAAAGTCCAAGAGGGTAGCATCTTTCAGAAAAAGAAATGTGCAAGAACAAGGGGGCACAATTTGAAGATAGAGGAGGGATGGCTCAGAGGTAATGTGAGGAAGTTTTTTTTCATGGAGAGGGTTGTGGATGCATAGAACAGCCTTCCTGAGGAGGTTATGGAGTCAAAAACAGTGGGGGAATTCAAGAATGCATCGGACAGACATAAGGAAATTCTAGTGGGAGTAGGAGGAAGTAGGCTGTTGGTTAACTAGGATATGCAGCTTATCCATGAGGTAGAGAAATGGGCAGACTAGGTGAGCCAAGTGGTCCTTAGCTGCCATCAAATTCTATGTTTCTATGTAAAGCTAACTGAAGGTAAATGTGGTATTTCGCACCTTGCTGGAACTTGTTTTGTTGAACCATAATTAAGCAGACAGGCATACAGTGGAGTCTAAAGGGTGCTGACACATCATGTTCTCATGTGTGTCAGGGGCAGGGAGGGGGCTCTAACCTAATACTTTGTCTTTTTTGCAGCAGGTTGAAGTCGGGGGAACAGTACAAGAAGGAGGATTTTGGGGCTGATTGTTTCTGGCTAGGGAGCTGTGTTAGTCCTGCCCTTCCACCCCTCAACCCACCCACCCCAAGGTTAGGCCTTCCTTTTTTTAGGTGTTGGCCCTAGAGAATGGGGGAATCATCTTGCCACAACAGATTAAAAAAAAAACATGCATTACTTAAAGGAGCAGTCTACCCAGAATTTGCAAAAACATATGTTATGCAGAGTGTTTTGATTTGTATGTTAAGTCCCTGTGTGCCATTCCCTCTATCTGTTATTAGAAGTTTTTCCTAAATTAGCCTGCTAGTTTTATGGTAGTTTTATGACCCCTGGGAACCTCCATCATAAATAGGTTTATTGCCTTTCTAAATTCTACAATGCACCCTGTCTCATGTGACAGTGATGTAGCAGAGCTCATAGATTCAGCATATGCACTGCTTTAAAATCAGTTCACACAGCAGGGCTGTGTAACTGTTCTTATCCAGTGAGCACAAATGGCAACAGTTACAGTTTAGCAGATACATGAGAGCTAGCTAACTGTGGGTTCTGTAAGAAAATAGCTACTAAATAGCTCTAATTCACTATTTGTGTTTTCTGTGTGTGTAAGGTCTAGCTAGCAGTAATGTTTTCATTTTAAAATTTAATTTCATCAAACTACACACAACAATAAAAAGCACAAAAGTTGCCCCAGATCATTAATCTTATAATTAGTAAAGACTGTAGCAGTTTTCCTACAGAAAATCCACTTAGTTAGCTCTGTGACATGATTTTCATTTTTTTTTGTTAAAATTTAAAGTACCTTTTTTAATAAAGTATAAAAATATGTCTGTGTGAGTTATTTAATTAGTTTGGTGAATATTTATTTTATTATTTGAAAGAGTGTGATACACTGTAGTGAAGTGAACCATTGTAAAATGGAATCAAATGTGTAGCTGTAATAGTCACTATCATACTGTTGCTTTCATGCCATACCACACACAGGTTTAAAACTGATTTCAAAGTATTTTGCAGTTTCTAGGCTGCAGCTTCATATCATACACTTCATTTGTAAAAAAAAATATGAAAGTCATGTCACAGTCTAGCAAAATCAGCACTAACTGCCAGTTCTACCTACTAGAATGCTGGTACCTACATTTACAGTTTAGCAAATGCTTGAAATCTAACTGAGTGGGGTTTCTGTAGGAAAACAGCTAGAGTCTTTACTAATTATAGCATTGATGATCTGGGCAATTTCTATAATTTTATGGTTGCCTATTGTTTGATGAAATTAAACATTTTAAAATTAAAACACTCCTGCTAGCTAGACCTGACACACATAGAAAATAAAAACAGTGAATTAGAGCTATTTAGTAGCTGTTTTCTTACAGAAACCCCAGTTAGCTAGCTCTCAGGTATCTGTTAAAGTATAACAGCAGCCATTTGTGCTCACTGGATAAGAACAGTTACACAGCTCTGCTGTTGTGAACTGATTTTGAAGCAGTGCATATGCTAAAACTATGGGATCAGCTACATCACTGTCACATGAGACAGGGTGCATTGTAGGACCAAGAAAGGCAATTAATCTATTTGTGATGGAGATCCCCAGGGGTCATAAATCTACTATATAGCTAGCAGGCTAATTTAGGAAAAACTCCTAATAGCAGACAGAGGGAAAGACACACTAGGATTTTACATATAAATCAAAACACTCTGCAAAACATATGTTTTTGCAAATTCTGGGTGGACTACTCCTTCAAGTAGAGAGGTAAAAAAAGCATACATCAGGAGTCAGTAGAATGGCACAAGGAGTGGTACAGTGCAGTGGGTGTGGCGCAGCAGTGTTCAGAAGAACATTCTGGGAACTGCAGTGCTGCCTCATTTGTAGGCTCCTCTCTGGGCTGAAGGAGGAGGTGGCCAGACTCCGTGCACAGCTGGCAGGAGTACTGGAAACCTTTGCCCCCACACAGGGACCACCATACCATCAGCCACTGCCATGGAGGTTGCCAAGACAGAGGTCTGGATGGACTACGGTGGGCTCAGGGAGGCACATCTCCCACCCGGTCCAACTAGAGAACAAATACAATGTCCTCAAGGAGAGGGAGAGCCATTAAAGGGAACCCAAGGTTGAGACCAGGGAGGATGAGCAGGCATACCAGGAGGGGGGCTCAAGGACAGGGCTAGAGAAACCCAGGGGAGAAGGAAGCTTCTCCTGGTGGGGGACTCAATAGTTCGGGGTATGGAGCTGGGGTCAGACATCAAGACGGAGAGGGAGGTAAAGTGTCCCCCAGGAGACACAGCTCGGAGGGAGGGGAGCAGATCCACAGGATCGCTGAGGCTGTGGCTTGGAGGGTGGGGGCTGGATGTCATTGTTCATCTGGCGACAAATGACCTAGTCAAAAACAGGGATTGCTTGGAGAAGGTTCAGGAGGATTTTAGGGATTTGGGTAGGTGCCTGGGGGAGCTAGCTAATTATGTTACATTCTCAGAGATACTACCAGTCAGGGGAAGTAGGAAGAAGAAACCAATGCATCAATAGCTTCAACAAGTGGTTGAAGGACTGGTGTGGTGAAAACAGCTTTGGCTACATTGGGACTGGGATACCGCCTGGGATGATGCATGCCTATACAAGAGGGACGGTCAACGTCTGTCCTCAGTGAGACATTTACATAGAAACATAGAAGTTGACGGCAGATATGGACAGCAAAGCCCATCCAGTCTGTTCATTTCTCTTTTTCTGCCTTATGAATGTGCCATCAGCCTTTGCTCTGTCAATGGCCTATCTATTCATACTCATCTGTATTGCTCCCTTATGCCTATCCTATGCCTGTTTGAAGCCCTGCACTGTATTCATATCCACCATTTCCTAAGGTAGGCCGTTCCATGTATCCACCACCCTTTCTGTGAAAAAGAACTTCCTCACATTACCCCTGAATTGGTCTCCCCTCTAATCCCATGCTGTGTCCTCTTGTCCTGTTATTTTTCCTATATTGAAACATGTTAGACTCTTTCACCTTGTTAATGCCCTTAAGGTGTTTGAATGTTTCAATCATATCACCTCTCTCCCTCCTTTGCTCTGGGGTATACATATTAAGCTCCGTTAATCTGTCCTCATATGTTTTCTGATGCAGTCCCTGCACCATTTTGGTTGCCGTTCTCTGGACTGCCTCAATTTGGTTAATGTCCTTGTGAAGGTGTGGCCTCCAGTACTGCAGGCAGTACTCCAGATGGGGCCTAACCAGTGTCTTGTAAAGAGGGATTGTTACCTCCCTCATCTGACTTGTGATACCCCTGCTAATACACCCCAACATCCCCCTAGCCTTACCTACTGCTTTAGTGGTCTGCTTGGATGATTTCAGGTCATTGGTGAAGATGATGCCCAAGTCTCTTTCTTCCCTTGTGACTTCCAGCAACTCCCCTCCCATCCTATAGGTGGCTTCAGGGTTTCTCTTCCCTATGTGCATGATCTTGCACTTCTTTGCATTAAACTCCAGTTGCCACTCTTTCGACCATTTTGCCAGTTTATCCAGATGTCTTCTAATTCTACCCACCCTATCTGGATCATCTACACTGTTACAGATCTTGGTGTCATCTGCAAACAGACAAGCCTTACCCCCTAGTCCATCTGCAATGTCACTGATGAAGATATTGAAAAGAACTGGCCCCAGCACTGATCCCTGAGGTACCCCACCTGTGACTTGCATTTCTTTTGACTGTATACCGTTTACCACCACTCTCTGTTTTCTGCCCGTTGACCAGTTTGCCACCCAGTTGACCAACTACTGACCCACCAGAGCCTACCCAGCTTATTAATCAATCTTCTATGTGGAACAGTATTGAAAGCTTTGCTGAAGTCAAGGTAGGTGACTTCAGCTGCTTCCCCTTGGTCCACCACTCTGGTTACCCAGTCAAAGAAATCTATGAGATTAGTTTGACAGGACCTTCCTTTTGTAAACCCATGCTGTCTTGGATCCTGTGCTCCTGTGGATTCCAGGTGTTGCACTATCCTTTCCTTAAGGAGTGCCTCCATAATCTTGCCCACTATTGAGGTAAGACTGACTGGTCTGTAGTTCCTTGCCTCCTCCCTGCTACCACTCTTGTGCAGTGGGATCACATGAGCCCTTCTCCAGTCTTTTGGGACCGCTCCTGTGCTCAGAGACTCACTAAACAGTTTTGATAATGGCTCTGCTAGTTCCACCCTTAGCTCCTTTAGTACCCTGGGATGTATGCCATCAGGTCCCATGGCCTTGTCCACCTTGAGCTTATTAAGCTCTTGTAGGACCCTTTCTTTTGTGAAGGGACTCGTGCACACCTCCCTCCCCCAGTGTCTGTGGTGCTGAGCTGTGGGCCCTGCCCTACCTTCTCTTCAGTAAATACTGAGCAGAAGTATCTATTTAGGATAGATGCTTTTACATAGTCCTCCTCCTCACACGCCCCCTTATCCCCTTTGATCTTAGCAATACCCCCTCTGGACTTTCTCCTTTCACTAATGTATCTATAGAAAGTCTTGTCACCTTCTTTTACTGTTTGTGCTAGTGTTTCCTCGGTTCAGGCCTTTGCCTGCCTTCCCTGCTTCCCTTAGAGAAGTTTGGTATGCCTCCCTATCTTCATCCTGCTGCTTTCCCTTGTATTTCCCGAAGGCCGGCCTTTTGGCTCTGACCTTTTCTGCTACTGTTTTTGAGAACCTAAGTGGTTTCCTTCTTCTTCTGCACTTCCTTTTCTCTCTAACACAATGGGATGTTGCTTCAAGTATTGCATCCTTAATGCTTTCCCACTTTGCCTATACCCCCTCACCTGTATTTCTTTTTGCCAGGGCTAGCGTAACTCTGTTGGCCATCTTATCAAAGTCAGCTCTTCTGAAGTCCCATATTTTTGCCTTGGATTTGGATGATTTAGTTCTAGTGGCCAAATTGAACCATACCTTGTGATGGTCACTGGCCCCCAGGTGACCTTCTACCTGAAGATCTGTGATCCTTTCCCCATTAGTCAGTACTAGATCTAGGATAGCCCTGTCTCTTGCAGGTTGTTGTACCAGTTGTTTGAGGCCCTCTCCTTACAGGGAATCTATCATGTGTCTAGTTCTGGTAGATGTTCCTGCTGGTATTGACCAATCTGTATCTGGCATGTTGAAGTCTCCCATTATCAGAACCTCCCCTTTAGCTGTCATGTTTTGTATATCTTCCTAGCAGTAATGTGTCTTTGTTATCCCCCTGGCCTGGAGGCCTGTAGACAACCCCAGTTTGTATGGCTGTCCCATTTCCTGTTTCCAGGGTGACCCACAGTTCTTCTGGCTCCTTATGTGTATTCTGAATATCTGTAGCTTTGATAGCTTCATTGACATACAGGGCCACTCCACCCCCCCCCCCCTTTTGCACCTTGCTCTCTTCTGAACAGTACATAGCCAGGTACTGAAGTCTCCCAAGTGTGGTTACTGGTAAACCCCATCTCACTAATTGCTACTGTGTCCAGTTTAGCCTCTGTCATTATTTCCTGCAGGTCTGGGATCATGTTTCCCAGACTGTGAACATTTGTGTACATGATTTTCCATTGGCCAGATTCTGGGGTGTTAGTTGTTTGATGAGGTCTGGCGTTTCCCCTATGCGTCGTATGGGGAGCCAGACCTTTTTCCTTACCTGGTAATGAAAATGATCTACAAACATGCTGAACTCCTGTTTGACCACTAGCTGAGGGGGAAGGGGTGTTCTTCCCATTCGACATATGGGTGCTGCACCCCTCTCCCCATTTGCTAGTTTAAATATTCTGCAAAGACGTCAAACTTCTGCCCCAATGCACTGACTTCCTCCTTGGTCAGATGCAGCCCATCAAATTTAAAGAACTTTTGCTCCCAAAACTGTTGCCAGTTCCCTACAAATGTGTTTCCTTTTTCCTGGCACCAGCCCTTGAGCCACATGTTTAGCTCCCCTATCTCCCCTTCTCTGACCTTCTGTCCATCTGCCCCCCCTCCCAGACTGGCAGAATCTCAGAGAAGGAGATGCCAGACAAAATGGATGATAGTTTGTCACCCAGCCTGGTCAGGTGTTCCTTGGTCTCCACAACTGACCAGCTGGCGAGATCATTAATCCCTATGTGTATCAGGACATCAGTGTTTTCTCCTGCTTCCTGAACAATTTCCTGAGCAAGAATTTAAACTAGCCACTGAGGGAAGGGGGCAGTCAGGAGTGGGGAGATACAGACAGCCCTTCCCCACAGGTTAGGGCACATGTCAAGCAGAATCAGGATGTTATGTTGGGGACAGATTCACCAGTACCACAGGACAGAAAAGGCTACACACAGGGCCAGATGATATCATTGTTAACAAAGGTAGTAAAAAGGGAAGCACCACATAGAATATGCCAGTAGCAGTAGGATGAAACAGGGGGCTAAACACAAGGATGGGCTTAGAGGATGCCACTTTCCATGGAAAGTCAGTCTGGGGAACAAGGTCCCAGACCTGATGGCTGTAATGACGGAGGCTGATCTGGACACTGTGGCCATAACCAAAACATGGTACACCAGGAACCACAGCTGGGACATAAGTGTACCTGGTTATGTCCTGTTCAGAAAAGACAGGGACGGTTAAAGGGAGGGGAGGTTGCCCTCTACATCAAAGAAAGTATCAAGGCAACCGAAATTCAGAACAGGCATGAGGAAACAGAGCAAGTTTGGGTCACTCTTGAGCCAGACAATGGAACAGCCATTCGCACAGGGGTAATTTACAGACCACCAGCGCAGGCAGAAGAAATTGACAAACTGCTGCTGGAAAACATGCATGACTTGGCAGCAAAGGGGAAAGTATTGCTGATAGGAGACTTTAACATAGAAATATAGAATACTATGGCAGATAAGGACCAACCACCTAGTCTGCCCTTCCCCCAACCTTATCTGGACTGCCGTGCCCCAGCTCTGCTGCACAGCAGGGTGCCTTTATGCTTATCCCATGCACTTTTGAATCCCCATACTGTTTTCACTTCCACCACCTGCGCTGGCAGGCTGTTCCATGGATCCACCTCCCTCTCTGTGCAAAAATACTTCCTAGCATGTCCTCTTAGCCTACCTCCCTCCCTCCAGCCTCATGTTATGTCCCCTTGTCCTCATGCACTTTGTCTCTGAAATATGCTCCTCTACTGTGTTCTGTTTATTTCTCTAAGGTATTTGAAAGTCTCTATCATATCCCTTTTCTCTTCCAGTGAATAGATGCTTAGTTCCCTGAGTCTTTCCTCATAAGGCTTGTAGTGCAGTGCATGTATCATTTGTGTTGCTCTTCTCTGAACTGCTTCCATTCTGTCTATGTCCTTCCTGAGATGCGGTCTCCAGAATTGGACACAGTATTCCAGATGAGGCCTCACCAGTGATCTATACAGTGGCATCACCACTTCACTTCTCCTACTTGTTATGTCCCTTCCTATGCACCCCAGCATTCTGTTTGCTTTCCCCACTGCTTTTTCACATTGTTTGGACAACTTCAGGTCATCAGATATGATAACCCCCAGGTCTCTCTAATGACTTGTGGTGGCTAGAACCTGCCTCCCCATCCTATAGTCCTCTCTTGGGCTTCTGTGTCCCAGGTGCATAATCTTCCACTTCTTAGCATTGAAACCCAACTGCCAAACCCTTGATCATTCCTCAAATAGTCCTAGGTCATTTCTCATTTTAGCCCCTCCTGTGTGTCGACTCTTGCAGATCTTGGTGTCATCTGTGAACAGGCATACTTTCCCCTCCAGTCCCTCTGCAATGCCACTTATGAAGACATTGAATAGGACTTAACCCAGCACCAATCCCTGTGGCACCCAATGAATAGACTGGTCCATCCCAGCAGGGACCTCAGCCAGGGCACGGGACTTCATTGACTCCCTTTAGGGGGCTGGCCTTAGGCAACTGGTATAGGAATCTACCAGAGACTGGGAAATCCTGTATCCAGTAGTGACCAATGGGGACAGGATAACAGGGCTTGAGGTGGAAGGTCAGCTAGGGTCCAGCTAGCACCATATGATGTGGTTCAAAGTGGACACAGGGATTCAGTTAACCTATATGAAGGCAAGAGTCTTAGACTTCATAAGGGCAGACTTTACCAGGATTAGACTTCAGCTTAAAGAAACCCTGGAATAAAGGGGGATGGGGGGACATTGATAAGAAATGGGCACACATCAAGGAGGCCATAAAGGAGGTTACAAAACAATGTGTTAGATCGATAAACAAGGGAAAAAGGAGAAGAAAACCACTTTGGTTCTCAAGGAGAGTAGCTGAAAAGGTAAGGGCCAAGAGCTTAGCCTTCAGGAAGTATAAGGAGATACAAAGAGACGAGGACGGGGTAATGTACCAGAAGTGTCTGAGACAGGCAGGAAAAGCAGTGAGAAGCACAAACTGAGGAAAGAATAGCTCAATCAGTTACAAAGGGAGACAAGACATTCTTCAGGCACATTAGCAAGAGAGGGAAGGTAAAGGGGGGAGTAGCTAAGTTTCGAGGAGCCAGGGAGAAGATAGTGGAGGAAGACAGGAAGAAAGCAGCGATCCTGAATGAAAATTTTTATTCAGTCTTCACTGTGGAAGCGCAAGGGCAGGGCCCACAACTAGAATTTAAAAAAACAGAGGAAAAAGAGGTAAACACCAGTCCATTCTCAGAAGAGAGGGTTGTAGAAGAGCTTGCAAAGCTGAAGGTGGACAAAGCCATGGGTCCAGATGGCATACATCCCAGGGTCTTAAGGGAACTGAGAATTGAACTGGCAGTCCCTCTGGCAGCCCTGTTCAGTGAGTCCCCGGACACTGGAGTGGTCCCAGAGGACTGTAGAAGGGCAAATGTTGTCCCCTTCACAACAGCGGTAGTAAAAAAGATGCAGGAAACTACAGACCAGTTAGTCTAACCTCTCTAGTCAGAAAGATAATGAAGAAACTCCTCAAGGAAAAAATAATGGAGCACCTAGAAGTAATGGGGATGCTGGATCCCAGGCAACATGGGTTCACCATAGGACGGTCCTGTCAAACTAATCTAATAGATTTCTTTGACTGGGTGACAAAGGCAGTAGACCAAGGGGGGGCTGTAGGCATTGCCTACCTAGATTTCAGCAAATCTTTTGATACTGTTCCACATAGGAGGCTGGTCAAAAAGCTAGGAAGCCTGGGGATGTGACACAAGATGGTAAACTGGATTGAAAATTGGTTGAAGGACCAACAACAGAGGGTAGTGGTAAACGGTACCCAATCAGAGGAAAGGTAGGTGACCAGTGGTATACCTCAAGGGTCAGTTCTTGGGCTGGTCTTCTGCAATGTCTGCATCAGTGACATTGCAGATGGGCTGAAGAGAAAGGTTTGCCTGTTTGCAGATGACACCAAGATCTGCAATAGGGTGGATACCCCAGAGGGGGTGAAAAGGATAAGAAAGAACCTAGAATGGTTGGAGAGATGGTCAGATGTGTGGCAACTAAGGTTTAATGCAGAGAAATGCAAAATCATGCTTGTGGAGAGCAGGAACCCTGGAGCAAGCTTACAGGTTGTGGGGAGAGCTGTTGGCAGGTACTAAGGAAGAGAGGAATTTGGGAGTCATAATCACAGATGACCTGAAGGCCACAAGGCAGATGGCCAAGGCAGTGAGGAAGGCCACTGGGATGTTGGGGTGTATTGGAAGGGGAATGACAAGCCGAAGGAGGGAGGTGATAGTTCCACTGTACAGGACCCTGGTGAGGCTTCACCTTGAGTACTGTGTCCAATTCTGGAGGCCACACCTTTGTAAGGACATTGATAAAATAAAGACAGTGCAGAGGAGTGTGACCAAAATGGTGAAGAGTCTGCATCACAAGTCTTATGAGGAAAGATTCAGAGACTTCAATTTTTACATGCTGGAGCAAAGGAGGGAGAGATGTGACATGAGAGAAATGTTCAAATACCTCAGGGGCATGAACAAGGTGGAAGCAAACAACATATTCCAGTTCAAAAGTACTGCCAGAAGAAGAGGGCATAATATGAGACTGATGGGTGGCTGCACAAGGGGTAATGTCAGGAAGTTCTTTTTTACATAGAGGGTGGTGGATGCATGGAATAGCCTGCCCGAGAAAGTGGTGGCTGCTCATATGGTGACAGGCTTCAAACATGCATGTGACAGGTATAAAGGATATTAGAGACGGGAAGAAAAAGCTAAAGCCAGTGACCAGATAAGGTCATTGGCCACTTCGTCAGGTAGCATAAAAGGGCAGACTGGATGGGCCTGGCAGCCCTTATCTGCCAACAGTGTCTATGTATTTATGCTAGTGCAGCTCTCTAGGCGAATGAGAATTCAACAACCAGAAAATGGAGACCCCCCAGAATAGTTACAGGGACCAATATGAACAGTGAAAATAAACTAAAGCAATAACATATATATCGAACACCTAAACAAAAAGAGTTGTATGTTGACAAGGAAACAAATAACATTTCTAGGGACATGGATATGTTGTTCATCCACACTCATTGGCAGGTATCCTTGCCGCTTTAAATCTTGCTGAAGGTCTCTGTTTGTTCTCCCACCCACCCGGTGGTATAACTCTCGGTTCGCCCCCATGACGCCAGATCTTCCTTACCGCTTGGAAGCTCAGGTTCCTCCTTAACGCTTCCGCGCTTGTGACTGGTCTCCTATTTCTCCGCTTTTATGGATTTAAAATAAATTTT
The DNA here is from genome assembly GCA_016271365.2 of Neoceratodus forsteri. Taxonomy (NCBI): domain Eukaryota; kingdom Metazoa; phylum Chordata; order Ceratodontiformes; family Ceratodontidae; genus Neoceratodus; species Neoceratodus forsteri. Next base: position 76,524,972 of record JADMNL010000022.1, read on the forward strand.
GCAAAAGACTTCAGTCTTCTATCCTCATGCGCTGGCGGACAAATCGACTCGGATTTCGGAGATGCCCATGCGGGCAGAAGATGTCTCGGACGGATCCACACTCCACGTGTGTCTACTGCTTAGGCCTTGAGCACGACCCGCAGGCTTGCGACCTGTGCTCATCTTTCTCGGCCTACGCCCTCGAAGACCGTGCTGCCCGATTGCAACTGGGCCGCCCGGAGAAGCGCTCCGTGAAGTCCAAGGAGGCCCGTTTATGTGTCCGCGGCGGCGCGGCTCGGCGGATCAGCTCGAGCGGATGGTCGCCTCAAGAGGAGGCGCGCTGGCCGTATTCTTCCTTGGTCAGGCATTTATCCGCCTTCTGGGTTCTTCCTACACAGCTTCTTTTTATGAGCTTTGTCTGTCCCTCTCCACTAAATGAGAAGGGCTCGTGCCTGCTGGACCTTTTCTCGGTCCAAAAGAGGGACAGGGTAAGTCCTCCGTCGACGCCTTGGGAGCGGGAAAGGTCCTCTCCTCGGGCCGTCGACTGCCGTCCGGTTCTGATCCGCTTAAGCCGCCACTGGCCTCACGGTGTCCCCGTCAGGTCAGTTGACCGAGACTCCCACCGATGAAGTCGAGATTTTTCTCGACCCATTGGATGGGCTGTCGCCTTTAGCAGCCGAGATTCCCCTCTCCCCGGTTCCCCCGGGAGGAGTTGAGGATCCCTGGCTCGCTTGTGCCTCCGATCCCGAGCCTCGGATGGACCATCCGAGCCGGAGTGAGTGCTGGTCCCGCCGACACCTCCCCGCACCGACCTCGGAAATTCCGGGACTTCAGTCTTGTCTTCATCTTCATGTCCAGCCGATCCCACCGCCATAGGCGGTCTCGGTCCGGCACCGCTGCAGCCGCGCATCGCCTCGCCCTCCTCCTCGGATGACGGAGGTTTCGCGCGAATTACGCCGACGGTATCGAGGACCTTTATGTTGCAACAGCTTCTCCTGGTCGGGAATAAGTCGACCCCGCCGCCTCCCCCGCCATTGGTTGTCACCGAACGTCCGACACAACCCCGACTTATCCGGAGCTCATACCCAGGCCGGTTGTTCGCCAAAACCAGCTGCTCCATCGATTCTGTGGAACCTCTGCCTCCACAGCCACCAATTGGGGCTCCGACCAAGGATTCTCGGTCGGCTAAGGGTCTACCCCATCGGCTGTCAGTTACCCTCACTCCCGACTGACCTCGGCAGGTGAAGGGTGGCTCAGGCCAGAGGCAGCTCTTCGAGGACTCTTCCGAGTCCGAAGATGATTCCTCCTTTTTCTCCAAGCGACTGGACTTGGAGTCTTCAGGAGGTCAGTCAATGGACGATAGCCCGTCGTCCTTCCTAGGACTGCTTCGGCTCATCTCGAGTCTACCGGGATGGAGCTCGAACCCGCTTCCAAACGGGCCGGTATCCCTCACGGAGATTCTGGACCGAGGGACTCGATGGAGGTCCTTCCGTGGCCGAGGCCATAGTGGGTCCGGCACTGGAGCTTTGGCAGCGCCCTGCTTCCTGCCCTGCGCCTTCGGCCAGGATGGCCAGGTAGGCGGTCCCTCACCGGTTCCTTGTCCGCTTTTTCAGAACACCTCTGCTGAGGGGTTGGTTACGACAGTGTTTTCGGTCCGGGCAACGCCAGGGATGTGGACAAACCTCCTGACAACGAGTCCAAGAAATTGGACTATGTCGGGCGAAAAGTCACGCTATGGTCCTTCTCTCGGCCTTCGCCAGGCCAGTTCGGCCGCCCTCATGGCACATTTTTCTCATGCCCTGTTGGGCTCCTGGATGAGGTCATCCTCATCTTCCCCGATCTGCAGACTACGGTTAAGCAGGTGCGGGACCAGGGCAGGGCAGTGGCCAAACAGCAGCTCCAGACTGCTTTGGATATAGGGACCATGTGCCAGATCGGTGGCGGCCGCAGTGGCTATGCGTCATGGGTTAGTGAGGATATCCACCTTTACTTCGGATACCCAGCAATGTTGGCGATGTTCCCTTTTGGGACTGACCTCTGGCCCTGGGGTGGAAGGTCACCTGCAGAGGATCGAGAAGTCCAATGCCACCTTGACTCGGGTCTCTTCCGCTCAGAAGGACAAAGGCCGCAACCACAGCCTAAGCTCTCTCGTCCTTCTGTGCCCCGGCGCGCCGGCCCAGCATCGCCAGGGCCAGCAGGCTCGGCCTTGGCATCCCAAACCCAAGCCGCCGGCTTCCTCTAACAGGAGGCAGGAGGGAGGGCCAGGAGGTCCTCGGCCGGTCCCTCCTCCAAGCCTGCCCAGTGACGGGCTGAGGGTGTCGCCCCATCCCCGCCACCTTACTCCGTGTCCCCCTGGGGACGGCGCACTTCCTGCTCCGCCTGGCCCGCTGTTACCACGGACAGGTGGGTCTTGGAGGTGGTGGGAAGAGGCCTGCTCTGGAATTCGAGCAGGCACCACCCTTCAGAGCCGCCGCCTCGGGGCTTCGGGATCCCCAGCCTCACTGGCGGCTTGTCGAGCCGACATCGCTCTCCTCCTCCAGAAGGAGGTGGTAAGAGAGGTGGTGGACCCTCCTTCAGACCCAGGGTTTGTGTCCAGGTACTTCCTGGTTCCGAAACGGACGGGGGGCTGGCGCCCCATTCTCGACCCACACGACCTAAACAAGTTCCTAAGGTCTCGAACCTTCAGGATGGTCACTCTGGCTCAGATAATACCATCCTTGAACGCGGGGCGGTGGTTCTGCTCTGGACTTGCAGGGACGTTTTGCCACGTCCCTATCCGTCCGTCCTCACCAGAGATTCCTCGCTCCGAGCGGAGGATCCCTTCGAGTTCCAAGCCATGCCCTTCGGCTTGTCTCCAGCTCCCAGGGTCTTCACCAAATGCATGGCAGTGGTGACAGCATCTCTGGCGCCGAGGGGTCCGGTGTACCTTACCTGGACGACTGGCTGATAGCAGCTCCCTCCAGGAAGGAGGCGGAGTGGTCAGAGATCTGGCCCTCCAGGTCTGCTCTCAACTGGGCCTCCTTATCAACGAGGCCAAGTCGGAACTCGAGTCAAGCAGGTGATTCTATTCATCGGGCGCAGCTCGACTCTCTCGAGCCAGAGCGCTGCCCCGCGGACAGGGCCGGTCTTCCTCCTTGCCTGATCATTTCTGGTTGGGCAATTGCGCCTACCCGGGACTTCCCGCGCCCTGGGTCTCATGGCGGCCTGCACCAGCGTGGTCTGTTGGGCCGCTGGAACATGCGTCCCCTTCAGTGGGGACTGGCCAGCCAGTGGTCACAATGCTGCGATCCCTTGACCAGCTTGTGTCGGTGACACAGGGATGTGGGAACGCTCCAGTGGTGGACCGTTCCAGATCATTTGCAGGAGGGCATCCTGTTCGTCCGCCGAGCCGACGGGTTCTCTATCGACCGGATGCCTCTCTGATGGGTTGGGGTGCCCATCTGGGGAACACCGGCTCATGGCCTCTGGTCCCCAAGGAGTCCCAATGCCACATCAACCTGCTGGAGTCTCGAGCGTCCGCCTAGCTCTCACCGCCTTTGCTCCGTTCCTCCGGGGTCAAGTGGTCCGAGTCCAGACGGACAATACCACGACCATGTACTATCTAAACCGCCAGGGCGGGACGCGCTCCATGCTTCTATGCAAGGAAGCTCTCCGCATTTGGTCACTCGTGCGCAGCCTGGAGGCGGATCTCCTAGCCATTCACGTGGCAGGAGCCTCCAACACCCTGGCCGATGCCCTGAGCCGGATAGGGGCTGCATCCCACGAGTGGTCTCTCCTGCCGGAGGTAGTACAGCATCTGTTCTCCCTTTGGGGCACACCTCAGGTGGACCTGTTTGCCTCCATGGAGAACGCGGTTGAGTCTGTCTCCATGCCCGCCTCAGCAGGGGCTCGCTGCAGGGGATGCCTCGAGGCAATGGACCCCGGGCCTCTTTACGCCTTTCCCCATTTCCTTTGATCCACAAGGTGCTTCTCAAGGCGAGGAGGGACAAGGCGCAGGTGATTCTGATAGCCCCAGACTGGCCTCGCCAGTTCTGGTACCCAGATCTCTCAGTCTCAGCTCCAGGACTCGCGCAGCTTCCAGCTCGCCGACCTGCTCTCAGTCAATCAGGGAAGGTGTTCCATCCGGACCTTCAATCCCTGCACCTGAGGCCTGGTTCCTGAGCACCTAGAGTTCCAGGCCTTGGGTCTTTCCGACGAGGTCCTCAATGTAGTTGAGGCGTCCGCAGGAGTCGACCAGAAAATGCTATGCCTTCAAATGGAAAAGGTTTTCCATTTGGTGTCAGGGCAGGGCTTGGACCCTTCCTCCTGTTCCTTGGCAAGCATCTTGGACTATTTATGGTCCCTTTCTAGTCAAGGGCTTAGGTCGACGCACTAAGGGTGCACCTGGCAGCCATCTCTGCTATCGGCTGGCCGGGAAGCAGTCGTGCGCAGGAGAAGGTGGTCTGGCGCTTTTCAAAGGCCTTGATCACATTTCTCCAGTGCGGGAAACCCCACCTCCGTGGGATCTACTGCTGGTATTGGCAAAGCTCATGGGCAAGCCATTCGAACCAATGCACAGGTGTGCTCTCTCTCACCTGTCGTGGAAGACCGCCTTCTTGGTGGCTATCACGTCAGCCAGAAGGATGGGAGAGCTCCAGGCGCTTTCCATCAAGTCTCCTTACCTGGTCTTCCACAGGGACAAGGTTGTCCTGCGCCCCCACCCGAAATTCCTTCCGAAGGTGGTGTCGGAGTTTCACCTTAACCAGGTGTTGACTCTGCCGGTGTTCTACCCCAATCACACCTCGGAGGCCGAATATAGGCTCCATACTTGGACCCTAGAAGGGCGCTCGCTTATTATAAGGAGCGCACGGCTGAAATTCGGGGAGAGGTTCGCCAGCTGTTTGTCACCTACGCTGAAGCCGCGCATTCGGCAGACCTGCAGCCAAGCGGATGATAAGCAGGTGGGTAACCTCCTGCATAGATCTCTGCATAAGTTGGCGGGCATGGAGCCTCCCAGAGGATAAGAGCTCATTCTACCCGCCATACTGCTGCAACGGTGGCTGCTTCAGGGACGCCCTATCCAGGAAATCTGCAGGGCTGCTACCTGGAAGTCAGCAAACACCTTCATTACCCACTACCACATCGACCTTGAGTCACGCCGGGATGCTGGTTTTGGGGCCTCGGTTCTCCAGTCTCTCTTCCCAAGTAAGTATATGGGGTGTGCGTCTTGCCTCCTCCTCCCGGAGAACTGCTAGGAGTCTGCCAATGAGTGTGGATGAACAACATATCCATGTCCTAGAAATACAGGTTACTCACCTGTAACAGGAGTTCTAGGAATGGTATATGTTGTTCATCCACACGACCCACCGACCTCCCGGCTTCACGCACAACCTGAGCTTCCAGCGGGCCAGATCTGGCGTCATGGGGCGGAGCCGAGAGTTATACCACCCGGGTGGGTGGGAGGAGCAAGCTTGAAGACCTTCCGGCAATTTAAAGCGGCAAGGATACCTGCCAATGAGTGTGGATGAACAACATATACCATTCCTAGAACTCCTGTTACAGGTGAGTAACCTGTATTTACAGGATATGAGGGTGTAATAATCCTTTAGGCAGCATTTTGTGAATTCAAGAACTTGACACCCATAAAAATGGAAGCAGATTCTCTACAAGGAATTTGACAATAGCAAAATTAAATTCATTACATTTTGAATGTCCTGCTGCAAATCTCCCAGTTCTTTCTATCCATTGCTGCACTGTCAACTGATGCCATGGTGTTGATGGAATAACACTTGGTAGTGTGGATGTTCATGGCTCCACATGCTCAAGATAAGACAGAACTGCTGGCAGGTTTTGACCAGTTACATCTTTGTAATACCTTTCCAACATCAATGTAGATTGTTTACCAGACATCCGTACCACAGTCACCTCCATCAGCTGATTATGATGTTGGGTACATAGGGAGGTACACATCCCTGATGTACCAAGGGCTGGAGGTCGTCCACAGCTTATTTTCATCAGACAAATATTACATTGAGCAAATGTGAAATCTGACTGACAGACCTCAAAATAGTCCCATGCTCCTGAACAGCTTTTACACTTGGTCAGAATCACTTTATGATGACCAGAAAGAAGTGTAGGCACACCTGGACCACCACTTGTTTCTTCATCAACACAACCGATTTATTCGGACACAGCTGACCTTCCTCTCAGATGCCTTCCTCAATGTGGTGACACCTTTTGATTTTTTTTCTTTGTCTGATGAGATTTCATAGGCTGCTCTTGGGGTTACTCTTCTTCTTCATCAGACTCATCATCTTCAGGAAGTTCCCCAGATGGTGGAATACAGTATAGTCTACATCCTCATCATCAGAAGCTGGGACACATGATACATATCCATTGAAATCCTTTTCTATCAGCTGCACCTCTTCCTCCTTATTCTTCTCAACCATCAATTCAACTTGAAGAACAACAGGAGCGGGTTCACGTTCACTCACAGGCTGATGACCCTTGTCACAAGCCCACTCCAGTAAGGCAGGAATTCCATGGGCTGCAGTGAATCCCCTTGTGATCAGGATTAAGGATACCCTTCCTCTGTCCTTTTAGTATGCAAATTGTTTCACAACTGAACATACGCCAGAGGATCCCGAGGTCCCTCTCTCCATGTGAAGGGGTGAAAATACAGTCTCAAGTCTGTGTTACTGGGAGAGAACCCTCTCAGCCATTACACAATGAACCAGAAAGTGATGTGCATGTATAGGCCCTTGGCGAACGCCCCATGCATGGTACATGTGTCTTTCTCCAGAAATGCAGAGACCCGTTCAAACCCCCACAGATCCCTCCTGAGACCTTTTGTATTTCCTCTCCTCCTTTCATCCACAGAGTCCCTTGTGGTACTTTACTTCAGTAGTGTTTTTGGCCCTTACGCAGTCACACAGGTGTAGTATAGTTTGAACAAACTCTTTCCCAAAACAAAGCATACAAAAGACAATGGCAGAATTATCTTAATATAAGCCAAAAGCTTTACTAATTAATTAATAAATGCAGTAAATAACTTAAAGGCATATAACTTTAGACATTGGTTACAGGATATGGAAAAGAAACTGGAAATATGCAATAAAAACCTACACTTTAAAATTGTGAGGTTAAAGTTCTACCTCACCAAGTCTTTGGTTGCTGAATTTTTAGTGCAAAGTGTCCTTAAAAGTGGTAGCTGAAATCTTGGTTCTTGTGGTCAAGGAGAATTTTGTGAAAAAGAAAATGTCTCTGCTCTCTTAGCAGCAGGACAGGGTCCCAAACACAGCTTATTTCACCAAAGTCACAAGGCAAAAGGCAGCAGGCAGAAGCAGAAGGCAAAAAGGCACCGATAAACTCTTGCACCTCTGTTTTATAGGGTTTTTCAAAGGGCAGGTCCAGTTATGCTGACTTACCCTGTGGTTGGCTAGCATTCTGTCTCCATGGTTACATAACCAATCAGGTTTTAATATTTTATTACAAAACACAAATGTTCATTTCTGAATAGAAGAGCAAAATGGCTCAGAGGTCAACCATTTTAAACCAGAATTTTAGGAGGAGATCCAGCCTCCCTCCCCCTGAAATGGCTGTAATCAAGCTAAATTCAGTACAGCAATTTAGCTAAATGCTAGTCCATTCAACTGTAATTAGATTAATTCAGGGTAGACCTGCAGAGACAAAAGGGATCCAGACGGCAAGGCACCAATAGAGGCTGTGGGCTATTCAGCCACAAATGGAGTACTGGCCTTCCAGCCCTGCTTAATCAGCCCCTTTTGTTTCTTTTTAAATGGTCTAATCAAGCTCTTGTCCCTGACTAGCAGCTAACAGTTTCTCTGCCCAGTAACAAGAAATTACATCATGTTAGGGCCCATGGTTTCTCTGTACCATGATCCCTTGAAAGTTAGACTGGGTCACCATGGGCATCCCTGATGCATTTCTCACATAAAATAACATGAAATATGATTAGAACAATGAAGTAAGGCCTTATCTCGCCACAACCCTCACCAACTCCATTATTGTTTTCATCATCATCACCATCTTCATCACATTCACGACGAGTAGCACCACAGGACTTTGTACTGCTCTTACAATCATATTCCACTGATTTCTCTGTTTTATCTGGAACTTCAGCAATATGTTTAATGACTGCATGTGTTCAAAATGTGACACGGCTGTCCATGTCACATTTGTGTTTTTTTTTTTACTTTTCTCCATCACAAATTGCTCAATAATATCCCACACAAAAGTTGTAGTTGGAGTAGAAGATGTCAATGATGTTAGTGATGGTGATGATGATGATGAATATACCCCCCCCCCGGATGTTTTCAAAGTCATACTGCCACTGACAGATAAAAAAATGGTCAGACTACTGGAAACATTACCAATCACAGTCCATTATGACTGTCTTTAGTGATGGCTTCTTTTAACAATCTTCCTTAGAGACTACAAGCCAACACCCAAAGCAGCACCACTTCCACAGGAGCTGCTCTCCCTCTCCACCCCTTGATGACTTTGCAGAGTTTGCTCATAATCATTATCAGTAGATGGTAAAACCGCAGCCATGGCCACAGCAAACGTATGCTGCATGCTTCACTTACCATCACCAGACCCAGGCATGATTAAAGTTTGATCGGTTTGATATTAAGTGCAATGAATATTCAAGATTGTAACAGAATGACACAATGGTCATGTTACAGTTACGGTACTACCCTACCCTGACCGAACAATGTCTAAAAAACTTTAAAAAATAATCATGAAACACATGACGGATGCTTGCTGACACTGAGTCTCTCTGGTACAGTCAGAGTAAACAAAATATGTCTGAGCCCTGGGAAGACAAACTTTCAGTGACAAAATCACACCAGCACAGAAAGTATTTTTTTACACCAGCTCTTACAGGGATTAGTGAAACTTTAAAGAATTATAGATGGTATAAAATATTGAAACAGAAATGTGTTCTAGAGGCGTATTTTAATCAGATTGACTAGTCCACAATCTAGACATTTAATCACCCGGTATAGACTAGAATTATATAAAGCAAACTATATTTACTTGAGATAAAGGAGAGGAAATGCTGATACTCCATTTTGTCCTTGTGGAAATTTTTCAGAGGATGACTTGAAGCATGTATTATTGCTTTGCCCTCTTTATAGTTCACACTAGAAAAAATGGCTTGGGGGAAATCCTGGCAGGTACTGACCTCCCTTCCGACCAGTTGGTATCTTTTTCTTCAACAGTACAAATATGGATGTTGTGGAGAGATTAGTGAATTTTCTATCTGCTCTTCATTTATGAATATTTGCACATACGCTGTATAGTTAATTAAATTATTGTTTAATGTATTTTTATGTATATTATGTGTATGAAGAATACTGGTATCAGTATTCATGTGTATTTTAATTTTTGCAAAGGTTTGTGCTGAACAATAAACAATGATGATGATGATGATGTACCTGCAGGCAGGCACCAGTGCAGCATCACAGCAACAATAAGTGCAGTCAGTGTGACACACACACACACACACACACACACGCACGCACGCACGCACACACACACACACACACAGATTCTTCAAATGGATGGACTGATTAGCCACCAGCACCCACACAGCTGTTTGCCCCTCTCTGTTGAGATTTGACTAGGATAAATAGTTTTGTGGGGGACTAAAGAGACCAAAAAAAATTGAGAAGAAGAAAAAGCCAAATCGATGGCCTGGCTGACCTACCAGAAAAATGCCTTTGATGGACCACATACACAGCACAGGCCTAGCACACAGCCCCTGAACTGAGTCCCTCCCTACCCTGACAGGAAAGCAGCACAGCAACCGCTATAGAACAAAATACAGAAACAGCAGCAGTGATCACTTTTACAATCAAAAAAGTACATGTGTGAAAACAGCAGAATACAGCCCTGAAAATGAACCGGACATAGCCAAACAAATCCACTAAATACTACTCTCAGGAGATTGAAGGCAAAGGGGACAATTTTTTCACACATGTAAGCAGCATGGAAACCACTGAAAACTGGGATGTCACTATGAACCGGCAAACAAGAAGTACAGGATATTACTTCCTGTTCCCAGTACTTAGCATCAAAATTAGGATTTTGGATTCTAAATCCAATCAAAATAACATTATTCAGAATTTAGATTTTCAGCCACGAGCACCGAAAATCTGAAATCCTAAAGTGGATTGGAATCCGATGCATCCAAACTGTGCATCTGAAATCCGAGCAACCCTAATGAGTATGAATTTATAAAGATAACTAATGATATCGTTGAGCTAACATTCAAAATATCAAGGTATCGCCTGCTAGGTACCAAGATATCATCTATCAGATGCAGCACAATTGACACATTGATAACTGCCCAACAGCAAATACAACATTACCTGATTGCTAAAAAGACAAAGAACCTTAGCACAAAAACTCTGAGGCAAAAGTTACCTAAAAAAGACATGGCTGTGTCTTTTGTTCTAACCTTTGCAGATTGTGTGAGAGGCCCTTTTGCACCATGCATTCCTGCTTAAAGCTGAACCAAGGTGATTTGCATATACTGTATATTCAACGATGCTTTGCATTATGGTGGGATGTGTGATTTTGTCTTATCTCATTATGATGCCTCATTGTCAACATTACTTCACACATTCTTTAGCAGCATCCCATTCGTAGAAACAAGCATAAAAACAGTGAATGAAAAAGGAAGCCATTTGTTTACAGCTTTATTAGAAAATGGGTATGCTAATTCTAGTATTCTGATTGGCCGGTACACTTGCTTTAATGGGCGGGTATTTTTCAACAGAGCTCGCTAAAAAATGAATGCCAATTCAGGGTGCCCCATTACTTAGGGCATCCATGGGCACCCTGAAATTTCAGTCTCAACAACCACCATTTGTTTTCGCTTGCTAAGCAAACCATAAAGTAGCTGGCAGGCCTAGCTCCCCCTTTTGCTAGGACCACAAGATCCTCTCTACAAAGGAACCCCCCCTGAAAAATCACCAAACAATTGTCAGACTGGAGAAAAAATGCAGCTAAACTGTAAACTGCCTTTATCGACAGAAAGAATGGTAGTTCCGGAACTGCTAGTGTACATGAGAGCACCGGTACTTTCTTGGTTTTCCATACCGTACGTAGACGTCCATCTGTGGTGCAGGAACTTAAGAAACATAGACTTTCACGGCAGATAAGGACCGCTTGGCCCACCTACCTGCCCAAAAAATACTGGTCCTCTCATACACACTACTCGTACAGGAGCTACTGCTCGCTCACTCTCGATCGATAAAGCACTTTATAGCAGGAGGCCTAAACAACAGTAAAAAGCCCAATATGGTACCCCAAAAAGACTTTTAATTTATTAAACAAAAGCCCTACTCAGTGCTTTGTAGTATTGCAGTCCTACAGCCATCTACCCTTTCAACCTTCCCCCACAATGTCCTCTGACCGAACCTCTATTCTTCCTCCTCTATCAGCGCCACTTCGGAATGATGCTCGGAGACACAGAGACACAAGGTTCTCTGATGCATCAGCCCCACTTCATAACACTACTCGGAAAAATAGAAACAGATACTTTTAAAAGAAAGTTACCACTCCACAAGGCTCTCTCAGTAAAGCAAATACCGACAAACACAGCTACCTCACTACTCCATGACGACAGTAACTGCATTCAACAGCTTTTTTTTTTTTTTAAACTAAAAACTCTCCACTAGGAAAAATGTCCTTAGCACCCCAAAACAGACACATAATTCATATACAGGCAGAGGAACAAAATTTTGTTAGAAAACTTATTTTAAAGTAATTTTTTTATGAACAGTTTTTTTATTAAAAGTTAATTTTTTATGGTGCCCATTTTCTAAGTGCAATAATACCCTCCAAGGTGGGAGGTATTGGGAAATGCTGGACCTTCCAGGGGCTATAAGGCCCTTCACCTGCGGTGTCGAGCCTCATTATGCCCCTGGGCAGTCCGGTATTTCCCAATACCAACCACCCTGGAGGGTATTATTGCTTACTTATGAAATGTTCAGGTCATGTTGTGTACATCAAATATGAGATGAGCTAATATAAGATATCAGAAATATTTTCTTTCACAGTACTTGACCTCTTATAACCTCACTTGTGGCTTCACCACTCATGAGGTCAGAGGTCAAGTACAACTCAAGAAGTTATTTCTGATGTCTTACATTAGATCATCTCATACTTCATATGTATATTTTGCTGTTGTTATGTACTCGTACACAGTGTTCACTACTTTCACTTGTGTGTAGCCACCCCTTCTCCGAACTGTCTAGAGGCATCAAAGATTTGCTGATGTACCAGGGAAGGGGCCTACAGCATAGCGAAAACATCACTGAGACTGGCACAGTAGAGTAAAGTAGGAAAACTTAGCCCACCTCTCGATGGCTTAATTTCTTCAGTGGACCCTGGATCTCTCCTTGATTGACTGACTTTACCCCCATACCTCCGCTGCTGGAACCAGTCACATCTGCAGTCTGTGGCCACAGCTCCAACTCGGCTCTCGAGCCCCTCGATTCTGGTGCAGTCTGCTGGAAAACCTTCTGTAAATACAAACTCATGGCACAAATAAAACTGAGAGGTTTTCCATTTCATTTACCCCCCTTTTAACTTAAATAGAAAAATCACCACTCGATTTCTTCCCAGCAGCTCTTTATTTTCACCTGTGCCCAAAATGATTCCAGAGACACAGGGGCACTGTCTTACATTAAGAAATAAAGCAGCTCCATGGAGCTATAACACTTTTTACTAGCTCACCCGGCAGGAACTCTCGAGCAGTCACAAGGTGACACACAGGCAGCACTTGCAAGGCTGTTGTTTACTTTTGGAAGCTCAGCTGATTTATCTAAGCAGATCCTTCATCTTTGAAGAATCATCTGACTCCCTCTCCCACTGGCACTGGTAAGCTACCCTTTTACTTTGGCTACACTCTCCTTCCCTTGTTCTTCTCCTGAGCACCGGTCAGCTTGCCTTGTTCCTGCTTGGAGAAGCAAGCAGCTTCTCCCACCTGGACCCTGCCTGAATCCTACAGGGATCCTAGGATTTTTTCTCCCCGAACCAGGCCCTGTAACCCTTTTTTTTTCTCTGAGCTTCAACCTCACACGGTGTACCCAGTGACCCCCACTGGCTCTACAACTCTTATTGGATCTCTTTCTCCCCACTTGGAGCTGTAGTCCTTAATGGGCCTAAAGGGCCAGCTCATAAATGGTGGCCCTGAGGCCAGCCCAAACCTTGATACCTGATGGGCCCACAGCTCACCCAGACCACAGACACTAATGTCCACTGCCACCTTTGAGCTGCCCTGCCACGAGAGAAACCTGGGCCCTGCCACCACTCAGGCCATCCGAGCAGCTCAAATCCCTTCTGGCATCCCTGGTGTCCACTCCCCTCATGCGGGGCCCTAGATGACCATCCGGAGATGGCCCCAGTCTTCTCTCTACATCCCTGCCAAACACATCCTGGGCTTGAATTAAGCTCCCGGCTGGGATCTGCCCTCCAAGGCCTGTCCAAACACCTGTGGCCCACCAGGCTCTTAAAATGCTAGCACCCCAGGACCTGCCCCTCAAAACAGTCCCCTTAAATGGGTGAAGGACACTCCTGGGCCACCTCTGCGCCTGAGCCACCCTGCCGCACCAGGAATGGGAGAGGACCTCTGCCACTGGCCTCTCCCCTGTGAGAACCCTGCCATGGTTCCCACAGCCCTGGCAGCCCAAGCCACACCTGCATGGGATCTTAGGGGCTCCTACATGCCCTACCATCTGCCCAGTATCCAGGCCTCCACCATCCCAATAACGCAGTACCAGCTAGCTGGCCATCGTCCCTCAGAGCTCCCATTCCTGCTCCTTGATGCCACATCACTGCATAGAAGCTGTCCTTACTACTGACTTCGGGGGACTGTCCTCCTTAGGCCCAACCTGGACCATCGAGCTGCCTCCTTGCCTCACTCTCCTGCTCTTCCAGCCACCCCCCAAAAGCCTACTGCCAGAGGCTGGAAAAAAACAAGAACTTCCTATTCCAACCCCATTTATACCCTTTTTTGCCTGCTTTCTGCTGCCATCTTCAGCCATACAACAGGAAATATCTCCCAGAGCACTAATAAATCCCTAAGCTCTGAGGGGGGCGTAGAGGTGGAAGGGGGGGTCCCTAATGGGAGTTTAAGACCCTCTGAAAGAGAGGAGGCTTACATACATATGAGCCACCACTTGCAGAAGGGCTTATGCTCCATTTAATAACTCTTTGCCCCTCCCACCCCCCTAAGCTAGGGGGAATTTATTCGTGCTCTGGGGGTCAATACCTACTGGACGCAACAAGGTGGCAGCAGAGGGCAGGTTAGGGAAAGTATATAAGGCTGGAGACAGAAAGTTTGAGGTTCTTTTCCAGCCTGTATGTTAGGCCTGGGGCTGGAGGGGGGTGGCTGGAGGAGCAGCAAAGTAGGTAGTCAAAAAGGGAGCTCAGTGGTCCGGGTGGGCTTGTGGGGGTCAACCCCCCCCAAAATGGAAGATAGGGATGGCCTCTTCAGTGACATGGTTTTGAGGAGCCAGGGAGGAAGCTCCATGGGGAGGATGGTCAGCCAGGTGCCTGCATCATCGGAGTAAAGGAGGTGCAGGTGGTGGTAGGAGGCCAGGATAGGCAGGAGCCCTTAGAGACATAGCTGCTCAGGCTGCCAGGGCTGTGGGGATTGTGGCAGGGTCCCCACAGGGGGGAAGGCCAGTGGCAGTGGCTCACCCCTGTACCTGGTGTGGCAGGGTGGCCTGAGGGTAGAGGGAGCCAGGGGGTCCTTCACCCATTTCAGGGGACCTACATGGGGGGGTTAGGTCCTGGGGTGCTGGCATTAAAGGGCCAGGCAGGTTGCAGGTCTTAGGGCAGGCTTTGGAGGATGGCCTCTGGCTGGAGCTTACCACATGCCCAGCATGAGTTAATAGGGATGTGGGCCAAGAGCTGTGTCCCCCCCAAAAAATGGTCATCAGGGAGCCTAAAGAGGATATGGGGCATTATCTGGAGAGGTGGCTGCTTGGAGGGGCCTGGGCAGTGGCAGAACCCAGGGGCTGCCCTGTGGCAGGGCAGCCCAATCAAGGTAGCTCAGGTAATGGAGCAGGGCTGGGTTTGAGGGCCACTGCACCAGTGATGAGCAGTGCAGAGAAAGAGAGAGAGAGAGAGAGAGAGAGCTGAGCTGAGCCGAAAGTGAGGGAACTGGTGCCGTGAGGTTGGGAGCACCAGCAGGTTTAGGTTTCCTGTAAAGCGAAAGAGAGTGGGTTACAGGGCTTTGGTTGGAGGAAAAAATCTTGGTGCCCCTCGAGATTTGGGACAAAGTCCAAGGGCCAGTTGGGGGAAGCAGCACACTTTCCCATGCTGGAGATAGAGCAACTGACCAGAGCCAGACCAGAGAGAGAGATGGACCAGAATGTGTAACCCAGAATAGACAAAAAAAAAGAGTGATTTGGCTTACCAGTGCCAGTGAGGCAGCAGCCTGTGGGTTTTCCAAGTAGGGAGGTTCCTTGGGTAAATCATCTAAGAGGTTAGAGGGAAGAAGCCCTGCTTGTACTGCCTGTAAACCATTTGTGCTGCTCAGAATGGCCAGCTTTGAACATGTTATAAAAAGTTCAGATATCCCCATGGAGCTGCTTTATTTATTCAGTGAAGGATGTGACCTTTGTATTTCTGGAATCATTTGGAGCGCAGGAGCTTAAATAAAGAAGATACTGTAGCTGGGAAGAAACTTAGCAATGATTCTTTCTTTCTTTATTTAAGTTGGAAGGGGATAAATGAAATGAAAAGCGCCCCTCCTTCGTGTCTTAATTTATTTCATAAGTTGTAATTCCAGAAGGGTTCCATCAGACTGCATTGGCATCGAGGGGCTCTGGGGCTCAGAAATGACAGGAGATTGCAGTTGGAGATGCTGGTCTGGTGGTCAGCATTCAGGGAACAAACAAGTCCAGAACTGAGGTGAGATCGAGAGTGTACCTGGAAATGAAGCCGATGAGAAGTAGGACAGATATTTTTCCTGTCTTATTTGGGGATACACTGGCTCGGGTGTTGAGATTGATGTAGTACTCTCCAATGCCCCATGGAACAACTGCAATGATAATTTATGCCCCTAGATGAGGGGGCTGGGGGGGTTACATGTGGGGGCTTGTCCAGGATGTTCCCTGTGCCCCAAAACTCTGTCGGACCCTGAGTCTTAAGGTCTAATATGTTGGCAGGCTTCCAGGCCTGATTGGGCCCTATGGCACAGAAATACGAACATATGAACATACGAAGAAGCCAGCAGAAGAAGGACATTTGGGCTATCAAGTCTGCTCATACTGCAGGGTCCACAACTTGAGCTAATGTCCCTGTTCTCCCTCCCCATTACTCCCATCCTCCCTACCTATGATCCTTACTTTCCCCATATGCCTGTCCCAGCGTCTCTTAAAGCTGTCCACCATCTTCAATGAGATTACCTCTTCTGGCAGTGCATTCCAAGTGTCTACCACCCTCTCTATGAAGAAGTGCTTCCTACCTCCATCCTAAACCTCCCACCCTCCAGCTTAAGACTGTGCCCCCTCATGTTATGGTTGCCACTCAGCTTAAAGAGACTTTTTTCATCAACCTTATTTATTCCTTTCAAGTACTTGAAGGTCCCAATCATGACCCCTCTCTCTAGCCTGTCTTCCAGGGAGTACATGTTCAGTGGCATCAACCTCTCCTCATATGTCTTACCATGCTGATCCACTATCATCTTTGTAGCCCTCCTCTGGACCTTATCTAGCAGGTTAATGTCTTTTTTGAGGCATGGGCACCAGAACTGAACTCCATACTCTAGATGCGGCCTTACCAGTGACCTGTACAAGGGCATTACAACCTCCTCTGTCCTACTACTGATCCCTCTAGATATGCATCCCAGCATCTTGTTTGCCTTTGCTGCTGCTTTCTTGCACTGTGTGGAGTGCTTCAGGTCACTAGTGATCATCGCTCCCAGATCCTTCTGCTTCTCTGATGCAAATACTCAGACTCCACCCAGGAAGTACTCCGTCCTGGGATTCTTGGCTCCAATATGCATAACATTGCATTTCTTGGCATTGAAGCCAAGCTTGCCAGATCCTGAACCACCTCCACAGCTTTTCCAGATCTTCCTGTAGGTCTTGTATCCCTTCAGCTGTGTCCACTCTCCCGCAGAGCTTGATGTCATCCCTGCATAGGCACATTTTGCCCTTATCACCATCCCCAATGTCATTGATAAGACATTGAACAATGCCAGCCCCAGCAGAGTCCTGTGGGACCCCACTGGTTACAGCTCTGATACCAGATAACTCTTCCCCCCACAACCACCCTCTGGGTTCTGTCTCTCAGCCAGTTTTCCACCTATCTGCCATCTTTTCCCCTACATCCACCAACTCCCTGATCAGCCTTTTGTGGGGCACAGAGTCAAAGGCCTTGCTGAAGTCAAGAAAGAGGGTGCCTACTGCTTGGCTTCTGTCTACTGTCTTAGTGACACAGTCAAAGAAGTCAATCAGATTCGTTTGAGATGATCTCTCCCCATGAACCCAGCCTCGCCTCCTGGAGACCATGCTCATCTAGATATTCCACCAACCTTTCCTTTAGTATGGTTTCCATGAGCTTGACCACCAATGGAGGTCAGACTGACTGGTCTCTAATTCCCTGGGTCATCCTTAGGACCACTTTGTGGAGGGCACTACGTGTGCTGTTCTCCAGTCCTGTGGTACCACAGCTGACTCTAGTGAACAATTAAATAGGTCTGCCAGTGGCCCTGCCAGCTGGAGATTTGTCCACCTTCAATGCCCGCAGCAGTATCCAGTGAACAAGGCGTTCGCAATTGGGCACCTATAAATACGGCGACTCAATTATGGTGGCTATGTTCAGGGCTACCTGGCAAGGGGGGGAGTGACCAGATAGCGGGGTGGGCGACATACAGCGACAGGAAGTATGAGTGTATACACTTGCGGGGTGGGGGAGAGGCAGGGGAGGGATGGTATGTGGGAGGGGGTGTGATGGGCAGCTGCCGAGCTGGTCCAGTAGTGTGGTGGGGAGGGTGGTCGGCCGGGAAGTGTAGGGTTTGGGGCCTGTGACGGACTCTTTTATTTTTTTTGCTGGCTTTCAATATTTTTAGGTTTTACACCCCCCCTCCCCAGAAGAGAATCCATAAGGGGGACATGTGGGGGATAAAAAAACACAACTTGTAGGTCTTGGGGGCCTTTTCTCGCCGCGAGTGTGCATTGCCGAAATTCATTTTTGGCGAAGTACTCTCACCATAATGGTGATCGCTATTCTGCGATTGCCGTAATGACATGGAACCACCAGCAGCCCCTCCCTCACTCTATCCTTCTCTATCACTACATCTGTGTCCCCCCTTCCTCCCTGCTCCTCTTTTCCCTCCTGAAGGCACTGGTCCATCCTTCTCCCTGGTGAAGACGGAACAGAAGTATTCATTTAGCACAGTTCAAGCCGTTTATACCGGACTCTTCAGTGTCAGCTGAAACTGACCATAGTAACCGACATCCGTATTACCCGAGAATATGTTTACCGTGCTGTAAAGCAACTTGTACTGTACTGTAATGTACTGTTTTCAAGTCCCCCCCGATGCAATTTAGTAGTGTACTGAGCTGTATTAACTGCTTCAGAGTTCAGTGCTGTACTTTTGTGATTTTTTTTTTTTTTTTTTAGGAATGATTTTTGTTTTTGAATGGGGTTTTGTCTGTGCTTTACTGTGTGGTTGTAAACAGCTCTTCTGGTGAGAGATCGGTTTAAAACTTAACTTTTATTTTTATCTTCATGATAAAAAACATTGTGCTTTGTGCTTGTGGAACATTGCGTTTTATGTTTTCTACACTTCTGAAGAGGGGTGCTGAGCAATGTATGCCGTTATGCTGGTCTGCTTCACTTGTACCATTGTGTATGCCTTCCATTCTGCTTCTGTCCTTGCAAGCATGCTCCAGTTAGGAACAATATCCAAGAGTTGCTCCATAGCATGGCGTAAAGTGTTTAATGCAAGCCAAACTTCTGAGATTGTCACCTGGTGTTGTGGCTCGTTCTCATTGTCATTTGAATCAGATTCTTCTTCTTCTTCTTCTGGCTTCATCGCTTCTATCACAGCTTAGACATCATCGATGATGGGCTCTGGATCATGTTCACTGAGTCTGGCGAGACTATCAAATTCAGTCTCTGAGATGCCGACAGGTGGCAATATGATCTCCTCTCCAACTTCATCTCTGATGGCTAGTGGATCAGAAAATGTAAAGCCAGCTAGGGCGATTAAGGGTGTGAAATTTGGCCAGAACACTGCTAATTGACATCAACATGTGTCTGAGCTAAGCTACAAACAACATCCATGCAAACAGGCTGGAAATGAAAGAGAAAGATACGGTTTTGGTTGGGGCAGCGTTATTTGTCCACAGTAACCGATTGTCCGTCAAAACCACGTCCGTATTATGTGGAGTCGACTGTATCTCTGGTTGTGGGGTAGGCCTGAATCAAAAGTAGGCCTCAGTTTGCCTGGTGTGGTGTGAGTGCTTGACCTGCTGGTCATGTGATCCTCAGGCAGATTTTGATTGGATGATGACTGAAGTGAAACTACAGCAGCTGCAGAAGAAGCACCATCTTGGGAAAAGAAATCAGAGGTGCAGATCCAAGAGGGAAACAGAGAGAGCCAGAGATTAGAGCCGTGAGAATGAATTATTGCACAATCACACCAAAGCAAATGGACAGTACCACCAAGGAAAGAAAAGAAAAACCAAATAAGTGAGTGGGTTCCTTATTGTGGGTATTGGGAGGCATAGCAAAAAAGATTTGAGCAGACAGCCCTATGGATTGGCGGTGGATAGTTTCTGGCAAGGATGAGATTGGAGCAGAGGCAACCCTCCAGGAGGAACCACTGGCCACGGTTCCTGCCTCACTGCTGTCCGGGCTCTGGAAATCTGGGTGAAAAGGACAAACAAATGATCGATGTGTGAAGTGTGGGTATCGGGGGGAGACGTTGCCAGAATGCCTGTGTGCAGAAATTGTGTAGGTTTCCTGCCAGGTCCAAATCTGGGGTTTCCTCCCAGTTCCACTGCGAGCTCCTATGTACTGTGGTCACCCGCTAGTGGGGATTTGGGAGCCTTCTATAGACTCTCCCTAGGGGAAAGTACTCCTGCCCATGTGGACGAGACCAGGAGTGTTTCCTCAGATGTCATCATGGATGCCGTAGAAGGGGAAGGTGCCGGGGAAAAAACAAGGAAAGAAGGTGACAGGGACCACAACCATCTGCCCCACTCCCCGCCACTGGCTACTGGCTATCCCAGTAGCAGAGGGAGGAGCAGGGGTTTCAGGCAACCGGTAGGAGATCCCCCAGGGCACAGGGGGTCTCTGCCTCGGTCCCTGTCCAGTAGTAGCCCACAGGCCCTGTCGTCTAAGTCAGAGCCTACCTCGGGAGCTAAGTTTAAGATAAAGCCCAGCAGGTTTGGCTCCAAATCTGCCTCTCCACCAGCAGTATCTAAGAAGAGTACTGGCAATCAAAGAGAGTTGGAGGAGTTGAATGCGGAAAAGTTGATTGGTAGCACCATCCAGTTGCAGGACTACCAAGTAAGTAGGGCACTCCCCATTCTAGGATTGTGGATATGTTGTTCATCCACACTCTTTGGCATGTCCCTTTCCACTTTAAATCTTGCCGGAAGTCTTCAAGCTGGCTCCTCCCACCCACCTACCTGGGCGGTATAACCCTCGGCTCCGCACCATGATGCCAGATCTTCCTTTCCGCTGGAAGATTCAGGTTTCCTCCTTCGTGCTTCTGCATTTTGTAGGCCCTGGCTTCAAAACCTTCAGTTATTCCGATACTTCGTCTAGTTTGCATTTGTGATCGTGACTACTTACCTTCGATTATGGAAGACAAGTCTTCCCCCAGATTTCGCTGGTGTTCCTGCGGCTAGAAGATGTCACGCACCGATCCCCACAACCTGTGCATCTATTGCCTCGGTGTCGACCATGAATGACACCTCGAAGTGCAATTTTTGTCTCGCTTTCATCCTAATGTCCTCGATGACCATCTTGCATGTCTGAAGTTGGGGAGGCAGGAAAAACAGAACCCTCTGGTGAAATCTAAGGAGGCTCGGTGGGCAGTTTTCGCGTTCATGGGATCCATTGAGCAATCAGAATGCATGCAAGCCTTCGAGGAGGAAGTGGCTCGGGCTGCAGAATCTTCATCTCGGAACTTCTTCGTTCCGCTCAACCTGGGCTTCACCTTATAGGGTTCTTTCCAAGAAGTGTGCCAGTCTCTCCCGACTAAGGGGGAGTGTCCTGCGGGCATGCACTCCTCTCTGTCTCGTAAGCAGGAAAAGGACCCAGGATCGTCGTCTTCGTCTCGGCGAAGTTGTTCTTGGGATCGGGAGAGATCTCGGTTTCAGGAACCGGGAGTCTCGACTTCGGTCGATATTGCCTCTTCGGCCACTGGCTTCTCAACTTTGCTGTTTGGCCAGTCAACCAAAGTGTCGATCGACGATATTGAAATCGTCATTGACTCGATTGACCCATTGTCGCTGACTCCGGTCAACTACTCTCTCAATCGGACTCTGTTCCTTACTTTCTCCAATGAGGAGACCCAGCCCGCTGGGAATCCCATCGAGGAAGTGGTCCCCGACCCTGGGAAATCACCAGTCTCGCCGGTGTCTCCCGAGCGACCAAATCGACTTGTCTGATCTCAATCGACGTCCAGGACCCCCTCGACCAAAAGGCCAAGGAAGAGCCACAAGTGCTCTAAAAAGAGGCGATGCCATTGGTCGTTCTCATCCTCCTCAGATGAGGAGAGGCTCCGACGGAAACTCCGTCGGTGCTATGAGGACCTCATGTGGTAACAGCTGATTTTGACTGGGCACAAGCCGACCCCAGATTCTACCCCAGCTATTGCTAGGCTTTCACCTCCTAGGCAGAAGCCGACTCCTTCGGAGCCAATGAAGTCAGTTTCCCCGCCCGCAGAGTTGGCGAAACCTCTGGTTCGGCCTAAACTGATAGTGGTGGAACCACCGCCCAAGCAGCCTGTGGGAGGGGCTTCTTCTAAGGAAGATAGGCCAGACACTGGGCTTCCCCAGTGTCTTTTGGTCACTGTCACCCCCGAACACCCTCGGCGGGTCCAGGGTGATCTGGGCGGTCAACCACTGTATCCGGAGTCCTTGGATTCGGATGTGACCGACCTATATTCTCATCCTGGGGATGACGAATCGGCTGGTGGGTTAGAGATGGAGGAAGGTACTTCATCCTTTCAGGGCATTCTTTGTCTTATTTCTGAGTCTACAGGGATGTCCCTGGAGCCAATCCAGAAAAAGGCGGAGTACCCTCTCACGGACATCCTCAAGAGAGGGGATACCCTGATGGAGGCTTTTCCTGTGGCTGAGGCTATTGTTGGCCCGGCCTTAGAACTTTGGCAGTGCCTGCCTCTTGTCCAGCTCCATCTGCCCACGTGGCCCGCAAGTATGCGGTGCCCATGGTGTCCCTTTTGGGATTCACAGAGCACCCTTTGGCCGAAAGCCTGGTGACCATCTCTGTGTTCAGGCATACTGGCAGTTCTGCTGACAGGGACTTCCCTCCCGAGAAAGAATCCAAACTCTTGGATCACTCGGCCAGGAAGGTCTATGCGGCCTCTTCTTTAGACCTTTGTCAGGCAAGTTCATCCATCATCATGGCACACTTCTCCCATGCCCTCCTGGGGTCTTTGGACGAAGTCCTCCCACACCTCCCCACAGACATGCAGACCATGGTCAAGCAGGTTCGGGTTCAGGGCCGAGTTGTTAGCAAACAACAGCTTCAGACAGCCCTGGATATTGGGGATTCTTGTGCCCATTCGATGGCAGCCACTGTTGCCTCTCATCACAGGGATTGGCTGAGATTCTCCTCCTTTCCAGTAGATACTCAACACAAACTAGCTGATGTGCCTTTTATGGGCACCGATATTTTCAGCCCAGGTGTGGCTGGTCACCTTCAGTGTACTAAGCAGTTCAGTGCCACCTTGGACACTCCTTCTGCTAAGGGTTCTTTGGGCAAGAACCAGCAGAAGAAGAAGAAGAAGCCTTTTCGGCACTCTTCCCCTGTGGCACAGCAACCCTCTTTTCAAGGATGGCAGCAGCAACTGCAGCAGCAGCAGGCTCAAGCTTAGCACCCCTGGCCCAAGCCTGGGCCCTCCCAGGTCCATAAAGGAGGCTGAGGTTTGGGTCCTGGCTCCTCCTCCTCCAAGCCTGCACAGTGATGGGCAGGGGCTGCCTCCCCCTCTCCTGTTATGCCAGCTCTGGGTCCTCCCGTGGGTGGCTGGCTCCACCACTTCCTTTCTGCTTGGTCTGCTGTCACTACAGACAGATGGGTTCTCGAAGTGGTTGGTCAGGGACTGCTTCTGGAATTCGAGCAGTGCCCTCCAAGCCGAGCCCACACCTCTCAGGAGGAAAGAGTATTTGTCCAGACTCAGTTGGCTGTCCGAGACAACATTGCTTAGCTCCTCCTCAAGGAAGCAATAGCTCCAGTGGTGGATCCTCCAGCAGACCTAGGCTTTGTCTCCAGGTACTTCCTGATGCCCAAGCGGACGGAGGGGGGGCTGGTGCCCCATTCTAGATCTGCACGACCTGAATCAATATCTCAGATCACACACCTTTCGGATGGTCACTCTGTCCCAGATCATACCATACTTGGAGCGAAACATGTGGTTCTGTTCACTGGATCTGCAAGACACATTCTTTCATGTCCTAATCCATCCATCAGTGGTTTCTCCACTTCAGAGCCGAAGGGGCCCTATACGAGTTCTGAGCCATGCCGTTCGGCCTGTCATCGGCCCCACGGGTCTTCACCAAATGCATTGCAGTGGTGGTGGCCCATCTCAGGTGTCAGGGGGTCAGAATTTACCCCTACCTTGGTGATTGGCTCTTAGCAGATTCCACTCAACAGGAGGTGGAGAGGTCCAGTGCCCTGGCCCTCCAGACCTGCTCCCAACTCAGCCAAGTCAGAACTCATGCCTTTCCAGGTGATGTGCTTCATTGGGGCAGAGCTCAACTCTCATCAAGCCAGAGCTTGGTCCCCAGCGGACAGGGTGGAGGTTTCCCTCCTCCTTTGCCCAATCATTTCTAGTTGGGCAATTGTGCCCTGCCCAAGACTTTCTGCGCCTTCTGGGTTACATGGCGGCATGTATCTCAGTGGTCCATTGGATCCAGTTGCACATGCGCCCCCTCCAGTGGGAGATGGCCACCCAGTGGACTCAGCACCATGGTCATTTCTACCAGCTGATCACTGTAACCCAGAAGATGTGGGACGCTCTCCAATTGTGGACTGCCCCAGACCGGTTGCAGGAAGGGATCTCATTTGTTCACCCCGAGCCGATGGCTGTCCTCATGACCGCTGCCTCTCTCATGGGCTGGGGAGCCCACATGGGGGACAAAAAGGGCCCATGGGTTCTGGACCTCTGAGAAGTCCCGATACCACATCAACCTGTTGGAGCTCAGAGCAGTCAGACTGGTGCTGTCAGCTTTCGCTCCTCAGCTCCAGGGTCAAGTGGTTCAAGTCCAGACAGACAATACCACGACCATGTACTACCTCAACAATCAGGGTAGCACACACTCCCATCTGCTTTGCAGAGAGACCCTCTGCATCTGGACCCTCGTCAGCCATTTGGAGGTGGATTTCCTAGCATTCCATGTGACAGGAGCCTCAAACCATCTGGCGGATGCTCTCGGCCACTTAGGCAAATCATCCCATGAGTGGTTTCTCCATTCAGAGGTAGCTTACAGCCTGGTCTCCCACTGGGGCAAACCGATGGTGGACCTGTTTGCCTCCAAGGAAAACACTAAGCTGAGGCTGTTTATGCCCGTCCCCCTCAGCAGGGCTCGCTGCAGGGGGATGCCTTCTCGAAGCCATAGACCCCAGGCCTCCTCTATGCCTTCCCTCCATTTCCCTTGATCCACAAGGTGCTCCTCATGGTGAGGAGGGGCAGGATGAAGGTGATACTGGTAGCTCCAGACTGGCCGCACCAGTTCTGGTATCCAGATCTTCTCAGCCTCAGCTGCAGGCCCCTGGAGTGGCTTCCAGCACACCCGCACCTGATCTCTCTCAATCAGGGGAAGGTATACCATCCAGACCTCCAATCCCTGCACCCCACAGCCTGGTACCTGAGCAGCTAGATTTCCAGGCTTTGGGTCTTTCTGAGGAGGTCCTCACTGTGATGGAGGCATCCAGAAAGGAATCGACCAGGAAATGTTACACCTTTAAATGGAAAAGTTTTTCCATTTGATGTCATGGCAAGGGCCTTGACCCTCTGTCCTGTCCAGTAGCTAATATTCTTGACTACCTTTGGTCTCTGTCCAAAGGGGGTCTTTGGTCATTGACCCTTAGGGTGCACCTGGCAGCCATCTCTGCTTACCGGGCATGAGCCGGTAGGCCGACGTTGGTGCAGGAGACAGTGGTCAGGTGTTTTTTCAAAGGCCTGGATCACATATCCCCTCTGGTGCATGAACCTGCTGGTACTGGCAAAGCTCATGGGCAAGCCATTCGAACCAATGCACAAGTGTGCCTTGCCACACTTGTTATGGAAGACGGCCTTCCTGGTTGCTATCACATCTGCCAGAAGGACAGGGGTGCTCCAGGCACTTTCGGTGGACTCCCCTTATCTGATCTTCCACAGGGACAAGGTTGTCCTGCGCCTCCACCCTAAATTCCTTCCAAAGGTGGTGTCAGAGTTTCACCTTAACCAGGTGTTAACTCTGCCAGTTTACTACCCTAATTACACCTTGGAGGCTGAGTACAGGCTCCATACTTTGGACCTCAGATGAGCTCTCTCCTATTACAAGGAGACGATGGCGGACATTCAGGGAGAGGTTCGCCAGCTGTTTGTCACCTACACTGAAGCCACTTTTGGCAGACCTGCAGCAAAATGGACTATTGCAAGATGGATTACATCTTGCATAAGTCTGTATTATGAGTTGGCGGGCATGGAGCCTCCCAGAGAGATAAGAGCTCATTCTACCCGTCATACTGCTGCATCAGTGGCTGCTTCCAGGGACATCCCTATCCAGGAACTCTGTGGGGCTGCTACCTGGAAGTCTAGAAACACCTTCATTACCCATTACCACATCGACCTTGAGTCATGTCGGAATGCTGGTTTTGGGGCCTCAGTTTTCCAATCTCTGTTTCCTAAGTAGGGGGTGTGCAGCTTGCCTTCCTCCTCCTGAAGAACTGCTAGGAGTCTGCCAAAGAGTGTGGATGAACAACATATTCACGATCCTAGGAAAAATAGGTTACTCACCTGTAACAGTAGTTCTAGGAGTGGTGTATGTTGTTCATCCACTCGGACCCACTTGACCTCCCTGGCTGTGGACGCACAACACCTGGCTTCCAGCAGGCTAAGGTCTGATGTCATGGGGCACAGCCAAGGGTTATACCACCCAGGTGGGTGGGAGGAGCCAGTTTGAAGACTTCCAGCAAGATTTAAAGTGGAAAGGGACATGCCAAAGAGTGTGGATGAACAACATATACCACTCCTAGAACTACTGTTACAGGTGAGTAGCCAGTTTTTCCTTACTAAAATCCCATGATGTCCTTGACGGACTGCACCCCACAGCTCCTGGTCTGGGCAAAAACCCTCCGGACCTGGATGAACGGGTTAAATCCCAGTGACCCATTGAATATAAAGTATAGAAGGGGGATATGGTTATCAGCTGTGCAAGCCAGGAGGACCAGTGTCAGAGACCTGCCAGGATGGAGCCACAGAGAGGTGGGTCCGTAGGAGGCTGTGTGTGGAGTATACCCATATGAATTATACTTACGTGCCTGAGAGGGTATGGGACATTATTGAGGAGATGAGGGAGGAGTGGATCTTCAAAGAACAAATGGCACACTTGAAGAAT
The DNA here is from genome assembly GCA_016271365.2 of Neoceratodus forsteri. Taxonomy (NCBI): domain Eukaryota; kingdom Metazoa; phylum Chordata; order Ceratodontiformes; family Ceratodontidae; genus Neoceratodus; species Neoceratodus forsteri. The sequence continues at coordinate 76,551,788 of JADMNL010000022.1, forward strand.
CACCCTGGAGAGGAGGAGGAGGAGGTGTCCCATCTCAGCAGTTAATACAGCAGGTGTGGTCAATGTGTCACACAGGGACTTGTTCTGGTCTGACTCTGTTTAAACACTTTGCCTTGGTCCAGGACTTGTCTTGGACACAGACCAAGTACTTCATTTTGGACCAGGACTCCTTTGGAGATGTGACCATGTTGTGTTTGTGACAAGCACAAACATCAGGTTCTTGTATGGAGATGCTGGACAGAGAACATAACAACAAGTAGAATGTAATAAAGAAGTGTATTACATATACTCACGCCATTACAAGTGAAGCAAAGCAATCACAAGGGAGCAGAGCAGGTTTTCCCCCAGGCAGCCCCAGGGTGTCGTCTCTCTCTCTCTCTCTCTCTTTCTCTCTCTGAGGGGCTGGCCATGTAAGAAAATATATACTAGTGATAGTTAGAATTCTAGATATGGTAAATAAGCCCTAATGGCTAAGAAACAATAATAAGGCAGCTCCCTTGGGTATTACATGAGACAAAGAAAGTGTAAAGCTAGCAATAAACTTAGAACAAAGGAAATGCAGTGTCAGCTATAAAGTAAAGACAAAGGAAATGCAGAGCAAACAGAAATACATGTGGAATGATACTTTGGTAAAAGGATATGATTATGACAGCAGGCCCAAAGCACATACATATGAATACATGATTACAACAGAATATCAGTGAATGCACACATAATATCCATGATTCTAAACACATAGCTCATATAAGCAAATGCATAACAGTAAAACATAAGCAAAGCAGATATAATAAAACTATTAGCAAAATGAGTATATATAACAGAAAAAAGGTGGATAATACTGTAAAATGAGTGTATGTGATACAGTGTAGTTAGTTCATTGGTGCCTCTCAAACCTCCGTTGTTATAATTACGATGCTGCTAATAGCATTTAGGCTGGAAACTGTTTTAGGGTAAGGGGACAAACTATAGGGAGGGATCTGGAAGGGGCACTAATGCTGTGTGATCTGTACTGAGAACTGTTAAATCAGTGTGATCTGTACTGGGGAACTGTTAAATTGTGAAAGGGTTAAATAGTGTGGGGCAAAGAACTGAATGGAATTTCTTGGGGGGCATAACTGCTGTGTAACCTGTACTGGAAACTGTTAAATAGGGGGAGGGGTAACATCCTGAGCGGGATTGAAGAGGTCATTACTGCTGTATGATCTGTACTGAGCTATCAAACAGTGAAGGGTAAATGTCCCGAGAGGAACTTGTAGGGGGCTTTAAAGCTGTGTGATCTGTACAGAAAATCTGTTAAGAGGTAGTGGAATTTGTAAACTTTATTTTTTTCTTTTGTTTCACCTTAGCAGGAGTAATATTAGGAGTCATGTGCATCTTTGATAGGTGATTGGGTAATAGGTATCCAAGGTGTCAGTTTAAGAGTACAAACATATAGAGCTGTTGCTGTACTTGTAATAGGACTTGAAGAATGGAGGGGAAAACAATTTGGCAGGGAAATTGGGGAGGACCGGGGACAGGGCTAGGACAAGGTACCCAGACTGCAAGGGCAAAAGGTGTATGTGGACGGGTGGTTGGGTGTACTGGGTATGGCTCAGCCATAGTGCTGGATATGGCTTGGAAGATGGGGACTGCATGGTGTGTAGGCAGCTGGCACAAATAAGGGAGGAGGTCAGGTGGCTGAGGTGGATGATGAGATAGGTAAGGGTGAGGGGAGGGTGAGGATAGGAGATCTGCAGAGGGAGTAAGGTGGGACAGGGGCAGTACAGGATGGAATGGAGGAGTTGTAGGGGGATTAGGAGTGGAAGCAGAAATGGGCAGGTTTCAGGAAGCTAGCAGGAAAGGAGGTATGGTGGGCAATAGGGGGGCCCTTAGGGACTCAGGTAGAGGCAGCAAGAAGGGCAGAGAGAACTGGAAGGAGGTAAGGCACAAGCGTCCCATGTCTGCACATAAGGAAAGAGGGGGGGCACCAGCAGGAGTAACTAGGCAGCAGGCATTAAACACGAACACAGATTTGTACCACTGGTTGCACTGATTGGGGATGAGATCAAAGAACTTGGTGCAGTGGAGGACTATGGGGGACAGGAGTGACATACAAAATGGAAAACTCAGGAGACAAGAAGGGGGGTTGTTCCCTCGGGAAAGAACACAGAGGAGGGAACAAAAAGTGATAATATAGCTGAGGCTATCACACCCCAAACAGGGCAAACCCATGAAAGGAAGGGGGCAGTGAGAGAAGGCCTTGGGGGCCCTAAACAGGATGGTAATGGGGAAACTACCCCGGTACTGGAAACTTTAGTCAGAGCAAGGGAAAGAAGGAGACTAGGGGTGAGATAGAGCCAATAGATGGTGGAAAAGGGGAGGTGGTTCAGGGAACAATGTCTGCATGGGACTGGGAGCATGTAGGGAGAAGGAGGAGGAGATAAGTGCTCAGGGGAAAAGAGGGGGAGATAAGGGAAGCAGGAAAGGTGAAGTTAAGGAAATGCAAGGGGCTGGGAAAATGACAGAGGAAGAGTTCAAGCAGAAGGCAGAAGAAAGAAGGGTCTTAATTGTTGGGGACTTAATAATAAAAGGAATTTGGTGGGGGGGCAGGAAGGGACAAAAAAAAGTACAATATGGGTTGAGTGCCTACCTGGTATGACAGCAGCTGAAGTCATCCATTATATCCCCTCAGGGGGACAACAGCAGGATGGAAGGACTCACATAGTGTTCCACCTTGGAACAAATGACCTGGCATGGCATAGCCTGTTGGAAGTGCAGGTAAGGTTTGGGGCATTTGCTAGGTTCTGCAGCAAACCTGGGTTTCAGATCTTTGGCTTTTTCAGAAGTGTTGCCCGTATCACAAGCAAGCAAAGAGAGGGGGCTGAGGATAGAGGAATTTAATAGGTGGCTGGCAGGATGGTGTGTACAGATGGGATATGGGTTAGTAGGGAACTGGGGGACAACATGGAGGGATGACAGCCTATTTGCCCCAGATAGACTGCACCTGAACAGGGCAGGCACAGCAGTGCTAAGGTGCAAACTGAGAGATTTCATAGAGCAGAACTATAATTTAAATGGACTCGGGGGGGGGGAAAGGGGTTAGAACAAATCCCACACCATGAGATGGTAGAAATGGGGGGCTACCAGCCCTCCCCCCAGGATGGAAAGGACAAGATTAGAGGAGTAGGGAAGGCAATAAGTAATGGGGGACAGTTAAATGGGTCAAGCATATGGAGAGCCATGTGCACCAACGCCAGAAGCCTGGGAAACAAAATCCCAGACCTAGCGACAGTCATGGCTGAGGTGGACCTGGTATCATGGGAATCATGTAGATGTGGGGTTATGAGGGCCAGGACTAGGACATGGCAATACCAGGATATGTACTTTTTAGAAAGGACAGGGTGGATGGGGGGTGCCCTATATGTGAAAGAAAGCATTAAGGCTATGGAAGTAATGGGTAAGTGGGGGGGTAGAGGCCTTATGGGTATCACTGGACACAGGGTAGGGAGAGATAATGCATACCAGGGTGATTTACAGACCACCAGTGCAGTAGGGGGTGGTGGGTAGGGACATGAAGGAGGAGATCCAGAGGATGGTGGACAGAGGGGAGGTGCTGCTGATGGAGGACTTCAACTTGGGGAGTGGGGCACCCCCATCAGCAGAATCTGCCAGCAGCAGGGAGATCATGGACTCCCTACAGAGGGCACTCATGAAACAGCTCGTAAAAGAACTGACCAGGGAGGGGGCAATCCTTGATTTGATACTTACAAATGGAGAACAGGTGGGTGAGATATCCATAGGAGAGAAACTAGGCACAACTGACCATAGCACTGTCTGGTTCACTGTTAAAATGTCTGATGCTGAGGTACACCGACCAAGAGTGAAGGTTTGTTTGTTGACCCGGTAAGCTCACTGGGCCTAGAAGTCTCTTTTCAGGGGTGACCGAGGGGGAAGGGGATATAGATGGTAAGCAACTGAAATTGAACCACATTAAGCTGTTGGTGGTATTTTTAGTGAATGAGGGAAATTTGGCTAGAACACCGGGGAAATTCCCCTACTCTTTTTGATAAATTCCATGGGATCTTTAACATCCACCTGAACTACCACCAATCTAGGCAGATGTGACCTTGGTTTAACGTCTCATCCGAAAAACAGCACCTCAGAAGTGCAGCACCCCTCTCATGCTGCACTACAGTGTTAGTATTGGGATATTAACCCAAGTGCCAGATGTGGGAACTGAACTGAACCCACAGCCCTCTGATCTCCCAGCCTCAGAGGAAAGTGTGCTCCCTACTGAGCCACTGACACTGACAAGGTGCTAGACTTCAGGCATGCACACTTTCAGAAAATGGGGGAAAGTGCTCATCAAGCACTTGCTGGGGTGGGAAAACTAAGGGGGTAGAGGAAATGTGGGGTAAAATAATGGTGGGTAGTCTTGTAAACAGTTAACAGAAACAGGGTAACCCTCCTGTCTGTTCTGGAGGGATTCAAACTGTGAACCTCTTGCTAGTGTACCCAATGCACAGGCTCAGATAAATCTGTCTTCGGGGGGGCCAGATATCTTTGCCTACGGGCATCTAACCAGGTGTACAGAAATGAACCCTTAAAAATGTTAATAAAGACCAGATTAAAACGCTTACCTTTTCCAGTTTGGTATCACCATTCAAGCTTATGTACAGTGTCTGCTTTAACCATATATACTCCTCTTGCAAAAGAAAAGAAATCAAAGACAGACCAAGTAGGCTCTAAAAATAGAGTTTTACTAAAATAGATAAAAAATATGTAAAACATAAAATACAGAACCATGTATCATAAGAACATACAAATCTTTTAAAAGAACAAGGTTTTTAACAGTGCAATTCCTACTACAGTACTTAGATTTGGTCTCTCTCTCTCTCTAAATACATGCTTAAAGTGCTCAAAGATGTTTCTTTGTCAGAGTGTAGATAAAAGTGTCTCTGAAGTAAAACAGAATATTGTTTAAAAAAACTGTATTTGCCTACCCCTTTGTGTGAGTTCACCTAGCTCCTCCTGTCAGACTATATAAAAATATATATCTATACCAAAACAGGATGTCTTTTCAAAGTATTAAATTCTGTAATCCTCAGCACAACTCATTTTCTTCTTTTCAAATGACATTTCTTTGATCTTATGATCAGCTTCCCCCTTTCCAGGACATCAAAGCATCTTTTATGACTTTGCACTAAAACGTCACAACCTGCTCTTCTTCCTCTAACCGTTATAAAAGTTTATGATCTATCTTGGCAGTTAGGCATCGTCTAGCCTATAATTAGCTGTTGGCCTTCCAGGTAACACCTTGTTTCTAAAACCTGTGTGTGTGTGTGTGTGTGTGTGATTTCACATGCTGTTTCAGCATTTTTCATGAGAGACAGGCCATAACCCATTTTTATATTACAAAAAATGATACAGTGATCAGAACCAGCTGTCCAAGTGTCACAATTCTTCTCCACCTAGACTGAATTTGGGGGCTCTATCCCCTGCATGGGATGAGCTTCCCAAATCAGTTCACTCCTCATAGACCCTAGACAGCCCATCTGAGTTCTGATTTTTGGCTCCAGTCCTATGTAATATTGTCATATCATACCCTTACAAAGCAAGACTCCATCTTAGCAATCTACCATTGTTCTTTCCCATCTGCATCAGCCAGACCAGGGGGTTGTGGTCAGTCTGCACCACAAAATGCTGCCCATATAAGTATGGCTCCAACTTCTTTAGGGCCCACACTATGGCAAGACATTATTTTTCCACCGTGGAGTATGCCAACTCCCTGGGAAGTAACTACCTACTTAGGTACACTACTGGGTGATCTGTCCATTGGCTGGATGTCTGACTCAGTACTGCCCCAATTCCCACGTCTGAGGCATCAGTCTGAACTACAAAGGTTTTGCTATAGTCAGGACTTGTCAAAACAGGAACACTGCACAGTGCCTCCTTTAATCTGGTAAAGGCTTCCTCACAGGCTGGGCCCCAGGTGATTTTCTTGGGCATCCTTTTCTGTGTCAGGTCAGATAGGGGAGCAGCCAGGGCACTGTAATTAGGTAAAAATGTTCTGTAGTACCCTGCTGTCCCTAGAAAACTGCTGACCTGCTTCTGTGTTTCTGGTCTGGGCCATGCCTGAATTACCTCTATTTTTATTTAGTTAGGATGGAGCTGTCCCTGACCTACCACATGCCCGAGGTATGCCACCTCTCCCATGGCCACCTGGCACTTCTCGGCTTTAACAGTGAGCCAGGCCCTCTGTATCCTGCCCAGTACTTCCCTAAGGTGGGACAGGTGTTCTTCCCAGCTGGTACTAAAGATGGCAATGTCATCCAGGTATGCCACGGCCTACTCCTCAGCACCAATTAACACCTGGTTCACCAACCTTTGGAAAGTGGCCAGGGCATTCTTCATTCCAAAAGGCATTACTTTAAACTCAAATAAGCCTATTGGAGTGATGAAGGCTGACCTCTCCCTAGTTCTGTCTGTCAGCTCTACCTGCCAATACCTCTTGGTCAGGCCAATAGTCGTGAGATAGGTTGCCCCTCCCAACTTGTCCAGGAGTTCATCCATCTGGGGCATCAGATGGGTGTCTGACTTCATGACTGCATTCAGTCATGAGTAGAGCCATCTGGCTTGGGCACAAGGACTACGGGTGAGGCCCAGGGGCTGTGGGATCTCTGGATTACCCCTAAATACAGCATCTCCTCCATTTCCTTCCTAATGTCCTTTTGGACAGCCTCTGATACCTGATCTGCTGCCCGCCGTATGGGTGTCTGTGTCCCTGTTTCCACATCGTGTGTTGCTAAGGGGGTTAGTCCAGGCTTGGCACTAAACAGTGTGGCAAAGTCTGCTAAAACCTCCCTTACTTTCTGGATCTGGTCCAGGGTCAGCTGGGGAGACAATTTTACTGCCTCCACAGAGGACTTCCGCTTCCTTTCTTCCAGCAAGTCCTGAAGGGGGTCTCCTTCGTCCGTCCCCTCCCCTGGACTACACACTGCAAACACCATGTCAGCCCTATTTGCATATGGCTTCATCATGTTGACATGGTACATCCTTTCTGTCTGTCTTCGGTCAGGCAAGTCCACAATATAGTTCACGTCATTTATCTTCCTAACCACTTTGTACAGTCCTGCCCACTCAGCCTGCAGCGTGTCTTTCCGGACTGGAATAAGGACCATGACCTCCTAACCCACCATGTACGAGCGAGCTCTGGCTCTGTGGTCATACCACACTTTTTGTTTTTGTTGGGCAGCTGCTAGGTTGCTCTGGGCTGTCCCCATAAACTCCTTCAGCCTTTCCCTAAACCTAAGGACGTAATCCACAATGGGAGTTCCCTTGGTGGCATGCTTGCCTTCCCAGTCCTCCTGGATCAAGTCTAGGGGCCCATGTACCTGGTATCCATATAAGAGTTTGAAGGGGGAAAATCCTCTCAACTCTTGGGGCACCTCCCTGTATGCAAACAACAGGTAGGGAAGGTATTTCTCCCAGTCCCTCCCATGCTGTTCAGCAAATGCCTGAAGCATTGACTTCAGGGTACCATTGAATCTTTCCACAAGCCCATTGGCTTGTCGGTGATACGGTGTCGTGCATCTCTGCACCACCCCACACTTCTCCCATAAATATGTCATCAGGTCCGACATGAAGGAACCCCCTCGATCGGTGATTACCTCCTGTGGAAACCCAATACAGGAGAAAATCCCAAGCAAAGCATCTGCCACTTTGTCTGTCCTCAGTGAGATAGGGCGACTGCCTCTGGGTACCGGGTGGCATAACCCACCACAGTCAGGATGAATCTCTTCCCTGAGGAGCTGGGGGTATTTAAAGGCCCCACAATATTCATTCCCACTGTCTGGAATGGCTGTTCCACTATGCGCAATGGAATCAGGGTGCTTGGGTTTTCTTGTCCGCCTTCCCTATTTCTTGTCACCGGTGACAAGACCTGCAATACTCCTTCACCTACTGGGTGAAGTTAGGCCAGTAGAAATTCTGGGCCAACTGCTGCATCGTGTGTGCGATTTCCAGATGACCAGACAAGGGAATATCATGTGCAATCTTGAGCAACTGCTCACGATACCCCTTGGGAATGACAAGCTGCCTGCCTAGCACCCCCTCCCTCTGTCTGCACAGCCTGAGTATACATAAATCCATTTTCAGAATAAACCTTATGTCTGCAGTCACCTCCCTGTGCACTGTCCGAGTCTGCCCAAGCCCTCAGCTTCTATAAACTAGGGTCACTTCTCTGAGCAGCTGCATACCCCTCACACATTCCCAAGGCATGGGACAGGTCCCCTTCAATCACTAAACTAGGGTCCCTAGCACTAGTGTCAGGGCACTCAGGATCACTGTCAGTCCCAACCCTCTGACAAGGGGTCACCCCTCCCTCTTTGGAGTAACACTCTGTAGCTGTGTGGTTACTTGCTACTGGAGAAATCTCTGCCCCCTTTTTATTAGTCCCCCCCCACTGGAGATACAGGCTGGAGAACCAGCCTCTCAGTAGTTTCCACAATGGCTTCTGTGGGGTTCAGGGAACTACAATTTTCCCTTGCCACTTGGCTACGGGTAACTGCACATGCCATCCCCTATTGGAGATTGTTACCCAGGATCACATCCACTGCTAATGTTTTGGCTACAGCCATCTGTTGCACAGTTCCCCCTGTTTCACCCCAGTCTAAGAGAACACTAGCAAGGGGCAATGTTTTCTCCCCATGCACGAAGTCCTGTACAGTGACGTATTTATTGGGTATAAGCTGACCAGGCTGTACCAGATCCCCCTTTACCAAGGTCAAGGATGTCCCTGTGCCCCTTAACCCCGTGTCTGTACACCATTCACCATGACTGGGTGCATGTGTTCCCTCATGTTCACTGGCATGCTTCTAGGGACACACAAACAACCCACTTCTTTTCTGTGTGTGTGTGTGTGTGTGTGTGCGCACGCGTGTGTGTGATCTCACATGCTGTTTTAGCATTTCTCATGAGAGACAGTCCATAACCCATTTTTATATTACAAAAAATGATACAGTGATCAAAACCAGCTGTCCAAGTGTCATAGAGGCCACTGGCCTCTATGTCAGGAAGGTAACTAAAAATAGGAAAAGGATAAAGCCCCTTTGGTTCAATAAAGAGGTGGCAGAGAAGGTCTAATAAAAGGGAAAGGTGTTTAGGAGGTATAACGGGACACAGAGAGAGGAGGAGAGGGCTTTATACCAGGAGAAGCAGAGGTAAGCAGGTAGGGAGGTCAGGAGGGCAAAAGCAAGAATGGAAGAGAAAATAGCCAACACAGTCAAGGTGGATGATAAAACCTTCTTCCAGTATGTGAGCAAAAGGAGAAGGTCAAGGGCAGGGATAATCAGGCTGAAAAACCGGGAAGGGAAGGGAAGGGAAGTTGGTGGACAATGACTATGGGAATGCGGAAATAGTCAATAGGTACTTTTGCTCAGTTTTCATGGTTGAAAAGGAGGGGGAGATCAAGAAAATCAGGGAACACGAGGTGATGGGGGGGTTGACTCCAGTCCATTCCAGGTTGAGGAGGCCCTGAGTGAGCTTGAGGGTTTGAAGGTGGATAAGGCAATGGGGCCAGATGGGGTGCACCCCAGGGTACTGAAGGAGCTCAGCAAAGTGCTAGCAGAACCTCTGACCAGCCTCTTCAACAGGTCCTTGGAGACAGGGGAGATCCCTGATGACTGCAGAAGGGCAGATGTGGTCCCCCTTCATAAGGGGGAGATAAGGAGGAGCCGGGCAACTACAGGCCGGTGTGCTTAACATTGGTGGTGGGTAACTTATGGAGAAACTGCTCAAGAAGAGAATTTCAAGCTACCTGGAGACCAATGGTCTTCTGGATTGGCGCCAACATGGTTTCACTGAGGGAAGCTCATATCAAACTAACTTGATAAAGTTTTTTGACTGGGTCACCAGGGTACTGGATCGGGGGGATCTATATACATTGAGTATCTCGACTTTAATAAGGCATTTGATTCTGTGCCACACAGGAGATTACTGCACAAAATTAGATGCCTTGGGCTGGGGCCATTAGTGGTTAGGTGGATGCAAAACTGGCTGGGGGGCAGAGGGCAAAGGGTAGTTATTAATGGGGTACCATCAAAGAAATGTATGGTCACCAGTGGGGTAGCTCAGGGGTCAGTACTGGGGCCACTCCTTTTCAATATATTTATAACTGGTCATAGCATAGGGGCTAGAGGGAAGTGTATCTCTATTCAGGGATGACACAAATGTCTACAATAGAGTAGATATGTGTGAGGGAGTTGAGAGTATGCGTAAGGATCCGGAGAAGCTGGAGGAATGGTTTGGGGAATGGCAATTGACCTTTAACACCAAAAAATGCAAACTCAAACAGTTAGGCAAAAATAATCAGCGCATGACATACAGTATGGGAGGGCAAGTCCTAGAGGTTACTGAGCTGGAAAGAGACCTTGGCATATACAATTCATGGGACCTGAAAGTGGCAAAGCAATATGAGAAGGCTGTGGCAAGGGCCAGTAGGATGCTGGGTTGTATCAGCAGGGGAATAACTAGCAGGAGGAGGGAGGTCATAATGCCCTTGTACAGGCAGCTTGTCAGGCCACACCTTGAGTACGGAGTCTAGTTCTGGAGGACATATCTTAGGAAGGATGTGGAGAGAGTGAAGTGCATCCAGAGATCGGCGACAAAAATGGTAGAGGGACACGGGCATCTCTGATACGATGAATGGCTGAAGGACCTCAACATGTACTCACTCGAAAAGAGGAGGAAAAGGGGGGACATGATTAAGACCTTCAAGTATATCAAGGGTTTCAACAAGGTACCAGCAGGGGATATCTTCCAGTTAAAGGAAAAATCAAAAACAAGGGGACACAATATGCAGATGGTAGGGGGGAGAGTCAGGGGAACATCAGAAAATTCTACTTTACAGAGAGGGTGATGGACAGCTGGAACAGACTCCCAGGAGAGGTGGTGGAGGCAATAACTGTTGGGGGTTTCAAAAGTGCGTGGCACAGACACAAGGGACTGGTAGTTCCATGGGGGGAGGGGCGGGCGGAAGGGAAGTCCTAGTGGGCTGCTATGCATACTGGGCAGACTGGGTGGGCCAGGTGGCAAGTTCTATGTTTCTATGTGTAAACAATAGCAAGCATAATCCCTAGTATCCACGCTTGTACTGTGGGTACCTATTTTTACTACATGTTAGTGCAATACAGCAATATCACAGTAATGATGTAATCATTTGTCATAGGCGTGAGCATGTGGATGTAAAGGTGTGGGACCCAGGCATAACAACCACCAAGCCAGACCCAGACTATTATTTCCCTCCAGGAGGGGGAGCCTGCAACTTAAGCCAGAGGAGTGAGCGAGTGAGTGAGTGAATGCTTTGGGAACTGTACACAGAGTAAACTGTTTTAATTGGTGGGAGGTATACTGGTGTGTAACTATAGCTTTAGAAACTACCTCATTACTGTTTGAATGTTTAATGATAAAGTCAAATCATTATGAAAACAATGATTATGGGTATCTGTTGTGATAAAGAAATAAGGTTTTTCTAACAGTTTTAAGATTATATCCTGGCGCTGGTAGGTTTTAGTTAATAGGGTGTGCTTGGGTTAGAGAGGCAGGTTGGGTGGTGCCTGTGGCCAGGTATAGTGTGTTTTTACTTCTAGAAGGCTGGGCAGTGTGCATACCCAGTTTTATTTTATTTAGTTTTTGTTGACTGGGTAAGTGCACTAGACAAATCCTGCCTATTTTCAGGCACGATCCAGGGAAGGGGATACAGATGAATGCCAACTGACCAGTGAACCAAATTAAGCTGTTGGTGGTATTTCTAGTGAATGAGGGAAATTTGGACAGGACACTGGGGAAATTCCCCTACTCTTTTTCAATAAGTGCCATGGGATCTTTAACATCCACCTGAACTACCACCAATCCAGGCAGATGGGACCTCGGTTTAACGTCTCATCCGAAAGATGGCACCTCAGAAGTGCAGCACCCCTCTCACGCTGCACTACAGTGTCAGTACTGGGATATTAACCCAAGTGCCAGATGTGGGAACTGAACCCACAGCCCTCTGATCTCCCAGCCTCAGAGGCGAATGTGCTACCTACTGAGCCACTGACACTGCATTTGATGGGAGGAGACCATCACTGGACCCTTGCCATCATTTCCAGGAGGGAATGATTTTCTGAGTGGGGAAAGAGTGCAAGCTCCCCTTGCAGGAGGAGCTTATGCTCCCATTTAGGAACCCCTTTCCCCATCCTACCCCCCCAAGCTAGGATATTTATTAGTGCTCTGGGGGTCAATACCTGCTTGACACCTCAAGGTGGCAGGAGAGGGCAGGTTAGGGAAAGTACATAAGGCTGGAGACAGGAAGTTTTGGGGCCTTTTCCTGCCCAGGCTTTAGGCCTGGGGCTGGAGGGAGGTGGCTGGAGGAGCAGAGTAGGCAGTCAGAAAGGGAGCTCGGTGGTCCTGGTGGGTCTTTGGGGTCAACCCCCCCCAAGTGGCAGATAGGGATGGCCTCTTCAGCAACATGGTGTTGAGGAGCCATGGAGGAAGCTCCATGGGGAGGATGGTTGGCCAGGTGCCTGCATCATCAGGGTAAGGGAGATGCAGGTGGTGGCAGGAGGCCAGGATAGACAGGAGTAGTTGCTCAGGTTGCCAGGGCTGTGGCAATTGTGGCAGGGTCCCTACAGGGGGGAGACCAGTGGCAGTGGGCTCTTCCCCATACCCGGTGTGGCAGGGTGGCCTCAGGGTAGAGGGAGTCAGGGGGCTCTTCATCCATTTCATAGGACCTGCTTGGAGGGGCAGATCTTGGGGTGCCGGCATTAAAGGGCCAGGCTGGTCACAGGTCTTAAGACAAGCCTTGGAGGCTGGCCTCAGGCTGGAGCTTACCGCATGCCCAGGATGAGTTGATAGGGATGTGGGCCAGGAGCTGTGTCCCCCCACCCAAACAAAAAGTTGCTTGGAGGGGGGCTGGGCAGTGACAGGGCCCACGGGCTCTCCCATGACAGAGCAGTCCAATCAGTGTAGCTCAGGTACTGCAGCAGGGCCAGGTTTGAAGGCTGCTGCACCAGTGCAGAGCAGTGCAGAAAAAGAGCTGAGCTGAAAGAGAGGGGACTGGTGCTGTGAGGTTGGGAGCTCCAGTAGGTTTAGGTTGCCTGTAAAGTGAAAGAGAGTGGGTTCCAGGGACTGGGTCAGAGGAAAAAATCCTGGTACCCATTGAGATTTGGGACAAGGTCCAAGGGCCAGGTGGGAGAAGCAGCACGCTTTCCTGCACTGAAAATAGGGGAGATGACCAGTGCCAGATCAGAGAGAGATGGACAAGAATGTGTAACCTAGAACAGAAAAAAAAGAGAGATCTGGCTTACCAGTGCCAGTGAGACAGGAGCCTGTGTGTTTTCCAAGTAGGGAGGTTCCCTGGGTAAATCATCCAGGAGGTTAGAAGGAAGAAGCCCTGCTTGTACTGCCTATAAACCATTTATACTGCTTAGAATGTCCAGTTTTGGGCATGTTATAAAAAGTTCAGATAGCCCCATGGAGCTGCTTTATTTATTCAATGAAGGATGTGACCCTTGCATTCCTGGAATCATTTGGAGTGCAGCAGCTAAAATAAAGAAGCTAGTTGGAAAGAAACTTGGCAATGATTCTTTCTTTAAGTTGAAAGGGGATTAATGGAATGGAAAGCCCCCTTCCTTGTGTCTAATTTTTCATAAATTGTAATTCCAGAAGGATTCCATCAGGCTGCATCAGGATTGAGGTGCTCTGGGGCTCAGAAGAGACGGGAGGTTAAAGTTGGAGATCCTGGTCTGGTGATCAGCATTTGGGGGACAAACAGATCCAGAACTGGAGATGAAATTGAGAGTGTAGCTGGAAATGAAGCCAATCGCAGCAGATCGCACATCCTGTTTGAATATCGGACCCTGGATGCGCGGCACAAAGTGGACGGATGCCATATTTGGAGCAGCGCATCCAAGGTTCAGGGCTGAAGACCATCAGTGGAGGAATAAGCGGCACATATTTGGATGCACCAGTCCCCCCAAGGGCAATATTCAGCCTGAATATGCTAATGAGCTCATTGGGCATGCATGGCGCAACCAGGCTCAATGCAAGCACATTATGAGCTCATTACCATGACTGCGCCTGGCTGAATGCGCCAGGCCAGCCTCGAGCAGCACAGAAGAAAGGTAAAGCCCCTGCCAGCCCTGGTAGGCCAGTGGTATTCCCTCCCATCCTCGAGCCCCAATGTATAAAATAAACAGCCATCCCCAATTTCCCATAGTGTAGATTCCCCCCCATCCCTGATCCCTGATGTTTGCAACAAAATAGATGCCCCCCAATATTTCCACAGTGTAGAGTAACCCCCTCCCAGCCCCGATCATAAAACAATGAAAAAAGGAAGAATCCCTGCCAGCCCTGGTAGCCTAGTGGTACCCTCCTCCCAGCCTCTATCCCTAAGCGAACATAACATAAACCCTGATCCATTTCCATAGTACAGTGGTACCCCCTTCCATGCCCAATCCCTGATCGAAGTAAAGCAGTCCCCCAACCCTTTTCCATAGTGTAGGGTGCCCTCTCCCAACCCCAATCCCTGATGCATAAAGTTGTTAATAGATCCCCCCAACCGTTCCAGTAGTGTAGCGAACCTCACCCTCCTCCCATCCCAATCCCCAATCAAAGTTGGAATGCACTTCAATATCTAACATAGCAGAATTAATCCCCATTAGTTCCATAGTGTGGTGTTCCATCAAACCTGGAACCGCTGGTTTTGTCCTTCGCATCATGATTACGATTAACTGGCCTGTCAATGACTGAGATTGTAGGTAGTACGCACTCATTGGTTCAGCCAATGAGCACATACTATGTACAGTTCCAGTCACTGACATTTCAGTTGGTGGCTGGCTATGGTGGTGTGGAGGGCTGAGTCTCGTTGGGTTTTGGGGAAGCGGGTGGGGGTCCCATCCTGATGGGTGGGGGGCTACCACCACGGAACTAACAGGATTAATTCTACTAGATGAGACATCAGGGCTGGAGGGGTCCACTACCCTATGGAAAATGGATCGAGGTGTTCCACTTCAATCCGGGATCAGGGATTGAGTTGTTTTTCCTTTGATCGGGGATCAGGGATGGGAGTGTGGATTCTCTTCGAATGGGGATCAGGCTGGTGGGGGCACACTGCTCTATGGAAATGGGGCAGTTATATTATTATATTCATAGGGATCAGGGTTGGGAGGGGGACCCTACACTAATAAAAAGGGTTGGGGGACTGTTTTACTTCAATCAGGGATTGGGCATGGGAGGGGGGTTCCATTACACTATTGCAACTGGGAGTGGGTCACTTATTTCCTGTATACATCATTGCTCTGTGATGGGAGGGGGATACCACTAGACTACTGGGGCTGGCAGGCTGCTGTGCCCCTGTCTGCAATATCACAGCCTGCCTGTGGGTGGCCAGCTGATTTAGATCATCTTTTTTCTGCCTATCTTTGCACTGCACATTTCTGGCCCTTGAAAGGCTCATTCCCACTGAATATGCACATGTGCGGCACATTCATGGGAACACCCCCTCTGCATGTGCTGCATACATACATGGGGAGGTGGCGGCATTATGGGTTCAGTTAAGGTGCAATAGAGAGAGGAAGGTGAGGTTGGGGGTGGTTTACAGACCACCTAATCAGGATGAGGAGAGGGACAAGGAACTGATCTCACAAATATGTGGGGAAAGGAGAGGTGGTAATTGTGGGGGACTGCAATCTGTCTATGGTGGACTGGGGCATACTCTCCACAACATGTACTAGGAGTCAGGTGATCCTATGCAAACACTCCTAAACAGCATCTCAGCTGTTTGTGGGGTCAAACTTGTGATTTTCTGAGCCTGTATACACTTTTTAGTGAAAGGACACCTGTATGTGTTGGGGGCACAGTGAAATTAGTAAAAATTGTTTTTTAACTTCACATTTTGGGATCGCAGTCAAGACCACTGCATGAGGTGGCTTGACTAGCGTAAAGCATTTCCTGGAGAGCTGTTTGAAGCTTTTTTTTGGGCTCTGTACAGATGTCAGCCTTGGGGGAGGAGCTCTGAACTTTGGGTCGGCTACTACAAAAGCCGACTGAAGAGCGAGCGGGGTGATCTATGCAAACACTGCTAAACAGTATCTCAGCTGTTTGCGGGGTCAAACTTGTGATTTTCTGAGCCTGTATACACTTTTAGTGAAAGGACACCTGTGTTTGTTGGGGGCACAGTGAAATTAGTAAAAATTGTTTTTAAACTTCACATTTTGGGATCGCAGTCAAGACCATTGCATGAGGTGGCCTGACTAGCGTAAAGCATTTCCTGGAGAGCTGTTTGAAGCTTTTTTGGGGGGTCCATACAAATGCCAGCCTTGGGGGAGGAGCTCTGAACTTCCGGTCAGCTATTACAAAAGCTGACTGAAGAGTGAGTGGGGCCAGCACGAGCAGGGTCACGCTCAGAGACACGCGCATCAGCATGTCTGCTGTGTCCACTGGTAACACTGGGAAGCTGGGGCAATGGCTCTAAACTAAAGTAAGTTAATTATTGTAATTTCTAAGTTTGTTCTCTGGCATTGGGTATAATTACCTATCTAGCTAGTAACTACTTGCCCCAGAAAGATGTCACAGTTACGTAGTAAATGAGGAAAGGATAAAAAACCATGTACAAACTGTAAAATGTTTTTGGAATTACCAAACTCCAAAGAATTCATTTGTGATAAATGTCTCTTGATAATAGCATTGCAGGAGGAAATTAAACGACTGACAAATAGACGTGAAACTAAAACAGATATCAGTTTATTAGAGAAATATAAAGAAACTGTAGCAAAAAGTGTTTTAGAACCTACAGTATTACAGAATGATGATACTATGGAAAGAATAAAGGGAGAAAGCAACTTAGATAACACCGGTCAGTGTTCCCAAGCACAAAGTGGAAAAGACTTAAAACTTACTTCAACTCAAACTTGGTTTGATAACAGTTCACTTAATTTACCCATATCACTCCATAATAGATATGAACCCCTGACACAAGAGCCCACTTTGACTGAGGACCAACAAGATGTTTGTCATCTAGAAAAACAGGACCCCTTAAATGTTGATCAACAACAAAACAGAGATATTGTGGTTACTGGGGATTCCATAATAAGAGGGGTGGATTCTATGGTCTGTTATGGATGAAAAGCCAATACCACAGTTAGCACCCTTCCAGGAGCTAAAATGGAGAACATTCCAGATATACTTGATGGGCTTTTTGAGGGCACTACTACCCCTTTAGTTATATTACACTTAGGTGTAAATGATGCAACAAACAGAAATATTACTTCTTTCCAGGACAGTTTAAATAAAATCGTTAATAGAATTAGACTGGTTAAAGGAGAAATAATAGTTTCAGGGATACTACCAACATTTGGACATCATGCCTATAAAAATGTGACTATAAAACATCTTAATCAGTGGTTACGTTGCTATTGTTTAAAGGAAAAAATGGGCTTTATAGATAACTCTTTTTCTCTCTGGGTAAAAAATCTTAATATAAGGAAGATGGGCTTCATCTTAATTTTGCAGGAACCAGAATTCTAAGCAGAAAAATAAATGAGGTTATCCAGTTCCATTTAAACTGGAAAAAGGAGAGACAGGTGGGATTAGAGTATAATATCCCTTTTGACACCAATATTAAGGTTCTAGATATTCCTATTTGGAGGGGAGTTTTGATAAATGCCAGAAGCCTTACTAATAAATTTTAAGAATTTAAAATCCTCCTATATACCCAACATATTCAGATTGCTTTTATCACTGAAACCTGGTGGGACAAAAATGATATATTTGTCTATCAAGTCTAAAGTTATACATTATACTCTAAAAGTAGAGATCATAGAAGGAGGGTGGAGTTGCTGTTTATATTCACAAATCTATTAACAGTGAAGAAATTACTAAACAGGAATCTAATCATGAAACACTATGGGTCAAATTACTCCCAAGTAATGGGCCAAAAATTTTTTGGGTTTAATATAGTGACCACCATCTTATTCACTCGACCAGGACTTAGAATTGATAAAACAACTACACACTTGTGACCCCACTGATAACATTTTACTCATGGGAGATTTAAATTTGCCTAACATAAAGTGGACTTCATGGCAAGGTATTACTAAGGTAGAAAGATCTTTTTTAGATGTGTTTGATCAGCTGGGCCTCAGGCAAGTTGTCACAGAAAACACCAGGTAAAATAATATCCTTGATATTATACTAACAAACATGGGAGATTGTGTATCGATGTAACTATAAATTCCCCATTAGGAAATAGTAATCACAGTGCAGTATTCTTCAAAACTATAAAATCACAAGTTATAAATGATTCTGCTGTAACAACTAGACTTAATTTTGGTAAAGCAAATTTCAACGAATTCAGACAAGAATTATCCAGATGGGACTGGAAAACTTTGTTTCATAACATATCAGTAAATGAGATGTGGGAATTACTAATAGGATGTTTGAAGAACTTGATGACAAAATATATTCCGATTACTAAAAAATATGAAAATGGGAAAATTAAACCCCAGTGGTGTTCTTGTAAAATAAAGAAATTGATTAATAAAAAAAACAAAATCTATAAAAAATTTCAAAAAAGATCCCACTAATATAAATAGGATTGTACTCAAAAATATTTCATCAGAAATAAAAAAAAACATTAGGGATGCTAAAGCTAACTTGGAGCTAACACTGGCTTGTAAAGTTGGAGATAACCAAAAGGCTTTTTATTCTTACATAAATAGTAAAAGAACAAATTATAATATGATTGGTCCCTTTAAGGATAATCTGCAACAGCCCATGTCAATCAAGGAAACAGTTGATTTACAGAATAATTATTTTTGTTCAGTATTTAATACTAAACCTATTACACAGGAGGAATATCATGATATCCCTATTACGGGTTCAGTTGTTTTTGATACCAAGGATGTATTAGATAAACTTAAAACAATAGATATTAATAAGTCTCCGGGTCCTGATAAAATACACCCTAGGGTTATCAGGGAAGTAGCGGAAATTTTGGTGTTGCCACTCACGTATATTTTTCAGACATCATTACATGAAGGAGCAGTCCCAAAAGGCTGGAAGGAAGCTACTGTTATTCCCATCTTTAAAAAGGGTACTAGAACATTACCTTCAAATTTTAGACCAATAAGTCTTACATCACTTCTGGGGAAAATACTGGAGAACATACTTAAGGAAAGGATAACTGCCTCCCTGTATGAAAAAGGCATGATGGACATCTCCCAACATGGCTTCACTAAGTCAAGGTCTTGTCAAACAAACCTTCTAACCTTCTATGAGAAGGTTAATAAAGCATTCGACCAGGGTAACCCAGTGGATGTGGTCTTTATGAATTTTTCAAAGGCCTTTGATAAATTACCCCATAGAGAACTGATTATTGTCTTAAAAAATCTGGGGATAGAGACAAATGTGATTTGCTGGATTAGAGGCCGGTTGGACAACAGAAGACAGAGAGTGTTGGTCAGGGGTATATATTCTGAATTAGGTATGGTGACAAGTGGAGTGCCTCAGGGTTCGGTGTTGGGGTCTTGCTTGTTCAATGCCTGTATATCAACTTTAAAAATGAATATTCCAAATATTTGGTTATCCAAATTTGCAGATGACTGCAGATTAGGAACTATTGTAAGAAATTCATTTGACATAGCAAACTTACAACAAGCAATTACAAATATAGTATCTTGGACAGAAGCAAACAAGTTAGAATTAAACATTGATAAACGTAAAATCATGTATTTGGGTAATAACAATCAAAAAGCATTATATAAAATTGGACCAATAATTTTATCTGATAGTATTCAGGAAAGAGATCTGGGAAACAGTATCACCCCTGATTTCTCATTTAGTTATCATTGTTCCCTTCAGACAAAAAAAGCAAGCCAGAATTTAAACTGTATTCTCAGACACATATCTAGTAGGGAGGCTAAAGTCTTAGTACCATTGTTTAATTCTTTGATTAGGCCAAATCTTGAATATTGTGTGCAGGTGTGGTCACCATATAAACGTGAAGATATTAACAGGATTGAGGGTATACAAAGAAGGATGACAAAAACCATTACTGGATTACATAATAAATCATATAATGAAAGGCTAAAAATACTGGGAATCTACTCTCTTGCATATCAAAGATTTAGAGGGGATATGTGTATGCTTTGCAGAATATTAGGTGACTACAGATTATAGGATGAGTTAGGCATAAAATTTAATAATGATCAATTAAGTACTAGAAAGCATTCAAAACAATTGTTTCTGCAGAGGTGGAACTTAAATCTACGTAAAAAATGGTTTACCCAAAGGGTGGTGACATCTTGGAATGAAATATCACAAGCAACAATAGATAGTCCAAACATGGAAACATTTAAAACAAGATTGGACTTGGAATTTAAATCAAGTGTTACTGACTTTTGATAAATTAAAATTGGTATAAGGCAAGCTATAAGGATTAATGTCCATAAATGCTTGAATCTTTCCTATGAATCCTATGAATCCTGGAAGGACTGCAGAGTGGGTTCCTGACTCAGGGCGTCACTGAACCAACGAGAGCTGAGGCAATTCTTGATCTGGTGCTCACAAATGGGGAGCATGTACAGGAAATAATGGTCAGGGAACCACTGAGTGGAAGTGACCATTGTACAGTGTGGTTCCCATTGGATATGGGCAGGTAAAGCATCCCGACTAAGATCAAAATTTTGGATTTCAGGAGGGCGAACTTCAGGAAAATGGGCAAAGTGCTAAGGAGCCATCTGGCAGGCATCAAAGCAGATATGAGGTGGAGCAAAGGTGGTCCATTGTTAAGGAAGAATATTGGTTGCCACAGATGAGTGCACTAGGCTCAGGGGTAAGAACACAAGGGCCAAAGCACCCAGTTGGCTCAGTTCTGGGGGTTGCCCAGGCTGTAAAGCAAAAGAGGTTGGCCTATAGACAATTTAGGAAAACCAAAAGAGAGGAGGATAGGGAAAATTACCTAAGGTTGGCTAGTGAGGCAAGTAAGGAAGTTTGGTGAGCAAAGGCACAGAAGGAGCTGCAGATATGAACTCCAATATGAACTCCAGATAGCTAAAGGAATTAAGAAGGGGAAGAAGGCTTCTTTTTTGCTATATAAGTGAGAAAAGGGGCAAGAAAGAAGGGATTGTTAGGCTTAAGAAAGGGTTGGAGTGGGTGGATGATAATGGGGGAAAAGCTGAAATACTAAATTAATACTTCTGTTCTGTCTTCACCAGGGAGAAGGAAGGACCAGTACCTTCAGGAGGGAGAAAAGGAGCAGGGAGGGAGGGGAACACAGATGTGGTGATAGAGAAGGATAGAGTGAGGGAGGGAATATCTGATGACACTGAAGGTGGACGAATCACTAGGCCTGGGCAGAGTACATCCAAGGGTACTAAAGGAACTGGCTGAGGAGCTGGCAGGTCCACTGGCATACCTATTTAATAGTTCACTAGAGTCAGGCGTGGTACTGCAGGACTGTAGAACAGCACATGTAGTGCCCCTCCACAAAAGCGGTCCTAAGAATGACCCAGGGAATTACAGTCTAGTCAGTCTGACCTTCATTGTGAGCAAGTTCATGGAGACCATACTAAAGGAAAGGCTGGTGGAATATCTAGAGGAGCATGGTCTTCAGGATGTGAGGCAGCATGGGTTCATGGGGGGGGAGACCATGTCAAATAAATCTGATTGACTTCCTTGGCCAAGTTGTAGACATCCTCTATATTGATTTCAGCAAGGCCTTTGATTCTGTTCCCCACAAAAGGTTGATCAGGAATTTGGTGGATCTTGGAGTTGGGGAAAAGATGGCCAGATGGGTGGAAAACTAGTTGAGGGACAGGACCCAGAGGGTGGTTGTGGGGGCAGAGTTATCTGGTACCAGAGATGTAACCAGTAGGGTCCTACAGGGCTCTGTACTGGGGCTGGTGTTGTTCAACATCTTCATCAATGACATTGGGATGGCATTAAGGGCAAAATGTGCCTATTGGCAGATGACACCAAGCTCTGCGGGAGAGAGGACATAGTTGAAGGGACACAGGACCTACAGGAAGATCTGGAAAAGTTGGGTTGGTGGTCCAGGATCTGGCAGCTTGGCCTCAATGCCAAAAAATGCAAAGTTATGCATATTGGAGCCAAGAATCCCAGGACAGAGTACTACCTGGGTGGAGTCAGAGTATCTGCATCAGAGGAGGAGGAGAAGAACCTGGGAGTGATGATCACTAGTGATCTGAAGCACCCCATGCAGTGCAAGAAAGCAGCAGCAATGGCAAACAAGATGCTGGGATGCATATCTAGGGGGATCAGTAGTAGTAGGGGAGAGAGAGGAGGTTATACTGCCCTTGCATAGGTCACTGGTAAGGCCGCATCTAGAGTATGGAGTTCAGTACTGGTGCCTACACCTCAAAAAGGACATTAAACTGCTGGAGAAGGTCCAGAGGAGGGCTACAAGGATGATAGCCAGTAGCAGGGTAAAGCATACGAGGAGAAGTTGAGGACACTGAACATGTACTCCCTGGAAGGCAGGCGAGCGCGAGAGAGAGAGAAGGGACATGATTGGGACCTTCAAGTACTTGAAAGGGATAAGTAAGGTTGATAAGGAGAGTCTCTTTAAGCTGAGTGGCAAGCATAACACGAAGGGGCACAGTCTTAAGCTGGAGGGTGGGAGGTTTAGGAGGGAGGTCAGGAAGCACTTCTTCACAAAGAGGGCGGTGGACACTTGGAATGCACTGCTGGAAGATGTCATCTTGTTGAAGACAGTGAGTAGCTTTAACAAAGGCTTGGATAGGCATGGGGGAAAGTAAGGATCATAGGTAGGATGAGAGTTGGATGGGGGCTTTGGGTTCAGTTAGTTTTGGGGGCACCACTGGATAGAAGGGATATTAGCAGTGGGGCAGAGAGGATGTGGGGTGCCAGAACACACCAGAGATAATATGATCAGAGGATGCAGGAGGGAGGGGTAGTACTAGAGGCAAGGAAATCACTGGGGAATTAAGCAGGATAGACCAGCCAATTTTCCCCAGGATAGCCCAGTTGAGATGCAATATCTCACACAGCTGAGACATTATGTCTCATATTCAGAGGATCTTGCCCATTTACCAGTTTTTACAAATATGAATCCATGATAGCCCAGTTGAGATGCAATATCTCATTTTCTTTGGGTTTCTGCTGTTATGCATCTTTTCACAGTAGTTACCCAGGATATGCCAGCTGAAATGCAATATCTCATTTCAGTGGCGGTGCTGCTTTTACACATTTTCTCACTGTGTTTACCCAGGAAAATATTTAATATTCCATCTAAAATAAGTGGATCGTGCTAATTCTTGTGTAACCTGTGTTGTATCATTTTTAACGAAAACCTGAAAATCTACCCCATAGAATGCATCTGCTTTGGATAACTGCATTACATAGCTTTTTGAAGATGAAAACAGTAGTTGTACCACTTTACAATTGTGAATTTGGACTCAGAGTTTATTCTCAGTATCTACTAAAACTTAATTCAACTGATCTGCTAAGCAAAACAGTCATAACAACCAATTCAAATGTGAGAAGGAACTAGTGTTCTAACCAGAACTGGTGCAGTTAAGGACACAATGTAGTATAGGGAGAGAAAGAAATTGAGATGGGTGCTTAAAAAAAAGACAAGTTATTTAATGGAATACTGTAGTTCTTTTAAGAAAACCTGGTCTAAATGAAGCCTGCTATGGGTGTACATACATCAAGTATATATGTGCATAAGATTAAGGACAGAGTTCAAATAGTGATAATAATTACAGTTCATAAAGTTCTGAAGCCAAAGATAGAATGAAAGAAAGCAAGAGAAAGAAAGAAAGAAAGAAAGAAAGTCATTCAGTGAGTCTATAATTTAATTGCATTAACATAAGTTAGGAAAAAGTGCGGTTTGGGGTCTGCCCCTCCTACTGTCTTTATAAAGGTGGTTTGCAATCTAAAAAAAAGGATCCGGTCATCTATTGTCTCTGTTCCTTGGGACTGTCAACATATCAGCTTAAATCTGAATACAGTTTACAAAAAGCAAGCAAAGCAATTCTAAACTGAGAAATGTAAAAACACCTGAGCCCACTCGTTATCAGCAGAGAAGACACTTTTGTACTGTACATACTTGCAGTTTATTGTTTCTCGGCTATTTGAATTGACCCACTAAGCAAGACTAGACCTAGACTGAGGTTTAAACTGCTAGGGATCCTGTCTGAATACATCATGCTCAGCTACACAGACTCGTTGTGAATCTTGTCTAAATCTGAGTTAACACTAAAGCCCCATTTACACCACTCGATTTACTGTGCATCAGTCCATGTGCAACGGCTGATGCGCTGCAAATCCCACCATGTAGACACTCACTAGTGTGACGTAGAATACCTCTGAATCCACTTTTTGATCTGATGCCAGAGAGGGAATGTCTAGCAGATCAAGTGTGTTGCATCATGGAGTAAACCCTCTTCTGTGCTTCTGCAGGACCTACAGGAAGATCTGGAAAAGCTGGAAAGGTGGTCCAGAATCTGGCAGCTTGGCTTCAGTGCCAAAAAATGCAAAGTTATGCATATTGGAGCCAAGAATCCCAGGACAGAGTACTACCTGGGTGGAGTCTGAGTATCTGCATCAGAGGAGGAGAAGGACCTGTGAGTTATGATCACTAGTGACCTGAAGCACTCCACGCAGTGCAAGAAAGCAGCAGCAAAGGCAAACAAGATGCTGGTATGTGTATCTAGGGGGATCAGTTGTAGGAGAGAGGAGGTTGCAATGCCCTCGTACAGATCACTGGTAAGGCCGCATCTAGAATATGGAGTTCAGTACTGGTGCCCACACCTCAGAAAGGACATTAACCTGCTGGAGAAGGTCCAGAAAAGGGCAAAAAATGATGACAGCCAGTCAGCAGGGCAAGGCATACAAGGAGAGGTTGAGGGCACTGAACATGTACTCCCTGGAAGACGAGAGAGACAGGAGACATGATAGGGACCTTCAAGTACTTGAAAGGGATAAATAAGGTTGATAAGGAGAGTCTCTTTAAGCAGAGTGGCAACCATAACATGACGGGGCACAGTCTTAAGCTGGAGGGTGGGAGGTTTAGGAGGGAGGTCAGGAAGCACTTCTTCACAGAGAAGGTGGTGGACACTTGGAAAGCGCTGCTGGAAGAGGTCATCTCATTGAAGACAGTGGACAGCTTTAAGAGAGACTGGGATAGGCACAGGGAGAAGGTAAAGATCATGGGTAGGGAAGATGGAGGAGTGGGGGAGGGAAGGCAGGGACATTAGCTCAAGCTGTGGACCCTGCAATATGAGCAGACTTGATAGACTAAATGGCCTTCTTCTGCTGGCTTCTTCATATGTTCTTATGATCCACTGTGGAGGCCAATTTTCCTGTCCTGCACCATGCCGACGCCAACAAACTAAGCACGCCCCACTGAAGGAGCAGCCTCGACATGGTACACACTGCAGCACTGCATGAAGAGCTGTGTAAACAGTTTATTGCAGGCTCAGCTGTCAGTGCACCAGAAAGAAGTGGTAGAGATTCGGGAGCGATGTGATAATGTAAACACAGCTTAAGACATGGATCAACAGATGAAAGGATGTTACATAATACAGATATGAAGCATGACGATATTGCTGAACAGTTCTGAATGCCTCTAGTTATGAAACTTAACATAAAAGTTGTTAGACTGTTAATATGTTACAACTTAAATATACTCATGCTTTTTAGTGTTGTATTTCCAGGGGGCTTAACCTGGATAGGAATCTCACCAGAATAATGTTTGTAAATTGATTGTTTATGTTATGAAATTACTTAATATTCAATAAAATCTAAATGATAAGAAAAGATTATTACCACACAATTTAGTGGGGGAACTGGTCTAGTATAACTATCAGATATCTTTAGTTAGGTGATGGACAAAGATCATGATATCAGGATTACTGCCCCCTCAGTATAAATTGTTTAGCTGCATCACACCACAGCATTTTTCAATTACATCAACTTGGGGACAGGTATAGCAAAGATATCTATTCATATACTGTACTCATGACTTACCATGAAATAAATGCTGGTCTCATGCCATATTGGTTCCTCTGCAGATCTGGGTCACTGCCCATGAGAAGTGACGTGGGAGGACCTCTGCTCAAGGATAACCACATGTGAGTGGTAACCAAAGTGGCTCTGCATTGCCTTTTGGCACAAAACACACAGTATTGTAGACATAGTGTATATTCTTCATATTTTCAAACTTAGAGCCATGGTGTGGCAGTGGCTATGGCCTCTGAGAAGGAATAGAGAAAAGCTATGGATCAGGTGGTGTTTTCGAGCAGCAATGGACGTGCAAGGGCTTAAGCCTCCTTGGATATGGTTTGCAGTGGCAGGGGGATGACTGACTGTAGGTTTGGGGTTTGCTATGTGGAGAGGCTGCCCCTGTGCACTGGGTTGTGTGCTCTGAGTGGTACTAGCATGCCTCTGTAGGACCAGAGAGAGGGAGAGGGTTGCTAAACACCAGGGCCCAGATATTCAAACTGCGCCAGTCTGAGGCGCAAGCCCCTGCGCTGCTCAAAATAGTTCTTGAGGGTATGGCCGGGGTGATATTCAAGGAGTTGCTGTTGAGCAGCTTTCCTTTGAATCTCGCCCCCGAGCCACAGCACTTGCGCATGGCGCAGTGGAACTTGCGCTACCGCAAGTTGCCAGAGTTGAGCATTCAACTTGCGGTGGCGCAAGTACCATTGCGCCATGCGCAAATTTCCGATATTCAAAAGGTGACATGCAAATGGGGCCATAATTTATGCAAGGCGCAGAGGGGGCCATTTGCATCTCTTTATGGCCCCATTTGCATGCCTTTTGCATGTAGGTGCGCCGATCCCCGAGGACTTGCTCCTGGCCACCCTGCCAGGCAGCAGCCGTCGGGGACCGACGCACACTGCAGCCCGATCGCGGGCATCACAGTTACATGCCCCCACACCTCCACAGCCCGATCGCGGGCATCACAGATTACATGCCCCCACACCTCCCACAGCCCGATCGCGGGCAGAACACATACATGTCGCCCCCACACCTCCACAGCCCGATCGCGGGCAGAACACATCATGTCGCCCCCACACCTCCCACAGCCCGATCGCGGGCAGAACCTGTATAAACCCCCAGTGCCCGATCGCGGGCAGAACCTGTATAACCCCCCAGTGCCCGATCGCGGCAGAATGTAACCCTCCCCCAACCCGAATAACTCCTGGTGGTCCAGTGGACGTGAAAGCCCGATCGCGGCAGAATGTCACAACAGAACCCCCAAACATCTCCTGGTGTCTAGTGTCCCCCACCCACCCACGGCCCTCCACCCCGCTCCCCGCAGCCAGCGGCGACAGCATCCCACCCGCTTGCCGCTGGCTGCTCGCTGACTGACTGTTCAGGACGTTGTATGCTGCAGGAGCTACAGCAATGGGCGTAGTCTATACAGAGATGATAGTCCAGATTTGTGGAATGATCATTACAAATCTGACTGTCATGTACGGTGTGGGCTGCATGCCCATTGGCTGTAGCTCTGCACCACGGGCGGCAGCCCTCACCGACAGTCAGTCGGCGGGCGGGCGGGCGGCAGGCGGGTGGATGCTGTCGCCCGCCGCTGCGGGGGAGCGGGTGGAGGGGCTTCGTGGGTGGGGGGGGACACTAGACACCAGGGAGATGTTTGGGGTTGCTGTTGTGACATTCTGCCCGCGATCGGGCTTTACGGATCCACCTGGACTATTCCAGGGAGTTATTCGGGTTGGGGGAGGGGGTTACAGTTCTGCCCGCGATCGGGCACTGGGGGTTTATACAGGTTCTGCCCGCGATCGGGCACTGGGGGAGGTTTATACAGGTTCGCCCGCGATCGGGCACTGGGGGTTATATAGGTTCTGCCCGCGATCGGGCTGTGGGATGTGTGGGGGACATGTACGTGTACTGCCCGCGATCGGGCTGGGGCACAGGAGCGCAGCGCTGGGGCCAGCCAGGTGGCAGCTGCTGTGTTGCCCTGCAATGCAGCAGCTCACCTGTGGGTGGCCCCCACTTAAGCCTTTTTTGGCTCAAGCTTGGCGGGCGCAGCTTGGTTGCGATGCACAACTCTGCGAACCCGACTGAATATCGGGTTGCGAGGTTATGCATGGATCCTCCCTCCTGTTGAGCATGCATTCATTTGCATTGCTCTCTTGCGCAACCTGGTGCCAGTGGCGTAACTGCCTCCTGCTGAATAACCGCGGAATGGCGCATTTGGACTTGCGCACTGGCACAAGCCCTGTTAATGGCAACCCTTGAATATCTGGGCCCAGAGATTTAACAATCGGGAGCAGGGAGAGGGAGGGAGTCTTGTAGACACTAGGGGAGAGTTAGGGGGCATGGCAGCACTGGGGAGATGGAGGGGGCCACTTGATGCTAGGGATTATATGATCACAGGGAGATTAAGTGACTTTAATGAATCCCAGAGAGAAAGAGTAGGAAGATGTGAAGAAGAGGAGGAGGGGGACAATTGGATGGGTGAAGGGAAATACATTGTTTCTTTAAAATATTAAGTAGATCTGGTAAACTGACTTTTTTCAAAAGAATTAAGTAGATCTGGAAAAACAGGAGGATGTGAAGGATCTAAAAAGATAGACAAGAACAACCAAAGCTCAATGTGTACAATATAAAATAAATGAGACAAAAGACTTCCAGGCATATATATGTTTTAAAGATAATCACTGCCAGTGATTGCTGTCACTCTTATGCATGTGGGTGAAAATCAGTGCCAGCTGTGAACTATAGTTTATTATTGCAACTGCTATGTTCGAGGGTGAACTTTGGGTTGTGAAATGGAAAGAAGTATTTGTAGTTCCTTTCTTAACAATACAGTTCTGCCCTTTGTAGCAAATGAGCTGGTAAATGCATAGCGTTGCATCAACTTTGGAATGCAGGGAGGTGGGTGAAAGTGAGAATGAACAAGAGAGAGAAACATATTGGACCTTCTTTTTGAAACAAATAAAGAGGGGGGAGCAAGGGAAAATTGCTCAGAAAAGACAGAGTGCTAGCTGAATGGTAAACAGCTGAATACATACAAAATGATTTATTACAGAATAAGCCAGGTGGTCAGCATCCTCTGAGTTTGATCTTACTGCCTCAATAAGTCTTTTGGGATTTCTGCTGTTTACTTTTGCTTTGCTTTGGGTTGTGAGTGCTACACTCTGTGTACTGCTGAATCTGTAGGGCTTGCTGTCCTTGTTAGCCAGCCCTATAGATTCAGCAATATACACAGTGTAGCACAAGCCAATGAAAGCCAATAATGACAGAAATGATTGCTACAGAGTGCTGGGCTGACAGGTGCGCAAACTCATGACATTAATAGCATGCAGCAGTGGAGCTAAATGGCTTAAACAATAAATAACAAAAACACAACGTGTCCTCAAAAGAGAAAAAGAGAGAGAGAGAGAACGGGAGAACATACAATGAAACCAGCAGAATAAGGCCATTAGGTCTATGTACTCTGTTCATAGTGCAGGGTCCTCAGCATAAGCTACTGCCCCTGGCCCCTCTATCCAGTCCTCCCTTCCCCTCCATCTGCCCCTCCCTTGTCCCTTATTTTCCCCTTAACTGTAACTCGGCCTCTCTTGAAACTGCCCAATGAGAAAGAAGGAGAGGGAAGGAGGGAGGGAGGAGCAGCCCCAGGAGGGGAAACTGACCTTTCTGTGTTTAAACAAGCATTGTTGGAGTTCCTGCTGAGATGGTAAGAACAGATGTGCCTAACAGAACAGTACAAACCCAATTTATGCACAAGCTCTGCCTGGTTTACTGTGCACAACAAGCTTGCATGCTGTTATGACTGCAGCAATATATTTTAACGTTTCTCCAAAGGTTCCACTGGTCAAGTCAAGAAGGTCTCTAAAAAAGCCCCTTGGAGCATGGCTAGTAAAATGCTATGTCACTGCAGCAGTTATGATCCCAGCAGGGCTATCTGCAAAGTCATTCAAACAACATGAAGTCTTGCTGCATTCTGACTATATGCAGTTAGCACCAGCACTTATACTGCTCCAGAGAGGAAAGTGTTAACTCTTTTCCAGGGCATACAACATTGAGCTCGATCTCGATTTTCAAACCTCCCTAGTACTCCATAAGTGTAACCGTCAGATTCTTTACTCCACGTAACTGTGAAGCCGCTCCAGAGAATCCCTCCTTCGCTTCGGTTCGGTTTAGTAAAATCGGTCGGTTTTCAACCACATTTTCTTGTTTTATTACGGTAATCAGATCTCAATCTATGGTTACAGTAAGTGTAGCTAGTAGGTAGTTAGAGTTTATTTGGTAGAAATTGTTTTTTATTCGGTTTTCTCTGGGTCGATCCGGTTGGGAACCGAAACAAATTCTTCAACTGTTAATTCTTGTTTTTCTGTCATTACTGTGTGGTTTCCGGTACTTATCAGTTCCTAAAAAAAAAGACATCTTTTTTTTTTAACCGACCCGTGACACAGTTGGAACCAAAAAGTGGGTAGCTGCCTGGCTTAACCGCTGTTAAGAGTAACTTTTTTGAATCCAGCATGTCTGAGAAACCCAAAAAGAAAACAGGTCCCTCTGGGTTTCAGCACTGCACTGAGTGTGGGGGGGCCTTTGCTAAGGCTGATCCCCACCTCGCCTGTGTTTATTGTCTGGGGTTTGACCACCTCAAAGAAGACTGCCAAACATGTAAGAACTTTCCTAAAGCCCCTTTGGAAAAACGTTTAAATAGGCTGAAGGAAAGAGAGGCCGAGAAGTCTGCTGATCCAGATGGCCAGCCTGGTTCAGTTCCGATCGAACCTGAGGGGGGACCCACTGACCTGGGCGATACCTCCTCGGGCAAAAGGAGAGCTGACTCTGCAGAGTCGGTTGCTTCTAAAAGAAAACGCAAAGTCAGCTGGTTTGAATCCTGGTCCCCATGTTCCGAACGCTGAAGAGATTGCAAAAGCAATTACTATTGTTCAGTCACTTTGCCCGGTTCCAACCGAACCGACACTGGTTCAAAGATGATCAGTTCGGTCAGAAATAGTTGCTTCTGAATCTGAACCTGAAACATTCTATGAGGGCAATTGGAAAGGAGAAGAAGATTATGAAGAAAAGGAAGATGAAGGCCTAGATGAGCCAGTAGAGCCTGACATCTCCCCAGACAGGCCTTCCAACGTGTCTCCTCCCAGACTTTCTGAGTCCCCCTCCCATTTCTTGTTTAACAAGAACGTGGCTGATACTGTTCAGCTCCAGTGGAAGAGGCTGAACAGGATCAGGAGGAACCTGACTTCATGGAAATGATGGATGTCTCAGAGTCAAAGAGAGTGTCCATCCCTTTGCATAAATCCCTGGGGAAACAGACACAGAAAATTCTGCAGTTTCCAACATCTATACCTCCTGTGGATAAAAGGATGGACAGGAGGTATACCTTGTCAGGTCCTGGGATGGAATTTCTTACAACTCATTATAGCCATGTCAGGGTAGTGTTAGCTGTGGCCTGTGACAAGGTTAACATCCCCTGGCATCTCACCCCCCAGATAAGGATTCCAGGAAAGTGGATGCCATGGCTAAAAAACAGTACTTGGCATCCTCTTTGGGACTCAGATAAGCTAGTTACATGGCATATACAGTCAGATACCAGAAATCTATGCGGGATACGGTTCTGGAGCTGGCTAAGAATGCCCCTTCCCAGCAGGCCAAGGAGCTGAAGCAGGTGGCTGTGGATGGTGTTGAGGCATCTAAAGTTCAATTCCATGCTGCTGTGGACTCGAATGATATGCATTCCAGGGTCATGGCTACATGAGGAGATTTGCTTGGCTCAGATGTACGATTTTGTCACAGGATACCCCGCCTAAGGCCATAGATTTTTCTGTTGCTGATAACTCTGTGTTTGGGGATCAAATAGAGGTGTCACCCCTAGGTGGCACTATCCCAAGGGCTGCTACCCCTGCCTGCTTGGCTAGTAGCAGGTTAAGGGGCCTGAGTTCTGAAACAGGGCCTCCACCTGGAGGTCAGGGTTGGTAGTGGTCAAGCTAACTCCGGCACAGCCCTCCGGGACACTGTAACCCCCCCCTCTTTCTTTACTAGTGGCCAGAACAATACACAATAATCACTTTCACAATACCCCTGATATACCACACAAGTGCCCACACTGTTTACACTTGCCACCAGGGCTTTCCTCTGGCCCAGCCATGGGGACCCCCTGTAAAACAAGGCTATGCACAGCAATTGCCAGTAGTACAGTACTCTTGCACAAACTGGAACCACAGTCGGGGTAAATGCAAACAAGAGTTAGATCTGGTTTATTTAAGGGGCTTGAACAAGGGAGGGCGTAATCATAGAAACATAGAATTTGATGGCAGATAAGGACCACTTGGCCCACCCAGTCTGCCCATTTCCCTACCTACTGGATAAGCTGCAGATCCTAGTTAACCAGCAGCCTACTTCTTCCTACCCCCACCCCCTAGAATGGCCTTATGACTGTCCCATGCATGCTTGAATTCCACCACTGATTTTGACTCCACAACCTCCTCCGGAAGGCCGTTCCATGCATCCACAACCCTCTCTGTGAAAAAATACTTCCTTAAATTACCTCTGAGCCGCCCCTCTATCTTCAAATTGTGCCCTCTTGTTCTTGCACACCTCTTTTTTTGAAAGATGCTACTCTCTTGGACTTTGTTGATTCCCTTGAGGTACTTGAACGTTTCTATCATGTCCCCCCTCTCCCTCCTTTCCTCGAGGCTATACATATTAAGCTCCTTTCATCTCTCTTCATATGTCTTCCGGTGCAGACCTTGCACCATTTTAGTTGCCCTCCTCTGGACAGCTTCCATACTGTCTATGTCTTTGCGGAGATTGGGTCTCCAGAACTGCACACAGTACTCCAGATGGGGTCTCACCAGCTGTCTGTACAGAGGGATAGTAACTTCCTGTTTTCTACTGGTGATGCCTCTCCCTATGCATCCCAGTATCCCCCCAGCCCTCCTTACTGCCCTCTCACATTGCTTGCCCACCTTTAGGTCATCTGATATGACTACTCCCAGGTCCCTTTCCATTTTTGTTGTTGTTAGTATCTCACCCCCATTGTGTACTCTTCCCCTGGGTTTTTGTTTCCCAGGTGCATTACCTTGCACTTCTTAGCATTGAATCTAAGCTGCCATACATTTGACCATTCCTCTAACCTTGCCAAGTCCCTTCTCATCCTTTCCACCCCACCCTGTGCATCAACTCTGTTGCAGATCTTTGTGTCATCTGCAAAGAGACATACTTTTCCTTCCAGTCCCTCTGCAGTGTCGCTTATAAAGACATTGAAGAGGACCGGTCCTAATACTGAACCCTGCGGTACTCCACTAGTAACCCTCCTTTCTTCTGAGTGGACTCTATTTACTATTACTCTCTGTGTCCTATTCTCCAGCCAATTCTTTACCCAGGCTGTCATCTTGGGACCCACTCCCAGGCTGGCTAGCCTGTATTAATCTTTGTGTGGGACTGTGTCAAATGCCTTGCTAAAGTCTAGGTAGGCCATGTCCACAGCCCCTCCTGATCTACTACTTTGGTCACCCAGTCAAAGAAATCTATCAGATTTGTCTGGCATGACCTTCCCGCTGTGAATCCATGCTGCCTAGGGTCCTGTGCCCCTCTGGCCTCTAGATACTCGACAATTCTTTCCTTCAGAAGTGATTCCATCATTTTCCCTATCACTGAGGTTAAACTAACAGGTCTGTAGTTTCCTGCTTCTGCCTTGCTCCCACTTTTGTGAAGGGGAATCACATCTGCCCTCCTCCAGTCCTCAGGTACCACCCCATCCTCCCATGATTTGTTAAAAAGGGTAGTCAGTGGTGTCACTAGTTCTACCCTTAGTTCTTTTAGAATTCTGGGATGAATCCCATCAGGCCCCATTGCTTTGTCCACCTTCAGTTTTAAGAGTTCTTTCAGAACCCTTTCTTCTGTAAATGGGCTGGTATCAACTTCTGTATCCAGAGTGTTTCTACTGTTTGTTTTATGTACCTCCCCCTCTTCATTTGTAAATACTGAGCAAAAATATTTGTTTAGTATCTCTGCCTTTTCACAGTCTCCCTCTGCCCACCCTCTCTCCCCTTTATTAAGCCTCACTATCCCTCCCTTGGTCTTCCTTTGCTCCCTGATGTACCTATAAAAGGTTTTATCCCCCTTCTTAACTGAGTTGGCTATCTTTTCCTCGGTTTGGGCCTTTGCTGTTCTGACTACCTTCCCAGCCTCCTTTTGCTTTAACTGATACAGTTCTCTGTCCTGCTCCTTCTGCGATTCCTTGTACTTCCTGAATGCTTTCTTTTTCTCTTGAACCTTCACTGCCACTTCCTTTGAGAACCATAGTGGTTTCATACGTCGTTTTGTTTTGTTTATTTGCTTCACACAAAGGCTTGTTACCTCTGTGATGGCAGTTTTTATTATTCCCCATTGTTCTTCCACCCCTCCTTCCTGCCCATTTGCTAGTGCATTCCTTAGGTACTCACCCATTTTGGCAAAGTCAGCCCTCCTAAAGTCCAGTACTTTTACCTTGGTATGGCTTGACTCTATTGCTGTGTTTATTGTGAACCATACTGTTCGATGGTTGCTAGTTCGAGATGGCTACCCACTTTTACATCTGTGATCCTCTCTCCATCTCCATTTGAGAGAATCAGGTCTAATATTGCTCCCTCTCGAGTGGGCTCCAATACTAGTTGTCTAAGGCATGCCCTGTGAGCATCTAGAATAACTCCACTCTTCAAGTGGCTGCTGCAACTGCACTCCAGTTAACATCTGGCATATTCAGATCACCCATCAGCAATATCTCCCCTTTTTCTGCCATTCTAAGTATACTTTCTATCATTTCCTTGTCCATTTCCTTCCCCTGAGAAGGGGGTCTGTATACAACCCCTGTGCGGAGTGTGGTGCCATTGCCTGTCTCCAAATTTACCCACAGTGCTTTTTCTCCTCCCTGTTTACCCTTTTGTTCTGTTGCTTTTATTCCTTCCCTTATGTAAAGAGCTACTCCTCCTCCTCCTCTTTTACCCTTCCTGTCTCTCCTGTAGATAGTGTATCCTGGTATGTTTATGTCCCAGTCATGGTTTTGTATGTACCATGTTTCTGTGACTGCCACGATATCCAGATGTTCCTCCTCCATCAAGGCCACTAATTCAGGAAGCTTGTTACCCAGACTACGGCATTGGTACTCATTGCTCTCCATTTTTTGATGGCTTTACCTTCTGTTGCAGCATCCCCCACTGACCTTTCTACCTCGGTCTTTTCTCATTTAGTACCCTGTTTTGTAGGGAGGCTGGGATTTTCCTGCTGCTTATCAGTGCCTCTCCTTTGACTAGTTTAAAAGTTTGCCAATGAAGCATTTAAACCCGATTGCTCAAAGACTTGTTCCTTCCTGGACAGATGTAGACCATCCTGCCAGTATAGGCTGGTGTCCCTCCAGGTGGAACCCCAGTCCCCAATGAAGCCAAACCCCTGTGCTCCACACCATTTTTTCAACCATTCATTAAACTGCATGGTGCTAATTACCCTCACCTCCCCATGCCATTGACAGGCAGCACCTCTGAGAAGGATACTGTGTGTGCTACTTGTCTTAGGCCCCTCCCAACTCAGCAATGTCCTCCTGCTGCTCTAATCTCATGATGAGCCAAGTCATTTGTCCCTAGGTGGACAAGTCTCGTCCAGCTCAGACTCCTTGCAGCTGTTCTCGTGATCCTGAGGATGCGCTTCCTGTCCCTCCAGCCATGGCACCAGGCAGGCACCTTACTCAGTTTTCCCAGCTCCCCAGTTCTATCCCCATAATGGAGTCTCCCACCAGGAGCTGCTTCTTTCCCTGTGGTGTCCTCTGCCTCCTTCCTGTGGGCCTCCTTGTGACAGTTGTCATCAGTCTTCTCATGGTGTATCCATAGGGAGCTATGCTCCCCAGAATGGTGTATGGATTGTGGAGTGGAACAATTGACTGGGTGTGCCTCTGTTCCACCCTCCTCACCCTCCCTGAGCCCACTGTGGTCCAACTGCTGTGCTTTCTTCGCAACCTCTGAGGTAGTGGTGGTGGCGCTAGTGCTCCCTGGATGGGGAGGTTCCTTCCTACTGTCCAGTGTGGTCTGGGGGAAGGTTTTCTTACTACTGTCCAGTGCGGCCTGAAGACGGGCAACTTCTTCCCTCAGGGCAGAGAGTTGTCTGCAAATAGGGCAGCATCTCGGCCTCCAGAAAGACTCCCGGAAGACTGCTGCCCCACAGCCATTACATTGCACTACTCCCCACATGTTTATCTACTTTTTTTTTTGTGTTTGTGTGTGTGTGTGTGTGTGTGTCATAGGTTTGTTATATAGAAATATATATCTTATACAATGTGTATGCTTATATTGTCAATGCAGTGTGCTAGAGAGGATATGACAGTGATATGCGCTTTGCACTCTTGAGGAAATGATGTCAGAACCTCAGGTATAAAGGAACTATTTCAGAGGTGGGTGGGGTGAGGGGTGGGAAGGGGTTGGGCCTAAACTGTGCCCTCGCAAACAATCAGCTAAAAGCTCTCACCCACTGCTGCGATGAGAGCCTTCCTGTCAGCAAGATACCCTACACAACAATTTGACAGAGAAAATACCCTGCTAATCAAACAGAGAAAAATCCAGACATCCAAGTCAGACACAGGTAAACTTCTCCAGCCCCAAAACAGCCTGGTGGTTTGTTAGCCACAAAGGAACATCAAATATGCAGTTATTTCAGCCCTTCTGAAGATGCTGACAAGATAAGCAGTTTTGAAAACCCCCTTCCTGAATTAAAAACTAAAATAATTAAACAAAACAATACCGATGTAAAAGTAAGGAAAACTTCTCTCAGATGTAAGCAAGAGAGAGAGATTAGTTACAGATATCTAATCCAATATAGTATATCCCATGCAGCTTCTCAGTTGTTTCAAAGCACACCCAGTACACAACTTGGAAGAAGATGGACTTCTGTCTGAAACAGGATCACACCAGTAGTTTATAGTAATTGATCAATGCTGAAATGGTCAAGCTAGAACAATTGGCTGTAATGCAGACCTCTCTGACTTGTGGAGACAATTTCCCCCACCTCAGGCTATGTCTGGCATCCAATTACAAACTGCAGCCTTTGCTATTTTAAATCACACAACCACCACCAAATATTGCAAAATATATTGATGCAGATTGTCACAGAATTCTAGTAATCAGTCAGTTAGCCACAAGGAAAATCAAATATGCAGTTATTTCAGCCCTTCTGAAGATGCTGACAAGATAAGCAGTTTTGAAAACGCCCTTCCTGAATTAAAAACTAAAATAATTAAACACAAAGCAATACCGATGTAAAAGTAAGGAAAACTTCTCTCAGATGTAAGCAAGAGAGAGAGAGATTAGTTACAGATATCTAGTCCAATATAGTATATCCCATGCAGCTACTCAGTTGTTTCAAAGCACACCCAGTAGACAACTTGGAGGAAGATGGACTTCAGGTTAATTTGCTTAAAGGCTCTATCAATCAAACAGTTATGCATGTACTTCAGGGTCAATAAAGAGTCATACACTCTGGGTACCCAGATGGAGAATGATAGGTTAGCCAGGAATGTTGCAGCTGGTTGGAGCCCTGTGATGGAAGAAAATAACATGCACAATACACACCATTTATAATTTGGAACCAGCGGGTTCAGTTTGTGACAAGAAAACAACAAGACAATCAGATGACACACTTTTAGATTAGGCTGTTGTTGCAGGGAGCTACCCTGTTGATTACTCACGATACCCAAGACTGGACACAGGCTGGACAAAAATTGAGACAGCAGGTGGTTAATCTGGAGTGCCAGAAGAAGCAGGGCCCACACTATTCACCAATTTGGCATTCCTGTTCAAGCGTGGAGCAGGAGGCTTATCCCCAGGCAGGTCTCTCGTCGGTGGCTTTCTCTGTGCAATGGGGTAGTCTGGCTGGGCCAGCATGGCATGGCCCAGGCCAAATGGAGATGAACACGGATTCAGTCCGGTTAGGCTGGATAAAGCTTCCAGCAAACAGAACACAGTTCACACAGTGGGGAACCAAATCATGACCCACTTTCAATACACAGCACATTTACATGTAAGGAAATTCTACTGTACCAGGCAAATCGCTCTCTGGTCACGAGCGCAAAGTCTCTGCACAAACCGGGGATTCAAAAGCAGCTGGAAATCCTGACAGGTCGATCGCATTCAGCAAATCTTCAGTCTTCCTCAGGTTAAAGCCTGGTCACAGTCCAGTGGCTTAAATAGTCCTCACAACTCGGATTCAGTCCGAATAAACTCTCTAGTTTCCCTTTCAGGGACAGCAGGCAGACAGGCAGGCCAAAATGCAGCCCTTTCACAGTTCTCATATGCAAAACTCCACAGAACTGCTGCTCAAAAATCACTTGAGCTATTACTTCTTCACTTCTTAGCTCAAAACTGAAACTAGCTGCAGCAGCCTGGGAAATTCCCCAAGATCCAAAAGGTTCAGTTGGCTGATCTTCCTGTCAGTAACAACAAAGGCGTTGAGGTACAAAAAGGCACAAAAAGCCCAAAATTACAATTCTTACAGATTTTGACTCCAGACAGCTCCTGTAGTCCGGCTCCATTTTAGGTCCCACCAGTACTGATTGGTCCAATTCACAGTCCAGGACCAAGATAGTGGAGATAAACAAAACAGTCCTTGCTACAAAGAAGGCAGGTTAGACAAACTACATTATAATAATCACTCTAAATGATTTTCATCAAATAGTCATATCTTTTAACAGAGCTCCCTCTCAGATTATTTATGACTGCAATCCAGGCAGCTCTTAAAGAGACAGCACACAGAGGCTATACAGGCACTCTCTGGCAATCACATTTAAACTGCTAAAATGCAGGACACCAGCCTGGCAGTGAGCATTTAGGAAAGCTTGAGGAAGACTTTTCAGGAACCCACACTTGTAGGGGGGTTACAGAAGCTTACATGAAGAAGACGGGAGGGGCAGGCCATTTTACCAAGCCCAGGCTTCCTCTTCTTTCCAGCAGAGAGGGTTCTTTAAGGGAAGAGGCAGATGAGGAATGACCAGGACCCCATCATCCACTCAGTCTAAACCTCCTGCCAAGCAGACACCCTGAGGTGTCAGTCAGGGTCGCCTCCCCAGTTCCAGTAGGGGGCGGGCTGGTTCACTACTTCCAGGCCTGGAAGTCTATTACTTCAGACAAATGGTTCCTGGAAGTAGTGAGCCAGGGACTTGCTCTCAGTTTCAAAAGGTTCCCAAAAATGAGAGCAAAGCCTTTCAGTCCTCCCTCTCCCATGGAGACAAAGGCCTTAGAGGCATAAGTCTCCTTTCTGTTTCTTTAAGCAGTAGAGAAGGTACCTCTTTGTAACAGGGGAAAAGGTCTGTATTCCAGATACTTCCTTATCCCCAAAAAGACAGGGGAGTGGCGACCCATTCTAGATCTAAGATACCTGAACAAACACCTACTAAAGCCAAAGTTCAAAATGGTGACTCTGGGAATAATTCTTCCCTTTCTGAGACCAGGAGACTGGCTAGCCTCCCTGGATCTCAAGGATGCCTACTTCCACATACCAATCAGACATTCCCACAGAAAGTAACTCAGATTCAAGCTGCCCTCAGGTTACCATTACCAGTTCAGAGCAATGCCTTTTGGTCTAACATCTGCTCCAAGGGTTTTCACCAAATGTCTAGCAGTAGTAGTGGCCTTTCTCAGAAGATAGGGTATCCTGCTGTTTCCATATCTGGATGACCAGCTCATAGTGGGTCAATCCTCAGACCAAGTCAAATCAGCTCTGGAGGTCACCCAAAAGCTTCTGGACTCCTTAGGATTCATTCTGAACCCAGAAAAGACAATTCTGGAACCAGCCCAGCTTCTCACTTTTATAGGGGTGGACCTAGACACTGTCCAGGCAAGGGTATTTCTCCCACTTTCAAGGGTGCAATCCCTTATCACTCTGCCTTCC
This sequence comes from Neoceratodus forsteri, assembly GCA_016271365.2. Classification (NCBI taxonomy): domain Eukaryota; kingdom Metazoa; phylum Chordata; order Ceratodontiformes; family Ceratodontidae; genus Neoceratodus; species Neoceratodus forsteri. The sequence continues at coordinate 76,591,700 of JADMNL010000022.1, forward strand.
ACTTTTCGTTCTCTAGTGTCTCAGTCAGCCAGGCACTTCCTACAGTCACTAGGCCACATGACAGCTTCCACTGCTGTCGTGCAAGGGACAAGATTTCAAATGGGAGATATTCAGTTTCATCTAAGATCTTACCGGTCTCAGAAAAAAGATCCTCTCTCCAAATTGTTCCAGTGTCCCAAACTATGGTTCAGGTTCTTCAGTGGTTGCTGGAGGAGGACAATCTAAGACAAGGTGTCCCTTTCCTCAGTCAGGCCCCTTCAGTGATTCTTACCACAGATGCCTATCTACTGGAATGGGGAGCTCATCTGGACCAGCTTACTGCACAGGGAACCTGGTCTCATCAGGAGTCTCTTCTGCACATCAGTCTTCTCAAACTCAGAGCTGTCTTTCTGGCACTTCAACATTCTCAAACACTATTCAGAGAAAAGTATTGCAGATCAGGACAGACAATACCACAACCATGTGGTACGTTAACAAACAGGGAGGTACTCAGTCCTCGGCCTTGTGCAGAGAAGCCATGAAAATATGGTCTCTAGCTTATTCCTTTCAAGTTTCCTTGATAGCTGTGCATCTCCCAGGGAAGGACAATATTCTAGCAGATGCTCTCAGCAGGATTTCTCAAGGACACCACGAATGGGCCCTGAATCCTCTGATTCTTCAGGTCATTTTCAAGAGGTGGGGCACTCCAGAGATAGATCTCTTTGCAGCCCCAGACAATCACCAGCTTCCTCTGTTTTGCTGCAGACCCCCCTCTTCTGGGATCTGTCCCCCAGGATGCTCTACTGTTGAATTGGAGAAGCAGGTTTCTGTATGCTTTTCCTTATTTTCCTCTGATATTCAGAGTTCTGATCAAGATCAGAGCTCAGCCTTGCAAAGTGATTCTGGTGGCTCCAGACTGGGCCAGACAGCCATGGTACCCCCTATTATTGTCCATGTCAGTGACAATACCTCTGTGTCTTCTCAGACAGTACAATCTCCTCACCACTTCACAGGGGAGGATACTGTTTCCCAACCGTCAAACTCTCAGACTCAAAGTCTGGCTCTTGAAGAGCTAGAATATGCAAGCCTGCAACTTTCCCAATCAGTCTTGGGCATTCTTAAAGTTAGTAGAAAACCCTCAACTAGAAAAACTTATAATTCCAAATGGAAGAGATTTGGTTTCTGGTGTTCTCAGTGGTACATTCAGCCAGATTCAGCTGATATTGCCACTACTTTGGATTTATTTAGTGCACTTAACAGTTTAGCCTCAGGCCTACTACTCTCAAGGTACATCTGGCAGCTATCTCTGCTTTCCTTTCAGCTGGCAAGGGCTCTTCCTAGCTTCTCATCCAGTTTTCAAGAAATTTTTCAAAGGTATGGTTCACATTAATCCTACTTTTAGGGAGCCTACTCCTGTTTGGGACCTGAATATCTGTATTGCACAGCTTATGCAGCTCCCTTTCGAACCATTATCCTCGGCTGAGCTGAAATACTTGACTTGGAAGAAAAAATTACTCACCTTAGTAATTGCTTTTCTTCTCATGGAGTCTTGCTATATTATAACAATAGCAGTCAGCCACTGCAGCTGAACTGCCCCGGAGAGGAAGGAGTTAACTCCAGAAGATCTGGAGTTCTACAGCGCGAGGGCGCTGTGCCCAAAGCTCTATCTGGCAGTTTCAAATGAAACTGTCAGATCTTTTACGAAGCCAACATCAAAGGACGGAAAAAAGTCTGTGTGGAAAAACTACACTAGCCTATGGCTACCTACTAGTAGTAATAACAACAATATAAACAACAAAGAAACACCCAGAACCATAATAACAAAGGTTGATGGTATTATGGTTCGTTTCCTGCCAGCAAGCACATATGAACCCCCTTCCCCCAAGACTCAAGTCCAAGAAGGGGGCAATAAAAATAACCTAAATGAACAATCTAGATCCCTAACCCAAAGGAAAACAGGGTTGGGGAAAACTAAAATGGCATGACACAGTGCTTCACCAATTTGCCACCTCTACCCAAGTAGGAGTTCTGAGAGGGGCAGGAGGGAGGTGGTTATAATATGCTAAGACTCCATGAGAAGAAAGCAATTACTAAGGTGAGTAATTTTTCTTCAAACACCATGAAGTCTTGCTATATTATAACAATAGCAGATTACACAGCAGTACCTCCATGGAGGAGGGTCAGAACCTACTTAGGAAATAGGCTCTGAAGCACAGCTGTGCCGAACGAGCATCTCTCCTGGACTGGACATGGGAATAATGCTTGGTAAAGGTGTGAAATCTTCCAGGTAGCAGCTTGACAAATCTCCAGAATAGGAATGTCTCTAGCAGCCGCTGAGAGCGCAGCTACCCTGGTGGAGTGGGCCCTCAATCCTGAGGGGTATCTACCCAGTTTCTGATAACAAAATTGGATACAAGACACAATCCACCTTGCAATTGTTCTCTTAGTGGCAGGTTTCCCTTTGCCAACCCGCCATAGGTAAGAAACAGTTGGAGGGATTGAACCTATGACCTCTGGTGCCTCTAGATAGTAACTTAGTGCCTTTTGACATCCAAGCTGTGCAGTCTCCTCTCACCTGAGGAAGAATGCTCAGTGAAAAATACTGGGAGGAGATAGATTGATTCAGGTGGAAATCAGAAACCACCTTAGGCAAAACTTTCTATTAGTCCTAAGGACTACCTTATCTCTGTGGAAAGAGATAAAATCTTCTTCCACTGACAGGGCCTGTAACTCACTTATGCATCTGGCAGAGGTGATAGCTACTAGAAAAATGGTTTTCCAAGTTAAATACTTGAGTTCTGCTGAAGACAGAGGCTCAAGGGGTTGCATTAACTGAGCAATGCAAATATTCAGGTCCCAGCGCGAGCTGGTTCCCAAAGGAGGGTTAGTGAAGTAACCCTTTAAAAAACTTGAGAACACAGGGTGAGAAGAAAGGAGGCAGAGCTTCCTGCTGACACAAAAGCAGAGACAGCTGCTAGATGAACCTTCAGGGTAGCTGGTCTAAGGCCTAAGGAATTCAGATGCGACCAAATATTCCAAAGAATGGGAAGATCAGCAGATTCTGGGGTAATCTGCCTCTCAGAGCACCAGATGGAAAACCTCTTCCACTTAGAATTATAAGTGGCCTAGTGGAAGGCTTCCTTGAAGCCTTTAAAATATCCACATAACACCTTGAGAAGGGTGTAAATCAGTAAATTCTAGCTCCTCAAGAGCCAAGCCTTGAGGTGGAGGGACTTCGAGGTCGCGGATACCACTCTCCCTGTGCACAGGCCAGTAAGTCGTGAACTCTGGGCAGGCTCAGGGCAGGGTGGACTGCCAGGGACAGGAGCAGAGGTACCAGGGCTGTCTGGCCCAATCTGGGGCAATCAGAATCACTCTGCAAGTTGAGATCTGATTTTCACTAGTACCCTGAAAAGGAGAGGAAAGGGGGAAGGCATACAGGAACTTCCCTTTCCAATCCAACAGAAAGGCATCCAGAGGGACTGAGCCCAGTACTGGAGCCTGCAGCAAAAAAAGAAGTTGGTGGTTGTCTGGGGCGCAAAGATCTATCTGAGGAGTGCCCAACTGGCAAAGACAGACCCCAGTACTTGTGGATTCAGAGCCCATCTCGTGATGGCCCTGAGAAATTCTGCTGAGGGCGTCCGCCAGCACATTGTCCTTCCCTGGGAGATGAACCGCTATCAGGGAGGTGTTCAGGGAATAAGCCAGAGACCACAACTTCATTGCTTCGGTGCACAAGGCTGAAGACCGAGTGCCCCCTTGCTTGTTGATGTACCACATTGTGGTGGTATTGTCTGTCCTGACTTGAACCACTTTGTTCTGGACAGAATCTGAAAAGACCCGAAGAGCTAAAAAGATAGCTCTGAGTTCCAGAAGATTGATGTGGAGCAGAGATTCCTGAGGAGACCACACTCCCTGAGTGGTAAGGTCGCCCAGGAGCCCCCACCCTAACAGGGAGGCATCCGTGGTGAGGGTGAGGAGGGAGAAATGGGAATGAAGGAACCCTTTGTTTCAGATTGCTTTGATCCTGCCACCAGTGTAAGGCCAGGATCAGGGTTTGAGTAACTGGGACCAATTTGGTAAGGGGTCCTTCCTTTGAGACCAATAGGCCCTCAAATGGAACTGAATGTCCCTCATCTGGAATCTTGCTCCCTGCACAACAGCTGTGGGGAAGCCATGTGCCCAAGGAGTTGCAGAAAATGCCTTGCTGGTCGGAGACCCGCAGGGTAAAGGGAGGATGCCAGGGCAATGAGTCTGTCCACCCTTTCCGAGGGAAGAAAGGCCCTGGCTAACCTTGTGTTCACTTCTGCGCCTATGAAAGTTAGGGCCTGAACTGGTTCCAGAACTGACTTTGGTAAGTTTAGTAGGAATCCCAGAGAAGTGAGAAGCTGCTGGGTGACTTGCAAGTGGATTTCACCTGACCTGGAGACCGACCCACAATGAGCCAGTCGTCCAGGTAGGGAAACCAGCAACCCCTTGCCTTCTTAAATGAGCCACTACTACAGCGTAGACATTTTGTGAATACCCTGTGCAGAGGTAAGGCCAAGGGCATTGCCCTGAACTGGTAGTGGCCTGAGGGAGTTCAACCTGAGGCACTTTCGTGGGGAAGGCCTGATCAGAACATGAAAATAGGCATCCTTGAGGTCCAGGGAAGCTAGCCAGTCCCTGGCCTTAGGGAAAGGCAATATCATTGCCAGAGTTAACATTTTGAACTTTGGTTTCAACAGATGCTTGTTCAAGTATCTTAAATCCAGAATGGGCCGCCATTCTCCTGTCTTTTGGAGTAAGAAAGTATCTTGAATAAAGCCCCTTGCCCTGATGGCAAGGAGGAACCCTTTCCACTGCTTTGCAGACCAGAAGAGAAGAAACCTCTGTTTCCAAAGCAAAGGGCTTCTGAGAGAGTTTGCAGGTGGGAAATGCCTGGCTCTCATCTTTGGAAAATATTTGAAGTTGAGAACTAGACCCTGGCCTATTACCTCCAGAACCCATCTGTCGAAGTTAGGGACAGCCAGCCTGGCATGAAATAGGCCAACCTGCCCCCCACTGGTACAGGAGAATCGGCCCTGGGCACCCCATCAGGGTGCCTGCTTAGCAGCAGCCTTAGGCTGAGGGGAGGGAGACGGTCTACTTGTGCCACGTCTACCCCTGCCTCTGAAGAAACCCCTCTGCGAGACAGCAGAGGAGGCTTGAAATTGGTAAAAAGGCCTGGAAAAGGGTCTGCCCCTACCTCTGGGAGCATGCCTTTGTGGCATGGCATGCTTCTCCTTAGCCTGGGCACTTTTGTAGGTAGTTCTGTATTCATCCATCTTTTTCTATATAATTTTCTGTTTGCTCCCAAACAGAGAATTTCCCACTACAGGAAAATCCATAGCCTTTGACTGAGTATCTTGGGACAGATTAGTGCATCTGAGCCATGCCAACCCTCTGAAAGCTACAGAAGTGGCCATGACCCTGGAGGAAACATCATTAACATCAACAGCAGTATGAAATTGAACTTTAGAGGCTTCAATGCCATCAGCAGCCACCTGTTCCAACTCACTAGCCAGCTGGCCATGGGCCTGCTTATCTAACTGCAATACTGTGTCCCACCTAGATTTCTGATATCTAGCCACATAAGCCATATAATTTGCCTGCCTGAGTCCCAAAGAAGCTGCCATATACTGTTTCTTCGCCATGGCATCAATCTTCCTAGAATCTTGTCAGGAGGATGTGAGGCCAGAGGAATATTAGCCTTGTCACAGGCTGCAGCTTGTACCACACCTACATGAGTACACTGCTCAATAAGGAAGTCTGTATCCGAGCCTGACAAAGTATACCTTCTGTCCATTTTTTATCTACAGGAGGGACAGAATGAGGATTTTTAAAATCTTTGTTGTTTGCTTCCTAAATGACTTATGCAAAGGAATAGACAACCTCCTAGACTCTGGAATATCCATCATTTCCACATAATCAGGCTCCTCTTGTCATCCACAGCCTCCTCTAAAAGGAAGCTGGAGGGTTTCTGCAACCTTTTTGTAAAAAATAAAGAAAGAAGGGGACTCAGACAGAGTAGGGGGAGATTCTAAAGGTCTGTCTGGAGAAATGCCCGGTTCAATGGGCACGTCCAGACCCTCCCAGCCACACATATATTGATCAAATTCCTCCTCCCCCTCCTGTGGTTCATAAAAATCCTCAACTTCAAAATCCTGAACCACTGGGACTGAACGAACCAACCTTTTACCAAGTGTTGGTGGTTCTACAGATCCCTGAGACAGTGACTGGACAATCTGAATGGCTTTAGCTATCTCTGCAGCAGTTGGAGACACAATTCTGGACTCCAAACCTCCTGATTTCTTTGTCTTTTACTTGAGACTGGTTCCTCTGAACCAGTCTTCCTTTGCCCGAGGAAGTCTCGCCCTGGTCAGAGGGCACTCCTCTGGTCCAGTGGGTACTGAACCGGGCTGGCCATCCAGGTCAGCGAGTTTTTGGCCTCTCGTTCCCTGAGGCCGCCAATCTCTTCTCCAGGGTGGCTGCAGGAAATTTTTACACCTGGCAGTCTGACAGGAGGTGGTCAGCCCCCAGACAATAGACACAAGTGGTGTGTGGGTCAGCCTTGGCAAAGGCGTCCCCACAGACATCACAGTGTTGAAACCCAGTGGGCCCGGTTTTTCTTTTGGGTTTCTCAGACATAATGCCAGCCTAACCAAAAACTTGCCCTTTTGATGGCAGTGCCAGGCAAGACACCCTTATCGGTTCCTAACCGTGTCACGGGTATTTGAAAAAAACGTAATAATTTCGGTTTTTTTAGAACCGATAAGAACCGGGAACCGCACTCTAAAACCCACAGTACAGTTTTAAAAGGCAGAAAAAACCAAGCGATCGGTTCAAAACCGAACCGATAATTAATTTTCCACACAGACTTGAATTTTTGTACTTACGGTTACCAGATAGAGCTTTAGAACCGAAATCGGTAAAATAATGACTTTTGCGGTTCAAATGAACGAAAACTACTCTCTTGAACCGAGAATGAACCCGAGCTGAAGGAGCTGATCTCGGAGCGACTGTTCAGTGAAGCGGAGTAAAGAATCTGACAGTTTCATTTGAAACTGCCAGATAGAGCTTTGGGCACAGCGCCCTCGCGCTGTAGAACTCCAGATCTTCTGGAGTTAACTCCTTCCTCTCCGGGGCAGTTCAGCTGCAGTGGCTGACTGCTATTGTTATAATATAGCAAGACTTCATGGTGTTTGAAAACTGTGTTCCTGGTAGCCATTTCTTCTGCCAGGGGAATCAGTGAATTACAGGCCTTATCAGTGGAACCTGATTTCATTTCATTTCACAGGGATAAGGTGGTCCTTCGAACCAATAAAAAAGTTCCTTCCCAAGGGGGTTTCAGACTTGTTCATTTGAATCAGTCTATGTCATTACCAGTATTTTTCACTGACCATTCTTCCTCTGGGGAGAGGAGACTGCACCATCTCGATGTAAAGAGTGCCCTTAGTTATTATATAAAACACACTAAAGCCATAGAAATGACTGCTCACAGCTGTTTCTCACTTAAGGAGAAGTGGGTAAAGGTAAACCTGCTACTAAGAGGACTACTGTCAGGTTGATTGTCTCCTGTATCCAGTTCTGCTATTCAAAGTTGGGGAAAGAACCACCCTCAGGCCTGAGGGCTCACTCCACCAGAGGTACAGCTGCTTCAGTCGCAGCAGCTAGAGACATACCTTTAGTGGAAATCTGTAAAGCAGCCACCTAGAAAACAGTTCATACATTTACCAAGCATTACTTTCTTGACATCCAGTCAAGAAGTGATGCTAGGTTTGGCACAGCAGTGCTGCAGAGTTTGTTCCCAAGGTAGGTTATGTTACTCCCTCCTCCATGGGGGTACTGCTTGGTAGTCTGCACATAGTCAGAATACAGCAAGACATCATGTTGTTTGAAGAAAAAATTACTCACCACAGTAATGTTGTTTCTTCTAATGGAGTCTTGCTGTATTCTGACCTCCCACCCTGCCTTCCCTCCTGGAACCTAGTGTTTTGGGAATGTGGTCCGGCAAGTACAGTGCTGCACCCCAGAGGTGTATTCGGGATACCTCATCTTTGTTTGAGGTTTTTGTGATTTTCTTTAGTATATATTGGTTGGTTTCACTACCTACTTGGATTCTTTTTGGGGTTTCACAACTTGAGTCTTCTAGACTCACAGAAAAATATGTTTATTACCCTTTAGCACAAGAAGTTTAAAACAATTTCTAGATTGTTACTAAGTTAGTAAGTATAGTGCTTGTAATCTGATGGTTACACTGAGGAGTACCAGGGACAGAGGTTTGAAAACCAAGCTCGAGCTTGATGTTCTACGCCCTGGCGTAGAGTTAATCCTTTCCTCTCTGGAGCAGTTCAAGTTCTGGGGCTAACTGCATATAGTCAGAATTCAGCAAGACTCCATTAGAAGAAACAACATTACTATGGTGAACAATTTTTTCTTCTGGAGCATGGCTAGGAAATACTGAAGGGGGAAGATGCAGAGAATCACAGCAATGGAGAGAACAGGAGACGAGGGAGATGATCAGACCTGTGAGTGGAACAGAACAACATTTACTGTAATAGATGGCTAAGTTTCTATAATAGTGACTGATGGCTCCAATTTTTACATAACAATGACATTGGAGAACACAGTGACTGGGGTTGAAATGGAATTGTACCAGAGATACAGAATAAACTTTTTTAGATGGATCATGCGAATGACTAAAACTGCAGAAAGAGAGATCTCACCTGACTCCACCACATCCTTATGCATGCCATAAAGTATGATGGTCTTTTTTTTGTCTTCTCAGCAGTGGTGTTGCCTCGATTTATCATCTCTATTGTAGTGAGAAAGGTGGACTGCAAAACAAAGTTCAGGTGTCCAGCAGGCAGCTTTGTTGTTTCTAACAGTAAATGTCGAGTCACAGAGTTGGCCACGTCCACATATCTCTGCAAGGTAAAAAGTAAGTTCATGGGCTGACACACTGGCATGGATGGCTGAGGTGCTGGTGCTTTACCTCCTACCACCCCCGGAGACCCAGGTTTGGAAATGGACGCAGATCGCTCGGGGGCTGGTTGGGGGATTGAGGAGTGAACATCCACAAGACTACTGTCATGGCTCACTGCTTGCCTGCCAGCTGGAGGAATCCAGGTGGCAGTGCATGCAAGTCACACTGTGTGGGGATGAAACCCACGTTCAGAGCGCCGGATTCATCCCAACGGAGGCGAAGGTTGCACATCGTGCTCACTGCATGTCTGTGGACCCAGGGGAGAAAATGGAAGAAAAATGGAGGATGGACACCATGAAGCCCTGTCCCACCTGCTGAAGCCCCCGCTACTGCTCTGGTCCAGGATGATCTGGATGTGTGTGCTGGGGGAAGGATGGCCCTGCCCCCCCAGCTCCACTACAGGGGGAATCCCCAGAGGATGAGGACCCCAACCAGAGAGCAGATTAGAGACAGCTGCAGTGAGGAGGGACAGGGTGAGAAGCCACCCATCCTGACAAGGAGGATAGAAATCTATATGGAAAAAAAGTGCATTCCTTCTAACTTCCAGAGAACTGTACCCGGGAGGAGGGGCAGTAGCCTTCTCTGCAGGGGAGTTTGCATTTTTTTTAACTTTGTCTTACATTACATACTGTAAATACTTTGACATAGTTAAAAAGTTGCAAAACCAGATGCCAATAACACTCCCCCACCCTGCAGTTTACATCAAAGCCGAGCTCAGGTACAGGTCCCATTATCACAGGACCTTCTCGTAAATAAGCTTGCTCAACAGATATATCCCTTTACAATAAACTTGAACAATCCAAATACTTGACAATGTCTGTTGGACTGCCCCCCTTTTTTTTTTCTTTTCCTCACCCCTGCCCCACCCTTCCACTTAGGTATTTCCCGGTACATAGATACATAGACAGTGTCGGCAGATAAGGCCTATGGCCCACCCAGTCTGCCCATTTGAGCTTGTAAGTTCAGTTTGTTTTCCTAGAAGTCTGTTGCACCTTACCCCTGACCTCCAGAATTCCTTTATGTCTATCCTGTGCATTCTTAAATCCGTGATTGTTTCAGCCCCACCACTTCCTCTGGCAGGGTGTTCCACTTGTCCACCATTCCGTTCCGTGAAGAAATTCTTTCTTATGTTTCCTCTGAATCATCCTCCCTCCAACTTCATCCCATGCCCTCTAGTCCTGGAACATCTTTTTCGCTTAAAAATAGTAAAAATTACAGTAAAAATACAGTATAGTAGCAGCACTAATCGCCGAATGCCAATCCAAAAAGATAAGTTTTCAAGGCATTCTTAAAACTCTGGGCGGTCAGGCAATTTTGTACCCGATGAGGTTGAGAATTCCACAGGAATGGGGCAGCAAGAAAAAATTACTCACCTTAGTAATGTTGTTTCTTCTAATGGAGTCTTGCTGTACTCCGACACATGCAGCCAGGTCCCGGCCCCCAACCACGACCAGGGTTGTGACTTCTGCTATTGTTATACTTTATATGATTGCTATTTACTGCATGTAACTTTATCCTGTAAGCCACTGTTATATTATGTTCTTGTTATTATCTGTATTGCACCTGTATGTTACCACTGTTGTATCTCACACTGTAACCATGTCTACCCTCCCTGCGATGAGGTGCATTTGTAAATGAGTCCCTGATTCAAAGGTTGTAAATCCGACATTCAAAATAAATGACAAAATGAAATGAATTTAAACAACTGCAGTGTAAAGCTCTGAGAGGATTTTGCAATCAGGACTGGATGAGAGGAGGGATCCCAGTACCTCAGTATAAAGCTCTGAGAGCAGAACAGTGTACGGGGGGAGAGAGAGAGAGAGATAGAAAGCTCTCATTATGCATCAGGAAAAATGGGATTTGGCAGCAACTTTAAACACTGCAACCATTCTAATGGATATTATGATAAAATAGTAAAGTTAGGTGCAGCTCCTCCAGAATGCCAGCTAGTCTTGCACACCCAGGAGGTGCAATATCTAAGATAGTTAACATTTAATTTCCACAACCGATAAAACTCAACAACAGTGACACTGCTGCAGTTATGGGTGGGAGAAGTAAAGAAGTGGTGGGGCAAGGAGCAGACCAAGAACAAAAGACAGAGGAAGCATGCAATCAGACAGCAGCAGAGGGAGTGGGGAAGGGTCAAGAACAGACTGAGAGAGAGACAGGAAACACCTGATTAGAGAGCGGCAGAGGGGGCAGGGGACAGACTCACTGATTCACACTGAAGTGCTTCAACTCCATGCACTGGGCAGAGCAAGAAGCAAACACTGTGGTGCATTTGGTGTCTTGTCATACCTCAGAGCCCCACTTTCCTCTCCTCCTCCTGTTTGCTATATGTCAGCATAGCTCTGGCTGTACAATCATAAAAAGCACAGCACAACAATAAACAAGAATTTGTCAATGCCGAATGTTTGCTTGCTGGCATTGGCAATGGTAGTGCAGGAGTTACAGAGCTGCATAATAGGAATGGCAGTGAAGTATGGAACTGAAGCCAACCCCACTACCACCCTGCAGAGACTGACAGGCATTGGGGTGTGCTTTTGGGTCATCAGGCATAACGACCACGCCATTTCACCACACCCCACCCTGCAGACACTGACAAGTGTCACGGTGTGCCTTTGGGTCTTTGGCCCTTATGCTCACCCCATTCCATCAGAAAATATGGTGAGATGGATGCAGTATAGGAGAATGGGGTGAACTTTGGGGCCAAAGAGTCCAAGGCACACCTCGTTGCCATTCACTGGCTGCAGGGTGTGGAATGGTATGAGCATTACAGGTGAGAATCACAAGTCACACCCCTGATGCCTGTTAATCTCTAGAAGGCGGGGCATTATGGTTGGAAATCCTAATGCCTCAGGCATTCGATGGCATTTTCACTCCAAATTTTCAACATGTTTTTGTTGTGACCCCTACCTTATGAACAGTGGCAATATCAGTTTGTTAGCTGAAAGCTGATTTTGCACAGAGACTATGCCATTTGGCACCACAGGTGCGAAAACACATTTTGAACAGGATGTGAAAAGTGACAGCTGTACTGTTCATGGGGAGGTGCAAAAAATGGCAATGTTGAAAATCTGCAGAGAAAATAGTAAAAAAACTGGTGAAGTCATGCGCATGCATAGAAACTGCACAATGCACACCCGTACTGCACTTAGTTTGGGGATTTTTTACAGCACATTGTCAACACAGGCATTTTGGAACGTCCACTCATGAACAGTGTCACCGTGATTTTCTTAATCTGTCCCGAACAGTGATTTCCCACAGTGACCACACATTTCTGCGCTATACAGTAAGTGCGAAAACACATTTTGGCCATGGTGTGAAAAATGACAGCTTTACTGTTTATAAGGAAGTGTGGAAAAATGCCAGTGGTGAAAATCTGGACTGAAAATATTACAAATCCATGAACTTACGAGGGTGCATGGAAACTGTGCAATGGTCGCTCATAACGCAGTCATTTTATGGACTTTTTTCACCAAATTTTTAACATAGCCATTTTAACACCTCTACTCATGAACCCTGTCACTGTGATTTTCTTAATCTGTCCCAAACATTGATTTTGCACACCGACTGCGCCATTGTGCGCTACATGAGCAGAAACACATTTTGGGTGAGATGTGAAAATGACAGCTGTACTGCTCATAAGAAGGTGTGGTAAAATGGCAATGTTGAAAATCTGAAGTGAAAATATTGAAAATTTGCAAACTTATGAGCGTGCGTAGGAACAGCACAATGCATCCTCGTAAAATGGTAATTTTTGGGAATTCTTTCACCAAATTTTCAACATAGGGTTTTTGGCAGCCTACCTCATGAACTGTGACACTATCGTTTCATAAATCGGTCCCGAAAGGTGGTTCCGCACAGTGACTGCGAAATCACCTTTCAGGGCCAAGTAACAAAATAACAGTGATAGAATTCATGAGGAGGGGTCCCAAAAACCTCATGTTGAAAATTTGGTGAAAAAATTCCCAAAGATGCCTGAGATATGCATCAAAGTTGAAAAAAACCTATTTATTCCATTACCAGCTTACCAGCATTTTCACAGTTCGCGGTCGGCTTTGAAGAGTGCAGACGTGTTCCTGGTCCACCGAAGATCATTGCGCCATACTCCACAGGTAAGTATGGGGTGAGAGGGGTGTGGGGAGGCAGGGTGCACAGGCGGTGGGCACGGGTGGGGAGGGTCAGGACAGTCAGCGAGGAAGGTTTTTCTTGCGGGTTTTTTTTTTTGGATGATGAGGGACTTGTGCCAAGCTGGGGTGGGTTCCCAGCATGGCAGCTGGAAGGCTGTTGGGGGGGCAGTGGAGCTGACAGGGGACTGGGCACCCCCATCAGCCATATGGACTGTTGCCACGCTGGGGTGGGCTCCTAGCGTGGCACCTGGAACTCTGTTGAGGGGGAGCACAGCAGAGCCGATGGGGGATTGGGTACCCCCATCGGCCATACAGTGTGTGCATGGGGGGGAGCGCATAAGCATGCAATATGCGTGTGTGTAGGGGGGACGCATGCGCATGCACTATCTTATCACTGCTCACTGAAGCGGAGCTGTGCCTTTCAACTGTACGCCACTGTATTTTCAACTGCTGTCATAGACAGCTGCAGCATTCTTTGGTGATCTGTGGCCGCACCTGCAAACACAGTAACTGCATTGGAAGATGGAGTGCCACAGCTCCAGAAACTCAGATGATGGCACTATGTTTCTTGCACATGCGTGCAAGCAAACATAATAATGAGGCAGGGCATCCTCTGCAAATGAAACAGAATAACCTTCTACTTTGCTGCTTTCTTTAATCATAGTCAGAAAATGCTATTCAACACCTAATTAAGAACAGAATATCTCAGAAAGTGGGGACAAATAAGTCATTACTGTATTTAGACAATGTTATGATTTCAGAAAGAAACAGAAATGTTTTGTTCATGTTCTGCTAGGATAAGCCCTATTTGCATGCCTCAGTTTTCCTTGATGCCTGTCCTTTTCAACACAAATCTTTTGCAGACTGTAACACTTCTTGTTCCACAAAGGAAAAAACAAGTAATGGAAAGTCAAAAGGACAAATGGTCGCTAATACGCTAAACTTCACTTTCCAAGGACTTCTTTCTCTTAAGCTGCATTACAAAAAGGGCACTACTACTGTTTAATGAAGTCCTGTGGCTGGAATCATATGCAATCAAGTACACCTGCTCAAGGTCCCACATCATTACTGTTCATGTTTGTGGAAAACAAAAAAAAAAAAAACATCTGTACCATTGCACATACCTGTATTCCGTTAAAGCTAACAGGCGCAGCTTGCTAATTCACAGCATGGCAGACTATATGTTAAAAAAATCCAAGCAACTTGAAATGCATTTCATTATTTTTATTGTTACAACAAATCAGTGCTGTTATGAAAGGTTGTTTTAAATGTACCAGTATTTTAAAACATGCCCTGATTATTTACTTACTTACTTGAACATTACATCAAACATATGTCAAGATAGACCCTCTGAGATAATAGAGTATCTGGTTTTCATGGAGTGGTCATCTTAGAACTGCAAGGTGCAGAAAGTGCTTACTTTATAGTGCCGAACACTAGTATACACACATGCTAGTTACAGAAGAATACACTAATGCAGTGGAGTCAAACAGGATGCAATGCCCTTTTCACAGTTTTTGACAGTAATATGGTGCAGAATACTGCGGGAAAACAACTCGACCAATGACAGTTACTCCAATTTGTCACAAAGAGCACTGCATCATGGCTGACTTCACTGTACAAATGATGTTCACAGCACAAGACCGCTCACAGCAAAGGTAGCATGACTGCTGAGTATGCTTTGCTCCTCCATGTTCCTTTCCTCCAGGATGACTCTAGAATAAGCTGTTCTCAGCTCACTATGCCCTTGCTGATAAAACTTTTAAATATGTAAATAAAAATCTTATGCAGTGGGCAGGGCTCTAGACAAGATTTTTGGGGATGAGTACCGGTACTCCTCATTTTGAAAGTGTGGTGAGTAAAACAAAATTTAGATGTGTACAAATGTCTTGCTAGAGTGGACTGAGGAGTATATTTAGTAAGAATAGTAGTCTTTTTTTCTAGATGAGAATTTCAAGTGCCAACAATGCTCCAAATAATGTTGGCAGGTAGGAATTTACTCACTAGTTTTACAACATAGTGAGTAAAAAAAAAGTGGGATGCACACAAGTGCTGTAAATCTGGCAAAGAAAATGTTCCTTTTGAATCAACAGTTATGTTACGAAGCACTATTCTTTGGCATGTGGCATGTTTACAAATGTTGGGGGAAGTACTGCTACTCATTAAAAAAATTTATGAAGGGTATTTTCTAAAATGAGATGCATAAAAAAGACCTTAGCGCCCACCTTATCCGGAGCCCTGGCAGTGGGAATGAGGATGATAGTTATAGGTGTTTGTACATAAGGTGTGTTAGTATTTCATAAAAATCAGCAAATATATGGGGGGGTGTAAGTGAGGTGTCATGAGGAAGTTCAACTACATGGGGTAGCAGCAGGTGTAAAATATGAAAGATTAGGGGTTTGTAAGGGGGGGGGTTATCTGGTAGGCTGTTCCATTCTGCTGAGCCTGAGAAGGAAGAGACCCTTTGGAATTTGGGTACTATCCAGTCAGCTGTCTCAGTTAACCTTAGAGAAGAGGGGGGATAGAGACAGGGTTAAGGATGCAAGGCACCACATGTTGAAAGTTTTAAAGGTGTTTTTGGTTGTTGTTCTTTGTTCTGCTGGTTTTAGCAGTTAAGTTAGTCCTTTCCTGGTGTTCAGGCCTTTGTGGATAGTAATTACTTTTTACAGTAAGGAAACACAGATTTAAAGTTACAGCCATAAGTTCTTTTATACTGCCTCTATCTAGCAGGAGGAAATAGAAACATGGACCAACATGCCATATTACTGTCTCCCAGAAGTGCTGTGGTCCTGAGAAGTCACAAAAGGCCAGCATGGACAAAGACACAGAAACGTGGTTGATTTCAATACTGGTTTACTTTCAATGGATCACAGACCTAATACAACTGGAATGTTAGGCATGTGTGAAATTTGTTGGATACCCCTAGTGTACAGTTTCATGTGTTTGTTTTGAAACAGTCATATTTATTCAGGATCCTTTCTGAAACTGTATTTTCTGCACCCAGTATGTATTATTTAATTTACATATGCATTGTGGAACCCAGTAACATCAGTTGACCTGATGCACTGAATGGAATGCTTTACTCTAGGACTGTGGAACTCATACATCATTAACAAGCATTTGTCAATGCCGAATGTTTGCTTGCTGGCATTGGCATTGGTAGTGTAGAAGTTACAGAGCTGCATAATAGGAATGGCAGCAAAGTATTGAGCTGAAGCCAACCCCACCACCACCCTGCAGAGAGTGACAGGCATTGGGGTGTGCCTTTGGGTCGTCATGCATAACAACCATGCCATTTCACCACACCCTACCCTGCAGACACTGACAAGTGTCACAGTGTGCCTTGGGGTCTTTGGCCCTTATGCGCACCCCATTCCATCAGGAAAAACGTTGAGATGGGTGTGGTATAGGAGAATGGGGTGAAGTTTGGGCCCGAAGAGTCCGAGGAACACCTCGATGCCTCTCACTGGCTGCAGGGTGTGGGTAGGGGTGGAATGGTATGAGCATGACAGGCAAGAATCCCAAGTCACACCCCTGATGCCTGTCATTCTCTACAGGGTGGAGCGTTATGGTTGGAAACCCTAACGCCTCAGGCATCGGTTGGTATTTTCACTCCAAATTTTCAACATGTTTTTTTTGTGACCCCCACCTCATGAACAGTGGCAATATCAGTTTGTTAGCCGAAAACTGCTTTTGCACAGCGACTATGGCATTTGGCACCACAGGTGCAAAAACACATTCCGAACAGGATGTGAAAAATGACAGCGGTACTGTTCATGGGGAGGTGTAAAAAATGGCAATGTTGAAAATCTGCTGTGAAAATCTTAAAAAAACTGGTGAAGTCACGAGCGTGCGTAGAAACTGTGCAACGCACACCCGTAATGTAACTAGTTTGGGGATTTTTTTACAGCAGATTGTTAACACAGGCATTTTGGGACCTCCGATCATTAACAGTGTCAGTGTGATTTTCTTTATCTGTCCCGAACAATGATTTCCCACAGTGACCACGCATTTCTGTGCTGAAAGTGTGAAAACATATTTCGACCATGTTTTGAAAATGACAGCTGTACTGTTCATAAGGAGGTGTGGAAAAATGCCACTGGTGAAAATCTGGACTGAAAATATTATAAATTCATGAACTTACGAGGGTGCATGGAAACTGTGCAATGCTCACTCGTAACACAGTCATTTTATGGAGTTTTGTCACCAAATTTTCAACATAGCTATTTTAAGACCTCTGCTCATGACCAGTGTCACTGTGATTTTCTTAATCTGTCCCAAACATTGTTTTCACACACCGACTGTACCATTGTGCGCCACATGTGCGGAAACACATTTTGGGTGAGATGTGAAAAATGGTAGCTGTACTGCTCATAAGGAAGTGTGATAAAATGGCACTGTTGAAAATCTGGTGTGCAAATATTACAAATTCGCAAACTTGCCAGCGTGCGTAGGAACTGCCCATGATGGCACCTAAAGCAGTCATTTTTGGGAATTTTTTCATCAAATTTTCAACATAGCCATTTTAACACCTC
The DNA here is from genome assembly GCA_016271365.2 of Neoceratodus forsteri. Taxonomy (NCBI): domain Eukaryota; kingdom Metazoa; phylum Chordata; order Ceratodontiformes; family Ceratodontidae; genus Neoceratodus; species Neoceratodus forsteri. Next base: position 76,609,354 of record JADMNL010000022.1, read on the forward strand.
TGCTCATGATCAGTGTCACTGTGATTTTCTTAACATGTCCCATACATTGATTTCGCACACCAACTGCGCCATTGTGCACTACATGGGCAGAAACATGTTGTGGGCGAGATGTGAAAAATGACAACTGTACTGCTCATAAGGAGGTGTGGTAAAATGGCAATGTTGAAAATCTGGAGTGAAAATACTGAAAATTTGCAAACTTACAAGCCTGCGTAGCAACTCTGCAATGCATGCTCATAAAACAGTCATTTTTAAGAAATTTTTCACCAAATTTTCAACATAGCCATTTTAAGACCTCTGCTCATAAACAGTGTCACTGTGATTTTCTTAATGTGTCCTGTACATTAATTTCACACACCGACTGCGCCATTGTGCACTACATGGGCAGAAACACATTTTGGATGAGATGTGAAAAATGACAGCTACACCGCTCATAAGGAGGTGTGGTAAAATGGCAATGTTGAAAATCTGGGTGAAAATATTGAAAATTCATAAACTTATGAGCATGCATAGGAACTGCATAGCAGCACGCTCGTAAGACAGTCATTTTAGAATTATTCCACCAAATTTTTCAAAATAGGCTTTTGAGAGCCCACCTTATGAACAGTTGCAGTGTCATTTCATTAATCAGTCCAGAAAGGTGATTTGGCGCAGTGGCTGCAAAATCACCCCTTGACGAAATGCCATGACAGTGAAATCATTCATGAGAAGGGGTCGCAAAAACCCCATATTGAAAATTTGGTGCAAAAATTCCAAAAAATGCCCAAGATATGCAGCAAAGTTGAAAAAACTCTATCTATAACATTATACAGCTTACCGGCATTTCCTCAGTTCGCAGTCGGTTTTGAAGAGTGCAGACGTGTTCCCGGTCCACCAAAGATCGTCGCACCAGACTCTGGAGGTAAGTATGGGGTGAGGGGTGTGGGGAGGCAGGGTGTGCAGTGGGTGGATGCGGGTGGGGGTAGGGAGACTGCGAGGGACCGTTTTCAAATTTACAGTTTTTTTTTTTTAATTAGTAAGACGACGCAGGACGTTTGCCATGCTGGGGTGGGCTCCCAGCATGGTAGCTAGAAAAGGCTGTTCGGGGCTGGAGCCGGCGAGATTAGGCATCCCCGTCGAACATATGGGCTAGTGCCATGCTGGGGTGGGCTCCCAGCGTGGCAGTTGTAAGGCTGTTTGGGGGGACCTGGAGCCAATGGGGGATTGGGCACCCCCGTCTACCATACGGGCTTGTGCCATGCTGGGATGGGCTCCCAGTGTGGCAGCTGTAAGGCTATTTGGGGGGGAGTTGCAGCCGATGGGGGATTGGGCATCCCCATCAGCCAAACGGGCTTGTGCCACACTGGGGTGGGCTCCCAACGTGTGGCTAGCAGGCTGTTGGGGTTAATCCCCGTCGGCTATACAGTACGAAGTCGTCGGCAGCACAGTATGCATGCGTGTTGCGGGGGGGAGCTCTGCTCACTGAAGCGGAGTGCTCCCTTTCAACTGTATGACACTGCATTTTCAGCTGTCATAGACAGCAGGAGCAGTGATTGGTGCACTGCGACCGTGCCTGAAAATACACTGACTGAATTGGAAGAGGCTGACACACCTCTGGAAAACTCGGATGATGGCACTATGTTTCCAGCACATGCGTGCAAGCAAACATAAAAATGATTACTGGGTAAGAAAAAGGCAACTAGGAATGTTAACAACAAACAAACAAACAAAAAAATACACCAGAAGTATTAAAAAGGCAAGGCAAATTTTATTTCTAGGGCACCCAATCCCTGAGGCTTTGGGTGCCTAACTAAAACAAAACAAAATTAAAACAGCAATTAAGTTCAAAAACTTGCAGAATAAATAACATTTCAAATTTCAAAGACCGTACAAGCCCAAATTTGTAATTCTATTAAAAACAAGTACAAAAAAATAACAAGATTTATGTTCCACTGTTTCAGAATAAATCCACAAAATAGTGCACCAGGTGTTTTAAACAGACCACACACACACACACACACACACACACACACACACACACACACACACACTTTAATTATATTAACAAACGTAACAAAATAAACAACTTTATGTTCCCTTTAAAAAGGCATTTTGTTACAAATCCACATTCACTGACTATTAAAGGGTATATTAATACTGATATTTAAAGATCTCAGGCTTCCCTACAGCCTGCAAATACAGACCAGTGGTGATTTGTTTATAGAATCTAAAATAAGTTTTCTGCTGCCAATTTCACTGTGCAGTTTAGCAACATAATAGTGACAATAACGAACTGCTTGTAGGTATAAGACAATCAGAATGCAAGGATTAACATATGGTCTCATTACTGAGACTACAGTTGGGTTGTGGCAGAATAACGGGGGGGCGGGTAGCACTGCTCTGTGACTGACTGAAGGGGAACATTTTCAGTATAATTAAGTAATAATGGTATAGTGAGTGTAGTTCATGGGGGACTAGTTATACTGGCATGCCAATAAACACCCAGTTCAGTTATTTCCCCTTTAACCCAGCTCACTATGCCATTATTGTTTTTGTACTGCAGAAAACAAAATGTGAGAAACAATGTACTGTACTATCAAAGCATTACTTTTTATGCACAGACTAAAGAAAATGTGTTACTATGTGAATATCATTTCATGAATGACATTACTATGTACATTGGTCCACTAAAGTGCATGTATCTTCTCTGAGGCTCTGGGAATGAAGGGTTTTGCCTTCCATTTTTATGTTTGCTTGCACGGATGTGCAAGAAACATAGTGCCATCATCGGAGATTTCGGAGGTGTGTCACCCCCTCCTCCAATTCAGTCAGTGTGTTGGCAGGCACGGCCCCTGTAAGCCAATGCATTCTGGAGCTGTCTATGACACGCTCCAAAATGCAGTGGCATCCAATTGAAAGGGGGCTACGCGGTGAGCAGTGATAAGATAAGGCTGCTCACGCGCGCAGCTCACCCTCACGAACAGAAGCCCACGCGGGCATGCGTCTTGCCCCAGCATGCGCACTGTATAGCCGACGAGGTGCCAATCCGTCGGCTGTGCTGCATTCCCCCACAAACCCTTCTGAAATGCCACGCTGGGTGCCCACCCTAGCGTGGCAAGCTATCTAGGCCGGCCAGGGTGCCCTAATCCTCGTTGGCTGAACGCACCCAAACGTCCTTGTGCCATGCTGGGAGCCCACCCAGCGTGGCAAAGCGTCCCGCGTCGTCCGTTTTTTCTTTTCCTGTAAAGAAAAAGCGTTCCCGTAGAGTTTCCGCCTCCACAACCCGCACCCACCCACTGCGCACTCCAGCCTCCCCACACCCCTCACCCCATACTTACCTCCGGAGCTTGGCGCGACGATCTTCGGTGGACCGGGAACACGTCTGCACTCTTCAAAGCCGACCGCAAACTGAGGAAATGCCGGTAAGCTGTATAATGGGCTAGATAGGGGGTTTCAACTTTGTTGCATATCTCAGGCATTTTTGAATTTTTGCACCAAATTTTCAACATGGGGTTTTTGGGACCCCTTCTCATGATTGATGTCACTGTCATGGCGTTATTCAGGCCGAAGGGTGATTTCGCAGTCACTGCGCGGTCACTGCGTGAAATTGCCCTTCAGGTCTGAATAACACCATGAGTTACATCATTCATGCGAAGAGTCCCAAAACCCCATGTTAATTTGATCAAATTCAAAATGACTGTTTTACGAGCATGCATTGCGCAGTTCCTACGCAGGCTCGTAAGTTCGCGAATTTTCAATATTTTCACTCCAGATTTTCAACATTGACATTTTACCACACCTTCTTATGAGTAGTACAGTTGTCATTTTTCACATCTCACCCAAAATGTGTTTCTGCCCATGTAGCGCACAATGGCGCAGTTGGTGTGCGAATTCAATGTACAGGACAAATTAAGAAAATCACAGTGATACTGTTCATGAGATGAGGTGTTAAAATGGCTATGTTGAAAATTTGGTGGAAAAATTCCAAAAAATGACTGTTTTATGAGCGTGCGTTGTACAGTTCCTATGCACGCTTGTAAGTTCGTGAATTTTCAACATTTTCACTCCAGATTTCCAACATTGCCATTTTGCCACACCTTCTTATGAGTAGTACAGCTGTCATTTTTCACATCTCACCCAAAACGTGTTTCTGCCCATGTAGCACACAATGGCGCAGTCGGTATGCGAAATCAATGTCTTGGGATAAATTAAAAATCACAGTGACACTGTTCATGAGCAAAGGTCTTAAAATGGCTATGTTGAAAATTTGGTGAAAAAATTCCAAAATATGACTGTTTCGGCGTCGATGTACAGTTCCTATGCACGTTCGTAAGTTCGCGAATTTTCAATATTTTCACTCCAGATTTTTAAAAATTGCATTTTTACCATACCTTCTTATGAGCAGTACAGCTGTCATTTTTCAAATCTCACCCAAAATGTGTTTCCACCCATGTAGCGCACAATGGCGCAGTCGGTGTGCGAAATCAATGTACGGGATAAATTAAGAAAATCACAGTGAACTGTTCATGAGCAAAGGTCTTAAAATGGCTATGTTGAAAATTTGGTGAAAAAATTCCAAAAAATGACTGTTTTATGAGCGTGCGTTGTACAGTTCCTACGCATGCTTGTAAGTTCGCGAATTTTCAATATTTTCACTCCAGATTTTCAATATTGCATTTTTACCACACCTTCTTATGAGTAGTACAGCTGTCATTTTTCAAATCTCACCCAAAATGTGTTTCCATCCATGTAGCACACAATGGCGCAGTCGGTATGCGAAATCAATGTATGGGACAAATTAAGAAAATCACAGTGACACTGTTCATGAGCAGAGGTCTTAAAATGGCTATGTTGAAAATTTGGTGATAAAAGTCCATAAAATGACTGTGATATGAGTGAGCATTGCGCAGTTTCCACGCACCCTCGTTACTTCATGACTTTGTAATATTTTCAGTCCAGATTTTCACCAGTGACATTTTTCCACACTTCCTTATGAACAGTACAGCTGTCATTTTTCACAACATGGCTGAAGTGTGTTTTCACAGTTTCAGTGCAGAGATGCGTGGTCGCTGTGGGAAATCATTGTTCGGCACAGATAAAGAAAAACACAGTGACACTGTTCATGATCGGAAGCACCAAAATGCTGGAGTTGACAATCTGCTGTAAAAAATCCCCAACCTAATTATATTACGGGTGTGCGTTGCACAGTTTCTATGCACGCTCGTGACTTCACCATTTTTTACACCTCTCCATGAACAGTACAGCTGTCATTTTTTACATCCTGTTCGGAATGTTTTTGCACCTGTGGTGCTAAATGCCGTAGTCACTGTGCATAAGCAGCTTTCGGCTAACAAAGTGATATTCCCCCTGTTCATGAGGTGGGGTCACAAAACAAACATGTTGAAGATTTGAAGTGAAAATACCAATGAATGCCTGAGGTATTAGGGTTTCCAACTATAACGCCCAACCCTGTAGAGAATGACAGGCCTCAAGGGTGTGACTTGGGATTCTTGCCTCTGATGCTCATACCATTCCACACCCTGCAGTCAGTGAGAGGCATCGAGGTATGCCTTGGACTCTTCAGCCCCAAACTTCACCCCATTCTCTATATCGCACTCATCTCACCATATTTGCAGATGAAATGGGGTGCGCGCAAGAGCCAAAGACCCCAAGGAACACCGTGACACTTGTCAGTGTCTGCAGGGTGAGGTGTGGTGAAATGGCGTGGCCATTATGCCTGACGACCCAAACGCACACCCCAATGCCTGTCACTCTCTGCAGGGTGGTGGTGGGATTGGCTTCAGTTCAATACTTCACTGCCATTCCTATTACGCAGCTCTGTAACTTCTACGCTACCACTGCCAATGCCAGCAAGCAAACATTCGGCATTGACAAATGCTTGTTTTCCTTGGTGAAGGCAAGTGATGGAATGTTGACAGTTACCAGCAGTTTTATGAGTGGCGATGAATCCCAATGCTGACATTAGTATACAGTTTGATTGTTCAGTCCACTGTCAGGTTATGGCTGAATGAGACAGCAGCTGTGCATTCTGATTGGCTACATTGTGTATTCTGCTGTATAACAGACCATACTGAAGGGGGACCTCCCAATAAGATCACATGCAGGTTATGGTGCCAATGACATTTCTTCTATTTTACATTGCCCTTTTTCCTCTGATCTAGGAAGATGTCCTTTTTTTCAATTTTGAGCCTACTTCTGAACTTTTTTTTCATCTGACATAATTAAAGGTGTGCTTCTTGTAGTATGGGCATCCCTATGTTTTCTCATTATTATGAACTGTTCTTGAGCATTCATTGGCCCATGAGGTCAGGAAGTCGTGGCTATTGCATGCTAGTTCATATTAGTCACAAAAAGGGTGATGATAAACAATAAGTGTGCTCACCTGCAGCTAAGAATAATAATAAGCCACATGGTAAAATAACACACATGAATGTACTGTAGAACAAGAGTAGTATTCTTCAAAGTTGACATCTAGCAGTGTCCTTACCACACAGAAACAAACACAGAACTTGTCTGCAGAACAGGGCAACTTAGGCCACCCAGTCTGCCCAGATGTTTCCTGCCTAATCTATCTTCGCAGACCCCTAACTGATCACTTGCACTGCGATCCCCCTCCCTACCTGTGTTTGAATACACCCTTCGGTCTGTCCCAAGCACGCTTGAAGCCCCCACTGTTTTCACCTTCACCACTTCAGGGATCTGCCACCCTTTTGGTTAAGAAATATTTCCTCAAATCCCTGTACCCTCCACCTTCCTCGCATGCCCCCTGGCCCTGGTGCTCTTGCTCATTTGAGACTCCCTTCCGCACACGGTTCATTCTTGTAAAATACTTGTAGGTCTCTGGGATGTCACTTCTGACATTGACAAGACTTTTCTAATTTACCAGTAATAGTCTGTTTTCCAATTCCATAATCACTTAAACACCTAAAAAAACTCTTGTTCTAACCATCACTGAAAAAAAATGAATAAAATAATCAGACAGACTGGAAACACTGCTGGCATTCAACAAACCAACGACCTATAATGAAGAAAGTCGTTTATACATCAATGTAATTGTCAACTCACCCAAAGTTGCTCAGGGCTTGTTCAAGCAGTTCGTTCTACATAGAAACATAGAAACATAGACTTTGACGGAAGATAAGGACCACTTGGCCCACCCAGCCTGCCCATTTCCCTACCTACTGGATAAGCTGCAGATTCTAGTTAACCAACAGCCTGCTTCCGGCAACCCCCCACTATAATTGCTTTGTGTCTGTCCCATGCATGTTTGAATTCACCCACTGTTTTAGACCCAACGACCTCCTCAGGAAGGCTGTTCCATGTATCCACCCTCTCTGTCAAAAGAATTTCCTCACATTACCCTGAGCCGTCCCCCTCTATCTTCAAATTGTGCCCCCTTGTTCTTACACATCTCTTTTTCTGAAAGATGGTACCCTCCTGGACTTTGTTGATTCCCTTGAGGTACTTGAAAGTTTCTATCATGTCCCCCTGTCCCTCCTTTCATCAAGGGTATACATATTAAGCTCTCTCAGTCTCTCTTCATATGGTTTCTGATGCAGACCCTGCACCATTTTAGTTGCCCTCCTCTGGACTGCTTCCATCCTGTCTATGTCCTTGCGTAGATGAGGTCTCCAAAACTGCACACAGTACTCCAGATGGGGTCTCACCAACTGTCTGTACAGAGGGATAACCACTTCTCTTTTTCTACTTGTGATGCCCCTTCCTATGCATCCCAGTATCCCCCTGGCTCTCCTTACCGACTTTTCTCATTGCTTACCCACCTTTAGATCATCTGATATGACTACCCCTAGGTCCCTTTCCATTTTTGTTGTTGTTAGTACCTCCCCTGCTATTGTGTACTCTTCTCCTGGGTTTTTGTTTCCCAGGTGCTTCACTTTGCACTTCTTTGCGTTGAATCTAAGTTGCCGTATGTCTGACCATTCCTCCAACCTTGCCAAGTCCCTTCTCATCTTTTCTACCCCCTCTTGTGTATCAATTCTGTTACAGATCTTTGTGTCATCTGCAAAGAGGCATACCTTTCCCTCCAGACCCTCTGCAATGTCACTTATAAAGATGTTAAAGAGGATTGGACCCAGTACTGAGCTCTGAGGTACTCCACTAGTAACCCCTTTCTTTGGAATGTGTTCCATTCACTATTACCTTCTGTGTCCTGTTGTGCAGCCAGTTCGCTACCCAGGCTACCACCCTGGGACCCACTCCCAGGCTGGCTAACTTGATTATTAATCGTTTGTGTGGGACTGTGTCAAATGCCTTGCTAAAGTCTAGGTAGGCCATATCCACAGCCCCTCCATGTTCTGTACTAGGTTCAGCGGGGGAGTGAACACCTCATTCAAGTGGGAGATCACAGAGTTGCAGAACTGGCGAAATGTGTCAAACTGCATTTTCCTTCCTTCCTGCCGTGTTCTCCTCTTCCTCTTTTCCTGCCATTTCCGCCCTTCCCTTCCCCCCACCTGTCTTTAACGCTGTTTATTGGGCAGCTGAACGCGGAGGACAGCCTTGCTGCCACCGTCACAACTGGCCCCCAACCTACAGTGCCGGTTGATAAGAGGCAGTTGTTCATTCATTATTCTCCCACTTCAGCTGGGAGAGGGGGAAGGGGCAATGGTTTACTACCCCACACTGCTGCTCGTATGTATTGTGTCTGTTTCTCTTCACAGTGGCACTGAAGAATTGGAGCAGCAAATGAGCCAGCAGTGAGTCTCGGGTCCCCCCTGCACAGCTCTAGCGGTGTGTTTCTTGTAATTACTCAGGAGCCGATGAGTAAGTGAGCTTCCTCTGCTCACACTGCCACCTCCCCGCCCGTGCTTACCACCAACCCCTCCCTCTGCAGGGCAGTGCCGCTCCTTGCCGGTTCCTCCAATCCCACCATGGACTGCGGAGGCGACAGGGGGATGCTGAGGCAGAGGGAGAATTGCTGTCGTGCCATCAGGGGCTTCGGTGGCTGAACATCTGACTGCTGGCATCTGGTCAAATCTCAGAGGTATTAAAAAAATCCAAGGAGGACACACAAAGCGTTGGCATCCCTTGTCCAGTCCGCCCACACCGTTATTATTAGCCCCTCATGCAAGCTGGCAGAGATGACCAAATGCATTCAGCTCTTTCTTCACAGAGCTGCAGCAGCGTAGGACAGCAAGATCTTCTCCTTATACAAGCAGCTGCATGATGTTGAGTGTGTGTGTGTTAGGGGGGGGACAGCAGATCTTTTTTGTTTTCATGATGGTTATGTACTTTTTTTTTACTTTTTTTTACATGGCAGGACAATGCTGGATTATACCAGATAATTTCCCCATGCTTTCTCCTCTAAATTGTCTCCACAGATTATTATAAAACCAGCCAAGGTCCCATTATATTCTCTTGTGTCCCCAAATAACATTCTGTAAAGGAGGAGGGGAAGGGACGTGGTCCAACAACTACTGTAGAACTGAAGCACTGCCACCCACAGTCTCACCACTGCATTCTCCCCAACCTGCCCATGGATGGCTTTCCAGTATTACGGTATGTACTGGTACACAGACTTCAAAGACACAAGAGAGCTGAGAAAGACACTGCACCAATAGAAGGTCATTTCTGGTATAGCTTTCAGCATGCCTTGAAAACCTAACTCGACTTGCGTGCGTGTGTGTGGAGGGGCACCAATAGAAGGTTGTTATCTGCACTGCTAAAAATGAAAAATTGCTGGTATAGCTTTCAGCATGCCTTGAAAACCTATCTCTACTTGAGTGCGTGCATATGTGTGTGTGTGTGTGTGTGTGTGTGAGGGGGGACGCATGCGCATGCACGATCTTAGCTGCTCACTGAAGCTAAGCTCTGCCTTTCAACTGTAGGCCACTGCATTTTCAACTGCTGTCATAGACAGCTGCAGCATTCATTGGCGAGCTGTGGCCGTGCCTGCAAATACAGTAACTGCATTGGAAGAGGGGGTGCCACATCTCCAGAAACTCGGATGATGGCACTATTTTTCTTGCACATGTGTGCAAGCAAACATAATGAACGTGAATAAAAAAGTTCAACACATCTAACAGTGAATGCAACCAAAAACACACAACACGACAAAAACAGTGAATGCAAATGAAGAAGAACAGCACAACAAAGGAAAAGCAAATCATAGAATCATAGAAATCTGATGACAGAAAAGGACCCACTGACCCATCTAGTCTGCCCTATTCCCCCCTCCCTCACTCATCGCCCATATCCCGGGCCCTTCCCTTTCTCCCACCCACCAACCCCATGTGTCTGTCCCAAGCCCTCTGGAATCCCTCCACCTTTTCCACCCCCACCTTTTCCTCTGGTAGTTTATTTCAGGCCTCCACAACCCTCTCTGTGAAGAACCGCCCCTCACAGTACCTTTATATCTTCCTCCTTCTAATCTTAGATGATGCCTTCTAGTTTTAGCCCCCTCCTTCCTTTACAATAAGCTCCCCTCTTTCACCTTGTTGATCCCCTTTACATACTTAAACATTTCAATCATGTCCCCCTTCTCCCTTCTTGTTTCTAATGAGTACAAATCCAATTCCCTCCACCTCTGCTTGTATGACTTGCCCTGCATGCCGTGCACATCTTGGTTGCCCTTTGCTGTACCCTCTCTATCCCATCAATGTCCTTACAAAGATGTGGTCTCCAGAACTGGACCCCGTACTTCAGGTGAGGCCTCACCATGGCTTTATCAAGAGGCATGATTACCTCCCTACATCTATTGGCTATGCCCCATCCTATGCACGCCAACATTCCATTTGCCTTCCCCACTGCTTTGCTACATTGGTTACCTACCTTCAGGTTTCTTGATATTATTATCCCCAGATGCCTCTCCTGCTTGGTTGTCTTAATCTTCTTCCCCCTTAGAGAGTAAGTGACTTGCGGGTTTTTATGCCCCAAGTGCATCACAGCATATTTTTTGGCGTTGAAATTCAGCTGCCAAGTTTCTGACCACTATTCCAAAATCTTCAGGTCCTGCCTCATGGCCTCTACCCCTTTGGGGTGTCCACCCTATTGCAGATCTTTGTATAATCTGCAAATAGGCACACCCTCCCCTTCCCTCCACCCCATCCGTAAGATTACTAATATAGATATTAAAAAAGAGAGGTCCCAGTACCAATCCCTGTGGTATCCCACTCATCACCCTCCTCTCCCTTGAGCGTATTCCATTCACCACCACTTTCTGGCTTCTGCTCGTCAACCAGTTTTCCACTCACCTGGTTATTTTCTGTCCCACTCCTAAGCTTTCCAGTTTATTTATTAGCCTTCTGAGAGGGACAGTGTCAAAGACCTTACTGAAGTCCAGATAGGCTATGTCCACCACCCTCCTTGATCAACCACCTGTGTTACCCAATTGAAGAACTGTCAGGTTCATCTGACATGACCTCGCATTTGTGAAACCATGCTGCCTATTGTCCTGCAGACCACTGTCTACCAGGTATTCTACCGCCCTTTCTTTTGTTAGTATCTCCATCACCTTCCCCACCACTGAGGTGAGGCTGACCGGGCAATAATTTTCCACCACTTCCTTACTGTCCCCCTTGTGCAGTGGCACCACATCTGCCCTCTTCCAGTCACTTGGCTCACACCCTGTATCCAGGGACAAGTTGAACAGCCTTGTCAATGAGGCTGCCAGCTCTTCCCTCAGTTCCCTGAGTACCCCCAGGTGCAAGTCGTCTGGTCCCATTGCCTCGTCCCAGTGCAGCCTGCCTAGTTCCTCCCTTGCCCTGTCTTTGCTGAACAGGCTAGGATCCACTTTTTTGTCTTCCCTACCACTCCCTTTCAGCTTGGGTCCCCTTCCCTTCCCCATGAATACTGAACAGAGTAGCTATTTAGCCTCTCAGCTTTCTCTAAGTCCCCTCAGTTGTATTCCCCCTTCCTTCTTAACTGAACTATCCCCTGCCTCGTCTTTCCCCTACATACCTAAAATAACTTTTATTCCCCCTTTTGGCCTGCCTAGCAATTTCACCTCTGTGTCAGCTTTGGCCCTCCTTGTCTTCTGACCTGCTGCCTTCAGCTTCTCCCTGGAAGCCTCCCAATCCTCCTTCCTCTGTGTCTTCTTAAATTTACTGAAGGCTTTTTTCCTTTCCCTGATCACACCTGCCACCCCCTTGTAAACTAGTCTTTTTTTGTTCTTTCTTGCCTTCTTTATGCAAATGTCTGTGGCTTTCAGTACCCTGTCTTTGTTAGTTTCCTGTATCTCCTCCACTCCTCAAAACTTCCCCGTCCCCTCTATTTCCTCACTAAATAGCCTCCTCACTCTGGTAAAGTCAGTGTTCCTGAAGTCCATAACCTTCATGCTGGTCTGCTTTGACTCCCTACCCTTTTGCACCCTGAACCTTACAGTTTTGTGATCACTTGTACCTAGTCCGTCTCCCACCACCACCTCTTCCACACTTTCCCCATTCGTCAGGATCACATCCAGTAAGTTATCTCCCCTAGTGGGCTCCTTAACCAGCTGTTGCAGAAATACCTCCTGCAGTGCCTCCAGGACCCCCCTACTCCTAGCCAATGCTGCTACTGGGACCTCCTAGTCCACATCAGGGAGGTTTAGGCCCCCACCTGCAAAACTCCCCTTTGCGACCATTCGTGTGTCCATGCATCAGCTGTCTGTCTCCTTCCTCTTCCTGCATGGGGTCTGTATACCACCCTCTCCCTCAATGATTCTCCAGTCCCTTTCTCCAGTGTGACCCACAGGATCTCTGTCTCCTTTGCCTCCTCCCACCCTTCCATTGCCCTAATGTCATCCTTTATGTACTGTGACACTCCCCTGTTTTTTTTTACCAGCCCTGTCCCTCTTAAACAGTCTATAGCCTGGGATAACAGTTTCCCACGTATGATGCTCTGTCCACTAAGTCTCACTTACCACCACTATGTCCACACCCTTGCCCACCATAATGGCCTCCAAGTCAACCATTTTGTTCCCCAAACTCCTGTTGTTCATTGCTAATCCTTTCCACCGTGTATCCCCTCCCTCCTTGTCCTCCTGTTCTTCCCTTTCCTTGGCCCTTATTTTTTTTAACCCTCTATCTTCTGCCTTGGGGGAAGCTGAATGTCTCCATCTCTCCAGCCTCCTTGAATCAACTTTGTCTTACTCCCCCCCCCCAAATTCAGTTTAAATTATACTCCCTTTCAAAAAAGTCAACTAGCTTACTCTTAAGCACTGCCAATCCCTCCTTGTTTAGGTGCAGTCTGTCCAGGGCAAATAGGCTCTCATCTTCCCACGTTGATCCCCAGTCTCCCACCATCCCAAACCCCATCTGCTTACACCACCCCGCCAGCCATTTATTGAATTCCTCAGTCCTTTTCTTCCTTGATGTGCTTGCCTTTGGCACAGGCAACACCTCCGAGAAAGCCATAGACTGGAATCCCGTATTACTGCAAAACCTGGCAAGCTCCCTGAATCTTGCCTGCACCTACATTAGACTATTCCCCTCAAGATCATTGGTGCACAGGTGTGTCACCAAATGAGTTCTTGCATCTAGTTGTTTGCCCCATGAGGGTATATTGTGCCTTACCTCAAGTGCTCTCATTCCTAGCATGCACTCCACCCAAACTGCGCTTCTCCTGCCTCTCTTCCTGCACCATTTGATTCCTTTTTGAGTCTCCTATGAGCAAGACCCTGCTACTACTTTCCTTCTGCTTGTACTTTTTGATCTCCAGCTTACTGCCCTTTCCTGTCATCCCAGTTACCACGCTGTTCCCCTTTTGGTTCCCCCACTGCTCCCTCTCATCCTTGCCTTGCATTTTCCGAGTTCTGCCCCCTTACTGTCTGATTCCCTATATGAACTGTTACTCTCCTCTCTGCCGATCCTCCCTTGCCCTGAGCTTGCTATAGGCTCCCCCTCAATTTCTTCTGTGTGGAGAGTCCTCCTACTGAGTGCATTTGCCTCCACCCCCTCCGCTCTTTGGAGACTTCCCTTGAGGATCCCCTCCAAAGGTGCCTCCCCCTTCCCTCCTTCCTCCAGAACTCTCTATTTCCTTAGTCCCACCTCCATCCCCTGTGGCCACCTCACAGCCGCTCTCCTTTGCCTTAGTCCCACCTCCATTCTCTGTGGTCACCTCGCAGCCGCTCTCCTTTGTAGTCCCCTCCATCCCCTGTGGCCACCTCCAGCCGCTCTCCTTTACCTTAGTCCACCTCCATCCCCTGTGGCCTACCTCACAGCCGCTCTCCTTTGCCTTAGTCCCACCTCCATTCTCTGTGGTCACCCTCACAGCCGCTCTCCTTTGCCTTAGTCCACCTCCATTCTCTGTGGTCCACCTCACAGCGCTCTCCTTTGCCTTAGTCCACCTCCATTCTCTGTGGTCACCTACGCCGCTCTCCTTTGCATTAGTCCACCTCCATCCCTGTGGCCACCTCACAGGCGCTCTCCTTTGCCTTGGTCCCACCTCCATCCCTGTGGCCACCTCACAGCGCTCTCCTTTGCCTTAGTCCCACCTCCATCCCCTGTGGTCACCTATAGCACTCTCCTTTGCATTAGTCCCACCTCCATTCTCTGTGGCCACCTCACAGCCACTCTCCTTTGCCTTAGTCCCACCTCCATTCTCTGTGGCCACCTCACAGCCGCTCTCCTTTGCCTTAGTCCCACCTCCATCCCCTGTGGCCACCTCACAGCCACTCTCCTTTGCCTTAGTCCCACCTCCATTCTCTGTGGCCACCTCACAGCCGCTCTCCTTTGCCTTAGTCCCACCTCCATTCTCTGTGGTCACCTCACAGCCGCTCTCCTTTGCCTTAGTCCCACCTCCATTCTCTGTGGCCACCTCACAGCCGCTCTCCTTTGCCCAGTCCACCTCCATTCTCTGTGGTCACCTCACAGCCACTCTCCTTTGCCTTAGTCCCACCTCCATTCTCTGTGGTCACCTCACAGCCGCTCTCCTTTGCCTTAGTCCCACCTCCATCCCCTGTGGCCACCTCACAGCCACTCTCCTTTGCCTTAGTCCCACCTCCATTCTCGTGGTCACCTCACAGCCTCTCCTTTGCCTTAGTCCCACCTCCATCCCCTGTGGTCACCTCACAGCCGCTCTCCTTTGCCTTAGTCCCACCTCCATCCCCTGTGGCCACCTCACAGCCGCTCTCCTTTGCCTTAGTCCCACCTCCATGCTCTGTGGTCACCTCGCAGCCGCTCTCCTTTGCCTTAGTCCCACCTCCATCCCCTGTGGCCACCTCACAGCCGCTCTCCTTTGCCTTAGTCCCACCTCCATTCTCTGTGGTCACCTCACAGCCGCTCTCCTTTGCCTTAGTCCCACCTCCATTCTCTGTGGTCACCTCACAGCCACTCTCCTTTGCCTTAGTCCCACCTCCATCCCCTGTGGCCACCTCGCAGCCGCTCTCCTTTGCCTTAGTCCCACCTCCATTCTCTGTGGTCACCTCACAGCTGCTCTCCTTTGCCTTAGTCCCACCTCCATCCCCTGTGGCCACCTCACAGCCGCTCTCCTTTGCCTTAGTCCCACCTCCATTCTCTGTGGCCACCTCACAGCCGCTCTCCTTTGCCTTAGTCCCACCTCCATCCCCTGTGGTCACCTCACAGCCGCTCTCCTTTGCCTTAGTCCCACCTCCATCCCCTGTGGCCACCTCACAGCCGCTCTCCTTTGCCTTAGTCCCACCTCCATCCCCTGTGGCCACCTCACAGCCGCTCTCCTTTGCCTTAGTCCCACCTCCATTCTCGGCCACCTCACAGCCGCTCTCCTTTGCCTTAGTCCACCTCCATCCCCTGTGGCCACCTCGCAGCTGCTCTCCTTTGCCTTAGTCCCACCTCCATTCTCTGTGGCCACCTCACAGCCGCTCTCCTTTGCCTTAGTCCCACCTCCATCCCCTGTGGCCACCTCACAGCCACTCTCCTTTGCCTTAGTCCCACCTCCATTCTCTGTGGCCACCTCACAGCCGCTCTCCTTTGCCTTAGTCCCACCTCCATCCCCTGTGGCCACCTCGCAGCCACTCTCCTTTGCCTCCTCTTCTACTTGGGTTGCCAAGAGTGCAAATCTGTTCTCCTGCTCAGTACCCTTGCTCTGCAGCCTACTGTCCGACACGTCCCTCCTGTTACCTGCCCCTTTCCTGCCTGTGCTTTATTTACTCTTTTTGATCTGATAACTTGCCACTTCCTCTGACTCCCCTTCCTTTTTCTATTCCTGTTTCTAAGTCCCCTGTGGCCTTATTTGCTTCCTCCCTTCCCTCACCAATCACAACCCACTCCCCTTACACCCTCCTCCACCTGCCGTCCTCCTTTATTTCTCTAGTGCCTCTGTCCATTTCCTGCTCTGGAAAGCGACCCCTTATACCCCTCATTCACTGAAAGCTCTTCTCTTGACCTGCTGCTGGGCCCTCCCCTGCTACTCCAGTCCATGCTCCTCATGCACCTCCTTTCCAACTCTCCCCTTAGTCTGGTAACTTCCGCCTCTGATTGTGTCAGTCTATTACATACTGAGCAAAATCCCATTCTCCAGAGCGTATCCATGTAAACTGCAGCACCACACCCATTACACCCCACAGTTCTCCCTGATCCTGTCCTCATCCCCCGTGACCCCTTCCATACACTCCTCCATCCCAACCCGGCTGTCAAAACCCCTGTCTGAACCCTTCCCCTCACTCCTATATTTCCTTCTTCAATGCATATTAAACTTACCCATGCCAAAAAGATGTTACTGGAGTATTCATGTGTAGATTGACCACCCTAACACTATTTCAGCACCTTATTTTCTGGCCCTGATTCAATTCCCCTTTCTATCCCCTTCCAAAAACATACATCTCAAGCTTGAACCCCCTCTCCAATATTCCTACACCTTATATGATGCTCAGTTTTAAGTTTCTTATCAGCCCTACTTCCCAACTACTATAGGAATTGCAAATTGTTAAATCCTTCGTCCCAATTCACCCTATCTTAATTAACACAATTTCTGTTGTTTATTTAAAAAATGTTTTTACTTAATTTGCTACTACCCAACTGCATTCCCCTCTTACAGTGCACTTCTACAGCAATACCGATCACTACTTTAGCTGCCCTCTTTCCTCACGTACACACATTCAGCATGCACTTACCCTTCTGTCACAACTTTACTACTTCACTTCCCCTCCTATTAAAATACAAGTTATTTGTTCCTTTTGGGATCACTTGAGGTCACAATTTCACCATGCACTGTACCCAACAGTTTACAAATGTCACTTCATTTCCCTACCATTTAAAGTATGTATCAAGTTTGTTGATCCTTTTAAGAACACTTGCATGAAGAGAGTTTGTTAATTATTTTCTTTTTTTTTTTTTTTTTGGCAGCAATTTGCTCTTTGGGATAACGTTAATTTGATAGACTTTGCTTCAGCACTCCCCCCCCCCAGTATTTGTCCAGTTCCTGTGCAGGTTCTGAGTGTGTGAAGTTGAGGGGAAGGGGGTGGGAGGTGAATTTTTTCTCCTTGGGGCTGCTAGCTGGAATGCCTCTGCTCCGGCTCTGCTGGCTGCGGTGCTGGTGAGGGGCAGAGGGAGTCCCTAGATGGGACAAAGTCACATCTCCGTTCTGATCCTCCTCCTGCTCTTTCTCTTGAAAAGAGCCAGTTGTGCTTTTTAAAGGACCACCTGGCTTTTCAGCTTGTCGGGGCTGGCCCTGATTGAACAAAGTTCTGTTCCTCTGGATGCGGCCGATTGGTGTGGCTGATCTTCCCCAGCGGCCGATTAGCTACCACTGAACACTTTCTGGGTGGCTGTAGCTGCTGTCCTGCTGTCTCCTTGTCAGTTCATCTTTTCTGTTTGGGAGCTGCTGGCTGGAATGCCACTCTGATCCACTCTGCAGACTGCCACTGCTAGTCAGGGTAGAGGGAGTCCCCTGATGGGACAAAGTCATCTCTCCCCTCTGATCCTCCTGCAAACAAAACAAGCACTGGTCAATGCCAATTATGTTTGATTGCATATTTTTATAATGGAAATGTAGTGCAAACAAGGGTATATAGGAGATATATGAAATGGGTGGTGGACAGTTCTTTATGCTGTGGAAGTGGCTCTGGGAAGGGGGAAGATAGTGGTGGGATCACCATGGGGTGCAGCTCCTATATGAATGCCCCCCTCTCTTAAGAGAAGCTGTCTGGATTGCTGCTGAGCACAGTTTTCATAGCAATGCTCCGTTGTCACCTGGGGGAGGTGGGCCAGATTGCCTCTGAGTGGGGCTCCTCTATGGATGCCCCCTCTTCTAGGTGGGCCAGCTAGATTTCTGTTAAGTGCATCTTCTAGCTCCACTCCTGTGGGAGGACCGGGCTGGCCTGTTTTGGTGGTGGGAAGCTGGTTGGATCCTTGCTATTCCTTCAGGGTGACTGACATGACTTGCCTTGGTAGTGGGCAGCTGGTTGTGCACTGGGACCCAACTCTGTCCCTTGTCAATACCCCTCTGTCCTTGAATGCTGACTCTTAAATGTTCTTCAGTGAACTGCACTGAAATTAAAAGGGCTTATTCATTTTAATGGGCCGTTCATTTTAAAGTTTCTTTCTTTGTCATTAATTCATAACTTTTTTGTTTCTAAATATTTTGCCCTACCTTCTTCTGTCTTGGTGTATTTCAGCCCCACTCTCACAAACTCTATGTGTGTCAACTTTCAAATCCCTCTTGAAATACAGTAGGTGTTTGTGGTGGATATGGGCGTACACCACAAACACACACCATGGAAGCATTTGAAAATTGACACCCATAGGGTTTGTGAGGGTGAAGAGGGTGGCACTTTTATTTGTGCTATACTTTCTGTTTGCATTCACTTTTTTGTTGTGTTGTACTATTTTTGTTTACATTCACTTTTCTGTTGTGCTTCACTTTTTTGTTTGCATTCATGTTTTAGCTGTGCTGTGCTATTGCTGTTTGCATTCATTTTTCTGTTGTACTTTTTTTTTTGTTTTGCATTCACTTTTCTGTTGTGCTTTGCTTCTTTGTTCGCATTCACTTTTTAGCTGTGTTGTGCCTTTTTTTGTTTTCATTCACTTTTATTTGTACTATACTTTTTTGTTTGAATTCACTTTTTGTTGTGGTTTGCTATTTTTATTTACATTCACTTTTCTGTTGTGCTGTTCTTTTCTTAGCATTCACTTTTTTGTAGTGCCGTGCTTTTTTTGTTTGCTTTCACTTTTTAGCTGTGCTGTGCTTTTTCTTTTGCTTTCACTTTATAGCTGTGTTTTACTTTTTTGTTTGCTTTCTCTTTTTAGTAGTGTTTCCTTTTTTCTTTGCATTCACTTTTTTGTAGTGCTGTACTTTTTTATTTGCTTTCACTTTTTAGCTGTGCTTCACTTGCCTCTTTGCAGTCACTTTTTTGTATTTGCATTCATGAAAATAGTGATTGGTCCCTGCACATCACCTACCACCCCATTTCCATTCTCCCCCACCCCAAAGCATTAGAGTTCATAGTCTCTAACCAACTCATGGAATACTTGTCCAAGTACAACATCCAGTGCCCAGAGCAGCACAGCTTCAGAAAAGGCCACAGTACAACAACTAGTCTCATCAACTTCACGGACTACATCCACAAATCGCTCGACTGTGGCCACCTGGTGGGATCAGTGTACATTGATCTTACCAAGGCCTTTCGATTCAGTCAATCACAACCTGTTTCTGACATCCCTCCATGACATGGGCATCTCCTTGCAAGTGGCTAACTGGTTCAGAGACTACTTGACTGACAGATCCCAAAGGATCAAAATAGGGGATGCATTATCCACCTCCCAACCTGTCTGCTCAGGTGTCCCCCAGGGCTCAATTCTTGGCCCTCCCCTTTTCAGCATATTCCTCAACCCCCTTCCTCAATTCTGCAACACCAGCCTCCTCCTCTATGCGGACAATGCCGTGCTTTTCATGAATGATGCTGACCCCACCACCCTCAAGCTAAGGCTTCAGTCTGACTTTGCAGAAGTAGAATGCTGGTTCTCATGAAAAAAGCTGATTTTGAATAAAAAAAAAAATCAAGTCCATGATCTTCGCGAGACCCCATAACAAACATAAATCAACCACCCTTACCATCACTAATGCTGACAATACCCCCATCGACCAGGTCCTCACCTTCAAATACCTGGCAACACCACATTCAAGCTTGTCAACACAAGAACTGGTCTGCTATACAGGAATAGGCACTGCATGATGCAGGAGGCCCTTGTCATAGCTGTCTCCAGTTCCATACTATCTGTCATCAACTATGGCCTGATAAACTATGGTTTCGACACAGACACTACCATACTACGCTAATCAAATCATGCGGGTTGATCACTGGTGCCCCGAAACAGACCCACACGTGTGACCTCTATTCCAGCACTAACTGGTTGACTCTCGAGGGTAGACTCTCCTACCACACCAGTCTATTTGCTAAAAAAATCAGCACAGGCCTTACCACACCATCCTGCCAGCCCCTCCACACCCAGGCCACTAAAGCCCATGGCACCAGGAGCAGTACCAAAAGTACCTACCAGACCCCTTTCTGCTGCACCTCCCAGGCCCAATGGTCCTTTACCTACAGGGCCCCCAACCTGCTTTATGCCATCCCCCTGATGTCCTTGATGTCCCCACCCTAGGTACCTTCAAACGAAAGCTCAAGGAACACTTCGTGGTGCTCAGCAGGTGCGACTGTTCCTTCTAGCCCATCTCTCTGCCTTGGATTTCACTGACAGTTTCTACTTAAATTGAATGTTCTTAATTTTTATGTTTGCTTGCATGCATGTGCAAGAAACATAGTGCCACCATCCGAGTTTTCGGAGGTGTGTCACCCTTTCTTCCAATTCAGTCAGTGTGTTGGCAGGCATGGCTGCAGTTCTCCAATGCCTGCTGGAGCTGTCTATGACTGCTCCAAAATGCAGTGGAGTACAGTTGAAAGGGGGAGCTACGCTTCAGTGAGCATCGATAAGATATCGCGAGCTCATCACGCTCCCCCTACCGCGCACGCACACACACACACACACACACACACAGGCATGCATACTGCATGCTCACCCCCACATACCCACTGTGTAGCCGGCCAGGGAGTGCCCAATCCCCGTCGGTATATACCCCAATACAGTTACATTCAAGCCACGCTAGGTGCCCACCCCAGCATGGCCGCACATTGTATAGCCGACAGGGGTGCCCAATCCCCGTCGGTTGTGTTCGCTCTCCCAAGCACAGTTACACAGGCCACGCTGGGTGCCCACCCCAGCATGGCCGCACATTGTATAGCCGACTGGGGTGCCCAATCCCCATCGGCTCCACTGTTTCTCCCCCCCAGTACAGGGTGCCACGCTGGGAGCCCACCCAAGCGTGGCAGCAAACTCTTGTGCCAATGGGGTGCCCAATCCCCTGTCAGCTCCATGCCCCCCCCCTCCAGCCCGTCCTTGTGCCATGCTGGGGCCCACCCCAGTGTGGCAAGCGGTCCCAGCGTCGTCATCTAACAAAAAAAAACCTGTAACTTAAAACGGTCCCTCGCGGTCTCTGCCCCCACCGCACCCACCCTGCGCTACCCTCCCCACCCCTCACCCCATACTTACCTCCAAACTCCGGCCCGACGATCTTGGTGGACCGGGAACACGTCTGCACTCTACAAAGCCGACCGCGAACTGAGGTTGCTGGTAAGCTGTATAATGTAATGAATAGGGTTTTTCAACTTTGCTGCATATCTCAGGCATTTTTGCATTTCTTGCGCAAATTTTCAACATGGGGTTTTTGGGACCCCTTCTCATGAATGATGTCACTGTCATGGCGTTATTCGGGCCGAAGGGTAATTTCGCAATCACTGCCGAAATCACCTTTTGGGACAGAGTAATGAAACGACACTGCCAATGTTCATAAGGTGGGCTCTCAAGAAGCCTATTTTGAAAAGTTGGTCATCAAAAAGACTGTTTTACTAGCGTCGTGTGTGCAGTTCCTCACGAGGGCTCATAAGTTGGACGAATTTTCAATATTTTCCTCCAGATGTTCAACATTGCCATTTTACCACACCTTCTTATGAGTAGTACAGCTGTCATTTTTCACATCTCACCCAAAACGTGTTTCCACCCATGTAGCGCACAATGGTGCAGTTGGTGTGCGAAATCAATGTACGGGACAAATTAGGAAAATCACAGTGACACTGTTCATGAGCAGAGGTCTTAAAATGGCAATGTAGAAAATTTAGTGAAAAAATTCCTAAAAATGACTGTTTTACGAGCGTGTGTTGCGCAGTTCCTATGCACGCTCATAAGTTTGCGAATTTTCAATATTTTCACTCCAGATTTTCAACATTGCCATTTTATTACACTTCCTTATGAACAGTACAGCTGCCATTTTTCACATGTTGCCCAAAATGTGTTTTCGCACATGTAGCGCACAATGGTGCAGTCGGTGTGCGAAAGCAATGTTTGGGACAGATTAAGAAAATCACAGTTACACAGTTCATGAGCACAGGTCTTAAAATGGCTATGTTGAAAATTTGGTGACAAAAGTCCATAAAATGACTGTGTTACGAGTGAGCATTGCCCAGTTTCCACGCACCCTCATAAGTTCATGACTTTGTAATATTTTCAGTCCAGATTTTCACCAGTGGCATTTTTCCACACTTCCTTATGAACAGTACAGCTGTCATTTTTTCAGAACATGGCCGAAATGTGTTTTCACACTTTCAGCGCAGAGATGCATAGTTGCTGTGGAAAATCATTGTTCGGGACAGATAAAGAAAATCACAGTGACACTGTTCATGTTTGGAGGTCCCAAGATGCCTGTGTTGACAATCTGCTGTAAAAAATCCCCAAACTAATTACATTATGGGTGTGCATTGCACAGTTTCTATGCCCGCTCGCGACTTCACCAGTTTTTTTAATATTTTTACTGCAGATTTGCAACATTGCCATTTTTACACCTCCCCATGAACAGTACAGCTGTCATTTTTACATCCTGTTAGAATGTTTTGCACCTGTGGTGTAAATGCTATAGTCACTGTGCATAAGCAGCTTTTGGCTAACAAACTGATATTGCCACTGTTCATGAGGTGGGGTCACAAAAAACCATGTTGAAAATTTGGGTGAAAATACCAACGAATGCCTGAGGTATTAGGGTTTCCAACCATAACGCCCAACCCTGTAGAGAATGACAGGCATCAGGGTTGTGACTTGGGATTCTTGCCTGTAATGCTCATACCATTCCACACCCTGCAGCCAGTGAGAGGCATCCAGTATGTCTTGGACTCTTCGGCCCCAAAGTTCACCCCATTCTCCTATACCGCACCCATCTCACCGTATTTCCTGATGGAATTGGGTGCGCATAAGGGCCAAAGACCCCAAGGCACACCGTGACACTTGTCAGTGTCTGCAGGGTGGGGTGTGGTGAAGTGGCGTGGCCGTTATGCCTGATGACCCAAAGGCACACCCCAATGCCTGTCACTCTCTGCAGGGTGGTGGTAGGGTTGGCTTCAGTTCAATACTTCACTGCCATTCCTATTACGCAGCTCTGTAACTTCTACACTACTACTGCCAATGCCAGCAAGCAAACATTCGGCATTGACAAATTCTTGTTGGTATTTGCTTCACCCTGCACAACTGTCCTACTATAAATGAACTTGCCTCTGTATACTGTGTCCGACAAGATCAATATCTTTTTGATTGCTTTGTTTGCTGTCTACTGCTTCCAAAAAGATCAATATCCTATTGCTTGCTTTAACCAGCCCTGCCCTAGCTTGCACAATTTGTGTAATGTATTCTTTTAATTGCTTGCTTGTATGGTTATTACTGTAATTTTCTAATTCAATATTTCACTCATTTGTTTGCTACCGGGAACACCTCCCATACTTTGTGTTTCTGTGTTTTCTTTATGTTCTTGGCTTCTTGATGTGGAACCTCTGTAAAAGAGTATTTGACTCAAAGGTTGTAATCTGAGACTTTAAATAAATAAAATAAACAAATACATTTCTAGCTGTGCTGTGCTTTTTTTGTTTGCATTCATGTATCTGTTGTGCTTTTTTGTTTTTTTGTTTGCATTCACTTTTATTTGTGCTATACTTTTTTGTTTGTATTAACTTTTTGTTGAGTTGTACTCTTTTTGTTTACATTCACTTTTCTGTTGTGCTTTGCTTTTTTGTTTGCGTTCACCCTTTAGCTGTTCTGTGCTTTTTTGTTTGCATTCACTTGTTTGATGTGTTGTGCTATTTTTGTTCACATTCACTTTTCTGTTGTTCTGTGCTTTGTTTGCATTCACTGTTTAGTTGTGCTGTACTTTTTTGTTTGCATTTACCTTTTTCTGTTGTGTTTTGCTTTTTGTTTGCATTCATTTTTAGTTGTGCTTTTTTTTGTTTGCATTCATTTTTAGTTGTGGTTTTTTGTTTGCATTCACTTTTTAGATGTGCTTTGATTTTGTTGTTTGCATTCACTTTTCTGTTGTGCTTTGCTTTTTGTCTGCATTCACTTTTTTATTGTGCTGTTCTTTTTTGTTTACATTCACTTTTTTGTTGAGCTGTACTTTTTGTTTGCATTTGTTTTTTTAAGTGTCAACAAGCATAGATTGTCAGTACCTCGTGTGGTCATGTGCATTCTTTTCTGCAGTTTCAGTCAAGTTTAAGGAGACCTTTTGCGTATGGTGATTTGCCACATGTTATTTTGCCTGATGTGCAGTGCATCAGGATAGACATCTGACTGCTCTCCAACTCTTCTGCCCCTCCCCCATACTGTACTGGTCATGTACAACAGCAGTAATGTTAAGGAGCTGTAGCCTGAAGTCAGTCCCAGAAGACAGCTTTGAGACCCATTTTTGGCCCTGTGTTGAGCCTGATTTTTACCTTATCCAGTGCCATAACTCTGGGTGATTTCAGGTGCCTCAGTCAGGTTTTTAGCATGGTCCTGGGATTGGGCATGTACTCCATGTTCTGCCTACACTTCTGCAAACAATCATCATCTTTGTGAGGTAAGTATGAATGCTATTACTGTTTGTGTTCATTTCCTATCAGATTTTTAAATACAATTACTGGAATCAGAATAAAGATATAAATGACTGTGCTTTTCCATTTCAGTGTTTTTATAATCCAATTTCTGAATTTATTTTTGTAGTGGTTTTCCACTTTTCTAAAAAGTATGAATGTGTTTCCACCATTATCTGCAGTTCAGACAATGGCAATTAGCGAGTCACCATTACTGTGATCGGAAAAGAAAAAAGGTTGGAGTGTGGGTTGTAGACAACTTTACATGATTATCAATTAATGTACATTACAAAATAAATTATGTAACTCCAGTAGAAAGTATATTCCCTTTGTATCAACATGTGATGTTTTTGTGAGACGGCTAATAGCAGTGTGCATGCAGGGATCAAGTGTGAATAGTGCAAATTTAAAGTGTGTCACCTACTGTCTGTTCCCTGTCCTTAAAGAGCAGCTGCTACACTTTCTAGTGTCCGGCCCCCCAAACATATATGATAGCTCACCTGGCCCAGAGTTGAAGCCTATAAAAAATTCCATATAGTTCTGCCAGTTTAAAAAGTTATAATACTCATAATTTGCTCCATGGACAGCACAGGCAAAAAAAGAGCCACTTCCCTAAACTGCCAATACGTCCCCATGCAGGCACATGCAGCCCAATTTTGTGATGTCAGAAAATGAACACTCTTCTATTGTATAAGATGTGTGCTTTCTTATATACTCGAATTTCAATAAAAAGATAAAGTGGAAGAAAATGAACACCACGTGTGTGCACCCCATTGAGTGCAATAGGGACAAGTTTTCTATACATTTTATTAACATTTACAGTTGCAATTTTAATAAATTAGAGTGACCGCTCAACTAACAGGGTCCCTGGCAGGACCTTTGGCTGACCTGTTCAATACCTTCTTGGACACAGGATGCATGCCACTGGACTGGAGGATGGCCTATGTGGTACCCATTCACAAAAGTGGACCCAAGGATGAACCAGGCGACTACTGACCAGTGAGCCTCACATCGATTGTGGGAAAACTGATAAAGACAATCCTAAAATGGAGGTTGGTCACCTTTTTGGAGAACAATGATCTCCAAAATGGTCAGCAGCATGGGTTTGTCTTGGGAAGATCCTGCCAGACAAACCTGATTGAGTACTATGACTGGATGACAAGGAAATTGGACAAAGGCCATGTGGTGGATCTCCTGTATTTGGATTTCAGTAAGGCCTTTGATTCTGTGTGATATGGGAGGCTAGGGGGGAAGCTGGAATATAGAGTGGTGGGAACAAATATGGTAAACTGGATCACCAACTGGCTGAAGGGTAGGAATCAGAGGGAGGTGGTGGTGCAGAACTCTCATCACTGAGGGATATGATGAGCGAGATGCCACAGGGATCAGTGTTAGGACTGGTGTTGTTTGGAATTTTCATTGCTGTTATCTCCCACAGGGTTCAGAGTAAGATCAGTCTCTTTGCAGATGACACAAAGATGGGAGCTGGGGTAGACAACATCAAAAGGTGGAGGGGGTTGCAGGAGGACTTGACCAAACTACAGGAGTGGTTGGAGATGTGGCAGTTGGGGTTTAATGCCAAAAAGTGCAAGGTATTGCACTTTGGGGCTAAGAACCAGGGGAGGAGCTATCAGCTAGGGGAGTTACAGCTGGAATGCACTGAGTAGGAGGAGGATCTAGGGGTGCTCATAAATGGGGAGTATGAACAACTCAGCTCAGTGCAAGAAGGTGGCAGCAAAAGCCAACAGGATGCTGGGGTGCATATTGAGGGGCGTCTCCTCTAGAAATAAGGAGATGATCCTGCCCCTCTACAGGTCACTGGTCAGGCCGCACCAGGAATACTGCATACAGTTCTGGCACCCACTCCTGAAGAAGGACATCAGGTTGTTGGAGGGTGTATGGCATAGAGTAACAAAGATGATCCAGGGATTAGAGGGATACTCCTATGAGAAGAGGCTGAGTGAGCTGAACATGTATCTTCTAGTGGAGAGGAGAGGTGGGGGTACATGATCAAAATCTTTAAATACCTAAAGGGGATAAACAAGACTAGTACAGAAGGGATTTTCCAGCTCAGAAGGGGGGAGGGTCACGACGGGGCACCAGCTGAAATTGGAGGGGGGAAGATTCAGGAGGGAAGTCAGGAGACAGTATTTCACAGAGAGGGCAGTGGACAAGTGGAATACTCTGCCTGAGGAGGTAGTAGCCTGTAACACAGTAGACGATTTTAAGAGGGGATGGGACAGGGTGAGAGGACAATTATGAAGAGGGAGGGTGGGTGGGGCAGCTGCATGGTGAGGCGCTAGCTACACAATTGAGCAGACTTGATAGACCTTGAGGCCTGTATCTGCTGGCATTTTCATATGTTTATATGGAAGTATGAAAGTTCTAAACTCATTTCACTGCAGTCTGAATACAGCATCAAAAGAAGTGGCTACTTTGTTTTACTCAAAATACTCCTGCAAATCTTTTGGTACACATACAATGTGATAGAACTTGCCCATACCCCTCAACATTTTATTGCCAACATGTGTGGGCTACCCTCCAATTTTGTGAGCAAGAGACAACATGTGACATACTCTATCAAATCTTAGAGGTTCAGAACAATGTGCAAATCAATGTTTCAGGGTTCTACTGTTCATCAAGCAACACATATTTGATATGTATTATAAGCGGCGTATAATGTCATCAGCAGACAGTTAACAATTGTCAAGTAGTAATTCCTTCACATCCTTTTTTCCTTTTTTGCAAACCTCCGAGAAATAAATCAGTAACATTTTATTATAACCCATTTTTACAGGAAGTTTAATGCAGCATAAATGTTTGGATGTGTACAGAGTTGTCAGTACAACTGTGCAAACTTTTGACCCCAAAAACCTGTATAGACACATGTACTAAACTACTGTAATAATAAAAGACAGAAAAGATGTGAAATAATTCTAGTAATTCCAACTATGAAAAAAGCAGTAAAAACACCAGAAATCAAAATCTTCTTGAGTGTACTATGGCATGCATCTGAACCAGGGAAATCTGCAGGGAAAGAATGGTATTGCATGCACTTTGTATTTAGGTGGCTTATTATAAGAACTCCCAGTTCTAGCTACCTAGACAACGCAATGGCGGAGGGATGACCAGCCCCAACAGATGGGTCTCACCTAAGACTATAATTGCAGCCTGCTCTGGCTATCAAATACAGCCCCTGAAATGCTGCTCAGCAAAGGGCATTGTCTGATAATACTTCTGTTAAAAACTGCAAGGTTGGTCCCAGTTATTCACTAGTATGGTTCCTCTGAGAATGATACCTTTTAGCAAGTGCTTATTAGATTTCATCTGGTACAGGAACCCAAAAAGGGATATGATCCAATGTTCACATATATTAAGAGAGGTAACCACTGACTGTCACCTGTGGGAGTGCCATTAATACAATTATTGAAAGGGGCAAACTATCAGACAAGGAAAAAAAACTTTCTTAAATATATTTCTATTAAAGGCGCTGTCACCTTTATCTGACATATTTAACTGCAGGAGCTGACTTAATTTGGGGTAGTACTGGTAGTGGGCTTGGGGGGGTTCCAGAGTTCCACCTCATGTCTCTCACTCTCTTCCCTGCAGCACAGAATGTTCACAACAGTACATGGCAGAAACTCTGCCTCACCTTACTCATATGGATATAATTTTGCTGCTTGTTCTTTGACACAAGTCTAACTACCCATTGGGATGAGTAAGGTTTGTATAACAAGTGTCTGAGCCCTACAATCATTAGTGCATTTTTAGGCACCAAAAAGCATGGCTTGTAAGTGCCTCTTACATAGAAACATAATAGCTGATGGCAGATATGGACTGCAAGGCCCATCCAGTCTGCCCATTTTTTCTACCTTATGAATGTGCAGTAGGCCTTTACTCTGTCAATGGTCTATCTAGTCATACTCATCTGTATTGCTCCCTTATGCCTATCCCATGCCTGTTTGAAGCCCTGCACTGTATTCAAATTCACCACTTTCTGAGGTAGGGTGTTCCATGTATCTACCACCCTTTCTGTGAAAAAGAACTTCCTTACATTACCCCTTAACCGGCCTCCCTCTAATCTCATGCTGTGTCCTCTTGTCCTATTTGTGTTATATTCAAACAAGTTAGACTCTTTCACCTTGCTAATGCCCTTAAGATGTTTGAATGTTTCAATCATATCACTTCTCTTCCTCCTTTGCTATAGGGTATACATATTGAGCTCCGTTAATCTGTCCTCATATGTTTTCTGATGCAGTCCCTGCACCATTGTGGTTGCCCTTCTGTAGACTGCCTCCATTTTGATAATTTCCTTGTGCAGGTGCGGCCTCCAGTACTGCATGCAGTACTCCAGATGGGGCCTAACCTGTGTCTTGTAAAGAGGGATTATTACCTCCCTTTTCCTACTTGTGACACCCCTACTAATACACCCCAACATCCCTCTAGCCTTACCTACTGCTTTAGTGGTCTGCTTGAATGATTTCAGGTCATCTGTGATGATGATGATGCCCAAGTCTCTTTCTTCCCTTGTGATTGCCAGCAACTTCCTTCCCAACCAATAGGTAGCTTCAGGGTTTCTCTTCCCTATGTGCATGATCTTGCACTTCTTGATGTTAAACCTCAGATGCCACTCTTCTGACCATTTTTCTAGTTTATCCAGATCTCTTCTCATTCTGCCCACCCCATCTGGATCATCTACTCTGTTGCAGATCTTAGTGTCATCTGCAAACAGACAAACCTTACCCTCCAGTCCATCTGCAATGTCACTGATGAAGATATTGAAAGAGGACTGGCCCCAGGACTGATCCCTGAGGTACTCCACTTGTGACTTGCATCTCTTCTGACTGTATACCATTTACCACACCTCTCTGTTTTCTGCCCGCCAACCAGTTTGCCACCCAGTTGACCAACCTCTGATCCACCCTGAGCCTACCCAGCTTATTAATCAATCTTCTATGTGGAACAGTATTGAAAACTTTGCTGAAGTCAAGGTACTGTAGGCAACATCAACTGCACCCCCTTGATCCACCACTCGGGTTACCCAGTCAAAGAAATCTATAAGATTAGTTTGACAGGACCTTCATGTTGTAAACCCATGCTGTCTTGGATCCTGTGCTCCTATGGATTCCAGGTGTTGCACTATCCTTGCCTTAAGGAGTTCCTCCATAATCTTGCCCACTACTGAGGTAAGACTGACTGGTCTGCAGTTCCCTGCCTCCTCCCTGCTGCCACTCTCATGGAGCAAGATGACATGAGCCCTTCTGGGATCTCTCCTGTGCTCAGAGACTCATTAAACAGTTCTGCTAATGGCTCTGCTAGTTCCACCCTTAGCTCCTTTAGTACCCTGGGATGTATGCCATCAGGACCTATTGCCTTTTCCACCCTGAGCTTAGCGAGCTCTTGTAGGACCCTTTCTTTTGTGAAGGGACTTGTGCACACCTCCCTCCCCCCGTGTCCATGGTGCTGAGCTGTGGGTCCTGCCCTACCTTCTCCTCAGTAACTACTGAGCAGCAGTATCTATTTAGGATAGATGCTTTTTCTTGGTCCTTTTCCACACATTCCCCCTTATCCCCTTTGATCTTAGCAATACCCTCTCTGTACTTTCTCCTTTCACTAATGTATCTATAGAAAGTCTTGTCCCCTTCTTTTACTGTTTATGCTAGTGTTTCCTCGGTTTGAGCCTTTGCCTGCCTTACTGCTTTCCTTCTGCTGCATTCCCTTATATTTCCTGAAGGCCAGCCTTTTGGTTCTGAACTTTTCTGCTACTGTTTTTGAGAACCAAAGTGGTTTCCTCCATCTTTTGCTCTTGCTTTTCTCCCTGTGCTTACTCTTTTCTGCATTTTCAGTCATGTTTAAGGAGATCTTTTGCGTGAGGTGATTTACCATGTATCATTCTGCATGGGTGATGTGCCATGCATCAAGACAGACAGCAGATTGATCTCCAACTCTACAGCTCCCCCCAGGCCATATTGAGAGTCGAGTGGTGCCTGTTCAGTAACTGCAACATGCAACAGCCGGGTGCAATAGCAATAACAGCAAGGAGCTGTAGCCTGAAATCAGTCCTGGAAGACAGCTTTGAGTCACATCTGTGGGCCCATGTTGAGCTCTGATTTTTTACCTTATTCAGTGCTATAACTCTGCAGAAATTCAGGTGCCCCAGTCAGGTGTTTTGAGCAGTACAGGGTTTGGGCAAATGAGAACACTGGGAAATCAAGCTCAGGGAGAGCCTTTCCAAGTTGGAGCCTGAGTCCAGTGCGGAGTGAAGGGATCGATGCCCTGATTGATGGCAGGACTGGGCAACAGGATCAAGGATCATGTCTGCAATCAGCTTACTGGTAGGTCAAGTTTATCGTGGGCGGTAGGCTTGGTGGTA
This sequence comes from Neoceratodus forsteri, assembly GCA_016271365.2. Taxonomy (NCBI): domain Eukaryota; kingdom Metazoa; phylum Chordata; order Ceratodontiformes; family Ceratodontidae; genus Neoceratodus; species Neoceratodus forsteri. Next base: position 76,640,577 of record JADMNL010000022.1, read on the forward strand.
GGTTCCCCCCAGTAGGTCCCACATCCTCTGCTGCTGGACTGCTTGACCCTTGATGATGTCTCTCCGAGGTGTTTCTGCATTGTTGCCTTGCTGGAAACATTTGGGCCTGAGGATGAAAAGGACAACGGAATATTCAGGGGAAGATCCCAAATTCAGTTTATTGCTCAGGTTTAGGTTTGCTGCCACCAGTCCAGGAACTTCTGCTCCACACCACCTTTTCTCTATCCTCTCCTGCCCACTGGCCAAGAAACTGCAGATTGTGGCAAAACCAGCAGGAAGCTTTTCATAGTCCCAGTCAGGACTATAGTCAGGCCCACAGTTGAGCAACTGAATGGACAGATAATAGTTTTCTGGCTGCTGGCCCCTGTCAGTGCTGGGTGTGTAGATGGGTGCCAGCCAGGGTCTTTGGTCTTTCCCGTGCTTGTCAGTGGGCTTATTAGTACTGTAGGCCAAAATCTGAAACACAACCAGAGCCTGGTTCTGAAGGCATATTTAACCCCCCCACCCCCACCACCACCACCACCACATATCCTGAATCTGGCCAGGAATAGGACACAAACATCAGATAAGCTGTTAGTCAAAAGGCGGGGTGAAAACCATTCCAGCCAGAAGATCTTGGAACATGACCCATGACATGACTCACCAACAGTAAGAAAGCCTGTTAAACCAAGCTGTTAAAGTAATCTTATATGCAGTATGAAAATAATTTTGTTGGCCTCAGACTTTGTGGTATGTCTCTGCCTAGCCCGTGAGCAAACTACTAATTACACTGCATTTTAAAATATAACAAGTATTCATTGTGGGGTTCAAAGCATGGACCCCAAGTACCAGAAGCATGTATTCTGTTAGTCATCTGCAGTAAAGGTTAACAATTCTAGTAAATCCTAAATCCTTTACTATATGTATATATCGTGCATTGTAACCTGGCTGCTTCAGGTAGCACAAGGAGCAGTGTTTACAATAAAACTGGACTAAAACAAAAAAATCTGTGAATGAAGCAGAAGTTCCAGGTGGTTTACTTTAAAAAAAATATATATATTTCTTTTTTTTCTGTTCATCGTGTGCATAAGCGCAGACAAACACGTTGATATGAGAGTTGCACTAGAGGGGAGTGAGGGATGGGTGTATCCAATGGAGAGGTCTGTTCAAGAGGCAGGACTGGTGCAGGTGAATTAGGAGGCAGGATGCCAATGACACTTTCTGGATTTGGGGCGGAGTAGGCAAAGATTTCAAAGGACAGAGTCAAACCAATAGTGGTGTGGCTCTGTCCTTTGATCTGTAGATTATGTCTGGTTGCTGTCATCAGCCTTTAGAATCTGTCTTTTTTGTGCTCACGTTATTTGAGAGTGGTAGTGGTGGGGGAAGGAGAACGGAGTTTAACCAATGCAGTGGGGGGGGGGCTTCAAAGACAGCAGTGTTTGGACTTGGAGAGAGACAGGGTCACCAACGGACTGCAAAAATTAGTAAATAAACAGTGGTTGCCACGCTTGGAGGGTCAAGAACGCAATTAGAAAAGCAGCTCCAATGACTCATAACACAGCTGAAGCTGGAGCTAGAAATACAGTGCTTCTGCAACACTGGCTGAGAAGTCACCAGCTTAAAGCAGTAGCAGAGTAAAGCAGCTTTTACACGGTGCTTACTTGTGCTGCTCACTTTTGCTCCAGTCCTGTTTCACTCCACCCACTGCACTACGATGCCACTTCTACACACACCACCCATTTTGAAAGCTTGCATCTTCCGCTGTTTTGGCGGTGTTTCCTGCCTTCTGGGGACCCTTGGTCTCATGGCAAATTGCCAGTACTTAGGAAGCCATTCTGCCTTGCTAACAATAAAAAAAGTAACTTCAACGTAGAATTCATTTAGGGAGGCATTTCCCTTACGAATTCTGTTGCTAACATTACAAAAATCATCCAGTTATGCGCAGAAAGCAAGTAACACACCTCCAAGGTACTGCGTCTCAACAGGGATGATTTTTGTAAATGTTTTCAACAGAATTTGTTAGGGAGAATCCTCCCTAAACAAATTCTGTATTGAACTTGTAATTTTTTAAATGTTTATAAGGGCTGCTGTCAGATTTGCAGAATTAGGTGTATCTGTTGGGATACTGTCACCGATGTGAACAGAACGGTGATTTTACATGGCAGGGCAGAATGGAACAGAAGCCAGCGAACCCAGGAAAATAGGGAACGCATTTCAGGGAAACGCTTACTTTGGTTGCAGTAGGTGAATGCTTGCACACACAGAAAATGTAATATTGCAGTGTGTCTGTATTGGTTATTCCAATACAGACCACTGCGTGTAACAGTGCCTTAAGATTGGAGTTTATTGGGGAGGGGTTAAGACTGTCTTTTCTTGCGGTTTCATTTTCTGACTGGCAGTCACTATTTCTTTAAAGTTTATTTTTGTGGTTCTTCCGCTGGGGGGGGGTATGGCTTGCTTGAGAGGAGGAGGAGGAGGAGGAGCGAGTAAGGGCAAGGATCGGATGACTGAGAATGAAGAAAACACAGAGCTCATAAAGTTTTGTCTGACATCTATTAAATCTTTCCGAGCTCACTCTAACATGTCTTTTGAACTGCACAGCCACATCTTGAGGCTGACGTCGGGTGCAAGGCAGTGCACCCTGGATTCATTACGGACTCAGATCCATTATTTCTTTGGAGTTGCTTTTTTGCATTAATTTTCTATTTATTTTACAGTCTTCTGACTAGAAGAGGTGTGGTGTGGTGTGGTGGGGTGGGGTGGGGGTGGGGTGGTTTGAGGAGGATACCCAGTGAGTGAGGAGGAGGAGGAAAATCAGGCAGATGGGTGAGAATTGAACCAAAGTGCCACACTACAGCCCCCATATAAAGTTTTGTCTAACTCCTACACATCTTTCTTGCTCACTCTACCACATCCTTTCAGCTGCACAGCCACCTCTTCAGGCTGGTGTCTGGTGCAAGCCAACATGCCCCATGGACATATGCAGAAACTCTCATACTGCATCTCTGACATAAACAAAACCTTATTATACAGGAGCTGCAGTATGATACATTACTGTTATGCTTTCAGGGGAGCATGGTGCCTACAAAGGAGACTTCTAGAACACCTTACAGTTTTAAGAAAAGTTTTATAATTTTTAGTCCACGTCTAGGTGCTGAATCAGAAGTTAGCAAAAGTTGCTTCACACTTGCAAAAGAAAACATCTAAAAAACGCAGGTTTTGTACAGCCAGTTGTGAAATGCACTGAACCCTGCAGACAAACAATTTCAGTCTCCTCTAATAATTAATTGTTCTGTTTAAAATTAAACAGGAGACTCAGATGCTCAGTAACAGGTTGAATATTTTCAGAAAACCCTGTCCTATTACAGACACAGCCAATTCAGTCAGTCACTAAGGAGTCTGAAGCTTAGTTGTTGCAGATGGACCTATTCCCAGGATACTGTCACCAGGCTCCTGAAAAGAGCAAAAGTTGTTAGGAAAATGAATGGAGACAACATGCGGTGGTTGGAGGAGCAAATATTCCTGTACCAGTTCACAAAGGAAGATTGGTAGGTTTTAAGATGATGGACTTGGAAATATTTCTGATGGGTATTTTAATGTGTTTGTAGTGGGTGTTTCTGTAAAGGAGGTGATCTGTGTATCTGGCTTGGGAGAGCATATGTGTGGAGCATACAAATAGAGTCAGGTGGGGGAGGAGGTGACCACGTGCCCCATGCTGGAGGCAAGGAGGGTGAACATATATGTGATGTTTGGGTGTTGAACCAGAGTCCAGTTATTGGGAGGGGGGTCTGTGCCTGTGTTTTGGGGGATCCATTGCTTGTAAATTGTGCCGAGAGGTGAATCTGGATGTCTGATCTGGGGAGAGAAATGGGTCCAGTACCTTGAGAGTAGACGAGCCTGTATCCGAGTACAATGTTTCTGGTAAGGTGGGGGGGAGAGGTTGAACCTGCAAGTGAAAGGCTCTGGGGAGGGTTAGTTTAAAGCAGTATTGCTGTATCAAAGTCCTCTTCCTGTGAGCACTATATAAAATTAAAATATGAAAAGAAAAAATTAAAACTGAAGATGATGAGGGCTGACAATCATGGCAGCTACAGTATGTAAGATGTTTCATTCAACAAATATGTGACAGTGGCCTGGATTCTGGAATCCAGGCCATACTGCCATTTTTACCAGCAGAACTAATGCTGCCTGCCTACTGTGTTGTGCAGGACCCCATGCCCAGATGATAGCAGGCAGCAGTAAGTTTTTGCAATATCATGCTGGTGGCCACTTATGAATATTCATGAGTCTATGAAGGGTATGTCAAGGCTACCTGCCTGACTCTACAGGTGCAGTGGATACTGATTCAGCCAGACCTAGCAGCAGTGCACTCAGCACAGAGGGGATGTTTGGGTAACCCCCCACACTCCTCCCTAGTACATTGTTTGCTGGGAGTGCTAGTATCAAACCAGCGCTCTGCTCCATTCCCGTGTGCTGTGCAGATGCCTCCGAGGGATTCAGATGGTGACAGACTGACTCCAGCACTACTCCGCAGATTGCCAGTCAGCCCATCCTGCATAATAAACTCCCCCAGACAGCGAGTGCAGTCAGTATCCAGATGGTGCCAGTGGTCCCTTAGCTGCTGAGCACTCACACTGCCACCATGCATTGTGCACTGTAATTCAACAGTGGTTCGGGGGCACTACAGGGTAACTGGCTAGCCCTGTATCATGCAGAACCTACTGACTGCAGTGTGCTATCACCCATTTCATACCACCAGCAGTAGGTACCCCATATACAGCTCAATGTACGATGCAGCAGACAGTTCAGTATACATTAGTAATCACTTAATTGCACTGGTAAACTCTGCTATAAGGTGAGACTACAGAAGGTCTGCATATTTAAATATACACACACACACACACACCATATTGTTGTGGTCATTTTTATTTGCTTTGTGTTCTGTGGTTTGTAAATTTTAAATTGGGTGGTGGTGCTTCTGTTCATTTCAGAATACAAATCATGGATCACACTGTGTGGCTGGTGGGGAGGGGGTCGTAGTAGTACCTGCAACTGTGTACAAATATGAAATTCTTGGCTACACCCCTGGTACAGCTGCACAGCATTGGTGGGTCGGTACTTTGATTTCTAGAGTACACTCTGTCTCTGTCATCAGCTGAGAGGTGTTGTGCAGTTGTGTATCATTCAAACAGCGAAATAAAAGATTGTTCAGCATCCTGTGCATTTAGCAATGTGCAATGTAGTATAAAAAAAGTGCAGCTGTAACAACAGACGATTTAGAAATTGGCACAGACTCACAGGCACAGACATGCATCTGGATACCCCACCAGTCAAGCCCCTGGCCTGGCAGCAAATACAACCCTCCCACTCCTTCCCACTGCGTGCTGTCCTCCTTGCTCCTGTCCCTATCCCCGGCAGCTCCCAGAAGAAAATAAAACCCTCCCACTCCCTCCTGCTGTGTGCTGTCTACCCTGCACCCTCCGGTACCCATCCTCATGCCGTGCAGACATCGGGGTGCCCAAGCCGCATGTCGGCATATTTCCTTATCACCACCACTATTGTGGCACACTGGGAGCCCACCCCAGTGTGACTAAATTAATTACATTTTTTTGTTTCCTGTAAAATAAAGAAAATGGTCCCCCGTCATCTTTTTTTTTGTTTACCGGTTAAAACGAAAACGGTCTCTCATCATCTACCCAGTCCCCATCCCCATCCCCACCATCTCTGCACACCCACCTCCCTCACCTCCTCACCTCCTCCTCCCTCACCTCCTCACCTCCCTCACCTCCCCACCTCCTCACCTCCCCTCACCTCCCCTCACCTCCCTCACCTCCCTCACCTCCCTCACCTCCCCCACCTCCCCACCTCCCTCACCTCCCTCACCTCCCCCACCTCCCCTTACCCCACTTACCTCTGGAGGTCAGTGCTGTCATTTTCTCCTGACTGGGACATGTCTGCACTCTCCAAAGTCCAAAATGAAGAGTCAGAAGTAAACACTGTATATTGGCAGTCAATGGGGGTTTCAACTTAGGTTGATATCTCAGCCACTTTTTAGGAATTTTGGCACCAAGTATTTGACATGGGGTTCTTGGCACCCCACCTCATGAACACTGTCACAGTCATTTTGTTTCTCGGTCCTGAAGGGTGATTTCACAGTCGCTGTGTGGAATAACCTTTGAAGACCAATTAATGAAATGAAAGTGTCACTGTTCATGAGCAGGGGTCCCAAAAAGCCCATGTTGCAAATTTGGTGAAACTTTCAAAAAAAATGAGCTCATTACAGGAGTGCATTGTGCAGTTTCTACACACACTCACAACTTGGCCAATTGTTAATATTTTCACTCTAAATTTTCAACATTGCCATTTTTTCACATCTCCTTATGAACAGTACATCTGTAATTTCTTGCATCCTGCCTGAAGCACATTTTCACACCTGTGGAGCAGAATGGCATGGTCACTCTGCAAAATCACCTTTTGGGATGAGTAAATGAAATGACAGTGGCACTTTTCATGAGGTGGGGTCCCAAAATGGCCATGTTGAAAATTTCGTGAAACAACTCCAAAAAATGGCCAAGGTACATCCAGTTGTTCAAAATTTTCCATGCATGCGTGTAACTTTGGTCATTTTCAATATTTTACTAACATACTAACATACTAAAATGCCAGCAGAATAGGCCTAACGGTCTTTCGTGTCTGCTCGTTTGGTCAGCCCCCACCCTGGGTGCTGACCTTGCTGTCCCCATCGCCTTCTCTGGCTTCTCCCTTCCCAGTTCCGGATATTCTTGCTGCATTGGATTTTGCTTCCTGAACCCTTCCCCTGTACCTGTCCCACCCCTCTTGAACCCTCCACTGTCTCTGCCTCCACCAGCCCCTAGGTAGTGTATTCCATGGCTCCACCACCTCCCAGTGAAGTAGCACCTCTCCTTTCCTCCTGAATCTTCCCTCCAGCTTCCACCCATGCCCTCTAGTGGCCCTTCCTCCTCCTTCAAGCACCCTGACTGTTCCTCCCTATTTACCTCTTCATGTACCTGAAGACTCTATCATGTCCCCCCGGTCCCTTCTCTCTTCCAATGTGTACATATTTAGCTCTTCGAGCCTCTCCTCATAGGTCCTGTCCCCCAAGCCCCAAATCATTTTGGTTGCCCTCCTCTGGACCCTCTCCAGGAGGTTAATGTCCCTCTTTAAGTGTGGCCTCCAAAACTACACGCAGTACTCCAGGTGCGGCCTCACCAAGCAGTTATACAGAGGGAATATCACTTCCCTCCTTCTGGAGGTGATCCCCCTAGCGATGCATCCCAGCATCCTGTTGGCCTTGGCTGCTGCCCTTCTACAAGTCTCAGAGTTGTTCATCTTGACATCCACCACCACCCCCAGGTCCCTCTCAGCCATTGAGACTTGTAGTATTCCCTCCCCAGAGTGTACACTTGGCCTGGGTTTCTGGCCCCCAGGTGGAGTACCTTGCATTTCCCTGCATTGAACCTCAGCTACCACTTTCTAGACCATCTTTCCAGAGCCTTCAGGTCCTCTGCAGGCCACCCTCCCTCCTCCCCATCCACCACCGCCCCCAGTTTGAGTCATCTGCAAAGAGACTCATCTCACTCCTGATTCCTGTCCTTATGTCAGATCGTGAGGCGTTGAACAGAAGGGCCCAAGGACTGATCCCTGTGGGATCCCACTAATGACCCTCCTTGGGGATGAGACTATCCCACCAACTACGACCCTCTGGGTCCGGTCCTGGAGCCAATTGCCTATCCATCTGATCATCTGGTTTCCCACCCCCATTTCTCCTAGCTTATCCAACAGGCCCACGTGAGGAACAGAGTCAAATGCCTTGCTGAAGTCTAGAAAGAGGACATCCACTGGTCTACCCAGGTCCAAGGCACTTGTCACCCAGTCATAGAACTCCACCAGGTTTGTCTGACACGATTTCCCCGGGATGAATCCACACTGTCTATCATCCAGGCACCCTGACTTATCCAGGTCCCCCCCAGCCTCTCCTTGACAATGCCCTCCATCACCTTGCCCACCACCGATGTCAGGCTGACAAGCCTGTAGTTCCCTGCCAGCTCCCTTGATCCCCCCTTGTGGACAGGCACTACATGCGCCACCTTCCAGTCTTGGGGCACCCACCTGTCCTCAGAGATATGGTGAAAAGCTCTGCCAGGGTTTCGCCACGACATCTGCAAGTTCCTTCAGCACTCTAGGATGTAATTTATCCGCCCGTGCTTTCTCCGTCTTAAAGGAGCTGAGGGCTTCCTCACTCTCTGCTGTGATTTCCACTTCTGGTACCTCTTCTCCTGCTTAGCCCTCCCCACCTGCCAGTGATGCCCCTCCCCAGACCTGCCGATCGGTAAGGGTCCCCTCCTCATTATCTCTGTCTCCTCCCATGTATGATACAGCATCCCCATTTTCCCTGGTGAAAACTGAGGTGAAGTACTCATTTAGTACCCCAGCCTGCTCCCCCGGGTCTTGTGCCCATCTCTCCCCTGATTTAATCCTGCTAATCTGCCCCTTCACCCTTCGTCTTTCCCCAATGTATCTAAAGAACCCCTTTTTCCCCGCTCCTAATTTCCCTGGCCAGGTTCTGCTCCTACCTTGCCTTAGCCGCCCTCACCACTCTAGTGGCCCTTCTAGCCATCAGCTCGTACTCCCCTCGATCCCTTTCACTCCTTGAGCACTTGAATTTCTTATAGGCTGCTTTCTTTCCCCGCACCACCTCCTGGACCTCCCTGGTCCACCAACAGGGTTTTTGGGCCCTACCGCATTTTCGTCTTACTCTTGGATTTTCACTCCAAATTTTCAATATAGCCTTTTTATCACATCACCTCATGAATAGTACAGCTGTCACTTTTCACATCGTGCCCATAATGTGTTTTCGCACCTACAGCATGGAATGCCATTTTCCCATGGATTTGAAAATTTTCACCTACAGGGTTCATGAGATGGAGTAATAAGAAGATTATGTTCAACATTTTGGTTCAAAAATGAAAAAATTACAAAGCTATGGCCACTTGTTACAATTTCAGTATGCCTGCTAGTAACTGCGGAACTCTTAAATATTTGCATGCCACATTTAAAAAAAATTATTTATACTCCTGCTCCACATCCCTCTCTATCTGGAGGGATCCCCAGCCCCATCCCCCAACGTCCACCAGCTGGTGCCAACCAGCTACTCCCAGGGATTATCCCCCAGTGGGGTCGGCCCACCCCCACCAAGACCAGATCCAGTACAAGGGCTGGTGCTGTGACTCTTCGGGGGCAGGACCTGCGAGCTCCCTCCATTATCTGCCGTGAGCTTTTTTCTTTCTGGTTTCTCCCTTTCAGGGGTGAAGTGTGCAAGGACACTGGCGATGGTGCCACGCACACTCCCATGCATGCACCCCATCAGGCATCTGCCCGCCTCTGATCTGATGTCTATAGCGTCAGTGTGTCGGCCCCCAGCCACCACTAGGGGCCAGGCATGCACCAACAACTAGTCACCCCTCTCCCCAGAGAAGGAGAGCTTTCCCTGGGGTGCTTGATCCTTTTTCTTCACTGCCGACCCACAGTGGCCTGTGCTCGTTCCCAAACATGGGTCACCAGCGTAGCGCAAGGTGTGGGCATCCAGTGCCTCAACCCTCAGCATCACTGGGCCAGTGATGCACCCCATATTTTCAACTTAGCTTTCTTATTACCCAAGCTACTGTATTCAAATGCTGTCTGAAATATGACAGCTTGACAAAACATAGTTCAGGTAGGGTTTCAGCACCAATGTATCTCAATGGGATTTTCAACTTAGTGGCATAACTTAGCCATTTTTAAATATTTTCACCCCAGATTTTCAACATACATTTTTGGGGACTCATCCAATACAAGTGATGTTAGGTAAATCTGCTTCAAAAGGTGATTTTGTGGTCGCTGCAGAAAATCACTTTTCGGGCAAGAGTACAAACGTTTCTCCACCACTGCTCATGAGGCGGGGTCTTAAGAAGGCTACGTTGGAAATGTGGTGTAAACATGTTAAAAAATAAAGAAGTTATGAACCTGCATTGAAAGTTGCAAACACAGGCTCAGAACTTAGGCAATTTTCAATATTTTGACCACAAATGTTCAGTATAGCCATTTCTTCACAGTACCTCATGAACATGACAGCTATCATTTTTCAGATCCTGGCAAAAATGTGTTTTTGCATCCCAAAAGGTTATTTTGCAGTCACTGTGCAAAATGGGTGTTTACTCACCTGGTAAAGGTGATTGTGTTGGTTGGCATCCATGGCACTCCAGACATTACCTCATGGGTTACAGCCCACCTGATAGGCTAATGATGCACATGACCCAGATCAGATTTCCAGTATATCCAGGTCCCAGGAACCTCTGCTCTCCAGTTTGAATTTTCCATAGCTGAAAGGAATGCTGTTAGTACCAGAAACAATACACACAATATAGACTAGGAAAGATGAGGTCTGCTACGACATGATGACAATAACGAGGCCGGAGGCCTGAGTTTATTCCCTATTATGTACACACTATCTCGAACCGTGGTTCGACTAATTTCTTTGCATTGGAATTGAATTCTGATGGACTGGTGTAAGGACCTCCTGATCTTACTGGTTGGACGCTCCGATCATCCCCGAGGGCGGGCCTTGGAGTGCCATGGATGCCAACCAACACAATCACCTTTACCAGGTGAGTAAACACCCATTGTGATTGGTTGGCATCCCATGGCACTCCAGACATTACCTCATGGGAGATAAGAAGCAGTTTATACCTCAGGGTGGGATTCGGATGGATCGGAGGGTCCGGGAGATGGAGCCGCTGCCAGGACATGGGATGCGAAGGCTGGTCTGAAGTCCTGGAGTTGTTCCAGTCTGTAGTGCCTGTCGAAGGTATGTAGGGAGCTCCAGGTAGCCGCCCTGCAGATGTCGTCTGATGACACGATGCTCTCTCCGCCCAGGAGGTGGATACCGCTCTGGTGGAATGAGCTTCTAATTCCCTGGGGTGGTGTCAATTAAACTGGCTGTGTGGCGTGGTGGACGACCTTCTGATCCACCCCGGATGGTGGTTTTGGACGCTGCGAGTCCCTGTCTTTGTCCTTTCGCACATGAAGAGTCTCTCCGTCTTATGGATGGCCTGGGTCCTGGCCAGGTAGATAGAGAGGGTTGCGCCCACGTCTAGTGGGTCAGGAGCGCCGCATTCGGCAGGAGTGGTTGCGCGCGGCAGGGTGGGTAGATCTATGGGTTGTTCTCTGTGGAACCTCGTCGGAACCTTCGGCTGGAAAGCCGGTACCGTCCGGAGCCTTACCCCTTCGGGGTTGAAGATGGTGTAGGGTGGAGCGCAAGACAGGGCGCCAAGCTCCCCTATCCATCTGGCTGAACAGATGGCTACCAGGAAGGCAGTTTTCAGTCCTGCCCAGAACAGGTCTGAATCGGCGAGTGGTTCGTACGGTGTCATTCTTAGGGAGTCCAAGACTAGGGGTAAGTCCCATGGTGCAACGTTAGGCCTGGTTCTAGGTCGCATGAGGTCTACTGCCCTCAAGAAGTGGATGGCATCTGGATGGGCCCCGGGTGGGTGCCCTTCAACTAGGCCTCTGGCCGCTCCGATGGCCGCCAGTTGTACCCTTAGGGAAGAAGGTGCCAGTCCTTGTCCACTCCCTGCTGAAGGAACAGCAAGATAGTGGGGAGGTTGGCCTGTTCGGTACAGAGCCTCTTAGGCGGCACCACTGTGAAGATGGCCCATTGTCTCGTATGTGGATGTAGTGGATGCTCGTCGAGATCGGAGAAGCGTGCCTATGACCGTCTCGTGATACCCGGTGGCGGTTAGTCGTTCCCTCTCAGGAGCCAGGCCGTGAGCCTTAGGGTTCGAGGGGACGGGTGCAATACCGGTCCCTGTGTCAGCATGTCCGGGCGGGATGGAATCCGGAGGCTGGCTCGGGACATTTCTGTGATTGCCGCGAACCAGGCTCTGCGGGGCCAGTACGGAGCCACCAGGATGATGGAGGTCCGGGATTTTGGATTTTCTCCAAAACCTGTGGGATGAGGGGAATCGTGGGGAACACATATGCGTAGTCCTGAGCCCATGCCTGGGAGAGGGCATCCGTGCCTTGGGAGTGCACGTCTCTGAACCGGGAGAAATAGTGGTCCACCTGGGCGTTGTCTCTTGATGCCATTAGGTCTATGGACACTGGACCCCATGCCTCCTGGATCACCTGGAACAGATCCGGGTGCAGGCGCCATTCTCCGGGGTGGATCTGCTGTCGGCTGAGCCAATCCGCCCTTACGTTCAGTTTTCCCGCCAGGTGTACTGCACCCAGGCGTGATAGGTGCGTTTGTGCCCAGTTCATCACGTTTGCGGTTTCTTCGTGACATGGTCCTGCTTCTGGTACCTCCCTGCTTTGCGATGTAAGCCACTGTCACGCGGTTGTCGGACCTGATCAGGACCGACTGTCCTTGGATGGTGTGTCTGAATGCCCTCAGGGCGTGGAATACCACTCTCATTTCCAGGACATTGATTGAGAGTTGTGACTCCGCCGGGGACCAGGGGCCCTGTGCTGATTCGTCCCCCAGACAGGCTCCCCAGCCGGATAGACTGGCGTCCGTCTCGATGGGGATCGGGTGCGGCGCCTCCAGGGGAACCCCCTTTGTCAGATTTCCCGGGGTGACCCACCAGTCCAGGGATGATCTTACTTCTGCGGGTAACTGGACCGGGCAGCGCAGGTTCCACTCGTTGGGTGCTCCGCGCGTCAGAATGTAGTTCTGGGTGGATGCATGTGCCACCTGGCCCAGGGGATGAGGTCAATGCAGGAGGCCATGCATCCCAAGAGTCTCGCCACCTTCTCCACCGTGGTGTGAGGTGCGACCTTAACTGTCTGGCCAGGCTGCGGGCTGCGGATCCGAGCGGGCGGCCTCGCCCAACCCTCTGCTGAGTTGATGATGGCTCGAGGTGTTCGATCTGTTGGGTCGGGTGGAGATGGCTCTTCTGTCTGTTTACCACCCAGCCGTGGTCTCGAGTGCTCGCACCATGAGCTCGGTGTAGTACGTGCCTGACCCTCGATCGAGAGCGTATGAGCCAGTCGTCTCGAGGTGACGGCACTATGTCTAGGCCCTGTTCCTGAGTCTGGCTACCAGGGTGATGGATACCTTGGTGAAGACTCTGGGGGCCGAGGACAGGCCAAATGGGAGCGCCCGGTATTGAAAGTGGTGTCCCAGGATGTGAAAACGGAGGAACCTTCTGTGACTCTTGACGATGGGGATGTGTAGGTAGGCGTCCTTGAGATCAATGGATGTCAGGAAGTCGCCTACCCTGATGCCCTGAAGGGTGGATTGGACCGTCTCCATTTTGAACCGGCGCGGGATCACGTATCGGTTCAGGCGTTTGAGGTCCAGGATGGGCCTTAGCTCCCCCGACTTCTTGGGAACCAGGAAGAAGATGGAGTACATGCCCTCTCCCTGCTCCTGGACCGGGACGGGTTGAATGGCCCTGTTCTGGATGAGATCTGCCAGAATACCCTGTACCTGGCGAGGTGACGCTCTTCGTCTGGAGACCGGGGACGAGACGAAGCAGGGGAACCGAGGGATGATGCAATTCTATGGTGTACCCCTTCGTGACCACGTCCCGGACCCACCTGTCCGACGTGGTGGACGCCCAGCGGTGAGCGAATAGGGCTAGCCGTTGTCCGACGGGGGGGTACGAGCCTAGGTGGGGAGGGCTCGGTGAGGCGGAGTCACTGTTTTCCTCTGAATCCCCTTCCTCGACCTCCGGACTTTTGTCCCCGGGGTCGGAAAGGGGGAGATTTGTAGCTGCTGTAGGCGTGCGTGCGTGGGTAGGATGGTGATGCTCTACCCCGAAAGGATTGGTTCTGGGGAAAGGAGTCCTTATGAGTTTGAGTCCTGACCCCCGGATGAAACCTCCGTCTAGCGGAAGGTAGGTGTGAGGGTCTTGACCGGTTTCTTAGGAGGTCCCTACCCTCTTCTTTCTGCTTTAAGTAATTCTGGAGACCCTCCCCGAATACATGAGTCCCCTTAAGGGGTAAGTTCTGCAGAAGAGTCTTGGATTCTGAGTCAGCGTCCCAGAGCTTGAGCCATAGAGCTCTGCGGGCCCGATTTATGATTGCGGACGCCCTGGCCTGGAGGCGTAGGGAGTCCACTGCCATGTCTGCCAGGTATTTGGCTGCATCGAGGGTGCAGTCTAAAAGTTCAGCCTCCCTGGACTTTGGACTCGCCTGTTCCTGAAGTTCTTCCAGCCAGCTATCTGGGCAAGAGGGTATAGATCGCCGCGCCATCGCCTTGGCCATGGTGCCTCAATTTCAAAGGTCTTCTTTAACATGTCCTCGATTCTTTTGTCTGTGGGGTCCTTGAGGGCTATGGTGCCGCATGGTAGCACCGCCTTCTTACTCAAGGCCACCACCTGTGGATCGATGGGCGCCTTGCACCAGGCGTCTGATTTTCACCTTGAACGGATACATCTTGTGTAAGTTCCTTCGGTTTGGCATCCTGCCGGGTCTGTGGATTGCCATTCCGTGTGGATCAGTTCCTCGATGGCCAGGCAGACCGGGAAGGTCTCCGGGGTGGTGGACCTTAGCTGGATCATTGGGTCCAGCTTTGATTCTGTCTTCTCCCCTTCCTGTTCTTCTGTGGACAGGCCCATGGTGGCCTTGATGACCTTCATAAGGCCGGGGATTGTGTCGAAGGCACACAGTTTTGATGTCAGCGATGGGGCCGTCTGCTGGTCGATGTCCTCCATGTCGGACTCCACGCCATGCTCCTCCTCCTCGTCCTCGTCGAATTCCTCCTCTTTGTCCCTATCTTCCGGATTGCCATCAATTGGAATGCTGGGGAGAGGGTCCTCTGTGCCTGGTGGATTCTCTGGGAGGTCTCTCTGGTGGATGAGCTCTGCGTCGGGCAGCCGAGGTCTGTTTTGGGTAAGCGCCTCCAGCTTCTCCATGATCTTCAGCATGAAGTTCTGCTGACTCTCCATCATGGCGACAGCCGCTTGTTGGTTCTTTATCAGCAGAGAGCGCGGATCTACCCAGGTAGAAGTGCTGGGGCCTGGGAGGGAAGGTGGCGTGGTTCTCTCTATCGAAGATAGTTCGTCATCCAATAGGCAGGCCGCGCAGAGAGGGCCTGGGGTTTGAGGGAGGAGGGAGGCATTGCACGCGGTACATTTCTTCGCCTTGACCATCCGAAAGATAAAGAGAAGGTCTGAGCGAGGAACGAGACTCCGGAAAACTGTCCACCTCCCTTTTCTGGCATCCTTACCTGACTATCCCCTCTCAGGTGATTGCTACCCCGGGTAGGCCTGGGTCCGCTGTGGGAGGGGACCGTGGCCACGAGGAGGTATAGCTCTGCTAGGGCCTGCCAGGGTGCTATGGAGGTACCCTAGCATGGACTCTGCAGGTGTCCACCTGGGGTCGCTATGGGAGGGACCGAGTGGACTGAGGTTTTTTTTTTGTTTTTTTTTTACCAGCCCTTTTATTTTATCCAGGTATAGCACAGTAAGCTGAGGAGCACAGGGAGGTTAAGTGACCTGCTCAGGGTCACACAGTATGCAGTGGATGCTGTGGGATTCAAACCAAGGTCTGGTCTGCTGGATGTCATCAGATTAGCAGCTCAGAGCCTTAGACCACTGCACTAACTGCCTCCTTGCGAGAGGCCTAGCTTTGACCATCTGTAGTGCCACGAGGCGTTTAGCTTTCCCCCTCATTGTCCCTCCCAGGTAGGCCTCCCAGACGGCCTTGGGGGAAACTGTGGGTCGCAGGCCGAGAAAGAATGAGGGGTTGGTGGTGCGCGTCCGCTGCGCCTCCTCGCAGAGAGGAGAGGCGCGCCCGTGAGAAAAACCCAGCAAGGCCTGGGAAGATCCGTGCCTCCGTGGGTGGGCGGCGGGGTTGCTATACTGCCCCCGCTCAGAGGCGGCTTCCAGGGGTGGGCAGCAGTGCGCCTTCTCCCTTCCGTGGGGTCCACGACTTGCTTGTGGGCCGTGTGGGAGGGCAGGCCTCGGATGGAGGGGAAGGTTTGGATTCACTGCTGGTCGCGGGAGAGGAGGTGACTCGTGGTGATGGGCCGAGATTGTGTTTAGCGGGGTAGTGAACCCTTGGTCGGCGGGGAAGAGGCGACTGCGCGGTCCTTCAGCTCCTCGAGGCCTCACCCTCACCTCTGGCGTTGGCCTAACGGCGGTCGCGGGGAGAAGAGGCGACCCGCGGAGGCAGACCAGACGGGGGGGTAGCATTAACCACGGAGTCACGGGGAGAAGAGGTGACTCGCGGTTTCTAGTAGGCCCAGCGTGGGTCTCGGCGGGTTCTTGCCCCGTTGGCCTAACCACGGAGTCGCGGGGAAAAAAGGCGACTCGAGGAGGCAGGCCGGGCGAGGGTGAGGCTAGTATTTACCGCGGAGTCGCGGGGAGAAGAGGCAACTCACGGTTTCTAGTAGGCCCGGCGTGGGCCTAGATGGGCGCCTCGCATCTCCATTTTAACTGCATCGATCCCTTTTAAGGGATCAGGGCCACAGGACAGCCGCGGAGTCGCGGGGAAAGGGGCGACTCGCAGTGGGATCTATTGGGTGAGGGCCCGCAGGATGAGCCCTCCGGGCCGCTTGGGCTCTGGCACAGGAGACACGCTGCATGAGAGGCCAGAAAAAAAAAAAAGGGACTTGTGGCCCAGAGCGCCTGCTGGTTCGAGGGGAAACATTCTGGGGTGGCCAGAGGAGCATGCAAAACCGCGGGAGGGGACACACACAGTAATGCAGATTAGCAACACATTGACAATAATCCTGCTTGACCAATTTAGGACTATGGGCAGCAGGGCCCCCAAACAGTATAAATAATAATTACAGCAGCAACATGAAAGCCTTTTACAAGGATAAATCCAAAGTACAGATCCTACCTTAGAGTTTTAAAGAGCAGACAGGGGTTCTCTGGATGCTTCTTGCCTAATCAGATGCACAAATTACAACTGGAGAGCAGGGGTTCCTGGGACCTGGATATACTGGAAATCTGATCTGGGTCATGTGCATCATTAGCCTATCAGGTGGGCTGTAACCCATGAGGTAATGTCTGGAGTGCCATGGGATGCCAACCAATCACAATGACTTTTTGGAACAGGAGTTGAAAATTTTCTCTGCCTTTGTTCATGAGTTGGGGTCATAAGAATGCTACACTGAAAAGTTGGTGTGAAAAGATTAACAAACAACAAGTTACCAGCCTGCACTTAAATTAGCAAACGCAGGCTGATAACTTTGGTACTTTTCAATATTTTGACCCCAGATTTTCAACATAGCCATTTCTTCACAGCACCTCATGAATGTGACAGCTGCCATTTTTCAGATCCTGGCCAAAATGTTTTTTTTTCCCCCATCCCGAAAGGTGATTTTGCATCTACTGCATGAAATCACCTTTCAGACAGGAGTTGAAATTGTACTCTTTCTTTCTGCATGAGGTGGGGTTATAAGATGGCTATGTTGAAAATGTGGTGTAAAAATATTAAAATACAATGAAGTTATGAACCTGTGTTGAAATATGCCAATGCAGGCTGTTAACACCCTCCCCCCCCAAAATGACACCAGTGCTCACCACGAACATTCAGCATTGACAAATGCTTGTTTATATCACGCCTACAACTGATAGCAGTCCTGGGTGGCTTATGCATGAGCTCGTACAGTGCTTCGCATGGCCTCTGTGTTGACAGGACTTGATAGTTGGGACTGTGCCTAATCAATGTGCAGAAAAAAAGTCGTTAGGTTGATCCACACCAGTTTTCCCTTCATAAAACAAGATTTTCATACGTAAACAATTTGTAAGTGGTGGACAATACTGTTTTTTTATGCCTGTTTTCTTAGCCCCTCCCCCCACTTATAGTCTGCTTTGGAACAAGTACTCAAACACAGACTTTTGTCAACGCATCCTTGTGGGTGCCCCAAAATAGAACAGAAAAAATATTTATTGTGCCTACATACGGTGCTCCAGATAATTTTGGCAGGCAGGTGTAATTTACTCCCCATTGATTAAAGTAGTAGAGTAAAATGAAATTTTGGAGAGTAATTGTGCTTCAAAACTTTGAAGGAAAAATGCTCCTTTTGTAGCAATAATAGTGTTATAATTAATGGTGCTCCCGTTTTTCCCATTGGGAGACCATGCCATAATTGGCCGTTATAAAGGAGCATTTATAATGGCAAACACGCGCAAGTCCCTCAGTCTGCGCATGCACCTTCACAGTTTGTCCCTTTACGTTGCTCGCCACTTCCTTCTTCAGTGAAACTCAGCTGCCATACCAGAGGAACTTGGCAGTGAGATATTTCTATTTAAACAAGCATTTGTCAATGCCGAATGTTATCACGATGGCATTGGCAGTGGTGGAGCTAGAGACGCATAATAGGAATGGCAGTGAAGTATTAAAGTGATGCCAACCCCACCCCCACTCTGCAGAGAGCGACAGGCATTGGGGTGTGCCTTTGGGTCATCAGCTATAATGCTCATGCCATTGTACCTCACCCTACCCTATAGACACTGACAAGTGTCATGGTGTGCTTTGGGGTCTTTGGGCATTATACTTACCCCATTCCATAAGGAAATATGGTGACGTGGGTGCAGCATAGGAGTGTGGGGTGAAGTTTGTGGCCGAACAGTGCAAGACAAACCATGATGCCTGTCAGTGGCTGCAGGGTGGGCATGGGGTGTGGAATGGCATGAGCATTACATCCGATGATCCCAAGTCACAGCCCTGACGCCTGTCAGTCCGTACCGGGTGGGGTGCTACAGTTGGAAACCCTAGCACTGTAGGTGTGTAGTGGTTGTTTCACCCCACATTTCCAACATGGGCTGCTTCTCAGGCCACCTCATAAAAAGTGACACAATCACTTTGTTAACTGAAACGTGGTTTTGCACCCCGGCTGTGCCATTTAGCGACAGAGGGATGAAAAGACAGTTTGGGGCAGGATGTGGAGAATGACAACTGTATTGTTCATGAGGAGGCATAAAAAATGGCAACATTGAAAATCTGGAGCGGCAATATGAAATATAGGTGAAGCAACGAACATGCATACAAACTGCGCAACAGACATCAGCAACCCAATTATTTGTGGGAGTTTTTTAGGCACATTTTCAACATAGGTATTTTGGGGCTTCCCCTCATGAACAGTAGCGCTGTGATTTTGTGAATGTGTCCCAAAAGGTGATTTCCCACAGCGAGCATGCCATTGTGCAGCACAGTTGCAGAAATGCATTTTGGGCAGGCTGTGAAAAATGGCAGCTGTACTGTTGAAATTGAGGTGTGCACAAATGCCAGTGGTGAAAATGTGGCATGAAAATATTGCAAATTTACGAAATTACAGGGCTGCGTGGAAACTGCGCAATGCACACTTGCAGTACAGTCATTTTATGGACTTTTGGCACCAAATTTTCAACATAGGCATTTTAGGACCTCTGCTCATGAACAGTGTCACCGTCATTTCCTCAAACTGTCCCGAAAACTGATTTCGCACAGCAGCCATGCAATTCTGCACTGGACGTGCGAAAACACTTTTCAGCCAGGATATGTAAAATGACAGCTGTACTGTTTATAAGGAGGTGCAGAACAATAGCTATGTTGAAAATCTGGAGTAAAATATGATAAATTCGCGAACTTACGAGCGTACATGCAAACTGCGCAACGTACGCTCATAACACAAACATGTTATGGAGTATCGTCACCAGATTTGCAGCATACACATTTTAGGACCTCTGCTCATGAACAGCGTAACTGTCATTTTCGTAATTTGTCCCAAACAATGATTTCCCACATCAATAGTGCTATTCTGCGCCAGATGTGCGAAAACACATTTCGGGCAGGATATGTAAAATGACAGCTGTACTGTTCATCAAGAGGTTGGAAAATGCCAATGGTGAAAACCAGAGTGAAAAATATTACAAATGCACGTTACGAGCGTGCATGCAAACTGCGCAACGCATGCTCGTACCACAGTCATTTTATGGAGCATCACCACCAAATGTTCAACATAGGCATTTCAGGACCTCTGCTCATGAACAGTGTCACTGTCATTTTTGTAATCTGTCCCGAACACTGATTTCCTACAGCGACCGTGCTAGTGTGTGCCGGAAGTGCGGAAACACATTTTGGCCAGGATGTGAAAAATGACAGCTGTACCATTCACAAGGAGGTGAAGAAAAATTACAGTGTTAAAAATATGGCATGAAAATATTGCAAATTTGTGAAGTTACGAGCGTGCGTATCAACTGCGCAACGCACTCTTGTAACACAGTCATTTTATGGAGTATTGTCACCAAATTTTCAACATAGGCATTTTAGGACCTCTGCTCATGAACAGTGTCATTGTCATTTTCATAATCTGCCTCAAACACTGATGTCCCACAGCGACCACGCTGTTGTGCGCCAGAAGTGCAGAAACACATTCGTCCAGGATGTGAAAAATAACAGCTGTACTGTTACAGGAGGTGTAGAAAACTGACAATGTTGAAAATCTGGTGTGAAAAATATTGCGAATATTAAGTTACGAAAGGCGAGCAACCGCGCAACGCATGTTGTAAATGGTTACATTTGGATTTTTTCCACTTAATTCTGTAACATAGGTTTTTTGAGAGCCACCTCATGAACACTGCCACTGTCCTTGTGTTAATCAGTCATGAAGGTGATTCCATGCAGTTACTGCAAAATCACCTTTCAGGACTATTAATATCATAACAGTGACAGAATTCATGAGGAGGGGTCCCAAAATCCCATGTTGAAAATGGTGTAAAACTCAAAAAATGCCGAGATATGCATCAAAGTTGAAAAACCCTATTTATTCCATTATACAGCTTACCGGCATTTCCTCAGTTCGTGGTCAGCTTTGAAGAGTACAGAGCGTGTTCTCGGTTCACTGAAGAAATGCGCACCAAGCTCCGGAGGTAAGTATGGGGTGAGGCAGGAGTGAACAGTGCGTGGAGTCGTGTGGTGGGTAGGGGAGACTACGGCCGTTTTGTTCACAGGCTAAAAACACATCTTGGGACAGTTTTTTTTTTACAGGGTATTTGGCATGCTGGGATGGGCTGCCAGTATGCCACCTAACTGTTTGGGGTGGGGGTGCTGGCCGGCCGGAGGATTGAGCCTCGCGGCTACAAGGGGTTAATTTATGCCGATGGGGATTGGGCACCCCGTTGTACTAAGGAAAGCCGGGGCCAAGAGCCGAGGGGATTGGGCACCCCTCGGCATACAACAAATGGGGAGTGCTTTATTCAACGGGAGTGGACTCCCCAACGGCACATGCACTAGGGCCAAGGGGAGCCAGCAGGGGGATTGGGCACCCCCGAAGTTGGCAGTTAAGTGCCGCCATGCTTGCAATGTGGCCAGCATGTAGGAAGGGTCCGCTGCGTCTGTCAAGCTTTGCTCAGATTGCAGCAGACCTTTCCTTAGATGTGCTTACCACATTATGTATGCATGGTGTGGTGCCGGCATGCTGGCTGATTGGGGAATGAGGGACGCACCTACTGGTGCGTGCCCTGCATTCGCCCAACAGCGACTGCGCCTCCAAAGCTGCACTACTTGCAAGATGCTGGCTGCGCAAGCGCACCAACATAAAAAGTGAGTTCTTTCCACATAGAGGGGGCAAGTAAGACAGGTAAACACTTAAAAATCTGCCCAACCAGCACCAGAACATCTGAGGAAACATCTTGTATTTTATATAATTGCTGTGGCAAAAAAGAAGAGACCCAGCAATTATATAAAATAAAATATGGGGTGCTGACACATACCCTTGGGGTTAGATGCTTTTCATAAACCCCTCTAGCTTTGCTCTTGGGGTTTATGTAGCATCTAACCCCTTGGGTGTGATGTAAACTTCTCGATACACACAGCATCCCATACTTTATTCTATGTATTAAGCACCCTTACTGGGTATGGAGCATTTTCAGGTGTGTATTTGTTCTTAAAAATGTTTTGAAGAGTATTTCCTTAAAAATGGTAAGTAAAATAGGCTGGTACTCACCTTCTCCCTTCAGACCCATTACCCACCTCTTCCTCTGCTCAGTCTTTACTAAGGAAGGGGGTAATAGGTCTGAAAAAAGGCTCTGAGGTGAGAATGGTGCAGAAATGGACACAAGTCCCTTTACACGAGAAAGGGTCCTGAAGGAACTGGAAGTAATAAGAGTTGACAAAGCAATGGGGCCAGATGGGGTGCACCCCAGGGTCCTTAAAGAACTAAGAGAGTGGTGGCTGAACCTCTGGCTATCCTGTTCAGCCAATCACTGGAAACAGGGAGGTACCCAAAGACTGGAGGACAGCAGATGTAGTCCCTTTATACAAAAAGTGGGAACAAAGAGGAAGCAGGGAACTACAGACCAGTCAGCCTCACCTCGGTAGTGGGAAAGATCATGGAAGCACTACTGAAGGAGAGATTGGTGGAACATCTGGCTGTCAATGGACTACAGGACCCAAGGCAGCATGGTTTCACCAGGGGAGGTCATGTCAGACCAACCTCATTGAATTTTTTGACTGGGTGACTAGGGAGGTGGATCAGGGGAGGGCAGTGGACATGGCCTATCTGGACTTCAGCAAGGCCTTTGACACTGTGCCACATAGAAGACTATTACACAAACTGGGGAATATGGGTGTGGGCAGGACAGTAGTGTGGTGGGTAGGTAACTGGCTGGGTGGCAGGACACAGAGGGTGGTGGTAAATGGCTGTCACTCCACAGAGGGAAGAGTGACCAGTGGGGTACCACAGGGATCAGTGCTGGGACCGGTCCTATTCAACATCTCCATCAGTGACATTGCACAGGATATAGAAGGCAGAATTTCACTGTTCGCTGATGACACAAAGCTCTGTAACAGAGTTGACACACCAGAGGGTGTAGACAGAATGAGAAGGACCTGCAGAAACTTGAAGAATGGTCAAAGGGTTTGGCAGTTGAAATTCAATGCAAAGAAGTGCAAGATAATGCATATGGGGCACAAAAACCCTGGCACAATATATCAGTTGGGGGTGAGGATATAGCATGCACCAAGCAGGAAAGGGATCTTGGGGTTGTCATCTCTGATGACCTCAAGGTAGGGAAACAGTGTGACAAGGCATCAGGTAAAGCAAATAGGATGCTGGGATGTATAGGCAGGGCATCACCAGCAGGAAAAGGGAGGTCATAATCCGCTATACAAGACACTAGTGAGGCCCCACCTGGAGTACAGTGTACAGTTCTGGAGACCATACCCACGTAAGGACATAGACAGGGTAGAGAAGGTTCAGAGGAGGGCAACAAAGATGGTGCAAGGGTTGCATCACAAATCCTATGAAGACAGGTTGAAGGAACTGAACATGTACTCCCTGGAGGAGAGGAGGGAGAGGATATGATAGAGACATACAAGTATCTTACAGGGAGGAACAGGGTGCAGGAAAACACTATTTTAAGCGAAAAAGATGTTTCAGGACTAGAGGGCATGGGATGAAGTTGGAGGAGGACGATTCAGAGGAAACATGAGAAAGAATTCTTCACAGAACGGGTGGTGGACAAGTGGAACACCCTGCCAGAGGAAGTGGTGGGGGCTGAAACAATCACGGGATTTAAGAATGCATGGGATAGACATAAAGGAATTCTAGAGGTCAGGGGTAAGGGGAAATAGACTTCTAGGAAAACAAACTGAACTTATAAGCTCAAATGGGCAGACGAGGTGGGCCATAGGCCCTTATCTGCCGACACTGTCTATGTATCTATGTATCTATGTATCTGGTGCACTTTCTCGGAAGTGCTACCTGTCTATGGCATGGATGAGGCTAGAGTACTCCGCATGGGATTCAATGACTGGTTGAAAAACTGATGCAGAGCTCAGGGATTTGGCTTCACTGGGGACTGGAGCTCCACCTGGAGGGATGCAGGCCTATACAGGTGTGATGGTCTGCATCTATCCGGGGGACCAGGATCCTAGGTGACAGGTTTAAATGCTTCATTGGCAAACATTTAAACTAGCCAAGGGGGAGGCACTGAAAAGGAGAAGGGAAATCCTAGCCCCCCCCCAAAAAATCTGGGTAATTAGTGAGGTAAACACCAAGACAGAGCAGTCAATAGGAAGAAGGACCGGGGTAAATTGAGAAAAAGACAAAGGCAGTAAGGACAGGGATGGGGCAAAAAGAAATAAAGGCATAAAAAAATGGAGGGTAACGAGTACCAATGCTTATAGTCTAGGTAAAAAGCTCCCTGAAACGGTTGCCTTGATGGAAGAGGGATGCCTGGATATCGTGGCAGTCACAGAAACATGGTACACAGAGAACCATGACTGGGATGTCAGCATACCAGGGTACACAATCTACAGGACAGACAGGGAGGGAAGAAGAGGAGGAGGAGGAGTAACTCTCTAGGTAAGGGAAGGGATCAAAGCAATAGAACTAAAAGGCAAACAGGGAGGACAGGAGGCACTGTGGGTCACCCTGGAGACTGGAAATGGCTCCACAATCTGCACAGGGGTTGTATACAGACCCCCATCTCAGGGGGAGGAAATGGACAAGGAAATGATAGAAGGCATCCTTGGGATGGCAGAGAAAGGGGAGATATTGCTGATGGGGGACCTGAATATGCCAGATATTAACTGGAGCACCTTTGCTGCAGCCACATCCAAGAGCAGGGCCATTCTCAATGCCCTACAGGGGGCATGCCTCAGACAGCTAGTTTTGGAATCCACTTGGGAGGGAGCAATCTTAGACCTGGTACTCTCAAATGGGGACGGAGAGAGGATTTCTGATCTTGAAGTGGGTAGCCATCTGGGAATTAGCGGCCACCAAACAGTGTGGTTCACGATAAACTTAGCTGTAGAGTCAAGCCACACAAAAGTAAAGGTACTGGACTTCAGGAGGGCTGATTTTGTCAAAATGGGAGAGTGCCTCAGAAAAGCACTAGCAAACAAGCAAGAAAGTGGGGTGGAGCAGCAATGGGGAAACATCAAAACTGCCATCACAGAGGCAACAAGCCTTTATGTGAAACAGATAAATAAATCAAAATGAAAGAAAAAAACACTATGGTTCTCAAAAGAACTGGCGGGGAAGGTAAGGGAGAAAAAGATAGCATTCAGGAAGTACAAGGAAACACGGAAGGAGCAGGACAGAGAACTGTACCAGTTAAACCAGAAGGAAACGGGGAAGGCAGTCAGAATAGCAAAGGCCCAAACTGAGGAAAAGATAGCCAACTTGGTTAAGAAGGGAAATAAAACCTTTTATAGGTACATTAGGGAGCAAAGAAAGACTAAGGCAGGGACATTGAGGCTAAATAAAGAGGAAGGTGGTTGGACAGAGAGTGACAGTGAAAAAGCAGGGATACTGAACACATACTTCTGCTCAGTATTCACAATGGAAAAGCAGGGGAGATGCCTAATCCAGTCAATAGAAGCACTCTGGATAGGGGGTTGATATTAGTCCTTTCACAAAAGAAAGGGTTCTGAAAGAACTCTTAAAACTAAAGGTGGATAAAGCAATGGAGCCTGATGAGATTCACCCCAGAATTCTAAAAGAACTAAGGGAAGAATTAGTAACACCACTGACTACCCTTTTTAATAAATCATGGGAGGATGGTGTGGTACCTGAGGACTGGAGGAGGGTGGATGTGATTCCCCTTCACAAAAGTGGGAGCAAGACAGAGGCAGGAAACGACATACCTGTCAGTTTGACCTCAGTGGTAGGGAAAATGATGGAATCACTTCTGAAGGAAAGAATTGTTGAGTATCTAGAGGCCAGTGGGGCACGGGACCCAAGGCAGCATGGATTCACAGCGGGAAGGTCATGTCAGACACATCTAATTGATTTCTTTGACTGGGTGACCAAAGTAGTAGACAAGGGAGGGGCTGTGGACATGGCCTACCTAGACTTTAGCAAGGCATTTGACACAGCCCCGCACAAAAGATTAATAAACAAATTAGCCAGCCTGGGAGTGGGTCCCAGGGTAGTAGCCTGGGTAAAACACTGGCTGAGACCAGCCCGCTGGTGCAGCAGTTAGATTTCCACTTGCGACGCCAGTGACCCAGGTTCGGGAATGAGCCCAGGAGCTGGAGGGCCGGCCTGGGGAGAGGACTTGAGTGCCCTAAGGACTGCTCATCCTCTCTGGGGGGAGGGGGAACCAGAGCTTGGCTCTTATCTGGCCCCGGGTAGAGACACGAGGTACAGCAAGCCCGATGCTCAACAGAGGGGCGATGTGCCAGACGTTGGCACCTCAGTGCCTTGACGTCCAGGGGACATGGCACGCCAAGACAACATTGGAAAATAACCGCACAACCTCCCAGTAGATGGAGCACCAGGCCCTGACCTTCAATGCCCCTACTGGCCTGGAGACAGAGTTCCGACGAAACATAGATGCATCGAGGTGTAAGGACCCCTAACCTGTACCCACCTGGGGGGTATAACCACGGCTCCATGGGGGATGGACTGCACCGGTCACCAGGTAGGTGAGTGAGGGCTGAAAAGGCTGTAGGTGTCTCCCAAAGAGGGGAGAGCTGCGAGGAGAGGGGAGTAAAAAAAATTAAAAATACTAGCTGGACAACAGGACACAGTCCACAGTAAGGAAGGAGGGTTACTAGTGGGGTACCGCAGGGTTCAGTACTGGGGCTGGTCCTTTTTAATGTCTTTATAAGTGACATTGCAGAGGGACTGGAAGGGAAGGTCTGACTCTTTGCAGATGACACAAAGATCTGCAACAGGGTTGACATGCAAGGCAGGGTGGAAAGGATGAAAAGGGGCTTGGCAAAGTTGGAGGAATGGTCAAATGTATGGCAGCTTAGATTCAATGCAAAGAAGTGCAAAGTAATGCACCTGGGAAACATAAACCCAGGGGAAGAGTACACAATGGGGGGGTGAGATACTGACAACAACAAAAATGGAAAGGAACCTGGGGGTAGTCATATCAGATGACCTAAAGGTGGGCCAGCAATGTGAGAAGGCAGTAAGAAGGGCTGGGGGGATATTGGGATGCATAGGGAGAGGCATCGCCAGTAGAAAACAGGAAGTTGTTGGCCCTCTGTACAGACAATTGGTAATACCACATCTGGAGTACTGTGTACAGTTCTGGAGACCCCATCTCCGCAAAGACATAGACAGGGTGGAGGCTGTCCAGAGGAGGGCAGCCAAAATGGTGCAGGGTCTGTACCAGAAGTCATATGAAGAAAGTCTAAAGGAGCATAAGATGTATAGCCTCAAGGAAAGGAGGGAGAGGGGGGACATGATAGAAACTTTCAAATACCTCAAGGGAATCAACAAAGTCCAAAAAGGTAGCATCTTTCAGAAAAAGGGATGTGCAAGAACAAGGGGGCACAATTTGAAGGTAGAGGGGGGACGGCTCAGAGGTAATGTGAGAAAGTATTTCTTCACAGAGAGGGTTGTGGATGCATGGAATAGCCTTCCTCAGGAGGTCGTAGAGTCCAAAACAGTTGAGGAATTCAAGAATGCATGGGACAGACATGAGGCAATTCTAGTGGGGGGTAGGAGGAAGTAGGCTGTTGGTTAACTAGGATCTGCAGCTTATCCATTAGTAGGGAAATAGGCAGACTAGGTGCGTCAAGAGGTCCTTATCTGCTGTCAAAGTCTATGTTTCAATGTTTCACTGCCTATACATAAAAAAGCATACCCAGCAGTTGTTATCTATTCGGGGTGAGACTACAGTATAGGCTCATACTCACTGCAGTCCTGTGTATTCCTGCAGTGGTGCTGACAGGATGTTTCAGTGAAGGCTCACTCCTGATGCCATTTCTATGGTGACAGGTTTGCACATTTCTGATTCTAACTAAATTTTAAGTACTGTTAACAGGAGAGGTACCCAACATGGAAGAAGGATATTTGATCAGGCAGTATCCACTGGGAGCACAGGGAGTCCACCTTAATATACACTGAAACTAATTAAAAAATTCAGAGTCTGCATGTTGTGTGGGGTATGCTAGTTGTCAGGTGTGTGTATGTGTGTGTTTGCATTAAAGTATGTTTATACTGTGTATTATCTACATGTACAGTACATTGTATAGCATGTGTGTCTTTTACTGTAAAAAAATTACACATCCATAACTTGGCATTGCTAGGTACCATTGGTACTTTGATTAGTTGTGCTTTTTTGTTTGCATTCACTTTTTGTTGTACCGTGCAATTTTTATTTGCATTATAGATCATGGGAGCATCATGTGATGCTACCCAAGCAATCACAGTGCTTCCTTCCATTGTGCATGATGTACTCTTATTGCCATAAGAGTATCTGATGTGCTCACATTGAAACATACTTCTGATAACCACTACTCATGTTGCACAAATGGAGCCTAAAAAATGCATTTTTTAAAAATGGTACCACAATCTATAATAACTTTATAGGGGCACTAAGAGGGCTTCTTATGGATGTAAGTATGTCACCACTTGCATCCTTAGGGCACCAGAACTGCTCACTTTCTGTTCGCAGTTCTCTTGCCCTAAGAATGTGTGAGGCGACTGTCTTATATCCATAAGAGACCCTCCTAGGGCCCTATAAATTTATACTATCTTTTTAGTTGTGCTGTGCTTTTTTGTTTGCATTTACAGTACTTTTTAGTTCTACTAAACATTTGTCTACATATATTTTTAGTTATTTATTTTATTTTTATTTAGTTTTTGTTGACCGAGTAAGTGCACTAGACAAATCCTGTCTATTTTCAGGCACGACCCGGGGGAGGGGGATACAGATGAATGCCAACTGACCTTGAAGCAGATTAAGCTGTTGGTGGTATTTTTTTAGTGAATGAGGGAAATTTAGCCAGGACACCGGGGAAATTCCCTATCTCTTTTCGATAAGTGCCATGGGATCTTTAATATCCACCTGAACTACCACCAATCCAGGCAGATGGAACCTCGGTTTAACGTCTCATCCGAAAGATGGCACCTCAGAAGTGCAGCACCTCCTCATGCTACACTACAGTGTCAGTACTGGGATATTAGCTTAAGTGCCAGATGTGGGAACTGACCCCACAGCCCTCTGATCTCCCGGCCTCAGGCGAGTGTGCTGCAGCCACTGACACTGTACATATACCTCGGCTCCGTCCCATGACGCCAGATCTTAGCCCGCTGAATCCATGCTGTGTGCATCAGCAGCCGGGAGGTAGGGTGGTCCGTGCGGATGAACATATACCACTCCTAGAACTACTGTTACAGGCGAGTAACCTGTATTTCCAGGATCGTGGATATGTCATTCATCCACACTTACTGGCAGACTCTAGCAGTTCTCCGGGAGGAGGGAGAAGTGCACACCCCTACTTAGGAAACCGAGATTGGAGAACTGAGGTCCGAAAACCAGCATCCCAGCATGACTCAAAGTCAATGTGGTAGTGGGTAATGAAGGTGTTTGTTAACTTCCAGGTAGCAGCCCAACAGATTTCCTGGATAGGGATGTCCCTGGAAACAGCCACCGATGCAGCAGTATGGTGGGTAGAATGAACTCTTATCCCTCTGGGAGGCTCCGTGCCCAACTCATAGCACAGACCTATGCATGATGTAATCCATCTTGCTATGGTCCACTCGGCTGCAGGTCCACCAGAAGCGGCTTCAGCGAAGGTGACAAACAGCTGGCGAACCTCTCCACAAAGTTCCGTCATCCTCTCCTTGTAATAGGAGAGAGCACGTCTCGGGTACAAAGTATGGAGCCTGTACTCTGCCTCAGAGGTGTAATTAGGGTAGTATACCGGTAGAGTCAACACCTGGTTAAGGTGAAACTCTGACACCACCTTCAGAAGGAATTTCGGGTGGGAGCGCAGGACAACTTTGTCCCTGTGGAAGACCAGATAAGGGGAGTCCACCGAAAGTGCCTGGAACTCCCCTGTCCTTCTGGCAGACGTGATAGCCACCAGGAAGGCCATCTTCCATGACAAGTGTGACAGCTCACACTTGTGCATCAGTTCGAATGGCTTACCCATGAACTTTGCCAATACCAGCAGTAGATCCCACGGAGGTGGAGGTTCACGCACTGCAGGGGATATGTGATCGGGGCCTTTGAAAAAGTGCCAAACCACTGTCTCCTGTGCCAATGTTGGCTGACGGCCCATGCCCGGTAAGCTGAAATGGCTGCGAGGTGCACCCTAAGGGTCGATGACTGTAGACCCCCTTTGGAGAGAGAGACCAAAGGTAGTCAAGAATGTTAGCCACAGAACAGGATAAGGGGTCCAGTCCCTTGCCCTGACAACAAATGAAAAATCTTTTACATTTGAAGGCATAACATTTCCTGGTCAATTCCTTTCTGGATGCCTCCACCATGGTGTAGACATCTTCGGAAAGACCCAAAGCCTGGAACTCTAGCCGCTCAGGTACCAGGCTGTGAGGTGCTTGGATTGAAGGTCTGGATGGAAGACCTTCCCTTGGTTCAGAGATATCAGATCCGGGCATGTACAAAGCTGCTCCGGGGCCCTGCAGCTGAGGCCGAGGAGATCTGGATACCAGAACTGGTGCGGCCAGTCTAGGGCTACTGTAACACCTTGTGAATCAAGAGAAATGGAGGGAAGACGTAGAGCAGGCCTGGAGTCCATGGCCTCGAGAAGGTATCCCCCTGCAGCGAGCCCTGCTGAGGGGGGCCGACATGATACAGCCTCAGCTTGGTGTTTTCCCTGGAGGCAAACAGGTCCACCATCGGTTTGCCCCAACAGGAAAACAGGCTGTAAGCTACCTCTGGATGAAGAGACCACTCGTGAGATATCTGGTCTATGCGGCTGAGAGCATCCGCCAGCTGGTTGGGCCCTGCCACATGGATGGCTAGGAGATCCACTCCAACCGCTTACGGGGTCCAGATGTGGAGCACCTCCTTGCACAGCACATGGGAGAATGTGCCGCCCCTGTTTGTTGAGGTAGTACATGGTTGTGGTATTGTCCATCTGGACTTAAACCACTTGACCCTGGAGCTGAGGAGCGAAAGCTGACAGTGCTAGTCATTGACTGCTCTGAGCTCCAACAGGTTGATGTGGCATCGGGACTCCTCGGCTGTCCGGAGCCCGTGAGCCCTGTTGTCTCCCATGTGGGCCCCCCAGCCCATGAGAGAGGCATCGGTCATGAGGATGACTGTCGGCTCGGAGCGGACAAATGGGATCCATTCCTGCAACCGGTCTGGGGCGGTCCACCATTGGAGAGTGTCCCACATCTTCTGGGTTACTGTGATCAGCTAGTCGAAATGACCGTGGCGTTGAGTTCACTGGGCGGCCAGCTCCTATTGGAGGGGGTGCATGTGCAACTGGGGCCAACAGACCAATGAGGTGCACACCGCCATGTAACCCAGAAGGTGCAGAAAGTCCCGGGCAGGGCGCAAGTGCCCAACAAGAAATGATTGGGCAAAGGAAGAGTGAACCTCCCTTCTGTCCGCCGGGAGTCGAGCTCTGGCCTGATGCAGCCCATCACCTGAGAAGGCACGAGTTCCGACTTGGCCTTGCTGATCAGGAGGCCAAGCTGAGAGCAGGTTTGGAGGGCCAGATCTCTGGACCTCTCCACCTCCTGTTGGGTGGAACTGGCTAGAGCCAATCGTCCAGTGAGGGTAAATTTCTGACACCCCCACGTCGGAGATGAGGCCACCACCACTGCAATGCATTTGGTGAAGACCCGTGGGCCGATGGCAGGCAACGGCATGGTTTGAACTCAGACAGGGTCTCTTTGACCCTGAAATGGAGGAAACACTGATGGGACGGACCAGTTGGGACGTGAAAGAACGCGTCCTGCAGATCCAGTGAACAGAACCACATGTTTCGCTCCAAGGATGGTACGATCTGGGACAGAGTGACCATCTGAAAGGTGCATGACCTGAGATATTGATTCAGGTCGTGGAGATCTAGAATGGGGTGCCAGCCCCCCCCCCCGGTCTGCTTGGGCACCAGGAAGTACCTGGAGACAAATCCTGGTTCTGCAGACGGATCTGCCATGAGAGCTACTGCCTCCTTGAGGAGGAGCTGAGCGATGCCGTCTCGAAGAACCGACTGGGTGCATGCAGAAATCCGTTCTTCCTGAGGGGGGTGGGCTCGGCTGGGAGGGTACTGCTCGAATTCTAGAGGCAGTCCCTGACCAACCACTTCAAGAACCCACCTATCTGTAGTGATAGCAGACCAGGCGAAAAGGAAGTGGCGGAGCCGGCTCCCCACAAGAAGACCCAGAGCTGGCGTGACGGGAATAGGGGTGGCAACCCCCAACCCGTCACTGAGCTGGCATGGAGGAGGAGGAGGAAGCTCCTGGACCTGAGCCTCGGCTTCCTCTGCGGGCCTATTGGGGTCCAGGCTTGGGCCAATAGCACCAAGCTTGAGCATGCTGCTGATGCTGTTGTCCTTCCTGGAAGTAGGACTGCTGGACTGCAGGAGAAGAGTGCCGAAAGGGCTTCTTCTTTTTCTTCTGCTGGTTCTTGCCCAAAGAACTCTTGGCAGAAATGGCATCCAAGGTGACAATGGACTGCTCTAGGTGTTGTAGGTGACCAGCCACTCCTGGACCGAACAAGTCAGTCCCAAGGGAAGGCACATCAGCTAACTTGTGCTGGTATCCGCCGGAAGGAGGAGAGCCTCAGCCAAGCCCTGCGGCGACAGGCAACTGCAGCGGCCATTGAGCGGCATAGAGTCCCAATGTCCAGGGCTGTCCAGAGCTGCTGTTTGGCAACAGCACAGCCCAGATCGCAGACCTGTTTAAACCATGGTCTGCATGTCCGCTGGGAGATGTGGGAGGTCATCCAATGACCCCAGAAGGGCATGGGAAAAGTGTGCCATGATGACGTCCGAACTTGCCTGATGAAGGCCCAAGGAGGACACCTCATGACCTTCCACCTGAATGGTCCAAATACTTGGGACTCCTTGTTGGGAGGTAGTACGCCTGAACAGAGGCTGTCACCAGGCTCTCAGCCGAAGGGTGCTCTGTGAACCCCGCAAGGGACACCATGGGCACCGTATACTTGTGGGCTATGCGGGCAGATGGTGCTGGTCATGAGCCAGGACGCTGCCACAGTTCAAGTGCGGATCAACAATGGCCTCAGCCACAGGAAAGGCCTCCGTCGGTGTATCCCCTCTCTTGAGAATGTCCGTGACAGGGTACTCCGCCTTTTTCTTGATGGGTTCCAGGGGCATCCCTGTGGAATCAAAGATGAGACGAAGAATCCCTTGGAAGGTGGAAGGACCTTCCTCCAACCCTGTGCCAATGGACGACCCATCATCCCCAGGATGAGAGTGGAGCCCAATGACATCTGAGTCCAAAGAGTCGGGGTACAGTGGCCTGCCGCCAAAATCACCCTCAACCCGCCGAGGGCAGTCTGGGGTGACCGTGACCGACAGACATCAGGGAAGCCCGGTATCTGGTCGGTCCTCTTTGGAAGAAGTCCCTCCCACAGGCTGCTTAGGCGAAGGCTCCACCACTATCAGTGGAGAGACTGGTATAGGCCGAACCGAGGATGCCAGCCCAGCGAGGCGAAGGAGACAAAGGCTTTGGTTCGGGGGTTAACTTCAACCTAGGAGGTGAAAGCCAAGTAATGGCCGGGGTAGAAGCCGAAGTCGGCTTGTGCCCGGACAAAATCAGCTGTTGCCACGAGATCCTCGTAGCGCCGATGGAGTTTCCACTGGAGCCTCTCCTCATCCGAGGAGGACGAGGACAACCGGTGGCGTCGCCTCTTTTTCGGACGCTTGTGGCTCTTCCTCAGCCGTCCAGATGAGGAGGTTCTAGATCTCAACTGAGACCGGACAGGCTGACTCAGTTGCTCGGGAAGACACCGGTGGGACCGGTGATCCGGAAC
The DNA here is from genome assembly GCA_016271365.2 of Neoceratodus forsteri. Taxonomy (NCBI): domain Eukaryota; kingdom Metazoa; phylum Chordata; order Ceratodontiformes; family Ceratodontidae; genus Neoceratodus; species Neoceratodus forsteri. The sequence goes on from JADMNL010000022.1 coordinate 76,674,218, forward strand.
TGGGTCCTCGATGGGGACACCAGCAGGCTGCGTCTCCTCATCGGGGAAGACAAGAAACGGAGTCCTTTCCAAGGAGTCGTCGACAGGGGCTGGCGACAGTAGATCGACGGGGTCGAGGACAATCTCGACCTCATCGGTCGCAGCCTCGGTCAGTTGGCCTGATGGAAGGTCTGTGAAGCCTGTGGACGAGGAAGCGATCTCGACCAAGGTTGAGACCGCATGCTCCTGAGATTGAGACCACTCTCGGTCTCAAGAGCATCATTGCTGAAACGAAGATGTGCTCGGTTCCTTTTCTTTCTTATGAGATCGAGGAGTGCGAGCCCGTGGGCGCCTCTCCCCAAGTGGGAAGAGACTGGCACAACTCCTTGAAGGAACCTGAAAAGGTAGAGCCTAGGTTGAGTGGAACGAAAAAGCTTTGATTGTCCGAAGTGTGGGTGGCTTCTTCTTCGAACGTCTTCATGCGTTCCAGCCGCAGAAACCGCCCACCTAGCTTCCTTGGACTTCACTGGAAGATTCCTTTTCTCCGGTCTCCCCAAATTTAAACGTGCCAGGCGGTCGTCCAGAATGTTGGGATGGAAGGCCAAGCAAAAGCAGCAAGCCGAGGTGTCATGGTCGACATCTAGGCAGTAGACGCACGTGAGACAGAGATTGGTGCGCGACATCTTCTGGTTGCAAGGACACCGGCGAAATCCTGGAGATTTCTTTTCCATGATCGAGGACACAAAAGCACGGTCGCTAACTCGGATGAGTTTTAATTTCGGTAAAACCAAAGTACTGAAAGCCAGGGCCTATGAAATGCATGAGCATGAGGGAGGCAACCTGCATCTTCCAGTGGAAAGGAAGATCTAGCATCATGGGGTGGAGCCGAGTTATATACCACCCAAGTGGGTGGGAGGAGCCAGCCCGAAGACTTCCGGCAAGATTCAAAGGGGAAAGGGACATGCCAATAAGTGTGGATGAACAACATATCCATGATCCTAGAAAAACCTTCCCAAGAGTGGTATCCAGAAGAGCTCCGATGGATTGGAGAATCTGGGCTGGGAGCAAATGAGACTTGTCCCTGTTGATGGTGATTACCAAGTGCTGAAACAGCGAGATGGAGTCCCTGATAGTTTCCAACAGGCAAGACCTGGAGGGAGCCAGGAGAAGCCAATATGTTACTCTTTTGGATTGCATTTGAGTTTTTATGTGTCATTTTCTTTTGATTGCACTCTACGTTTGTTTTTGTTTATTTTTTGTAACATCACATTTTATATTTGGTTTTGTTGCATTTTTCTGTTTGCATTTCATGTTTTGATTGTTGCTTTACTCATTTGATTGCATTTTACTATTTTTATTAGTGTTTTGTACTTCAGGGCCACCGTAGAAAACCCTTTTGTACTGTACATACAAGTTATACACATTTCCAGCAAACACCCACTAGAGGGGGATTTTACAGCAGCAGGGAGGCACCTGGGAAGGAATCTGTTACACTCTCACTGTTGTGTGGTGCCCATCAGCTGACAACTGTTATTCATTTTTTAGACCTTTTTAAGGTGTCAGCGTGGCTCAGTTGGTAGCACATCCACCTCTGAACCAGAAGGTTGTGGGTTCTCATCCCACACCGGGATTGGACTTGCACCTTAAAATTGCTGGCATCCAAGTGCAGTATTGGGGGGTGCTGTACTGCTGGGGTGTGCCGTCCTTTGGATGAGATGTTAAACCAAGGTCCCTTCTGCCCAACCTGGTGGGTATCCAGGTGGAAGTAAAAGAACCCAGGGCACTCTTCACAAAGAGCAGGGAACATTCTTGGTGTCCTGGCCAACATTTCCCTTCCCATAAACTGGTTCATGCAATTATCCAGGCTATCAGTGATGATGTGTGATATGGCTGCCACCACACATTCAGTCACTTCACCACCACCAGTCTAGCATTGCTTGTAAAGCGTTTTGGGATACTGTGAATGAAAAGCACTATATAAATGCTGATTCTTCTTCTTAATTTAAAAAAATGGAAAAGAAACTTGTAAATTAGATTTTTCATGTAAAGGAGATTCAGAACTTTAAAAGAAGAGATGTACACTACTTTTTGCTGAACGTTCAGAGTGTGTGTGTGTGTGTGTGTGTGTGTGTGTGTGTGTATAAAAAGTGTGTGCATTACAAAGCCACCCATAAGTTTCAATTTACATTCTGTTTGGGATGAGATACCCTAACTGCCATGCCACTGAGGTTAAGCCTCTGCATCTTTTGTTGTTTCCTCACCTTGAGACTTTCACTGGTGCATGAAGACCCACAATGTGATTAATGAAAGTCAGGCTTGTCTGTTGAAACGTGGAATGTGGATGGCTATGCTTGCCTAATTTCTGATGTGACTGCTCCATGTCCTGTATAGTCATTAAAAGTTTGGCTTCACTCCAAAGGGGGCAGGGTGTCAAAATGCCTTTGACACTGACAGGCACAGAAAAGGAGCCTCAGCTGCTGAACACTGCCCAGATACAATTTGTATATAAATCAATGGATCAAAAAATATATAATTTAACAGTTCAAATATTTCTGAATAACAAAGTACCCAATGGTAGTTTAAAGGGCACAGGACATTAATATGCAAGTGTAGCTGTTTGTGATGTTCCTATTTTCAGCAATGGTATTAACTCCATCAAATGACCCCTATTTAAAGAGCTAGTGGAGCCAAAACAGACAGACAGGAAAATAATACAAAGTTTAATATGTAGTCAGTTGTAACTTTTTATTTCTGAAGTATTTTTCCTTTTACTTTTGCCAATTGGAAAGTCTTCTATGTAATAATATTGTGCTGGATGGGTGGAACAGCTCTTAGACTAGTGGCTGACATATCTGTCTCTCCCCCCAACATCATCATCAGCACTGTGATCTTCTCACTCTACCTGGTAGCTGCTAAGTGGCTGCTCCTATGCAGCAGTGATGTCACAGACAGTGAGGTCACAATGCTGATGATATAGTGTTGGGGTGGAGCTAGATATGTCAGCTGCTGGGCAGTGTGCTGTTTCACAGATCACAGTCTTCTAATTAACCAAAGGGAATATAAAAAGTGTTCCAGATACATAAGATAATGATTGACTGATTTTAAAAACTAGTATTAGTTTTAGGTGGTACACTAGTTCTGTAACTGTACCTGAATAAACGTTAATTTAAAATCTGCTTTTTTGTTGAAGTTTTAACTACATGGAGTCAGGACACTGAGCACTGCTCTAATAGGTCGTTGACTCATGGTCAGCATTCTGAATCCATGCAGTGACATATCACCAAAACTCTGAATTCCTAGTTCCATGAGGAGAACTTTGAGGAATGTTGTCCATTCCAAGAAAATACATAAAGCAGCTTCTGTATCAACTGTTCTTCTGGTACAGTTAAATATGGATCAACTAGTACTGTGAACAACATTTCTGAAAACGTAAACATTACAAGTGTCTGCAACTTTGCACAAATGTTCTGTCCACATTAATCTGCTATTTTTTCATACAGCTGCAGAGCAGTGTCATTATAATGAGAGAAGGATAGGTCACTGTGACAACTCTTATTATTAAACAATGTTAGACAGATATACCATGGCCACATTGCTAGTGATGATATCACAATGAGAGTCTGACATGTCACAGACACATCTCCTGTGATGCTGTCACAGCCACGTCTTTTGTGATGATATCACAGTGGTAGACAGACAGGCCAGGGCCATGTGTCTTCTCTTATAATGGTACACAGACAGGTCATGGGCATGGCCATACCACTTATGATGATATCACAGTGAGAGATGGACAGGTCATGGCCACATCTCTTTTGATGGTATCACACTGAGAGACAGACAGGTCCCAATCACATTTCTTGTGATGGTTTCGCAATCAGAGACAGGCAGGCTATAAGGAGATGGACTAGTCATGGCCACATCTGTTATGAGAGTCTCAATGGCTGAGAGGGACCTGGGAGGTGGTGGTGGATGTCAAGATGAACAACTTGGAGACTTGTAGGAGGGCAGTGGCAAAGGCCAACAGGATGCTTGGATGCATCACTAGGGGGCTCACCTCCAGAAGGAGGTAAGTGACACTACCACTGTATAACTGCTTGGTGAGGCCGCATCTCGAGTACTGCATGCAGTTTTGGAGGCCACATTTAAAGAGGGACATTGAACTCCTGGAGAGGGTCCAGAGGATGGCAACCAAAATGATTTGGGGCTTGGGGGATAGGACCTATGGGGAGAGGCTCGAAGAGCTAAATATGTACACATTGGAAGAGAGAGAAGGGACCGGGGGGACATGATAGAGGTCTTCAGGTACATGAAGGGGGTAAATAGGGGAGGAGCAGTCAGGGTGCTCCGATTTAAGGGGGGCAACTAGAGGGCACTGGTGGAAGAAGAAGGGGAGGGAGATTCAGAGCAGAAAGGAGGAGGTGCTACTTCACTGAGAGGGTGGTGGAGCCATGGAATGTGCTGTCCAGGGGGCTGGTGGAGGCAGAAATGGTGGAGGGGTTCAAGAGGGTGTGGGACAGGTACAGGGGAAGGGTTCTGAAAGCAAAAACCAGTGCAGCGAGAATATCCGGGACTGGGAAGAGAGAAGCCAGGGAGGGAGAGGGGGGCAGCAAGGTCAGCTCCCAGGGTGGGGGCTGACCAAACGAGCAGACATGAAAGACCATTAGGCCTAGTCTGCTGGCATTTTAGTATGTTAGTAGTAACATTACAATAGAAGATAGCTAGGTCATGGTCACATCTCTCGTGATGGTATCACACTGAGAGACAGACAGGTTATGGCCACATCTCTTGCTATGGTATGACAGGAGATGACAGATCGGTCACAGACCTATATCTTGTGATGTTTTTTACAATAAAAGACAAGCAGGTTATGACAGGAATGTGACCATGTAATGTAATCTCCTTTTCCGGTTACTGTAATTATTGTTGTTTCTACTTATTTTCATGTAAGTCTTTCTGTTTGGAATGGCATAGGGCAAACAAACTGGAGGGCAGGCCACATGTCACAGCAGCTATCCTGGGAAAGTCTTAAAAGGGAAAACAACTTGCCAAATGTGAGGGTGCTTTTTCCCCCACAAAGACATCTTAGCAGTTAGGATATAAACAGAGTAATAAAGTTGTGAGCGAGGATGTCATGAGGTGAGAAAAAGGCAATTTGCCCTGGCAGCCGTGATTACACACACACACATATCACGCACTCATTTGGGGGAAGGTTAATACTGAAGAGGGCTGCCACTGGAGGGCTCAGTCTACTGCCCTGAGCACATAAAAAGAAGAACTGAACCCCAACTTTCTCTCCCTCTCTCTCTCTCTCTCTCTCTCTCTCTCTCACTGACTTCCAGTAACCTTTGAAGAGGATCTAGGGTCTATCTTGGTGACTGATCCCAGAGGATGGCTGTGGTTGGGTTCTTAGGGTAGGGTAATAAAAGCATACACGGTAATCAGAGATTTGTTCAACACACAAATTCTGTGTGGTGTTAATTTTTGTAAAAATAATATAGAGCAAATCATGCTATACAAAATAAAAACAAATCAATGATAAAGTAATACTGTCTTAAACTTCAGACTATAAACAAAGAAATCAAATGAAGAAATAAATGAGCTCTCCTCGAGCTTCAGAATCACTTCCCTCCAGTGATTCTGCCACAGTGTGGAATACTTCAACCTGTACAATTTTCGACCAACTTCTGTGATCTCAGACCGACCTCTCAGGACACTCTCCCAGGATGATCTGACTAACCTTAGCTCAATGGCAGCTTTTATAGTGCAGTCCTTGTATGACACTAGTATCAGCTGATCCGCCCCTTTTCTAATACAGGAGAATATTCTGGCTAGTACAAACATATGGGGGATCAGAGTGACTGTATATACAGAGGGAAAATATACAATCATAAGGAATTATTTCATTCTGCCCTTAACACCCTGTCACTGAAGCTGTTGAGAAAGACTTCTTAATTACTTGTAAACAAGAAAGCTCTGCCCCTTTTCAGCTGAGTGACAGCTGGGGGAGTTTCTTATATAACAGCCTGCTGGCTCCTAGAAGTATATTTTTGTTTCCAAAAAGGCTTAGCTCAGGTAAGAGCACTCTCTGCATAGAATACTTAAAGAAACACTCCCATATTTAGTTTATGCACATTAGTTATCCTTCTTTAGGGTGTTTATATACAAACTGCTTTAAAAAGACAAATCCCAAGTCTGTATTCAACACACCCAATGGTTGCAATTTCAGGCCATTGGAAACAATTTTTATTTGCTGCTTTCATATTTCTGCAGGATACCTACATAGATTACATATTATAAAACACAACAGTGCTCACAAAGACATCATCCTGTCTCTGACTAAGAATTATATTAAATTATTTGACAGAGCATGATATAATAAACAAGGACACAAATCAATTCTGTGCAGATTATTTCTGCTAATTATTATTTAGTCTTTATTCTTTATGTCAATTTACTGTTCTAATGCTCGTTCTCATAAGGGCTTATGACAGGGGAGGAAAAGGAATACAAAGAGGGAATAGACAAGGGAGAAGAGGTACTATTATGGGTGGTCTACCCGTAGTAGTAGAAAAATGAAAATTAGTTATTCAGAAAAGTTTAGAAATGCTACTGCAGTAGACTTGAGAGAATCAGAAAGAGATGTCATAGCTTTATTTCTAACGGAGGATGGTCTAAACTGTCACAATGGTTGGCCCTGTTCTATAGCTGGCTTATCTGGGTGAGGGAAGAGCAATATTAGTAAATGTTTTCTTTCAAGTTAGCTGGCAGGTAAATATACATCCTAGTGAGAGATTAGATTATTAGCTTATTCTATCAGTAAACTATCAGTTAAAACTGAATTATTCTCTTTTCCTGTAAATGTGTATATCTTTTTGGTTACTATACTTATCCTGTTTCTAATATCTGTAGCATTTAGTAGTAAATATTTTTTATAGAACCAGTGGCTGAGCATCCTTATTGTGAAGGTGAATGTAATATTTCTGCTGACGAGGTGAGAATTCTCTGTTTATAGTCCACCATTCGAAGCGCACTCTACCATATATTACTGTGCTTGACCTTTCAAGTCCCTGAGCAGGACAGATGTATTTTCCTAGTACTGTGTAATCAGGTGGTGGCAGCAAAGTGAATCAGACCAAACTACCCCAGAAGCTGGCACAGATGAAAGGGTAAGTTTGTCATAAACTGGTGACAGTGGTTGGGATTAGTGCAAAAACTTAAAGCCAGAATTTGTGGGCAGTGTACTTTCCGGGTGGAACTAGGGACTCTGAGAGAGAGAGGTAAAAATCTTACCTGGCACACAGAGAAACAGAAATTGGCAGTAGAAAAGTTACCTTAACACTCACAAAACAGGATATACAACAACATTACATCTTTTAATACTGTTCTTTTGATTTCTAGAAACACAGATTATTACAACGTAGTTAGCTAGTAAGAGCTCCTCAACATACTGCAAATTTCCTGTGCATCAGTTCCATGAGCTGTGCAAAGGGAGTGGGATTGTCTTTGATGGCCTGACTAATAAATGGATTCATAGAAATCCTGGAGGAGCATGACCAAATGCACAGGAGACAGGTGGTCCTTGAGGAGTATGACCAAAGGCAGGTAGATCAGGTGATCACTGATGAAGATGACCAAAATAGCGAGACTAAGGTCACTGAGGCTGACCCAGAGTTGGACCACGAGCCACAAACTGGTGATGCAGTGTAGCCAAGGCCAGAGGCAAGAACTGGTGTAGCAGAGTCTCAAAATCAGTTTAAGATCATGAAAATGGAGCTTGCACTGAAAGAGGCAGAACTGCAGAGAGCAATTCTTGAGACTGAGAGGGGGAGAGAGTACGGCTGGAAGCTATAGAAAAAGAGAAGGCACCCCAGCATGAAATCTTGATGCAATAGGAGAGAGAGAGCAGCAGTGTCATCTTGAGATTCTCATACAAGAAGCAAAAGAGAGAGAGAGAGAGAGAGAGAGAAAACAGGAATGAAAGGAAAAAGAAAAGAAAGGAGTGGAAAGAGTGAAGGAATGCCAACACGAGAAAAAGATAGTGAAACTGCACCAGAAAGCACCACAACAAATTGTAAGTAATGGTGTAGGAGGTCAAACCCAAGAAGCCACAATTAATTTTAAAATGTTTCCTCAATACTGGGAGGGGGATGATCTTGATTTGTTTTTAAAATAATTTGAGAGAGCACGTGTGCAGTTTAAACTGGACAGGGTTTCGTGGATTACCCACTTTACTCTATTGCTTACTGGTCGTGCCTTTGCACACATTGGCTAGAATAGATGATAAGGACTGTATGGACTATGATAAAGTCAAGGGTGTTACTGAAACATTTTGGGCTAACTCCTGAGGCTTCTAGGCAAAAATTCAGAGAGTTAAGGAAGGGCCAAGGAGGCAGCTATGTAGAATTGCACGTTCAAATCTGTACCTGTCTAGACCACTGGGTGGATGGGACTAAAGCTAGAACTGTGGAGCAATTAAAAGACTTGTTTGTAAGGGAACAATTTCTTAAACTTGTACCTGAGGACCTGCACATGTGGTTGCTGAAGGAGGCAGCAGAAAGTGCTGATCTGTATGTGGCCAACAGGCCTTACATACTGCATAGAAACAGTGTAGGGACAGACAGCACATGGTTTCAAGGGGAACCCGGGTGGTAGCCTAAAGTAAATCAGCCTGCACCCAAATCCAAAACAAAACCTACCAGCCCTAAGGGGAACAAGGAGCCGGGGGCAAGGAAATAATTGTACCTGAGGACCTGTGCGTGTGGTTGCTGAGCTAGGAGTGCAGCTCAGTAAAGGAAGCAGCAGAAAGTGCTGATCTGTATGTGGCCAGCATATCACACACACTGCATAGGAACAATGTAGGGCCAGAAAGCACATGGTTTGAAAGGGACCCCAAGGGGGGGCAGCCTAAAGTAAATCAGCCTGCACTCAAACCCAAAACACAATCCAAAAGCCCTAAGGGGAACAAGGAGCCAGGAACAAAGCAATACTATATTTGCCAGAAAGTGGGTCAACTGTCATATGACTGCTCTAAAAATATGAACCAAAGGCAAAAGTCTTGGGGTTGGGGTGATCAAGACAGTGCCCAGGAGATAGTAGCCTGCTCACAGACTGCAGTACCACTTACCTCCTCCATATCTAGGCACCCTGTCCTAGTTAATGGGACTGTAACACAGGGATTGAGGAACACTGGTACCTCCATCTCCATAGTGAGGCAGGATTTAAGCCAGGTGGAGCAGATTCTGTCTGGGCAATTTTCCAAAATTCAAGGGGTCATGGGTTCAGCAGTCCAAGCACCTATGGCTCAGGTCTTCCTGAACTGGGAAGGTGGCCATGGGGAACAGGAGGTGGGAGATGTAACTGATCGCCCTGTGTATGTGATAATAGGGAATAATTTTGACCACAGGAAAACTCTGGTGTGTGTTACTACCCACAGTTAGGTAAAAGAGCAAGCTACTGATGGTGAGAAGGAGGCAACACAGCCTATGCTAATCATTCCATCAGCAGCTGAGGAAGTAGCTAATGTGGTTCAGGAGCTAGCTAGGAGTAGTAGCCCTGAGACCCAGGTGCAAACCATGGAGATCCCAGCCATGGCTAGATTTCCTCTAGAAGGAGGGTTGGGAAGGGCCAGACAGGAGAAGTTGGGCAGAGCTCAGCTGGTGGATCCTTCTCTACAGAAACTAAGAAAAATAGCAGTAGTGATAAGGATTCTCAGGGGAGTATAATAGCTAGTTTATTGGGAGAATGGGCTGTTGTACAGGGAGTGTATACCACAGAGGGGTCTGGATGGAGAGGTACTCTGGCAGCTGTAGTCCCTTGGGCCTACCACATGCAGCTTTTGGCCCTGGCCAATGACATCCCTTTTTCAGGCCACCTGGGTATGAGTTACACAAAAAGGCAGCTTGTCAACAATTTCATTTGCCCAGTATGTACACAGAGATGACAAATTACTGTTGAACTTGTCCACTGTGCCAGAGGATGGGAAAGGTGGGGGACAAGGCTAAGGCAGCTTTGATACCCCTGACTTTTACTGATGAACACTTTAAGAGGGTAGCCGTGGATATAGTGAGGTCCCCGAGCACTCCGAGTCGTACTGGCAAAAGGTACATACTGGTTGTCGTGGACTACATAACCAGGTACTCTGAGGCAGTGGCTATGTCTTCCATTGAAGCAGAGAAAGTGGCTGTTGAACTCCTGGGAATCTTTAGATGAGTGGGATTTTCACAGGAGATTTTGCGAGACCAGGGGACAAATTTTATGTCAGTACTCATAGATTACATAGAAATTGTTGGCAGATAAGGACCACTTGGCCCACCTAGTCTTCCCATTTTCCCTACCTACTGTAATACTGCAGACCCTACTTGGTAGACTGGGACTCGTGGCTAGTCTGTGGGAGAAGTGTGGGGTAAAACAGCTCCAGCCTCACCCTATCACCCTGAGACTAATGGCCTGGTCGACCAGTTCAACGAGTCCCTGAAAAGTATGCTCATGACATTTGCTGATCAGCACAAGAGGGAGTGGGACAAGTATTTGGCCCATCTGCTGTTTTCTTACAGGGAAGCCCCCCAGGAGTCCACAGGGTTCTCAGCCTTCAAGTTCCTGTTTGGGCACAGGCTGAGGTGGCCACTAGATTTAGATAGGGATGATTGGGAGGGTGACCTTGCCTCCCAAGGAGAATCTGCTGTGGTGTACATCCTGAACTTCAGGACCCAGTTTAAGGAGCTCATGGAGCTCACCCAGGAGCACTTAGCCACTACACAACAACAGCATGAATCCTGGCACAATCATGTTTTGCAGTGTCAGTGGCTTAGTAGGTAGCACACTCGCCTCTGAGGCCAGGAGATCAGAGGACTGTGGGTTCAGTTCCCACATCTGGCACTTGGGTTAATATCCCAGTATTGACACTGTAGTGCAGCATGAGAGGGGTGCTGCACTTCTGAGGTACCATCTTTCGGATGAGACGTTAAACCAAGGTCCCATCTGCCTGGATTGGTGGTAGTTCAGGTGGATATTAAAGATCCCATGGCACTTATTGAAAAGAGTAGGGGAAATTTATATTGTGCAACAAAAACAGATACAGAAAAAAATCAAAGTACAGTGCACTGATATACAGAGCTGAAAAAAACAAAATAATAGTATAAAAAACAAACAAGCACTATAATATGTAGAAAATAACAGCAATGAAAAAAAACAATACATAAACTGTACAGAGTACCCCTTAAAAAACACTATACGGGAACATTCAATCCTCCACAAAATAAGAAAAGAATAAATAAAAAAATATAACAGTGCACAACACCCAAAGAATTATTCTGAAACATTACCCTACCCATCCCACCCCTTCCCAAAGACACTTGCAAACCAACTCCCCCATAGTACGAACTTCATAATGATAAACTTTATCCAAAGCCATCTGTACTTGGCATAACATGTCCCATTCAGTGATTACTTTTTGTTGTAAAACCCTGAGGCATCTAGCTTGCCAGATTATCCATTTTAGACAACTGAAAATTACCCAGACCGTACCCTTCTGCCATTTTCTCCATCCCATCACCAGTTGTCCTAATATCAAAACATCATAAGACATGTATTCAAATAGAGCTTCACCCCATAAAGCAGCTAAAGAAACCCAAAAACCATGAGAACAGGAACATTCAAAAAACAAATGCTGCATTGTTTCAACGTGACCACTACAGGTTCCTACCGAACAAAATCTATCATCACGCATCTTATGTTTCTGGCTTCCCGTAACATTTAACTTTTGGTGGCCACATAACCAAACTACATCTTGCATTTTTAATGGGATCCTGGGCTCAAGTATACTATCCAGTAATAGCTGGCAATCAAAGTGGGAAGGTATAGTAAACACAGGATCCTCTAGAAAACTATGTGTAATAACTGTCCTATAAAATCTTTTTCTATCAGTATCTAGAAACCAGTGTAACACAATTTTCCATAATCTGACATATTTTAATACCGTCTGTACGTAGAGAGGTAAGCTTTTATCTGAAACATGACACTTACCCTTCCTCCCAGGCTACCAAAAACTGAGGCTCCCAACATTTCACACTAGAAATACCACTACCTGTACACCCAAGCAGTAATGGACGAATGTTACTAAAGAAGAAATTACTAAACAAGTATACCAAAGGCTGAATCATATCAAGCCCACCTTCTTTTCTAGTCCTATAAGTATGTGCTCATTTTACTGGATTCAGACGACTCCCCCAAAGCAGCAAAAAAAAAAATCCCATCAGCTTAGCATGCATATGAAAAGGCACTGGATAAATATGCGATACATATAAAAAAATAGGCAAAATATAAGCTTTCAATAAATAAACTATTTATTTCCTCGTCATCTTCCATGATTTCCTAGACATAATTTTTCTGTGCGCAGTATCATGTACCATGTCCTAATTCATTTGTTCCGCCTCCCTAGTACCAAACAATAACCCTAATAATTTGAGCTCTCCTCACTCAACTGGAATTGAAAAATGTAAAGGCACAGTCGCATTACCTAAAATAAGCAGTTTACACTTTGAAAGATTCAGGGTAATTCCAGTAAGGCCATGCAAATCTGACAATACATCCGAAACTCTCTGCCCTGATTCCAAATCCCTGACTATAATCGTACAATCATCCGCATATGCAGACACTTTTGGATACACAGACCTGGCTGTATTACAAACAGGCTGAATCCCTGGATCAAGTTCTATGAGCTGTAGTAGGGGGTCAATTGCAAAAACATACAAAAGCGGACTTAATGGACAACCCTGTCGAACACCATTCCGAAGTTGTACTGGAGTCCCTTAGTGCCCATTAAGTAATGGTATCATCATTGTCCTCTCATACAAACACTGGAGCACATAAACAAAGTGATCTGGTATCCCATACATCAGGAGGGTATCCCATAAGTGATCATGCCGTACAGCATCAAAAGCTGTTTCCTAATCTAAAGACATTAAATATCCATCCAAAAATCCATTCAGACCTTGATCAACCACTTCCCTGATAAAAATTTAATTCTGTTGGATATACCTAACAGGTATGGCACACGTCTGATGTGAGTTGACAACATACTGCGCTACCCTGGCCAAATGTGACATTAAAATTTTGGTGAAAATTTTATAGTCAGAATTTAGGAGACTTAAAGGCCTCCAATTTTTTATATACCGGGGTTCTCCCTTTTTATATAAAAATATCATCACCCCATCATGCATACTAGAGGTCAACGCTCCCCCATTCAAAACTGCAGAAACACTTCCCGTAGGATAGCAACCAAAGCAGGTTTAAAACTTTTGTAAAATTCATTAGAGATGCCATCTATACCCAGGGCATTATGAGCCAACAAACACTCTATCGCACTACCAACTTCTTCCACTGTAACAGGACTTAATAGGGAGTCTAGTTCATATTGCGGAATCTCCAACAAAGGTCCAACATTCATAAAAGGAGCTTTCGTCTGACTTGCAACTTTCTGATAGGTACTGTACAAATGATCCATAACAACCTCTTGGAGACCATAATGTGTATTATACAATTTCCCATCCTGCCCAAACAAAGTCTCCAAAGTCAATTTCTGCACACTCTGAAGTTCAACCTCATAGGGGTTAACCAACTGTTTCTTCCCCATTGTGGCAAAGCGCTGATGTTTTTCAGTCTCCTCCTCCCTTTTTTTGTGATATTCACACATCTGTGCTTTAATCACCTGCAACAATACATGATTCTCGGTACCATCATCCCAAGCCTGTGTTAAAAGCTTTAAATATTGTGCTCTGAGACGTAAATATGCTAAATACTTTGAAGTAGCCAAAGACCCTGACACTTGTTTCAAAAAATCTCTAAGGTCCCTTTTAGTATCCTCCCACCACACTCCCCAAGAATCATATAAAAAGCTAATATCCTGTCGTAAAGTTAGTATATCAAGTACCCCTTTCTGAACTACCTCATGCTGCAAAATAGTTGTATTCAATTTCCAGTAACCTCTACCAAAAGAAATGTTATGTACTAAACCAACCCTAGCTTGAACCTGTACATGATGCAAAGTCTCCAAAGGTACTATACAAACCGCTGTAACTGGCAATCGAGGTGAGACAAACCAGAAGTCAATACGAGTCGACAATCTGCCTTTATAAAAAGTATATTCCGAAACTATACCCTTAAGATCATAAATGTCTCTGAGGCCAGCTGTGCCCAAAACATTCAATAATGCATTCATATCACTATATATTTTTTGAGACTGTCTACTCCAATCCCTAGCAGTCAAACCACAATTAAAATCTCCGCCCCACAAAATTAATTTGGAAGTGGAGAGATAAGGTTCAGTAAGACGAAACAAAGCCACTCTATCTGCCTTAGACTGTGGAGCATACAAATTAATCAAACAATATGCTAAACCACTAAGAAGTATATCTACAAGCAACACCCTGCCAGGAGTAAGGTCTACAACTTTCAGAACCTGAACAGACAAATTTGTAAACAAAATCCCAACACCTGAACAAGGCACTTCCCCTACCACAAAGATGGTCCCCACCTCCAATCTCGTTTAGCCTGCTCTATCTCTAAAATAGTGTGTAATCTGGTATCTTGTAAGAAAATGATCTGGCCCAGTGTATCACGCAAACTGGCAAAAGTAATAATGCGTTTTTGGCTATTGTGGATACTATTCACATTAATAGTAGCGATAAGAAAATCTGTCTGCATGAAAAAAGAAAAATAAGTGAAAGAGTCAAACAATCACATCATTTCCTCTTCTTCCTCTTTTTTGGCTTAGGTTTCTCAACCGTTCTAGTCTCAGCTGAGATCTTGAGTCGTGAGGAGGCCACTGACGAGCCTTCAGACTCATCACCCTCATCACCATCTGGACTTCAAAAGGATTCTGAACCTCTAGATTTTCTACAATGGAAGTAACCTTTTGTGCCGCCTTAGACCTAGTAATCCTCAGAAAAGGCACGTCCTCCCCCCACCCAGGAGGGGGCATAACATCCCCTTCCACACCCTGAACCACAGCAAGATCAGGCCTAGTATCAGTATCATGCATTACAGGAATTTCTAGATCATGATTCGACTTTTCCTGTGCCAAAACCTGAGGGGGATCCAAATCCACTGGATCTCGAGAGTCATCCTATGAGGGCATAGAGGGAACACGGGTGGTGTCATGAACATCCACCGTCTCTAGTATAGGATCAGAAGGAGGGCTAGCAACTGGGTTTGTAACAGTGACCTGTTCCCCGGCAGCTAAGTGATCCAGTAGATTACTAACTTTCAATTTCTCTTTTTGTGCAGTAGTGACATAAACCTCATGTTCAGCACGAACAGACTGATCAACCCCATTGTGAGATGCCCAGGGACAGGTCCAAAAACTATGGCCCCTCTCTTCACACAAATTGCATTTCTGAGGCTGCCTACAATGAGCACCAATATGTCCAAAGTCACCACAGAGTCCACATTTTTGTTTTTTGCACACATTACTCAAGTGACCCAGAGCACCACACTTGTAGCAGGCTCTGGGTTGGCCTGGATAGAACAACACTCCCCTATTACGACCTAAAAAAAACAGGTAAAAGTTGTATTATTCCATGCTCTAGGTTGAGTGTAACCTTAAACCTCCAGCCCCTGTCCAAATGTGTTCCTCATCCAGAATTGGGTCGGGGTAACCTGTCACCTTGCATCGCTGCTTCAACCAATAAGTAATGTCAGCCACATTCACTCCTTCATTATGAAAGAGAATAGTAATCATTTTAAACATGGGCATAGTCAAAGGTATAGCAATGAAAGGTCCCCATACTGATCCATTTTTCAGTAAATTATACTGTGTCCAAAACCGTTCCAGGCCATTAGGATGCTTAAAACTAATGCCATAGACAGTATCCCCAGGCATATGAATCAGGGCATAAATTTCATAAGCATAGAATTTCATACTGTTCTTAAGTAACGCCCATCCCACAAATAATCGATCAGGCGCATCTAAGGCCGCACCCCAAAACTTTAGCTGTACTGCATTACGTCGCATAGCTGGTTCTGAAACAGGATTCACACGGAAGGAAATAACTTCTCTCGTACCCCATCATGCCAAACCAAAGGTTTCACCATCTGTGAATCAGCTTTAGCATGTAACAGTGGAGGGCCCTCATAGATAGCCAATACAGATGATTCCTCTGGACTCCCAGCTACAGGGGAGACCAGTTGTGCATTATAGAGACTGAAGAAGGTGGGGGGGGGGAGTCAGACCACAAAACAGGTACAGCAGTATCCCCCTCTAATTCCAAAATTGCCTGCAGGAGTTCTCCTTTTCCAGTGACTTCAGGGGCCTCAGAATGTACCACAACCAGACTAGGCATTATTTGTGATGGGGAAGCCTGAAAGTCAGACTCAGGACTAGGGTCACAAGACAGTGGGACCACTGCAGAGTGTCCCAAGGCAGGAATATTTGAATCCCAGTCAGAGCCATCTGATTTTTTGACCCACCCCCGGAGCCTCCAAGGTATGAGAAACCCAATCATTCGGGAAGGGGGCAGGAACTACAACCCCCACTTTAGTAGCAGTTATAGGAGTACAGGGTGAAGAAACATCCTCCCTACCAGATCGACAGGACTGTCCCTGTAACTGGTCAGTCTGGCCCTGTGGCAAGCGTTTCCCAGGGGACCCAGGAGTTAGAAACTCAGTGGGCAAAGCAGGCTGAAAATCAGCAGCACATACAGAAAATAAAGCAGGACTAGGCATGATACAGTCAACATGTACCCCAGTAGAATCCCGAACATGAAGTGCCTTCTCCTGTGACAAAACTGCCACACCCCTGTCCCCATCAGCATCATGCTTACCAGCTGCCCGTACTGGTACCTGTTTTGAGGCAGAGTGAGCCAAATCATCCACCGAAGCCTCCATAACCATTCCTACTGGCACCACATCATCCCGAGCTATTTCCACTTCCATGTGTGTCTCCGAGACAACAGCTCGAGCACAGTTATTCGACACTGCACCAGTCCTAACACGCTCCAAAAACAACAGCTCTAGTTTCACCTTCCTTGCGTGGAATCTGCGTTCCTCTATGGCAAGCAGCTCCCAAATCTCTGCATCAGATGTCACCGAAATCAAATCGTTCTGCAGCAGGTCTTCCTCAGGTAGGGTAGTCACAATCTCAATGACTTCAGAACCACTCATTGCAGGATTGGCCTTACCGAAGCCTGAGACCGAGTAATAGGCCTGTTCCCCAGCCTCTTCCATGTCTGAACTCTGTGACGGCCCGGGCAGACTGGCCATAGCAGCACCAGTCACAGCGCCATCTCCCATAGAGTAGGGGAATTTCCCCGGTGTCCTGGCCAAATTTCCCTCATTCACTAAAAAAATACCATTAACAGCTTAATCTGGTTCAAGGTCAGTTGGCATTCATCTGTATCCCCCTCCCCCAGGTCGTGCCTTAAAATAGGCAGAATTTGTCTAGTGCACTTACCCGGTCAACAAAAACTAAATAAAAATAAAAATAAATGGGGCCAGAGTCAGGGAGTACGAGCTCAAACAGTGAGTAAAGCCACTTGTCCCAGTATGACAAAAACAATTGCAGGCAGCTTGGGAGGACCTATTCTCTGTAGTCAGTGAGTGAAGTCAATTATGTCATAGAACTGCAGGCAGGAGGTGCAGGCAGAGGGTATATCATGGTAACATGATGGCGCCCTACTATGTTGGGGAGGAAATGGTCTTCACTCTGTGTACTGCACCAGAAGAGGAAGAGGAAAAGGAGGCTGATCCACTGGTGGACCTCCTTGGGGAGATGCAGGAGGGATCCTTAGTGGAAGACCTCAAGCTCTCAGAGCAGCTGTTACCAGGCCAATCAGAGGAGAGGATGCTGAGCATTTGAGGAAATGTTCACAGGGAAACCAGGGTACATCGCAATGTCTGTATACCATGTGGACACTGGGACCCAAGTGCTGCTGAGGCAGTCCCCCTACAGGAGGTTAAGTAGGACCTGACCTTGCTCAATAGGTCTAGTGGGCAAAATACAAAATTACTGTTCTTGAGTTTGGTATATCAGTCTTATAAAATGACCATCCTGCACCACAGTGGTTTGTAGAATGCCAGTGCAGATGGATTGTCTAGGCAGGGCTAAGTGCATGGCACAATACTTTAGGCACTTCCCAATCCCTTCATGAATGGCAGTGTCCCTTTGGGGGGGCTCCAAAGAGAGACACACCTTTATCTTCTGGGGCGGGGAGATGTGATGGGAATGTGACCAGGTAATGTAAGCTTCTTTTTTGGTTACTGTAATTATTTTTGTTTCTAAAGTATTTCTGTTTGGAATAGCCTAGATCAAACAAAATGGATGGCAGGTTACATGTCCCAGAAGCTATACTAGGAAAATCTTACAAGAGAAGACAGCTTGCCAGATGTGAGGGTGCTATCATTCCCACAAAGACATCTGAGCAGTTCGAATATAAACAGGGTATTAATGCTGTGAGTGAGGATGTTGTGAGGTGAGAAAAGGGCAATTTGGCCTTGCAGCTGTGATCACACACACACACACACACACACACATGCCACATACTCCCATGGACAGAGAATACTGAAGAGGGCTGTCACTTCAGGGAGAGGGCTCAGTCTATAGCCCTGAGCACATAAAAAGAAGAGCTGAACTCCAACTCTTTCTCGCTCTCTCTTTCTCTGAATTCCTGTAGCCTTTGAAGAGGACCTGGGGTCTATCTTGGTGAGTGATCCCAGAGGGCGGAGGGCCCTGCTCTATAGCTGTCTTATCTGGAGGAGGAAAGAGGGTAGCACATCAAATGAGCGAGGGAATTACCGTGACTAAAATCTGAGCGACGGCAATTCGGCAAATGTTAAAACAGTGATGGTAAATTTGGGCGCCATACAGTATGGGCAACAATTGCTTTCCTCCCTCCCCAAGGTGCTATGACCTTGGAGTTAGTTATGTAAGTAAGGGGGGTATGTGGGGCAAAGTCCCCCACAGAAAAGCAGTAATGCAATTGTTACACTTACTGTAGGGTGCTCAAATTCACCATTGACATTTTTACGTTCACTGAATTGCTGTCGTTCAAATTTCAGTCACTGTAATTTCCTCACTCATTTGACATGGAACCAGGAAAGAGCAATATTGGTGAATGTTTTCTTTCAAGTTAGCTGTCAGCTAAATATAAATCTTAGTGGGAAACTAGGTTGTGAACTTATTCTATCAGTAAACTATCTGTTCAGACTGAATTATTCTTTTTTTCATGTAAATGTGTATATCTTTTTGGTTACTGTACATATCCTGTTTGTAATATCTGTAGTAGTCAAGAATCTATTTTTATAGACCAGTGGCTGAGCAACCTTATTGTGAAGGTAAATGTAATATTTCTTCTGGCAAGGTGAGAATTCTCTGATTAAAGTCTGCCATCAAGAAGTGCACTCTACCATGTATTACTGTGTTTAACCTTACAAGTCAGTGAGCAGGACAGAGGTGTTTTCCTAGTATCTCAGTTGCCACCACAAGTGAATCAGACCAAACTACCCCAGAAGCTGGTACAGTCCAAAGGATAAGTTTGTCATGCAGGTCACAGTCATATCTCCTTTTTATGTTGGCTCGTGGTTGCACGGCCAACATCTTGCACTAGTAGCAGATTTGGAGGAACGGTCACTGTTGGGCAAATGCAGGACACTCATCAGTAGGTGCGTCCCTCATTCCCCAATAAGCCAGCATGCAGGCACCACACCAGGAATATATAATGTGGCGAGCACATCTAAGGAAAGGTCCGCTGCAATGAGAGCAAAGCTCGTCACACAGCAGCACCTCCCGACGTGCGTTCCTTGGTGAAGCATTACAGTAAACATGGTGGCAGTGCCTGCCACAATGCCGACTTCATGGGTGCCCAATCCCCCCTGCTGGCATGCCCTGACCCGGTTTATGTGTCAATGGGGGAGCCCACTCCCTGTTGGCATAATGCACCCCCCCATTTGTTATGTGCTGAGGGGGGTGCCCAATCCCCCCAGCTCTTTCCCCACCTTTGATATGTGCCGAAGGGGATGCCCAATCCCCCATCAGCTAGCCCCCCAAACCCTCAGGTGGCATGCTGGGAGCCCACCCCAGAGTGCTAAATGCCCCTGTAAAAAAAAAAACTCCTGCGATGTTTGGGTTTTTTTTACCCGTAGAAGAAAAAAACGGTCCTTCACGGCCTGTTCTGCTCCCTCCCCAACCCACACCCAATCTCTGTGCACCCTGCCTCCCCACACCCCCCTCACCGCATACTTACCTCCGGAGTCTGGCGCGACGATCTTCGGTGTACCAGGAACATGTCTGCACTCTTCAAAGCATAATAGATTTTTTTTCAACTTGGGTGCATATCTTGGGCATTTTTGGGAATTTTTGCACCAAATTTTCAACATGGAGTTATTGGGACCCCTCCTCATGAATTCAATCACTGTCATGGCATTATTCGGTCTGGAAAGGTGATTTCACGGTCACTGCACGGAAACACCTTTTGGGACTGATTAACGAAATGACAGTGCCAGTGTTCATGAGGGGGGGCTCTCAAAAAGCCTATGTTGCAAATTTGGTGAAAAAAATCCACGAAATGGCTATTTTACAAGCGTGTATTATGCAGTTTCCACGCACGCTTGTAACTTTGTGAATTTATAATATTTACACTCCAGATTTTCAAAATTGGCATTTTTCCACACCTCCTTATAAACAGTGAAGCTGTCATTTTATATATCCTAGCTGAAATTGTTTTCGCATGTCCAGTGCAGAATAGCACGGTCACTGTGCGAAATCAGTTTTTGGGACAGTTTGAGAAAATCACGGTGACACTGTTCATGAACAGAGGTCCTAAAATGCCTATATTGAAAATTTGGTGATGAAAGTGCATAAAATGATTGTGTTACAAGTGTGTGTTGAGCAGCTTCCATGCACGCTTGTAACTTCACAAATTTGCAATATTTGCATGCCAGATTTTCAAAACTGGCATTTTTTCACACCTCCTTATGAACAGTACAGCTGTCATTTTTCACAGCCTGCCCAAAATGTGTTGGTCGCTGTGGGAAATCAAATTTTGGGACAGAGTAACAAAATCACAGTGCCACTGTTCGTGAGGGGAGGACCCAAAATACCTATGTTGAAAATGTGCCTAAAAAACTCCCACAAATAATTGGGTTGCTGATGTCTGTTGCGCAGTTTGTATGCATGTTCATTGCTTCACTAATATTTCATATTGCCACTCCAGATTTTTAACGTTGCCATTTTTTACGCCTCCTCATGAACAATACAGTTGTCATTCTATACATCCTGCCCAAAACTCTGTTTTTGTCCCTCTGTCGCTAAATGGCACAGCCACTGTGCAAAACCACATTTCTGCTTACAAAGTGATTGTGCCGCTTTTCATGAGGTGGCCTGACAAGCAGCCCGTGTTGAAAATATGGAGTGAAACTACCACTACACGCCTACGGTGTTAGGGTTTCCAACTCTAGCACCCCACCCAGTACGGACTGACAGGCGTCAGAGCTGTGACTAGGGATCATCGGATGTAATGCGCACTCCATTCCACCCCCCTACACCCACCCTGCAGCCACTGACAGGCATCATGGTTTGTCTTGCACTGTTTGGCCACAAACTTCACCCCACGCTCCTATACTGCAACCACGTCAGTGTATTTCTTTATGGAATGTGGAAAGTATAATGCCCAAAGACCCCAAAGCACACTACGACACTTGTCAGTGTCTACAGGGTAGGGTGAGGTACAATGGCATGAGCATTATAGCTGATGACCCAAAGGCACACCCCAATGCCTGTCGCTCTCTACAGGGTGGGGGTGGGGTTGGCATCACTTCAATACTTCACTGCCATTCCTCTTATGTGTCTCTAGCTGTTCCACTGCCAATGCCAGTGCAGCAACATTCAGCATTGACAAATGCTTGTTTAAGTAGGAGCACTAGAACTGCACACAGTACTCCAGGTGTGGTCTCATCAGTGATCTGTGCAGTGGCATGTTGACTTCCTTCCTCCTAGAGGTGATTCCTCTGGCTATGCACTCCAACATTTAGTTGGCTCTTGCTGCTGCCCTACGGCACTGCGCCGAAAGCTTCATGTCCCCTGTGACTAGTGTCACAAACGCACTCCACAAGTCAGGCCCTCTGTTCCCACAGTGTCAACCTCAGAGTGCAATAGTGTGAACAGGTGACAGACAGGGTAACCCTCCTGTCCATTTTTGGTCTGAATCTTAGCCTTGAATTCTGGAGGGATTCAAACTGTGAACCTTATGCTAGCATACCCAAATAACAGGCTCGGATACATACCCTCTTCAGGGGATGCGGTACAGTCCTTCACCCAGGGGCACCCAGCCAGGTTTTCCAAAATGTACCCTTAGAACTCTATACGAGACCTAGGTATTTCTTACCTTTTAAGCAAGCTCCGTAACGCAATCAAGCTTTTAACAGCTGTCAGACTTAAACCCCGGTTCAGCATCACATGCAAAGGAAAAGTGAGAAGAGCACAGGCAGTATTTTAAAGAACATGCTGTTTACTAAAAAAAAATGCTAAAACAGGTGAAATAAAATACAGAACAGTTTATATCACAAATCTCACAGTCCTATAACAAAAAAAGGGATAGTTACAGAATACAAACTCCTACCACAAATACTTCATTATTTTCTGTTACCCTTCTAAGAGCTTTTTAAGTTCAGAAAACTATCTCTCTCAGAGTCCAAGAATCATATCTCACATATTCCCAGATGCAAGATAATTTCAGGAAGCATCTCCCCACCCCTTTTGTGACATCAGCTAGACCCTCCCTTAGAGTTAATTCTTCATAATTTTCTATAAGGAGGTATTTTAAATAATGTGAACACCAGCAACAAGCCATTTCCCAAATATGATAGTCTTTGATCAACATTTCTGTTGAGGTTTACAACCCCCACAATCTGTCACTAAGGTGTGAGAAAACCAGTAAGAGTCAGCCAAGACTTCTTCCTGCTACGTCATAAAATTCATATATATGGAACACTTCAAAGGCAGCACAGGTTATGAGGGCCATAAACTATCCCTCTGGAAGGAAGGCATTAATTAGGTTTTTCCCTGGTTAGTTTAATGACATCCTCACTGACACCTTGAAGGTTAAAAGCCAAACTGCTAACTTGTGTGAACTTGTGTGAGACAATTACATACACAGACCAATTTTTTTATAACACAAATATTATACAATAATATTAGAGGGGCTTTCCCATGATGACAATCCTCCCTCCTTAGACTGAATTTTGGGGGATCTATTCCAACATGGGATGAGTTCCACAAATTCAGTTTATACCTCAAAACAATGGGACAAACCATCCGCATTTTCTTTGGTGGCCCCGGCCCTGTGGGAGACCATCATGTTATACCCTTGCAAGGCCAGACTCCATCTTAGTAGTCTACCATTCGTCTTACCCATTTGAGTCAGCCAAACCAGGGAGTTGTGGTAAGTTTGTATCACAAAATACTGTCCGTATAAGTATGGCTCTAACTTCTTTAGGGCCCACTCCATGGCAAGACACTCTTTTTCCACAGTAGAGTAAGCCTGCTCCCTGGGAAGTAACTTTTTACTCAGGTACACTATGGGGTGATCTTTCCCTTGGTTGGATGTCTGACTCAGCACTGCCCCAATACCCACATCTGAGGTGTCAGTCTGGACTATAAAGGGTCCACTATAGTCTGGACTTGTCAATACAGGAGCACTGCACAGTGCCTCCTTCAGTCTGGTAAAGGCTTTTTCACAGGCTGGTTCCCAGGTAACTTTTTTAGGCATCCTTTTCTTTACCAGGTCAGATAGGGGAGTGGCCAGGGCACTGTAATTGGGTACAAATTTCCTATAGTACCCTGCTGTCCCCAGAAAACTCCTGACCTGCTTCTGTGTTTCTGGTCTGGGCCATGTCTAGATTGCCTCTAGTTTTACTTGGTTAGGATGGAGCTGTCCCCAGCCTACAACATGCCCCAGGTATGCCACTTCAGCCATGGCCACTTGGTACTTCTCAGCTTTGACAGTGAGCCTGGCCCTCTGTATCCTGCCCAGTACTTCCCTAAGGTGGGACTGGTGTTCCTCCCAGCTGGCACTAAAGATGGCAATGTCATCCAAGTACACCATGGGAGTAATCAAAACAGCCATCACAGAGGCAACAAGCCTTTGTGTAATGCAAATCAACAAAATACAACGAACCAATAAAACGCTATGGTTCTCAAAAGAGGTGGCAGGGAAGGTTAAGGAGAAAAGGATAGCATTCAGGAAATATAAGGAAACACAGAAGGAGCAGGACAGAGAAATTTATCAGTTAAAGCAGAAAGAGGCTGAGAAGGCAGTCAGAATAGCAAAGGCCCAAACCGAGGAAAGGACAGCCAACTCTGTTAAGAAGGGGGATAAGACCTTTTATAGGTACATTAGGGAGCGAAGAAAGACCAAAGGAGGGATACTGAGGCTTAATAAAGAGGAGGGAATGTGGGTAGAGGGTGACAGTGGAAAAGCAGGGATACTGAACGAATATTTCTGCTCAATATTCACAAAGGAAGAGGAGGGGGAGGTACCTAAACTGAACAAGAGAAACACTCTGAAGATGGGGGTCGATACCAGTCCATTTACAGACGAAAGGGTTCTGAAAGAACTAATAAAATTGAAGGTGGACAAAGCAATGGGGCCTGATGGGATTCACCCAAGAATTCTAAAAGAACTAAGGGTAGAACTAGTGTCTCCGCTGACTACTCTCTTTAACAAATCATGGAGGATGGGGTGGTACCTGAGGACGGGAGAAGGGCGGATGTGATTCCTCTTCACAAAAGTGGGAGCAGGACAGAGGCAGGAAACTACAGACCAGTTAGTTTTACCTCAGTGATAGGGAAAATGATGGAATCACTTCTGAAGGAAAGAATTGTTGAGTACCTAGAGGCCAGTGGGGCACAGGACCCAAGGCAGCATGGATTCATGATGGGAAGGTCGTGTCAGACAGATCTAATAGATTTCTTTGAGTGGGTGACCAAAGTAGTAGACCAGGGAGGGCTGTGGACATGGCTTACCTAGATTTTGCAAGGCATTTGATACAGTCCCACACAAAAGATTAATACACAAGTTAGCTAGCCTTGGAGGGGTCCCAAGGTGGTAGCCTGGATAAAAAATTGGCTAGACAACAGGACGCAAAGGGTAGTAGTAAATGGAGTCCACAGTGAAGAAAGGAGGGTTACTAGCGGGGTACTGCAGGGTTCAGTACTGGGACTGGTCCTTTTTAATGTCTTTATAAGTGACATTGCAGAGGAACTGGAAGGAAAAGTATGTCTCTTTGCAGACGACACAAAGATCTGCAACAGGGTTGATACACCAGATGCAGTGGAAAGGATGAGAAGGGACTTGGCAAGGTTGGAGGAATGGTCAAATGTATGGCAGCTCAGATTCAATGCAAAGAAGTGCAAGGTAATGCACCTGGGAAACAAAAACCCAAGGGAAGAGTACACAATGAGGGGTGAGATACTGACAACAGTAAAAATGGAAAGGGACCTGGGGGTAATTATATCAGATGACCTAAGGTAGGCAAGCAATGTGAGAAGGCAGTAAGAGGCTGGGGATACTGGGATGCATAGGGAGAGGCATCAATAGTAGAAAACAGGAAGTTGCTATCCCTCTGTACAGACAGTTGGTGAGACCCCATCTGGAGTACTGTGTGCAGTTCTGGAGACCCCATCTCCGAAAAGACATAGACAGAGTGGAGGCTGTCCAGAGGAGGGCAACCAAAATGGTGCAGGGTCTGCGCCAGAAGACATATGAAGAAAGACTAAAGGAGCTTAATATGTATACCCTTGAGGAAAGGAGGGAGAGAGGGACATGATAGAAACTTTCAAGTACCTCAAGGGAATCAACAAAGTCCAAGAGGGGCATCTTTCAGAAAAAGAGATGTGCAAGAACAAGGGGGCACAATTTGAAGATAGAGGGGGACGGCTCAGAGGTAATTTGAGGAAGTATTTTTTCACAGAGAGGGTTGTGGATGCATGGAACAACCTCCCTGAGGAGGTTGTGGAGTCAAGAACAGTGGGGGAATTCAAGAATGCATGGGACAGACATAAGGCAGTCCTAGTGGGGGGTAGGAGGAAGTAAGCTGTTGGTTAACTAGGATCTGCAGCTTATCTGTTAGGTAGAAAAATTGGCAGACTAGGTGGGCCAAGCGGTCCTTATCTGCCGTCAAATTCTATGTTTCTATGTTACGGCATACTCCTCAGCACCATTTAACACCTGGATCATCAACCTTTGGAAAGTGGCAGGGTGTTCTTCATTCCAAAAGGCATTACTTTAAATTCAAATAACCATATCGGAGTGATGAAGGCTGACCTCTCCCTAGCTCTGGCAGTTAACTCTACCTGCCAGTACCCCTTTGTCAGGTCAATAGTCATAAGTTATGTCACCCCTCCCAACTTGTCCAGGAGTTCGTCCATCCGTGGCATCTAACTTTGTGACTGCATTCAGTTCACGATAGTCCTCACAAAAATGAGTAGAGCCATCTGGCTTTGGAACAAGGACCACGGGTGAGGCCCAGAAGCTGTGGGATTACTGGAATACCCCTAAATCCAGCATTTCCTCCACCTCCCTCCTAATGTCCTTTTGGACAGCCTCAGACACCTGATATGCTATTTTGCCATATGGGCGCCTGTGTCCTTGTCTCCCCATCGTGTGTTGCTAAGGGGGTTAGTCCAGGCTTGGCACTAAACTTGTGGGGCAAAGTCTTCTAAAACCTCCCTTACTTCCCGGATCTGGTCCGGGGCCAACTAGGGTGACAATTTAATTGCCTCCACAGAGGACTCCCACTTGCTTTCTTCCAGCAAGTCCAGAAGGGGGGTCTCCTTCATCCATCCCCTCCCCAGGACTACACACTGCAAACACCATGTCATCCCTATTAGCAGATGACGTCATCATGTTAACATGGTACATTCTCTGTGTATGTCTTCTGTCAGGTAACTCTATAATATACTGTAGTTCACATCATTTACCTTTCTGACTACTTTGTACGGTCCTGCCCACTAAGCCTGCAGTTTTTCTTTCCAGAGTGGGGGATGAGGACCATGACTTCCTGACCCACTGTGTATGAGCGAGCTCTGGCTCTGCAGTCATACCACACTTTCTGTTTTTGTTGGGCAGCTGCCAGGTTGCTCTGGGCTGTCCCCATAAGCTCCTTCAGCCTTTCCCTAAACCTAAGGACATAATCCACTATGGGAGTTCCCTGGGTGGCGTGCTTGCCTTCCCAGTCCTCCTGGATCAAGTCTAGAGGCCCACGTACCCGGCGTCAATATAAGAGCTCGAAGGGGGGGGAAATCCTGTTGGCTCTTGGGGCACCTCCCTGTATGCAAACAGGTGGGGAAGGTATTTCTTCCAGTCCCTCCCATGCTGTTCAGCAAATGCTTGGAGCATTGGCTTAAGGGTACCGTTAAATCTTTCCACAAGCCCATTGGCTTGCAGGTGATAAGGTGTTGCGCATCTCTGCATCACCCCACACTTCTCCCACAAACATTTCATCGGGTTCAACATGAAGAAACCTCCTCGATCGGTGATATCCTTCTGCAGAAACCCAACATGGGAGAAAATACCAAGGAATGCATCTGCCACTTTGTCTGTCCTCAGTGAGGATAGGGCGACTGCCTCTGGATACCGAGTGGTATAATCCACCACTATCAGGATGAACCTCTTCCTGGAGGAGCTGGAGGTATTTAAAGGCCCCACAATATCCATTCCTGCCCTCTAGAATGGCTCCTCCACTATGGGCAATGGAATTAGGATGTCTTGGGTTTTCTTACCTGCCTTCCCTATTTCTTGGCACCAGTGACAAGACCTGCAATACTCCTTCATCTGCTGGGTGAAGTTGTGCCAATAGAAATTCTGGACCAACTGCTGCGTAGTGCACACGATTCTCAGATGACCAGACAAGGGAAAAGCGGGTGCAATCTTGAGCAACTGCTCATGGTACCCCTGGGATATGACAAGCTGCCTGCCTATCACCCTCCCTCTGTCTTAGCATCCTTAGTATACCTCAGTCCATTGTCCCAATAAACGTTGTGTTTCTTGTCGCCTCCCTGTACTCCATCAGAGTCTGCCCAAGCCCTCAGCTTCTCTAGACTAGGGTCACTTTTCTGAGCAGCTGCAAACTCCTTACACATTCCCAATGCATGGGACAGGTCCCCAAAGTGTCTAAACTAGGGTCCTTAGCTCTAGCATCAGGGCACTCAGGATCATTGCCATCCCTAACCCTCTGACAATGGTTCACCCCTCCTTCTTTGGAGTAACCCTCTGTAGCTGTTTGGTAAACTGCTACCAGGGAAATTTCTACCCTCCTTTCATTAACCTCCATATCAGGGGACCTAGGCTGGGAAACCAGCGTCCCAGTGGTTTCCACAGAGGCTTCTATGGGGTCCAGGGAACTACAATTTTCCCTTACCACTTGGCTATGGGTAACTGCACACACCATCCCCTGTTTGAGATTGTTGCCAAGAATTACATCGACCACGAAAGTTTCAGCTACAGCAACTTGTTGCACAGTTCCCCCTGTCTCACCCCAGTCTAGGAGAACACTAGTGAATGGCAATGTTTTCTCCTCCCCAGTGAACCACTGTACTGTCACAAATTGATTGGTTATAAGCTGACCAAGCTCCACCAGATCCCCTTTTACCAAAGTCAGAGATGCCCCCCGTGCCTCTTAACCCTTGTGTCTGTACACCATTCACAGTGACTGGGTGCATGTGTTCCCTCATGTTTATTGGCATGCTTTCAGGGACACACAAACAACCCACTTCTTTTCAAGCACTACTTTGTGCACTATTTGTCCTTTTGGGACACTGTCTGGCAATATGCCCAGTTTCTTTGCAAACCCAACATTCATTTCTTTTCTCAGGTAAATCTTTTCGTTGAAACCTGGGGCTACCTAGTTTTGATGGAGGCAGTGAGGGTTTTAGTTGCCTTGAAGGTGCAATTTTCCCTTTCTGCACTGCCATGCCAGCCCTTTCACTCTCAGAGCAGGTCTGCTCCTGGCATAGTGGTCTGAGAGTTCTGGAGCCTCTTGCACTGTTTTTGGATCTCGGTCCTCCAGCCAGGTTTTCAGCTCTGCTGGGCATGCCCAAAAAAACTGCTCTAACAGTACAGCATTTTCTATTTTATCTACAGAGTTTGCTTCAATTCCCTCTCACTGTTTTAAAAACTGATGTTGTTTCATGGCTAGCTCCTTGTAGCTCATGTCAGGGCTTCTCCTGAGCTTACGGAATTTAGCTCTGTATGCCTGTGCTGTTAGCTCATATTTTTTTAAGAGTGCAGTTTTCAATTTATTGTAATCATTACTGTCCTCATTGTCCATTTGACCCAATTCATCCTGAGCTTTCCAGGTAATTAGTGGGGATAGCTGGAAGCTCCAGGACACTCTGGGAATATTTGCCTGAATGCAAATGTTTTCAAAGGAATTTAAAAAGGCATCCATATATTTCCCCTCTTTAAATTTGGCTATCATTTTAAAATTTAGTTTGTAACCCAGTCCTGTAGTTCCAGTTAAACCCAGGCCACTTATCTGCTATGGTGCTAGGGTCTGGAGTCGCAGCTTCTCCAGTTCATGTTGCCTCTGGTGCTCACGATCTTCATGGTCAGCCTCTCGCTGTTCTCATTCAGCTTCTCACTGTTCTCGCTCCCTCTTCTCCTCTGTGGATCACTGGAGCTGCTCCCTCTTCTCCTCTCTTTCCATCTCCAGCTTCCTCTGTTGAAGCTCCCTTTGCTGCTGGGCTTGGAACCTTTTCTATTCAAACTCCAGCTCCATCCTCCGCAACTCCATCTGTAGTCTGATTGCTTCTAGCTCTAGAATGCTGGTGACCTTCCCCTGCTTCTGTGTCCCTTGGCTTGCACTGGCCCTGCTGTCCTCCTCACCGGATCTGGACACTGCACTGGCCGCTGGCCCCTCCACTCCCAAGGTTTGGCCCTCTTCAGTCACAGACTGTGACTCTGGGCTCTGGGCATCTGCTGCCATCAGATTCTCCATGAGATTCTGCTTGTTGGCTTTGCCCTCATACTGGACTCCTCTGTCCTGGCACAACTGCCTCAAGTAGTCTGCAGTGTACCTGCTGTAGTTGGAAGCCATCTTCTTCCCTAACTATGGCTACTCTAACTTGCACTCGAAAAAAAAATAAAACAGGTAGGAACTTTGGCTGTAAGCAAAATGATATAGTTATGTTTCCTTTTTAAAAAATAAATAACTGCCTTATTTTGCACATGAGCTGTACAGTATTAGTCTGACACTCTGAACTGTTAAAGCTTGTGTTACCAACTACTTAAAAATGGCACCACTGCCAACCAAATCTGTCACAAATGTACTCCACAGGTCAGGCCCTCTGCTCCCATAGTACCAACCTCAGAGTGCAATAATGTCAACAGGTGACAGACAGGGTAACCCTCCTGTCCATTTTGGGTCTGAATCACCTATTAGCCCCAAGTTCTGGAGGGATTAAAACTGTGAACCTTATACTAGCATACCTAAATAACAGGCTCGGATATGTACCGTCTTTGGGGGGATGCGTTACAATCCTTCACCCAGGGGCACCCAGCCAGCTTTTCCAAAATGTACCCTTAGAACTCTATAAGAGACCTAGGTATTTCTTAGCAAGCTCAGTAACACAATCAAGCTTTTAATAGCTGTGAGACTAAAACCCAGGTTCAGCATCACATGCAAAGGAAAAGTGAGAAGAGCACAGGCAGTATTTAAAAAAAATGTTGTTTACTAAAAAAAATTTTAAAACAGGTGAAATAAAATACAGAACAGTTTATATCACAAATATCACAGTCCTATAACAAAAAAGGAGTTACAGAATACAAACTCCTACCACAAATAATTACTTTCTAAGTGTCACCTTTCTACTGTAAGTGCTTTTAAATTCAGAAAACTCTCTCTCTCAGAGTTCAAGAATCATATCTCACATATTCCCAGATGCAAGATCATTTCAGGAGGCATCTCCCCACCCTTTTGTGACGTCAGCTAGACTCTTCTTTATAGTTAATTCTTCATAATTTTCTATAAGGAGGAATTTTAAATAATGTGAACACCAGCAACAAGCCATTTTCCAAATATGACAGTCTTTGATCAACATTTCCTTTGAGGTTTACAACTCCACAATCTGTCACTAAGGTATGAGAAAACCAAAAGAGTCAGCCAAGACTTCTTCCTGCTACATCATAAAATTCATGTATGTGGAACACTTCAAAGGCAGCACAGGTTATGAGGGCCATGAACTATCCCACTGGAGGGAAGGCATTAATTAGGTTTATCCTTGGTCAGTTTAATGACATCCTCACTGACACCTTGAAGGTTAAAAGCCAAACTGCTAACTTGTGTGAGACAATTATATACACAGACCATTTATTTATAATACAAATATTATAGAATAATATTAGAGGGTTTTTCCCGTGACACCTAGCACCCTCAGGCCCTTTTCTTCTTCCTAAATAGATACAGTACCTGCACTCCCCCCAGCATGTAGCTGGTCCTAGGGTTTCTGGGTCTGCGGTGCATGACCTTGCACTTCGTGTTAAACCCCAACCACTATATACCTGACCAGTGCTCAAGTTTTGTCAGGTTCTCCCTGAATTCTTGCCTCCCTTCTTCACTGTCCACTGTTGTACAGATCTTTGTGTCATCAGCAAACAGGCTGATCTTACTGTTGATCCCTTCTGCTATGTCCCCTATAAAGATGTTGAATAACACTGAACCAAGCATTGAGCCCTGAGGTACCCATACTGGTCAACGGTCTTGCCTTGAAGGGTTTGCCCATTACAATTACCATCTGCTGTCTATTCTGCAGCCAGCTTCTTACCCACCCCACTAGTTTCTCCCAGGCCCCCAGGTCACTTGGTTTGCCCAGCAACCTTCCACGTGGCACCGAATCGAAGGCTTTGCTGAAGTCCAGATACAGGACGTCAATGGTATGGCCCCTGTCAATTAACCCTGCAATGCAATTTCTGTAGGCTAAGTTACAGTTTAGGTTTGTCACTAAAAACTGTTGCATGAAAAATATATTTTTTTCATGTAATGTTATGGTAGCTACTGTATGTATAGCTTTATTCTTCCAGTGAATACAGCTCCTGTTGTGAAATTGTGTCTGTGCCTCCACTCGCTACAGCCTTCCCTTCCCTCCTAACTCTTGTACTTTAAAACTTAAATTTCTGGCTGCTGACTCCTCTGGCCATGCTCCCGCTCACGCCAGTTTATGGCTATCCCCCAAGGCACCTCCCTGCCTGCTACCCCCATCCTAAGTATTTTATTTTTCCCCTGCCCTGAGTACTGGGTGACTTGCACCTCTTTCTACCATTATAACGAAACCTGCCTATCGCTTAAGCTGGAGCCCACCCTGTGGTGCAACTATAACTATAGCTAACTCTGTCTCCCTCTCCCTCCCCAGGAACAGCCCCTGAACAGGGTTCCTTTGCTGACAGCAGTGCTCACAGTTTGGATCCATACCAGCCAGTTGCCTGCATCTCTGAAGCAGCTCCTCCAGCTCCCAAAGCAAGGTACATTCAGACTGGATTCAGAAGCTGCAATTTGATTGGACCAAAGCAGTTTCTGACTGCTTTCTATTGGCCCTCTGTCTCATGCTATTTTTCATTACCAGCCGTGCTCTGTAACTTCGGGCTGGCTGTTGTGTTTCCAGTAGAAATTGCCTGCCCATCCACCCCTCCCCCACCCCAACCAATATTAAATCCATACTAACTCCTCCACCTATCTACCTCCCATGTTACTCATTGACTGTAGAACTTCTGCTGTACTTAAAGAAACAGCACACACTGCTATTCAGAGAGAACTATTTCACTGCCTATACTAGCCCTCATTTTTCTCTCAGTAACTTGTACACTTATTAAATGGTCCTCTTGCTTATCCTTCAGGATCTCTAAAGTGCAGAGACCTAGATCACCTGAAGTTTGTCGTTGCAAACAGCATGCCTGATCCCTCTTGCTCTTTGCTACATAGGGACACAACCCCTCACTACACCTCCTGTCTCTTCCCTCCTGGGTCTGTAAAACCTACTTTCTGTATCACAATGTTCTTCCTCATATGACTACTCATTTTTTGTCCTCATTGGCACACCTGCGAACAGCAGATTTGATCTCAGACCCTGAATTCGTACCACCCTTCATGCTAGGATTATCACTTCCCAGCACCCTGGACCTATTTCCCCCCTTGAGCACATGAGTCTCTTCCCCACCTTGAATTGCTGTTCCTGGCCCAGCATAATAAAACCATCTTTCTCATACAATGTTCCAAATGTTTACAAAAAATACCCACCCTCTCCCCAGTCCTGCTTATGCCTCCTATTACTGCCAGGTTATGTCGAGTTAAATCCTGGACCTGATAAGAGGCAAAAGCCTAACCACTTAACGAGGCCCACACCTGATCCATTAACCTCTTGCCATAATTGGCATAACTCCAAAGAAGTCAAAATATTGTATATAAACACACAAAACATTAGGGGAAAAATGGCCGAACTGGAATCCTGGACACAGCATTACAAACCAGATATCCTCTGCATAACCGAATCTTGATTAAAACCCTCCATTCTATCTCATGAGATCACCCTTCCTGGCTTCACATGCTACAGATGGGATCGGGTCCCCAGAAAGTGAGGGGGGTTCTAATCTATGCTAGAGCTGGATTGGTAATCAGCGAGTTAACTGACTTAAAGATTAACTCAGTTGCAGACTACATTTTTGTCACAGTCACCCTTGGCCAAATCAAGGAAGTAACAATAGGTTGCATGTATCTGCCTCACTAATCTTGCATCCTCCTATGCTGAACTCCTTGTTAGTTTGGATTCCCTTCCAAAGAAAGACACCATATTGTGTGGACATTTCAACCTAAACTGGTTTGGACCTCTTAAAACACAGTACCAAGCTGCCCTACTGTGACATTAAACTGAAGCAACTCCTCAACGATCCCACAATACTGAATATGAAATCAGGTAGGCAGACTCTTCTAGACTGGATACTAACAAACAATCTGACTTCTATTGAGGCTGCTGGAACCCTTCCTGATGCACTCAATGACCATTCCCAATCTACTGCATCTGGAAGAATAACTCCCCGCATCCCCCTCTCAAAATTCATAAAACTAGGGACTTAGCTAACTTTGATGCTGAAGATTTTTGTACAAGTCTCGCCTCAGCTGACTGGTCCCCTATAACCTCCCTTCCAGACATAAACCAGGCTCTAGAATAAAGGAATAATGCCTGATAGGGCGGGTGTTATGCTGGGGCTGGGCCCAAGGCCACCAGCCGAGGGCATCCAACACCTGAGAAGGAATGTTATCCCAGCATAACACCCACCCTTGGGGGCATTATTCCTATTTTACAATGGCTCGTTTACACTTACATTAGAAAAATAGTTAAAAAATACTGTTTTAATTGTATTTTTGTAGTTTGCTTTTTTTTATTGTGGAAGGATATTGATTTGAAAAGTAGTGCCTTATACTGTTTGTACAGCAGGTGGAACTGTTTTCCTATGTGTCTGTTGTAGGTGTCTAATAGTTGTGCCCTCTCCCCAACCCGCTTGTCTAGGTGTTCTCATATTGGCTTCCTTTCTTTACTGTTTTTCTCCTGCTATTGCTTCGTATATTTAAAGAAAAAAAAGACATAGAAGGAAGATTAGCTGAACAACAAACAATGAGTTCAGCTGAACAACGAGTGAGCATTAGTACAATGGGTGCATGTTGACTGTTGAAAGGTGCCCTAGCTCATTCATTTGTTCAGCTCCTTCTTCACTAGGATCCCGTACTGTTTTACTGTTGTATTTATTTATTTAGAATTAAACTAGGAGCAGAGTTAAAGTCTGTCATTTGTTGTGGAAACGAGTAATGGAGGTTGAGGAAGCAGGAAGTGAAGCCAATGGTGGTGTTGGTGAGGCAGGCACCGGAGAAGGAGCGGGACACTGCTGTGAAGCCAATCCTGAAGACGGCTTTGATTTCAGGTATTTTTTTCTTTTTTAGAAAGAAACAAAGCTTATTTGGGGAATGTGTGAGAGTTGTGCCTACCGTGAAGCCGATCGTAAATGCGACTTTCACTTTCA
This sequence comes from Neoceratodus forsteri, assembly GCA_016271365.2. NCBI lineage: Eukaryota > Metazoa > Chordata > Ceratodontiformes > Ceratodontidae > Neoceratodus > Neoceratodus forsteri. Next base: position 76,709,248 of record JADMNL010000022.1, read on the forward strand.
GTAGGAGCAAGAAGCAACGGACAGCTGTGGATGGATTTTTTTTTAAACTTTCCATGCGGTCATGACTGTACTGGGACTGGAGCCAGGATGTTATGTTGGGATAACATCCTAGGTCCAGTCCCAGTCTGACCAATCAGGGACTAGGATTTTCTCTTGCCATTGTATAATATCTGGTCAACACCTTCACCTCTATCCTTGACTCCATTGCCCCCCCAAATTAAGAAGATCAAAGGTACCCACTCTCCTGGCTCACACAGGAACTGAGACACCTCATGTGTACCCATGATAAATCCTGGCAAGCCTTCAAAAAAATCTAAACTCCAGTCAGACTGGAATTCCTACCGCCAGCTACTGTATGCAATAGTTGTAAATCTAAAATCAGCAAAGCCAAAAGGGATCATCTTGTATCCCTGCAGGAATTGCACCTTTCTAACCCCAGATATTTCTGGAAAGAAATCTAAGTGCTCCTAAAGGGTAAAGAAAGGATCCTCCCCCAAACAATGACAGCAAAAGGCTCCATACCATCCTCACCCATGGAGGTAGCCGCAGGACTAAATATCTTCTTTTCTGACCTTGATGCCTACAAAACCGACCTTTCTGCCACTCGTCCAGAACAATGAGCCAACCGCCCGGAAGTTCCACACCCTGTCTTCCACTTGAAAAACACCTCCTGAAATGAAGTCCTTAAAGTTCTGAGGGGCCTCAAGCTGGATAGCTCTCCAGGGTTTGACTCCCTACCGTCCATATTTCTCAAACTAGGAGCACCTGCACTTGCCTACCCGATCTCCCGCTTAATCAATAGATTCTTCCTCACACAACCCATCCCCTACAAATGGAAAATTGTGGTTGTTGTCCCAGTACACAAAAGTGGTCCAACCAACCTTATCAAAAACTATAGACCCATATCTAGCTTATGACCAATTGCCAAAATTCAAGAAAGAATTCTGTATAATCAATTATACTCTTATCTAGAATAAACCACTGCCCTTACCAGCCACCAGCATGGCTTTTGGAAAGCTCATGGGACATAAACTGCTCTCCTGTGGGTCACCTCTGATATATTCCAGGCTATGAATCTGGGCAATGCTACAGAAGCAGTCTTTGTTGACCTAATGAAGGCATTTAATCTAGTCAATCACTCTCTTCTTATCTCCAAGCTTCATTACCTTGGCCTTGATAGCAACTCTCTTGGGTCTCAAACTACTTAGAGAACAGGTTTCAATGTGGTAAGCCAGGGATCAATCCTAGGGCCTCTCCTGTTCTCAATTTTTATTAATGACCTGCCTCTGAACTGTGAAGGGGCATCTGTCCAGCTATATGCGGATGATGCCATTCTTTATAGATCCTCCAGTGACATCTCAAGTATTAACTCTGACCTAGCAAGTGACTTTCAGACATTAGAAACATGGTTTAAAAACAACCTACTGGTTCTGAACAACAAAAGACTAAATCCATGTTTTCCATCTTACCTGCTTTAACATATCCTTAGCCCCCGGTAATCAAACATCCTCTTGCATACAACTTGAAAAGTCACCTCCTTTAAATACCTGGGTGTAATGCTTGATGAGCACCTATCCTTAGATGCACACATAACCAGCATCATAAAGGCTACTAATCAGAAAATAGGCCTCCTCTATCTCATGGTCCCCTACCTCTCGAACTGTGCAAGGAACACTATTGCCTCAGCAACCCTTCTCCCAGGCCTCTTCTGTGGAGCCTCAATAATCCAGTCCTCCAAGACTGCACTCCTGAACAAACTCAAAATGGCCTATCACAGAATTGCCTGCTTTGCTGTAAAGGCCCCAGTTCACACCCATCACCATAATGTACTAAACACTTTGGACTGGCCATATTTTAAAGCCAAACTTGATTTCCCAGTGTATTGCACTACCTTCAAACTAATCCACCCCCCACCCTAAGTATATCTAACCTATTCATCCTGAAACCCTTCCCTCGAACACTCAGGTCCTCACACCTCCCATTGCTAAGTCTGCCCAAGATTCACCTAGTTACTGGCAGAAGATCTTTCTCCTTTGCTGCACCACAAAAATGGAATGACCTTTCACACTCACTACTCTCCTGTAAGACTCTTTCCCTCTTCAAAAGATCGTACAGGGAAATCTTCTACATGCCCTCTGTCTGCAATGGTAACTGTACCTAAACTCCTGGCCACCACTACTCCCGCGATCTCCTTGTCACTACTACACTTCTTTCTTTCTCTGGCTCGTTTCATCATATTTCATTATTTCCTTTTGGTTTTCACACCAACTCACAAGTAATATATTATGTTCTATGTGGATACCATCATTCATCCATGCCTGATGCAGACACTCTCCGTGTTAGCATACCAAAATGTTAATATATTGATTCTTTACACAGCCAATTCAACTGTGCTCCACACTTACGTGTTTATGACTCTATCACGAATAACTTGGGTCACTTATGTTGCTTTTGACATCTGTAATGTGCTGTCTCCCAATGTATGTGATACTTAGCTTTCCATGAATGTATGCACCTATCAATGACATCTGTAAATAATCTTTAGTACATTATTTAGGCTATATAGTACTCCATGAATGTATGCACCTAAGAGATCTGTAAATAATATCTACAATGTATTGTTTTTCATCTGCATGGAATATTCAGTTCCCCGGGTTGCCCCTGAAAAAGGGACTTGTCTGTCTCAGAGGGCTCACCTGCTCATCAAAATTTAAATAAATAAAGTCAATTAGATTGGTCTGACAGGATCTACCTGACACAAGCCCATGTTGCCTTTTGTCCTGGAGACCATTATCATCCAGAAAGGTTACCAGTCTCTCCTTTAGAATGGTCTCCATTTACTTCCCCACAATTGAAGTAAGGCTAACCAGTCTATAGTTACCTGGCTTGTCCCTAGGACCACTCCTGTGGAGTGGCACCACTTGCACCATCCTCCAGTCCAGGGACATGCACCTCATCTTCAGTGAAGTGTTGAACAGGTCCACGAGTAGGCCCACAAAGACCTCAGCTAACTCTTTCAGGATCCTTGGATGCATTCCATCTGCCCCAGGGGCCTTGACCACCCTATGACCACTGGGGATTTAAGGCCCTTTAGAACCCTATCCACCTGGATTACCCAATCTGTTACCCCTGCTCCTCCCATTCCCCTCCAAACTTTTCTTTGTGGTATCGGCCCATCCTTTTCTCTGCTGAATGCTGGACAGAAGTACTCGTTAAGTGCCCCTGCCTGGCCCACTCCCTTTTCTGCCCAACCCCCTTCCCTCTTGATCCAAACAATTTCATCCTTGCAGCTCTTCTTCTCTGTTATGTACCAGAAGAAATCTTTTTCCCTTTTCTGATCCCCTGAGCCAGCCTTAGCTCCCTTGGAGCATTAACTGCTGACTGCTTTGCTCACTTCTCTGGATTTCCCCAAGTACTCCTCCTTTCCCTCGCCTAGTTTTCTTGTACCTGCCAAAGGCCACTCTCTTGTCCCTCACTTTCTCTGCTACCTCCCTGCTGAACCAGCTCAGTTTTTTTGGACCTGGACTTCTTACTCTGGTTATTGGCACACATGTTAGTGGTCTCTGTCAGACCCTTCTTAATAACTGACCATTTCTGATCTTCATCCATCTCTGGGCAGAGCAAGATGCCCCTTTAGGATGCTGCCCATCCCACTAAAATCTGCCCTTTCTGAAGTTCACCACTTTGGTCCTGGTCCTGTTGCTTCCTTGCCCAAGTTAAGGTAGAACCACACTATGCAGTGATCACTTCCCACTAGAGGGTACTGCATGTCTATATCTTGGACTTGGTCACCATTTGACAACACAAGGTCCAGTGTGTGAAGATATTGACTATGCCATGAATTATTAATGAGCATATATGTATTTAATCAATGATGTTTCCCTACCTTGACCACACCTGAGGAAGACTCACGAGGAGTTGAAGCACTGGGTGGTCGGGAGGGAGTCCTTTGTTGTTGCTGGTTCTCCCTGCTGCAAATACATTTACTATCTACGAAATTACTTGCTCACAGTGTGTTCATTGCCAGGAGACCCGTGACACCACTTTTTGGAAATCGTGCTTTCAGTTTTAGCGAGCTGGCTGCTCGTTATGGTGAGCACCGATCTTCATTTTGCCAGTCGCAGGTTTACATTTTGGATTTGTCTTTGAACTTGCCACTATTGCTGCAGACAGCAGTGCAGTTCACACTGCGTTTGTAGATCAGACACACAACATGATTCAGGACTCCCATTTATGTCATAATCCGGATTTCTGGCTGACCGGGCCGCTGTTGTGTGCATCAATTTGAACTATTAATTTTACTGGATTGAACCCTGGAATATGCACCAGATGGAAGGAGCCGCAAACACTGAAATGCCAGAGGATTATGAATGGGAACATATGGATTTCTTTAATGGGCGACGACGGAGAGCGAGACAGCGTTTGCTAGGAGCAGCAGTAACTACAGAGACTAATAATAATATCGAAGCTGCTTTTTTGGAATTAGAGAAACTTCTTTCTAAAGAAATGGACTTTTCATACAACATTTCAATTTTAGAGGAATACCTTACCAGAGACCAAGCTCCGAGAGGGCTTTGCATTACTGTTGTGCCTGCCAGTGGTATTGATGATTTTTCTTTTAAAGAGAGGATAGCAGCAGCCTCTGAATGCTCCAAGATTTTTGTCAAATTACTTATTAAGAGTGACGCACTGAAGTATGAGGCATTACTGAAGGAAATCAGTACTGTTAAAGAGAAGGTTATTGCTCTAAAGAATGAAGCACAGTAACAGGACTTTGATTCATGACTGAAAAATAACTTATTTAAATATGAGACATTGATTACCGAACAGAAAGCACATAAATTACTAAGAGACCTCGATGATTATGAAAAAGGTAAACATAGTTAGTGGTCTAGGCCAAGGGCTAGTCGTTCTAACAGCAGGGGGCATTCAAGAGGTAGGCTTACCTTCGGAAATTTTTCTGAGAAAAGAAATTTGAGCAGATCAGACACTGAAGAGGAAGAAGAAGAAATATCAGTACAGACTGATACCAAAAGAGCAGGAACATCCACAGCAACCAAACAGGGGTAAAAAAACAGAAAGGCAGGAAAACAAGGAGGGGCAAATGTGGGGGCAAAAGGACAAAGAGACAAACAAATTTATCCATTGGGAGGGAAGAAGAAGTAAGCAAATTACAAATAATAAATCTCTCGTCTATTTGCCTAACAGAGCAACAGAAAAAAGTACTTGAAAAAGGTCTTAGCTTTAGTCCAACTCTCCTAGTGAATAGTTTTCAGATTTTTGTGGATTTATATAAATTCTTTAGAAAATTAAAACTCAAATTGTTTTTCCAGCCTAAACATCAGTGACCGTACGGATTTGCCTGCCATGTTTTTTTTCCTCTGCCACTGTGGCCTCAGCTGCTGCCAATGAGGATGCCAACATTGGGGCTGAGGATGTGGATTTTTTAATTACTGCCACTGGAACAGCTGGATTTGAGGGAATGGAGAACAGTGGGCCCCCAGGGACATCTAATGGACATTTTGATGAAGTTGGGACTATCACAGCCAGTGGCCTGAAGCCGCAAGTGCGTAGTGTACTGTTTGGCACACTTATTGAATCTGATGATGTTACTGTGACATGCGATGAAGCTATGATTACCCCAGCTGATAGGGCTACTGGCCTTGTCAGCGCTGATCAGCTGTCCTCTGATTTAGATACCTTAGAATCTCTGTTGCAAGAGTGTTATACTGACTCTGACCTCCTGACCTCCCATGGTCTATCAGGGAAGGGCATGTTTGTAGCTGGGGAACACATACAAAAATTTATGAAAAACAGGTTTAAACCTAGATCCATGTTTTGCCCTAGTGTTTACAATAATGACATTAACACTTATGAGAACGTTGTTTGTCAGTAGGTTAAAGCAGTATTGGATGAGGATGTTGCCCCCAAATTTAACGTTTCAAAATCAGAACGTCAGGCAATAGAAAGCTTTTCGAAAAACATTTAAATTGTTATTAAGCCTGCAGATAAGGGGGGGCAACAGCGTTATCCTAAACAGGGAACATTATAAAGACACTGTAATGTCACTGTTAGAATATGGTGACAATTACAGAAAACTGAACTTTGATCCCACACCAATGTTCAGAAAAGCAATTCAGTGCCCTTTATTAAGCATCCTAGAAAAACGTGAAATCACAGAAGTAGAGTGTCAGTTTATTTGGTTGGAACATCCTGTCATTCCTGGTTTTTATATTTTGCCAAAGGTGCATAAAGACAGAAATAACCCACCAAGAAGGCTTATTGTTTTAGGCATAGGAAATTTGACGCAGAGCTTGGGAAAGTTTGTAGACTTCTTTCTCCAGTTTAGTGTCTTGAACTTGGAATCTTACATAAGGGACACAAAATATTTGCTTAAAAAAACTGAAACATCTTGACTGGAGTGAGGATTGGCTGGGTATACAGTAGATGTTGAATCATTGTATACATCTATACAGCACAACCAAGGTCCATCAGCTGTGCAGTTTGTCCTCAGATGAAGTAGTACCTAAAGATTTTGTGGTGCAAGCCCTTGATTTTATTTTGAAGCATAACTACTTCATGTTTGAGGACCATTTTTTTTGGCAGAAATGTGGAACTGCCATGGGTGCAGCCATGGCACCTAGTTATGTAAATTTATTTCTAGGACACTAGGAGCATTCCCTTATACTTAAGTCAATCATGAATCCATACTGCGCACATATAAAATATTGGTTTAGATTTATTGATGATGTACTTTTTGTCTGGCAGAGTGACATTGAAAAAGTCCCAGAATTTATACAGTGGCTTAATGACAATAATTTGAATCTTAGATGTACTTTTGAGACTAATAAAAAGACACTTAACTTCATGGATCTGACCCTTATGGTTAGAGATGATAATAAAATTATCAACACACAATGCTATCGTAAACCCACAGCTACTAATTTGGTATTGCATGCCCACAGTGCACACCCCAAAATCCTAAAGATTCTATTCCATACAGCTAACGGCTTAGGATCGAGAGGAGCTGTGGCTCTGATGCTTTGTTTAATCAACAAGCAGATGAACTCATTGATAGATATATGGTGAGAGGGTATAATCCCGCACTACTGAAAAAAACTTAAAGAAAAAGTGAATACCCTTGATCAGGATATACTTATTACAGAGACACAAACTACAGCAGCACACACACAGCTCTGTACAGTTGTAATGGAATTCAATCATAAAGCAGGGAAGATAGGTAATATTATTCACCAAAACTGTCATTTCTTGGGGCATGGATATGTTGTTCTATCCGCACTGTCTGGCAGGTACCTTGTCACTTTAAGATGGGCCGGAAAGCCATCAAGCTGGCTTCTCCTACCCACCCGGGTAATGAAACTCTCAGCTCAGCCCCATAATGCCAGATCTTCCTTACTGCATGGAAGCATCAGGTTCCCTCCTTAGCGCTCTCGCCTTTTGCAGGCCCTGGCTCTTAAAACTTTGGATTTTTTTTCTAAACTTAGTTTGAAACTCATTTGAGTTCAGTCTTCAACCTCTTTCCTCATGGCTGCAGTGGAGGACAAGACCATCCCTAGGTTCTACCAGTGCCCCTGTGGGCAGAAAATGTTGCCCACTGACCCCCACACCTCGGGCGTTTATTGCCTCGGGCACGACCATGATCTGCAGGCTTGCGAGATGTATCTGTCCTTTTCTCCACCAGTGCTTGAAGACCACGCTGCCCGACTCCAGCTGGGGTGACCAGAGAAATGGTACCCACCGTTCAAATCAAAGGAGGCCCATTGGGTGGTGTTGGCAGCAATGAGCTCTGCAGAAGAACTGGAACAGCTCACGGCCCTCGATGAGGAGGCAGCCCAGGCCACAACGAACTCCTCTTCAGTTTCAGGCTTTATTCCACTTCAACTGGGCTCTTCTTACATGGCTTCCTTTCGGGAGCTGTGCCAGTCCCTCTTGACTAAAGGGAAGGGTCCTTCTGAGTCTCACACCCCTCGGTCCTGGAAGAAGGATCCGGAAAAAGGTAAGACCCACCATTGACACTCTTGGGAGCAGGAGAGATCTTGTTCTCTGGACCATCGGCTCTCAACTTCAGTCAATGTTGTGGCCCGGGATGCTGGTTTCACAGTGTCCCCATCAGATCAGCCAGCCAAGATGCCTGTTGACGCAGCCAAGATTTTTCTTGAGCCCACCAACAGGTTGTCGATCGAGGAGGCCGACAACTCTCTCTCTCAGACACTGGTGCTTCCAGTGCTTTCCAAGGCCTTGCCTCAGACCATTGAGCCAAAGTCCCTGGCCCAAAACCCAGAACCAGAGGGGCAGCGGGTTTCTCCCGGTCCTTCCTTGGCCTGCCGCCAGCAATGCCGATGGTTGAGGTCCCGGTCTCGGTCTTCCTCCACTTTGGGGAAATCCCACTGATGTCCGCTGTTTTGGTCCCAACATCACAGAAAGTGGCACAGCCACTCTTCTTCCTCATCCTCCTCAGTTGAGGAGATGCTCCAGTGTAAGTTGCATCGGCGCTATGAGAATCTAATGTGGCAAAAGCTTCTTTTGGCCGGCAGCAAGCCAATGCCGGCTTCCACACTGGCAATTAAGTGGCTGTCACCCAAAAGGCCAAAGTTGACTCCCCCCACCGGTTCCCCGGTTGAGGACCTAATCCCGGCGCTGACGACTGGGAAAAAACTGGCTGCCCCGCCCATTCTGGTGGAACCACCACCTCCCCAGCCAAAGAATGGGGTACTGACCAAGGATTCTCAGTTGGCTCAAGGTTTGCCCCATTGGTTGTTGGTCACTCTCAACCCCGATCGCCCTCAGTGAGTGAAGAGTGGCTCAGGAGGTCACCAGCTGTACGCAGACTCTTCAGAGTCCAAAGACTCCTCGTTGCATTCCTGTCCAATTGACCTGGAATCTTTGGGGGGTCTTTCTGTGGACGAGTGCCCCACCTCATTCCTCCATTTCCTTCGGTTCATCTCAGAGTCCACCGGGATGCCGCTCGAACCCGTGCAGAAATGGGACAGATATCCCCTTATGGAGATTCTGGACAAGGGGGACTCCCCCACGGAGGCCTTCCCAGTAGCTGAGGCCATTGTGTGCCAGGCGTTAGAAGTTTGGCAGTGCCCAGCCTCCTGCCCAGTGCTATCGGCCAGGATGGCCTGCAAGTATGCGGTCCCTACTGGCTCTCTCGCCAGCTTCTCAGAGCACCCCTTGGCCGAGGGGTTGGTGGCAGATTCTGTCTTCAGGTGCTCAGGCAACATGAGGGATGTGGACAAGCCCCCAGATAAGGAGTCCAAGAAATTGGACTACTCAGGGAGGAAGGTGTACGCTGCCACCTCTTTGGGCCTTCGCCAGGCCAGCTCGGCTGTTATGATGGCACACTTCTCTCATGCCCTGTTGGGCTCCCTGGATGAGGTTCTCCCTCATCTCTCAGCTGACCTCCAGACCATGATCAAGCAGGTCCAGATCAGGGAAGGGTGGTGGCAAAGCAGCAGCTCCAGATGGCTCTGGACATTGGAGACTCTTTTGCCTTGTCAGTAGCGGCCACAGTGGCCATGCACCACAGGGCTTGGTTGCAGATCTGGACCTTCAAAGCAGACACCCAACACAAGTTTGCAGATGTTCCCTTTCTGGGCACCAACCTGTTCAGGCCCAGTGTGGAGGGCCACCTCCAGTGCATTGAAAAATCTAATGCCACCCTAGATTCAGTCACATCTGCACAGAAGGACAAAGGCCGTCATCAGCAGTGTAAGCCCTTTCAACCCTCTGCTTCTGCAGAAAGACCTGCCCAGCAGCACCAGCAGCAGGGCCAACAGGCTCAAACTTGGTGCTCTAGAGCCAAGTCTGTCACTTCCTCAGTCAGGAAGCCTGGAGGGAAGGGCCCCAGTAGCTCCTCAGCCAGTCCCTCCTTCTCCAAGCCTGCCCAGTGATGGGTTGCAGGGTGCCACCCCCAATCTCATCTTACCTCCCCTGGGTCCCCCCATGGGGGTCTGGCTCAGCCACTTCCTTTCTGCCTGGTCCACTATCACCTCAGACCACTGGGTGCTGGAAGTGGTCGGCATGGGCCTGCCTCTGGAGTTCGAGCAGGTCCCTCCCTTTCGAGCCCGTGCCCCACGCGGGGCTACCAGGTCTTCAGCCTCACAGTCAGCTTTCTGAGACAACATAAACCAGCTCCTCTGCAAGGAGGTAGTCAGCAGTGTTGCAGATCCTCCTCCATGCCCAGGGTTTGTTTTGAGGTACTTCCTGGTTCCAAAACGGATGGGGGCTGGTGCCCCATTCTCGATCTGCATGACCTGAACAAGTTCCTAAGGCCGTGCATCTTTTGGATGGTAACCCTGGCTCGGATAATGCCATCCCTGGAGTATGGCATGTGGTTCTGCTCCCTGGACCTCCAGGATGCGTTCTTTCACGTTCCTATCCATCCATCTCATCAGAGGTTCCTCCACTTTCAGGCAGAGGGAACCCTCTATGAGTTCCAAGCCATGCCCTTCAGCCTTTCATCAGCTCCTAGGATCTTCACCAAATGCATCGCAGTAGTGGCAGCATGCCTGTGGCACTGAGGGGTCTGGGTCTACCCTTGTCTGGATGATTGGCTGATAGCAGGTCCCTCCAGGTTAGAGGTGGAGTGGTCCAGAAATGTGGCCCTCCAGGCTTGCTCTCAACTCAGATTCCTCATCAATGAGGCCAAGTCAGAACTCATGCCCTTGCAGGTGATTCAGTTCATCAGGGTGGAGCTTGACTCTCTCCGAACCAGAGCCCGGCTCCCACTGGACAGGGCCGAGGTTCTCTCCTCCTTTGCCCAATCATTTCTGGTTGGGAAATTGCCCCCTGCCCAGAACTTCCTGCACCTTCTGGGTCTCATGGAGGCTTGCACCAGCATGGTATCCACTGGCATATTCGGGGCGCAGTGAGTGCTGGCCTGCCAGTGGTCTCAGCGCTCAGGTTATCTAGATCAGCCAGTCACTGTGACCTAGGAGATGTGGGATGGCCTGCAGTGTTGGCTCATCCCAGCTCATCTGTGGGAGGGAATCCCATTTGTCCACCCCGAGCTGATGGTCATCCTGATGACCGATGCTTCTCTGATGGGTTGGGGTGCCCATCTGGGGGAGCACAGAGCCCACAGACTCTGGTCCCCTTAGGAGTCCCAATGCCACATCAACCTGCTGGAGCTCCGAGCAGTCTGGCTAGCCCTGACTGCCTTCACTCCATTTGTTCGGGGTCAAGTGGTCCAGGTCCAAATGGACAACCCCACGACCAAGTACTATCTCAACAGACAGGGCAGGACACACTCTTTGCCTCTGTGCAAGGAAGCTCTTTGCATTTGGTCTCTTGTGCTCAGTCTGGAGGCAGCTCTCCTAGCCATTCATGTGGCAGGAGCCTCGAACAGTCTGGCCAATGCCCTCAGCCGGATAGGCGATGCATCTCACGAGTGGTCTCTCCTGCCAGAGATAGTACAAGACCTGTTCTCCCACTGGGGCACACCTCAGGTGGACCTGTTCACCTCCAGGGAGAATTCCAAGCTGAGGCTGTACCATGCCTGCCCCCCTCAGCAGGGCTCACTGCAGGGGAATGCCTTCTCCAGACTGTGGACCCCGGGCCTCTACTACACCTTCCCTCCTCTGCCTTTGATCCACAAGGTGCTCCTCAAAATCAGGAGGGACAAGGCTCAGGTGATCCTTTCAGCCCTACACTGGCCTCACCAGTTCTGGTATCCAGATCTCCTCAGCCTCAGCTCCAGGCTCCTGAGGCAGCTTCCAGTCCACCCAGATCTGCTGTCCGTCAACGAGGGGGAAGGTACTCCATCCAGACCTACAATCCCTGCATCTGATGGCCTGGTTCCTGACTGGCTAGAGTTCCAGGCCCTGGGTCTTTCTGACGAGGTCCTCAACATCGTTGAGGCATCCCGCAAGGAGTTGACCAGAAAATGTTATGCCTTCAAATGGAAGAGATTCTCCACTTGGTGTCAGGGCAAGGGGTTGGACTCCTCATCCTGTTCACTGGCTAGCATTCTGAACTACCTGTGGTCCCTTTCCCAGCAGGAACTTCGGTCAACGACCCTCAAGATGTACCTGGCAGCCATCTATGCTTACTGGGCATGGGCCGGCAAGCAGTCAGTGGCCCAGGAGAAGGTGGTCTAGCACTTTCTTAAGGGCCTAGATCACATATCCCCTCCGGTGCATGAACCACCAACTCCATGGGATTTACTGCTGGTATTGGCCAAGCTCATGGGCAAGCCATTAAAACCAATGCACAGGTGTGACATCTCTCACCTGTCATGGAAGACCATCTTCTTGGTGGCTATCACGTTGGCCAGAAGGACTGGGCAGCTCCAGGCACTTTCCAGCAAAGCTCCCTACCTGGTCTTCCACATGGACAAGGTTGTCCTGCACTCCCACCCGAAATTTCTCCCGAAGGTGGTGTCGGAGTTTCACCTGAACCGGGTGTTGACTCTGCCAGTGTTCTACCCCAATCACACCTTGGAGGCCGAGTACAGGCTCCATACTGTGGACCTGAGAAGAGTGCTCAATTACTACAAAGAGTGTATGGTGGATGTTTGGGGAGAGGCTCGCCAGCTGTTTGTCACCTATGCTGAAGCCACACCTCCCGGTTCCATGTCAATTCGGCATATCAATATTAGCGAGTATAATGTCAGTGACATTTTTACAGTGACGGCAATGATAGCGAATGGCAATTTCAGCACACGCATATTCAGCTACCCAGATACATCTGTAGCTGATAATCATACACCAATCTTTGCGCCACCTTATTCCCTCAATATACAAAGCCCCCATGGATCAAAAGGGGCATCCCATGCTGCCTCTGAATGTTTTCCTCTAACACCCTCACCATACACTGTGCCCCATTTATATGGCACCCAAAGCTGTGTCCCATTAAACACTTCATGCCTTCCGTTTTCTGATATCATGCAGGGGGGCTACGTCCCCCCTGCAACCCCCAGGGGGCTGTGCCCTCCAAACCCCCCCCGTTTCTAAAATGAAATCCTCCGAGGTGCACCTGGACCTCAGAGGTAGGCTAATGAACCATTGTCACCAAATTTGCTGTTCGCTGTAATGCAGCGATCACTATTATTGCAGTCGCTATAATAGCATCTCTGAAATTGACTCGCTGTAATTGATTCATCAAACTGATGTGCTACTGGACCTGGCAGACCTGCAGCAAAGCAGACGATTGGCAGGTGGATCACTTCCTGTATTGATCTCTGCTATAGGTTGACGGGTATGGAGCCTCCTGTAAGGCTTAGGGCTCATTCCACCCATCATACTGCTGCATCAGTGGCTGCTTCTAGGGATGTCCCTATCTAAGAAATCTGCAGGGCTGCTATCTGGAAGTCAGCACACACTTTCATTTCCCATTACCACATTGACCTTGAGTCATGCCGGGATACTGGTTTTGGAACCTCAGTTCTCCGGTCCTTGTTCCCTAAGTAGGGGGAGTGCGCCTTGCCTCCCTCCTCCCAGAGAACTGCTAAGAGTCTGCCAGACAGTGTGGATAGAACAACATATCCACACCCCTAGAAATACAGGTTACTCACCTGTAACAGGAGTTCTAGGCGTGGTATATGTTGTTCATCCACACGGACCCCCCTGGTCTCCCCAGCTTCCGTGCACAACCTGGCTTGCTGTGGGCTAGATCTGGCATCATTGGGCAGAGCCAAGTTTCATCACTCGGGTGGGTGGGAGGAGCCAGCTTGAAGACTTTCCAGCCCATCTTAAAGTGGCAAGGTACCTGCCAGACAGTGTGGATGAACAACATATACCACTCCTAGAACTCCTGTTACAGGTGAGCAACTTGTATATTTTGCATACTGATGGGGAAGTAGGGACAGCAGTAGGAGCCTGCCCATGAGTCTCTTTCAGCAAAGCTAAAAATCTTAAAGATCTATTGATACATAGCAGGCTTCAACCACTACCCAGAGAAGGCAGGACTACTTGGTTACCTCAAAGAACATGTGGTTTCTTTAAATGCTCAAGATGTAATATCTGCAAATATAGCATGCCAGGGAAGTTCTTTCAGCATCCAAAAGAGAGAAATACTAGAGTTGAGATCAGACAACTCATTTCTTGTGACACTAGCTATGTAGTGTATGCCTTGTGGTGTAGTTGTAATCTAGTATACATAGGAAAAACAGTTTGTCCCCTAAAACAAAGGATCCAGGAACACATTAGGTCCATTATAAATCAGAAACAAGATACGCTGGTGGGGATACATTTTACATCACATCATCTTTCTAGACAGGAAGATGTTAAACTCATGGGTTTAGAATGGGTATCTCCCCTGGCACAAGGAGGGGACAGACCAAATTTGCTTCTAGAAAAAGAAAGCATGTGGATTTATAAACTGAACAGTGTCAAACCAAGTGGCTTGAATGAAAGATGGGACTTGAAACTGTTTTTGAAAAGGAAGTAAAAAATGAAATGTTGCTTGTTAATTTTTGCCACTGCAAATTTGTATTTCTCTCTCTTCTCTTCCTCTTTTAGGAATTTCCTCAGTCTCCAGTATCTCTGGAGAAACAGAAAACTACCATGTTAAAAAATTAACCAAGCATGGAAGCCATGATGAACAAGGTTAAGTCCGAGACTGCTGGTTTTCTCCTCTTTTTGTTCTAAATATTTTGACCCAAATGGATGGGCGCCTTTGGCAGCCACCAAATAAATTAATAAATCAAAGAATTATGGTCATAGATTTCAAGAAGAGGTGTTGTGAATGGATTTTCGTAATATTTCTATATTCACTTTGTTGATTTTTTACACATAAAATATCAAAATTTGTGTTAAAATATCTTGAGATGTATACATATAAAAGAAGGTTAAATGTTTAAATAAATAATTACTCACCATGTTTACCCTCCCCAACACTCTTTCCTCCACCTCCCCCATTTCCTTTCCTTAACATGGTGTATTAAGGATTGTATTTTATGGTTTGGGATTGGTTAAAGATTTTGACTATGCCATGAATTATTAATGAGCATATATGTATTTATCAATGATGTTCTCCTTCCCTGTCCACACCCCTGAGGAAGACTTGTGAGGAGTTGAAGCACTGGGTGGTCAGGAGGGAGTCCTTTGTTGTTGCTGGTTTGCCCTGCTACAAATACATTTACTATCTATGGAATTACTTACTCACAGTGTATTCATTGCCAGGTGACCCGAGTGACACCGCTTTTTGGAAATCGTGCTTTCAGTTTTAACGAGCTGGCTGCTCGTTGTGGTGAGCACCGATCCTCATTTTGCCAGTCACAGCTTTACCTTTTGGATTTGTCCCGGATTGGCATCCATCTCTGGGCAGAGTAAGATGCCTCTTTAGGATGCTGCCCATCTCACCAAAATCTGCCCTTCTGAAGTCCACCACTCTTGTCCTGGTCCTGGCTGCTTCCTTGCCCAAGTTAAGGAAAAACCACACTGTGCAGTGATCGCTGCCCACTAGGGGGTCCTACATGACTATATCTTGGACTTGGTCACCATTTGACAACACAATGCCCAATGTGTTACCCTCCCTAGTAAAATAATAAAGATTCCTTTGCCCTGGTGGTCCAGTGGATCGCTGTCAGCCCGATCGCAGGCTTAAGTAAATTAAAAGAAGAATCCTATATCCCTGGTGGTCCAGTGGACCGCTGATTCACATATCTGGAAAGTGTAGTATGGTATGGGCTGCATGCCCATTGGCTCATACTGTGGACCAATGGGCATACAGCCCTACCAACAGTGTCAGTCGGCGGGCGGTGGGGTAGCTGGTGGGTGGGGTGCTGCCACCTGCCACTGACTGGTGGGGGGCAGGGCAGTGGGGATCAGTGGGCGGGTGGGGAGGGGGTCCGCTGCACCACCAGGGATATAGGAATCATTATATTTTACCGAAGCCCGCGATCGGGCTGACAGTGGTCCACTGGACCACCAGGGATATAGGATTCCACTTTTATTTTACTTAAGCCCGCGATCAGGCTGACAGCGGTCCACTGGACCACCAGGGATATTGGATTCTTCTTTTAATTTACTTAAGCCCGCGATCGGGCTGACAGTGGGCCACTGGACCACCAGGGATATAGGATTCTGCTTTTATTTTACTTAAGCCCGCGATCGGGCCGACAGCGGTCCACTGGACTGCCAGGGATATTGGAATCTTTTTTTATTTTACAAATGCCCACGATCGGACTGTGGGGAACATTGCTGTGCTGCAGGGGGCGTCGGTGTCCGATGGCTGCTGCCTAGCAGGGCGCCATGCACAAGTCATGGGGGATCGGTGCCCCTGCATGCAAATGGAGCCATAATGACATGCAAATGGCCCCATGTGCACCTTGCATACATTATGGCACCATTTGCATGTCAGCTTTTGAATATCGCGGGTTGCTGTGCCTTGCGCAATGGAACTTGCACTAGCTCATCCACATGCTCCACTCTGGCCACTGGTGCTGGCACAGTGCCACTGTGCCATGTACACTGCAGGTGGCCAGGGTGCGATATTCAACGATGCTGAGCCATGGTGCAGCTCTGTTGAATATAGCCCAGTCAACGCCCCTGCGCAGCCAAGTTGCGCTGTGCCCAGGCTTGCACTACAGCCTGGCGCAGTTTGAATATCTGGGCCACTGTGTATAATGTGACTGTTTCCTTGTGACATCTAGTACATAAATATACCTGCAATACGAGCAGACTTGATAGACCAAATGGCCTTCTTCTGCCGGCTTCTTCATATGTTCTTACGTTCGTATAAACCTGTCTCATGTTTATTCATCTTATACAGTTTCCTGGGTGTACAATAAAGATTATGCAAGACCTTAAATTGTTGTCATCTCAGTCTGTTTGAGGTATTTATACATATCGAGACATATTTTTCTTCATGTTTCAACACTGACTGTGATGCTCAATTCATTAGACAATATGGACAAATGCCATTTATTTTCTGTGGGTAAGTTTCATGGTATGTTGTGCATAGATGGGAAGTGACATAGGGCAATCGTGCAGCTGCTGTTAGCTTATCTAAACTTAAGCCAACTATCTTGGATCATGGAGGTGGGCCTACAAATGTACCAGCACAATGTCTGAGTTCCATGGATTTGAAGCAAAAACTACTGGGAACATGAGTTTGCACCTGGAAAGTATGGAAGGGGATAACTGTATCTCCCAGGGTATCCCATGATATGGGTGACTCAATATGAGCGACTCAAATTGAGCGCCTGTAAAAAGGGCTACATGTGTAAAACAGCAGGAGCAAAGAGAGCGACTTTGTGCAGTGATGGCGAAGCAGTGATGGTGAAGTCTGTTGGGGGGTATTGCACACCTGGTCACATATGATGCAGTGTCAGAGTTAATTATATTAACATGGGGGGTTTGAGGGTGAAGACCCTCTGTCTCGGGTGTTGAAGCCCTCTTCATAAGAACATAAGAATGTGCCGGCAGATGGGGACTGTGTGGTCCATCTAGTCTGCTCGTTTGACTACCCCCTCCCTAGTAGATTTATCCTTTTGGATTTTCGCCTCCCTAGCAGATTTATCCTTTCAGGTTACTGCAGTGTCTATCCCAAGATAGCTTAAACCCTTTTACCATCTTTTTTTCCACCACGTCCTGTTGTAGTCTGTTTCAATGCTCAGTCACCCTTTCTGTGAAGAACTTACTGATGTTGGTATGAAATCCCCCCTTCCCCAATTAGGCACCTGCTGTGGTCTTTATGTCATAGTTCTTTGTTATCTGTGAAGATACTCTAATCCTGTACTGAGTTTATATCACTGAGGTATTTGAACATTTCTATCATGTCACCCCTATTTCTTCTCTGTTCCAGGAAATACATATTCAGCTCTCTTAGTCTAGCCTTAGAGGGTCTCTGGTACAGGTCCTGAACCCTCTTTGTGGCTCTTCTCTGCACTGTCTCTAAACGGTCTTTATCTTTTTTTAGGTGAGGTTTCCAAAACTGGACACAGTACGCCAGGTGGGACCACACCAAGATCTGTACAGCAGGATGATCATGTTACGCTTTCTGCTTGAGATACCCATGCCTATGAATCCGAGGATGCCACGTGCTCTTTGCGTTGTCTTCTCACACTGTCTTCCTACCTTGAAGTTCTTGGAAACCATGACCCCTAGGTCTCTTTCCAGGTTTGTAACTGCTAGTTGCTCTACTTCTAGAGTGTAAGTTCTTTCTGGGTTTCTTTTTACAAGGTGCATGACCTTACATTTCTTGGCGTTGAACTTCAACTGCCAAGTTCTGGACCAGTCTTCTAGCTTCCTTAGATTGTATTCCATCCATGGGGTACCTTCTTGTGTGTTCACCCTGTTTCAGAGCTTAGTGTCATCTGCAAGCAGGCACACCTTGCCCTGCAATCCATCCGC
The DNA here is from genome assembly GCA_016271365.2 of Neoceratodus forsteri. Classification (NCBI taxonomy): domain Eukaryota; kingdom Metazoa; phylum Chordata; order Ceratodontiformes; family Ceratodontidae; genus Neoceratodus; species Neoceratodus forsteri. The sequence continues at coordinate 76,727,571 of JADMNL010000022.1, forward strand.
ATTGTTGTTGATGACTATGTTGAAGAGGACTGGTCCCAGCAACTATCCCTGTGGAATTCCACTAGTCACCTTACCCTCCTGTGACAGCGTTCCATTCACCATTACATTATGAGTTGTCCCTTGAATCCAGTTCCTTACCCAATTGACAGTTTTATCTCCTATCCTTGTATACTCCAGCTTGTTTATGAGCCTCCTGTGGGGGACGGAGTCGAAGGCTTTGTTGAAGTCCAGATATACAACATCAACCGCCCTGCCTTGGCCCACTATTTTAGTTATCCAGTTAAAGAAATCTATCAAGTTAGTCTGACATGACCACCCTATTGTGAAGCCATGCTGCTTAGGGTCAAGTTTCCCGCTGGACTCCAGGTAAGCTACTATCCTCTCCTTTAGAATTGATAAAATATGCTGTTGTGTTTGTATGGCTGGGAATGTGGTGGTAAAGGTAAGCTGCAATTGGAAGCACTACAGTCATGGTTCCACTGTGGTGTAGTGGGTTAGGTAGGGTGTTAGGTAGGTAGTGTAATGTGCACTATTGAGTGTTATGTTGTTGTGGGTTCAATTCTACGTGCCGCCATGTGTTGTATTTTTTTTTTCATTTAGGAGGTTCTGTCAGGTGTTGTTTTTCTGTTGGGTGCCATCATGTTAGCTGTTTTGGTGTTCAGCTTTCTGCTGGTCACTGTTTTGATTGGTGCTAAATTGCTTTAGCTGATTTTACAGTCGCTATTGTTTTTTTCGCTGTTATGACATGGAACCTCTCCCAACAGCAGGTGGCCTCTTGTGTGGATGTTAACATTACTACAATTCCAAGGCACAAAAACTGCCTTCACCTTGATAGTTAGTCCAATAATGTGTTGACAGAATACTGCCACCAGAATGTTGTTGGCAGAATAATGTTGCACACTTCTTGTGTGACTTCGGTTTCTTGGCATGGGGCAATGTTGCCAATCTCTGGGTCACCCTTCTTGCCTCCAGTGTGTAACTAAAAATTTGTTATATAAATCAATGGAAGGTGCAGGGGCATAGCCCCCCACAATTCCTGTTGCTCCAACTGCCAGATGGCAGATTGTCAGAGCTCCTGTGTTGGCCAACTGCCGGCGCCAATATTTACACTGGCAACTTGGGTGTCACTGCAGCATGAGTGAATCCCTTGATATTCAGGTTTTGGAACACAGGTTGGGAAGTATCACTGTGTAGGTTTAGGGCTATAATTCTACACATCTGACTGTGAGCTCTGATTGACCATATTATGGGGGTGTTTCTGAGTGGTGGGGGCACTTTCACTGGAGTGGTAAATAAGATGTTTGGAGCTGGATCCCAGTCGACTTGCATAGTTCCTCTTCTATCACCAACCATTGTGGCCTATAGCTTCCTTCCAGCTGCTCTCATGGAGGGCACTATAGTAGATATTTGCTACTGTGCATAGCAAGATAATATAGTATAAAGTTGGGGAGCCTCAACCCATATCCCTCCTTGTTGCTAGTCAGCTTTTGATAGCTCCTCTGGGCTTATTTACACTGCCAAATAAATTTAATAACCACAGCATGTAGGGCTTTAAACCATCTGAAGGGCAGCAGCAGATTTAGCATACAGTACCTTATGGGTATAAATGCCTTGGCAGGACACTCATCTTGATGACACAAATATAACCTCACAGGGATGGGATTAGTGATGTCCATCTTGCCAAATCCTGTTGAATTTTGAGTATTAGGGGGTTCAAATGTAGTCCTTGTTGCTCAGATCTGTATTTAGAGACCTTTATACCTAAATATGTTAAATGTTTAGGTTCCCAGTGCAGACCCATAGCTTGGATGTCTCTCTTGTTCACCTGTACATTTAGTGATAAAACACTAGTCTTGGTCATATTCAGTTTATAAGAACTTACTGAATTCACTGATTATGGATAGTGCCTCGGGTATTGATGTCTGGGGGGTCAGCTACATGGAGCAGTATGTCATCCACATAGGTTGACAGTCTGAATTCATGTTTCCCAATTTTGATACCTTTTGCCATGGTTGCATTTTTGATTTTCAGAGTGAGGGGCTCTAGATATATGTTAAATAGCATGGGTGATGCCCCATCACATATGATCCTATAAAGCCTGATCAACCTGGACAATACAGTATTACAATATACTCTTGCTGAAGGTGACTGGTACAGAACTTTAACCCAGGTGATAAAGGAGTCCGGTATATTGTATTTGTTCAATACCATGAACTAATAGTCCCAGGCCACTCTGGCAAAGGCTTTTCTGCATCCAGGGAGAGTAGGACCACAGTAGAGCTGGTCTCCCCAGATGCAGAAACCAGGTGGTGTAGCTTCCACAGGTGATCACTGGAAACCCTGCATGACATAAATCCTACTTGCTCCAGCCCGATGAGGGTGTGCCATACCTTGTTCAGTCTGGTGGCCAATACCTTAGCCAATATTTCAAAGTCTATGTTTATCAAGGAAACCGAGCTGTAAGTCCCTGTCTGTTTGTTGTCTTTACCTGGCGTGTGTAGAAGTGATATTTAGCCTCTGTGAGTGTGTGGTCTGTGATCCCCTCCTCATACAGTTTGTTAAACACGAAGATCAGATGCGGAGCCAGTTCTGCTGAAAACTGCTTCTAAAAGCCAGACCAGTGGTGAAAAGGCATGAGGCACCTCACACCTTACCTTTTCCTATGCCGGTGACCCAAATTCGGGAATGAGCTCAGGCCATTGGTGGTGGTGGGGGGGTTGCGGGCTGGGAGAGGATTGATTGGCCGCTTGTCAGATCCCCTTCCCAGGACTGGGGAAGGGAGTCTTCCTGGCTCTTGATTGCTGCCAGGTGGAGGCTCAGTGGTAGTATCAAGCAAATGGGGGGCTGGCACTAGGCCGGGTGGGTGGAGCTGGGTCGCTGGTTCTGGAGTGCATGTGTGCCTCCGTGCACATGTGTGACCATGTTGCTGAGGCCCCAAGGAGTAGAGGGCCAAAACCAGGCAAAAATACCATGCCCCTCCATCGCTGTATATGATGGCCTCTGGACTCTCAAGTCCTGCATCGTATGGATTCCTGAGTGGCAGACGGGACTGGGAGTCACCAAGCTATGCCCGATGAAAAGGTGTAAGGTAGGCAATGGAGGGCAAAGAGTTCTAAGGCAAAAAAAAAAAAAAATTGCTTATTAAAGTTGGATGAAAATCCATCCAGTTCCAAGGCTTTGTGAAGGCACATCCGTTTAATTGCTTCCCTAACTTCCTTCTCCTTTGTGGCCCCTTCAAGAACAGCTTGTTATGTCTGGGTCAGGTGGGGGAGTTGTAAAGGGCCCAAAAACTGCTGGATGGCTACTTCCACCCTTCCTGCTCCTCCATATATAATGTTTGATAATAGTCTCTAAGACCAAAATCTTGGATTTCAGGAAGGCAGACTTCAGAAAAATGGGTGAAGTGCTAAGTAGCCATCTGGTAGGCATAAGAGCAGATATGGGGGAGGACCAATGGTGGTCCATCAGTAAGGAAGGAATACTGGTTGCCACAGATGAGTGTGTTAGGCTCAGGGGGAAGAACACAAGGGCCAAAGCACCCACCTGGCTCAGTTCAGGGGTTGCCATGCAGTAAGGGAAAGAAGTTGGCCTACAGAAAATTCAGGAAGACCAAGATAGAGGTGGAAAGGAAAAATTATCTAAGGTTGGCTAGTGAGGCAAGTAAGGAAGTCCAGTGAGCAAAGGCACAGAAGGAGCTGCAGATAGCTGAAAAAATTAGGAAGGAGGAGAAGGTTTTCTTTTGCTATATACTGTAAGTGAGAAAAGGGACAAGAAGGAAAGGATTGTTAGGATTAAGAAAGGGGTGGAGTGGGTGGAGGATAATGGGGGAAAAGCAGAGATACTAAATGAATACTTCTGTTCCGTCTTCACCAGGGAGAAGGATGGACCAGTGCCTTCAGGAGGGAAAAGAGATGTGGTGGGGGGACACAATTGTAGTGATAGAGGACGATAGAGTGAGGGAGGGGCTGCTGGCGTTGAAGGTGAACAAATCACCAGGCCCGGACAGAGTACATCCAAGGGTACTAAAGGAACTGGCTGAGGAGCTGGCAGCGCCACTGGCAGACCTATTTAATAGTTCACTAAAGTCAGGCATGGTACCACAGGACTAAAAAATAGCACATGTAGCACCCCTCCACAATAGTGGTCCCAAGGATGACCCAGGGAATTGCAGACCAGTCAGTCTGACCTCCATTGTGGGCAAGCTTATGGAGACCATACCAAAGGAAAGGTTGATGGAATATCTAGAGGAGCATGGTCTCCGGGATGTGAGGCAGCATGGGTTCATGGGGGGAGATTGTGTCAAACTAATTTGATTGACTTCTTTGACTTTGTCACTAAGACAGTAGACAAGGGCCAAGCGGTAGACATCCTCTATCTTGATTTCAGCAAGGCCTTTAACTCTGTGCCACACAAAAGCTTGATCAGGAAATTGGTGGATCTCGGGGTTGGGGAAAAGATGGTCAGATGGGTGAAAATCTTGCTGAGGGACAGAACTCAAAGGGTGGTTGTGGGGGGAGAGTTATCTGGCACCAGAGAGGTCACCAGTGGGGTCCCACAGGGCTCGGTGCTGGGGCCCGTGTTGTTCAATGTCTTCATTAATGACATTGGGGATGGCATTAAGGGCAAAATGTGCCTATTCATGGATGTCACCAAGCTCTGTGGGAGAGTGAACACAGCTGAAGAGACACAAGACCTACAGGAAGATCTGGAAAAACTGGGGAGGTGGTCCAGGATCTGGCAGCTTGGATTCAATGCCAAGAAATGCAAAGTTATGCATATTGGAGCCAAGAATCCCAGGACAGAGTACTACCTGGGTGGAGTCCAAGTATCTGCATCAGAGGAGAAGGACCTGGAAGTTATGATCACTAGTGAACTGAAGCACTCCACACAGTGCAAGAAAGCAGCAGCAAAGGCAAACAAGATGCTGGGATGCATATCTAGGGGGATCAGCAGTAGGAGAGAGGAGGTTATACTGCCCTTGTACAGGTCTCTGGTAAGGCCGCATCTAGAGTATGGAGTTCAGTACTGGTGTCCACACCTCAAAAAGGACATTAACCTGCTGGAAAAGGTCCAGAGGAGGGCTACAAAGATGATAGCTGGTCAGCAGGGTAAGACATACGAGGAGAGGTTGAGGGCACTGAACATGTACTCCCTGGAAGACAAGGGGGAGACATAATTGGGACCCTCAAGTACTTGAAAGGGATAAATAAGGTTGACTGGGAAGTTTCTTTAAGCTGAGTGGCAACCATAACATGAGGGGGGCACAGTCTAAAGCTGGAGGGTGGGAGGTTTAGGAGGGAGGTCAGGGAGCACTTCTTCACAGAGAGGGTGGTGAACACTTGGAGTGCCCTGCCAGAAGAGGTCATCTCATTGAAGACAGTGGGCAGCTTTAAGAGAGGCTGGGATAGGCATAGGGGGAAGGTAAAGATCATGGGTAGGGAGGATGGGAGGAGTGGGGAGGGAGGGCAGGGACATTAGCTCAAGCTGTGGACTCTGCAATACGAGCAGACTTGATAGACCAAATGGCCTTCTTCTGCAGGCTTCTTCATATGTTTGTATGTTAAATACATCTGCTTTCTCTTTAGCCTTAGTCCTCAGGGTGGGCTCCTCCTCCCTAAGCACTTTCACCACTCATTTAGCTTCTTGCTGATGGAGCCTTAGTGCCATTAATCAGCTTGACTTTTTTGCTCTGATCTATGTATTTAACTTCAGATTTAAATATGGCATGCTCAACTTTCTCATTCAACAGCTCAGCGTACTTGGGCCATGTGCTGTTTAATTGCCACCAGATATCCACAGGTGTGTCCAGTTTAAGAAACACTCTAGGGTTCTGACCAGAAAAAGCTGTGGCCTTTGTCTCCTTCTCTTTCTTTCTTATGGTAGCCAATCTGATTATTTTGCCACATTAAATAATTTTTTCAGCCCCCTACACCATGTCTGCCCCTTTCACCATGCCAGAGTTGGTTGAAAAGTAAAACTGAAACTGCTGTATGATCTTTTCTATTTACCCCCTAAGACGTGTATTAAATTTGCAGGTGTTGTCTGCATCTGAACCTTTACTAAAGCCGAGCTGTATTGTGACTGGGTTATGATCAGACACAACCAGCCTCCAGTTCACAGCATTACACACCTTGGAGGGATTTCTCATGTAGGAGGAAAACACATATCCGAGAAAAGGAATTGTGGGGCTTAGAGTAGAATGAAGAAGCTTTGTCATGCAGCTGTAGAATGTGCCATGGGCGAAGCAGCCCGTTGTCGGCCATGAGTTCTCTTAGTGCCCTTTGTCCAGGGGGAAGGCCTTGCCTTCTACTTCCTGACTTAGCAATATCTGATTGGTATACCATGTTCCAGTCACCACCAATCAAGGTCGGTAGTTTGGCAAATTGTGCGAACATTGTGGCCAACCTGATGAAGGCCAGAGAATCCGTGTTGGGGCTATTTACTGATCCCATAACCACCTTGAGCTGCCCCAGCCTTCCATGTAAAATAATAAATCTGCCCTCTGGGTCCCACATTTCTTACATAAGCCGGAGGAGCATCTATATAGCTATTGACACAACCACACCCCACTGCCTAGTGCTGTTCCTCACGCTGTAAATCTGTCCTACCCACTCTCTTCTTAGCCCTAAGATTTGCTTGCATTTTAGACAGGTTTCTTGCAGCCATGCATCCATTACGTTTAACTTTTTAAGGTGCTGCACTGTGCGTTGTCACTTCTCTTTTGCCTGATCTTCCTTTATGTTCCAAGAGGCCACTTTAACAGCATTACCCATGGGGATTAACTTGGGTATTCGCTTGTCTTATCTGGAAAAGTTCACTAGTTGTAGAATCTGAAATTCTGTGGCCACCTTTCCTGATACCCCACCCATCTTTCCTGCCCCAGGAAACTTATAGCCCAACAGTAATGAAACAGGAAATTATACACATATAAACCATCAACACAGTAAACATCAATCTCATCACTTCTCCTTCAGTCAAAGAGACTGGTTACCCTGCCTGCAGGTCCGTGGCTGACCAGTTGTAGCTTGGGAGTTGCCTTCTCATTGAACAAAAAAGAATTGTCTGAGATAGCAATCCAATCATATTTCACTCATGACGGTCCAGTTGTCTGTGTCCTAAGACAGTAGCCAGTGCATTTCTCTATCTTTGGCCAGTAAGGATTATGTTTCTTATCACTGGGGCAACTAAGGGAAGGCCAAACTTCTGATGGTTTCTTGAGCCTCTATGGGCACAATGTACTTTGCGACCTGAAATTATTACTGGCTGCCAGTAGGTTTAGAGCCCTCCCCCACACACACACACACACACTGTGGCTTCCAGACAACCAATCGTAATTTCTAAACTTCCTGTACTGGTACCAGTACAGGACTTTGGAGACACTGTCTATAACTCTGCTCCAAAGACCAAACTAGCCAGACTGGACACACCCTTCAACTCCTTCTGTTGCTTTGTCCTTGGCTGTCCCCCTCTCACCCACCACTGCCATCTCTATACCTCTCTCTCCTTACCCTCCCTCACTGCCAGGTGCTTGTCCCATACTGCCAGCCTAGTAGGTAAGTTCTGGTTTGGCACTCTACCATCTTACCTGTCCTCCCTCTTGTCAGTCCCCCCACCCTCCATCTACTCCCTTCATGCACCCACACTCAGAATGCTTGCCCTCCCACCAAGGCAATCCTCACCTGGTCAAAATGCCTTCTCCTACCTAGTTCCCAGCTCCTGGAACTTCCTCCCCCTCGAAATTCGCTCTTCCAATTCTTGCCGTTCACTCGCATACCACCTCCAGACACACTGGGTTCATTGTTGCAACTGCAACTAATCACCAGCATACCTACCCCAACTAATTCCTATTCTGTGAATGCAAGACATTCCCCACACATATTCTCACTGCACCAACCCTACCCCTTCCTATACCTGACCCCCTACTCCCATGCCCTGTAGTACACTCCCCATCTCTCACACTATTCACATCCCCCATCTCTCCCTCCCTTCCCCACTTATTCATCCCTCTCTCTTCCTCTCTCCTCCTAGCCCTTCTCCTCTTCCCTCTGCAATCTCCATTTCCCCTTTATTCCTGCTCTCCCCCCACAACCTACCGGTCCCTCCCCACTCCACTTCCTCTGCATACTCCTCATGCCCCCTACACTCCTCATCCCCTCTCCCGGTTAGCGCCACATTCTCTTGCAGGGTTCTCTACATCTGAAGGGGAGGTGGCTCTGGCACCCCATCCCCATTCCACCCGCAAGTTCTGTCTACCCCCCCCAATTCCCACTTGGCTCCACTTCACCAAATTTACAGCACTTACAGTCGCTAGGTCTCTTTCCCATCTCTCCCCACTGCAATAATAATGTGTGACCTCCTGGCATAAGGTTTAATGTTCACCCAAGTTACATTGTTATCTGATTGCCTGATTGTATTCAATATACTGCCCACACTCTCTCACCTGGCTGTAACCTAAGGCTTAAGTGCTCAATTACTGATGCTCTGCTCACCTTAGTCTACGTATTAACCTAGGCTCATACTTCTATTATCGATCCACAACTGCAATGACAGACCCTGTTTACTGCACTTGTTCCTAGCTACCAATATACCTATGTTGTATTATGCTTTGTGTATGATTCTGTACTCTGTATTTCACCTAAATGTACTGTAATATGTATTCACATATATGTTGCATTATCCCCCCACCTATGTTCCCCCCCAGGACGCTTCTGGAAACAAGCTGTTCTCAGTTCATGTTGCTTTCCTGGTAAATCTCTTCAAATAAATAAATTAAATGCTGCCAATATAAACCTGTATTAGAAATCTAAACAGTCTGGTGTAACAATAACTCTGAACTGCTAACTTGTGTTCTATCCAACAACAGAAATTATGTTGAAAAGTTCAGAGCAGAGCTGAAGTCACTGATTCCTTAGCTCCCAGGCTTGCATTCTGTTAATTACTGGGGTAAGAACAATGTCAAAAAATTAATGTCGGGGTCTCTGCCTTCCTGTCTGCCCTTGTTACTATGGCACTACTGGGTCCCTCAATGTTCACGATGCTGGATACATGCAGGAAGGGCATGTGGGGGGGGGGGTAAATGGTGCAAAATCTACAAGCAGGGAAAGTGAGTTAGTGTCCTGTGTGTAACAGTTCATCCATGGCTTAAAGACCTCACTCCCTTAACAGATGAGTCTTAGCAGCTAGAGCAACAGTTTCCTTCCTCGATGAGTCTCTAATGTAGTGCGCCATTTCCTGCTGCCCTGCCATCTTGCTCAGATATGTGTCGGAATAGTTCAGCTGCTGGGCCCCTGTTATTCATAAATGTTATATAGATGCACTCACCATCAGGTTTCCCTGGTGCTTGGATCTGTGAGGAAACGTCAAGTCTGTTTGGTAACTGCAGAAAAGCCCCTTCACATCTGTTATGATCAAAATCCATAGAAACCCCAATTACCATGCTGCTGAAACTGCAATTGCTCCTTCTCTAGTACAGTCTGTCCCCCAATCCATCTACATAGCCAAGTCAGCACACTTCATGGTGCAGGGCCCTCTCCTTAACAATCAGCTGGGATAAGGTTTGGAAACAGAGTAGGCAGTTCAATGGTCACTTGGTCTGCTGAGACAAATTGCTTCTGACCATCCCTTATTGTTACTACAAGTTTGGCTGGATAGAGTATTTTAAACTTAGTCTGGGCAGTGAACCATTTGGCATTTATTTCCCTGTGTTCTGTCTGCTTCAGGCAAACTTGTGGGCTTAGGTCCTGGAAGAAAAAATTACTTATCATAGTAATCTTGTTTCTTCCTAGTAATACTGAGGTATTCACAACTTTCTGCAGTGTTCCTTTAAGCCAGAAATGCCCATAAAGGATAGAACACATGCAAATGATGGAACTTTTTGCAAGTGACAACTATTCAAATGCTGACTTGAACTAACTGCCTTAGTTCTAAAACCTCTCAGATTTTCTGGACATCTGGAAAGGCAGGCCCCAAAGAACTATGAATACTGAATATCAATAATAATCAATAATGATAATAATGATAGTTAAACCCATAACCTCCTAAATAAACCCTCCAACTGGAGGAGAAAACACAACAGATACCCCCCAAAATGTTAGAGTCACCTGAAAGAGGGGGGGGGGGGACACAACATAAACCTTATTTACCAAAATTGTGCAAGAAAGTGGCATGTATACCCCTGAGAGCACAGTATGCAGGAGTGCAGAGGCTAAAGGTTCTAGAAGGGGAGGCAGGGTGGGAAGTTATGAATACCTGAGTATCACTGGGAAGAAACAAGATTACTATGGTAAGCAATTTTTAATTCTAACCCCAGTAATACTCAGGTATTCCTAACTTTATGCAGACTATGAAGCAGTACCTTTGGAGGTGGGCACAGAACCTTATTTTGGAAACAGACTTTGCAGGACTGCTGTGCCAAACCCAGCATCACCCCAGGACTGAATATGCAGGTTGTAGTGCTTTGTACAGGTGTGTACTGTTTTCCGGGTAGCTGCTTTGCAAATGTCAACTAGTGGCACATCCCTGGCAGCTGCTTTCTCCTTAGCAGAATTGCTCTTGAAGGTGGCCTTATATTCATCCACCTTCTTCATATAAGCCACTGTTGATTCACCAAAAAGTGAATTTCCCTTCAAGGGGAAGTCCAGAGCCTTTGTTTGCGTATCCTGGGTAAGATTTGTAGCTCTTAGCCAGGCAAACCTACATTGAGCAACAGTCTTTGCCATCCACCTAGCTGCTGTATCATTGGTATCAGCAGCCATTTGGAACTGATACTTGGCTGCCTCTAAGCAAAACCTGGCAGTTTCTACCAGGTCATCAGACAAAGGTGAAGGGACTTTTTGTGCCATGGCCAGTACAGACTGCCATAAAGACTACTGGTACTGGGCAATGTAGGCTTGGAAAAGTGCCTGTCTAATAGCCAAGGAAGCTGACAAGTATCCTTTCTTGGCCATACTGTCAATCTTCCTGGACTCCTTATCTGGTGGGTGAGAAGCCAGAGGCATCTTAGCCTTATACATAGATACATAGACAGTGTCGGCAGATAAGGGCCTATGGCCCACCCAGTCTGCCCATTTGAGCTTGTAAGTTCAGTTTATGTTTTCCTAGAAGTCTGTTGTCCCTTACCCCTGACCTCTAGAATTCCTTTATGTCTATCCCATGCATTCTTAAATCCCGTGATTGTTTCAGCCCCCACCACTTCCTCTGGCAGGATGTTCCACTTGTCCACCACCCATTCTGTGAAGAAATTCTTCCTCAAGTTTCCTCTGAATTGTCCTCCCTCCAACTTCATCCCATGCCCTCTAGTCCTGGAACATCTTTTTCGCTTAAAAATAGTGTATTCCTGCACCCTGTTCCTCCCTGTAAGATACTTGTATGTCTCTATCATATCCCCTCTCTCCCCCTCCTCTCCTCCAGGGAGTACATGTTCAGTTCCTTCAACCTGTCTTCATAGGACTTGTGATGCAATCCATGCACCATCTTTGTTGCCCTCCTCTGAACCTTCTCTACCCTGTCTATGTCCTTACGTAGGTATGGTCTCCAGAACTGTACACTGTACTCCAGGTGGGGCCTCACTAGTGTCTTGTATAGTGGAATTATGACCTCCCTTTTCCTGCTGGTGATGCCCCTGCCTATACATCCCAGCATCCTATTTGCTTTACCTGCTGCCTTGTCACACTGTTTCCCTCCCTTGAGGTCATCAGAGATGATAACCCCAAGATCCCTTTCCTGCTTGGTGCATGCTATATCCTCACCCCAACTGATATATTGTGCCAGGGTTTTTGTGCTCCATATGCATTATCTTGCACTTCCTTGCATTGAATTTCAACTGCCAAACCCTGACCATTCTTCCAAGTTTCTGCAGGTCCCTTCTCATTCTGTCTACACCCTCTGGTGTGTCTACTCTGTTACAGAGCTTTGTGTCATCAGCGAAAAGTGAAATTCTGCCTTCAGGTCCTGCGCAATGTCACTGATAAAGATGTTGAATAGGACCGGTCCCAGCACTGATCCCTGTGGTACCCCACTGGTCCTCTTCCCTCTGTGGAGTGACAGCCATTTACCACCACCCTCTGTATCCTGCCACCCAGCCAGTTACCTACCCACCACACTATTGTCCTGCCCACACCCATATTCCCCAGTTTGTGTAATAGTCTTATGTGGCACAGTGTCAAAGGCCTTGCTGAAGTCCAGATAGGCCATGTCCACTGCCCTCCCTGATCCACCTCCTAGTCACCCAGTCAAAAATTCAATGAGGTTGGTCTGACATGACCTCCCCTGGTGAAACCATGCTGCCTTGGGTCCTGTAGTCCATTGACAACCAGATGTTCCACCAATCTCTCCTTCAGTAGTGCTTCCATGATCTTCCCCACTACTGAGGTGAGGCTGACTGGTCTGTAGTTCCCTGCTTCCTCTTTGTTCCCACTTTTGTATAAGGGGACTACATCTGCTATGCTCCAGTCTTTGGGTACCTCCCCTGTTTCCAGTGATCGGCTAAACAGGATAGCCAGAGGTTCAGCCACCACCTCTCTTAGTTCTTTAAGGACCCTGGGGTGCACCCCATCTGGCCCCATTGCTTTATCAACTCTTATTACTTCCAGTTCCTTCAGGACCCTTTCTCGTGTAAAGGGACTTGTGTCCATTTCTGCACCATTCTCACCTTGTACTCCCTTCAGACCCATTACCTGCCTCTTCCTCAGTAAGACCGAGCAGAAATACCTGTTCAATATGTCAGCTTTACTGTTGTCATCCTCCACGCAGCCCCCATCCTCCCCCTTCAGTCTCACTATCCCTCCCTTTATCTTTCTTTTTTCACTTATGTACCTGTAAAAGGTTTTGTCCCCTCTACCCACTGATTTTGCAATGTGTTCTTCTGTCTGAGCTTTGGCTTCCCTTACTGACCTCCCTGCCTCCCTTTGTTTCTCCTGGTCCTTCTCCCTAACCCCTTCTGCCTGTGTCTTTTTGTATTGCCTGAATGCAATCTTTTTGGCTTTCACTTTCTTTGCTACCTCTTTTGGAAAACCATAATGGTCTCCTCTTCCTTTTCCTCTTGCTAACCTGCTTAATGCATAATTCTGTTGTTCTTGTAATCCCCATTTTAAATACTGCCCATGTTCCTCAACCCCTGATTCCTGTCCCATTCCCCTTAATACCTCTTTCAAGTATCTCCCCATTTTCCCAAAGTCTGCCCCCCTAAAATCCAGGATACGTGTTTTTGCGTGGTTTGGTTCTGCTCTTTCTGTGATTTCAAACCACAATGACTGGTGGTCACTGTTCCCCAGGTCATTGTCACAAGCAACTGCCCGCACCACTCCCTGATGGTCAGGGTGGGAAAACAGAAACTCTGCCCCTTCCCAATTGGTACTTCTTATCCATCCTCTTATCAAGAGGTGGGACAGAATGAAGGGTCTGTAAAATCTTCAGTGCTTCTTTCTTGAAGAATTTGTTGACAGGCAAGAGGAGTGTCTTTGTGGGGGTTAACCCCATCATTTCGAGGTATTCCACCTCTTCTTCATCCTCTATTTATTCCTTTGTGGTGATGTCCAAGGCATCAGTATTTTCCTCACAAAAGTACAATGTGAGGAATAATCCTCAGTGGTTCTAGGAGGTGAACCAAAATCTTGCTCAGGGGATACCTCAGGCTCAATAGGTTCCCCTTCCTCATCCTCTTCACATTCACCATAATCCTCTTCCTCCATAAATGAGGATTTACCTGTGCTGCCATTCTGTCCAGCCGGGGCCTGAACAGGTGGCTGCTAGTCCGTGGGAAAAAATACCCTGTAAGGCCTGTACCACTTTAAAGGCCTGAGCTATTTCTTGAGGAGAAAGCAGAGACAGAGCACCCACAGAAGTCCCCATTTTCTCAGTTGAGGGTTCTGTGTGCTTTACTTTCTTTGTCTTTTTAGAAGGAACTGGGAGTCAGTCAGTTCAGCAAGCCTCTTTGTGCCCTTATCACCCGTCTCCGGGGTTGAGGCAATTATTGTAGTGGTTTCACCCACAGCAGAAGAGGGTATCAGCTGGTTAGAGCCAGAAGGACTCTTAGGAGGAAGACATTTTTTCTTAAGCTGTTCCAGGCATTTCACCACTGTTTTCTCTGGGAAGGTTTTACAGATATCACAATCTTCCTTAAGGTGATCATAGTCAAGGCAAGCAACACATAAACTATGTTTGTCCGACTTAGCAAACACTTCCCCACAATCAGAAACATTTTTAAAACCAGGTTCACCGGTCTTCTTTTTAGGTTTCTCTGACATTTTATCGGTAACAGATAAAAATGAAAACCGCTAAGTAATTTTAAAGTTTTAACAAATGTTTATCTGTTGCGGTCGGTTCTGGAACTGATAAGGAACTGATGGGAACCAGAGCCAAAGAAGAAAATGAACCAAGACTAGCGGTTCAGTAACCGATAAAGCAGTTACAAAAATAAATATTTTAAAATAGATTTAAGCTAAACTAACGGGGTTTTTTTAGTCAGAAAACTCCCAAAAGAACTAAAATAACTTGATTCCCCGCCGTTATAGCGAACCAGAAGGAACCGATAAAAAATGCTGAAATAACGCTAAAACTAGGTTTAATTACAAATACTAAGTAAAATGCAGCAAATGAAAGAAAAAATACACTTATATATTTTTATAAATTTTTTCACACCACAGGAACAAGTTGAAGAGCAAGACTCCGAGCGACTAGACTTTACAGGTGGAGATTGCATGTGTTCTATCCTCTCTGGGCAGTTCTGGCCTAAAGGGACACTGCAGAAAGTTAGAAATACCTGAGTATTACTGGGGTTAGAAGAGGAATAATTTTCTACCCTCTCATTGGATTTCTTTCAGCTCCTGGACTTTTGACAAAATGTGCTGCTTGTCTAGATAATCTAGTAGTCTAAAAATGATCACTCTGGGTTTCTGGCCATCTAGAGGGCATTGGCATAGTAAGCAATGAACCCAGTTGATGATATACAGTGTATGTATGTCTGTCTGTGAGGAGATGGCCGTTATTTTTTTGCACAAACATCTGTACAAACTGTAGAGTGTTCATCATTCTGAGTTCTCTGGTAGAAAAAGTAGCACAAGATTATTTTTGTGGCTGTGACCCTCTTAGTCTTCGAGCCTTTCCACGAGCCACATCATCTCTGGCTTCATTCTGACTTGGTGATGTTCCATGGAGCTTAACCTCACCTCTGCATTCCCGACTAGCCAATTTAGGTCTTCTAATGCTAGGCAAATCATTTTGACATCACTGGCCAGTTCAAGGATCATTTCTTTTATGCCACCTAGTTTCCATAGGAATCTCTCAAGGGTGAGCGGCTCAGACTGTTGGTGTTGCAGAGGGCAACTTTGTGTCTTTTAGGCCCCTGTTTCAGGGGTGGTGGGGTGGCAAACAGCTCACTAAAGTCTTCATCAATCAGGTTTTCAGAGGCATAATTATATCAGTTGATGTCCCACAAGTGTAGGAAGCTGGTGCTGTAGTTTTAAGAAAACAAACTCTGGTCAGAGCCGGTGGGGCTGCAGAAGAGGAATGTGGGTCATCCTTAGGATACAAGGAGGCTCATAAAGTTACAACTGGCAATAAAGGTAATGAAAAGTATAACATCAGACCTGGTATTAACTACCCACAAGACACATTTTCAAGAGTTGGTTAGTAGATGAAAGTATTAAAAAAAACTTTACATATAAACAATGATAACAGTAAATATAAATTTATATCAAAGTCCATTTTGCACATGTTGGGGTGAAGCACTGAGGATATAAAATGTTTGGGCGTCCATCCATATATATTCCTTCTCTTGAGAGACGTTTTCTCTTGCACTGTGGATCCAATGAACTCTGTGATACAAAATACAAATATCAGGCATGTATTCCAAAAAACAAAAAAAAGCAGGACATTATTATATCAGATGCTCATTTAGTCAATCATACAGTGGCAGCCATAGAAAAGTGTCTCAGTACTGAGGTATAACTAGACTTTTCTCAGTACTGAGGTGTACCTAGGTATACTGAGGCAGAATGAAGCAAAATCACATTACAGTCAATGCAAATTGCAACTTGAGTGCCTCAGTGGTACCTCGAGGTAGACAACTTTTAGATAACTACCACTGTAATACAATAAAAAACACACTTCTGTTGCAAAGTATACCTGCCATCTTTATATACAGGAAATCAAGATTGTCTATAGAAATCATTCACACCTGGGCTGCAGCGAGCCCCCAAGGTATAGATCTATTATGGCTGAGCATCTGATATATTACTGCCCTACTTTTTATCTAATGTTTTAGAATAGATTCCTGATATTTGGAATAATTGTACTGAAGAGTTCATTGGTTCCACAGTTCTTAAGAAAATGTCTCTCAAAAGAAGTGATATATAAATGAATACCTGTCAATTTTATATCCTCATTGCTTCACTCCAATATCCACAAAATGTATTGCTATACGGTTTATATTTCCTGATATTGTAGTTTATATGTAAAGCTTTTTTTATAACTACATGCACTAGTCAACTGTGAAAATATGCCTTTTGGGTAGTTTAAACCAGGTTTGATATACTTTTCATTACCTTAATTGCCGGCTGTAATTTTATAAGTGCCTCCTCGTATCCTGAGGATGCATCATATTCATTGTTTCAGATTTTTTATTTGTACATATCACTGGTGGTGGATAATATAATAACTGGTTACAACAGTGCTATAAAGATAGTATAAGGAAAAAACATCAATATCCGAATGACGTACCAAAGATGGAGACAGGGATTAAGTAGTGCTGTGCAGTAAGTGCTACCCAGGTCATTGCCTATAGTACTAGGAAGAAGACAAGGGCTGGGAAATCAAAAACAGTGGATGAGCTGCTCCCATGGAAGAGAGGACTGAGCCGTAGAGCTGCTTGGCCACAATGGTGGTGGAGATCACGGATCTAATCCTGGCAGTCAAAATTTTGTTTTTCTCCCGTAATCCAACTCCAACTCAAAGTTGATTATTTTAGTTAAGGGGTGAGGGGGCAGAATTCCCATTAAAATACTGTAAGTGTTTGGACTGATAACAGTTGTCAGTGTGCTTTGTGACCGCTACCAGTGGCATTGCCTTTACTTGCCGCATTTGTTCCTGCCACTGTTCTACATAGTGTTGTATGGAAGGTGCTGTTATTGACAGCACTGTTCATACCCTACTGGGTCAGAATGTCATATGCTTAATAGCATATGACATTCCAGCTAACCCAGAATAGCGCCGTGGTTGAAAATGAATGGTGCAATACTGCTAATGCTGCTGTATGCATTATTGCACCATTCACACTATCCCAGGCAGAGGATAAGACCTCTTCTGGCAGTGGGTTCCACCAAGCAACTGCAGTGACTCAATGGACTGAGCCACTGCAGCAAGGAACCCAGGCACTGGTTCTGGGACCGGGTTTTTGTTTGTTTGTTAATTTTTATTCTGTATAACCAGTGAGCAAAAATATGCCCATTTTCACTGGTGCCCAGTCACAACATAATAACACACATATATACAAAACATACAAATAATACAAAATATCATTTAAAACAACAACACTTTGCTTCATCTAACATAAATTTTCCTAAAACACTTTTAAATAAAGGAATTGTAACAGATTTTACAATATTACAAGGCAATTCATTATATAGTTTTACTGCATAATATTGTAGTGAATTCTGAGCCATTGCACTTTTAAAATAGGGAATCTGAAATTTAAATTAACCTGTGACCTAGTTCTAACAGAATTTACCAATCTTAGAAACATTTCACAAATAACACTAGGTAAAAATTCTAAGTAAATTTTCTGAAGAAATACAACACGAAATCTAAATCTATCAATCAAGGACAAGCACCCTAAGGAGCTATAAAGTAAACAATGATGAGTTATTTTCTTCTGACCTGTAACAAAATGGATAATATTATGATAAGTTGATGTAAGCTTAATTTGCATTCTATCTGAAGAAAAAAATAAATTAATAACCCATAATCAATAACTGAAAACAACAAACTATTGACCAAAATTACCCTAACCTCACATGTTAAATACCTTTTTAACCGATATAACATTCCTAATATTTGATGCAATTTACAAATCAATTTCTGAATATGCATTTCAAAAGATAAATTACAATTAATAACCAGGCCCAGATAACAAATTTCAGAAACCCTTTCTATATTATTTCCATAATTATCTTTTAAAGTCAGCTCAAAAATCACATTAGATCTTACATTTTTAAATACCATACATTTTGTTTTAACATGATTCAACACTAAATTATGCTCTATAAACCAGTTATGCAATAAACTAAAATCCTTTTGTACAAATTGACAAGAATCTCCAATACACAATAAAACTGCATCATCTGCAAATAAAATAAGTTCAGAACCATTACATATTTTGTGCAATGAATTTAAAAAAAGAGAAAACAACAAAGGGCCTAATACTGACCCTTGAGGAACACCACATATCAAATTACCCTCTTCTGACATTACACCATTAATAATAGTTTTCTGCACCCTTTCAGCTAAATAATCATTAATCCAATATATCACTTCATTGGAGAAATTAACCTCAAGTAAACTCAATAACAATTTCCCATGGTCAACAAGGTCAAATGCCTTGATGAGGTCCACAAAGCCAGCAGCCACTATTTTACCCTCATCTAAGGCTTTATACACCTAGCCTGTGAGCCTCACCAAGGCAGTCTCCGTACTATATCCCTGCCGAAATCCATGTTGGGAAGGGGACCAAAGAAGATATTTATCCAAATGCCCCTTTATCTGATCTGAAACAGCCCTCTCTAACAATTTAGATAAGGGAGCTAATAATGTTATAGGTCTATAATTATTAACATTCATCATACTTCCCAATTTAAATATAGGCCTAACAACACCACATTTCCATTTTGTAGGAAAAACATTATTAGTAAGGGGAAAAATTAAAAATTTTAGTCAATATTGGAGCAATTAA
Source organism: Neoceratodus forsteri (assembly GCA_016271365.2). NCBI lineage: Eukaryota > Metazoa > Chordata > Ceratodontiformes > Ceratodontidae > Neoceratodus > Neoceratodus forsteri. The sequence goes on from JADMNL010000022.1 coordinate 76,746,514, forward strand.
TAAACCAGCTCTTTTAAGAATCCTATAATCTATTCCATCTACCCCTAAATAAGGTCTAGAATCTATCTTTAATATATATGTCAAAATATCCTTCTCAGTTAATTCCTGAAAATAAAATTTTGGAACTCCAGCCTTTTCCATACTATCCACATTATCAGCTAGTAACTCTTTTAATTCAGAATTTGTCACCCGTCCTTGTATATTAAACCTATCTAAATTAGTAAAATGATAATTAAACTCATTAACTATCTTGACTGGATCACTAACCAATTGGCCGTCTAACTGATGGTTTGATTCCCAGACACTTTTATTTTTTGCACGTTTTGTGCAGTTTTGAGTTGAATCCCCCCCCCCAGAGTTGAGGATCCTTATTGGGGGGTTTGGGGGCTGTAGGCTCCTGTAACGAGGGTGACTGCGCAGCCCCCCACAAAAAACAGACTTATGCCACATGACAGAAATCATACTGTATTGGCAGTGCAATTTTACCATGCGGCATAATGTCTTGCGACATTATGACCCCGTGTCATTTATACATGTGCTATTCAGACCTAGTGACAGATAATATAAGGGCATAGATACATAGATACATAGACAGTGTCAGCAGATAAGGGCATATGGCCCACCCAGTCTGCCCATTTAAGTTTGTAAGTTCAGTTTATGTTTTCCAGGAAGTCTGTTGCCCCTTACCCCTGACCTCCAGAATTCCTTTATGTCTATCCCATGCATTCTTAAATCCCGTGATTGTTTCAGCCCCCACCACTTCCTCTGGCAGGGTGTTCCACTTGTCCACCACCCGTTCTGTGAAGAAATTCTTCCTCACGTTTCCTCTGAATACGTCCTCCCTCCAACTTCATCCCATGCCTCTAGTCCTGGAACATCTTTTTCGCTTAAAATAGTGCATTCCTGCACCCTGTTCCTCCCTGTAAGATACGTGTATGTCTCTATCCATATCCCTCTCTCCCTCCTCTCCTCCAGGAGTACATGTTCAGTGCCTTCAACCTGTCCTCCATGGACTTGTGATGCAATCATGCACCATCTTTGTTGCCTCCTCTGAACCTTCTCTACCCTCTCTATGTCCTTACATGAGGCAAGGTCTCCAGAACTCCACAGTGTACTCCAGGTGCGGCCTCACTAGTGTCTTGTATAGTGGAATTATGACCTCCCTTTTCCTGCTGGTGATGCCCTGCCTATGCATCCCAGCATCCTATTTGCTTTACCTGCTGCCTTGTCACACTGTTTCCCTGCCTTGAGGTCATCAGAGATGATAACTCCAAGATCCCTTTCCTGCTTGGTGCATGCTATATCCTCTCACCCCAACTGATATATTGTGCCAGGGTTTTTGTGCCCCATATGCATTATCTTGCACTTCCTTGCATTGAATTTCAACTGCCAAACCCTGACCATTCTTCAAGTTTCTGCAGGTCCCTTCTCATTCTGTCTACACCCTCTGGTGTGTCTACTCTGTTACAGAGCTTTGTGTCATCAGCGAACAGTGAAATTCTGCCTTCTAGGTCCTGTGCAATGTCATTGATGAAGATATTGAATAGTACCGGTCCCAGCACTGATCCTGTAGTACCCACTGGTCCTCTTCCCTTTGTGGGTGACGGCCATTTACCACCACCCTCTGTGTCCTGCCCAGCCAGTTACCTACCCACACTTGCCTGTCCCTGCCACACCCATATTCCCCAGTTTGTGCAATAGTCTTCTATGTGGCACAGTGTCAAAGGCCTTGCTGAAGTCCAGATAGGCCATGTCCACTGCCCTCCCCTGATCCACCTCCCTAGTCACCCAGTCAAAAAATTCAATGAGGTTGGTCTGACATGACCTTCCCCTGGTGAAACCATGCTGCCTTGGGTCTTGTAGTCCATTGACAACCAGATGTTCTACCAATCTCTCCTTCAGTAGTGCTTCCATGATCTTCCCCACTACCGAGGTGAGGCTGACTGGTCTGTAGTTCCCTGCTTCCTCTTTGTTCCCACTGTTGTACAAGGGGACTACATCTGCTATCCTCCAGTCTTTGGGTACCTCCCCTGTTTCTAGTGATCGGCTAAACAGGATAGCAAGAGGTTCAGCCACCACCTCTCTTAGTTCTTTAAGGACCCTGGGGTGCACCCCATCTGGCCCCATTGCTTTATCAACTCTTATTACTTCCAGTTCCTTCAGGACCCTTTCTGGAAAGGGACTTGTGTCCATTTCTGCACCATTCTCACCCTTGTACTCCATTCAGACCCATTACCCTCCCTCTTACTTAGTAAAGACTGAGCAGAAATACCTGTTCAATATGTCAGCTTTACTGTTGTCATCCCCACACAGCCCCATCCTCCCCTTCAGTCTCACTATCCCTCCCTTGCCTTTCTTTTTCCTTATGTACCTGTAAAAGGTTTTGTCCCTCTACCCACTGATTTTGCAATGTGTTCTTCTGTCTGAGCTTTGGCTTCCTTACTGACCTCCCTGCCTCCCTTTGCTTCTCCTGGTACTTCTCCCTCCCCTTCTGCCTGTGTCTTTTGTATTGCATGAATGCAATCTTTTGGCTTTCACTTTCTTTGCTACCTCTTTGGAAAACCATAATGGTCTCCTCTTCCTTTTCCTCTTGCTAACCTGCTTAATACATAATTCTGTTGCTCTTGTAATCCCCATTTTAAATACTTCCACTGTTCCTCAACCCCTGATTCCTGCCCCATTCCCCTTAATGCCTCTTTCAGTATCTCCCATTTTCCCAAAGTTTGCCCCCTAAAATCCAGGATACGTGTTTTGTGTGGTTAGGTTCTGCTCTTTCTGTGATTTCAAACCACAGTGACTGGTGGTCACTGTTCCCAGGTGGTCCCCACTCTACCCCATCACACTGTCCTGTTTGTGAGCACAAGGTCCAGTATTGCCTTCTGCCGAGTTGGTTCCATGACCAGTTGCTTGAGGAAGGCACCCTGAAGAGTCCAGGATAAATCTGCTCCTAGTTGATGCTGCTGCTGGGATGCTCCAGTCCACGTCTGGAATATTGAAGTCTCCAACCAGTACTACCTCACCCTTGTCTGCCATCCTCTGGATGGCTAGCATCAACTCCTATCTGTTTCTTCCTCCTGGGCTGGTGGTCTATAGACCACACCTGTGCGGATGGCTGGCCCCATTTTCCTTTCCAGCTTAACCCACAGTATCTCTCCCCATTTGTTCCTCCTGGATCTCTGTGGCCCTTATGTCATTTTCACATACAGTGCCACTCCTCCTCCCTTCCTGCCTGCCCTGTCTCTTCTGAATATGTTGTAGCCAGGTATGGCCAACTCCCAGTCGTGGTTATCATTACACCAGGTTTCAGTGATGGCCACAATGTCCAGGTCTGACTGCACCATGACAGCCTCCAGATCTTCCATCTTGTTGCTAAGGCTCCTGGCATTTGCACACATGACTTTCCATGATTTGACCTCCCTAGACTGTTTCGCTGTTCTACTCCAGCCCCTTCCTTGGTTGTCCTTTATCCCATTTCTGCATTAAGTTACTAACTCTGATAAAACTCTGCTTCTGGAGTGAAATGTTAGTTGTTTTTGCACAAATCTGGCATAGCATTGCTCCCTGATATTCATTGCACTACTGCACTTTTGCTGTTTTTAGTATTCATCCTATGAATTGCCATATACTTTTCTATTAAGCAGGTTAGAGTTTTACTGCTGACTATGGAATAACACTGCTTTTTATTTGCTGTACAAGTGGCAAGTACACAAATGCACAGTAGTACAATGAATAACAGGGAGCAATGCTGCAATAGATTAATGCAGAAAACAACTAACGTTTCTTTCTAAAACTTCACTGTAGATGGGTAGATGGGCTCCCATTGTCTGCTTTCATTGACTGTTGGACCAGGGGGCTGGGCACCTAGTGTTAGAATGGAGGGTTGGCACCTTCATTGTTTGCTTACTTTTTTTCATTTACTGTCTGACTCTAGGTATAGGGACTTGGTGTCAGAATTGGGGAAGTCTGATGGCAACAGGGTTGAGCAGCAAGTGACTACTTACTTTCGTTTTAGTTTATCACCCTACACCATAATTGGGCACCCAGTGTTGGGGGCAGTGAGTGGCATTGTGGCTTGGCTCCTGGTGACTGCCTAGCTGCCTGAATCAGGAGTCACCCAGCCTATCATGCCCACCAAACCAGAACTGCATTGCCATTGCTTGCAAGCTACAGCACAGAAGGCCCCCCCCACATACAACCCAGCAGTACAGCTAACCTTAAAAGAGCTGTACTATGCTGTGCTTTTTTCATAAAACACTAGAGCACAGTCTGGTTGGTAATGAGAGAGTGCGGCACCAGCTAGCCACCCTGCCCAGCCAGTAGCTGCAGCACAGAGTCAAGCCCTCAAGTAAAAGTTCTGCCAGCAGCAAAAAACGCCAAGAAAGAAACTGCCTGCAGAACCAGAGTGACAGGTTTCTGACTGCTTGTGTCTTTTCGTTAAGGTAAGTGGATGGGTTTATTTGAAAATGTTTCAGTACTGTGGGGAGAAGAGGGGAGAGACTCAAAAGAAAGAATGCATGGCCCTCAATCTCCTGGCCTGCCACTGTGGGTGGCCAATCCATTGAGGATCATTTTGGTAGGCGGATACTTGCTGTAAAGGGTTGGGATGGCCATTTCTTCTTGATTGGGTGATGGAGAAGGCTTTACTTCTCCTGCCTCGGTAGGAATAGCTTTGCTTTTCTTGGTGGGGGGCCCTGATTCTCCTGGCTTGGGGGGGTGAGGATGGCCCTGCTTGTTTGGGCTGGGGGGAAGGGTATCTCCCTGTTTTTCCTTGTTTGGGGTGGCCCTACTTTTCCTGGCTTGGGGTGGCCCTATCTTCTTGGTCACGTGGCCCAGCTTCTCCTACTAGAGAAAGCAGGGGGCAGGGCCATTCCCCCTTCCAGAGCCAGGAGAAGCACAGCCATCCATCCCTGGCCAAGAGAAGCTGGGCCATCCAAACCCCCCCCCAAGACAGGAGAAGCAATGCTATCCCCTGTAAAAATAATAAAATGGAATTTGCATTTTTATTTTTAGAAACATAACATTCATCATTAGTTCAAACACTCCAAGAAGCAAGCATTAATGTGCACATATGCTTTCCATTCCAGTTTCAATAGGTGCCCTTGCTTCCAACTGTAGTGCCTAGCCAGTGCCCTGGTAACCAACAGAAGCTAGAGCTGCCACTGTTGCTAGCCTTATATGCTGTGAAACTTGATCAAATATAAATAAAAAATGTCAATTTGGAGGTGTACATAGGACAGAAAAATTAAATGAAAGATGTGAGGAATTTGTAAAAATCTCTGCAAAAGCACAATGGCCCAGATATTCAAAAGGGTTGAGCATGGCACAATAGTGTTGCACCATGCGCAACCCACTGATGCGCCCTGGCATGATATTCAAAAGGGAAAAGTGCGCAGCACAAATCCCAATGTGCCAGAGTGCATCAGTAATGTATGCAGGTGCAGGTGGGGGGGGTGTGCCCATACATACCCTGCACAGCCCGATATTCAGCCCGGGATGTGCAGAGCCATGTATGCACAACCCCTACCTGAGCCAGCACAAAGTTGATAAAAAAAAGGAACAACTGATGGCCACCCACAGGTGAGCTGCTGCATCGCAGAGGCGTAACATGGCAGCTGCCACCTGTGGGTGGCCACCATTCCGCTGCATCTGGTGGCGCCCCATACCCAAACGCGGACATTTGTGAAAAAAAATGAATTCCCCAATATCCCTGGTGGTCCAGTGGACCGCTATCTGCCCGATCGCGGGCATCTGTATAAATAAATGTAGAATTCGTCCTATATCCCTGGTGGTCCAGTGGACTGCTATCTGCCCGATCGTGGGCATCTGTAAAAATAAATGTAGAATTCGCCCTATATCCCTGGTGGTCCAGTGGACCGCTATCTACCCGATCACGGACATCTGTAAAAATAAATGTAGAATTCGTCCTATATCACTGGTGGTCCAGTGGACCGCTATCTGCCCAATTGCGGGCATTTGTAAAAAAAAAAAATGTCCAATATCCCTGGTGGTCTAATGGTACCCCTCCCCACCGCCCACTGAGCCTCAGCCCCGCTTTCCCCGGTCAGCCAGCGGGCGGCAGCTCCCACCACCTGCCACCCGCCACCTGCCAGTTGACACCGTCGATGGGGCTGATACCCATTGGTCCTGGCGTGAGCCAATGGGCATGCAGCTCCATACCGTACCACATACCGGATATGTAGTACGGAATGGGCTGCGCTCCGTTGGCTCACGTTGTCGAACCAATGAGCATGCTCCCAATGGTGTCAGTCGGCGGATGGCGAGACGGGCTGGAGGTGAGGTGCTGCGCCCGACGGCTGACTGAGGTGGAAGGCGGTGGGGAGCTCCAGTGGCGTGAAAGAGAGATAACACTAGACCACCAGGGATATTGGGCATGTTTTTATTTTACAAATGCTCACGATCAGGCAGATAGCGGTCCACTGGACCACCAGGGATATAGGACGAATTCTACATTTATTTTTACAGATGCCCATGATCGGGCAGATAGTGGTCCACTGGACCACCAGGGATATAGGACAAATTCTACATTTATTTTCACAGATGCCCGCGATCAGGCTGTGGAGCACATTGCCGGCTGCAGGGGGCATCGGTCCCCGACGGTTGCTGCCTGGCAGGGTGCCAGGTGCAAGTCATCGGGGATCAGAGAACCTGCATGCAAATGGCCCCATGTGTGCCTTGCATACATTATGGCTCCATTTGCATGTTAACTTTTGAATATCGTGGTTGCTGTGCATGGCGCAATGGAACTTGCGCTAGCGCATCCCCATGCTCCACTCTGGCCACTTGCGCTGGCACAGTGCCACTGCACCATGCACACTGTGGGTGGCCAGGGTGTGATATTCAATGCTGTGGAGCCATGGCAGCTCCATTGAATATCACCCAGTCCACACCCCTCATGTAGCTGTTGAGCTGGGCGCTTCAAGCTATACCACAGCCTACGCAGTTTGAATATCTGGGCCAATGTATTTATGGTACTGAAGAAGAAAGTACAATATCAATGTTTATTTATATAAAAGCACACAAGAAGGCTGAAGATTAATGACCAGCATAATCAAAGTTTAAGACTCAAATGTATTGCAAGGAAATCTGAGAACAGGAGAAGCTAAAACCATTAAAATACCAGAAAAGGCACACAACTACATTAACTGTCCAATTATTATGAGTATCTTAGTTTTAAAGACACATTTAGCAGGAAATCAACACATATACTACAGAATCAGGTAAATATTCTAGAGTGCAGGAAAGGAAGTGCCTTTGAAAAGAAATAATCTTTTCATTGTTTATGGAAGTTTGCTGTTCCATAGCTATTTATCTTACAGGCTCTTGAAATGATGAATGTGTTTCAATAGAAATTACAGCCATTACTGCCTTAAGCTCTTTTAAGAGGCACAATTATTTAAGGGGCTCTAGAAACAGTGCTATATACTGCAGGCAGGGAAGAAGGATACAGCTGTTTATCAAGTTGGATTCAAATGAAAACATGTGTATCTTGTACTCACTAAAGCACTATAAGATTGGGGAGGAGAGGTGATTCTCCAGAACATTTGTTTCTTAATCCCTAGGCTGCCGAAAGAACTAGAATGAATCTATTTGATTGATCTCTGGATAGATGTTCAGTCTGCAGCACTGCAATGGTTAAATTGAAGGGCTAAAAAGAGGTGGAAGGATCAACTGAAGACTCTAAAGGAAGTGTTCCAAGGTCTGAATCACGTAGCTCATTTTTAGAGTTGATGCAATAAGGCTGCAGGCTCCTCCTACCTGCCACCCTTAAAAACTTGAAAGGATTGCAAAGATTTGGCTAAAAATGTAGACTACTATAGAAAAGCCAGCTGACTGTCAGTTCGTGACCGCGAATACTGTAGAAAAGTCATCTGTCAGTGATGGATCATGAGTACTGTGGAAAAAGATGTTTCTACAGCACTTGTGATTGCTCTCTGACAGTCGGAAGGTGCCCTGTCAAAATGGTGAGAGGATGGCTATGCCAGTCGCTGTGACTACTGCAGAGTTCTGCTTAGATGACCCAGATGAGGGTGTGCAAAGAGGAGAAAGAATATTCAAAACAGCTACAGGGTGGTGATCAGGGGGCATGGGGACCATGAGACCACCAGGAAATTTCAAGACAGCTACAGGACAGGCAATCGAGGGGTAGGGGGATCACTAAACCACCAGAAATATGCAACACAGCTACAGGACTGGTGATGGGGCAGCCATGTGCAGGGATAAGGGTCGGGTTTCAGCAAAGTTAAACAGCACTGTGATAGAGACGGTTTCACACTGCCAGAACTGATGAATACACTGCTGCATCCAGTATGTATAGGAGATCCTTCATTTACATGGGCGCAGCAGTATAGTCTGAGCAGTCACATTGTCTGGTCAGCACAGTGCACCAGGGGCTTTAGAATATGGCTCCCACTCCCTCGGCCAGCACTATTCATGATTAATGTGGCACTAATCTGGTTAGTGCCATGCTGACCAATTGTATATATGGGGGACCTAAAGCTGCAGAAATATGGTAGTGAACAGGATACAGAACATCTTTATAAGGTCACTGTTTCTTCATAACTTGGAGGCAGTATAGCGCTGTGGTTTAAGGCACTGAGCTGCAAACCGGGAGACCTGAGTTTGAATCCTACAACCCCCACTTGCATACTGTGTGACTCTGAGCAAGTCATTTAACTTCCTTGTGCCTCCATGTCACACCTGGAAAAAACTTTGGCCTAGTGTGCCTTTCCTGGTTAAACAGTTTCCCCTTTCATAACTTCAGTTTTTTTTTTTTTACATTTTCATCCCAAATTTTCAACATATTCTTTTGATGAATACACCTTATAATCAAGACAGGTGGAGTTTTTTAAATCCCATCTGAAAGGTGATTTCTCGGAACAACTACAAAAACATGTTTCAGAGGGTATCTGAAAAATGACAACTGACACGCTCATGAGGTGAGGTAACACAAGGCCATGTTGAAAATGTGGGTCCAAAATCTGCAAAAATAACAAAGTTATGAGTAAACAGAAGTCGTCAATGTTTCTTCATAACTTTGTTTGTTGACATTTTGAAGCTAAATTTTCAACATAATCTTTTTATAACACCACCTTGATATCAAGACAGGCGGAATTTTTTAAATCCTGTCTGAAAGGTGATTTTACAAGACAAGTGCAAAAATATGGTTCAGAGAGAATCTGAAAAATTACACTTCCCTTGTTCATGAGGAAGAGTTGAAAATGGCTACGTTGAAAATTAGGGACAAAAATGTTAAAATAGGACAAAGACATGACTAAAAGTTCAAAAGGCATTACAAATCCTTTAACTGAACTTACCTCGTTTTCAGTCTATTCGTGGTTGGTGTTGGTAGCAGCAGGACATGTCTGTTGTCAGAGGAGTTCAGCAGTGGACAAGATAGGTAAGTGAGGGTGCATGGGTGCATGTGGTGGTGGGTGCGGAGAGGGGATAAAAGGGTTGAGAGTAACAGAACACATCGATGGACAGTTTCCTTTTTTCTGGCTCAGTTACAACAAAGAGCACCATGAGGGACAGGTTTTTTTATTGCAGTGATTGTGGTTTCTGGTGGCAGGTTTGGGTACCCGACCACTGGACTTTTGTGGGGGGTTTGTAGTGGTTTCCAACATTGAATTAAGCACCTAACTGCCAGACTTTGAGTGGGGGTGTTATGGTTTCCAGTGGCAGGAATGGGCACCTGACCCACAGACTTATTGAAAGCTGGGTGGAACAGGAGGGGGAGTGGTAGCAGGCTGGTTACAAAGCTGGGTTGGGCTGGAGTGGATGCCGATTCACTGCCTGACTGCAGTAATATGAAAGGATAAAGCTACTCTGTGATAGGTGCAGCTACATACTTTCATATGTGAGAAGGTTCTGCCCATCAGTCAGCAGGTACCATCAGCAGCAGCCTCGTCAGCACTGGGTGTTGACTCATACACTTCCAGCAGGCTCAGCTGCATTGGCTGTTACAGCAGATCTCTCCTCAACCCTTATACTGTCCAAGCAGCCCCAATGTGTTTTGCTTGTGTGTGTGCAAACATAAACAAGAATTTGTCAATGCTGAATGTTTACTTTCTTGTATGTGATGTGTAGGTGTTTGGCATTGATAGTGCAGAGACAGTAATTAACACAATAACATGAGTTATAATAGTGAAATTGTCATGACTGGGAAATAGAGAGGTTTACACATAACTTTGTTATTTTCTTAGACTGTAACCTTGAATTTTCAAAATACAGGTTTTTTTTTTTTGCCCAGCATGTGAACATGACAGATGTCATTTATGAAATGCAATCCAAAACACTGTTTTTTGGAATGACCACAAAAACAGGTTTTTGAAGTGGGATTTGATAATGATACCTGCCATGTTCATGCAATGGGGATGAAAAACATGAGTAAGTTAAAAACATGAGTGCAAAAGTAAAAATATTGCAAAGTTATGAATAAACATTGAAAAATATCAACATTTATTCATAACTTTTGTTTTATTAAATCTTTGACTTCAGATATTCAACATAGTCTTTTTATTACATCACCTTATGAACATGATAGGTTTCTTTTATGAAAACCTGTCCAAAGTGTTATTTTGCAGCACAAGTGTGACCAGAAGTTTGGGGCAGGATTTAAAAAAAGACAGTGACACATCTCTGAAGCCTGATATTGTAACAATATGTTTGCTTTGTGCGTGCACCATTTTAGTTGTCCTCCTCTGGACCGCTTCCATTCTGTCTGTCATTGCAGAGATTTGGTCTCCAGAACTGGACACAATACTCTAGGGGAGTCTTACCAGCGATCTACACAGAGGCCACACCACATCCCACCTTCTGCTGGAGATACCCCTCCCGATGCACCCTGGCATCCCACTTACCCTCCCAACTGCCGTGTCGCACTGCCTGACACATCTTTAAGTCATCCAATATGATCACCCCCAGGTTTCTTTCCTGCTTGGTGGTCATCAGTACCACCCCCCCCCATTCTGTACTCCATCCTGGCTTTCTGTGCCCCAAGTGCAATATTTTGCATGTTTTTTTGCATTAAAACTCAGCTGCCATACCCTTGACCACTCCACGAGTTTTCAGGTCACTGCTTATCCTTTCAACCCTCCCCAGAATGTCCACCCTATTGCAGAGTTTGGTGTCATCCACAAAGATGCAGACTTTCCCTTCCAGCTCCTCTGCAATGTGACTTATAAGACATCAAAGAGGATCAGTCCCAGCACTGATCATCCTCTCTCCCGCTGAGTGGACTTTGTTTACCACCACCTTATGCCACTTATCCCTTAACTTATTTCTTACCCTGTTTACCACCTCTAGATCCACTCCTAAGCTACCCAACTTGCTTACTAGTCTGCTATGTGGAACAGTGTTGAATGCCTTACTAAAATCTAGGTAGGCCACATCCACTGTTCCATCCAGATCTAGTTCCTTGGTAACCCAGTCAAAGAACTCTATCAGATTCATTTGACATGCCCCCAACCATGATTCCATGCTGCCTTGGGTCTTGTAACCCATTGGATTCAAGATATTCTACAATCCTTTCTTTCAGCAGTGATTCCTTTAACTTTCCCACCAATGAAGTTAGGCTGACTGGTCTATACTTGCTAGCCTGTTCTCTGCTACAGCTTTTGTGAGGTGGGACTATATCTGCCCTCCTCCAGTCCTACAGCACCACTCATGTTGGCAATAAGGCATTAAATAGTGCCATTAAATGTGCAGCCAGTACCACCCTGAGCTCCCTCAATATCCTTGGGTGGACCCCGTCTGGCCCTATTGCATTGTCCACTTTCAGACTTGATGTCCCTTCAGGACTTTCTCATCCAAAAACAGACTAGTGTCCACCTCACTCCCCCCAATGCTTATGTTACATTTCTGTTGCCCCTCTCTGTCTCTTTCCTCCGTGAACATTGAACAAAAGCACTTGTTCGGGATATCAGCCTTTTCCTGTGCCCCTTCTGCATAGTCTCCCGCTTCCCTTCTTAACCTTACAATCCCACCCCGGTCTTCCTTTTTTCCCTTACATACCTAAAAAATGTCTTGTCCCCTTTTGTTACTGCCTTGGCTGTTCTTTCTTCAATTTGCACCTTTACATTCTTTACTACTCTCCCTGCTTCCCTCCATTTCCCCAAATATACCTCTCTGTCCTCCTCCTCCCTCTGAAACATAGACACATAGACTTTCACGGCAGATAAGGATGGCTTGGCCCACCCAGTCTGCCCATTTCCCTTCCTATTAGATAAGCTGCATATTCTAGTTAACCAACAGCCTACTTCCTCCTACCCCCACTATAATTGCCTTATGGCTGTCCCATGCATTGTTGAATTCCCCCACTACCTCCTCAGGAAGGCGATTCCATGAGTCCACTACTCTGTGAAAAAATATTTCCTCACATTGCCCCTGAGCTGTCCTCCCTCTATCTTCAAATTGTGTCCCCTTGTTCTTGCATATCTCTTTTTCTGAAAGATGCTCCCCTCTTGGACTTTGTTGATCCCCTTGAGGTACTTGAAAGTTCTATCATGTCCCCCCGCTCCCTCCTTTCCTCAAGGGTATACATATTAAGCTCTTTTAGTCTTTCTTCATATGGCTTCTGTTGCAGACCCTGCACCATTTTAGTTGTCCTCCTCTGAACAACCTACATCCTGTCTATGTCCTTGTGGAGATGGGGTCTCCAGAACTGCACACAGTACAGTAGACAGGGATAACAACTTCTGGTTTTCTACTGGTGATGCCTTTCCTTGTGCATCCCACTATCCCCCCAGCTCTCCTTACTCCCTTCTCACATTGCTTGCCCACCTTAAGATCATCTGATATGACTATCCCCAGGTCTCTTTCCATTTTTGTTGTTGTTAGTACCCCCTCCAAATTGTGTACTCTTCCCCTAGGTTTTTATTTCCCAGGTGCATTACGTTGCACTTCTTTGCATTGAATCTAAGTGGCCATACTTTTGACCATTCCTCCAGCCTTGTCAAGTCCTTTCTCATCCTTTCCACCCCCACTTGTGTATCAACCCTGTTTCAGGTCTTTGTGTCATCGGCAAAGAGGCATACTTTTCCTTCCAGTCCCTCTGCAATGTCTCCTATAAAGACATTAAAGAGGACCAGTCCCAGTAATGAACCCTGCGGTACCCCACTAGTAACCACCCTTTCTTCAGAGTCTACACCGGTTACTATTACCCTCTGCATCCTGTTGTGCAGCCAATTTGCTACCCAGGTTACCACCCTAGGACCCACTCCCAGGCTGACTAACTTGTTTATTAATCTTTTGTGTGAGACTGTGTCAAATGCCTTGCTAAAGTCTAGGTAGGCCAGAACCACAGCCACTCCTTGGTCTACAACTTTGGTCACCCAGTCAAAGAAATCTATTAGATTCGTCTGACATGACCTTCCTGCTGTGAATCTATGCAGCCTTGGGTCCTGTGCCCTGCTGGCCTCTAGATACTCAAAAATTCTTTCTTTCAGAAGTGATTCCATCATTTTTCCTACCACTGAGATCAAACTAACAGGTCTGCAGTTTCCTGCCTCTGTTTTGCTCCCACTTTTGAGAAGAAGAATTACATCCACCCTCCTCCAGTCCTCAGGTACCACACCATCCTCCCATGATTTGTTAAAAAGGGTAGTCAGTGGTGTCACTAGGTCTCCACTTAGTTCTTTTAGAATTATGAGGTGAATCCCATCAGGCCCCATTGCTTTGTCCACCTTGAGTTTTAGGAGTTCTTTCAGGATCCTTTCTTCTGTGAATGGAATGGTGTCAACCCCCCTGCCCAGAGTGCTTCTATCAGTTGGTTTAAGTACCTCCCCCTCTTCTTTTGTGAATACTGAGCAAAAGTATTTGTTCAGTATCTCTGCCTTATCACTGTCACCTTCTGCCCACCTCCTCTCCTCTTTATTAAGCCTCAGTATTCCTCCCTTGGTCTTCCTTTGCTTGCTGAACAAAACTCACCCAAAACAGGGACCAAAACAAAAAAAAAAAAAAATGAAATCCAAAACACTTCTGATCATAGGCGATGCCACGATTCAGGGAGTTGATACCTACCTCCAGCCTGGGGTAATGGTCAGATGTCTCCCAGGTACATCAGCGCAGAGAGACACTGACCGCATTGTTAAAATCATGCAGGAAACAGGAGAAAACATCGACATCCTGGTACACATAGGGACTAATGATCTTGCCAGCCGGTCAGTTGTGAAGACCAAGGAACACCTAACCAGGCTGGGAGATTAACTGTCATCCATTACATCCGGTATCTCCTTCTCTGAGATCCTGCCAGTCTGGGAGAGGGGGCAAATGGAAGGTCAGAGAAGGGGAGATGGGGAGCTAGACATGTGGCTCAAGGGCTGGTGCCAGGAAAAAGGACACAAATTTGTAGGTAACTGGCAACAGTTTTGGGAGTGAAAGTCCTATAAATTTGATGGACTGCATCTGACTAAGGAGGGAGTCAGTGCATTGGGGCAGAAGTTTGACGTCTTTGAAGAATATTTAAACTAGCAAATGGGGAGGGGGTGCAGCACCTGATATGTCGAATGGGAAGAACACCCCTCCCCCCTCAGCTAGTGATCAAACAGGAGTTCAGCATGTTTGTAGTTCATTTGCATCACCAGGTAAGGAAAAAGGTTCCGCTCCCTATATGACGCACAGGGGAAACGCTGGACCTCGCCCAACAACTAACACACCAAAATCTGACCAATGGAAAATCATGTGCACAAATGCTCGTAGTTTGGGAAGCAAGATCCCAGATCTGCAAGCGGCAATGACAGAGGCTAAACTGGACATAGTAGCCATTAGCAAGACAAGGTTCACCAGTAACCACACTTAGGAGACTTCAGTACCCAGCTATGTACTGTTCAGAAGATTCCGAGGTGCAAAAAGGGGGTGTGGAATGGCCCTTTATGTCAATGAAAATATCAAAGCTACAGAAATTCAGAATACACATAAGGAGCCGAAAGAACTGTGGGTCACCCTGGAAACAGGAAATGGGACAGCCATACGAACTGGGGTTGTCTACAGGCCTCCAGACCAGGGGGAGGACATAGAGACATTACTGTTAAAAGATATACAAAACATGACAGCTAAAAGGGAGGTTCTGATAATGAGAGACTTCAAAATGCCAGATAAGGATTGGTCAATACCAGCAGGAACATCTGCCAGAACTAGACACATAGTGGATTCCCTGCAGGGGAAGGGCCTCAAACAACTGATAGAACAACCCACAAGAGACAGGGCTATCCTAGATCTAGTACTGACTAACGGGCAAAGGATCACAGATCTCCAGGTAGAAGGCCACCTGAGGGCCAGTAACCATCACATGGTATGGTTCAATTTGGCCACTAGAACTAAATTATCCCATTCCAGGGCAAAGATATGGGACTTCAGAGGAGCTGACTTTGACAAGATGGCCAACAGAGTTAAGCTAGCCCTGGCAAGAAGAAATATAGGTGAGGGGGTACAGGCAAAGTGGGCAAGCATTAAGGATGCAATATTGAAGCAACATCCCATTGTGTTAGAGAGAAAAGCAAGAGCAAAAGAAGGAGGAAACCACTTTGGTTCTCAAGAACAGTAGCTGGCCTTCAGGAAATATAAGGGAACGTACCAGGACAAAGATAGGGAGGCATACCAAACTTCCCTAAGTAAAGCAGGGAAGGCAGTAAGGCAGGTAAAGGTCCAAACTGAGGAAACACTAGCACGAACAGTAAAAGAAGGTGACAAGACTTTCTATAGAGACACTAGTTAAAGGAGAACGTCCAGAGGGGGTATTGCTAAGATCAAAGGGGATAAGGGGGAGTGTGAGGAGGAGGAGGAGGACCAAGGAAAAGCAGCTATCCTGAATAGATACTTCTGCTCAGTATTTGCTGAGGAGAAGGTAGGGCAGGGCCCACAGCTCAGCACCATGGACACAGGGGGGAAGGAGGTGTGCACAAGTCCCTTTACAAAAGAAAGGGTCCTAAAAGAGCTCACTAAGTGCAAGGTGGACAAGGCAATGGGACCTGATGGCATACATTCAGGCTACTAAAGGAGCTAAGGGTGGAACTAGCAGAGCCATTATCAGAACTGTTTAGTGAGTCTCTGAGCATAGGAGAGGTCCCAGAAGACTGGAGAAGGGCTCATGTGATCCCGCTCCACAAGAGTGGTAGCAGGGAGGAGGCAGGGAACTACAGACCAGTTAGTCTTACCTCAGTAGTGGGCAAGATTATGGAGGCACTCCTTAAGGAAAGGATAGTGCAACACCTAGAATCCATAGGAGCACAGGATCCAAGACAGCATGGGTTTACAACAGCAATGTCCTGTCAAACTAATCTCATAGATTTCTTTGACTGGGTAACCAGAGTGGTGGACCAAGGGGGAGAAAATGATGTCGCCTACTTTGACTTCAGCAAAGCTTTCAATACTGTTCCACATAGAACATTGATTAATAAGCTGAGTGGTAAATGGTATACAGTCAAAAGAGATGCAAGTCACAAGTGGGGTACCTCAGGGATCAGTCCTGGGGCCAGTCCTCTTCAATATCTTCATCAGTGACATTGCAGATGGACTAGAGAGAAAGGTTTGTCTGTTTGCAGATGACACCAAGATCTGCAACTGAGTAGTTGATCCAGATGGGGTGGGCAGAATGAGAAGAGATTTGGATAAACTGGCAAAACAGTTGGAAGAGTAGCAAATGGGGCTTAAAGGGACCCTGTCAATCTGTTTTTCGTCATATCATTTTTAGTTAAAAACTCACATTTTATGATTGCTTACCTTCTCTAAAATTCATTGATGTTGCTGTTTGTTTTGTCTGTCTCATTGTTTAGTACAACTGAAATGCATGGCAACGCATATTTATAAATAACTTTGTTTTTGTTTACAATCCTGGATCTGTTCTTACTGCATACTTCATGAGCATTAGAAACACACCCAAATAGTGCAGTCACTCATGAGGCAATAGTCTCCTAAACTCCCACTGCATCACAAGTGGCTAGACTGTGTTGTGGGTGTTCCCAAGTCCAGGAAAGATGCAGTTGGAGCAGATCATGGAATGTAAATAAGCCTGTTTTTGGGTCATAACACCAGTATGGTGGGCAGTCTATTTTTCATTTTCTCTAAGAAAAAAGAGTTAGAATCAAACTACCAGCTACATCAGCAATCTTTACAGAATGTTGGCAATCATAAAATGTGTTTTTTAAACTAGGGACACTTTGAGACCTAAGGGGGTTGACAGTGTCCCGTTAATGCAAAGAAGTGCAAGATCATGCACATAGGGAAGTGAAACCCTGAAGCCACCTATAGGTTGGGAGGGGAGTTGTTGGCAATCACAAGGGAAGAAAGAGACTTGGGCATCATCATCACAGATGACCTGAAATCATCCAAGCAAACCACTAAAGCAGTAGGTAAGGCTAGAGGAATGTTTGGGGTGTATTAGTAGGGGTATCACAAGTCGTAAGAGGGAGGTAATAATCCCTCTTTACAAGACACTGGTTGGCCCCATCTGGAGTACTGCATACAGTACTGGAGGCCGCACCTGCACAAGGACATTAACAAAATGGAGGCAGTCCAGAGAAGGGCAACCAAAATGGTACAGGGATCACACCAGAAATCATATGAGGACAGATTAACGGAGCTCAATATGTATACCCTAGAGCAAAGGAGGGAGAGAGGTGATATGATCGAAACATTCAAACATTTTAAGGGCATTGACAAGGTGAAAGAGTCTAACATGTTTCAATATAAGAAAAATAGCAGAACAAGAGGACACAGCATGAGATAAGAGGGAGACCAATTAAGGGGTAATGTGAGAAAGTTCTTTTTCACAGAAAGGGTGGTGGATGCATGAAATGGCCTACCTCAGGAAGTGGTGGAAATGAATACAGTGCAGGGCTTTAAACAGGTATGGGACAGGCATAAGGTAGCAATAATGATAAGTATGAATAGATAGGCCATTGACAGAGTACAGGCCTATGGCACATTCATAAGGTAGAAAAATGGGCAGACTGGATGGGTCTTGCGGCCCTTATCTGCTGTCAGCTTCTATGTTTCTATGTTATCTATTAAAGATTTTTTTTCCTCTTCCTAACTGAGCTGGCTATCTTTTCCTCAGTTTGGGCCTTAGCTATTCTGACTGCTTTCCCCACTCCTTTCTGCTTTAACTGATACAGTTCTCTGTCCTGCTCCTTCTGTGATTCCTTATACTTCCTGAATGCTATCATTGTCTCCCTAACCTTCCCCCGCCACCTCTTTTGAGAACCATAGTGTTTTTTCACTTTGTTTTGTTTTCTTTATTCCCTTCACACAAAGGCTTGTTGCCTCTATAATGACTGTTTTGATTTTTCCCCATTGTTCTTCCACCCCTCCTTCCTTCCCATTTGCTAGTGCATTCCTTAGGTACTCACCCATTTTGTCAGAGTCAGCCCTTTTAAAGTCCAGTACCCTCATTTTTGTATGGCTTGACTCCACAGTTGTGTTCATCGTGAACCACACTGTGTGATGGTCGATTGTTCCCAGATGGCCACCCACTTCTAAATCTATGATCCTCTCTCCATTTGAGAGTACCAGGTCCAAGTAGGGGGGTAGGAAGCCAAGAGCAGCCTTGATGGATCGTACGGTCCCCATTTGCCAACAGCTTCTATGTTTCTAAGATTGCTCCCTTCTGAGTGGGTTCCAACACTAGCTGTCTGAGGCATGCCCCATGTAGGGCTTCGAGAATGACTCTGTTCTTGGATGTGGCTGCAGTAAATGTGTTCCAGTTAATATCTGGCATATTCAGATCCCCCATAAACAATATCTCCCTTTTTTCTGCCATTCTGTGGATGCCTTCTATTATTTCCTTGTCCATTTACTCCCCCTGAGATGTGGGTCTGTATACAACCCCTGAGCGAATTGTGATACCATTCCCTGTCTCAAAGGTGACCCACAGTGCCTCCTCTACTCCACGTTTACCCTTTAGTTCCATTGCTTTGATCCCTTCCCTTATGTAGAGAGCTACTCCTCCTCCTCCTCTTTTATGCTCTCTGTCCCTCCTGTAAATTGTGTACCCTGGTATGTTGACATCACAGTCATGGTTCTCTGTGTACCATGTTTCTGTGACTGCCACAATGTCCAGATGTTCCTCTTCCATCAGGGTCACTAGCTCAGAAAGCTTGTTACCCAAACTATGGGTATTGGTACTCATTGCCCTCCATTTTATGATGGCCTTATCCTTTTTTGCCCCATCCCTGCCCTTACTGCCTTTGCCTATTTTTCCATTTACGCTGGTCATGCTCCCCGTCAACCTCTGTACTTTGGTGTTTACCTCACTAACCACCTTGCTTTGTGGGTTGAGGCTTGGAATTTCCTGCTTCCTATCAGTGCCTCCCCCTTGGCTAGTTTAAAATCTTGCCAATGAAGCATTTAAACCTATCACATAGGAGCTTGGTTCCCTTTCTGGACAGCTGCAGACCATTTTGCCAGTATAGACCCATATCTCTTCAGGTGGACCCCCAGTCCCCAGTGAAGCCAAAACCCTGTAATCTGTACCAGTCTTTTAACCATTCATTGAACTGCATGGTGCAGAGTATCCTAGCTTCACCCATGCCATAGACAGGCAGCACCTCTGAGAAGGTTACCATACATGCTACCTACCCAAGGCCTCTCCCCAACTCCACAAATTCCTCCTGCACTGCACTGATCCCATGTCCAGCTAGGTCATTTTTCCCAAGGTGGACAATGATGTCTAGCTCCCTCTCCCGTGACACTGCTCCTGCAATCCTTAGGATTTGCTTCCTGCTCCTCCAAGCCACGACACCAGGCAGGCACCTTACCTACCTCTCCCCTCCCTTCCCCAGTTCTACCCCCCCTAACAACTGAGTCCCCCACCAGGAGCTGTTTCCTTCCCCCATGGTGTCCCTTGCCACCATCCTGTGGGTCTCCCTTGTGCAGGTTCTCAGCATCCTCCTTGGTCTCCACTGCGGATGCCTTCATAGAGGAACCATGCTCCACCAGAATGGCATATGAGTTGTGGAGAGGTACAACTGGAGGGATGCACCTCTGTTCCACCACTCTCACCCTCCCTGAGCCCACTGTGGTCCAACTGATCCTCATTCTTGGCAACCTCTGAGGCAGCAGTGGTGGCACTGGTGTTCCTTGGGTGGGGGAGGCTTCCCTACTCTTTGCCATTTCAGCCTGGAGACATGTAACCTCCTTCCTCAGAGCTGATAGTTGCCTGCAAATAGGGCAGCAATGCAGCCTCCAGAATGTTTCATGGAAAACTGCCTCCTCATAACCAGTGCATTGCATCACTCCACACGTGTCCCTCTCCCTTCCTGCTGAGTATATATACAATTTTTTTTTTTGCATTTCCTTGTACCTTTTGAATACTTCCCTCTTCTTTTTCTGACACCTTTATTGAGAACTGGCAGTATAGTCTAGAGGTTAGAGGAATGAGGTGTGAATGAGCTTGATACATCCAGCAGACCAGACCGGAGTTTGAGTCTCACAACTTCCACTTGCATACTGTGTGACTCTAAGCAAGTCACTTAACCACCCAGTGCTCTCAGATTGCCCCTGAAAACAGGCACTTGTGCCTAGTGGGCCTTAACCAGTTACTAAAAAAAAACAAACCCTAGCAGTCTCTCTTCCCTTTGCTCCCTTGCTTAATGCAGTGGTCTGCTGCCTTTACTATGGCCCTTTTTAGTTCCTCCCACTGTTCCTCCAACCTACCCAGTTCATCTCCGTCCGCCCCACGCGCCAGATCCTACCGAAGGCATTCCCTAGCTTTTTAAAATCTGCCTCCTGAAGTCCAGAGCCTTCACCTTTGTGTAGTTCAGTTCTGCAGTTGTCTTGTTGAACCACACTGCACAGTGATCGCTGGTCCCCAAGTGGCCCCCCCACCTTGATGTCTGCAACACTTTCTCTGTTGGTGACTACCAGGTCCAGTATTGCCTCATCATGAGTGGGTTCACTGACTAGTTGCCTGAAGCCCCCCCCACAGGGAGTCCAAGATTTCCCTGCTTCTAACTGAAGCAGCAGCTGGGAGGCTCCAATCTACATCTGGCAGACTGAAGTCCTCCACCAGCAGCACCACTACCTTTACTGCCATCTTTCCAGTGGTTTCTATCAGTACATTATCCAACTCCTCCCCCTGTGCTTGAGGTCTGTAGATTGTGTCAGTGCAAACGGAGGCTCAGTTTGCCATCTCTAGGGTGACCCACAGTTCCTCGGCACCCCCATATTCCCTGTATTTCCCTCCCCCACATAAAGTACCGCACTCCCTCCTTTCCTTCCTACCTTGTCCTTCACAAACAGAGTATAGCCTGGTACGGCCATGTCCCAGTCATGGTTTTCAGTGCAACATGACTCAGTAATGGCCACAATATCCAGGTCTTCCTCTGCCATTGTGGCCTCTAGGTCTGGAATCTTATTTCCTAAGCCTCTAGCATTCGCACACATGGCTTTCCAGATTTTGTCACCACTCCCTTTGTTACCCACCTATTTACCTTTTGTCCTTTCTCCCCCCTCTTTAATGTACCTGCTCCCAACCCCCTTCATTTCTTCCACCCTACTTCCTGTATTAATTTGCATCCCAGGGGATTCCACTCCTCTCAAGTTCTCCCTACTCTCTACCTCAGCCTGTGGGCGTGGCAGTTTCTGCCACTGTGAGCTCTTCCACCACCCCTCCCTCACCTAGCTAAAATGTTTGTCATAGTAACATTTAAACCATATACTGAGGACTGTTGGTTCTCCTTTCGGATGGATGCAGGCCATCATCCCTGCATAGGTCCTTATCCTCCCAGGTGGGTCCACATTCCCCAATGTAACCAAACATCTCCTCTCTGCACCATTCTTTCAGTCATGAGTTGAAGCTCCTGATGCAGAGGTCTCTCACCCCAACCCCCATTGTAGACAGGCTGCACCTCAGCAAAAGCCACTGAGCTTGCTACCTAAGACCCTGCCCCAACTCCCTAAACTCTACCTGCACTATCCCAGCCCCATCTCTAGCCAGGCCATTAATCCTCAGGTGGACAAAGACATCCAGCTCTACCTTCTGTCCTGCTGCAGTACTGATCCTTAGCATGTGCTTCCCATCCCTTTGGCTGTGGCACCACACAGGCATCTAGCCACCCTCTTCCCTCTCTTTCCTATTCCAAAATCTATTCCCCTTACAATCAAGTCCTCCACCAGAAGTTGCTTCCTCCTCCTCCTCTAGATCCTCTGTCACCCTACTTGGGGTATCCACTCTAGAAGACCCACACATCCTCCCTGGCATCTACCATGGGTGGCTCCTACTAGCAGTTCCCCCTCACCAAAGCAGTACAGGAATTGCGTAGAGATACCTGTTGAGGAATATACCTTTGATCCACCACCCAAACTCTTCATGAGCCCACAACAGTCCAGCCATTCCTCCTCCCTGGCATCCTCTGAGGCAACAGTGACAGACTTGGTTGCCCCTCGGTGGGGGAAGAGGGCGCCTAACTCCCAGCCAACTCAATCTGGAGTTTAGTGACCTCCTCCCTCAACCCAGAAAGGTGAATGTAGATGGGGCAGCATTGCAGTCTCTAAAAGGACTCTCTGAAAACTGCCGCCCCACAGCCACTCAACTGCACTACTCCCAGCATTCCCAGTTTCTATTCTCCCTGTGTTACCTGGAAACATTTTTGAACCCTTACCACTGATAGAGTGTTTCTAGTTTTCCCTCTTGTTTGTTTGCTTCTATCTGTAGAATGGATCCCACAATCAAAAAAGAGGAGGAGCCAGACTGAAGATTTTACTTCAAAAATAAAGTAGGTGGATCTTAAGTTAAATGCATTGAAACCCTTCTGATTAAATGAGGACTGGGATTTAAAGCCTTTATTATAATCACCAAAAAGATCCACCCATTTTGATGATGACCTGTGATTTTTCTACTTAGAACATTAACATTGCAACCCCCTTCTAAAATTCATTAGTTCTAACTTTGGGACTTTAAAGCAGGTATTACTGCCTTGATGCATACTCCCTGCACCCCAAAAAAGAAAGTGAAGAAAAAAATCTTTGCCTTTGTATTAAACATTTTTCTTTCCCTTTTTTAAATTAAATTTACTGTGATTATACATTAGGGTAGAGTTTTGAGTGATGTTTTTGTACCAGACAGATTTAATGTTGAAATGTATTTACTTACACTGAAACAAAAGTTAGCATTAATAAGTTGTCTTTGCTTTTTTTGTTTTGTTTTCTGTTTTTTTACAGAAATCATATGTACAAAATGGCAGTCATGTATAGACATCTGTAAATGAGATCCCCATACTGCTACAGAAGCTAAGACACAAAGGGCCACTGATTGGGTGATTTGAGCAAGTAGAGCTGTTCTATGCAGTTTAATTGGGCTGCAGGACTAAGCTACATAAATAAGCCACATAAATAATATTAAAACTGCATTTCTGTGCTAAAAAAAGAGATTCCCTACACTGTTTGAATTGAGGTCCAAATACAGGATGACACGATGACTTCCATTTATTAAAAGTATGATCATTTATGAATAGAGCAAAATGGAATTCATTTGTATTCCAATATAGACAAACTATATGGATCATAAGATAAACTTTGAGTTGTTCAGTTAATGATGTATTTGAAGACCTCTCAATAACAGTTAAAGTTTCCTTTGTTGCTTCTTTGTTGAACCGGTTCGGAACTGAGAAGGGTTTTAAAGAACTAGTGTACTGCCTAAAACTAATATTAGTTTTTAAAAGCAGTCAACCATTACCTTTTATATCTGAAGTACTTTTTTTTTCTCCTTGCTTAATTAGAAGATGTTTTACCTGAGTTTAGTAGGTGTAGTATGTGTGGAAGTACTCTGCCTGGCAGCTGACATATCTATGTAGCGCTACTCCCCCCGCGCACTACATCGTCAGCATTGTGACCTCACTGATTGTGACATTATTGCTGCTTAGGAACAGCCACTCGGCGGCTGCCAGGTCAGTCACTTGCTATTTCACTGTCAGTGAGATCACAATGCTGATGATGTAGTGGGAGGACTAGAAATAAACATGTCAGCTGCCAGGCCAAGAGCAATTCCACACATTCAACACAACATTATCACATGAAAAACTTTCTAATGAGCAAAACAAAAAAGAAAAGTACTTCAGAAATAAAAAGTTACAACTGACTCTGTCTGTTGTGGTTCCATTAGCTCTTTAATGAAGTGAAAACGTTTGGGTATTTAGATTGCTTCACTGCTGGAATATAATTAAGCAATAATGCATTACAGGGTGTGGGATGTGCTGGGATAACATCACGCCTTGCGTGGTTGGGCACAAAGCCAAAGGCCAGAGTCGACCAACAGCAAGGCGTGGCGTTTTCAGCACAACCACCCTGAAATACGTGTTGCTAATATAAATGGTTTAGCGGTAAAAACTAGATGTGCAGGTTTTAGTTTTTTAGTTTTTAATGTTTAATTTCTAGAATGTGGTATGTACCTTGCACTTTATGAAGTAGTCCACGCATTTTTTGTCCTGAATATTTCTTGTTTCAGCCGGTACGTGGAGCTGTTGTAACTGTGTGGCTCTGTGGCTTCACTTCCATCCTGTACAAAACACTTGTTTTGTGGTCCCCCCAACCCCATCTTTATGTTCTCCTGTGTATGTTTATTTGCAGCCCATCTCCCCTTGTTTCTTGCTTTGTTGCTTCCCCCGTTGTTTCTTTGTCTCTGTGAAGCTAAATACCCCCCTCCCCCCGCTCATTTTTGACATTGCATGGTGCAGTTGTCATGTGTTTGATACCGGGAAAAGTAAAAGAAGGGAGATCATCAGAAAATTCATCATTGATGGTGAGTGACAACTGCAATGTCCTTTTTGACACACTTACTTAGTCTGTACCGAAAAGGCAGGGACAGCCGGAGCCGACCAGTCAGTCTGTTCAGGATGGCCGGGGAGAGTAGATTTCCATAGCAGCGGGTAGCAAAGAGTGAAGACTTAATAAATTACTTTTGTTTTTAAAAATCGAAGCAGTATGCCACAAAACATGCACTGAGTTTCTGTTTGAGAGACCACCCAGTGTGTTCGGGATGGGCAGGAAAAGCAGAAGCCACTGAACCACATGACCGTTAGTTGCAGTGACTGAAGTAGCTGGGTTTGGGGAAGAAATGGGCATTGAAATTGTATCTTTTTTTTTTTTTTACTTTTTGTTCCGGAGGAGTAAAGTGTGATTTAGTGGGAGGGAGGTTTGTACTTTTAGCAGTAAAGGGCAATGAACACTACACTGCAGACAGCTTCAGAGCGGGAATGATTGAAGGGGGCTGGCCAGTGGGGATGATGACTGTAGCAGGCTGTAGTGGAGTGATTCCACTAACAGTTTTAAGTGGTTGTCTATGTGCTGGGACAAGACCCATGATGTTGTACTGGGATAACATCACGGGTCCAGTCCCAGACTGAACAATCAGAGCCTAGGCATTTTTTCTACCAATTCATAATTTATCACAATAAACACACAAATTGTGTAACTTTATACTGAAGGCACTTGCTAAAATTTCAGGGGTTAGAATAAAATCAGATACAATGAACATCAATTACAGGAACACTGGAGCTTGTAAAAGAAGTACAAATTGCAGGGGTATGAATTTTTTAGAATCTCATATATTTATTACCAGACCCCATTGTTAACCAGAGCTTGCAATTTCATATAAGCAGCACATACATGCCCAGATTAATGTAACACACAAAACACAGTACTACCTGTATTCGTCTAGTCATGTAATCTGCTGACCGTTTGTAACTTGTACTACCTGTATGTACCTGAACTTGGACTGCACTTGAACTGTAATTCTGTATTATGTCTGTCCCTCCCTACCCCCCAGGACACATCTGGAAATGAGTAATTCTGCCTTCAGAAAGGAAGGAAGGAAGGAAGGAAGGACAGTTTTTATTCTAACGCTAATCAGTACTAGTTATCATGATGTTTGTATTTGCTCTTTAATAATATGTACTATGCACTCCTCTTGGGTTTTCGCTGTGTATAAGGTATAGATGAATTATTCATATGTAAAGTAATATCATTGGTGGGAGATTCATATTTGAATGCGAGGTCCTTAACCAGAACCCCGCCCCCTGACGAATTCTTACTGGTGAAGTGCTGGGGTATTTTGGCCGTGGATGTATCGAGTTTTGTATGCTAGTGATGTTTAAACACAGAGCTTTTAATGAAAGCCTTAAAGCAGCTAATTTGGAGCCAGCATGGCACCACCGGTGTATGGCTGTGCATGAGTGCCTAATGTTCTCGATTTCTTGAGGGGTGCTAATCCTCCTACTGTCTGATACTGCTTCATGTATTGCATATCACTTGTATGTTAATTTGCATTATATCTCATCTTTATTTTTGTAGACCTACATATTCTACCTATAAATTGTGATTGCACACATTTATTTTATTGTGTACATTTCTTCTGTACTTATTTTTATAGCTACTGTACCATGTATTTTCAATTGCACATCAGGCGCTGTATACTCCCCTTCCCCCATCCCCCTGTATGCATCTGGAAATAAACTACTACAAGCTCAGTATGTCTTCCTGGTGACACTTTTGTAATAAAAAAATCATAATATAGGCCCGCCGGTGCAGTGGTTGGATTTCCGCTTGCAACGCCAGTGACCCGGGTTCAGGAGTGGACTCAGGTCACTGGAGGGCCGGCCGGCTGGGGGAGGAGCATGGCTTGAGTGTCCCATGACAGCTCACCATCTCCGGGGGTGGGGGGATGGCCATATGCCCACGCTCCTTGTGCATAAATCTGAGCAGAGGCTTGGGGGAACCACAAGCTCCACTTGGAGGGGATGGGTGGCCAATTGACATAGTGGACATCGGCGCTTGTGCCATGATGTCAGGGGGATCCAATTGTGCCAAGGGGAGAAAATGGGAAAAACATCTGCCAGCTCCAGGATGATGGACTTCCTGGGGCATGCCTCTGATGTGCCCCTGCCCACCAGCCACCTCCAGGGGCCTGACAAAATGAAGGATTACAGGGTCTGTGCCCCACCTCATCCCTGCTCGGGGAATAACTGAAGCTCCATGGAGGACCAGGAGGATGGTTTAGCTGGCAGAAAGGCAGGAGGATGACACCTTGGATGTCCCAAAGGAGTCGGAGCTGGCAGGCAGTAGGGAGAGGGGGAATATAAAGCATAATTTAAAAAAAAATCATAATATAGGAATAGGTACAATATGTACTGGAAATATTGAGGATTGCATATTCAATTGATTTTGTTGGGCAAAATACTTACACTTCATTAATAGAATTCAGATTTTTCCTAGAAGGAATTTGTACACTATCTGCCAGGACTATTGCAACTGGCCACAGACACATTACACAATATGAGCAATCCTGTTATGCTGCTATCCATGTGTTTATGCTGCTAAAAATTACATACTGGTATTTTTTTATGACTGATTTATCTATCTTTAGCAGTGTCAGTGGCTCAGTAGGTAGCACACTTGCCTCTGAGGGTAGGAGATCAGGGGACTGTGGGTTCAGTTCCCACATCTGGCACTTGGGTTAATATCCCAGTACCGACACTGTAGTGCAGCATGAGAGGGGTGCTGCACTTCTGAGGTGCCGTCCTTCAGATGAGATGTTAAACCGAGGTCCCACCTGCCAGGATCGGTGGTAGTTCAGGTGGATGTTAAAGGTCCCATGGCACTTATCGAAAAGTGTAGGGGAAGTTTATTGAAAAGAAATCATAACATCACAAAAGAAACAATAAAGCATCAGGATTATTCAGTTATACAAAAGAAAATAAATCCAGAAGGGAATAAAATAGTTAATATAACATATTTCAAAAGAAAAAATGTTTCCATAAAGTATCTACTTTATCTTTAGAGAATTTATGAATATCTTTGTCTTTAACAGATAATAAACCATCTTCAATCTGTGAAAAAATGGTACTGTTTAAAACTAACTGTTGTTGTAACACAAAGTGACAACAAGCCTGCCATAAAAAATATTGAATAAAAGAAAAAAAAATTCAGAGTATTTTTATGATAAGACCTCCATATCCCTGTATAATCCACTAAAACAATGGTGTGATATGAAATGTGATTAAGAAAAGGTAAATGCCACTGTGTTGCAGCGTCCTGCCAAAAAGATTGACTATGGGCGAAGTTAATAAAAAAATGCATCATAGTTTGTTCACTGTTAATACGTGTAGGTCTCAGACAGAATCTTTCAGTCAGGGGTTTATATTTTAAATTACCCCGAACTCCCAGTCTCCCCTGAATAGAGATCCATACAACATCCCAAATATGAGGAGGAATCCAAAAATCTGTCAATTTGTGTAGAGAAAACATCATTTTAGTGGGTACACATTCAGGAAATAATAAAACAATTTTCTATACTTCATACACTATAAAGTTATAAAATGATTTTCTACTGAAAGTCAGTAAAGTAGGAAAAGAAACCTTCCATTGTTGCATTTTTTTGAGAGTGGACAAACCATAAGTTGGTAAAAAATCTGAGGATAGAATTTTAGGGGGTAATAACGTCCATTTATCAAAATATCATGACCAAAGAAACTGCGACCATAACTGCCAGGAAAGGGTAGCAGCAGCCCATAAATAAGTAAATGAACCAAAAAAAAAAAAAACAGGGAATGATAAAAAACAATAGGGTTGATCATAGCCAAACCTCCCTTATTAATGGGCAAATACGTAATATCTCTTCTCACAGGATTTAGTCTATTGCCCCAAAGCATCTGAAAAAAGAGACTGAGAATTACATTTTCCAGATGCAATGGAGGGGGAAACATAGCATAAAAATAAAAATACAGGGAGTAAAAATTATTTAATAATCATAATTCATTTCTTTTTCCCAAATTTCCACCCTTTCCATCTGTGAATCGTAGTTCTCCTATATGTAGCTGCTTTTCCCAACTGTAAGTAGCCAAATCACCTGGACCAAACCAAACACCCAAAATCTTGTGAGGGGAAGAGACCATTGGAATCCCTAAAGTATCTAAAGAAACTGGGCATGTAGAGTTTAAAGAAAAAATAAAACTCTTATCCATATTAAGCCTGGCTCCAGACAAAGATCCAAAATGAGAAAAAATCTGCAAAGCCTTTGTTAAGGAAGGAACATCCTGAACTAATAAAATAATATCATCTGCATACGCAGTGATTTTTTCATGAGGCAAAAAAGGAGAAGGAGCCACACCTAAAATATTAGCATCCCAAATTATTTGTCGCATCACAGGGTCCAAAACAAAAGAGTATAAGAGAGAGCTTAAGGGGCAACCTTGTCTCACCCCAATAGTGAGAGGAATATCAGTGCCAAATAGTCCATTAACCATAGGGATAATAGTTGCCCCAGCATAGAGGGAAGAGATCCAAAACACAAAGGATTTAGGAACACCATAATTAAGCAAAAGGGGGAAAAGATAATCACGTTGTACCTTATCAAAGGCTTTAGCCTGGTCTAAGGCTACTATGAACCCAGAGAGATGATGTCTATGACTAGCTTCAAATAAATCCCGTAAAAGATATAAATTGTGTTGTATACGTCTATTGGGGATAGCACAAGTCTGAGCAGGATGTATAAGGAGATCAGCAACCATCAATAATCAATTATTAAGAATTTTAGCTAAAATCTTGTAATCGCTATTTAATAGACTTAAAGGTCTCCAATTAGCTAACAGGGTCTTATCCCCTGATTTATATAAAAAATATAACAGAGAGGTATTAAACCCAAAAAAGAAGAAGAGGAAGTCAACATAGAGTTGAAAACCGAAGACAAAAAATAGGTCATTCGGGGCAAAAACTTTTTGTAAAAGTCATTGGGGATACCATCCAATCCGGGAGAGGTACCCATACTTAATTGAGATATAGCGGCCTCAACCTTCTTGGGTGATATAGGTTGTACTAATGATTGTACCATGGCTATAGGAACCTGGGGCAATGTTGTAGTAAACCCAGACAGTATGGGAGAAGAACCACCAGGAATGGGATGAAACATGGTACTAACAAACTGCTGCACTACTGCTAGCATTTCTAAATCTGTGGTTACCACAGTACCATTAGTAGTGGTAAGTTAAGTCATTAGAGTATTATCTAACCTCTGTTTGCATGCCGCATATGGATGTGATGCAGGTGTCTTCTGTGTACTAAATCTAAATTCCATCTCCAAGGATTTTGCCCTCTCATATTGATAGTTCTTCATCTGTTTCTTGAGTTCAAAAATTTGAGAAGTAAATTCTTTCTTATCACGTGGAGGAAAAGACATTAATTTATTTAATTGATTTCTTAACAGGAGATAATTTAAATAATTAGAGTTAGCCCGATGTCTACTAAAGGAGGGCATAAGCTTTTTAAACTCCATTTTGGTGTCCAGCCACCAATTCAGCAAAGCATCATAGGAGCACATAACAGAGTCCCGACTTGCAAAAAAACCTCAATACGAGAAAAAAGGGAAGGAGAGTCCAAAAGGGACATATTAAACCGCCAACGATTATGTGGAGAAAATTTTTTAGGAGGAATAGCAGTTAAACTTAAAGTGCAAAATAAAATATTATGGTCTGAAAATTCTGAGGGCTGAGATATACACCAAATAGGAATCAAATACTTAGAAATAAAAAACATATCAATACGGGTTGCGTATATGTGCCTATGGTAAGTAGCTCCAGTACCTGTGGTATGTAAACTTCGAAAAGCATCCCGCATACTGGCTTGAGAAATAATGTGTAGTAGGGCATTGGAATCACAATATATCTTCTTCTACGAGACCCCTGTAAACTTAGTGTCCAAGGTGCAATTAAAGTCTCCTCCCCAAATAATATGTTTTTTGGTATATAAGAAAGGCTTAACTTCATCAAATAGCTCAAATTATGGCAGTTTTAAGCAGGGGGGCATAAAGATTAATAAAATGAAAGGAGAAGTCCCCAAGGGAGCAGTCAAGCACCAAAGCCCTCCCTGGCTTAACATCAATAAGCCTGGTAACCTGGAATTTAGTAGATTTAAAGAGAATGCTAATGCTGTCTGCAGCTTCTAATCCAAAAGTCCAAAAGGAAGGACACCAATGCCATCGTTTCTTTATTTGTTCTACCTCAGTGAGGGAGGAGAGAAGTGTTTCTTGAACAAAGATAACATCAACATTAAGGGACTCAAAAAAAGGAAACAGGGATATCTGTTTCTTATAGGTTTTTAAGCTGCAGACATTGAAAGACACCAGCTTCAAAGTAGCCATCTATTACATACTGTAGACTTTTTCAAGGCCTTCCCTTTGAACTGCTGCTAGCTTTTCTTTTTTTCCCTTTTTTTTCTTTAGAAAGTTCAGTGGATCTACTTTCTTCATCTTCAGTAGCCAGCTCAGATCTGTGCGAGGTGTCTGACTCCAAATCAGAATCCCCCAGATCTTCCTGAAGGGGGGAAAAATGTTTGTCATAGAAATAGGACAAGGACTGGGAATTTTAAGAGAGGACCTAGTAAATCTACGACCCTTAACAGTTTCAAATAAGGGGGGGTGCATGACAGTCTCACTAGGTAAAACAGGTGCAGTGACAACAGAATCAGGGCTTAGGTGTGAAGTAGGAGTAGGGCCTTGCTCGGGTGACAGGGAAGGCCGAGCTCTAGTGGGAAGAGAGTCAGAACTGGGTACCAAAGGAGGGTCTCAAGAAGGGTCTCAAGAAGGGGTAGACTCAGAGCATGGATTAGAAGGATCCGAAGGTGGAAAATCCTGATGTTTTTCTTGAGCCTTAAAAACTAAATCGTCATGATCCCAACCTTCAGTCCTATTTCATTTGGCCCAAGGGTACTGATGAAAAGCATGCCCCTTCTCATTGCACAAGTTACACTGAAAAATGTTCTCACATAAATCCATGGAATGGCCATATCCCCCACACAGAGAGCATTTTAACATATCGCAAGAGCTACTGATGTGTGTCTGTGAGCCACATTTATAGCAGGCCCTAGGTTGCCCGCTATAAAAACAAACACCTCTGTCTTTACCAAAAAAAAAAAACCTATTGGGTAGATTGATAATATCAGAGTTAACCTGAAATAACTTTACTTTAAATTCCCAACCCCCAGTCCAGATACCTTCTAAATCCGAAACAGCCTCAGGAGGGCCGAGAATGTCACATCAGTTCTGTAACCAGTGATAAATATCACTGACATTCACCCCTTCATTTCGGAACATGACAATTACATACCGAATTTGAGGTCTAGTAAGGGGAATGGCAAAAAAGGGGGCCCATAAAGGAGTACTCTTAAGGGCAGAATATTTTTCCCAGAATTTTTCTAAGCTACTGGTAATTCAGAAACTGGCATCAAAAGAATCTTCCCCAGATACATGGATTAAGGCATATAAGTCAGAGGGAAGAAAATGCATAGAGCCTCTAAGCAAATGATTGGCAATATAATACCTGTCAGGATGAGTAGAAATCCCACCCTTATAACTCAATCTCACAGCATTTCTCCTAGGAGCATGTTCTAATTTATTTTTAAATAAATCAGCCATAGGAATGTGTTTGTTGCTGTCTGAAGCTCCTGATTTTGTAGACTTTTGCCCAGACTTTTGACCATTACCTCCCCCCTTCCGAGGATGTACTTGGGCCAGAAATGGCCTCAGAATCCCCTTGAATAAGGTGCACACCATTTACATCTTGCATAGAAACAGAAGTATGTCCAGAATGTGTACCTGAGCTCAGTTGGTTGGCATGCATAGTAGCAGACGATGTAGGCCCGCTGTCTACCCATTCAGGGTCAGGTATCCATGTCCCTGAAGCTGCACGAAGCCACCCTGATCGTGAAAGTGAGGCCTCAGCCGACCAGTCCCCAAAAATGTCAGTGGTAGCTGTATTTAGTCCAAATTGCCGCCAAATGACTTGTGAGGTAGAAGGAGCTGCCTCTGCTGCCGAAAGTCCGACCGGTCCTTCGATGCGACCAGACTCCATACCCGGAAGTTCCGTTGCTGAAAACGGGTCCGTGCTGACAACCAGACCCGATTCAGAAGAGGTACTCAGGCTGCAAATTGCAGGCATAGGGATAATAGGGCAAGCTGTAGAATTGTCACCTTCAGGTATGATCTCCCGAACTGGCGTCCTGCCAGTATCTTCTTCGTTACACCCCGGAAAAGTGCAAACAGACGCCCCACTTATAGGGACAACGATAATTTCTGGTAGCGGTAAAGCTGCATCTCCGATAACAAACGTCCTGCTCCATACACGGCTGCACTTCATCTGCCATCCTACAGACCCAGCACAGCCCTCTACTGGCCACAGAGCAACAGCAGAGTAGGGGAATTTCCCTGGTGCCCTGACCAAATTTCCTTCATTCACTAAAAAAAAAAAAAAAACACCAACAGCTTAATCTAGTTCAAGGTCAGTTGGCATTCATCTGTAATCGTGCCTGGAAATAGGCAGGATTTGTCTAGTGCACTTACCTGGTCAACAATAAATCTATAATGCCAATTTGATCAGATTATATTTAAGGGACATGCTACCATTATCAGATCCTGAACTGTGGTTAGATGCATACCTTATTGTAACCCCCAGGAATCCCCATAAGTTCCTTAAGAGGTCAGTGTGCCTTAAATAATTAGCTTCATCATGCCCTTTTAGTCCTCCAGGGTCAGTTGGTCTGTTCCCAGGAAGCTAAGGGGTGTGGGCAGCTGCCTAGAGCTAGAAGTTTTGAGAACTGAAGAATCAGAATATAGAGGATTGTGTATGAGAAAGCATACACAACAAGGCAGTTGTGATCGAGAGGTTTCCGTGGTAACCAAAGACCTCGAGGGCGCAGCTCAAGAGGTCCGTTACCACGGAAACCTCAAGATTTCACAGCTGCCTTGTTTGTGTATGGTTGCTCATACACAATCTTTTATAGTGTATGGGCAACCATAAGCAGTACTCCGTGAACCCCAGAACAAGTCTATGGCCAAAAAAAAGGCTTACTCCGGTGTCTGCCGCCACATGTTTGCTTCCGCGTTGCCGTAGGCTGCTCAATTGTGCATGTGCGAATGCGTTCGATCTTATTGTGCTGCACCAGTGACGTACTCGGTGCAGCACAGCAATACCATTACACACCGAGTGCAGGACAACAACGCCGTTCCAGGCATGGATTTCCATGTGGAACAGCGTTCCACCATATACTATACCTTGTTTCCCTCTAAGTTGACCAAGAACAGGAATCCTGCTGAAGCGTCTGCACAAGAACTTTCCAGTTTGTGAATACTTAGAAGAGAGAGAAGAGAGGAGTGTAATGACTGCTCTGAACTAGTAATGGACTGAAACTGTACACCACCTGGCATTCCACCTTCCCTGCAGCAGACAGGAGAGATATGTATACTTCTGAAAGTATTTAATTCAGTCGGGGACACTGTGCCCCATGAGATGGTGATTTAGCGCCTGAAGAACCTACAGTTCCCCCAGCCAGACCTACACACCCTTAGCCCTGACAAGAAAAGCAAGAAGCATTGGCCGGTGTCAAACATGCTTGCTTACTTGTATTTGTTGTGTAGTTGTTAGGCTCAGATAGTGTAGCAGTTAAAATCAAATCAGTTTAATAGTGGCATTTTCATAATCTTAAATGAAGCGGTTCACCCATAACTTTGTTGTTTTTATGTTGATTGCGCGCATGCACAATAATTATGTTGATTGTCCGCATGCGCAATAAACATGCTGCATCTGCTTTGTCCACAAGCAGATTGTGGAGGCATGGCACTGTTGTGCCCAATGCCCCCACAGCCTGAAAAGACTTGTCCCTTCCCCAATACCGCAGCGCTGCTGCTGACACTAGTTCAGCCAGCGTGCCTAACTCTAAAAAATAGCGGCGCTGCAATCAGGGGCCGCCTTGTCATTGCAGCATCAGCCATCCGCTGCAATGAGGGTGACCTGTCATTGCAGGGCGGATCGAGACTCCTGATATTGTTTGTGAACATGGCGTTTTGCCGTATTCACCAGTGTGCCATATGCCCATTTTGTTGTTTGCCGATGGGGGTGCCCAACCCCCATCGCTACAGCTGCCCCCCAAAGCCAGACTCCGGTGGCATGCTGGGAGCCCACCCCAGCATGCCACATGCCCCTGTAAAGCTGAAAACGGTCCGGCAACATTTTCTTGGTTTTTTTTGTACCTGAAAAAAAGGAAACGGTCCCTCGTAGTCTCCCTGCCCCCCTCCCACAACCTGCACCCACCCACTGCGCACCCAGCCTCCCCATACCCCCATCTCACCCCATACTTACCTTCGGAGCTCAGCGCGATGATCTTCTGTGGACTGGGAACACGTCTGCACACTTCAAAGCTGAACGCGAACTAAGGAAATGCTGGTAAGCTGTATAATGTAATGAATAGGGCATTTTGGGGAATTTTTTCACCAAATTTTCAACATGGGGTTTTTGGGACCCCTTCTCATGAATTCTTGAACTGTCATGGCATTAATCGGCCTCGAAAGGTGGTTTCATGGTCACTGCACAGAATCACCTTCAGGGCCGATTAATGAAACGACAGTGCCAGTGTTCATGAGGTGGGCTCTCAAAAATCCTGTGTTGCAAATTTGGTGGGAAAATCCAAAGAAAACGACTATTTTATGAGCGTGCATTGCACAGTTGCTACGCACGCTCGTAACTTCATGAATTTGCAATATTTTCATGCCAGATTTTCAACATTGGCATTTTGTCACACCTCCTTGTGAGCAGTATAGCTGTCGTTGTTCACATCCTGGCCAAAATGTGTTTTCGCACTTCCAGCACAGAATAGCGCGGTCGCTGTGGGAAATCAGTGTTTAGGACAGATTAAGAAAATGACAGTGACACAGTTCATGAGTAGAGGTCCTAAAATGCCTATGATGAAAATTTGGTAATGATACTCCGTAAAATGACTGTGTTACGAGCGTGCATTGCGCAGTTGGCACGCATGCTCGTAACATCGCAAATTTATAATATTTTCACTTCAGATGTTCAACATTGCCATTTTCCCAGACCTACTTATGAACAGTACAGCTGTCATTTTTCCCATCCTGGCCGAAATGTGTTTTCGCACTTCTGGCACAGACTAGAGTGGTCGCTGTGGGAAATCACTGTTCGAGACAGAGTAAGAAAATGACAATGATACTGTTCATGAGCAGAGGTCCTAAAATGTCTATGTTGAAAATTTGGTGATGATAGCCTATCAATTGACTGTGTTACAAGTGTGCGTTGTGCACTTTCCATGCACCCTTGTAACTCCGCAAATTTGTAATATTGTCACGCCACATTTTCAACAGTGGCATTTTTTCACAGCTCCTTATGAACACTACAGCTGTCATTTTTCACATCCTGGCTAAAATATGTTTTTGCCCTCCTGCTAGAGAATAGCACGGTCACTCTGGGAAATCAGTGTTTGAGACAGATTAAGATCGACTGAGTGAGAGGGGCGAGTGACCGAGCTCAACTGAGCTCTGTCGGGACTGCTGCGGATTTGTTTGTGGCAGAGCCCAGTACAAAAGGGCAGCCTGCAGCACTGGGAGAAACACAATGAGAGAGCGACTGAGGAAGGGGGAGTGAGCAAACTCACCGAAGCGCTGTCAGGACTGCTGCGGATTTCTTTGTGGGCAGAAAAAGGCGTCAATGCAGGCAGAGGTCCAGTACAAAAAGCCATCCTGCAGCGGTGGAAGAAACAGTACGAGTGAGTGAGACAGGGAGACTTACTGAGCTCAACAGAGCTCTATCAGGACTGCTGTGGATTTCTTTGTGGGCAGAAAAAAGCACCAGTGCAGGCAGGAGCCCCGTACAAAAGGGAAGCTTGCAGCACCAGGACAAACAGAATGAGCGATGAGAGAGGGAGACTGAGCCACCTCAATGGAGCTCTGTCGGGACAGCTGCGGATTTCTTTGTGGACAGACAAAGGTGCCAGTGCAGCCAGGAGCCCCATACAAAAGTGCAGTCTGTAGCGCCAAGAGAAACAGAACGAGCGAGTGACAGAGCGGTAGTGAGTGAGCTCAACGGAACTCTATTGTGACTGCTGCATATTTCTTTGTGAGCAGAAAATACTGCAACGCAGGCAGGAGCCCAGTACAAAAGGCCAGCTTGCAGCACCAGCAGAAACAGAATGCATGAGTGACAGAGGGGGAGTGAGCGAGCTCAATGGAGTTGTGTCGGGACTCCTTCAAATTTCTTTCTGGCCAGAAAAAGCTGCCAATGCAGGCAGGAGCCCAGTACAAAGGGGCAGCCTGCAGCGCCAGGAGACACAGAACGAGTGAGTGAGGGAGGGGGAGTCGATGAGCTCAATGGAGCTCTGTTGGGACTGCTGCAGATTTGTTTGTGGGCAGAAAAAGGCAGCAATGCACACAGGCGCACCGAACAAAAGGGCACCCTGCACTTTCAGGAAAACCAGAATGAGCGAGTGAGCGAGCTCAGCGGACCTGTATTGTAACTGTTGCAAATTTCTTTGTGGGCATAAGAAGGCAGCAACGCAGGCAGGAGCCAAGTAGACAAGGGCAGCCTGCAGCACCGGCAGAAGCGGAATGAGTGAGTGAGAGAAGGGGAGTGAGAGAGCTCAATAGAGCTTTGTCTGGAGTGCTGCAGATTTCTTTCTGGGCAGAAAAAGGTGCCAACAGAGGCAGGAGCCCAGTACAAAAGGGTAGCCTGCAGCGCCAGGAGAACCAGAAGGAGTGAGTAAGTGAGACAGGGGGAGTGAGCGACCTCAATGGAGCTCTGTCGGGACAGCTGTGGATTTCTTTGTGGGCAGAAAAAGCCACCAACACAGGCAGGAGCCCAGTGCAAAAGGGCAGCCTGCAGCGCCAGGAGAAACAGAATGAGCGAGCGAGAAAGGGGGAGTGAGCCACCTCAGTGGAGCTCTGTCGGGACAGCTGCGGACTTCTTCCTTGCAGAACAGGGTGCCAATGCAGGCAGCAGCCCTGTACAAAAGAGCAGCCTGCAGTAGCGGGACGAACAGACTGAGCCAGTGACAGAGGTCCACTGAGCGAGCTCAGCAGACTAACCCAATCAACATTTGGCATTGACAAATGCTTGTTTTAGATTGTGGCCCCAAATTTTCAACATAGTAATTTTATTACCCCACCATATAAACATGATGTGTCATTTAATAAATCTCATCTGAAATGTAGTTTTGTAGAACAACCAAAACAACTAATTTGGGAGGATGAAAAATGACACCTGCCATGTTTAAGAGGTGGGGTAAAAAAAAACACTGTGTTGAAAAGCTGTGGTCAAAATTAAAAAAATACCAACGCTCCAAATGATCATAAAAAAATGCTCATTTCCTCCTCACTTTGTTTTCTGAGAATCTGACTCAGCCCTCATAACACTGAAGCGCACACATTTCAGTGAAATTCCTTTTATATGTTTGCCCAAAGCATAGCAAACATATTTCTATCACTCTGTGAGGGGGGGGGGGATTTTGGGAGCTATGCCTTCCTCTCTTTTTTTTTCCTAGTTGTTTAACCAGGACTAGCACACTAAGCTGAAAGCTTTTTTTTACAGGTGCAACTTGGGAGCACAGGGAAGTTAAGTGACTTGCTCAGGGTCACACAGTCTGCAAGTGGAAGCTGTGGGATTCAAACCCATGTCTGGTCTGCTGGATGTCACCAGATTTGCAGCTCAGAGTCTTAAACCACTGCTTTAAACTGCCTTCCTCTAACTAACGCACAATGGATTAATCATTTTGGTGATGTATTGGTGAAAAAGGGTTAATCCAGTGAAGAGCAACAGATTTTTCTCAAATCAAGAAAGGTAAATTGTCTGATATTACGGTAATGGAAATAAAGCTCCAGGTGTCCCATACACAGTCACAAAGTTTTTCATTGTGCCCCATTGTGCTTTTCATAATGGGGTCGAAGCCTTTTCCTGCCTGGTTGCTCACTGCTTTGCCACCATGCAGGGAATGAGGAAGAAGCCACCCTGGAAATGTGGCCATCAGTCATGCACTCCCCATTACAAGTCGCAGTAAACCCCCCCCCCCCAAGCCCAGTAGAATTGTTAAAGGGTAAAGGGGGCAAAGGCCTGTAAGGCAAATTAATGTTTCATCAGGAAATCAGTTTGAGGAAGGGACAGGGCTAGCGAGGGGAGATCTACTGGATACCAGGGATTCATAATTTACCTCAGGATTGCTTAAGATGACTCACTGGACTACAAGGGAGGTCTACTGGTACCATAGCAACAACTCACAAGCAGGATTAAAGGTGAGGGTTTGGAGGTGGGGAGGCAATTACAGTGGTAGCCCCAGTACCACTGAGTTATGTGTATGGAATAGAACCATGCAAGTGAAGATGTGCCCTGCACAAAACTCTGCGGGTGCTGAGCAGCATGTGTTAGTGATTGCAAAACCCTGTTTGTGGTCACTAACATTTGCTGACCTTCATTTGCATTGTTCCTTCGTCACAGTGGGAACACCTCCTTTTAGTGACCAAGTCTTCTTTTTGTGGTGGCACGACAGGGAGAGTGTTGGTACCCTGAAAAAGTGACCCCATCACTTTGACTGTGTAATGGGCTCCACAGCTACATTCCAGCTGATGTTTAGAGAGCCAGCATGAACTAATGGGCCCAAGCTACCAAGGTCCCTTTTGCCCATCCATGGTCACTGTCCAGGTGAAAGTTAAATAATTTTATGGTGTCAGTATCAAATGGTGGGCCCCAAGCATCCAAGATCCCTTCTGCCCATCTTTGGTCACTGTCTATGTGGAAGTTAAAGACCATGTGGCACTTATTAAAGAAGAGTAGGGCAGTCTCTGTAGTGCCATGGCCAACATTTCTCCATCAATATGCAACTCACCCACCTGGACACAAGCTGTCACAGCCTAGTGTGTTTTTCCTGGTTATAAATTACAAATATATAAACAAAAATGTAAAATTCTTGTGATGGTATATGAAACATAGAAATTATCAGCAGATAAGACCGCCAGGCCCATCCAGTCTGCCCATAATCCCTACCTTTATTAATGTCCGTTGACCTTATCTGGTCATCCACTTTAGCCTCTCCTTCCCACCTGTAGGGTTCCCTTATGCCTATCCCAATCATGTTTAAATTCCCCCACTGTGCTCACTCCCACCACCTCCTGGGCTAGGCTATTCCATGCACCCACCACCCTTTCTGTGAAAAAAAAACTTCCTCGCATTTCCGCTTATCCTGCCCCCCTCCAATCTCATATTGTGCCCCCTTGTTCTTGTAGCTATCCTATACTGAAAGATGTCACCCCTTGCACCTTGTTTATGCCCTTAAGATACCGGAAGGTTTCCATCATATGCCCCTGTTCCCTCCTTTCTTCCAGTGTATACAGTACATATTGAGGTATTTTAATCTCTCCTCATATGTCTTCTGGTGTAAGCCTTACACCATCTTGGTTGCCCTTCTCTGAACTGCTTCCACCCTGTCTATATCGTTATGAAGATACAGCCTCCAGAAATGTACACAGTATTCCAGATGAGGCCTCACCAGTGTTTTGTATAGTGGTATCACCACCTCCCTTTTTTGGCTAGTGATACCCCTTCCTGTGCATCCCAACATGTAACTAGCCTTCCCTACAGCCTTTGTACTCTGTTTGGCCACCTTTAGGTCATTTGAGGTAATAATCCCCAAATCCCATGCCAGTTTGTATACTGGTCGATCTCCTTACTCTACTGCTTGCCTTCCACAGTAGTCCACCCCCTCCCACACACACACACACACACACACACACTGCATTCCAGTGAGGCAGGCTTACCAGCAGCTTTGAAATCTAGGTTTTGCTGGTTTAAGCAAAGATGATTTTCCTTTACTGCTCCTTTCTTGTGGAACTGCAGTCCACAGTATGTGCAGAAATCATCTAGCATGTTGAGCTTTGCTAGGGTATTGAAATATTTGTGTTTAATTGGGCTGGCAGTATAGCCTAGAGGTTAGAGCAACACACTGTAAATGAGCTAGGTACATCCAGAAGGACTGTTTGATTCCCACACCCTCCACGTGCATGCTTTGTGACTCTGAACAACTCGCTTAACCTCCCCAGTGCCCCTGGGTTGCCACTGGAAACAGGCACTTGTGCCTAGTGGGCCTTATCTGGTTGCCAAAAGAATTATTAAGGTATATTTTGTCATATGCTCTTCATGCTATTTTTGCTGTTTGCATTTTACTAGATTAGTATTTATTATTGTAAGAGCATTGATACTTTGTGAAGTGTGCTTTAAAAAAAATAATATGCCATTACTTTTCAGTTGGATCCATTGTTCCTGTATTATTCTAGATGGGTGGGAAAGGACATGGATTATTCTAGTATTTAGAAAAGGTGATCTAAATGGCCACATGACAAATAGTACCACAAATGAATGTAATACAAACTGAACTCCATTCTGAACAGAAATCGAGCTCTGTGGGTATTTTATTTTTCTTGCTATCTGGAGAAAGATATTTTTGGAGAGTTTTTTAGCTGCTGTAATTTTGCAGTGAGAGAAGGCGTGGTTGTGTGTGTAGGGCTTTGCACAGTGCACCTATTATAGCAGACAGAGACAGGGACACAGCATTCACAGAATTGAGGCTCAAAGTATTTTATTTTTATTTTTTTGCTGCCTGTGTGTGATATTTGGGGAGTTACTACTCACTACAGTTAAAATATAATTTTTCTTTCTGTTGTAGTTTATGGGATTATAGAGAAGGTGAAGAGCAGTTCAAGTCATGGATGTAGGCGAGGATGAAATACTGCACAACCACAAGCTCCTGAAAAGGGAAGGGAGAGGCAAGTGGTGTGCTTGCTGTGCAGTCTTCAGTGCTTCAAATGGCAATACCTCTGCCAGTAGTCAAGGGCGTAGCTACTGATACTCCAAGTAAGCCATGGTGTACCAAGTTTAGTAGCAGGGGGTAGCAAACAAGCTGGCCAGCATTGCTCTGTCATCTCTAGTCCATCACATTTAAATTCCTTTGTTTGGCTTCCCAGGCTTTTTGTTTTCTCTTTCAGCTTTGTTTTGGAGGGGGTGGTAGACTGGACCACGGACGTTGAAGCTGAACATCTCAATTAGGTTTGCATAGTCCGTCTGAATAGTGATTAGCTGTGGCATCTGGTAGGGGGTGTGGCAAGTCTGAGGCAGCAAGTTTAAATGCCCCAGCAAAGTTAGAAGCCATACAATTAGTTCAGTTGTACTGTGAGTGGGAGAAGCAGCAGAAGAACTGAGCAGCAGCAGCAGATGGAAGAACAGACTGAGAGCCAGCTAAAAGAATGAAGACTTCATGTGGAGTGGCAAGTGGGCGAATCTGCCTACCTGAGGGAGAGAGAAGAAATTTGTGCCATGGTCTTGGACTCATGGTGCAGTCATGTGTTTACCAGCAGGCAGCAAGCACCACACTAGTAGCACTGACAGACAGACAGCAGGTCTGGTGTGGGAATCATCTGAGTGGAGCCAGGAACTTTGGACTCGAGTCGTGGGGGGCAGGCATGAACAACAGTGGGGGGAATGGGGTAGCAGTGTGGCAGGTTGGTGTACAGATCTGAAATGCCTGGCTACACCCCTGCCAGTAGTTGCAGATATGCCACAGGAGACTGGGACAAGGGTCATGGCTGCAAGAGGAAACACTGTTGAGTCTGCCAGGTGAAACAATGAGCTAGGGATGCCCCAACACTACTAATGGCAAAGGCACAAGGAGTCAGAGTTGGTACTGGAGTAAGAGTCACGGGAGATAGTGCAGGGGGAACCACAGCAGGCAGTAGAGAAGGAAGGTTCATAGGTGCAGGTACAGTACTACAGAAGATGGAAGTGTCATAGTAGGAAAATATTTGGGGCTTAGTACTAGTCAGGCAACACCAACACCAGCACCAGAATGAGGAGATGAACTTTGACCTGGACATCAGTGAGGATGTTGATTTTGATGATCCAGTGTAGGATTTCGATAGGGAGTCTGAGCCCCATATAAGTGGGCAAAAATGGAAAAGGCCACTTATGGGGTCCCAGAGCAAGGGCAACTGAGGTGGAGGAGAAGGATAAGGATGAGAATGCTGGTTCTATACATGAAACTGTATGCAAAAGCAAGGTTCTACAATGCCAGTTCGACACCACTTTTGTCGACTGGCATCTCAGAGACAGGATTTATGTCAACTGCAAGTTGCAGTATACATAAATCCCGTTTGTCTCCTGGTCCTGTTTTTTAGGATTATCAACTCCAGTCGGAGTTGATTCAGGGAAGGGGTGCAGGACCGGGAGACAGTGTGCCCCTGTCTCGGGCACGCCAACACAGCGACCTTTCGGTAAAGAGTCAATTTTGCTGACAGCGAGGTATGTCGCTGTGATGGTGTCGCCATCAGGTTGGCATACCTGCAAAAACAAGGGTCCGTCCAGGTGCAGTGCAAGGTACAGGGAAAGAAAATGGATGGTGATAAGGGTGATAAACAAGGAAGATGCTCAAAGGAGCACGAGTTAGACAAATGTACAGGTGCAGAAACAGAAATATAGAATTGGATGGTAGATAAGGACCACTTGGCCCACCCAGTCTTCCCATGTTTCCCCTATCTATACTGTCATCACATACCCTACTTGATCTTCAGCTCCCCTTCCCCGCTTCCAACTAAGATTCTCTTGTGCCTATCCTCTGCATGATTGTTTTAACCCCCAACACCTCCACTGGAAACTTGTTCCAGGCACCCACCTCTCTTTCAGTGCAGACATACTTCCTCATATCTGTCTTGAATTTACCCCTTTCCAGTTTCATTGCATGTCCCCTTGTTCTTGTGCATCTTTTCCTCTGAAAAATACTCCCTTCCTGCAACTTATTTACTCCCATGAGGTATTTATAGGTTTCTATCCCATCCCTCCTCACTCTTCTCTCTTTCAGGGTGTACATATTGAGGTCCTTCAGTCTCTCCTCATATAGCTTCTGATGCAGACCCTGCACCATTTAAGCTGCCCACTTCTGGACTGCTTCCACTCTGTTTATGTCATTCCTGAGATATGGTCTCCAGAACAAGACACAATACTCCAGGTGGGGTCTCACCATCGATCTCTACAATGGCAACATCACCTCCTTCCTTCTGCTGGAGATACCCCTCCATATGTCCCCCAGCATCCCACTGGTGCTACCTACTGCCTTGTTGCACTGCCTTGCTACCTTTAGTTCATCAGATTTGATTACTCCCAGCTCCGTTTCCTGTTTGGTGACTGTCAATCCTTCTCCCAGACCCAGTTCCCCCTTCTTCCC
Organism: Neoceratodus forsteri; assembly: GCA_016271365.2. Classification (NCBI taxonomy): domain Eukaryota; kingdom Metazoa; phylum Chordata; order Ceratodontiformes; family Ceratodontidae; genus Neoceratodus; species Neoceratodus forsteri. Next base: position 76,790,551 of record JADMNL010000022.1, read on the forward strand.
ATCATGGACAAACAATAGCCAAGTGGTGCCCAGTATCCTAGATATCATTAGTATGGGATTTTAATGTAACTAACAGAAAGGACAAGAGTGTGGCTATGTGCCAGAGATAAAAAGCTTGAGTCTGCTTAAGCAAATCTGGCTCATGTCTAGGGACTACAGGGCAATGTAGCCATTTAAAGGCTAAGCATCTTCTTAGATAGCAGCAGCATTAAAGGGTGGCACAATGTTTCCTTAACAAGTTTGTTGGTGAAGACCATGGGGATGAGGAAGACGGAACTGGTGAGCTTGTGCAAGATGCCATCAGGAGCACCACCATAACAACCAATAGGCCTGTGACAAGCACTCCAGTCAGCAAAGTACCACACTCTGTAGCTGGCTGTTTTTCCAATCTATAAATGATGCTGTCATCAACCAAACCTGTCACTACCCTTAAGAATATGTCACATTCAAAAGCATCATTCCTTCTCAAGTGCAGCCCGCCATCCCACAAGCACTGTCAAAGTTAATGCCACCTCAACCACCTTATAGATATGGAACTCCATGCTGCTGTAGCATAAATGCTTGTGGTGGACATGCTGCCCTAATCATCCATAGAAACTATAGGTTTCCAAAATGTAATGAGCCAGGCAGTGCTGAAATTAACTGTTCCTTCATAAACATATTTTTTTGACTAAAGCTGTTCCCAAATTATACCTTGATTTTAATGCCTGTCTCTCACTTGCCCTGAGCCATCTCATGGTATGTACTGTCCACCTAATGATATATGTGTGTGGAGTTGAGGCCCTGCAGTGGCATCGTCATACATGTACATCACAGTACACTGGGCACAGTTCCCCAACATGTATGCAGTAAGGCCCTGTCAATCATCATCATACCAAAGCTACCCCTTCTCTTACTAGTGAGCATCAGTAGACCACACTGAGCAGGATCAGCATGGACTGTCCAGCACAGCTCTATTACATTCTTGTGGAGCTGAACAGTCTAACTCAGAACAGCTGCTGGAAGAGTTTCCGGCATGATGATCAGGTAACCTGTCCTGGTAGTCCAATGTCCCCATCTTGCACCCCAACTTGTTCCATCTCCCTAGCATCCAGTGGAACCTCCCAGCCCCCCAAGCGGTCCATCAGTGTAGAGGGTCAAGGGATAATCTCCATCTCATATCTGCATTTCTGTGTGCTCTGAGGCATGCTGCAGTGTTGTGACCCTCCACCCCCCGTCTGTAATGGTTCTATGGACAGGGCATGCCAGCTCAACTATAACTATACAGCAGGCCAGAAAAATGTAAGTGTCAGATGCTCAGTGGGTAGAACACTAGCCTCTGGAGCTGGAAGACTGGATGATCATGCGTTCTAGCCCCACACCAGGCACCTGGAATAATATCTATAACAGACACTGTAGTGCAGTATGAGGGGGTAGCTGCACTGATGAGGTGCTATCCTTAGGATGAGACATTAAACTGAGGTCCCTTTTACTCATCTCTGGTAATTGTCCAGGTGGTAGCAAAAGATCCCATAGCACTTACTGAAGAAGAGCAGGGGTATTTTTATCAATGAAAGAAAAACAACACCCACATTCACAAACTACTGAACAAAGCAAAAAAAAGTACAATAAGCAACTATAAGAAATGTACTTAGAATAAACGAGAACTGACAACCCCTGATGACACCTCTCAGGTTAATGGATTACCAATAAGGAAAAGAGGAAAAAAAAACATATAAAGAAAAAATAAATATTGTACAAAGGATAACAAAATTGCTGCTCAACAAGAAAGCATATATTTTTAACTATTATAATCGAGTTACATGTTTCCAAAGCTTAATCCATCGTTGCTTCATCATTTTGTTATATTCCTGACCATAAACTGCTCCCACTTCTTTTGTAACATTACTTACAAGAATTGACAATGGGACTAGCTTCTGCTAAAAAATAATAGAACATTTCGCCTGTCATATACACCATTTGATGCATCCAGTAATTATACATAGGGTACTGTAATCCCAACTGAACCACTCATCTAAAAAACCAGCAAATTAGATTATTGTAGGAAGTTGTGACAAAGGTCTTTAGAATGCGATGCAGCATGGGTTTATGGGAGAGAGGTCATGTCAAATGAATCTGATTGACTTCTTTGACTGGGTCACCAAAACAATAGACGGGGCCAAGTGGTGGGCATTCTGTATCTGGATTTCAACAAGGCCTTTGACTCTGTACCCCACAAGAGGTTGATCAGGAAGTTGGCAGATCTCGGGTTTGGGGAGAAGATGACCAGATGGGAAGAAAACAGGCCAGGGAACAGGACCCAGAGGGTGGTGGTGGTGATGGTGGGAGACTTATCTAGCACCAGGGAGGTCACCAGTCAGGTCCCACAAGGCTCAGTACTAGGGCTGGTATTGTTTAATATCTTCATAAATGACACTGGGAATGGAATTAAGGGCAGAATATGCCCTTTCCTGGACAACACCGAGCTCTGTGGGGGAAGGAGGTTGGACATGGCTAAAGGGATACAGGACCTAAAGGAGGATCTAGAAAAACTTAAGAGGTGGTCCAGGATTTGGCAGCTTGGTCTCAATGCCAAGAAATGCAAAGTTATGCACACTGGAGCCAAGAATCCCAGGATGGAGTACTACCTGGGATGGGTCAGGGTATCTGCAACAGTAGAGGAGAAGGACCTGGGAGTGATGATCACTAGCAACATGAAGCACTCCATGCAGTGTAGCAGGGTTTTATTTAACACTAAAAATTGATTAGCATTTTGCTCATAGAAGTTCTAAAACATTGTGAAAATGCATAGCACTTGCCTCACTGTGGTTAACAAACATAACACTTCTAGAAAACCTATATAAATGCTTTCTGTACAGTTAGTATTGTCCCAAGAAAAAAACTGCTAATCAATTATTTAAAACCCTGGTGTAGGAAAGCAGCAAAAAGGGCATGTTGGGATACATAGCCAGGGGGATCAGCAGTAGATGAGAGGAGGTTATATTGCCCTTATACAGGCCACTGGTGAGGCCACATCTAGAGTATGGAGTACAGTACTGGTGTCCACACCTTAGACAGGGCATTAACTTGCTGGAGACGGTCCAGAGGAGGACAACAAAGATGATTGTGAGTCAGCAGGGTAAAACTTACGAAGAGAGGTTGGGGGCTCTGAACATGTACTCCCTAGAAGACAGGAGGGAGAGGGAGAACATGATTGAGACCTTCAAGTACTTGGAAGGGATAAATAGGGTGGAAGAAGAGGGTCTCTTTAAGCTAAGTGGCAACCAAAACATGAGGGTGCATGGTCTTAAATTGGAGGGGGGGTTTAGGATTGACATTAGAAAGAACTTCTTCAGGGAGAAGATGATAGCCAGCTGGAATGCACTGCTGGAAGAGGTGGTCTTGTTGAAGACAGTGGAAAACTTCAAAACAAGCTGGAATAGACATAAGAGAAAGTAAGGGTCAAGGAGGGGCAGATGGAAAGGATGGCAGGATTGGGGGAGCAGGGTCAGTAACCTAGGCTGTGGACCCTGCAATTCAAGCAGATCAGATAGACCAAATGGCTTTATTCTGCTGATTTCTTCGTATGTTCGTATGTAAAGGTCAAAGCTTTCCATTGAGCCTCCAAAAGTGACCAGAAGCCTTCAATATATATGGCCATAGAAAGAATAAATGTTTCGTAGTTTTTATGTTCTGGTCATAAGGATCTGCTTTTACAATCATCAAAGGGGTTCATGTAAACTTTTCTACGCTTGATATTGTATTTTTATTCTATCAGCAATGATGACATTTTGTGGAACTGGAATGTGATCATTCTGCCCCCGGACAGCCAGTTGGGAGGAAAAATCATTGCTGACAGAGATAGTTTCTGATACTACTTTCTGCAATCCAAATTCTTCAAATATTTTTCATTTGCCATTTTTTTCCCTGCGATTTGAAAAAAAGATTTCAAGTCAGACTTGACCTCTTCCCACCATTCAAGAGGGGAATCATGAAAAACAGGGTGACTTTTTGGGCCTGAATGATGTACTGTAATTTATGGATGGTTGTATCCTCCTGTTCTTCAAGGGCTAAATTTAATTTCCATAAACCTGGCCCGTGTGTGTGAATTGGGTCAGAACCAAATTGTACCAAGACCATCCTGTGATCTGAAGTCACAAAAGGTACAGTCCAGGCCTTGGAACTATCCAACCATGGGGAACAGAGAATATAATCAGTCATTATGTACAGCTTACCCTTAAGGAAGGTATGTTCTCCCGATCCTCCAGGTTGACAAGCAATGTCCACTAGAGTGGGTTTTACTATAACCTCTTTAAGACACTGTATATCGATTTACATTTTAGATGTGTGGGCTCCTCTGTCAGAAGGGACTAGTACACAGTTGAAATCACCACCCCAGATCACCCCCCCAAAAAGTAGATAAATACAGCTGGACCAATTTGAAACATTCTGCTCTGTCAGCTTTTAATTGTGGGGTATATATATATTTATCAACCAAAGTGTAATGTACAAAATTTGACATCCAGAAGATAGATCCTCCTAATGACAATATCCACCAGCCTAATCTATTTAACGGCTCGGCTACAGAACAAAACCCCAACCCCTGAACATCTTTCCTCCCCCATAGACAAGAAAGATGGGCCATGCGACAACAGATTTTGGGCTTTATGGATATCCATGCATGTGTTTAACCTTGTGACTTGGAGGGATAAAATATAACAGGAGGTGTCCTGTATGAAACCCATTGTGGCTGATAACCATTTAACATTTTTCACACTATAGGTAGTGACTGACCCTACCATAAAATTGTGGATTAGTCCTCCCATGTAACACAGGAATGGTAAAAAAAAAAAAAAATACCAAAGTAACATCACATTGATCCTCATCATCCTCCTCTTCCTCCTCCTCCCTTCCTCTTAGATTTTGTCTTCTTAGAAGACTGTCACTATGATGAGCCTCCTTCATTCTCAGAAGACAGGCGATGTGGAGAAGACTTAATATACTGTCCAAATCCTCCCCCTCTCTCTTCCCAGTCTTTCCTCTTCCTGAGGATATTATACTTACTTTTTAGTGGTATGACTTCCCTCTTAGTCACTTTGGTTTAGGTTGACCTCTGGTCCTTCAATGCCTGGTAACTACTTGCAGGGTCTCTGAACCAGCATATACAGTGGGGGCATATCTGCTGAACATACCTGCTCTGGGGACAGTACTGGTCCTGATGAAGAAGACTCAGGTGCTTGCTCTGATTCCTGAGGGTGGAGATTTAATAGGGTCGCTGAAAGGTTAGGAACACTTGAAGTGCCGATCACGTCATCCAAAACTTTAATCTCCATACTACAATGTTCCTCCACCTCTTGGTGTTCCTGGGGGAGTGCAGGAGCATCCTCTGAAAGCTGTTGCAAATCATCCTCCTAAACTGTAATCTCAACTTTCTGGGCATGTTCTTGAGTGCAGCTGAAGCCTGTCTCTTTATGTTGCTGTTCTGGGGGAAGATAGGGGTTTATCCAAAGGCCATCTCTCATATTTCTTTGCGCTATCCCTTGTGCACAACTGATATAATAATCATGCTCTGCTTGATCCATATGTAACTCCCTCTCATTTGAGAGAGGCTTATGCTCCCATTAGGGACCCCCCTCTTTTCAGTTGCCCCCAATGGTTTAGGGAGATTAGTGCTCTGGGGGTAACATTTCCATTTGGCACCAATTGTTGGCAGCAGAAAGCAGGGTTTCAGGGATATAAGTAGGCAGTACAGGAAGTTGGGAGTGTGTCTTAGAAACAGAGCAGGAGTCACCGGCAGGCACTGCTGGGGTGGGCCCCCCACCTACCCACCCCCACTTTAGGCAGACCAACTTCAACAGCAGCAAAGTGCAGGGTCCTCTGAGTGAGCATCCATGGGAGGGCACAGTGTTAGGGAGCTGTGGTTATTTTGTGGGGTCCCAGGCTCTAGGAGCTTGAAGAGAGAGAGTAATGGAGGTGCAGGATAGGTAGGCCTCAGGGTTAGGTTAGGCCCCAGTAGATTGGTAGTGTGCTTGGGTTGTAGGGGCTGTAGTAGGTTATGGCAGGACCACTGCAGTCTGGTGGCAAGGTGGCCTAGGGACACTGATGAGGGGGCTTGGGGGAACATCTACCCGATAAAGGGACAGGCCACGGGGCTGCTGGACTTTGCCAAGTGGGCTGCGGAGTGCCCTGGAGGTATTCCCTGGTGCTGGTTGCACATATCGAGCAGCAGGTGAGTGAGTGAGTGAGTGAGGGGCACAGTTCTGGTAGCCTTAACACATGCCCTTGGGTCATTCAGAATGCTGGAAGAGAGTTGAAGGTGGTCCAGGGAGACCAGGCAGATCAGGAGAGTGACCTGGGAGAGAGAGAGAGAGTTGGGTATGGTGCAGTGGGTTGTGCTGGTATCACACCATCCATGTCCCTCATGTGGATGGAAGTGAAAACTAGGGAACAGGTTAAGGAGAAGCTGAGTGCTTCTAAGGGAAAAGCACTAGTTGTTTAAGCAGTGAAGCATCAGGTGCTTACCGTGCCAGTGGGATCTATGGAGCTCCACATTCTGGGATAAGAGATTGCTAGCTTACTGGAGGAAATTGGGTCTGCTGTAATGTGAGCTTTTAAAGACCTTGCTCTGCCTTTTCTGCCATTTCTCCTTGTATAAAAGTTTAGCTTCATGGAGCTGAGAGTTTATTTCAAGTCACAAATGGACCCTTGTAGCCCTGTTAAATCATTTGGGGCTCAGGAGAAATAAAGCAAATAGTTGGGAGAAAGTTCTGAATCCTGTGAGCTTATTTTATTTTAGCTGTGATTATTAAGGATTCTAATGAAATATGAGACTTTCATGACGTAGCAGTTTCTGTAAGTCTTTCTCTTAGTAGAGACCAAGTTCTTAATCTAGAAGATCCTACACCTTCCCATCCTGGTGCTGGTGGGGTTTGGAGGGGCCCTGTGATGAATTTTGGGGTCACCTCATGCCGGATCCCCTGAGAACCATGGGTTGTCTACATGAAGACTTCAAGAGTAAGAGTAGAAGATGCCTTGAGGTACGCAGTAATTAATCCATTTTGTTTCTAAAAGCTGCAGGGAGTTTTGGGTGTAGATTCTGTGCTGTGGGTCCTCTTCCCCCAGAAGATCAGCACCCCTAGACTTTGGGGAAGGGGGTGGCTACACATTGGAATCCTCTTATTGTGTGCCACCCGGGGCAGAACCAGTAGAAATGGCCAGGTTCATCACACAGATTGCATTTCATTGCCTTCTTACATTGAGAGCTCAGTCATCTAAGTGCTGCACACAGACTACAGTGGATCTTACCACAGGCATTGCTCAGATGGGATGGTGAACAACACTTATAGCAGGGCTTAGGTTAACCTTGGCAAAATAACACTCCTCTGCTCCTCCCCAAGAAGAAGCAGTTAGGTAAATGCTGGATCCTTGAGTCAGAATGTTGGAGATGGACCTTTATCCTCCAGTCCCTGGTCCAAATGTATTCTGAATCTATAATAGGCTCAGGGTTGCCCATTATAGTGCAGTGCTGCTTCCATCAGTACAAAATGACAATTATATGGATTCCCCTATTTTTAAACAGAACAGTGATCATCTTAACTGCTGGGTTAGTGAGAGGAACAACAAAAAAGGGAGTCTATATAAGGGTATTTTTGAGGATTGCATATTTCTTCTAGAAACAATACAGAGCAGTTGTAGATTTAAAACTAATATCATGATGACATTTGCTGGCATTGGGGTGAGAAATTTGACTTACTGGGGGCATACCTCCATGTGACAGGGTTGAATAGGACCCTGGCCCAGTTGTTATGGAGAGTTTAAATGCAGGGATCTGTTTTGTCCTTTCCTTTCCTTTCCTTTCCTTTCCTTTCCTTTCCTTTCCTGTCTCTTGTCTGTCTGGTTGCGCAACCAGATTTTCCTTGGGACCTAGGATTTGATCATCCCAACAGCCTTGCAATTCTTTGCCTCTCACTATCTCTCTACCTTCACTTGCTGTTCTGTCTTTTTTTCTCCCTTGCTTATCTGCTGGTATAAAAATATATTCAAATCATTATGTGGAAATGTAACTGATATTGGGATCCCTTTGTTTAGAAAGTATATAGTGTTACTATTGAAATGTATATGATTATAGTTTAAGATGATTGCAAAAAGCTATTGGAAACTCAAGGGGTTAACCTGAAATGCAATTTTTAAGCCTTTTGCAGAAGCTGTGGAAAAGAGGCTTCAGTTCTGGAACATTGTGTTCTAGCTGCACATGCTTGATATTTACAAGAATATTTTAGAAAAAAGAGGATGCCTATTAAGGAGGGGGTTGTAAGAACTTATAAAAACAAAGCTGCAATTTCTTGCAAGAGACACAGAGACTGAAGGAAAACTCTGATGCATCTTCTATTTATTCTGCTTTTGTAAATAGTTATACTGAACAATTTTATTTTTTTATTTTATTGTTATTCATAATAAAACTCTTGTTGGGAATTTTATAACTGCTCCTGGTTTTCCTGTGCCCTGATGACAGATGGTGTCAGCCTAAGTGGGATTACACTGTGCATACTCTAAGCCAGGAGTTTTGGGCATGGGTACTGGACCTCGTGCCAGGGAAGCATAGAGAAAGGTATGGATTCTGCAGCAGGAAGTCCAGGAGTGGTTACCAGGAGAATGGCAGCCAAACTAGCAGAGACAGAAGTCCAGTCTGATATTGTACAGCCAGCACAAGTTATGGAAAAAGAACAGGCAGTGAAAGAACCTGAAAGCCTGACAGACTTTTTCAAATGGTGGGCTGTACAACAAAAAGAGATGAAGAAGCAGAGAGAAAAATAAATTCAACATTTAGAAGCACAGAGAGAAAAGATGCAATGACAGGAGCAGCAGAGGAGAGAAGAGAAGCAGCAGATGAGAGAAGAGATGCTACGACAGGAGCAGCGATGGCTGGATGCCTTACAAGCTATCAAAGGCAAAGGATCTGGCACAGATCCAGATGAGCCACAAAACACAAGAAATTTAAAAGCCATTAAACTTACAAAGTTGTGTCCCTCGGATGATATCGAAGCATACCGGACAACTTTTGAAAAGGTTGGTGCAGCCTGCTAATGGCCAAAGCAGCAATGAACAATCAGACTGGTACCCTACCTGACAGGCAAAGCCCAACCTGCCTACAGCAATATGGACACTGCACAGTCAAAAAACTATGACCTGGTGAAAAGTGAAATTCTGAAATGGTATGACATCTCAGGAGAGACCTACAGGCAGAGATTTCGAGCTCTGAACTACAACTCAGTCGATAATCCTTGAGAAGCCTTCACCTGGCTCATAGAACTCTTGATAAAATGGCTCCAACCAGAGGGCAAAACAATCCCACAGATCATCGACATGTTTGCAATGGAGCAATTCATCAACATCCTGCCTACAGATATGCAGCTTTGGGTAAAGGAACACTGACCAGAAAGTGAGAAAAAGGCTGTTTCTTTGGCTAAAGACTTACCAAATGGCCAGACAGATAAATGCCACAGCAGCGAGGTAACAGCCAAGCACTGGTAAGACACTCTTTTTCCCATTTAAACTCAAAGACTGCTAAGAACTCTGGTGGAGGTAACAAATCTGTGCCCAAAGATGTTATTTGCTATAACTGTAATAAGCCAGGCCATATTGCAAGAAATTGTCATAAGAAGAGTGACACTGGAGCAGATTTGTCCTTGTCAAATTGGGGCAAGTACTAAACAGATGTGAAAGTAGGGGATAAGACTGTTAAGGGATTCATTGATTCAGGAAGCTGACAGACCCTAGTGCATGTTCAAGTGCTGGGAAAACAATTGTGCAAAAGGACCAGGTACTGGTGTCATCTGCATCCATGGGGACACTCAATACTATCCCACCACCCAAGTGACTCTGACCATTAAGGGTGTGTGGCACCAAATGAAAGTGGGGGTAGTACCTAAGTTACCTGTACCCATGATTATTGAAAATGACTGTCCAGGATTTGAGTTAAAGTAGAAGTCCACCCAGAATGTGCAAAAACATATGAAAAGTGTTTTGATATGTATGTCAAGTCCTAGTGTGTCCTTCCCTCTGTCTTCTATTAGGAGTTTTTCCTAAATTAGCCTGCTAGCTGTATGGTAGTTTTACGCTCCCTGGGAATCTCCATCACAAATAGGTTTATTGGCTTTCTTTCTCCTACGATGCACCCTGGCTCATGTGACAGTGATGTAGCTATGCCCTTAGATTTAGAAGGGTCTGTCACAACACAGCCACAAAGATAATACTTCTTTTAGAGAAGTCATGCTGCTAGATTTTGGGAGAGTGTAATCATTATAATTTTTTGATTTTAGTACCTTGTCCTGCTATGTTACAACCTATAAGCTGATTTTCTATTTTTGCTACTTAGTACTGGTGCAAAAACTGAAAGTGACTGAGAGGAATAGAGTAAACAGTGACATGATTCAAACACACACACACACACAGAGCAGAACATAGCAGGACAAGGTACTGAAATAAAAAAAAAAAATAATGATTACACTCACCCACAATCTAGTAGTGTGTCTTCTCTGGAAGAAGTATTTTCTCTGTGGCTGAGCTGTGACAGACCCTGTAACAAGACACTGGCTTCCTGCAGGGGCAATTAGACATCACACCAATTGCACTCTGGAAAGACTATCTGGGATAAGAGGCCATAAAAGAAACCAGAATGGCAACCTCCAAGGGCAATAAAACAGTTAGGGAAAGTTAGAAAAAACATCGCTCACAGCCAGAGGAAAAGGAAACACTGGAAACTGATTAGAACACAGAAAAAAAAATACTACTACTACTACACATCTTTTTTTGATTTTAACATGGAGTTTTCCTTTAATCTCAGAGGAATTGAACCCTGCAGTTTCAGCAGCAGTGCTAACAAGAGCTCAGGCAAAGAAAACTGCAAATGGTTGGGACACTTTTTCCTTTCAGTGGCGTTGATTCAGACTTGTTTGAGCACAGCTCCAAGATCCAGAAATCCAAGAAAGAAAGACAATGCATGAAGAAACTGTGGCAATACATGACTGATGAACATAAGGGGTTAACATATGAAAATGCTGAAACTAAACTGATCACTGATTGTGATTTTCTTTCAGAACAAGCTGACAATGTTTCTGTCCATGGTTATTTTAAGCAGCTGTGGGTGAAATCAAAACAGGGTGGACCAATGTTTAAAAAATGTAATGGGTTACTGTACAGAGTTTGGGTTAAACTTCAGACACAGGAACAAACAGAACACCTGGTTATATCACAGAAGTATAGAACAGAGTTGTTACAGATAGCACATGATAGTCCTATGGCTGGTCACTCAGAGAGGGATCGCACCCTTGACAGAATTCTGTATAGATTTTACTGGGCTGGAATTCATGAAGATGTTGCTACCTGTTGTAGGTGTCAAGTGTCAGAAAGTAGCCCCAGTCAATAGAAAACCCCTACCCTTGATAGATGTGCCTTTTGCGAGAATTGTGATGGATGTGGTTGGTCCTTTAGACAAAAGTAAAAAGGCTAATAGATTTACCCTGGTAGTATGTGACTATGCTACTCGATACCCAGAAGCAGTTCCAATGCATACTGTCACAACTTCAAAAGTGGCAGCAGAGCTTGCAAATATTTTCAGCAGAGTGGACATACCTAAAGAAATTATTACTGATCAAGGTAATAATTTTGGTGCTGCATTACTTAAGGAGCTGTACTTACTACTAGGTATTACTGCCATAAGAACCTCCCCCATCACCCTCAGACAGACGATCTTGTTGATCATTTTAACCAAACCCTAAAACACATGCTAAAAATGTTTGTAAAAGGGGAAGGGAAAACTTGGGACCAATACTTGCCTTACCTACTTTTTGCTCACAAAGAAGTGCACAGGCATCAATAGGGTTTTCACCATTTGAAATGCTGTATGGTAGGCAGCCAATAGGGCCACAGGATGTGATAAAAGAAATTTGGGAAGACAACCTCACTCAGAAACAATCTCTATCATCTTATATGCATGCCCTAAGAAAGAAGCTGGCAAAATATGTTGAAATTGCCATAGTAATTAGGAAGAGACCCAAAACCAGCAGAAGGTATATTATGACCATGGGGTAAAAAAAAAGTTTTTGAGCCAGGTGAAAAGGTTTTGCTACTGTTAGCCACAACAGAAAATACACTGTTAATGAAGTGTCAAGGACCCTATAGTGTACTTAGACATACTAGCACCATTAACTACGAGATTGAGACCACTGGCAGGAAAAATCCTACTAAGATATACCATGCTAACCTCCTCAAGAAATGGGTTGAAAAAACGCCAAAAGCTGCTTTGCTAGTTTTACCAGAAACTAATAAAGAAGATATTGATGTACCTTATGATAGACTGGAACAAACTGTAACTGCTGATGCTGTAAAGGTGAATGTTTCCTTAACCTCAGAACAAACTGCAGAAATTTGTAATGTGCTAAAGACATTTAACAGTACTTTTACCACAGTACCAGGCCGAGCAAAAGGGGTTGAGCACATAATAGTTCCAAGTAATGCTCGCTCTATTAGGCAAAAGACATACAGGTTACCAGAGCGGTAAAGAGCTGACATGGTTAAAGAAATACAAAAAAATGAAAGAATTGGGTATCATAGAGGAGTCGAGGAATGCTCGGTCATCTCCAATGGTAATTGTAAACAAAAAAGAAGGGGGTGTTAGAATTTGCTTTGATTTTAGGAAACTTAATCAAGTGTCAGAATTTGACAGTTATCCTATGCCCAGAACAGATGATTTGGTGGACAGACTGGGGAGTGCAAAGTATATCAGTACCCTTGATCTCACCAAGGGTTACTGGTAAATCTCTTTAACTAAAGAATCCAGAGTCAAAACTGCATTTGCCACTCCTGTTGGATTCTATCAGTTCACCACCATGCCATTTGGCTTACATGGTGCACCATCTACATTACAGCAGTACATGGATGTCATTTTATCCCCTCATACTGGTTATTGTGCTGCGTACCTGGATGATGTTGTCGTATACAGTCAAGAATGGAAAAGCCACCTGGAACACCTACAAGCAGTTATCCAATCAATCAAAAATGCAGGTCTGACAATTAATCCTACCAAATGTGCACTGGACATGCAGGAAACCAGATATTTGGGCTATGTGTTGGGAAATGGAGAAGTTAAGCCAGAAATGTCTAAAATAGAAACTGTAGCTAACAGCCCTGTCCCTGAAACAAAGAAACATGTCAGGTAATTTTTAGGGCTGGCTGGATATTTATTTATTTATTTATTGACTTTTGTTGACCTGGAAAGCCCACTGGGCCTAGAAGTCCCTTTTTCAGGGTGACCGGTGGGAGGGGGGGAATACAGATAGTAAGCAACTGAAATTATATTAACTGATATTATTGGAGATTTGTTCCCAACTTTGCTGAGTTAGCTACTCCCCTCACTGAACTCATGAAAAAACAGTACCCAAATAATGTGAAATGGACCCCAGAGTGTGATGAAGCTTTTCAAGCCATTAAGGCTGCATTATGTTCAGCCCCTGTTTTAAGAAACCCAGATTTTGAGGAACATTTTTGTTACAAACAGATGTATCAGAGGTAGGCCTAGGTGCAATCCTGAGTCAAAATTTAGATGGGACAGAACATCTTATTCTGCACATAAGTAGGAAGTTGCTTGATAGAGAGAAAAGGTATTCCGCAATTGAAAAGGAATGTTTAGCAGCAAAGTGGGCCATGGAGTCCCTTAAATCTGATTTGCTGGGAACTGACTTTGTACTTATAACAGATCACAATCCTCTCTGTTGGCTTAACCAAATGAAAGGTAAAAATTCCAGAATCACAAGGTGATACTTGGCACTACAGCCATTTAAGTTCAAGGTGATACCCAAATCTGGTAAAGAGAATAGCAATGCTGACTTTCTGTCAGATATGGATCAGGAATTGAGGGTTCTGAAGGTTGAAAAACAAATGCACGCGTTTAAACTTTACTGTTTGCTGTACTGGTTTAGAAAAAAGGATACTGCACATGTGCTTAATTTCTGAACATTAGAAGCCAATATTATTAAAGAATTAATAGACAGTTTTGGAAACCTGTTTGACAGAACAAGTTCCCTCTTAAGGAGGGGGTATACTGTATGTGACAGGGTTGAATAGGATCCTGTCCCAGTTGTTATGGAGAGTTTAAATGCAGGGATCTGTCCTTTCCTTTCCTTTCCTTTCCTTTCCTTTCCTGTCTCTTGTCTGTCTGGTTGAGCAACCACATTTTCCTTGAGACCTAGGATTTGATCATCCCAGCAGTCTCACAGTTATTTACCTCTTGCTATCGCTCAGCCTTCACTTGCTGTTCTGTCTTTTTTCCTCCCTTGCATATCTGCTGGTATAAAAATATATGCAGATCATTATGTGGAAATGTATCTGATATTGGGATCCCTTTGTTTAGAAATTATATAGAGTTACTGTTGAAATGTATATAATTATAGTGTAAGATGATTGCAAAAAGCTATTGGAAACTCAAGGGGTTAACCTGAAATGCAATTTTTAAGCCTTTTACAGAAGCTGTGGAAAAGGGGCCTCAGTTCTGGGACATTGTGTTCTAGCTGCACATGCAAGCACTGCAGGGAGGTTGGTAGTACTAGGAGGCATTTGGTTTCTCGAGTGCCGAGGGCAGCTGAGCAGCATTGAGGTTGTCCAGTGCAGAAGATGCCTTGGGTGTAAATGGAGCCTAGGGAGAGGCCCGACATGTTTGGTCTCCATACCCAGGGTTCCAACCGGACCAAGTGGTCCGGTAGCTAGAGAACCGGCTGCGTCCTCTACTCCTCTTTGGGCAGTGCTTTGCAATGCCAGGTTGATGAGGGAACAAGACTGCTATTTTTGTGGACTTGATTTCTTCTGTCGACCTGGCTTACATCACAGAGACCTGGCTGGGTGATGATGCAGGCCCTGTTTTTGAGGTTGCCATCCCTGCTGGGTATACTGTGGTGCACTGTCCGAGGAAGGATTGAAGGGGTGGTGGAGTGGCCATAATTTTTCAATCCAGTCTGGGCTTCTTGGTGCACCAAGTTGGCAGCACCAGATCTTTTGAGTGCATTGCCGTGTGTGGGGGTGCAGGTTGCAGGATTCTCCTTGTTTACTGCCCTCAAGGGGGCAAGAAGAGAATTCCTGCAGGAGGTAATGGACTTCATCACCGACCAGATGTTGGAGTCCTCCAGGTGTTTAATCCTGGGGGACTTTAATGCCTGGGTCAATGACGAATCCTCGCATTTCAGTTACGATTTCCTCCAGTCGATGCAATCACTGGGCCTGTCTCAAACGGTTGCTGCTGCTACCCATCAGCATGGCCACGTACTCGATCTGGTGTTCCAGCTGGGTCTTAAGATTGATAACCTCAAAATTGATCAGGTCATTTGATCTGACCACTGCACCATGGAGTTCAGCTTTGGGGCTCCCCCTGAAAGTCCTTCCCCTATGGAGATGGTCAGCTATTTCCCCTTTAAGGGTGTTGACCCAGAGGGACTATTGGCATTAGCTGACCTACAGTATCTAGGTTTGACACATGTGCGATTGGCACTGGAGAGGCAGTGGCCACCTATAGTAGGGTGGTTACTGAATCTCTAGATGCCATTGCACCAGTCTGTATATGACCTAGATCCTCTCACTTACAATCCCCTTGGTTGGATGGGGATCTCAAGGCGATGAAGATAAGGGGTCAGAAGTTGGAGCATTGCTGGTGGAAGACCTGGCTGGAGGCTGTCAGGCTGGCCCTGCATTCTCACTATGCTGAGTACCAGGGAGGGGGGAAATTTCCCATAAGAAGGCAGCATTTCTGTCCAGGGAGATTGCTACAAGGAGGAACAGACCATCTCAGCTATTTCAGACTGTGGACAGGCTCTTACATCCTGCCTGTCTCTGGCCAAAAAAAGCTTTTTCAATCACTTTTTATGAAGAGTTTGCTCTGTTTTTCTCCGACAGAGCGTCAGCCATCCAGTCGGGGATTCCACCAGGAAGGCTTGTGCCTTGCAGTGGTCGAATTGGGAGTTTGAGGCATTCACTCTGTCTGGGAGGAGTTTAGGCCAGTGGAGGTGTCTGAAGTGACTAACGTGATCTTGGAGCTGAAGCACACCTTTTGTGAACTGGACCTGGCACCGACGCATCTCTTAATGGGATGTGTCGATGCCGTTTGCCCGGTGTTCGCCAGGATTTCCAGGTGCTGAATGGCAGAGGGGGTCTTCCCAGTTGCTTTGAAAGAAGCCCTGGTGAAGCCCCTCCTAAAGAAATCATCCCTCAACCCAGACATCCTGGCAAATTACCAACCGATCTCCAACCTGCCATTTTTGAGCAAGGTTGTTGAGAAACTGGTGGCACATCAGCTTGAGGATTGCCTGGTGTCCTCAGATATTTATGAGCCATTCCAGTCAGGTTTTCAGGCCAGACACATCACTGAAACTGCTCCAGTGAGAGTGCATAAGGATCTGCTTAGGGCTAAAGATAGAGGAGACAGATCAGTTCTTGTGCTACTCGATCTCTCCTCCACTTTTAACACTTTGGATCATGCCATGCTTCTTGATCAACTCTTTTGAGTTTTGTGGACTCACCAGTACCATCATCAAATGATTTGAGTCCTATCTCTTGGACAGAGTGCAGCGGGTGGTGATGGGGAACTTCTTCTTCTCCTTCTCCTCCTCCTCAATGCCTCTGTCTTGTGGAGTGCCTCAGGGTTTGATCTTGTTGCTGATGCTGTTCACAGTGTACATGCTGCCCCTGGTTGAGATCATTTGACAATACAGTGTGGCATTTCACTGCTATGCAGATGATACCCAACTGTATTTGTCTTTTGCACCCAGACACATTGGGTGCGGCTGACATGCTTAACATCTGTCTGGTTAAAATCAATGACTGGATGGCTTCCAGCGCTGGCTGAGACTCAACTCAGTTAAGACTGAGGTGTTCGTGATTGAGCCTGGTCATGGGTGTGATGGGCTGCCACTGGGGGCTGACTCTGGACTTGTTCTGAGATCTTCTCCATTGATGGTTTTTCCAAGGGTGTGAAATCTGAGCATGATCCTTGATTGCAGACTGACCTTTGAAGACCAGGTGTCAGCTGTAGTCAGCAGTGGTTTTTACCACTTGCGGAACATTGCCTGGATTAAGCATTTCATTCCACCCAAGGACCTGCCAACACTAGTACATGCTTTTGTGATTTCTAGGCTCAACTACTGTAATGCTCTGTACTTCAGGATCACGGGAAGGACCCTCCACAGGCTGCAGCTAGTGTGGAATGCAGCGACCTGGTTACTGATGGACCTTCCGAGGTCTAGTCATGTGACCCTGGTTCTGCGTGATCTGCACTGGCTGCCAGTCAGGTGGAGGGTCATTTTTTCAAGGTGGGTCTTCTCACCTTTAAGACCCCATATGGGCTGGATCCTGGTTATCTGTCTGAACTCCTGACATCGGTGTCCTCTGCTCGCTCCCTCCGCTCCTCCTTGAGGAGCCTCCTGGACATTCCCAGGGTTTGGCTCAAGACCTCAGAAGACCGTGCTTTTAGCGTCTCTGGGACAACCCTGTGGAACTCACTTCTACCTGCAGTCTGGGAGGCTCCTTTGACAGAGATGTTTAAGGGGGAGGCTAAAGGCCCACCTCTTCAGCCTGGCTTTTGATTGCTGATAACAATGTTAGCTTTGACCAGTCACCTGAAGTTTGACTTTTGAAATCCTCTGTTTTGTTGAATTTTAATTTTGTTATGGTTTTAACAAGGTTTTATGATGTTTTTATTTACTGCTGTATGCCTTCATTTATGTTCGGTGCCCAGAGCCTCCAGAATTGGGCGCCTAATAAATGGAATTGCCTTGCCTGATATTTACAAGAACATTTTAGAAAAAAGAGGATGCTTGTTAAGAAGGGGGGTTGCAAGGACTTATAAAAACAAAGCTGCAGTTTCTTGCAAGAGAGACACAGAGATTGAAGGAAAACTCAGATGCAGTTTCTGTTTATTCTGCCTTTGTAAATAGTTATGCTGAACAATTTTATTTTTTTATTTTATTGTTATTCATAATAAAACTCTTTTTGCAAATTATAACTGCTACTGGTTTTCCTATGCTTCCTGACCTGTGCAATAACGACACTCCAGAACCAGATACAGCAGGAATCTGGGAAACAGAAATATCCATACCTGTCATAGATTTAAATCCAACTGTTTTTCCCGATTAAACCCCCTCCTCTTCTTTGTCTGCATTTAAGACACAGCAATGCAGCTCTTCTTAAAGTAACAACTCCTCATGTCCAGCTGTCATATGGGGTTCCATACCTGAAATGCCATCAGCACCTTGAATCTGTCTAGCAGGTACAGCTCTGGAATATGTTTCAGCGACATCAACAGGCAAACCAACCAGTCCAGGAGATGATTCTGTCAAATCATTCATCAGTTCAGCTCCAGGCACTCCTGGGGGAGCAGCATCAGAATGTCCTGCAGGTACCAGGACCTCAGGTTCCACCATACCTCTCTCAGCTGAGTGTACAGACCCATTGTTGATAGTCAGCTGAACTTCAGGTCACATAACAGTATCAGTTTTGGCAGAGCCCTCAGGTTCCTTCAACATATAAACATTCACCTTAGGACTCGCATGAGCTTTCTCAGGATTGCAGGTGAGGAGGGAAGCATTCTCCAACACCCGGGTCACCATGTCCTCCTCCACAACATCAGGTACCACAATCTTCAAAACAGGAAGCAGCAAGTCCCCCTGCAGGAAGTGCAGCGGAATTTTCTTTATGTAGCAAAATGAATATATTCAAAACATTGCAATATTCACTGAACAAAGTCTATTGCAATACAGATCATGAGTAAAACAAACATATCTATATAATTGCAAAAATAAAGAAAGAAAATACAGAAATCCAGGAAAGAGACATATTCCTTCATGAGAATTCAGGTTCACTTTTATCATATTTTATGCTGAATCAAAACAGCTTGTCAGAAAATAAAATTTACAGATCCCCATCTAAGATGCAGCTGGAATGCAGGCAAGGTTTTCTCATCATATTCATATTGGATTCTAAATGCATGTTCCATTTGTGCCAGTATCGCATTTGGGTGCAAGTCTATTTGTTGAATGAAAACCAACAGTGGGCCTGCCATAAAAATAATTTTACACATGCAAGGATTAGTCTCAGAGAACCTAGATCAGGTTCTACCATGCCACAGTGAATGTAAATTCACAGACATCCCCCACAGTGACAAAATGCAGCCGACATACCTGACTACGCCATGCCCCAACACCGATGGGAAACAGACCCACACAGTTTGTATGGCAGTGGGGGGGCTGTGCACCCACACACCCACATCATCAACTCCAGGGGTGCAGATTACAGGGGAGAGTGACTTATAGTGACATCGCTGTAAACATCCATAGCTGCAACAACCTGTTCAATACTGTGGATGTCCAAATGGGTTGTTGTCGCTGTGATGGAGTTGCTGTGGGGAAGGGTTGTATCGACGGTATACCCCTGGATCATATCCCTTAATACTCTTGAGTGCACCTGTCACTATATTTTTATATGTAACTGGTTCCCATAAAGTATTGTTCCATCAGCTGGCCAGCAAGGACCAGAAAGATTTTACAAAAGGGCAGTGTATAAACAAATGGACCATTGTTTCTTCCTGTGGCATGCATGTGGTTCGGAGACATATTGTCTCTTGCTAACTTTTATGTTTTGCATTCCCTTTCACACCTAGTCTACCATGGCAACTAAGCCATACTACATCCTACATCCTAGGAGGTGTTTGTTTATCTAGTAAATAGGTTTCAACCGTAGAGTGATTATTTCTGCCAACGTCTTTATAAATGGATACTATACTAAATGCTTGGTCTTGAATTGAAGCATACAATTTTGTTTTGCAGCAAGGGGTTGTGTTCATTTCTATCTTTTAAGCTTCTCTAGTGCTGGCAAAAAAAGGAAGTCAGTTCCTTAATTCATTTTATTTGAAGTGGTGATTGTTACCACTGATGCAAGAAAGCTGAGAACCAGCCCACCCGGTGGCATAGATGGCAGAGGTACTAGGCATCTTACCTCCTGCCACACCAGTGCCGTGGGGGTCAGGAATGTACTCAGGTTGCTCAGGGGCTGCCAGAGAGAGGAAAGCTCGAGCATCCCCAGACAGCTCTCCTTCCTTGGGGAGGTGGTTAGAGTGGTGTGCTGCTTGCCTGCCACCCAACAGTGGCTGGGTGGCAGCACGTGCATGCCTCTACTGAGATAGGTGTGGTAAGTTTTTGAGCAACTTCTGGAGGTAAAGTAGGTATATTAAAGGAATCAAGAAACATTTCAATATCCATTAAGTTAGTTTCTGTAGAATGAAAAAAACTTTCTAGATAGTTATTTACAACATCTAAAACCCCGTTATTCGTTGTTTTTACTGCTCTCTGTTGGTCATATAGTTTATTGACTGTTTTAGCCATTACTCTTGACTTAGAGTAGGAGAGTTTCCTGGTGCCAGGGCTAACATTCCTCCTATCAATAAAACAGGTCCATGCAAACCATCCCCAGGATGCACATGGAAATAAGCTATCATAGTTTGTGATCACAAATTACAAATAAAATAAAAATGAAAGGTTCCCCATTCTTTGGGAATAGCTCTGCAGGCACTTTGCATGATGACACCTCCCCCTTTCCCTGAGTGGTTGCAATGTGTTTAGAAGCCCTATAGGGAAGGCTCACGACTCCCTCTGTGCACGTCATTGCAACCACTTTATCACATCCCCCAACAAATATGTATAGGGCTAAATTTTCATGCAAATATCCTCAGTAGTTAACATTTGAGGGAGATAAATAACAGACAACTGATTAAATATGAATGTATATGAGTATGAACATTATATTTTAATGTTTTTCTGGTTACTGGAGAATGATTTTACACAGGTTGATCTGCTGATGAAATATTGTGAAAATATATGGCCTCAAGTAAGATGTAGGCAGAGAGGGGAACTTAAACAACAGAACCCACACTGGGAATGGGGTTAGACAGGGCTGCAACCCAACCTTGTTTAAACTATGTATTAATTCACTAGCATATCCACTGAACAAGATGGAATTCCACCTGCCCAGAATCTCTGCTCCAGAGATCCAATGCCTATTCTCTGCAGTGGAGTCTGTCCTGATGCCACTGTCAGAGAATGCTAAATCCTTTTTCTACTCTGTGTGAAGCAATATTTGGCAACACATAATAGCAAAACAAAGACTATGTCCTTTCGCTCAGATGTGGTTAAAAATAAATGTGCAACAATAGGATAGGGCTAATTGATGTCCAGAAATACACTTACTCGGGAAACTGTTGTAGTTAAAATGTGTCCTTGAATAGAGATGTGATGGCTTTGTAAATTAAAGCCTCTCAATGAGCCCACACATTCTTAGATGCAATAACTAATTCAGGGGTAATAGTCTCAGTGTAGCTTTATAACATTATTATTAATACTCAGATGCTTTATTGGGCAGAACTATGGGGCATGCAGAAACTTCAAAAGCCTGGAACCAATCCAACTTAAGTTCCTGAGATATTCAGTAAGTGTTCCTACAGCTGTTCCAGGGCTCTGTGCTGTATAAGAGTTTAAACAGGTGCTCTCTCGCTTAAAATTAAAGCTGTAATCAGAGTTTTTATGTATTTGTGCAAGGCTTTAAAAATGAGTCAGAAGTAGCTACCCTTCAAATGTTTAAAAGAAAAAAATATATATACTGAATTTTATAGTGCCCTCACTCTGGCTAATTGAGTGCTGTCAGTTCTGGTAGCTTTTGTTCTGTCCAGATAGTAGCTCAGTGCCCTTTAATATCAAGGCAGTGCAGTTTCCACACACCTATGCTGGAGTGGTTAGGGAAAAAGTACACGCAAGGTAACAGACTGGTTGAAATGCAATTCTGACACCACCTTAGGAAGGAATACTGCGTCCTTATGAAAACTGATATTATTAGGGTCTGTGCAGTGAGCTTGCAGCTCACGGACTCTTCTGACATATCATGACAACAAGAAAAACTCTTTTCCAAGTGGAATACTTGATGTCTGCTGTGACCATTGGCTCGAAAGGAGACTCCAGCAGCTGGGCAAGGCATTTATTCAGGTCCCATGTAGAGATGTTGTGAAGTTTTAATTCACCAGCGAAGTCCACAGATTCACCTCTGTGGATCATTTTGTGAAGTTTTTCTATTTAATAGGAAATTCACCATTGGTAACTTCACTTTGCAACTTCACCTGTAACTTCTCCTTGGGGTACACAAAGAAGAAGTTGGGTCAAAATGACTTCCACCAGCTACTCCTTTTGGGTTTTGTAGGCATAACTCAGTCAAATTTTGTCAAATTTGTCTGAAACTTGGTATGGTAGTAGTCCAAGAGAAGATGCATAACCAATGCATTTTTGATGATTATCAGACTTAAACTGTGGATTTGGCCCTATGGTCAAGCTGAGAGGTGATTTTGGGGTGTTGTACATCCCATTAATTTTTACAATGGTATTATGTGTTACTATTGTAGTACACATTGAAACCCTTGTGTGAATGTGTAGAGTGTCTCTAAACTCCAAAGACTGGTGGCGTTATGGCTTGTTAAAGTTGCAATGTTATCCTATTGGACATTAGGGTTAGTTTGGCAACTTGAAACCTATGCAACAAACATGTCCCCTGGGTTGTTTACTGTTGCTTCGCCTGTCACTTCCCACATCCACCACCAGCATGGCTGCCACAGATCTGACAGAGAAAAATTTGGTTACACTAATGCAAATGCTGCCAACTACTCCTTTGCCACTACATAGAAACTATTGGTAGAAAAGGACCTCTTGGCCCACCCAGTCTGCCCTAAGGTCCCTACCTACTCTGTTACTGTAGACCCTAATTGATCTCTGCCCCCAACCCTGTTACTAAGGTCCCCCTGTGTCTATCCCATGCATGTTTGAATCCTGTTACCATTTTGGTACCCACCACCTCTGCTGGGAGGCCATTTCAGATGTCCACCACCCTTTCTGTGCATAAGTATTTCCTCACATCCCCTCTAAGTCTCCCCCCTCCAGTTTCATATCATGCCCCCTTGTCCTTGAGCATCTCTTTCTGTGCAAAATGCCACCCTCCTGTACCTTATTGATACTTTGAGGTATTTGAAAGTTTCTATCATATCTCCCCTTTCCCTCCTTTCCTCTAGAAAGTACATGTTTAATTATTTGAGTCTTTCCTCATAGGGCTTCTGATGCAGACCCTGCACCATTTTGGTTGCCCTTCTCTGTACTGTCTCACCCCCCCAATCTATGTATTTCCTGAGATGGGGTCCCCAGAACTGAATGCAGTACACCAGGTGGGACCTCACAAATGATTTAAACAGGAGTAACACTACCTCACTCTTTCTGCTGGTGATACCCCTCCCTATGCACCCCAGCATTCTACTAGCCTTTCCCACTGCCTTATCACACTTCTTTGCTACCTTTAGGTCATTGGATATGATGACCCCCAGATCCCATTCCTATTTCTGGTTGCTACCACCTCCTCCTCCTCTAAATGATACATTGCCCTTGGGTTTCTGTGCCCCATTTACACAATTTTGCACTTTTTGGCATTGAAGCCAAGTTGACAAACCCTTGACCAGTCTTCCAGCTTTTTCAGATCTTCCCTCATTTTTTCCACCCTGTTTCAGATTTTTGTGTCATCCACAAACAGGCATACTTTCCCTTCCAACCCCTCTGCAATGTCACTAATAAAGACATTGAAGAGTACCGACCCCAGTACTGACCCCTGAGGCACCCCGCTGGTTGCCTTTCCTTCTTCTGAGTGAACCTCATTTACCACCACCCTCTGAGTCCTGTTACTTAGCCAACTTTGTACCCATTTTACTATCTTTGGACCCACTCCTAGGCTGCCCAGCTCATTTACTAGTCTTTTGTGTGGAACAGTGTCAAAGGCCCTACTGAAATCCAGGTAGGCCACATCCACCACTCCTCCAT
Organism: Neoceratodus forsteri; assembly: GCA_016271365.2. Classification (NCBI taxonomy): domain Eukaryota; kingdom Metazoa; phylum Chordata; order Ceratodontiformes; family Ceratodontidae; genus Neoceratodus; species Neoceratodus forsteri. The sequence goes on from JADMNL010000022.1 coordinate 76,814,457, forward strand.
GATCCACCTCCCTGGTAACCCAGTCAAAGAACTCAATCAGGTTGTTTGGCAAGACCTCCTTTGGCTCCTGCCATCCCTGGAGTCCACAGAACATGCTGTCATAGACATATTGGCCCACGTATTCAAAGGAGATGAGATGCGTTGCCCAAAACAGAGATGCGCGGCGCAACTCAGAAAATGTGCAGAAGCACAATATTCAAAAGGGAGAGATGCATCATGCATTTCCTAATGTGTGATCTTGCAGAAATAATGCATATAGTGCAAAAAAGGGGGCGGATATATAAATATGCTACACATTCGTATATTCAGCCAAACTGTACGGCACATCTGCCACGCATCCTAGAAGTGTGCTGCACAAAGTTAGGCAGACAAAAGGATGGCCTAAGTTGGCCAGTCACCCACAGGAAGGCCACAGAACTGCAGACAGGCCATCCTGAGACAGCCCTTGGAGGTGCACCAGGATGTGCTCCAGGCACCCATACACAGCAGTCATGCCAGATGGAAGTACCCAAAGCCACAGGTGCCAGCACACCATGGGCACCATCCAGAGAGCCATCCCCCACACCACACCCAGGATGCAGACAGCCAGCTGCCACATGCCAGTACTGTTGGGTCCCCCCCAGCACACCAGTGGAGTAGATGGCCACACTGCAGCACATGTACCAGGTGCCATGGCATGCACCCATGTGGCTTGCAGGGCAGCATCCAGTGGTGGCATACACCCAGGGTGACATCTCGGGCAATGGTGCTTAGGTAGCTTGGTGGTACAAGTGGTAGCCTGGCACTGGCCAGGGGACTGACCTGTGACACACACCCATGGTGGTACACCATAGGTGCACTGAGGTGGGACCCACCCACTTGGGTACCTGGTCACCCTCCGCACACTGCCATTCCTTGCAGTTATCACCATGTTCCTCTCATACAATGGTGTGCGGGGCACTGCAGTTGACTGTACACTGCATACAGAGCTGGTGTATTGCATGCATGTGGTATATCGATCAGACTGTATCACTCCATGCCCTCCCCTGTTGCCTGTCCAGGTGGGCCCCTGTGGCCACTGTTCAGGTGGGCCCCCTGCACCCCAGTCTGACCCTGTACATGGCTGTGGGTAATAGCACTGTACCTAGGCCAATGCAGTCCACCCACCCACACACAAACATTTCAACACACCTGCCTGCTAGGCTGCAGTACCTCCTGTTCATCTTTGTGGGGTGGTGGGGCAGCCCTGCAAAGCTGGAACTGCGCATGCCTGGGGTATACAAATGGCCTGAATCCATTCCAGTAATGAACTGCACATGTGGGGAATGGGCTCAGAATGTGCAATAAGGCCATTTGCATATCCTGGCTGAATACTGCAATTTTGTGCACCATGCTTGTGGATGCCTATTGCGCATTTCCCTATGCTCTGCATAGGGCCCAGGTCACCTGCCATGCTGCGCATCTCCTACTGCGCGATTGCACATGTTTGGGATATTCAGCCAGATATGGGTGATCCCATCTCACAGCGCATCTTCTGAATATGCCATTATTTTGTGCTGGCGCATCTCAGTTGCATGGCGCAGGCACTTGCGCGATGCAGCCTGGGACTTTTGAATACTGGGCCCATTGTGGTTTTTTTTTTAACTGCGGCATTAATTTGCTGCACATATTTTGAACACTTCTTTGCTGCCTCCCTGATACCTCTTCATTTATTAGAGCATCTATTCCTGGTCATTCTTATATGTTAATTGTAACAAGAACAACAGCACCAGAATATTTGTTTCTCCTTTTTCCGGTGTGTGGGTTGCAAGAGAATACACAAAGGGATTTAAGGCAGGAACTAAAGGCACCTGCACAAGACTGCATAAGAATTTTCAAGACTTTATACTGAAACAAATATGCCAGAAATGTATTTTTCCTTTTTTTTTCTGTTTTGAATCTGTACGATACACTCGCTACATAACAGGGATTATTTAAGATACTAAGGATTAGGGAGCTATGCACAACATTTAAAGCACTTTAAGAAGAACAACAGAAAGGTTTTTTTTCCTTTTTGGATGGGGTCACAAGACAATACACAAGAGGGATTTAAGGCTGAAACTGGGGGTGGGAGGGGCAGCCACGCAAGACCGCACAAGACTTTACTCGACTTTACACAAACAAATACACCAGAATTTTTTTTTTTTGGTTTCAACACAAAACAATACTCATGTGCAATTCTTGGAACTAGGGGGACATGCACACAAGTGACGACTACACAACACTCTAGTCAAACAACACCAGGAATACTGCATATTTTTGTGTGTGTGTGTGTGTGTGTGTGTGTTTAAGAAAAACAGTACACAACAGGGATTTCTAGGGGTTGGATTTGGACACACGCAAGACACTACATGTACACAAAATAAAGCTCTTTCTAAGCAACAGAAACAATAATTGAACTAAGTATACTCAGAAACAATTCAGTAAAACAAACATTACTGTTCTACACAAGTAAACTAGCAATGCACAGAAAACAGGTACAAAAATACAAAACCACTAAGTAAACAAGCATTTGTCAATGCTGGATGTCTGCCATGCAGGTTCTGAGATATGGGTAGTGAAAAGGTTTAAAAATGATATTTTGTTTTCCTTTTTTTGTCATCCTCTAGCACCCAGACAGTTTGGAATTTTGGTCTGAAGTTTTCAGGGTAGAAAGGACTTGGCCCACAGATGTGCTTTTTACTGGTTTGGTGAAAAAATATTAATCTGTTCTGACAGGGAACGGTGAATCTGTTGAGCAAGGAGTGTAACCTCAGCCAAAGGTACACGAATCACTCTATTAGAGCCACAGCTGTGCATCTACTACCTACTGCCAGACTACAAGCACAAGATAGTATGGCAGTCACAGGGCACAGATCAAAAGCTAGCTTGAGAAGCTATCGGAGTGCCTGTGCTGAAAACTGGAAAAAGTGGAGCAAAATCCTGGCACACAGTATGAAAGAAAATCAGTAGATGGACTGTTTAAGCAAGAATCAAAAAATGAAGCTTACAAGCAGGGAACAGAATCTGGAGTCTGGAAAAGAGTTCACTTACAATGAGCAAGAAACACCATCAGGAGGAAATACAGTGCTGGAAAACATGCCTTTCAAGCTAATAAACCCTATATTCCACAGCAAGGTGTCATTCATCAGTTTCAACAAGTAAACCTAAAATGTTCCACTTCGTGGGGATATTTTTCTGTTGTTATTTTGACTGCCCTCTAAAATGTAGAGCATCATGCAGTTCTATGTAATTTATCATTTTTACCATCCCAAACAATGTGGTTAAGGACTATTTTTTCTCCATTTTTAAGAAATTCTGTTACAAAATTCTATAAATGCAAACGACTTGTCAGTGTTATTTTTTCAAAATCATAACCCATTTTATAAGTGCAATAAAACACTCCAGGGTGTCAGTTGTTCTGTGATAACTGCACGCATAGGTGCGAAAGGACACTTGGCCTTCGGCACAGCTAGGTCTGCAGTTATCACAGAACAACCAACACCCTGTTGTGTCTTATTGCTTACTTATCCTACTTTAATAAATGCAGGTTCAGTATAAATGAAACACCAGCATCTCCCTTAAAAACCTATGGAGTCATTTGAAAAAAAAGTGTAAAAAAGAGGGTTTAGGTGTCCAGTGCTTAAACACAGTCCATTTAAGGTACAGTGCTTTTTTGTTTTTTGTTTTGCAGTGGAGGTTTGCTGTGGACTGTTTATATGCACTTTTTCATCTTAAAACTTACCATGCTGTTGAAATTCTGTTGCTAAAGTGCTGGAAAAGGAGTTTGATGGTCTGTGCCTTCTTCCTGAAAATTTAGATTAGCCCCACCCTGCTGCGTTGTGATGATGTCAGACTTGCCAGACAGCCTTCCATTATGTCCGTGCTGAGTCTAGTTGTTTTACAGGGAATATTTTTTTTTTACCTTTGGATTTTAATATTTTTTACTGTGCCTGTGCTCACTATTCATCATATTCGAAGTAGAGAAATAGAAAGATGTTGAGAGCATGAATTTAAACTTTGATATTGGTATCCAATCTTACCAATCTGAGCCCATAGTATCCCATGTTAATCAGTGTGAGGGGGTCCAAGCTGTATCCAGTTCTGACACAGAGACTGACCGTTATGATTCAGATGGCTCAAATCTTAGACTTACCTTGCATTTGTTAGTATTTTTAATTATTAATACCTAATCATTACTTTATCTGTAATCTAGGGATCATTGTCTGTTTTATTTAGCAACACAAAGGTATTCCTGTCCTTAATATAATCTGTGATGCACCCCCTCATTATATTGTATACCAACTCATTGTCCTACACTACATCACAAATTGTATATCTATATTTTTATTTTGATGCGCACATGCACAAGAAACATGTTGCGGCAGGTTTCTCCAGAAGCAGGTTGTGGAGGCGTGGCACTGTTGTGCCCAATGCCCCCACAGCCTGCAAAGGCCTGTCCCCCATCCCCCAATGCCATGGCACGCTGCTGCTCACACTAGTTCAGCCAGCGTGCTACAACTTTCTAAAAAATTAGCTGCTGCAATGAGGGGCTGCCTCGTCATTGCAGTGTCAGCCATCCGCTGCAATGAGGGAGCAACCCGTCATTGCAGGGTGGGATGTAGGATCCCTGATATTGTTTGTGAACATGGCAGCAGCTTGCCACCATATTCACAAACAATATCTACCCCCCCAATGTGTATTTGGTGACAGGGGAGCCCACTCCCCATCGGCATACTGTAACTCCCCCATTTTATTGTCTGCCGATGGGGTGCCCAATCCCCGTCGGCAAAAAAGAATTTCCCCCCTTCTGTTGTTTGCTAACGGGGGTGCCCAGTCCCCGTCGGCAGAAACGAATTCCCCCTTTTGTTGTTTGCAACAGGGTGCCCAATCCCCATCGGCTACAGCTGCCCCCAGCAAGACTCCGTTGGCACGACATGCCCTGAAAAGGTAAAACGGTCCCACGATGTTTTTCCTGAAAAAGGAAACAGTCCCTTGTAGTCTCCAGGGCCCCCCTCCCACAACCCGCACCCACCCACTGCGCACCCTGCCTCCCCACACTCCCCTCACCCCATACTTACCTCCGGAGCTCAGCGCAACAATCTTCTGTGGACCGGGAACACGTCTGCACTCTTCAAAGCTGACCACAAACTGAGGAATGACGGTAAGCTGTATAATGTGATGAATAGGGTTTTTTCAACTTTAGGGCATATCTCGGGCATTTTTGGGAATTTTTTCACCAAATTTTCATCATGGGTTTTTGGGGACCCCTCCTCATGAATTCTTGAACTGTCATGGCGTTAATCAGCCCTGAAAGGTGGTTTCACAGTCAGTCTGCGGAATCACCCTCCGAGACCGATTAACGAAATGACAGTGCCAGTGTTCATGAGGTGGGCTCTCAAAAAGCCTATGTTGCAAAGTTGGTGGAAAAAATCCAAAAAATGACTGTTTTATGAGTGTGCGTCGCGAATTTACAATATTTTCATGCCAAATTTTCAACATTGGCATTTTGTCACACCTCCTTGTGAGCAGTACAGCTGTCATTGTTGACATCCTGGCCGAAATGTGTTTTCGCACTTCCGGCGCAGAATAACGCAGTCGCTGTGGGAAATCAGTGTTCAGGACAGATTAAGAAAATGACAGTGACACTGTTCATGAGTAGACATCCTAAAATGCCTATGTTGAAAATTTGGTAATGATACTCCATAAAATGACTGTGTTACAAGCGTGCGTTGCGCAGTTGGCACGCATGTTGTAATCAGCAAATTTATAACATTTTCACTCCAGATTTTCAACATTGCCATTTTCCCAGACCTCTTATGAACAGTGCAGCTGTCATTTTTCCCATCCTGGCTGAAATGTGTTTCGCACTTCCGGCACAGAATAAGCGCAGTCGCTGTGGGAAATCAGTGTTCAGGACAGATTAAGAAAATGACAGTGACACTGTTCATGAGTAGACATCCTAAAATGCCTATGTTGAAAATTTGGTAATGATACTCCATAAAATGACTGTAATATTCTGGCGTCGTTGCGCGGTCAACACGCATGTTAAGTAACCGCAAATTTATAACATTTTCACTCCAGATTTTCAACATTGCCATTTCCCAGACCTACTTATGAACAGTGCAGCTGTCATTTTTCCCATCCTGGCTGAAATGTGTTTTCGCACTTCTGGCGCAGAATAGAGCAGTCGCTGTGGGAAATCACTGTTTGGGACAGATTAAGAAAATGACAATGATACTGTTCATGAGCAGAGGTCCTAAAATGCCTATGTTGAAAATTTGGTGATGATAGCCATCAATTGACTGTGTTACAAGTGTGCATTAGCTTTTCACGCACCTGCTGTAACCTTGGATTTGTAATATTGTCACACCAGATTTTCAACAGTGCCATTTTCCCACCTCTTTATAAGCAGTACAGCTGTCATTTTTCACATCCTGACCAAAATGTGTTTTCACAGTTCCGGTGCAGAATAACGTGGTCACTGTGGGAAGTCAGTGTTCAGGACAGATTAAGAAAATGACAGTGGCACTGTTCATGAGCAGAGGTCCTTAAATCTCTATGTTGAAAATTTGGTGACGAAACTCCATAACATGACTGTGTTACAAGCATGCTTTGAACTGTTTCCACGCACCCTTGTAACTTCGCAGATTTGTAATACTGTCTGTCACGCCACATTTTCAACGGTAGCATTTTTTCACAATGCCTTATGAACACTACAGCTGTCATTTTTCACATCCTGGCTAAAATATGTTTTTGCACTCCTGCTGGACAATAGCATGGTCACTCTGGGAAATCAGTGTTTGGGACAGATTAAGATCGACCGAGTGACAGGGGGGAGTGACCGAGCTCAACTGAGCTCTGTCGGGACTGCTGCGGATTTGTTTATGGACAGACAAAGGCCCCAACACAAGAGCCTAGTACAAAAGGGCAGGCTGCAGCACTGGAAGAAAGAGAACGAGTGAGGGAGGGGTAGTGAGCGAACTCACCGAAGCGCTGTCAGGACTGCTGCGGATCTCTTTGTTGGTAGAAAAAGTTGTCAATACAGGCAGGTGCAGAGTACAAAAGGCCAGCCTGCAGTGGTGGGAGAAACAGTACGAGTGAGTGAGACAAGGGGACTTAGTGAGCTCAGCAGAGCGATATCAGGACTGCTGGGATTTCTTTGTGGGCAGAAAAAGGCGCCAGTGCAAGCAGGAGCCCCGTACAAAAGAGCAGCTTGCAGCACCAGGACAAACAGAATGAGCGATGAGAGAGGGAGACTGAGCGACCTCAACGGAGCTCTGTCGGGGCAGCTGCGGAATTCTTTGTGGACAGACAAAGGTGCCAACGCAGCCAGGAGCCCCATACAAAAGCGCAGTCTGCGGCGCCAAGAGACACAGAATGAGCAAGTGACAGAGTGGTAGTGAACAACCTCAACGGAGCTCTAGTGTGACTGCTGCATATTTCTTTGTGGGCAGAAAATGCGGCAACGCAGGCAGGAGCCCAGTACAAAAGGCCAGCTTGCACCACCGGCAGGAACTGAATGCGAGAGTGACAGAGGTGGAGCGAGCGAGCTCAGTGGAACTGTGTCGAGACTGCTTCAGATTTCTTTCTGGCCAGAAAAAGCCACCAACACAGGCAGGAGCCCAGTACAAAAGGGCAGCCTGCAGCGCCAGGAGACACAGAACGAGCGAGTGAGGGGGGGAGTCAGTGAGCTCAGCAGGGGCTCTGTTGGGACTGCTGCAGATTTGTTTGTGGGCAGAAAGACAGCAATGCATGCAGGGGCCCAGTACAAAAGGGCAGCCTGCAGTGGCAGAAAAACCAGAATGAGTGAGTGAGTGAGCTCAACAGAGCTGCATTATAACTGCTGCAAATTTCTTTGTGGGCATAAAAAGGCAGCAACGCAGGCAGGAGCCCAGTAGAAAAGGGCAGCCTGCAGCGCCAGCAGAACAGAATGAGTGAGTGAGAGAAGTGCAGTGAGCAAGCTCAATGCAGCTTTGTCAGGATTGCTGCAGATTTCTTTGTGGGCAGAAAAAGGCTCCAACAGAGGCACGAGCCCAGTACAAAAGGGCAGCCTGCAGCACCAGGAGAACCAGACTGAGTGAGTGAGACAGGGGGAGTGAGCAACCTCAACAGAGCTCTGTCAGGACAAGTGTGGATTTCTTTGTGGGTAGAAAAAGCCACCAACACAGGCAGGAGCCCAGTACAAAAGGGCAGCCTGCAGCGCCAGGAGAAACAGAATGAGCGAGTGAGAGAGGGGGAGTGAGCCACCTCAATGGAGCTCTGTCGGGACAGCTGCGGATTTCTTCCTCAGCAGAACAAGGTGCCAACGCAGGCAGTAGCCCAGTATAAAAGAGAAGCCTGCAGCAACGGGACAAACAGACTGAGCCAGTGACTGAGGGCCACTGAACGAGCTCAACAGACCAACGCAATCAACATTCGGCATTGACAAATGCTCGTTTAATATGCCTTTGCACTCATCAGGTCTGAACTATATCAAGTCATACTGTTTATTGTGTGTATATGTGTGTGTGTGTGTGTGTGTGTGTGTGTTGGGGGGGCTCTTCAGAGGTACCGATGTGCTCCCATCTTAAAATCGCTCTTTCCTCCTGGCCACGGTCCCACAGGCCTGGAAGACTGTGCACACCCTACACAAAGGAAGGGATGCCCACTCCCCAGGCAACTACTCACCCAATTTCTCTGCTCCCATCCCTTACCAAACTGCAAGAATCACTTGTTCTTGACCACCTCTCTGAGTTACTAAACTCCTCAGATTTCCTGTCCCCCTTTCAATCAGGCTTCTGGGCCAGTCTCTGCACAATTACCTCCCTCCTCCGTGACCCAAACAGTATCCTCTCAGGCATGGATCATGGCCACTTCACTGTTGCAATATTTATTGCCCTTGCAAAGGCTTTTGAATCTGTGTCCCACCTACTTCTGCTCAGCAAATTGCCTGCTGCTGGCCTCTCTCCCATCATTGTAAATTGGTTTCAATCATATCCCACAGGCAGAACACAACACGTTAAGATTAGGGGTACCTTATCTCCCCCTCTACCAATTTTGGCAGATGTTACCCAAAGATACATTTTGGGCCCTATTTTATTCTCTGTATTCCTAAATGACCTCCCATCATCATGCTCAGTGGCAAACATATAAATGTATGCCAATGACACAGTCCTCTATGCCACCGGTCCCTCTCCCACTTCGTGCAAGAGCTCCTCCAAATCGACTTTCACTCAGTCCTTTGCTGGTTTCAGCCTAATCACCTCAAGGTCAACATCAAAAAGACTGTCTCTATGATCTTTGGAACCACCCAGAAGTTAGCCTCCCTCTCCTCCCCCCCTCACTTTCTATATGCTTGATGGCACCCAGCTTGACGTTGTCCCCCACTACAAAAATAGGGGTGTCTGGCTAGACTCCCGGCTTGACTTCTCCAGACTTATCAAACACATTCTTGTGAAACTCCTGCCAAGTTGGGTGTCCTGTACAGAAACAAGGATGCCCTCCCCCTCTGCACCCATTGTCAGCTTCTGACTAAGATGATAATACCCTCATTAGGCTCTATGATGCCGGTTTGACAACAATTTCATTGACCGGCATCACAGCGACAGAATTTATGTCATCCACAGGTTGCGGTCGACATAAATCCTGATGGACTCCCGGTCCTTTTTTCTATTGGGGAACTCTGCCCCCTGCACTCCCTCTTCTATTTATATCAATTCTGAGTTGGAATTGATTTGGGGAGGGGGTGCAGGACCAGGAGACAGTGTGCCCCTGTCTCTGGCACACCAATACAGTGACCTATCGGCGAACCGTCAATTTTGTTGGCAGCATTGTAAGTCACTGTATTGTTGTCACTGTCAGGGGGTTATATCCCCTCATTAGACTATGCCAATGTGGTGTGCAGGTCCACACCTGCCTCCCTCCTCACCAGACTTGATACCTTATACAACATATTTTGTTGTTTCACCACAAATCCTCCCTGTACCCATCATTGCACCCTCTACTCAACCCTCTCCAGCGCATCCCTTCAACAGTGATGGTAGTTCCACTCAGCTGTATTCATCTCAAAATTCTGGTTTGGGTCACTTCCATCCCACCTCCAGTCCAATGTTTCCCCCCTCAATGGAAGTTTCATATCCTCTCTGATCCAGGGACACCCACACTTTCACCCTCTCACTGCTCAGGTTCAGCCACCTTCTCCTTTAGATTACTCTCACTCTGGAATGCCCTCCCCTTCCAAACCCGCCACTCCCCACCATCTCTTTACTAAAACAAGCTCTAACCACCCAACCAGTAGTTCCAAACCCCTGCCACTGCCAAGGCTAACTCTCCCTTTTGGGCACTGACTCTCTGCCAGTCTTATCACTCTCTGCACTTATCTTCCATTTGTGTCCACTCTCCTCTCTGTCTCTTCTGTTTTTCTTCCTAAAATGATTTCTCAGCCTTTTACTGTATTTGATGCTGAGCTATTTGACTCGCGCTGGGTTTACTGACTTTTCCCTGTTCCTGTACTGCAACTGTAATTATACAGCATTGTTGCAATTGCTTACGTTGTTACTACTTCATGTCTGTTAATTTACAATGCTTATGTGTGCACTTCAGTGTTAATTTATGAGTATCCAAATTTATTGTCTGTTTTACTGATATTACCGTAATTCTCTTTTTCCCTTTTGCCCTCGGGTCACACCTGGAAATGAGCCTCGGCTCAGTGTGCCCCTCCTGGTTACCAACTTAAAATAAATAAATAATTTGATGGTGCTTCATGTTTGTTTATTAGGGGCTATGTTTGGTTATGGTTTCATCTTGTGTTGCAGTACAAGTATGTTTGTGCATTTTTTCTCGTAGTATATGTTACCTGTTCTGATGTGTGTATGTCTATATGTACTAGGAGGGTGGTCCTGGCTGTCCGTTCCTGTGCTATCAGTTGTGTGACCACATGTGGATGTTCATGGACAGGGTTGAAACTGGTACCAGTCCACTAGCCAAATGCTGTTAGATTTTCTTTTAGGATAGTCAAAAATCTTTTTTAGTAGCCATGAGGGCTTGTATTGAAAAAGGTAATATTTCAATAAGTAGATCAGTTGGGCCAGTAGAAAAGTTTATGTGGCTAGTGGTTTTCCAAGTCACTACCCAGCTGGCTAGTAGCTACAGAACTTAATTTGACCCATGCATGGATCAGCCTGAGATGGGATTTTTCTTTTTTTTATTCTGTTTATTCTCCCCAGCTGGTAGGTCTCTGGCCTCTGGTCCCCAGTCACATTGCCCCCCTCCACGTGACAGGAGACAGCCATAACCAGCACGGTAGGCCGCCCTCTGGGGATCATGACAGGCAGAAGAGACAGTATACATATGTATACAAAGTACAGTGTAATCCAAATCCCTGTTATACTGGCTGGGCTGTTCATTTCTGTGCCATCACCTTGGTGACCACATGTCGTGATGCAGGGATCAGAATAAGCTGACGTTTTATCATTACCTGTTGCTGATTGGGTGCACCAGGTATGCACAATGATGTTGTGTTTGTTGTTTTTTGTTCCTGTTAATTTTCTTAACTCTCCTTTACCAGATGGCCCCACATTTGCCAAATGCCACAGTCCTGATACCCGGACATACAATGGCACCTACCTGCAAGCCAGTGTTCACCAAGGTTCTCCACCTCCATCGGGTCAGTCAAGTTTTCCCAACTTCCATCGGGTATGACTAAACAAAAGCTTGTGGAATTAGAGTGAGATTGTAGTAAAAAAAAAAATTGTGAAAACAGCAATTTCATAAGGACATGACAGACGCATATTACTTTTGTTGCTTCACGTTATATATACTTTTTGTGGTTGTTGGTTTTGCTTCTGTGTGTGTGTGTGCTTTAACAGGACATCAACTTCTTTTACATTATCTCTTTTTTTTATATTGGGGCTCTTGCAATCATTCTGCTATCATGGACCCAGCACTAGAATGTTTATGCTGCCACAAGGTGATTGCTACATTGGCTGAATTTGCACATGTACATATGAAATTGCCAGCAGAAAACGGCAATGATGGTCTATGAAGTCTGCTCAAGTGTGCAGCTCTGTTACTTCCCAGGGGCTGCCCTTCCCCTCCACAACTCCACCCTGAGTCATCCCCCACCTTCCTGTTCCCCTCCCCCAACCCCTTCCCAGTAGAGCTCCCTTCAGTCCTAATCCTCTTCATCACCCCATCCCACCCTCTTGAAACTGGTCACTGTCTTTACTGCCAACACCTCCTCTGGTAGCTCATTCCACTGCTTCACCACACTTTCAGTGAAAAAGTTCCTCCTCATTTCCTTCTTGAATCTACCCCCCCCCACCAATTTCAGGTAATGCCCCCTTGTTGTACCCTCCTTTCTTAAGATAAAGATATCCTTCCTACTGTACTAACCTTTTTTATGCCCTTAAGGTACTTTAAGATTTTGATCATAGCCCCCTCTCCCTTCTGTCCTCCTGGGAGTACATGTTCAATTCCCTCAGCTTCTTCTCATATGTTCTGTCCCCCATGCCTCTGATCATTTTGGTTTCCCTCTGCTGGACCCCGTCTAGTAGTTTGATATCCTTCTTCAGGTAAGGGCACCAGAACTGAACATAATACTCCAGATGTGGTCTCACCAGTGATCTGTACAGTGGCAGAATAATTTCCTCCCTCCTAGAGGTGAGTCCCCTTGTGATGCAGTCCGGGCATTCTATTTGCCTTGGCTGTTGCCTTTTGGCACTGTGCTGTGTGTCTCATATCACCCCTGACCATTACTAACAGGTCCCTCTCCTCCTCTGATACTGACACCTGCATTCCCCCTAGCCAACAGCTGTCCTTGGGGTTTCTGGCCCCCATGTGCATCACCTTACATTTCTTAGCATTAAAGCCCAACTGCCAGATGGCCGACCATTTCTCCAGCTTAGCCAGGTCCTCCCTTAAATCCTGTATCCCCTCCTCTGTATCCACCCTCCCACAGAGACCCCCCTCTGCAATGTCACCTATAAATATGTTGAACAGCGCAGGACTGAGTACTGAGTCCTGTGGTAACCCACTGCTTACAGGCTAAGGCTTGGAGAATTCCCATCCTACCACCACTGTTTGGTTCCTGTCCCTTAGCCAAATCTTGACCCACCCCAGCATTTTGTTCCCTAGTCTCAGGTGGTCTCCTAACTTGTTAATCAGTCTGCCATGTGGCACTGAGTCGAATGCCTTGCTGAAGTCCAGGTACAGTATGTCAACCACCTGGCCCCTGTCCAAGGTCCACGTAACCCAGTCAAAGAAGTCCAATATGTTGGTATGACATTACCTTCCCTTAGACAAACCCTTGCTGTCATGCTGGAGGCCATTTTCCTCAAGGAAGGACACTTTCTTTTAGAATGGCCTCCATTAACTTACCAACTATGGAGGTTTAGCTAACTGGTCTGTAATTACCTGGGTCATCCCTGGGTCGACTCTTGTGGAGAGGTACCACATGAGCTGTCTTCTACTCCAGAGGTATACATCCCTTCTCCGGCAAGGTGTTGAATAGATTGGTTAGTGGTACTACTAAAACCTCTGCCAGTTCTCTCAGGACCCTTGGGTGTACCCCATCTGGGCCCCGGTGCCTTGTCCACCCTCAGTTCCCTTAGCCCTCTTAAGACTCTGTCTACCCCTATTACTCCTCACATTCCTCCTTCCCCCCCCCCCTTTAAGGATCTCAACAATTTCCCCTTGTGGCATAATTCTGTCCACTTCCTTGGTGAAGATGGAGCAAAATAATTTGATGAAGAGCAGTATTTCTGTATAACACAGATGGAGCGCTTTTGAGACAAATCCAATACATTCCCTTACCTGGGTGACCAAAGAATTAGATGGGGTAGATGGAGTGGATGTGGCTTACCTACATTAGTAACAGGAACAAAAAAACAGCACACAACATCATTGTGCATACCTGATGCACCCAGCCAACAACAGGTAACAATAAAACATCAACTTTTCATACTGATCCCTACATCACAACATGTGGTCACCAAAGTGATGGCACAGAACTAGACAGCACAACTAACATGACAGGGATTTGGAGTGCACTGTTCTCTGTATACTTATGCATACTCTCTCTACTACTTGTCATGATCCCCATAAGGGGGCCCACTGTACAGGTTACAGCTGTCTCCCATCAAGTGGCGTGGAAGGACGATGTATCTGAGGACCAGGAGGCAGAGACCTGCCGGCTAGGGGTGAATAAATAAAATAAAATAAAAAAACATTAATCCATTCCCATCTCAGGCTGATCCATGCAGGTGTCGAAATTAAAGAACTAGTGTACTGCCTCCCCCCCCCCACTACATCATCAGCATTGTTACCTCACTGACTGTGACAATACTGCTGACTAGGAACAGCCATTAAGTGACTTCCAGGTCATTCACTTGTGATGTCACTTTCAGTGAGGTCACCATGCTGATGATGTAGTGGGGACGATACAGATAGAAAAGTCAGCTGCCAGGCTAAGAGCTGTTCCACACGTCCAGCACAATATTATCACATAGAAGACTTTCTAATGAGCAAAAGAAAAATACTTCAGAAGTGAATAGTTACAACTGACTATATCTTAAAATTGGTATTATTTTCCTGTCTGCTTGTTTTGGCTCCACTAGCACTAGCTAGCAGGGCTAGTGACATGGAATATCCACTAGCCACATAGATATTTCTGCTGACCCAGCTGATGTACTTACTGAAATATTATCTTTTCTAGTACAAGCCCTCATAGCTACTTAAAAAGATTTTTGACTATCCCAAAAGAAAATCTAACAGTGCATATGAATAGTCCACGTCAAACTTCCACTGTAAAAAAAAAAAAACACTGTAACTTAAGTGGACTGTGTTTTAGGTATCCTTTAAGTAACTCACTGCCAACAGTACAACTCAGGGGAGCATTCCATTAAATACAGCCTGAGTAGTACAGGGAGAGCTATAAAGGGATGAGCACTTTAACATTGACTTTATGCACATCTGTTGTGCTGGTAAGGTAATACATGAGACAATCAAGGGTTAACTACAGCACCAGGCAGAGCTGGGACAGAGATTAATGAAATCACAGGGCTCTGGAAGTTTTGAATTCCTGAGCCTGGCTGATAAGGAGCAGTCAGCATACTGGGCAGCTACATCCAAGGAAAAAGCAAAGCCATGATTGGGTCTGCTTTTTGTTTTGAACTAGACACAGTTTTCACTCACCAAGCTCAAACTCTGTCATAATTAGGCTGGCTGATAATGGGTGTGCTACTGACTTACCCCTTAAACACTGCTCTGCATTGGAGGGATAGGGTAATGCCCCTGAAAAGGCACCATCATAGCAAGATATTTGCTGTACGAAGGCACACATGGCAAACATAAAAACAGCACTGCACAATTAAAGACACTCATAAGGCAAGCCTGCCTTTTGCTGCTTCAGGACTAAAGCCACAGAAACGCCCCTCTCCCAAAGCACACTACAGCACTGTCTGCAATACAGAAACTGAAAGTACTAATTAAAGTCAGGAAAGGACCAAACAATCAGTAAATTGTCTATGATCCACAGGCACAAGGCACAGCACAGCATTTATAGTGTGATTTTGGACACCAAACTCCACAGTTTGAGTGATTTTAAAAGGTTTTTCTGGACACAACTCTGGGAACACAACTGACTCCAGCTCTCTCCTTCGAAAACTGCACTGCAGTCAACCTCTGCATTGAAAAACAGTCCATGTGACCTCCTATCCTATGAATCCTTGCTATGCTAACTTTGCCTTATGACCATTATTCCTAGGTGAAGTAGCCATTTTCCGCATTTGCGAATTCTGCATTTCAGGCGAAGTTTGACTTCATCTTGCAGTTTTTCCGAATTTGCGAATTCTGCCTTTCAGGTAAAGTGCAACTTTGCCTTGCGGATTAATTTTGCGAACTCTGCATAATTCGCAAAATAATCCATGAAGCAAAGTTTTCCAACTTCGTCCATCACTAGTCCCATGGAGGGACTGGTTTCCTCACAGGGGGATATACTGTAAGTGACTCAGATCTTTGAAAGATCTATTGAAATTGGGCTGTGAAGCCATGGATTTTTCTTTCCTAGCTAACATTTAGGCTGAGTCAGCTGCCAGATACACTGTTTCTATAGATGGTCTGAGGCCAAGATACTGTAAGTGTACCGTACGCTCCAGTACTACAGGCAATGCTGCCTGTAAAGGTGAGATTTTGTGAGACACACCAAAAAGAACATTTTCCATTTTGAGAATGTTTTCCTCATGGCTGGTTTTCTAGATACTTTTAAGACCTTTACTACCTTGTCTGAGATGTTCAATCCAGAAATCTCTAGCTCCTTAAAGAACTAAGCCTTCAGGCACTGCCTTTCTGAGATCTGGATAGATCACCCTGCTCTCTGACACTGTCAGCAGATTGTGTCTCAGGAACAGTGACATGGGGTTCTTGCATGGCAGGGAAACATAGAAACATAGATGGTGATGGCAGATAAGGACCGCAAGGCCCATTCAGTCTGCCCATTTATTTTTCTACCTTATGAATGTGCCATCAGCCTTTGCTCTGTAAATGGCCTATCTATTCATACTCACCTATATTGCTCCTTTATGCCTATCCCATGCTTGTTTGAAGCCCTGCACTGTATTCATATCCACCACTTCCTGAGGTAGGCCGTTCTATGAATCCACCACCCTTTCTGTTAAAAAGAACTTCCTCACATTACCCCTTAATTAGCCTCCCTCTAATCCAATGCTGTGTCCTCTTGTCCTGCTATTTTTCTTATATTGAAACATGTTAGACTCTTTCACCTTCTTAATGCCCTTAAGGTGTTTGAATGTTTTGATCATATCACCTCTCTCCCTCCTTTGCTCTAGGGTATACATATTGAGCTCCATTAATCTGTCCTCATAGGTTTTCTGATGTAGTCCCTGCACCATTTTGGTTGCCCTTTCTTTGGACTGCCTCAGTTTGGTTAATGTCCTTGTGAAGGTGTGGCCTCCAGTACTGCACACAGTACTCCAGATGGGGCCTAACCAGTGTCTTGTAAAGAGGGATTATTACCTCCCTTTTCTGACATGTGATACCCCTACTAATACACCCTAACATCCCCCTAGCCTTACCTACTGCTTTAGTGGTCTGTTTGAATGATTTCAGGTCATCTGTGATGATGATGCCCAAGTCTCTTTCTTCCCTTGTGACTGCCAGCAACTCCCCTCCTAGCCTACAGGTAGCTTCAGGGTTGCTCTTCCCTATGTGCATGATCTTGCACTTCTTTGCGTTAAATCCCAGTTGCCACTCTTTCGACCAGTTTGCCAGTTTATCCAGATCTCTTCTCATTCTGCCCACCCCATCTGGATCATCTACTCTGTTGCAGATCTTCGTGTCATCTGCACTGATGAAGATATTGAAGAGGACTGGCCCCAGGACTGATCCGTGAGGTACCCCACTTGTGACTTGCATCTCATCTGACTGTATACCATTTATCACCACTCTCTGTTTTCTGCCCGTCAACCACTTTGCCACCCAGTTGACCAACTTCTGACCCACCCCAAGCCTACCTAGCTTATTAATCAATCTTCTATGTGGAACAGTATTGAAAGCTTTGCTGAAGTCAAGGTAGGTGACATCAACTGCTCCCCCTTGATCAACCACTCTGGTTACCCAGTCAAAGATATCTATGAGATTAGTTTGACAGGATCTTCCCATTGTAATCCCATGCTGTCTTAGATCCTGTACTCCTATGGATTTCAGGTGTTGCGCTATCCTTTCCTTAAGGAGTGCCTCCATAATCTTGCCCACTACTGAGGTAAGACTGACTGGTCTATAGTTCTCTGCCTCCTCCCTGCTACCACTCTTGTAGAGTGGGATCACATGAGCCCTTCTCCAGTCTTCTGGGATCTCTCCTGTGCTCAGAGACTCATTAACAGTTCTGATAATGGCTCTGCTAGTTCCACCCTTAGCTCCTTTAGTACCCTGGGATGTATGCCATCAGGTCCCATTGCCTTGTCCACCCTGAGCTTAGCGAGCTCTTGTAAGACCCTTTCTTTTGTAAAGGGACTAGTTCACATGTCCCTCCCCCTGTGTCTATGGAGCTGAGGGCCCTGCCCTACTTTCTATTCAGTAAATACTGAGCAGAAGTATCTATTTAGAATAGATGCTTTTACATGGTCCTCCTCCTCACATGTCCCCTTATCCCCTTTGATCTTAGCAATACCCCCTCTGGACTTTCTCCTTTCACTAATATATCTATAGAAAGTCTTGCCACCTTCTATTACTGTTTGTGCTAATGTTTCCTTGGTTTGGGCCTTTGCCTGCCTTACTGCCTTCCCTACTTCCCTTAGGGAAGTTTGGTATGCCTCCCTATCTTCATCCCGCTGCATTCCCTTATATTTCCTGAAGGCCAGCCTTTTGGCTCTGACCTTTTCTGCTACTGTTTTTGAGAACCAAAGTGGTTTCCTTCTTCTTTTGCACTTCCTTTTCTCTCCAACACAATGGGATGTTGCTTCAAGTATTGTATCCTTAATTCTTGCCCACTTTGCCTGTACCTCCTCACCTGTATTTCTTTTTGCCAGGGCTAGCTTAACTCTGTTGGCCATCTTATCAAAGTCAGCTCCTCTAAAGTCCCATATTTTTGCCTTGGAATGGGATGATTTAGTTCTAGTGGCCAAACGTAACCATACCATGTGATGGTCACTGGCCCCCAGGTGACCTTCTACCTGGAGATCTGTGATCCTTTCCCTGTTAGTCAGTACTAGATCTAGGATAGCCCCGTCTCTTGTGGGTTTTTGTATCAGTTGTTTGAGGCCCTCTCCCTGCAGTGAATCCACTGTGTGTCTAGTTCTGGCAGATGTTCCTAGTGCTATTGACCGATCTGTATCTGGCATGTTGAAGTTTCCCATGATCAGAACCTCCCCTTTAGCTGTCATGTTTTGTATATCTTCTAACAGTAATGTGTCTATGTCCTCCCCCTGTTCTGAGGTCTGTAGACAACCCCAGTTTGTATGGTTGTTCCATTTCCTGTTTCCAGGGTGACCCACAGTTCTTCTGGCTCCTTATGTGTTTTTTGAATTTCTGTAGCTTTGATGTTTTCATTGACATAAAGGTCACTCCACCCCCTTTTCACCTCAGTCTCTTCTGAACAGTACATAGCCAGGTATTGAAGTCTCCCAAGTGTGGTTACTGGTAAACCATGTCTCGCTAATGGCTATTATGTCCAGTTTAGCCTCTGTCATTATTGCTTGCAGGTCTGTGATCTTATTTCCTGCCAAAAAAGAGGAACCACGGACAAAAGAAATAAGGAGGTAAGAGCAGAAACAATCACCCAGCAACAAATGTAGTAGCCCTGAAAGCTTATCCTAATGATAGATAAAGCTGTAAAACCTGTAAAGTACCACCTGTAATAATTTCACACATGATATACCCTGTAAGGACAGAAGAAGTGGGTACCAGGCCTGTCTGGCCCAGTCTGGAACTATCAGTATCACTGCTGCTGATTCCCTCTGCAGCTCCATCAACACTCTCTGAATGAGTGGGAAAGGGGGAAGGCATATAGGAACTTTCCTGTCCAAGAACCGGACAATGCATCCTCCGGATCATCCCCTATACAGAGAGGTTAGCACCACAGTTTGGGAAGTTTCTTGTTCTCCCATGATGTGAACAAATCTATGGACCCCCTCCAAACTCCTAAAAATTGTGGTTGGCACCTATTGATTCAGTGACCATTCATGATTGCCTTGGCTCATTCTGCTCAGTGCCTCTACTAGGACATTGTCTTTGCCAGGCAGATGTACTATAATTATCTTGTCACCTACTGAGTATGCCAGGTTCCATATCCTCAATGCCTCTGTGCACAGTTTTGAGGATCTGGTACTTCCCTGTGTGGCAGCAATGTCTGTTCTTATTTGAAATGTCTGACTGTGTAACAGGGAGAAGGACTGCATTGAGAGAAGCACTGCCCTGAGCCTTAACAGGTTTATGTGTTCCATGCTTTCGGCTTCACTCACTATTTTGTCTCCCAGGTCATCCCCTCCCTAACCTAGTAGGGGTCATCTGTTGTGAGCACCTGAGTGAGGGACAATTGAAGAAACAGAATACTTTCTCTGAGATTTTCTTTGTCCTTCCACCATTTCAGAGCTCTGAGGAAATATTCTGTGACTGGGACTTGGTGGTTCAGAGGGTCTGACCATTAGAACTAGTACCTCCATAGGTGGTGTTGAACTTCCCTCTTCTGGAGGGGAGCCCAAGGCACTACAGTTGTTGCTGATGCCATGTGGCCTAGCAGTTGCAAGAAGTCTCTGGCATTTTTTTTCTTTCCCACTTGGAAGAAATTTGCACATGCTGCTAAGTTGGCCACCCTGTTTGATGGGTTTAGTGGGAGGAAAGTCCCCCCCCCCCACCGCAGGTAGTCATGTTCTGCACCTATGAACTCTGGTACCTGACTGGGTTCTGGCTGTAACTTTTGTAGGTTGAGGAGAAACCCTAACCTCTCTAGTCTGCTCTGTACCAATGACATGGACTTTGGTTTTTCTTATATGAGCCAGTCGTCAAGGTAGGGGAAGCCACTACCCCTCGTCTTCTTACATGTGCTGCTACCATAACTAGACTGTAAATATCCTTGGTGCTCAGGTTACACTGAAGTGTAAGGCTGACAACTGCTATTGGCCACTTCCCAGCCAGAATCTCGGGTATTTTTTGTGGCTGGGTCCTACTGGCATATGGAGGTATGTGTCTTTTAGGTTCAGAGACTGTATCCAGTCTCTAGTGTGTAAGGATGGAATCACTGCCTAATGTCATCATTCTGAATTTTTCTTTCTTGATGTGGCTGTTAAGAAAGCTCAGGTCAAAATAGGTTGCTATTCTGCCATTTTTCTTGTGGGTTAGGAAATATCTGGAGAACAAGCTTTTTCCCTATTCTGAGGCAAAAACCTTTTACACCTCTTTGGTTTGCAGAAGCTTTTTTTTTTTTACTTCCTTTTTCTTCTGGGATGTAAGCTGCACAATTTCTTGGCTTTTGTAGTTTGGGAAATGTTTGAAACTGCAGGGTCAAACTCTGACCCACTACTTCCAGGGCCCATTTGCTTGTTGTTACTGTACCTTTTTCCACTCCTGGAAGTAGTGTGTCAGACATCCTCCTCCCCACTGGCAATGAGTGACTGTTGACCTGGGCAAAATTGTCAGGGATTCTGTTTTGGCTGTCATTTGTACTAAGGCTGAAGCACACCTGGCACCCCTTTTGGCCCTCCCCCTACCCTCTGGAAAAACTTGGTTACCAGGGGCCTTTCTCAATTAATACTCCAACACTTCATTAATTCTTGTTTATTTCTCCAACCCCCACCCTGTTGGCACCTCTTTGGACTGGGTACTCATAGCTGAATTAGATCCTATGGTAGTAACTCCTACCCCTGCCTCTCCTTCCATATGGCCTGTAGGCAGTTAAGCGGCCCCCATCAAATTTGCATGAGTGGATTTTTGTTCATCTTCTTTTCTCATGTAAGCTTTAGTTTTGTCACCAAACAATGATGAATCTTCAAAAAGGAAATCAATGGTCTTGCCCTGTGATAGGATGGTTGTTCTCAGCCAGGTAAACCTTCTTAATGTTATAAAGTGAGTAAGAACTCTGGAAGTGGTATCACTGGCATCTACTGACATGTGAAACTGATATCTGGTGCCCTTCAGTGCTGCCATGACTGTTGTAGTCAAAATGTCACCCACATTACCTTCTATTTTTTCACTTAGAGCCATTACTGTGTTCCACAACACCTTCTGGTACTCAGCAGTGTAAGATGCCTGCCTCAGCTGTAATGCATCAGCTGTGTACACTTTCCTGGCCATATTGACAAGCTTTCTGGACTCTTTCTCAGGGGGCTGTATAACCAGAGGGATGTTTGCCCTCTCACAAGCATACCTCTCAACTGTCCCTGATTTTGCCTCAACATTTTACTCTGTCCCTCATAAAAAATTGTGTTTCCATGACCAAACAGTGGAATTTGTAAGCACAAAATAATGTCAAACATTAAAGTTACAGACCTGTTCCTCCTTAGAAAATACATTTTACACTAAGCCCCTTATTCTACCAGTTGATATCTCCAATTTTAAATATGTGTCCCTGATTTTTTTAAGCCTTGTCCCTAATTCATGAGGCAGGAGGTTGAGAGATATGCTCACAAGCATCTTCTTGTACCACTCTCTAATGGTCAGAGTGGGCATATAGCTATTCTACCTTGTGTGTCAACTTGGTATTACTTTTCTATTTTCTTCTCTATGCTAGCAGCAGCAGAGTGTGGAGCTGACAAAACTTTATTTGTAGCCTTTCTGACTGATTTATGGATTAGCAGTCAAGCTTTCCTTTGGAGGTTAAGCCTAACATGCTGACATACTTGGCTTCCTCAATATCCTCCCCTGTTTCCTGACAGGGTGTATCAAGTGTAGTGACCATCTGTCTTTTAAATGAGGAGTATGATGAAAACCCTGTATCACTCTGGGTGGGGAACCAAAGTCCTGTTCAGGGGTGATCTTGGGCTCTCTATTGGTTCCCCTTCTTCATTTCCTCCAGGACATTTTCTTTCTGTATGATCTGAGCATGGGGAGGGGGTAGCAGTATTGACAAGGTTCCCCATGGCTTGGAAGGCCTGAAAGAAATGTCACATTTTTGTGATGTCCCCCACAGAGGACATAGGTCTCCGTTACTCTTTCTGCTCCTGGTCCCTTATGGGTGGGGGGGAGATGGCAGCAGTATGCTTTTCTATTTTTTTCTTCCCTTTACTGCAGTCAGTGGCTGGTCAGAAGCTCTTCTTACACTTTTGCCATCAGCTGCATCAGGCTCCATCATTCAGACACCTTGTGCTCTTCACTGTGCTTCAAGGATGGCTTAGCAGCTTTATCTGTCCCCTTGGGCAGGGACTACTGTTGGCAGCATTTTTTGCCAGTGGTATGGGTGTTCAAGGCCACTGCCAAGGTGAGGAACGTTCTGATGCATGCTTTCCAAAAATCACTGGTAACCAGATCTTTTTTGTAGCTTTTTACTGAAGAACTTTGTGGGGACACTGAAGTAGACTTAGGAGCTGAGAAAGCTTCTCTTTTGGCAGCCCTTTTATTTGCTTTTGCCAAGAGCTTATGACATGATATTGGATTTAGCCCTGACAATTATCTGCAGGAGAACATTTAATGACAGATGGTGCGATATTCTCAGGACAACACTGGTTTTGTTTTTCCTGTTGTGTGGAGATGTTCACCCAAAGCCAGGACCAGCAGAAACCTCTTCGGTAAATGTTGAAATAACTAGGAGGATTTTAGTGTTGTCCACTTTAACACAAGAAGTATCTTGAGCAAGTTTGTCCAAGTCAGGAAATGGGTAATTGATTCTAAACCCGCTGTTGTTATTTCTGAATCTTGACTGTAGTAAAATCACAGATTCTCAGATTAAAATAGAAAGCTATCAAATTTATGGAACGATAGAAATAAAAAAAGAGGGTGGGGGTGTTAATCTATTATAAGTCGGAATTAGTAATAACCTAGGTTAAGGACAAACCACAATTTGAAGGCCTGCAAATATTAGCAGCAGAGGTTGTTTTGCCCCATCATATGCACATTTTGCTGGTGGACATGTATGCCCACCTAAGATAAATCCAAGAGTTTTTGATCATTTACAAGACTTTTTGTTTGGTTATAGGAATAAATATGAGAGACTCATATAGGGTGATTTTTTTTTCAAACTTAGTGAATTTTATTAAGTTTTTCAGACAGGGTTACATAACTCTGATGATCATACTAAACAGATCACATATACTATGTTAATTCTATGACCTAGTACAAACACATGGAAAAAATGAAAGGGATATATGATACAATCAAATGAATATTAACCATACACATGGCTATTATCACCCCCCAAAAAAAGAGAAAAAAAAATGAAATAAAAAAGATCTAATTCATCCCCCAACTAACTACCAGTCCCACCCCATCCCCCCAACCCACTCTTCTCCAACTTACACCAAGTTTTAACTGGTAAAATGTAATGTTAAAAGTTTGGGATCCTCACTTCAAAGGGGGTATTTTATCTAAAATCTCTTATTTATCAATTAGGAGGTGGCTTGTAGTGTTAACAAGGTGTACAGGGGTTCCCATATCTTGATAAATGTTTCCTTGTGACCACTATATTGGCAATACTACATTCTGCCAGAAGGGTAAAAAGGATTTCACGATACCATTCAGTGTAGGTAGGAATAAAGTTGTCACACCAGTGCCGTAGTATGCTTTTCTTTGTGCTTGCAGCAATTAAAGCTAAATGTGGTTTCTGGTTACCTATTGGGCGTCCATGGTAGTCCCCATGATACAAATTTCAGGGGTGAACATATGTTCTAGTCCTAATAGTGGGTCCAACCAGTGCTTTATTTCCTCCCAAAAAGGTATTACTTTTTCACAGTTCCACAAAATATGGAGTAGGGTGTCAGGTTCTTTTTGACACTGAGTACATAGGTGTGAGGACATCTTGCCCACACATAATTTAATTGGGCTATTATACATATTATGCAGAATTTGGAATTGCATTAGACAGTAATGGACCCATTTAATATATTTATAGGTAGTTTTCTAAATACCAGCCCAATTTCAGGGGCCAATGTGAAGAGGGAAGAGAAGAGTCCCATGTGTAAAAAAAGGCAGGCTGTCTATCAGCAAGGACATCCCTAAGGTGGGCATCACAGTAAGCTACCATGTGTGAAGGGGGTGCAATTGAGGCCATAGAGAGCAGGATGTCATCAAGTGGCCTAGTCCAGTAGCCAAGTTCAAAGTGGTATAGGAGCATATGTCTAATCTGATAGTATTTAAAGACTATGGCTGTGGACCAGTTGTATTTAGATTGGGCCTCTAGGAAAGTAAAGAGTTTACTGTCTTGAACTAAATGTTCTACCTGGATGGAATCAAGGAAGTGCCATGCTTTTCTAGTCAAGATTTTACCAGCTATTCTTAAATGTGGGTAACCAAGAATAGGTTGAGAGATACTGAAGGTGGGGTTCAGCTTAAGTAGGGAGTATAACTGTTGGAGGGCATAATGAGAGTTACCTATTGGAGTGTCCCGAAGGGAACTGGGTATGTTTTTCATGGGAATATACAATAAGGCTTGGGGGTCTAGATTATGAAGGGAGCATAGAGTATGTTCTATATCCAACCAATGGGGTATGTAGTTAAAGTTGTCCATAGAACAGGACCAGGAGGAATATCTGGAACAATGAATGGCCAAATAGTAAGTGAATAAGTTGGGAACTTGAAGACCACCAGATTTTTTTGTTCTCTTCAATTTCCCAAGTACGCACCTGGGTGGTTTACCCTTCCAGAGAAACTTGGCAAAAATCCTGTTAAGGTGGTAGAACCATGCTTTAGGTAGTTTTGGGGTAAGCATTGTGAGAGGGTATAAAAGCCTAGGAAGAATATTCATTCTGAGTATATTTATACAGCCCCATAATGACAGGGGTATATTGGGTGATTTTAATGTTAACTGGCACACAATGGATAGAGGTCCCAGTTTAGTCGTATCACAGGAAAGCCTAGGCCTAACACAGTTTATCCAAGAACCAACTAGAATTAACCAAAATGACCCTAAGGTATCAACCCTGTTGGATGTCATTTTTACCAACTGCCCACAGACATATACAACAGTAGGAGTTCTCCCAGATGCTTTAATTGGAGGCATTTTAAGAACTGCAGTTATGTAACTTTCATGACAGATCTCAAAAGCATTGTTTGGACAGAATTAATCTAATCCCTACAGCCAGTGATGCATGGGCCTTCTTCTTACAGAAATTTATGGAAGTCTGTGATAGACACTTGCCTATGAAGAGTAAAAAGATTAAAAGCACTAATGTCATCTGGTATAATTATGTTTTAAAAAAATCAAACTAACAAGAGATGAAGCATGGTCTCAAGCTAAAACAAAACACACAATCAGTAGTGTGACTGGGATCATTATAGACAGGTTTGAAATAAATATATTAGTGAGCAAAGCAAAAATATTATAAACAAAAACGTTACGGTAGTATTAAGTAAGGTTCCAAAGATTTCTGGAAAACTATGACAAGTTTGCTACTATCAAAAGACAATGGTGTGAAAGGGTCAAATAAGGCCCTGCCTCATTTGTTAGGCAGAAAGAGTTTAAATGTAAGGATCTGTTCTATCCTCTCCTTTTCTGTCTCTTCTTTGCCTGGTTTCACAACCAACTTTTTCTGTGAGACTTTGGAACTGATCACTTGGATGGTCTTGCGATTCTCCGCCTCTCAATAGCTCACTACATTCAGCTGCTGTTTCTGTCTGTCCCCCCCCCCCGCATATCTGCTGGTATAAAAATATATGTGAATCATTTTGTGGAAATGTAACTGATACGGATACTGAGATCCCTTTGTTTAAAAATGTATATAGTTATACTGCTGAAATGATTGCAAAGCTATTTGGAACTCAAGGGGTTAACCAGAGAATGCTGGATGCAAAATCTCTGTAGAGCTAGCTACAAGAGGTCAGTTCTGGGTCATTATGTCCTTTTTGCTGCACCTGCAAGAACACTGGAAACTTACAAGAACACTGTGTGAGAAGCATGTTGTTTTCTTAACGAGTTTCCCAGGTACAGACTTATAAAAAGAACAGCATGCTTGTGCAAGGGAGAGACTGAGACTGAGATTTGAAATCGAGAAGAAAAAACTCAGAAGTACTCTGTTTTCTATGTTTATACTGCCATTGTAAATAGTTATACTGAAGGTTCCTTTACCCGAACAATTTGTATTGCTTTATTTTGCTGTTCTTAATAATAAAACACTATTTGCAAATATTGAAACTGCTCCTGGTTTTCCTATGCTTCCTGACCTGTGCCTCGGTGACAGATGGTGTCAGCTTAAGTGGGATTTATGCTGTGCATACTCTAAGCCAGGAGTTTTGTGCGTAGGTACTAGACCTTGTACCAGAGAAGCATAGCAGAAAGGTATGGATTCTCCATCAGCAAACCCAGGAGTCATTACCAGAAGTATGGCAGCCAAACTAGAAGCAGAAACAAAAGTCCAAACTGAGACTGTTCAGCCAGCACCAGAGATGGAAAAAGAATAGGCACTGCCTTTTTCCAGTGGTGGGCAATACAACAAATAGAGTCGGAGAAACAGAGAAGAGAGAAACTGCAGCAGAGAGAAAAAAGAGATTCAACATTTAGAGGCACACAGAAAAGAAGAAATGTAACAACTCGAACAGCAGAGAAAAGAAGAGATGCAGTGACATGAGCAACAAAGAAGAGAAGAGATGCAGCTGTAGATGGATGCCTTGTAAGTTATCAAAGCTGGAGGACTTGGCTCTGGTCCAGTAGAGCAACAAGACACAAACAACTTAAAATATATTAAACTTACAAAGTTGTGTCCCTCGGATGATATCAAAGCATACTTGACAACTTTTAAAAGGGTTGATGCAGCTTGCCAGTGGCCAAAGCAGCAATGGACAATAAGACTGGTAACTTACCTGACAGGAAAAAGCCCAACTTGCTTACAGCAATATGGACACTGCACAGTCAGAAAATTATGACCTGCTGAAAAAAGAGGTTTTTAAAAGATATGACATCTCAGGAGAGACCTATAGGCAGAGATTTAGGTCTCTGAAGTACAACTCAGTCAATAATCCTTGAGAAGCCTTCACCCAACTTAAAGAACTCCTTATGAAATGACTTCAGCCAGAGGGCAAAACACTCCCACAGATCAACAAAACATTTGTAATGGAGCAGTTCATCAACTTCCTATCCACAGATGAACAGTTTTGGGTAAAAGAACACTGACCCGAAAAGGCAGTTTCTTTGGCTGAAGTTGAAGACTACCAAATGGCCAGACAGATGCCACAGCAGCGAGGTAACAGCCAAGCAAGACTAAGACACTCTTTTTCCCATTTAAACTCCAAGTCTGATAAGAACTCTGGTGGGGATAACAGATCTGCACCCAAAGACTTTATTTGCTATAACTGTAATAAGCCAGGTTATCTTGCAAGACATTGCCGTAGTAAGAAGAGTGACAATGGAGCAAATTTGTCCTTAGCAAATTGGGGCAAGTACTTAACAGATGTAAAGGTGGGAGATAAGACTGTGAAGGGACTTGAGATTCGGGAAGAAGACAGACCCACGTGCATATTGAAGTGCTGGGAAAACACTGTGCTAAAGGACCAAGCACTGGTGTCATCTGCATCCATGGGGGCCCTTGATACTATCCCACCACCCAACTGAATGACTATTAATGGTGTGTCACACCAAATGAAAGTGCGGGTAGTACCTAAGTTACCTGTATCTGTGATTATTGGAAATGACTTTCCAAGATTTATTGAGTTAACCAAAGAGGGAGTAAAGCCAAATGTTTCAGCAGCTGTGGTGACAAGAGCACAGACAAAAAAAATTTTAGAGGTGGGGACTCTTTTCCTTTTGTTGATTTTGATTCAAACTTGTTTGAGCACAGCTCCAAGATCTGGAAATCCAAGAAAGAAATAAAATGCCTGAAGAGACACTGTCAACAAAAGACTGATGGACATAAGGGGTTAATATATGAAAATGCTGAAACTAAACTGATCACTGATTGTGATTTTCTTTCAGAACAAGCCAACAATGTTTCTCCCCAAGGTTATTTTAAGCAGCTGGGGGTGAAACCAAAACAGGGTGGACCTATGTTTAAAAAATGTAATGGGCTACTGTAGAGTTTGGGTTAAACCTCAGACACAGAGCCAGATAGAACAGTTGGTTATTCCATAAAAGTATAGATCTGAGTTGTTACAGACAGCACATGATAGTCCTATGGCTGGCCACTCAGAGAGGGATTGCACCCTTGCCAGACTGCTGTACAGATTTTACTGGCCTGGAATTCATGAAGATGTTGCTACCAATTGTAGTTCCTGTGCTAAGTGTCAGAAAGTAGCCCCAGTGACTAAAAAAGACAAGGTGCCCCTGGTGCAGGGTTCGACCTTAACATACATTTACTAGCCCGGGGCATAGTGCAGATTACCTTGGGTTAGTGCAGATACCGCCCTACCTGTCTGCGTTGGCTAGTGCAGTTCATCGAGTCAGCAGTGCTTCCAGTCGTCCATAGTGCTGGAAGCAACAAAATCACACCGAGCAGCTATAAATCAGCTGACCTAGCAGTGGAGACCCAAACAAGTGCTACAGCCACTGGCTTCCTCATCATTTCGCAAGGACTGGCTTGTGGGCTGTCAGCCTGTCACTCACCATTTGCCTTGCTATGATTTGCCAGCAAAGGTCAGCAGGGAGGGGGTGGTGGCAGGAGGGGGAACAGCCAGGGAACACCGACATCACCAGCAAGAAGTTGATTCTCCAGGACCAGCCCAAAGCCTATAGCTGGGTGTGTAAGGAGGCAGTCTGCCAGCAGCGATTGGCAATGATCACTGAGGGGGTGGAGCTTCATGGTGCCGAAGGGAAGATTTAAACCCCTGGTTTTCCCGTAAAATGCGAGGAGGATTTGATTTTCTGGATGTGGTGCTTCAAGGCTGTAGAAGGACTGTTTGGCATGCAAGGGGTGATCAGAAGTTTGGCGCTTTTGGCGGCTTTACTGGTTTCGGCAGTCACCAAGATTCAATGGCAGCACGGTGGCACAGCAGTCTGCACTCTAGAGTCTCCATCCTGTATTTGCCAAGAAGACTGAATCAGAGACCGGGTTGGATTATCAGGAGCTGAGAGAGGGACTTGGGTTGGATATCGGCAGGAGTTGGGTCCAAAAAGCAACAAAAACACCAGCTCAGGTAAGGCAATTGAACTGAACACATTAAAAAAAAATGCTTGTCTCACTAATGGCACAGTGTTCAACTTCTGCAGCACTTTTGGGAGGGAACTGAAATAATTGATTTGTGTGCAGCCAGTATGTGTTGCGTGGCACCTCTCTATGGTGGACCAACCAAGGCTGAACTTGAATCTTTTGTGTGTAGTTTCAGCTTTGTCAATAGCACATACTGAGCTGAAAATAAAAATTGAATAATGGTGGCTGGCTGGTGTTCTGCACAACACTGGTTGACACAGCCCACCTCAAGGCATTGTTGGGGACTAGGGGAGGGTCTGAGTGTCTCAGGAAATATAGAATCATAAAGTTACTTATTAAATTACTGGGGTGGGGGGGGTGGAATGAATGTCTGAGCCTTGTGGGACTGGTTTTCTTCATACTGAGCAGGCTGCAACTGCAAGGCAGTACTGGGAGCTGGATTGCCAACAGTAAATAAATGCTGAGTCTGTGACTGTGTGAAAAAGTGGCATTCTTTGATTCTCTTGTTTGTGATATAAATTACTGCTTTGCTGACCTGCCCTGATCTGAATAATTTGATTTTGCCGTACATCTATCTTGTTCAGTTCTGCTCATTGTGTTTTGATGCCTGGGGGGAGAGATGTCTGTGGCTTGTTGTGGGCTGAGCAGGCATGTCTGTGGCTTTTTCTTTTTCATTTGCAGTTGAACACAAGTACAAACACACATCAAGGTATGCAGGTAAGTCAATCAAGTTGTGCCAGTTGTTTTGGTAGGTTACTGAAGTTGTGTGGGCCTGGGGCTGTTGGGGGGGGGGGCAAATGCCCACGGTGAAGGGAATGTGGACTACTGCAAATGACTGCGGACTAGTGCAATTTTAGAATGACTTGTCCTGCTGGCTAGTGCAAAACAAAGTTAAGGTCAACGCCTGCCCTGGTGCCCCTACCCTCGATAGATGTGCCTTTTGAGAGAATTGCAATGGATGTGGTTGGTCCCTTAGACAAAAGTAAAAATGGTATTCGATTCATATTGGTAGTATGTGACTAAGCTACTCGATACCCAGAGGCAGTTCCAATGCATATTGTCACTGCCCCAAAAGTGGCAGCAGAACTTGCAAAAATTTTCAGCAGGGTGGGCATACTAATAGAGATTATTACTGATCAGGGTAGTAATTTTTGTGCTGCGTTGCTGAAGGAGCTGTACTGACTACTAGGCAACACTGCCATAATACCCTTCCCTTATCATCCTCAGAAAGACGGTCTTGCTGAGCATTTTAATCAAACCCTAAAACACATGTTGAAAAGGTTTGTAAAAGGGAATGAGAAAGACTGGGACCAATACTTACCTTACATGCTTTTTGCTTACAGAGAAGTGCCACAGGCATCAACAGGTTTTTCATCATTTGAAATTCTGTATGGTAGATGACCTAGAGGGCCACTAGATGTAATAAAAGAAACATGGGAAGATAACCCCCATCAGAAACAATCTATTACATCTTGTATGTGTGCCCTAAGAAAGAAGCTGGCAAAATATGTTGAAATCATCCACAGTAATCCAGAAGAGGCCCAAAAGCAGCAGAAGGTGTATTATGATCATGGGATGAAAGAAAACTTTCTTGAGCCAGATGAAAAGGTCTTGTTACTGTTACCCACTATAGAAAATAAACTGTTAATGAAGTGGCCTCCGAACAAACCGCAGAAATTCGTAACTTGCTAGAGACATTTAACAGTGCTTATACCACAGTGCCAGGCTGAGCTAAAGGTGTTGAGCATGTAATAGTGACGAGGAATGCTCACCCTAGTAGACAAAAAGACATACAGATTACCAGAGTGGTTAAGAGCTGACATGGTTAAGGAAATACAAAAAATGAGAGAATTGGGTATCATGGAAGAGTCAAGAAGTGCTTGGTCATCACAGATAGTGACTGTAAACTAAAAAGAAGGGGGGTGTAAGAATCTGCCTTGATTTTAGGAAACTTAAGTGTCAGAATTTGACAGTTATACTATGCCCAGAATAGATGATTTGGTAGGCAGACTGGGAAGTGCCAAGTATATCAGAGCCCTCAATCTCACCAAGGGTTACTGGCAAATCCCCCTAGCTAAATAATCCAGAGACAAAACTGCATTTGCCACTCCTATAGGATTCTATCAGTTCATCACCATGCCGTTTGGTTGACATGGCACACTCGCTACATTTCAGCAGAACACAGATGTAATTTTATTCCCTCACACTGGTTATCGTGCTACATACCTGGATGATGTGGTGTAAAGTCCAGACCAGAAAAGCCATCCCAGTCCAGAAAACCCACCCGGAACACCTACGAGCAGTTATCCAATCTATCAAAAAGGCAGGTCTGACAAGTAAAAATTACTTACCATAGTAATAATGTTTCTTCTAATGGAGTCTTGTTGTATTCTGACAAATGCAGTATTACCGACCGGTTCAGCTGCCCTGGAGAACAAAGAGTTAAACTCTATGCAAATGCATAAAACGTTGAGCTCAAGCTTGGTTTTCAAACCACCATTCTCGGTATATTCTAGTAACTGATCAGATTCTGACAAAGCTACTAATAGCAAAATATAGGAAAAACTTCTAACCAAACCTAAGCACCACCAGGGGCAAACACAACAATTAAACTGGGCATGGAGAAGACTCAAGTCACTGATGCCCAGGAAAAAACACCCTACCCACTGATGGGTGAAGCAAATTTACTGAAAATGCAAAGGACCACCTTTTTCCCCAGGTTCTGGAGGGGAGGCAGGGTGGGAGGTAAGAATACAGAAAGACTCCATTAGAAGAAACAATATTACTATGGTATGTAATTTTTTCTTCAAGCAACATGAAGTTTTGCTGTATTCTGACAAATGCAGACCACAAAGCAGTGCCCCCTGGAGGTGGGCACAGAACCTACTTGGGAAATAGGCTCTGCAACACTGTTGTGCCAAACCTGGTATCACTCCTGCCCTGGGTATCCAGGCAGTAGTGCTTAGTGAATGTGTGAACAGTTTTCCAGGTGGCTGCTTTATAGATATCCAGCAAGCGGATCTCTCTGGCTGCTGCTACTGAGACAGCAGTACCCCTAGTGGAATGGGCCCTCAGACCCGAAGGAAGATCCTTCCTTAGTTTGCCATAGCAAAAATGAATGCAAGCCACAATCCATCTGGCTATGGTTCTTTTTGTGGCAGGCCTTCCCTTACCTACCTCCCCATAGGTAAGGAACAGTTGGGAACAGTCCTGTCTCTGATCCTTAGTCCTGTTCATGTAGTAACTAATGGCTCTTTTTATATCCAGACTGTGAAGCCTGTGTTCACCTGAGCTAGAATGGTCTGTGAAGAACACAGGCAGTGTGATAGACTGATTAAGATCAAAGTCAGAAACCACCTTGGGAAGAAATTTTCTATTGGTCTGACGAACAATCTTGTCCCTGTAAAGGGGAATGTTGTTGGGCTTCACTGACAAGGACTGGAGCTCACTGATCCTTCTGGCAGAAGTGATAGCCACTAGAAATACAGTCTTCCAGGTCAGAAACTTGAGTTCTGCCAAAGACATGAGTTCAAAAGGGGGCTGCATAAGCTGACCTATGTATACATTGAGATCCCAAACTGGGGTGGGCTCTCTGAGGGGGATGGAGATGTAACAGCCCCTTAAAGAATTTCTTGAAGATGGGATGTACAGCTAGGGAAGGGCCCTTCCTTGCTTACAGGTAGTCAGAAACAGCTGCCAAATGTACCTTTGCGGTAAAAGGCTGCAGCCGTAGTGACTGTAGGTGTACCAGATAACCCAACAACATTGGAAGACCAGCCTGCTGTGGATCTAGGTCCTGTTGAGAGCACCAAATGGAAAACAGTTTCCACTTAGAGGAATAGGTTTTTCTGGTGGAAGGCTTTCTGGACATCCTCAATATGTCCAGAACACTTTCCGTGAGATGCAGACCTGCATACACTAGGTCTTCAAGAGCCAGGCCCTGAGGCAGAGGGACTGGAGGTTGGGGAAGAGGATCCTCCTCCTCTGAAAGGATGTCAGCTGGTTGTGCCTCCTGGGGAGGCAAATCAGACTGGCCACTGACAGAGACAGTAGCATCGAATACCATGGTTGCCTGGCCCAATCTGGGGCTGAGGATCATGGCAGCAGGTTGAGACCTCAGTTTAACTAGCACCCTGAGAACCAGGGGAAAGGGAGGAAAAGCATACAGAAACCTGTTTGACCAATCCAACAGCAGAGCCTCCAGTGGCACTGAGCCCCAAACAAGAGGCCTGCAACAATACAGAGGCAACTCATGATTGTCTGGGGCTGCAAAGAGATCTATCTCTGGCAACCCCCACCTCCTGAATACTGACAGGAGGACTTGTTTGATCAGGACCCATTTGTGATGGCCCTGGCTGATCCTGCTGAGAGCATCTGCTAGGAGGTTGTCCTTCTCTGGGAAGTGGATTGCTGACAGGGGGATGTCTAGGGAGTAAGCCAGACTCCAAATTCTCATGGACTCTGTGCAGAAAAGAGAGGACTTTGTGCCCCTGTTTGCTGATGTAATACATGGTGGTGGTGGTGTCTGTCCTGACTTGCACCACCATTCCCTGTAACAATTTGGCAAATGCCTGAATTGCCAGAAATACTCCCCAGAGTTCCAGAAGGTTGATGTGCAAGAGAGACTCCTGGGGAAGCCAAGTCCCATGAGCTGTGTGCTTTAACAGGTGAGCACCCCAGCCAAGCAGGGAAGCGTCTGTTGTCAGCACCAGAGAGGGAGCCTGTTGGAGAAAGGGAACTTCCACTCTGAGATTGTCCATGTCCTACCACCACTGGAGAGCTTTCAGAAGGGTGGAAGATACTGGGATGAGTTTGGACAGGGAATCTTTCTTCTGGGACTAAAAGGATGTCAAACGGAACTGGATGTCCCTCATTGGAAACCTGGCTCCTGGGACCACAGCTGTAGTAGAGGCCATGTGTCCCAGGAGTTGCAAGAAGTACCTTGCTGGGCAAGGCAGTCAAAGGTGGAGGGACCCTCTCAGCTGAATTAGATCCTGTGCCCTTCCTGGAGGCAGAAAGGCCTTTGTCTGGAGGGTGTCCAGCTCTGCCCCATGAAGTCTAGAACCTGGACAGGTGTAAGGACTGACTTTTTGAAATTCACTAAGAATCCTAAAGACTGGAGTGTTACCTGTGTGAGCTCCAATGACTCCTTTACTTGCTGAGAAGACTGGCCCACCAGTAGCCAATCACCAGGTAAGGATAAACAGAGACCCCTTGCTTTCTTAGGAATGCCACTACCACTACTAGGCACTTTGTGAACACTCTTGGTGCAGAGGTCAGCCCAAAAGGCATGGCCCTGAACTGGTAGTGGCCTGAAGGTAGTCAAAATTTAAGGTATTTTCTGTGGAACTGCTTGATAGGAATGTGAAAGTAGGCATCATTTAGGTCTAGGGATGCCAGCCAGTCCCCTTGTCTAAGAGTAGGTAGGATTGTGGCCAAAGTAGTCATTCTGAACTTTGGCTTTGAGAGATGCCTGTTCAGGTATCTGAAGTCTAGAATGGGCTGCCACTCCCCATTTTTCTTTAAGGAGAGGAAGTACCTGGAGTACAACCCCTTTCCTCTGTGCTGGGATGGCACAGGCTCCACTGCCCTTGAGAGAAGGAGGGTGGAAACCTCTGACTCCAACAGAGCTGTTTGTGAAGGACTGACAGGCTTGAAGGGCCTTGCTCCCAATTTTAGGAATAGCTTGAAGTTGAGAGCAAGACCCTGACCTACTATCTCCAGGACCCATTTGTCTGATGTGCTGGATTGCCAGACCTGGAGTGGAAGGCAAGCCTGCCTCCTACAGGGGTAGGGGAGGCGGCCAGAGCAGACTCCTCAGGGTGTCTGCTTGGCAGGAGTAGAGGACTGTGAGGTGGAAGCAGTTCGGCCAGCACCTCTCCTGCCCCTTCCTCTGAAGAACCCCCTGGATTATTGGAAAGAAGGGAAGGCCTAGGCCTAATGGAAGGGCCTGGGATAAGGTCTGTTCCTGCCCCCTCTGGCCTGTTGCCTCTGAGGAGTGGCAGACATCTCCTTTGCAGATGCACTTTTGTATGTCACTCTGTATTCATTCATTTTTTTATATATGCTTCTGTCTGTTCCCCAAACAAAGAATTCTGAGTGAGGGGAAAGTCCAGAGTATTATTTTGGAGAGGCTGGTACATCTCAGCCAGGAAAACCATCTAAGGGAAATGGCAGATGCCATAGCCCGAGAAGCTGCATCATTAGAGTCCACAGCCATATGAAACTTGGACCTGGATGCCTGAATTCCCTTGATGACCATCTCCTGAAGGTCAGCTGCTAGTTCAGTGCAGGCCTTCTGAGCCAACTCTTGAAATGATTCCCAAAGGGACTTTTGATATCTAGAGGCATAGGCCATGTAAGAGGCCTACCTGATACCCAGGGAGGAAGCCAAGTAAGTTTTATTGCCCAGAGAGTCAATTTTCATGGAATCCTTATCAGGAGGATGGAAAGCTAGGGGAATGCCAGCCTTTTTCACAGGCTGCAGTCTGAACTACCCCCCACATGGCTGCAATGACTGGACAGGAACTCAGTACCATTGCCAGTCAGGACATACTACCTGTCCATCTTTTTATCCAGAGAATGAACAGAAAAGGGGGTCTGGAGAACCTTAGGGTCTGTCTCTTCAGGGATTTATGAATGGGAAAGGAAAGTCCCTGGGAAACAGGGAGGCCCATCATTTCCATGTAATCTTCCTCCTCATCCTCCTCCTGCCTGGCCTATTGGACAGACATTTGCAGGGTTTCTGCCACCTGCCTCATAAAGGAAAAATGGGAGATTGCTTCTGAAGAGACTCGAGGAGGGGAATCATACTGTGGATGGTCAGGGGAGACCTCAGGCTCAACTGGTTCTTCCTCATCCTCTTCTTCATCATCATATTCAAATTCAGACTCATAATACTCCTCAGGGTCTAAGGGACCAGAAGGAGTAGAACCGGCAGGCATCCAAACCGGTGGATGCCCAACTGGTCGCTGAGCCAGTTCACCAAAACCAGGCTGCAGAGACTGAACAATGCAAATAACCTTCACAATTTCTTCAGCGGTGGGAACCGCAACCATTTGCTTGCGCGGTTCTGAACCGGTCCTTTTTAGATTTTTTGGATGGAGCAGAATCTGGAGTTGACTCCGACCATCTCTTACCTGATGAAGGATCACCTTGGTCAGCAGGGTCAATAGCTGGATCGGCTGGTTCGGTTGAACCGGACCCAATCTCCTGAGAGGATTTTTCCATTCTCTCCTTCAATTTACCCAGCCTTCTATCAAAGGTAGATTGGGGGAAGTTGTTGCAAATCTCACAGTCTGCTTGCAAGTGGGTGAAAACCAAGCAAGCTGAACAGACCAAGTCTTGAATTCGGCTTTGTCAAATTGCTTACACACTCTCGGTGCAACGTTGAAAACCAGTGGGACTGTTTTTTCTCTTGAGTTTCTGTGACATAACCCTTCAAATCTGATGCTTAACCCAACGGCTTAGTCAGGTCCATTAAGCAATGCCCAATCTGTAAATTTATCTGCAATTGGCTTAGTCAGGCCTGGATAAAAGATTTAAATTTTGTAAATATTTACCCCTGGTGGCTTAGTTAGGCCGGGAAAGAAGAGATACGAAGTCCTGACAACCAACAGTTCAGCACTGGAAATAAAAACCAAGAAAAACTCAGTTTCAGTCAGAACTTTGAACCGGTACTGAAGACTTTAGAAAACACAGTAATTTACCTAACTCTATGGAAGAAATAAAGATGCGGTCTCCTCACGGTCCATGGAACCGATCGGAAACCAAAAATCCTACCCAACCGAGAAAACTACGCTATACCGAGGACAGAAATTTGAAATAAACACTAAAAATAAACAGATGGTTAAAAAAATCAATGAATTTACACTTCAACTGAAGCAGAAGAGGAGCAATCTCCAAGGCGTCTTCACTGGTGAGTGGAGTAAAGAATCTGATCAGTTACTAGAATGTACCGAGGATGGTGGTTTGAAAACTGAGCTCGAGCTCAACGTTCTATGCATTTGCCTAGAGTTTAACTCTTTGCTCTCCGGGGCAACTGAACAGTCACACTGCATTTGTGAGAATACAGCAAGACTTCATGTTGTTTTAATTATTCCTACCAAGTGTGCATTGGGCATGTAGGAAACCAGATATTTGGGCTATGTTTTGGGAAATGGAGAAGTCAAGCCAGAGGATTCCAAGATAGAAGCTGTAGCTAACAGCCCTGTCAACAAAACCAAGAAACACGTCAGGTAATTTTTAGGTCTGGCTGGTTATTATCAGAGATTTATTCCCAGTTTTCCTGAGTTAGCTACTCCTCTCACTGAAAAGAAACAGTTCCCAAATAATGTGAAATGGACCCCAGAATGTGATGAGGCTTTAGGCTGCATTATGTTCAGCCCATTTTAAAAGCCTAAACTTTGAGAAACTGTTTTTGCTACAGACACATGCATCAGAGATAGGCCTAGGTGCAGTCTCTAGTCAGCATATAGAGGGGAAAGAATATCCTATGCTATACATAAGTAGGAAATTGCATGACAGAGAGAAAAGGTACTCCACCATTGAAAAGGAATACCTTGAGGCAAAGTGGGCCATGGAGTCCCTAGAAGCTGACTTTGTACTCATAACAAATCACAATCCTCTCTGTTGGCTTAACCAAATGAAGGATAACAATTCTAGAATCACACAGTGGTACCTAGCACTACAGCCATTTAAATTTAAAGTGATGCACAAATCTGGGAAAGAGAATGTCAATGCTGATTTTTTGTCAGGATATGGATCAGGAATTGAGAATTCCGAAGGTTGAAAAAAATGTGAGGTGAAACTTCTCTGTTTGCTATACTACATATGTACTGAACTGTAAAAAGTATACACTACTGTAATGTTAAAGGAGAATTCAAAGAATGCTTTGGAGATCTTTTTTTTTTTTTTTAAAAGGTTCCCTCTTAAAGAGGGGGGTATGTGACAGAACTGAATAAGGCCCTGCCCCATTTGTTATGCAGAAAGAGTTTAAATGCAAGGATATGTTCTATTCTCTCCTTTTCTGTCTCTTCTCTGTCTGGTTGTGCAACCAACTTTTCCTGTGAGACCTAGGAACTGATCACTCTTGACGGTCTCGCAATTCTCCACCTTTCACTAGCACTCTGCCTTCACTTGCTGTTTCTGTCTATCTTCCTCCCCCTTGCATATCTGCTGGTCTAAAAGTATATGTGAATCATTTTGTGGAAATGTAACTGATACTGAGATCCCTTTGTTTAAAAATGTATATAGTTATACTGTTGAAATGATTGCAAAGCTATTTGGAACTCAAGGGGTTAACCTGAGAATGCTGGGTGCAAAATCTCTGCAGAGCTGGCTACAAGAGGTCAGTTCTGGGTCATTATGTCCTTTTTGCTGCACCTGCAAGAACACTGGAAACTTACAAGAACATTGTGTGAGAAACATGCTGTTTTCTTAACGAGTTTCCCAGGCACAGACTTATAAAAAGAACAGCAATGCTTGTGCAAGGGAGAGACAGAGGCTGATATTTGAAATTGAGAAGGAAAAAACTCAGAAGGACTCTGTCTTCTATGTTTGCACTGCCATTGTAAATAGTTATACTGAAGGTTCCTTTAACTGAACGCTTGTTATTTTTTATTTTGCTGTTAATAATAAAACGCTATTTGCAAATTTTGAAACTGCTCCTGGTTTTCCTGTGCTTCCTGACCTGTGCCTTGATGACAAATGGGCAAGTACTTTCGTGATCGATGGATAAATTACACTATCAGGTAAAAAAGTTGTTGAAAAATTTAACAATTACTTCATCAAGATGGGAACTGAAGCCCTGGGGAAGAAAACATCTCATGCAAAACTTGGTGACAGAGGTAGTAAGCAATATCTTCCTTCAAGCTGTAAAATCCAACTATCATCTCAACCACACTATGCATTCTCTGATATCGCAGCAGAAGATGTCAGGGAAGAATTATTGAAAACTGATACATCTAAGGCAATAAGTTTGGAAAACAGTCCTTCAAGGCTAATAAAATACATAGCTCCAGGGCTGGTTTCCCTTTAGCACATGTTTTTAATTTCTTTCTTAAGACAGGAGAATTTCCTAAAGCAAGGAAATGTGCTAAAGGTATACCAATTTTAAAATCTGGCTCAAAATTTGAAATTGAAAATTATCAACCTATATCATTGCCCCCCACTGGTACCTAAAATATTTGAAAGACTGGTTAGTAATCAGTTGAAAATATACCTGGAAACCCACAAGAAGTTAAATAACTATCAATCAGGATTCAGAACTAGCCACAGCGTGACATCTGCACTGATTAAAATAGCGACATCCAGCTCAACCTGGACAGGAGGCTATCAGTCGGAGCTATTTTTGTTGACTTACCTGAAGCATTTGACACTCTCAACTATGATGTCTTTCTGTCCAGGCTGACCTCCATAGGACTGAATGAGAACAGTTCTCAATGGTTTAGGTCCAATTTGAAAGGACAAAAACAAATGGTAACATTAGGAGAGCATAAATCAAGCTTTGCCTCAGTAACAACTGGAGTTCCACAAGGTTAGAGTCAAGGACCACTCTTGTTTAATATTTGTATGAATGAAGTCTCCATTTTAATGTTCCTTCTATTAAATATCATCTCTATATAGATGACACTATCATCTATACGGGGGTAGTGCAGTTGAGCAGATACAGAAGAGACTCCAGAGTTTATTTGAACAACTGCAGCATTTCTTTAACACCTACAAACTAGTGCTCAATGCTAAAAAACACAGATCGCACTTTTTAGTAGGAGTACAAAAATAAGTATCGCTAATGAAATATTAGAAATTGAGACACTGGATGGAATTGTCTTACAGCAAGTCAAATCCTATAAATATCTGGGGATGTGGCTAAATAAAAATTAAAATGGAACACACACATAGACAAAATCCTAAGTAACATTGGAAGGCAGCTGGGCATATCGTTTGAAGTCCTGTATGTTTAGGGAGATTTGGAGGTAATATTGTGAATGTAGATACTACCAGTATTGGATTATAGCTATGTTTTTTACACTAGGGCACCGGGGAGGAGGTGGTAAGGCTGGATGTGATTTACAACAGGCTTGTCCACTTCATCCTTCATACTCCCCATGATCCGCTCTAGTGCAATTCACAAATCATGTCTACAGAAACATGGACTCTGGCAATGTCACTGGTGCGGGTTCTACGGCGTTCGATCTGGTCGACCACCACCTCCTCCACACCAAGCTGCTGCACCTAGGCTACTCTGATACAGCAGCAACATGGTTCCAAAGTTACCTATCAGATTGATCCCAAACAGTCAGCGTCAGTCCTGCCACCTCCCTGCCTATGGCAGTGTCCACTGGTGTCCCCCAGGGCTCCATCCTGGACCCCCTACTTTTCTCCCTCTTTATTAACTCCCTACCTGTGGATTGTCTCTCCTGTGAGACATTATTATATGCAGATGATCTAGTACTTTTATCACAGTGACAAATCCCTGTCCACCCTATCCACCACCCTCTTTATTAACTACAGGGCAGCCCACAATTGTATAACAGGCTCCTAGTGAATGCAACTAAAACAAAAGCAATGCTCCTGGGATCCAAGCCAGATCTATCAAAAAATCACCAAAACAAATTCCCCGCTAATGGTCTTATCACTGGAAGGCACCACCCCCATCAGAACGTTTCCTATTTCAAGTACCTGGGTGTCACCCTGGACCCCCATGCACATTTGACATGCATGTCAACTCCACGATAGAGCGCATAAACCAGAAACTTGGTGCAGGCTATCAACTCAAACAATACCTGACCCAGGAGGCTCATCTCACAATAACCCAAGGAAACCTTCTCCTCCTCCTCCTTGATGACTGCGCCTCTATATTCTCCCACACATCCACAAACCAACTCTCTAGACTCAGAATGGCCTACAACAGTATTTGCTGATTCACGCTTCTGGCTCCTTTCACTACGTACCATTGTACCCTGTATTATTAATCCCTAGACTGGCTTCTGCTCCAAGCCAGGTACAACTATGCCCTTGGTTGCATAGTAGACAGTGCCACTAGGGATGGAAAGCTGCTCCCATATTCCATCCTGCTCAAACACAAAACTACATTTCATAACCTATGGTATTCCTCTGTACCACTGCTGGAAGTTCCCAGAGTTTCCATCTTCATGGGTGGTAATGCCATGTCCATCACTGCCCCCACCCTCTGGAACAAACTCATTGCCTCCCTCCACTCCCATGACTCACACATCACTTTCAAAAGCCATTTCAAATCTTGGCTCACGGCTGAATCTAAATGTCAATGCCCGTCCAGGTGATCCCTAAGCGCGAGTCCTCACATCGCCTGTACTTTCTGTCAAATCAGTCCAGATAAAATAGTGGATCTATCCTATGCATAATTGCCTGTAACCTGTGTTACAAGACCCTGCACTTGAATTGCTTCATATTGTTTGTATATTGTTCCACTGCACTTTGCTAATTGCATTTTCGCAACTGTTCCAAGTTTATCCCAAATGAGTTTTGACTGTCCTGTATATTTCTTGTACCACCTCATATCTATGTATTTTTAACAGTATGTATCTGTTATTGCCATTTTTTGCATTGTATGTATCTGTTATTACCCTTTGTGCCATCTGTATGGCCCGGGTCATGCCTGAAAATGGTCCCTTGGATCTGCACACCTACCCGGTAAACAAATAACCTGAGAAAGTATTTTTTCATGGAGAGGGTGTTGGATGCATGGAACAGCCTTCCTGAGAAGGTTGTGGGGTCCAAAACAGTGGTGGAATTCAAGAATGCATAGGACTGACGTAAGGCAGTTATAGTAGGGGGGGGTAGGAGGAAGTAGGCTGCTGGTTATCTAGGATCTGCAGCTCATCCAATAGGTAGGGAAGTGGGCAGACTAGGTGGGCCAAGCAGCCCTTATAAAATGGCAAGAAAAAATCTAGAAATCTCATTGGCCAAGAGACATCAGCTGACTGTATGTTAAATCTCTATATACGTACAGTCATCCTGGTCCTAAACCACATCACACAATGAGAAAATCAGTCCTCATACAAACAGAACCATCTTTCATCAGTCCTCCTTCAACCAGAACTGATCTTCCATTGTAAACATGGCTGCTGCCTTTACTCTGTAAGAAAACATTCAACTGGGCCCTAAAAATAAAACTATCTTAAATTAAAAATAAAATAAATTAATTAAATGTTGTTTCCCTGATCATCACACTCTCCTTGCACACATAAACAAATTAGAAACATTAAGTATTGTTTATAGTTTTCATTACAACTGTTTGTTTACTAACAGTGAAAAATTCCCCTTCTGTCTTTATCTGCTCATCAGGGAAATCTCTTATGCTTGCCTTGACAGTGATATAATTGAGCTTCTGGCTCTAAAACAGGCCTTTGTTGTCTGTGTGTACAGAATGTCAGGAGAGTAACATTCTACAAGTAGAATAGAGCAGAATTTTGAATCCCTGTATTCCATGGTAAACATTCCATGACAAACAATCTATGTCTTGAGTGTGGGGAAAAACAGAAAACAAAAAACAGGATGAAGAAAGTAGGCAATACAGTAATACTTTATAAACAAAAAGAAAAGGTGGGAAAACACAGTTAAATAGGTAGAGGCAGACCCAAAGTGCCCAAATACATTGCTAATGTTAATAAAAGCACGTACATTTGAATCTTATATAGCAGAGTCTTCAAGTGAAATCTACCCTCCTTGCCCACCAAAAAAAGGCAACCTGGCAGGTTTAAAGTTTTTTTTTTCTTTACTAACCTTTCACCTCAATCCTATAGCAGTTTTCCTTTTATGTACTAGACCACAGCACATAAGTAAAAAACAAAAATAAAGAGAAGGTTGCCTTCAATGAGACTATGTAACTACAGTACAGTGTAATGAAAATTAAGTTTTAAACACAGCTTATGTCTTACAAATTTACAAATGTTACAGTGTATTTATATGATAATATTTACATGTGACAGAGAAATTATTTATTTTCAACCAACTCTACTAATAAATACTTTTACTGCAAAGTACTGTACTAGGGAAAGGGGAAAGGGGAAATTGTTTAACCAGGAAAGGCACACTAAGCCTAAGCTTGTTTCCCGGTGCGACCTGGGAGCACAAGGAAGTTAAATGACTTGCTCAGGGTCACACACTATGCAAGTGGGGGCTGTGAGATTCAAACCCTGGTCTCCAGGTTTGCAACTCAGAGCCTTAAACCACTGCACTATACTGTCTTCTATTGATACCCCACTAATAAATACCTCCTGGGAGTGCTGTTAGCAGTGGGAAAAAAATGTATCGCCAAAAGATGGCTTTTTCCAATAATCCCTATCAGGGGCGATTCAAGTAGCTTTAATGTGGGGGGCCAACAAAATTCAGAAGAAAGGCTGGGGGTCTGGGGGCCCCCTAGGCCCCCTGAAAATGTTACAATTTTTGCAATGATTTTGTGGCACTTTTTGCTGTCACACAGTGTTTATTTCTTATAAATAACTTATGTAATTACAAGAATAACCTTGAGTTGAGCTGTTTATTTCATTCCATATTACCTTAAGCAATTTTATTTTATTTTAACCTTAACAGCATGAGCAAAATGAACAGCTTGAAGTAACAACTTCTGGCATCAAAAGAGAGGGTGCAGAGAGA
This sequence comes from Neoceratodus forsteri, assembly GCA_016271365.2. Classification (NCBI taxonomy): domain Eukaryota; kingdom Metazoa; phylum Chordata; order Ceratodontiformes; family Ceratodontidae; genus Neoceratodus; species Neoceratodus forsteri. Next base: position 76,858,808 of record JADMNL010000022.1, read on the forward strand.
GACACGCGGACGGGGTTTGGGGAGGAAGCTGTGCAACCAATCTAAATGCCAACCTATTGCTGACATATCCTATTTTATGCATTAATAGGTACTCCTTTTTTTCAGTTTTTAGATGTTTTAGAGGTGTAATGTATTATAAAATGGTCAAGAAAAATCACGTCTCCTGATTGGTTGACAGGGCTTGGAATCCAGTGGTATAGGGAATAACAACCACCGGGTTGGGAACATTGTCCAGCCAGCTGTGCAAAGGCCGCCCCAAAATAAATGCTTTCCCCACATTCTGTAATGGAATGCCCGACCTCCATGTTAGTAAAGAATCTGACTGGCAAGTGAAATCATCAAAATTTAAAAAAATACCATGATCTCATAACACAAACGAGAACAAAATCTCACACAATAAATCAAGTAAACCTTAGTGGCCATTGCTAGCTGCATCACTGTCCCTCTCCTAAACTGAACTGTAGTGTTTTTCTGAGTAGGCCACACATCCCGCTGTTCACAGTAGATGAACAACCTGCACATCCAATCTCAGCTTCGGGAAACTGTCCTAACAGCTGATTGCATGCTCATTCACCCTTCTCTCCCAAAGCACTGACAAATAATTGAAACCGCTTCTCTCCCACATTCGCTGAGTACTTTCCCCCTCAGCATACACATGATAAAATGTAGGAATTGTAGTGCAATCCAGCCCTAACTCCATCCCCGTCATACCACACGCCAGTCCCCACTGCGACACACAGTTCACATTTGTAGTCTGGGTGTATAGGTGAATCGCCACAGCAGCAGTAAAAAAAAGAAACTAATACTTATCATGGCACTGATGTAACTCGCAATCCAAAGAGGTAATCGGCTGGTGACATGGGCTATCAGTTAACTCAAACGTACAACACAACATGAGTGCAGAGAGGCATTGAAAAAAAAAAGCTGATTGTTTCCTGAGATGGAAGTGCGCGGTGCATGATGGTAGGCACCAAAAAGTTAAAGAAGTCCACCCCAGCGTGGCAAAAACTTCCTTAGCCGACGGGGGTGCCCAGTCCCCCGTTAGCTTCACTGTCCCCCCCCCATGCTGCCTGGTGCCACACTGGAAGCCCACTCCAGCATGGCAAAAGCTTCATTTGCCGATCAGGTGCCCAATCCCTGCCGGTTTCACTGCCCCCTAAATGTTCATATGCCTCGCTGGAGACCACCGCATGGCAAAACTTCCTTAGCCATCGGGTGCCCCATCCCCGTCGGCTTCACTGTCCCCCAAACCACGCTATGTAGCCCACCCCAGCGTGGCAAAGTCCCGTGTGTAAATAAATAAAAACCTGAAACAAAAAAACCTTCCCTCGTTGATTCTTTTGTCCCCTCCCCAACCCGCACCCACCCTCTGCATACCCACCTCCCCACACCCCCACCTCAACCCATACTTACCTCCAGAGCCCGGTGCGATGATCTTCGGTGGATCGGGAACACGTCTGCACTCTTCAAAGCCGACCGCGAACTGAAAAAATGCCAGGAAGCTGTATAATTGCATAAATGAATTTTTTTCAACTTTAGTGCATATCTCAGCCATTTCTGGGAATATTTTCACCAAATTTTCAACATGGGATTTTTGGGGCCTCACCTCATGAACTGTGACACTGTTATTTCATTAATCGGTCCCGAAGGGTGGTTCCGCAGTCACTGCGTGGAACCACCTTTCCAGAATGATTAAAGAAATGACAGTGTGACAGCTCATGAGGTAGGCTCCCAAAAACCCTATGTTGAAAATTTGGTGAAAATATTCCCCCAAAACGACTGTTTTACGAGCGTGTGTTGCGCAGTTCCTACGCACGCTCGTAACTTTGAGCATTTTTAATATTTTCACTCGAGATTTTCAGTATTGCCATTTTACCACACCTTCTTATGAACAGTACAACTGTCATTTTTCACATCTCACCCAAAATGTGTTTTCGACCATGTAGCGCACAATGGCGCGGTCGGTGTGCAAAATCAATGTTCCGGACAGATTAATAAAATCACAGTGACACTGTTCATGAGCAGTAGTCTTAAACTGGCTATGTTGAAAATTTGGGAAAATATTCCCCAAAACGACTGTTTTATGAGCGTGCATTGTGCAGTTCCGACGCACGCTCGTAACTTCGAGCATTTTTAATATTTTCACTCCAGATTTTCAGTATTGCCATTTTACCACACCTCCTTATGAACAGTACAACTGTCATTTTTCACATCTCACTCGAATGTCAGACATGTAGCGCATAATGGCGCCGGTCGGTGCAAATCAATGTTCGACAGATTAAGAAAATCACAGAGAAGTAAAGTGCACTATAAACTACAACAAGTAGACTGTTGTTTGCTAATGTTGGTAATTGCTATTTTTACCACTCAAAAAGTTTACCAAGGACTATTTTATCTCAATGTTTCAATTAATTCTCTATTCTGTATTTAAATAAATGTTACAAAGTTTTCAAAATTTAAACACCTTGTCAGTGTCCTTTTTCCACAGTTATTTCCATTTTAGATAGTGTATTAAGATTTAGGGTGGTGGTTGTTAGAGTCGCACACCTAGGGTGCGAAGGACACTCAGCCTTCGGCCTCGTGCCTCACCACGCACCTAGGTGTGCGGTTATCACATAACAACCACCACCCTGTCGTGTCTTAGTGCTTACTTATCTGCCAATAAAGTCTATGTTTCTAAATAAATATGCATCACTGTAACCTGTATGAAGGCTTGAGCTGGCTAAGGCTAAAAGAGTGTAGAAACATGCATATGCTGACTTTTCTGCTACAATGGAAAATTTCACTGTATAGCATGGAAAATGTAAGCACAAGGATATTGAAGAAAAGGTTAAGGTTGACAAAGGGGTTGGAATTTATAGTAATGAACTGTAGTTTGGAAGCAGGGAGATCTACCTTATATTATCTGAGAACGACACTATGGAACTCAATCACTGTAACCCGAGACCAGGTGATAGGAACCTTAGTCTGGGAGAAATTAAAAAGTGGTTTGTACAAAAGGCCACTAACCCTCCTCTACCTTGCTGCCAAAAGTTAAACATAGGTTAGCATGATGGTGTCTCTGATTTACAGGACTCCCTATATTTTTTGTTGGATGGATTATCTCTGCTGTTTGTATTATTGCTGTGGTGTATTTAAATATTTATTTTTGTAAGTTTAAGTAGCTATTTTTATAATATTAATTTTGTTTTCTTTTTTCACTGTGAACTGTATGTCTTTTTACTGCAGATATGTAATTTGTGCCAATTTTTGATAACAGCTACTTGGAATGCACTATATGACCTAACTGAAAATGAGCAGTCTCAAATGAGTTTATGTATAACTGTTCTTTAAGACATGAATACAAACTTATTACTACTTAATACTAGGATCTGTAGTTTTTTAAACTTTTTGTTTATCATTCTGCAAGTAAAACAACACTTAAAATTCATCAATACATGGAAGTATACCATATTAGTTACAGACAATTGTTGTTTCTTACAAAGGAGAGAAATAACATCTTACTGGGAGCTACACTTAAGGTGAAATATCAATCTACATGTATGATAATTAAAAACTGCTTTATAGTCAGACATCCTTCAAGGAACTTTACAGGGTAAAATAAAATTCCACAGAGCTAGTCAAATTCTATTTTACCATATAGGGCTTTAGTCCCCAGCTTCCCTCCTGCAGAACAAGTTCACAGTCCTATACAAATAGGTCTTACCTAAGAGAGATCTTTCTAGAAAAAGAAGCAAAGCCACTTTACTTTTAAACAACAGGTTTAAACAAACTAGACAGGTGGAAACTGTATACTCACAGTTCAATGTATATGTGTGCATATATATATATATATATATTCAAAATGAGCATAATAAGTTAAACATTTGGAACTGCAATAAGAAATTAGCACCAAGAAAATAAAAGTCTTTGCAAAGTCCAGTCATCTTGTGAGGTGGAGTGGCGACGGTTGACTTGACAGTAGGAGCCGTTAAAGTCCAGAAGGAACATGTGCCCCTGAGTCCTCTCTGTGGATTGGAGAAGAAGCACTTTGGTGGGAAAATCACCATCTTAGTCCCAGAGTCTGCATTTCAGCTTCTCAGTATAGGGTAAATGTCCATCACAGCAATACATGCATCAGACTGCTTAATATAAGAACATGCTGCCACTGCCCTACTTCTGTCCCATAGTCTTCTATGCCCAGCACGGCTGTTAATAAACCATATATAATGCAAGCAAATAAAAACATAGAGAACTACAACTGTGCTTGAGTCCAGTTATAGTATACCATAGTGATTGCTACAACAGCATTAAATATCACCTGTAGAGAGAAAAGATTGCATTTGCTCAGGTCTCTGCCATATCTGAGTCAACAACTTCCAAATGAGTGAGTTTTACCTCATTTCTCTGCAACAGCTTGCCTGTTTCTTTCGGATCATTTAATAGATGCACATTTCCATTCCATACCATGTAAAGATGGGCAGGCAAAAGGAGCTGGTGTTGGACTTAAGAGTACACAAGGAGCTGTGGACCTGACTGAAGGCCAGGCCTTGAGTTGCAGGCACATGCTGTAGGATAAATCATGGAAGTACCAGACCTCAGTATCGCTGCATTTTAAATTCATTTTGTTCTTTGCAAGCACCAAAGCTCTATTTTAGTCTCCTCACTCCATGCAGATGATGACGGTCCAGGGAGTTCAGGGAGTTGCTGAGTCCACTGATATATGCCTGGAGATAAATCCATAGGCATTCTCTGGGGAAAAAGCTGTGTCATCCTCAATTATGCCAAGGAGATTGAGAAGCAAAATGTGGGTAAACCCTAGGGTATTGTTGCCCTCCACCATTTCTGGGAGTTCCACAGCCCAGAGATTACTGGGCCTAACTTTCCAATGCCTCCAGCTCCTGTCTCAAAAGCATGTTCTTGTATGAGGGTCACTGTCGCATCTTGAAATTTTAGGGCTGTCATCTATGCTCTTTGAACCATCTGCTCAATGGTGTCCAAATGTGTTTCAAGCTTGGAAACTCTGGTGGTTAAACTGTCAAGTTTACGGTCCATGTCTTGTATGGATTGGACAACCTGTCCCAAAGTGGTGTTGATGGTGAAGAGGGTCACATCTCCACTTGAAGGCTCGCCCAAGCATGATACCACTTCGTGCTGTGCAGGACTCCCATTCTTTTGCTGCTTCTTCGGTATGAAAAAGTCCACAGATGGTGCAGTACCATATGGATTACCCATTATGTAGAACTAGGTTCACACTGCTATATTATCTGTTTAAATGTTTTGAGTTTGTGCAAAATGTAGATAAAATTAATAGCTTTAGCTGTTGCTGTTGATAGTTGATGTGATTATAGCATTAGCTGTTGCTCTCGGGAACATCACTTCCTTCCTTTCTTCCTTCTCTAGCTTTGCTTCAGAAGCCAAGTCACGCCTCCAGAATTTGCAGTTCTTAAAGGACAGGCAAACAACCTTTTTTCGATACACAATTACAAAATTCAGCTTCACAGATATGTTTATTTATTTATTCGGAAAACAACCTTTGAGTGCAAGACTCTTACAAAGGTTCCATATCATGGATACAGGGAAGACAGTACAGACAAGCATTATTACAATAAATGTGGAATCAAACAAGATTATACATGGTTATGCAATGCTGCAAAATAATAGTGACAGTAGCAGCATGGTAGACTACTATACAGTTCTGGTATACAGCAGCCCCAGGGCCTTGTCAAGTTGTGTAAAAGGAAAGAAACCCTGGGGCCTTGTCAAAATAGTGAGGATACAAAAGGGGGATACAGAGCTTATGTGACGGGAGTCCAGGGTAGTGTAGGGGGAATAGAAATAGGACAGAGTGTAAAGGGCAAAAGATGAGATTAGTTATGGGCTGGGTGTGTGTGTGTGTGTGGTAGTGAGGTGTTGTAGAGATGATGGTGGAGGTAGATGTGACCTCAGATAGGGGTTAAGGAGGCATAAGGATGGAGCAGAATGGGGTGATGGTGTGTGGTAGGTAAGTTCTGGTGTACCCTACACTGGTGGAATAGACGGGAGATATTAGCAGTGAGAGGAGAAATGATAGTCAGCAGTGAGTGGGTGCAGTGATTGCTGCCGGGAGGAATAGGATCCATGCAGGCATTCAGAGACAGGAGAGTGAAGTGCCATTATCATGGGAGGATCTGGCTATGCAAAGGGAAAGCGCTGCTGTTTACACTGATGCTAGCTCTTTGGGGTGGGGGGTGGGGGGTAGAAGCTGGCAGCTTATAATGCTTTGGAGGAGTCCTCCTCAGAGGTGCAATATTAACTAGAGAATTTGAGGGGTGTAGGAAATCTCAGGACTCCTAAAAATCTTTGATCAATTGTTACTGGGTTTTTTTTTGGTTTTTTTTTTACTTTCTGTTTATGCCCCCTCCTTCTCCACACCTGCTCCTCTCTTCTGGGCACCCAATGCAACCACTCAGGTTGTGCCGGAGGACAGGAGACTCCCACTCCCACATGTGCCCACCCCTGTCTAATTCAAGCACTCGGATTGCCCCCACCCGACTGGGATGCAGGGGGCCCCCTTCTCCTAGCCTTACTTCAAGTGGAGTGGACACACTGCGGAGTTTCTCCCCGATCTCTCTGGTCACCGGTGCTGGGGCCCGTCTTCAGGAGCCGATGTGAGGTTTTTCTAATTTTTCTGGTCCCCGCCCCTGCAGACACCAGCACGCAGGGAGGAACCAAGGAGATGAAAGCATACTGAGACTTGCCTTCACTCCGCACCAGCGGCCAATGTCTGCCCCTCCCTGAAACTAATGCTCCCCCGACTGCACCTCCACCCGTGGTCACCCAGGTGGCAGAATAGCAGCGAGAAATGCAGCCCTCCCTCACCGGAGAAGGAGAGCAGCCCTCTGGGTGCTCGATCCTCCCCCCACCCTGGCTGGCCTTCCAGCAGCCCAGGCTTTCTACCTAACTCAGGTCACAACCGTCTCAGTGATAGTGTACTACAGCTGCAGTGGGCCGGACCAATTTTTATTGTTAAGAACAAAAACTGAGCCATCTGCAGGACTGGCCAACATTTTGTGGCTATGTGGACCACTTTTTTCAGGGCCCACGGTGGTCTATATGCTTTTCTGCCTCACAACAGATATCAGCAGCTTGGTGGTTACATTTCTTATGTTTCCTGCTTTATAGCAAGGGCTTACTTAGTCAAATCTACCCTATAAATTATTATGCTGCAAGGGTCACTCTCCCACAAAGGTTCAAAAACATTAAAGATGCATGCTTACTACACTGCCTTAGTAGTATTGTAGAGTGCGATGTAGCTCTCTGCCACTTGCGTCTATGATATCTCTGTATCTGACAGCCATTTTGTAGCGCTAACACAGCTTTTTTTTTTAAATGGTAAGGCTGCTATTTAAATGTTTTTATGCTATAAAACTGCATTTATCCAAAATATTTATATGCAGTTTTAGCATCAATGTAAACAGCAGCCTTTCCTTTACATCTCTTTGTAGACAGATTTTACAACTGCATATAGTAAACAAGCATTTGTCAATGCCGAATGTTGATGCGTTGGTCTGTTGAGCTTGCTCACTGCCCCTCTGTCAGTCACTCAGTCTGTTTCTCCCGGTGCTGCAGGCTGCTCTTTTGTAGTGGGCTCCTGCCTGCGTTGGAAGCTTTTTCTGCCCACTAAGAAATCCGCCGCTCTCCCGACAGAGCTCCGTTGAGGTGGCTCACTTCCCCTCTCTCACTCGCTCATTCGGTTTCTCCTGGCGCTGCAGACTGCCCTTTTGTACTGGGCTCCTGCCTCTGTTGGTGGCTTTTTCTGCCCACAAAGAAATCTGCAGCAGTCCTGACACAGGTCTGTTGAGCCTGCTCACTCCCCCTGTCTCACTCACTCGTTCCGTTTCTGCCGGTGCTGCAAGCTGGTCTTTTGTAGTGGGCTCCTGCCTGCGTTGCCACCTTTTTCTGCCCACAAAGAAATCTGCAACAGTCACGATAGAGCTCCGTTGAGCTTGCTCACTCCCCCTGTCTCACTCTCTCATTGTGTTTCTCCCGGTGCTGCAGGCTGCCCTTTTGTACTGGGCTCCTGCCTGAGTTGGCACCTTTTTCTGTTCACAAAGAAATCTGCAGCTGTCCCGACAGAGATCTGTTGAGGTCGCTCACTCCTCCTGTCTCACTCACTCATTCTGTTTCTCCTGGTGCTGCAGGGTGCCCTTTTGTACTGGGCTCCTGCCTCTGTTGGTGCATTTTTCTGCCCACAAAGAAATCTGCAGCAGTCCCGACAAAGTTCCGTTGAGCTCGCTCACTTCCCTTCTCTCACTCGCTCATTCAGTTTCTGCCGACGTTGCAGGCTGCCCTTTTCTACTGGGCTCCTGCCTGCATTGCCACCTTCTTCTGCCCACAAAGAAATTTGCAGCAGTTACAATACAGCTCCGTTGAGTTCGCTCACTCCTCCTCTCTCACTCACTCGTTCTGGTTTTCCTGCTACTGCAGGCTGCCCTTTTGTACTGGGGCCCAGCATGCATTGTTGCCCTTTTCTGCCCACAAACAAATCTGCAGCAGTCCCAGCAGAGCTCCGTTGGGCTCATACACTCCCCCTTCCCTCACTCGCTTGTTCTGTGTCTTCCGCCACTGCAGGCTGCCCTTTTGTACTGGGCTCCTGCCTGTGTTGGCAGCTTTTTCTGGCCACAAAGAAATCTGAAGCAGTCCCAACACAGCTCCATTGAGCTCGCTCACTCCCCCTCTCTCACTCACTCATTCCGTTTCTGCCAGCGCTGCAAGCTGGCCTTTTGCACTGGGCTCCTGCCTGCATTGCCACCTTTTTCTGCCCACAAAGAAATCTGCAGCAGTCACACTAGAGCTCCGCTGAGCTCGCTCACTGCCGCTCTGTCACTTGCTCATTCTGTTTCTCCTGGTGCTGCAGACTGTGCTTTTGTACAGGGCTCCTGGCTGCGTTGGCACCTTTGTCTGTCCACAAAGAAATAAGCAGCTGTCCTGACAGAGCTCCATTGAGGTCGCTCAGTCTCTCTCTCATGCGCTCATTCTGTTTGTCCTGGCACTGCAAGCTGCCCTTTTGTACGGGGCTCCTGCCTGCATTGGCACCTTTTCTGCCACAAAGAAATCCACAGCAGTCCTGACAGCATTAGTGAGTTCGCTCCTCCCCTCCCCACTCGCCTCTTGTTCTGTTTCTCTCAGTGCTGCAGGCTGCCCTTTGTACTGGGCTCTTGCGTTGGGGCCTTTTTCTGCCCACAAACAAATCTGCAGCAGTCTCGACAGAGCTCAGTTGAGCTCGGTCACTCCCCCCCTCACTCGCTCGATCTTAATCTGTCCCAAACACTGATTTCCCACAGCGACTGTGCTATTCTCCGACAGGAGTGCAAAAACATATTTTAGCCAGGATGTGGAAAATGGCAGCTGTATTGTTCATAAGAAGGTGTGAAAAAATGCCACAAATTTGCCAGGTTACAAGGGTGCATGGAAACAGTTTAACGGACGCTTGTAACACACTCAAGTTATGGAGTTTCATCACCAGATTTTTAACATAGGGATTTTAGGACCTCTGAACAGTGCCACTGTCTTTGTCTTAAGGTGTCCAGATCACTGATTTCCCACAGCGATCACGTTATTCTGCGCCGGCACATTTCGGTCAGGATGTGAAAAATGACAGCTGTACTGCTCATAAGGAGGTGTGAAAAAATGCCACTGTAAGTAAGTATGGAAAATTAAATATTGCAAATTCAAGGGTTACAAGGGTGCATGGAAAGCTAACGCACACTTGTAACACAGTCATTTGATGGGCTATCATCACCAAATTTTCAACATAGGCATTTAGGACCTATTCTGCGCCAGAAGTGCGAAAACACATTTCAGCCAGGATGGGAAAAATGACAGCTGTACTGTTCATAAGTAGGTGTGGGAAATGGCAATGTTGAAAATCTGGAGTGAAAACATTACAAATTCGAAAAGTTACTGAAGCGGCATGCAAACTGTGCAACGCACGCTCGTAACAGAGTCATTTTATGGAGTATCATCACTAAATTTTCAATATAGGCATTTTAGGATGTCTAATCATGAACAGTGTCACTGTCATTTTCTTAATCTGTCCCAAACACTATTTTCCCACAGCGACCGTGCTATTCTGCACCAGAACTGCGAAAACACATTTTGGCCAGGATGTGAACAATGACAGCTATACTGTTCACAAGGAGGTGTGAAAAAATGTCAGTGTTGAAAATCTGGCATGAAAATATTGCAAATTCATGGAGTTATGTGCGTAGCAACTCATAGCATGCGCTTGTAAAACAGTCATTTCTTGGATTTTTCCACCAAATTTGCAACATAGGCTTTTTGAGAGCCCACCTCATGAACACTGGCACTGTCATTTCGTTCGGCCCTAAAGGTGATTCCACACAGTGACCACAAAATCACCTTTCAGGGCCGATTAATGCCATGACAGTTCCAGAATTCATGAGGAGGGGTCCCAAAAACCCTATGTTGAAAATCTGGTGCCAAAATTCCAAAATATGACTGAGATATGCATTAAAGTTGGAAAAAAAAACATTTATTCCATTATACAGCTTACAGGCATTTCCTCAGTTCGCGGTCAGCTTTGAAGAGTGCTGACTTGTTCCCGGTCCACCGAAGATCGTCGCATCAAGCTCCAGAGGTAAGTATGGGGTGAGGGGGGTGTGGGGAGGCAGGGTGCACAGTGCGTGGGCACGGGTTGCGGGAGGGGGGCAGGGAGCCCGCCAAGAGACAGTTTCCTTTTTTACAGGCTACAAAACAACAAAAGACATCACGGGACCGTTTTTTAGTTTACTGGGGCATGTGGCATGCTGGGGTGGGCTCCCAGCGTGCCACCAGAGTCTTGCTTTTGGTGGGGGGTAGCTGTAGCTGATGGGGATTAGCACCCTGTTGGCACACAACAAAAAAGGGGTGACCTTATACCAATGGGGTTGGGCACCCCGTTGGCAGACAGTATAAGCGGGGAGAGGGTTTACGTAATGCCGATGGGGAGTGGGCTCCCCCGTTGGCAACAGAAACACTGGGGCACTGAAGCTGATGGGGATTGGGCCCCCCTGTCGGCAAGTAAACATGGTGGGGGGATTAATATTGTTTGTGAACACGGCGGAAAACCGTTGCCATGTTCACAAACAATATCAGTGTGTGAAGATCCCGCCCTGCAATGACGGGTCGCTCCCTCATTGCAGAAAATGACTTACGCTGCAATGATGAGGCGGCCCCTGATTGTAGCAGCTGTTTTTTTACAAGTTGGTGGCACGATGGCTGAACTAGTGTCAGCAGCAGCATGCCACAGCATTGGGAGATGCTGGACAAGCCTGTAAAGGCTGTGGGGGCATTGACCACAGCAGTGCCATGCCTCCACAACTTGCTTGTGGAGAAAGCTGCCGCAATATGTTTCTAGCGCATGCGCACAATCAACATAAAAATAAAAAGTTGTTTTTTCTTTAAAATTGCAGGTTCTGTTCTCTTTTTTTGGCTTCTCAGTCATGCCAACTGACTAAAAATTCCTTCAAATAATTTATCCAAATGTGAAATTATAAATAAATAAAACTGCTAACAAATCATTTATTTAAAATACATTTTAGCAGTTTTGTAATAAAAATGTTTAGTTTCTCGCTATGCAGAAACTGCACTGAACTGCAATTTCCTATAGTTCCTATAATCAAGAAGGAACAAGAGAAATGTGATAATTTAACAAGCAATAACAAAAACTAATGCGGAGTCTCAAAAACTAAATAAACCAGAAGGAAGTGAGAAGATGTGATAGAGACCTTCAAGTTCCTTAAAGGAATTAACAAGATAAACTGCAGATAATTATTTATCCTAAATACCATAGAAACATAGAAGTTGTCATCGGATAAGGACCTCTTGGCCCACCTAGTCTGCCCTATCTTCCCTTCCCTACTGTGCCACCACAGACCCAACTCGATCTCCAGTCTTGCCTTCCCTTGTCTTATTTCTAAGGTCCCCTTGTGCCTATCCCATGCATGCTTGAATCCTGTTACTCTTTTAGCACCCACCACCTCCATTGGGAAGCTGTTCCAGGCGTCCATCACCCTTTTAATGAAGAAGTATTTCCTCACATCTCTGAATCTCCTCCCCAGCTTCATAGCATGACTCCTTATCTTTGATCATCTTTTTCTATGTAAAATGCTACCCTCATGTACCTTATTAATACATGTGAGGTCTTTTAATGTTTCTATCATGTTCTCCCTTTCCCTCCTTTCCTCTCGAGAGTACATATTGAATTCCTTGAGACTTTTCTCGCAGGGCTTTTGATGCAGGCCCTGTACCATTTTGGTTGCCCTCTTCTGTACCACCTCCACCCTATCTATGTCCTTTCAAAGATGGGGCCTCCGGAACTGGACATAGTACTCGAGGTGGGGCCTTACCATTGATCTATACAGGGGTAACACTCTCTCCCTCTTTCTGCTGGTGATACTCCTCCTTATGGACCTGAGCACCCTGCTAGCTTTCCCCACTGATTTATCACACTGCTTTGCTACCTTCAGGTCATTAGAAATGATTACCCCCAGGTCCCTTTCCTGTTTTATGGTTGCCAATACCTCTTTGCCCAATTGGTATATTGCCCCAGGTTTCTGTGCCCCAAGTGCATGATTTTCCATTTTTGCATTGAAACCCAGTTGCCAAACCCCTGACCAGCCTTCCAGCTTTTTGAGATTGTCTCTCATCCCCCCCCCCCCCGTGCATCCACTCTGTTGCAGATTTTTGTGTCATCTGCAAACAGGCATACTTTTCCTTCCAGCCCTCATGTTACTAATACAGACAATGAAGAGGACCAGGCCTAGTACTGAACCCCGGGGCACCCTGCTGGTCACATTGGCTTCTTCAAAGTGAACCCCATTTACCACCACCCTCTGACTCCTGTTGCTTAGCCAACTTCTTACCCATTTTATTACTTTTGGACCCACTCCAAGGCTTCCCACCTTGCTCGCCAGTCTTCTGTATGGAACAGTGTCAAAGGCGTTACTGAAATACAGGTGGACCGCATCCACCACTCCACCCTGATCCACTTCCCGGGTCACCCAGTCAAAGAACTCGATCAGGTTTGTCTGGCAAGATCTCCCCTCTGTGAAACCATACTGCCCATGGATCTTGTAATCCACTGGTCACAAGGTATTCCCCAATCCTTTCCTTCAGTAATGATTCCATTACTTTACCCAACACCAAAGTCAGGCTGACAGGTCTGCAATTTTTTGCCTACTCCCTATTACCACTTTTGTGAAGTGGGATCACATCTGCCCTCCTCCAATTCCCCGGAACTTCCTCTGTATCTAGTGATAGGTGGAACAGGGCTGTCAGAGGTGCAGCCAGCACCTCCTTGAGCTCCCTCAGTATCCTAGGGTGTACCTCATGAGGCCCCATTGCCTTTTCCATGTTTAGTTGAGTGCGTTCCTTCAGAACTCTCTCCTCTGTAAAAGGACTAGTATCCACCTCCTTTCCTTTAATGTCCTTGTCCCTTATCTGTGGCCTGTCACCTGCCCCTTCCTTCGAAAATACTGAACAAAAGTATTTGTTCAATATGTCTGCTTTTTTTGGTCCTCTTCCACACAAATCCCTCCTTCCCCTTTTAGCCTATCCCTCCTTTTGGGCCTTCTCTTTTTAGATATATACCTAAAGAATGTTTGATCCCCCTTTTTTATTGACTTGCCAATATTCTCCTCTGTTTCCACTTTTATGCTTCTAACTGCTTTCTAAACCTCCCTTTGTTTCTCCTGATATCTCTTCCTATCATCCTCCTTATCTGTCTTCTTGTACCTTCTAAATGCTAGCTTTTTTGCCCTTACATTCTCCGCTACTTCTTTAGAGAACCATAGCGGTCTCTTTTTTCTCTTGCCCTTGTTAACCTGCCTTACACAGAAGTGTGTTGCCTTCTCAATGCCCTCCTTTATTTTTACCCACTGTTCCTCAGCTCCACCCAGTTTCCCTATCCCTGCTAGGGCATCACTGAGGCATTCTCCAATTTTCTTAAAGTCGGCCCTTCTGAAGTCCAAGACCCTCGTTTTAGTGTGGTTTGATTCTGGCCCAGTTCTCATATTGAACCACACTGTATGATGATCACTGTTCTCCAGGTAACTACCCATCATGACATCAGCAACACTTTCCCAGTTTGTCAATACCAGGTCCAGTACTGTCCCCCGGGTGGGTTCCTTAAGTAGTTGCCTGAGGAATGCCCCCTGCAGGGAGTCCAGGATGTCCGTACTTCTAATTGTTGCCATAGCTGTGATGCTCCAACTGAAGTCCCCTACCAACAATACCTCCCCCTTGCTTGCTATTCTTTGCTAGTATATTCTTATCCACCTCTCCCCCTGTGCTGGAGGTCTATACATCACTCCTGTGTGAACAGCAGCCCCCTTCCATGCCTCCAGGGTGACCCACAATACTTCTGCTCCCCTGTATTTCCATAGGTTTCATGTTTTCCCCTCACATGAAGAGCCACTCATTCCCCTTCTACCTATCATGTCCCTTCTAAACAGATCATAAACTAGAGCCAATGTTTAGTGAGCCCCGATTTGCAGCAGTAGACAGGCTGACATTTTCCTGAGTTCCAAATTGTCTGGTTCAGCCAGGAAGAAGCATTTATTTGTTTAGATACTCCCCTTCCCCTGCACAGTAAATCCCCCAAACATACATCAGCTACAATATAAAAAAAAAAATTCTTTCCCCTTTTCTCGGCTGCACTGAGATATAGCTGCCCTGAGGGCAGACAGGCCCTCATTAATATTCAAATGATGGGGTCTCAGCTCATGCATATTTAAATGAGCCCCAATCTAACACCTCCTTGGAACTTCCTCAGTTTCCAAGGGAGTGGCCTCTCAATGGCCTGTCCATGGTCACCGGGTCCCACTCAGGCAACAGGGACCCTGGGACCGACGGAACACTCCCCGAAACAAGTACAAAATAGCGCAGTCACAGATCAAAGGTGCCGCTCATGCCTACGCGATCACTGCTGCCCAGAGTGCAGACACAACAGTGGGAGATCATAGTCAGACTCTACAAGCCCCGCAGGGCTGTATTTTTACTTTGGGCTGCAGGCTGGGGCTTCAGGGGCCAGAAAGGACCTGTGGGGCTTCAAACAAAATGCAGGTAGGAATGGGGGATCATGTGATGCAGAGTGCTGAGTAGAAGCTCCTCCACTAAGCTCTTGCCTCCCGAGTATTAATTTGTCTTTTTTAGATGTTTAACCTTCTCTAATTCCTCTGTCCACGAATTCTTCTATCGCCTAAACATCTTGTGAACCGGTTTTGGGTGTCAGATCGGTAGATGGAGGCTTACATGAAGAAAGCCCCGCAGAAACACCCCCCCCCCCGCTACTCCTGAAAAGGCTCCAAAGAAATCCTGAGCCTCGAGTGGGCCACACAAGCCTGATCCTTCGTGTCAAGCTGGGGAACAAGAACCTTTAACACTTAATAGGTTCTTAGAAGAGTTTAAACCTTTTCGAAAAGAGATGAAAGATATGGCGATTGATCTGAAAACCCTCTCAAGAAAATTGGATGAAGTCTCGCTCACGGACTCTGATAATACAGCTCGAATAGTCTCGATGGAGAGGAAGCTGGAAAGTCTGGATCCTGAATTGGTGTCAACGAGACAGAAGTTGTCTTGTTTAGAGGCTAAACTCGAAGATTTGAAGAGTCGTAGCCGCAGAAATAACATCGTAATACTAGGGCTACCAGAAGGTGAAGAGGGCCAGCATACTGTTGTTTTCGCACAGAAAGTGGTGGAACAGGTTGCTGGTCCCTCTCCCTTCGGCCCAGTGTACGTGATAGAGCGAGCTCATAGATCTTTGCGACCAAAGCCACCTCCGGATGCTCCGCCCCGTCCTATTATTTGCCGCTTCTTGAATTATTTGGAAAAGCAGCATTTCCTGCAGAAAGTGAGAGCTTTACAAGAGGTTCATTGGGAGAATGCAAAGCTGAGAATCGCGAAAGATCTCCCTGGTTCAGTCCGTCTGAAGCGGAAAGCGTTTCATCCTATTGTATCTAAGATCATCGCAGCGGGTTTGAAATTTAGAATGGGGTATCCAGCCAGGTTACAAGTCTCAGTTAATGGATCCTGGTTTAATTATGAGGATTCTGAAGCTGCCCTGTCAAGCCTTAAATCTATGCTACCAGATTTGTTCCGGGAATCCTGAGAGATTTTGCTAAAGCATCAGGAATTACTGAGAGCTGTTGTTGGAACTGTTACTCTTCTTTCTCTCGAAGATAATATTTTCCACGAGCTTTATTTGGACTTTTTCATTCTCTCATCTGGAACTGGGCTACCTTGTGCATGGCCTAATCGTTAACAATCTCTCAAGCCCTGGCTTCCTAGTGTTAATTCCGGTTCAGGGCGAAGCCTTTCAGGGTCCTGGGGATGGTTCATTTAGGAATACAGTTTGGATATTATTGTACTCAGTTTTGAGGGGTTGCATACAGGAGGGAAGTCTGGGTTGTTGATTATAGAAGTAGTCTTCATGTTTCAGTTTGGTAGGCACTAGAGCAGTTTCGGGCTTTCATCGCTATTCAGACATACCCTGTTAGGATTGGTGGATGACCACAAGAGGGCGTAGCATGCCTAAGTAATATACGCCCGTGTGGTTCTGATTTTGAGAAGGATCTCTTCCAGTCCTTGTCCTATTCCAACTTTTTCAGGGGGTACTTTTGGAATTAGGGGTCAGCAGCCCCAGGGAAGACACATTTCTCAGTTTTCTCTTTTCAGGGTCTCGTTTTTAATATTTGCCTCGTTCTTTGTTCTCAGCTCGAGGTTGGGGCTATCCCCCTTTATCAGTTTTTTCCTCTGGCTCTGGTTTGGTATAGTTCTCTTTTGAGGCAAGGTAACCCCTAATTCTCATTCTGGTTTGTGAGGTTACCTGTCATAGTCATGATTTTGGCAGTTTATTTCATTTTCTCTGGTGCTATTAGATTAATAATCATGCGCATACAGGCACTGGAAGCCCGGGACCGCTCTTTAGGTGTTAAGGGCTAACTAATATCATTTGCAATTTATACATGCATTTTGAGATATAAGTGGTCTGTCATTAGCAGAGGTATATTATCGGGGCGGAGAGGGAGGAAAAGACCCAGTACTGTGCTAAATGTTGCTTGTGTTAGGGGTGGGGAGGTACGGGTTCTTGTTGGGGGAAGGGGGTCATAGGGTGGTTTAAAAACTGGTTAATTGTGGGGGTTCAGTAGGAGGGCCTTACAGCAACAACTTATGGGGTTAGGTTACATGTATTATATATCCTGAGTGCAGGGCTGAACTTATTAAACTTACTAATTATTATTAGGTGGCCAAGGAGGTGACTTTTGCTATGTGGAATGTTAAGGGGATCAGGAAAAAACCCAAACAATATCAGATTCTCAAACATTTAAGCCTATTACGTTCTTAGATAACTTTCCTACAGGAATCCCATTTGTTGGAAGCGGAAGCTTCACAGTTAAGGAGACAGCAGGTGGGGATGGTGTACGATGCTCAGGGTTCTACCAGTAGCTGTGGGGTCATGCTTATTATCAACAGGGGCATTCCCTTTGTTCCTACACAAGTTATCAAAGACCCTGAGGGTAGGTTTGTCCTAGTTAAAGGTACTCTCTGGTCAGTCCCACTTTTACTTGGCAGTATATATGGTCCTAATATGGACGATCCTGGGTTTTTTATGAGACTCATAAACATTATCCTGCCTTTGCTTCCCATTAGGATTATTTGGGGAGGTGACTTTAATCAAGTTGTAGATTCTAATCTCGAGAGGTCAGGTAGAGGGCCGGGAGTGGTTTCTCCGGGACAGAGGGCTTTTAGAGATTTATTGGATCAATGCGGGCTCTGTGATGTCTGGCGCGTTCTATTTCTGGATTCTAAGGAGTTCACTTTCAGGTCAATGGCGCACTGCTCACAGTCCCACATTGACTATATTTTTATTTCTCAGGTTCTCCTACCGGGGGTTAAGACCTCTTCGATCCAACCTGGCCCTGTCTCTGATCATTCATTGGTGGTATGCAAACTGGCATTCCTGGATTTACCAAATAGGGAAACAAGATGGAAACTTAATGAACAACTTCTCAAGGATTCTAAGTACTGTAAGCTCATAAGGGAGCAAATTGAGGCTTTTTTTTTTATCCAACCCCTTAGATAGTGTAAAACTGGATATTATATGGGGGGCCTTTAAGGCTTACATGAGAGGGATCCTTATTAGTATGGTGGTGAGTAGGAAAAGAGCAATGGAGAAAGAACTATTATCACTACTGTCCCAAATTCGGTCACTCGAAACTAACATTTTGGTTAATGCTCCAGAAGAAGACAGGAGGAAGCTCTTATTGCTGAGAGACAGATATTTAGAGTTACTTCGGTAAAAAGCAGAATTAGCTATTATTTGTACTAGAGCCAGTTACACAGATCAGGGAGAGAAGGTGGGGCGCCTATTGGCACTTCGCATCAAGCAACAAGAATCTGCGAGATTCATCCCTCCAATTAGGGCATTAGCTGATGGGTCTCTGAAAATATCTCCTACTGAGATAATTCAAGAATTTGCCCTATACTACAAAATGCTGTATAGTGATATGGAGTACCCTCCCTGTCCTGGGAGCACGGAGAAGTATCTGAGGGACTCCCATTTGCCCTCCCTTTCAGTACATCATAAGGATTTTTTGGTCTCTCCTATATCACAGGAGGAAATTGCTGAGGTCATTAGCGGATTACCCTCAGATAAAGCTCCCGGTCTTGATGGATTCTCCTCCCTATTTTATAAAGTGTTTTGGGATCTTTTACTACCAGTACTTAATCGATTATTCCAATATATCTTAACCGGGGCAGAGGTTGATTCTTATCTCTTTGAGGCCTTGATTGTACTTCTCCCTAAACCAAATAAGGACCCAGAGCTTGTCCAAAGTTACAGACCCATATCTCTTCTAAACCAAGACATTAAAATCCTTTCGAAGATTTTGGCCAATAGGTTAACCGTAGTTCTCTCCGAGTTGATAGGCACGAATCAGGTAGGATTTATGAAAGGGCGCTCATCAGCTGATCATTTGCGTACATTATCAAATGTCTTCTCAGCTACCAGGGACGCTGAGTTCCCTGCAGATCTGGTCTCCCTGGATGCCGAGAAGGCATTTGATCATGTAAATTGGAGTTTTTTGTTCAGTGTTTTGGAAGCTTTTCAATTTGCTCCTGTATTTATATCCTGGATTGCCGCACTATATAAAACCCCTACAGCAAGAATTTCGGCGAACGGGGCTTTCTCCAAATCCTTCCCACTCCATTCAGGGACTAGACAGGGTTGCCCCCATCTTCTCTGTTATTTAATTTATATTTGGAGTCCCTCATTCCAAATATTCTCAACAACACCTCTATACAAGGCATTTGGGTTGGGCGTCATGAAATTAAAGTCACCGCATATGCAGATGATTTGTTGATATACTTATCCCACCCGATATCGTCTGTACCGGCCTTATTGAATGAAATAGCAAGATTTAGTGAATTGTCCAATTACAAATTGAATGCCAGTAAATCTCTATTCTTTCCATTAAACCATAAGGTATTCAAAAATTATATTAGTCCCTTAGGTCTATGTTGGACTCCCGGTCATTTAAGTATTTGGGTATTAAATTATCCCGTAATCCCCTAACATGGTTTAAGGATAATCTTGATTCCCTCTCACAGTTTATTATCCATGACCTCGACATGGGGCAGGATCAACATAATCAAGATGAATGTTTTCCCTAGAATTTTTTACCCCTTATCCCTTCTCAATACTTTAATCATTTTACTCTGGTTTAAAAAATTACATGGCATATTCACTAGATTTATTTGGGCAGGTAAGTATCCCCATTTGGCCTATTATAAATTAGCTGCTCCAAAATTTGAGGTGGGTTTGCTGATTCCTCATTTGGCTATATACTACTGGGCCAGTCATTTAGTAAAATGTTTGAGATGGGTATCCCCTGGCCCTGAAAAGGAACAACCTTAGGCTTAGGATCGAATTGGACACAATTAGATCTTGGAATCTGGACCCCCTAACCTTATTTTACCTTAAAATATCCCAGGTGCGTATAGTTGAGAAATGCCCCACAGTAGGTATTTCACCAAAGGTATATGCACAACTATGGTCATTTTTGCATTATACCCCTCAGGCAGATCTAGCTCAGTCTATCTGGAATTCCTCATCCTTCACTATCAATAAGAAGCAGATTTCTCGTAAATGGCTGCCCCAACTGGGAGATGGGAAACTGTTTTCTTTGGTGGATGATGAGGGGCAATGGCTGTCCGCAGGTGATATTATTAAAAATTTCTCATTCTGGTTTCCTCTCACTTCAAAGTTATGCAGTTAAGACACTTACTCACAATAGCTTTTGGAAACACTCCTCCCTCCCAGACGGTCTCAGCTCTCATACCTGAGGTCTCCTCACTTGCTGGATCTTCAGGTGCCGTTTCTAAATTATATTGAGTTCTGTTTCACAAAAGATATGGAGATTCTTTTGGACCCACTAGATTCTGGAATTCGATTCTTCCTCAGTATCATCTGGAGTGGCAATCTCTGTGGAGATCCTGTCATAAATATGTTTCTCAAGACAGATTGCGCCTCATGCAATATTATATATTACACAACATATATTGCACTCCTGTAAAACTAAAGAAATGGGTTTTTTTGGATTCCAATATATGCATTAAGTGTATGCAGGAAGAAGGAACACTTCTTCACATGTTCTGGTCCTGTCCCAAAATTTCCCTTTTATGGGATTCAATCAGGATTTCCCTGGATCACTTACTGGGTCTTCAGGAGTATTTCATGCTTGATATATGCCTTTTAGGGGACCTGTCTTCTGTCAGGGTTAAAATAAGGAAATTTCATATTTCTATGATTGCTCTATCTGTTAAGAAGCTTATTTTACATCATTGGAAAGACAAGTCCACCCCAACCTTTCAAGAATGGTTGCATGAAATTCTTGCTAACCTTGGAACAGAAAAGGCGATTGCCGGTCTTCACAATAGACTCGCAGTTTATACTAAAATATGGGATCCCCTTCACTCCTTAATTTCATTGGTTCAATCATAATTATGTCATATTTAAAAATCTCTTATAGGTTCTTTGGGAATGAGCTTGGCACTTAGGGTTGTATGGAGTAGTTGCTGCTGTAAGGGGAGGGAGGGAGGGGTGGGAGGGTGGGTTGAGGCAGTTATGTTCCTATAATTGGCTACATTGCATCTTACCCTCATTGTAACTGACCTGTATATTGGAAAATGTATTAATAAAGTTTAAATTGAAAAAAAAAATGCAGGTAGGAATGAGAGATGCCCAGGAAGTGCAAGATGAGACAGAGCAATAGGGTGGCAGGTAAGCCCAAGCAGACATTTTAGGACACCCCTATTTGTAAGGGGGTTACACTCTCCCATGACAACAGACCTTGGCATCCACGCCAAGCTTGTGCCAAGCCTGGCACACTGGGATACCAAACAATTTGCAATAAACTTTGGGAAAACACTTTGTCCTGACTTAGGCATATAGCTTTCTAACTAGTAGTGGTTACCACAATATCCTATCCTAGACAAATGCATCCTGTTCTAAACAGCAAAACATTTTTCTAATCACTATGAGCACTAAACAAATGTTGCGTAGTAAAGGGGGCCTTTAATAAACAAGATTTTAAACTGCAAAAATATTTTCAGTGCACTTCTACTTTTGGCCACTAGGGGGGCGTGCACTCCTCCCTAACATTCACTGAGCCAACAGTGAACAGGCTTACAGCAGTTTTGGCACCAAAATACATCTCTAGCAGCTAGGCGGTGGCGGCCATTTTAAGGGTCCCAATACATACAAAATGGGGGAGGGTCCATGCTGCTTTGGCACATGGCGTACAGTACAATCCCAGTGGTGCCGCCATTGTGTAACCCCTAGGCGGCGCTACTCCTAGTGTTACACCCCTGCCTACTACTTACAAGCTAGGCTGAGGGGTTTGGGGTCGTTAACTTATAGCAAATCTAAAAACAGTTGTGCAGTGCCTTCACTCAGAGTATACCTTTACATGTGCTAGCTGTTACCTAGTATAACCCCCTGAGATGTTATACCACCCACAAATACCATTTACCACCCCAAACATGACCCATTTGCATTTCCCCACAATTCAAGACATTTTGCTATTATTAACTCTCTCTAATAATATGCTCACACACGCTGATTTGCAAAAACAGTAACACAATTTATCTGGGGGACATGGGAGTTAGGATGGGGAAACAGGAGGAGTAGAGGTTATGCCAATCACTATTTACAAAATGTACATAGTTTTGATTTGTGCTGGTGAACCCTCCAGCTGGGTGGCCACTAAGTTAACAGAAAAGGCAAGCACCATTTTCCAACCAGAAATGATACCCAGAGCCCTGGCTATCTAAGCTGCTGACTAAATCAGATGTTACATATACCATTCCCCACCACTGGTACCAGTCCCAGATACAGTTGAAACCCCGCAATCTCACACTATACACTGGGTACCCAGATACCAAAGTCCTGGATGTTGCAGGCCTGGTGGATGTTGCAGCTGGTCAAGTTGGCTGGCTTTGAATTGAAAGGAAGGGGCTAACTTTGAAAACAAATGAACAATGGCTATTGAGTCTTTTTTAGAAGTGCAGGGGTTGCCCTGCTTTTGGCATTGTAGCAGGGGTTTGCCCTGCTTGTCGCTGAAGGGCAGGGAATGCCCTACAGGTCGCAGACTGAACATTCCAGAAAAGGCAACCAGTCCGGTTACCTTGACTAGATCTTGGATTCGCAAATCCTTAACATTCAGCACATAGAAATTGTAGTCACATCTAGTACATTCATATACCAATACTCTTCAAGCACATCTGTGGTCTCAGATAAATTCGACAAAGTGGAAATATGTCATTTCCAGGAGTAAAGCTCAGTTACAACAAACATTAGGGTCTCATGTCCTTTGAAGTGGCAATGCGACTATGGCTGGCAGCTCCAACAGGGCAGTCATGACCAACAGAGGGCACAGATAGATATCAGCACATTATATGGTTTTGCCTAAGTGTCTGCTGTCTGGGCTCTCTTGGGTACCCCCAGCAACAGCGGCACTATGCATAGCACAGTCTCAGAAATACACCTGCACTGGGTCAGCTGGGCAGCAGGCAAGGTGCGAACAAAAGATGACTACTAGAGGGAACAGACTCTTTGGGTAAAGCGGCCCAGACTAATTACTTTCACAGTCTCTCATAACTAAGTAGATAGAGGGCATGTCGGCCCAATGTTACTTATTTTTTCTTTCCTGGCACAGAACACTACAAGGGCTGGCAGGCCCATAGGTTAGCTTGCAAGATATTTCTCCGTTGCACCGGTGGGGTACAAGTGTACTCACGCAGGTCCTCCATGGTTGGTCTTCACTATAGAAGGCATCCTGGCATCTTCAGTCCTCTCACGACAGATATTCTGGTCAGCGATCTCACCGCTGCTTGGTGACATCTGGTCTTCAGTCCACACCTTTCCCAGACATGGGAGGGAGGGCTAGCACCTGGAGGACAATCTGGCAACCTCCAGGCTAGCAGATGAAACAAAATTTAACTAGGTTCTTTTTTTTTTTAAATATTTTTATTGGTTTTATCTTTTAGGCATAAGAAAAAATAAAAAAAACATTCGTGTAAAACTGAGTACATACACTCATCACATATATAACTTTAGATTAGCATGTCAGCTAAAAATTCCAGTCCATACAAGTCAGTCTTTCCTGCTGGTCACTAGATCCAGGGTTTGACCAGCTCTCCTACAGTATTAATTATTCACTTGGAGTGGAACTGGATACTCAGTTAGTGATAAAGTAATTAAGTCTCTAAACATTAAGACAGAAGAATAAACTAAAAATCAGAACATGAACAGTGCAGCTCAGTTCATATTTGAAGTACAGCAATATTAGCTAATAGTTAATACATGTCATTATAATCATAAAATCTTATTTTAATTAAATAAAACCTAGAGTGGCGAAAGGGTATTGTCCTGGAGCCCAGAAAATCATACTATTCCCCCAAATCCTTCCAAGAAAATTAACACCTCTGCTGGAGAGAGCGCTGCTATAGGCTGTGCTCATATTCTGGAGAACAAATCCATCTTCCCTTTCAGTGAAAATGTTAGTCACTCCATTACTAATATGGATAGCATGAGATTTCTCCACATATGGGTTGTGGGTACTGTGCATGAGACCCAAGTGTTTAATAGAATTTATCAGGCCAAAATAAGTAGCACTCTCACCCATCTGGGATGTAGGAACCAATCCCCCCTCCCATCCGTTTCAAGTCCAAAGAGAAGCGAGATTGGGGACATTTCTAGTTGCGAACCCCCCATTCTACTAATGTCTTTCCTTATCTGTTCCCGGTAGCTTTAGATTATCTTACACTCCCAAAAATAATGTAGGTAGGTACTCCTTTCAGTCAGGCACCTACCACACATAGGTGAAATCTCAGGGTGATATTTGTTGACCCTTACAGGGGGTAAAAGAGATAGTGAATGAACCTATACTGCGCCTCTTTAAGTTTATTACAGACTAAAAGGCCCATATGAGAGGATACTACCTGTTCCCACATTTCATAATCGCGAGCACAATTGAGGTTCCTTCTCCCACCTACTCCTGCTAGCTTGAGCTGGTTCCCCAAAGTGTTCCCTGTCCAATTTGTCTACTATCCCAATCAGGCCTTTTTCATTGGCACCAGCCCCCCTGATTTCTCTTTCCATCTGTATTATCATCTCCCCCCTCGATGTCCATGCCATTGTTCTTTCCCCATAGTGCCTGACTTGTAGGTAGTGATATCTGTGTAAATTTGGTATGTGAAGGCATCTCTTAATGGTCTCAAATGAGTAGGCGCCTTCTTTCCCCATAAGTCACCTAGGCACTTAATCCCATTGGTTTCTTAGGTGGCAAATTCCCCATCCTCCCAACCTGGGAGAAATTCTGGGTTTCTCGCTATGGGTACTGATGGGGGTATTGTTCCCCACCGCATTCCCTCTCTTCTTAATGCTCTTCCAGGCTTTCAGAACTGCCATTACCATAGGAGTAGGACAAGCCAACCTGGCATAAGCTCCATCACCCCTGGGTGCGAGATACGCTCTAAGACGATCCAGACAGCCCTCTTGCTCTAAGTCTAGCCAGGCCGCTGCCTCCCCTCATGACACCCAATTGCATATGTATCTAAACTGTACTGCTAGAAAGTACCCCCGCATATCTGGAAATTTTATTTTATTTTTATTTATCGGAGAGATCAGTTTTACAACCTTTGAGTCAAAGACTCGTTTACAAAGGTACCTTGTCAAAAAAGGGGGGGAGACAACAGTAGAGTGAGGTTAGGACAGGGATGACGTACAGGTTAGATACATAAAATACACACTTGGAGAGAGCAGACAGCGAAGCTGTACTGGAACAAACTTGCGTAAGGTACTAACATTGGTAAACAGCAAGAGATACATTATTCAATTTAACAACATGTCACAAACTAATATGTAGTGTTAAAAATTCCATGCCTCCCTTAGATTTCGATGTCTTAAGTCTATTCAATGCCATCCTTGGTTTGCCTCCTTTCCAGATAAAGTTAGTAAAGCTCCTATCCAGGTGTTTCAAATCTTTCTTAGACGGGCTGAATGGTATTATTTGCATTATGTATAATAATTTGGGAAGTATATTCATTTTTATAAGGTTGATCCTCCCGAGCCATGATATGGGAAGGCCATTCCACCTAGCCATATCTTCTCGCTCACGTTTTATAATTGGGGAGTAATTTAACCCATATTGATTCTTTTAAATCTCCACACAATTTTACTCCTAAATAAGTAAGGTCTTGGCCCACAGCCCTCAGTCCCCAAGTAGTCTTCCCCCCAGTAATTAGTCTCTTTGTCTGGGTACATCATCTCGGATTTGCATAAATTGAATTTATAGCCAGAGAATGTGGTAAACTCCTGTACCACATCCAACAGGGCAGGTACAGAAACCTCTGGGTTAGTTAGGCAGAACATAAGGTCATCTGCATATAACAATATACAATGCTGGGAACCATTTTGCAGCCCTATACTCTGAAATATCCCACTCTCCCTCACTCTACACACTAGAGGTTCGATTGCCATAGCAAACAACAAGGGGGAAGAGGGGACAGCCCTGCCTCGTGCCCCTATGTAGCTAAAACTCAGTTGAAGGAGTATCACTGACCAGCACTCTTGCCTTGGGCCTATTATACAATAATTTTAGCAATTTGATGAAGTAATTTCCCACCCCAAATCTTGTCAAGACCTCAAAGAGGTATGGCCATTTGATTCTGGCGAATGCCTTTTCAGCACCCATCAATAACACACAAGCTTTTCCTAGGTTCTTTGTTCCCCACCACACAACATTAAGGAGTCTTCTTATGTTATGATATGACATCCTTCCTTGGATAAATCCCATTTGGTCCAGGTGAATAATTAAGGGCGATAGGGTTTCCAGACATAAGGCCAGTACTTTAGCTATGATTTTACAATCATAGTTAAGTAGGGAGATGGGCCAAAATGATGCACACTCTTTGTCTGATTTCAGCAATAAATGAATATTAGCTAGTGAGCATGAGGCAGGCAACTCCCCCGCCTCCTTAATGAAACCACACATTGGACCTGCTAGCACATCCTTTAACAACTTATAATATTCCGTCCAAACCCATCCGGACCCCCTGCCTTTCCCAACTTTAACCCAGAAATTGCTTGTTTAATCTCCATTTCAGAGATCTCCGCCCCCAAGATGGCGACTTCATCATCTGATAATTTTGGAAGTGTGATATTATCTAAGAATAATTTTGCCTTTTCCTCGTTACCTGAGCATTCCGCCCTATATAAAGTCGAATAAAATTCTCTGAAGGTCTCTGAAATGCCATCTTCCTGGTTAATTACTTTATTGCCTCTACCCTTAATTGAGACAATTCTGCTAGGGGCTGTCCCACCCTTCATTAATCTGACAAGCAATGGACCTGTCTTGTAACCCCACTCATAAATTTGTTGTCTTGCAAACAACAGATTCTTTTGTGCTAAGCCAGTAAGAGTCTCATTAAGGGCTTCCCTTGCTACCCTCAGCTGCTGCCCATCTTCCACCTTATTATCATACAAGACCTTAGTTTCTAAATCTTTAATTACTTTCTCTAATTCGTTAATTTTTTTGTCTTCTCTCTTTCTTCACCTTCACTGTGTAGCTAATTATAGCTCCCCTCATGGTAGCCTTGCCCACCTCCCAGACTAGGCCTTTGGAGGGGATCGAATCTTTATTATTGGCCCAATATTCCTCCCATGTAGATTTCAAGAAGTCACGAAACTCCTCCGTACACAACAAGTAAGTGGGGAACCTCCATTGGCCTGACCTTCCTCCATTAGTAGCCACGGTCAAATTCAGTTGTACCATAGCATGGTCCGACAGCATTATCAGGCTGTGTGTGACTTCTTTGACCCTAGCAAATAAGTCTTTGGCGATAAAGATGTGATCTAGTCTCAACCATGAATCATGGGGTATCGAGTAAAATGTAAATTCTTTGAGCCCCAGATGTAACGTACGCCAGCTTTCAATTAACTCGAGCTCTTGCAAGCCCATAGCCCACACTTTAGTAGTCTGGTTTTGTCTCATACTCACTCCCTTATAATCAAGGGTCCAATCCATTATGCAATTGAAATCGCTCCCCAAAATAAGCCCTAAAAACTGCTCCCTGTGCAACACATCAAGTACAGTCTGAAAAATACTGGGATCATAAATCGCTGGGGCATAGATATTATCAAATGTGACCTCACATCCCTGTAGTCTGCCCCAACAGAAACGTACCAACCCTCTTTATTGTCCTTTGCCACTTGTAATACCTCTAAAGAGAAATTTTTGTTCACTAAAATTGCGACTCCTCTCTTATGCGATGAGTAGAACCCAGCATGGCACGATCCCACCCATCCCCCCACTAATTTCCCATGTTCTTTTGGTAACAGTTGTGTTTCTTGAAGCATTGCTACTTCAGCTTTCCTCTGTTTAAGTGTAGATAACATTTTAGCTCTTTTAATAGGGGTATTAATTTCCTTAATATTCCAGGAAATTATGACATCTCCCTGTCCATTTGCCATCATTTTATGCAAGTATAATCCCAATCCCACACATGTATTGCTCTTTGTTTGCCACTCAACATCTTTGACATGAAAAGGCTGCATTTAACATTAATAATAACATTGGTACTATAAAACAGTAAATCTCTTAAACATTGATAACTACTAAACCCCGTATCTCCCCTCCTCCCCTTCTCTCTCCTAATACCCCAAACTGCAAACAAGTAACGATTTGACTGATTTTACATCCACTGTTTGTAGAACTAACAACCCCCTTGGCTGACATGTTCTATATCCCAACTCTCCCTCAAACACAAAACTCCCTCCCCCACCCCCTGCACCTGCCCTTTAGGATAATAGTGTATGAGGAAAACTTAACTGTGCACAATTATATGTCCAATGTAGCTTAACAGCACTACACCCTGCAGTAGGCCATCCGCCCAGCCCTGCAGCTCTGTGGAGACAGTCCGTGGCCCCCCCCCTTAAAGCACCTCATGGCATGATCTCCGCTGCTTCAGCATTGAAACAGCAATTAGCTTTATTATAGCCCCTGAGAAAATATTTAATCGGTGGAAGGGACTGGCCATCTCTGTAATTAAAATAAGCCTCAAGACCGAGGAACTGCAGGTGCAACAAATAATCAGTTTGACCATCCCCCCCTCTCCAGGCCCTGCATTTTATTCAGTGTGGCACTCAGAAAGTCCAGGTTGCGCCATACGCCAATTTTGCTGGAGGAGAAAGCTCCAGTTTCCAGAACCCCCCCCCCACAGAGCTTTGGACAACAGAACCCTATTAAATAAGAAGGATGAAAGTCACACAGTTACCATCTGTAAGTCTCACTTTCCCTTGTTATTTTTGTTCCAGTCCTGAATAAAAGAGTTCAACTTGTGTGGCTCCCAAAACGAGTAGGACACCCCTTCCTTACGAACTCATACAACAGCTGAATAGACAAGAAAAAATTCAATATTCTGCTCCCGCAGCATGTTCATTGTTTCATTGAAAGCCTGGAGATTCTTTTGAACATGTTGTGATAAATCTTGGTGTAGGGTCAGCCTGCAGCCCTCATAGACTAACTTCTTCTTCGCCCTGTATGCCAGTGTAACCCCCCTGTTACCCGGGGTTACTAGAATCCCAGTAAGACCTAGTGGTAGGCAGGGAAGACAGCTTGTGAAACTCCAGTTAAATGGATTTCACACTGTATCACTCTGTTCTCAGTCTCAGCTGAGACTGAGGGATGACATTATTTTAGAACTGTCACAGCTGCATAAGCCACACTGGAATGTTGCAGTTGGAGGTTAGAATAGAACATTGGGGAATTTGAAGCCAGTTCTGGTTCAGTCTGAGAGAGAGTCTGTAGAGTGCATCAGATGTGCTCAGTGGAGAGCAGCTCCTCAGAGCTCTAAGCTCTGTTACAGAGCTACTTTTGTGTTTGGTGTGTGTTTCCACCTGAAGAGGAACACAGGAACTGATTACTGAAGTGGTGGAGACTGCTCTCAATGGTTCAGGGCCCCATCCCTGTGGGGACGGGGGAAGGTATCTGCCTGTTTTCCAGGGGCAACCCCCCTGGTCCGGCTAAGGAAAGAAGCTGCTTGTTTAAGTTGTGCTGAGGCACCAGAAGCTCAAGAAGGGATTCCTTGAGGAGGAAATGCCTGTGGAGCACCTGCAACCGAAGGGTGAGTTCGCTCTACAAAAGGGCCAAGTGTTTTCACCTGAAACAGAAGGAAACTTAAGGGACTGTTACTGTGGGGTCAGGAAAAGACATCCAAGTACAGTTGGAAGATGTGGGAATTGGACTGCTTAACTCTGTGGAGGGTCTAGAGTAATGGACAAAGCCACTTATAAGTATGTTCAAGTCCAGCACAAATGGGAAAGAAATATGTGGGGATTGGACTACTTAACTTGTGGGGGGTCTAGAGTAATGGACAATGCCACTTATTTTAAGTATGTTCAAGTCCAGCACAAATGGGAAGCAAGACAAGTAGATTGAATGTGAAATACATTTAGCAAGAATCTACACAGCCAAGTTCTAAAGGATGAGGTGTTTACAGTCCAGAGAAATGGCCGGGTATCAACTGTGGGAGCGAGACGTGGGAGACCCCCATCATTAATAACCAAATTCACCTCTACGGATTTGCTCTGAGACACCTGTTGCTTTCTCTCAGGTACTTGGCCAGTGCCTGAGGAAAGTACCCAGACGTGGGATTAAGAGGAAGATTCCCTGATGGAGCCGAGGTGCTCTTAGGTGGTTTAGGGAGCCACCAGAAAATGTTTCCATGATATATGAATAGTGTCCAAGTGGCTGGCAAGGGAGCTGAGCCAGGGAAACCCAGAGCAGTGTAAAGTTGGGGCTGTGTGCCCAGTGTGTTGTAGAGCCTGAGGGCTAAAGTGATGAGGATGTGTTCTGGTCTCCTTTAATCTGCATTACCAGGAGTGTAGCCCCATGGGGGTCCATCTGTGATTTGTTTATTCTGTTTGGATGTGAATAAAAGCCACACTTTAGAATCCCACTTCTAGTATTGGACATTACAGTTATTGCTTCCTGTGTTCGGAGTTACATGGGTGCCCCTGTGCAGAGTAGCCAAACCTAGCCTAAGTGCCTAGTGACATATTCCTCCCCATACCCAGCCCACCTGGTCTTGCTGTCAGATGGAAACGGCATACCGGGTAGGGGTTACAAAAATGGAGGCACCACTGAGGATTTGGGTTTGGAATTTAGGGAGGAATGTAAGAAAGGTCGCTCGGGCAAAGGGCTAACGTTTTGGTTATCTGGCAGTGGGTTGCCCAAAAACCTGAAGCAATGTTAACTAATGTGCTGCTGTGTGTTGTTGTCCATGTGCTGCTGTTAAAATGCCAACTGTTTACCAAGGAGCAGTAAAGCCTGAGAGTGTATGCCTTTGTCCTGCACCAAATTTACAGCGTTTACCAGCTTTTAAAACTGTTTGTGACAAAGAAAAGTGTGGAAAACTGTGAGTAGCAAAAGGAAAATTGTGCCCTAGATGTTGGAATTGCTTTCTTGTGAACTGAGAGACTGGTTGTGCTTAATGGCCATGAAGAATGGTTGAAATGGTGCTTCCGCCGAGGAGCTTCAGTTGAAAAAAAAAAGTGTGATTTGCAGTTTAAATTTGCCTGTTCAATGATCGCCGTGAGGTGAAGAGCATTCGAGAGGAAAGAGGCTCATCTGCATGGCATTGAGTGATTGGTGAGACTGCAATCCGTCCCATCCCCAAGCCAGCTCTAGAGTGACTGCACAGCATTCAAGAGGGAGAGTGAGTGGAGTGTGTGTACTGGCTTATCAGGAGGAGAGTCACGGTGACTGAAAGTGCTGTAAAAAGTTCAAAAAAACTGACTTTTCTGTCTGAATTCGGGCTCAACCCGCATCTCGATCGACTGGACTATGAGTGTGGTGTTCAGAGGGACAATCGGCAGGACTGCCAACCCGCTTCTTTCCAGAGACCTCCAAGACTGGCTGCAGGCCATTTTCCATCGCAGTAAACAGCTACTGATAACAGTGAGTACCAACAGAAATAATTGTTCAAACTAAGTGATTTTTCCAAAAGCCAGCTGAATCTGTGTGTAGCAGTGTAATCGCTTTGCAAACAAGGACTGTGTTAAGTTTTACCAGCAAAAGCAAGCATTCTAAGCAATTGACTGTGAGCATAATTATAGGTTCACCATCAGTATAAGTTTCAAAGCCATGAGAGAGACTATGAGTTGTATCAGCTATGCAGCAAAAATTACAGGCAATACTGTGCTATGAAATACTACTACCAAATGGTTCTCCAGTTACCTATCAGGTAGGATGCAGAAAGTCAAAGCTGGTGGGCTGTTCTATGCCTCCTTACCAGTTACTAGGGGAGTCCTGCAAGGTTCCATCTTAGGTCCTATACTCTTCTCCCTATATATCAACAACCTCGATTCTCAAATAATCAGGTCAACCTTGCATTTCTTTGCAGACGATACAGTTTTGTATACATCCGGCCATACAATATCGGAAGTCAGGATATACTTTAAGTCGATCTCGCACAGCTAGAAACAAATCTCATCAATACCAAACTCCTCCTAAATGCTAAAAAAACTAAGGTCATGATTCCCCCCCCCCCATACTTCCTCCGTCACCCTCACTGTCCCACCTAAAGACTTCATCGTTACATTCCTAGGTGAACCACTAGAAGTTGTCTCTAAATTTAAATACCTCGGCTTTTGGTTAGACAACAAGCTCTCCTTCAACGAGTACACTGACGACCTGTCCAGAAGACTAAAAGCTAGACTAGGCTTCTTCTTCCAAAATAGGTCCCTCTTTCCCCTGGAAACCAGACTCAGGCTTGTTCAGACCACCTTCCTCCCTCTACTTGACTATGGGGACATATTATACACTTCTGCAGCAATTACTAACCTAAACAAATTGAACATTCTCTATCACCTTGCCCTGCGCTTCATTACAAACTACCCATACCGAACCCACCATTGCGAACTATACGCAGCTGTTGGTTGGACTTCACGGACCATTAGACGTACACTCCATGCTGGCATTTGGACCCTAAAACTTCTTCTGAATAAATTACCAAGCTATTTAGAAGCACTTATCCGTACTGCCCACAGCTCTTATTTCCTTAGGAAATCAGATTTTATCCTACTCGACGCAACTAGGACTTGTACCTCCTTTGGAAGATGAGCCTTCTCAAGTGTCCTAACAACTATTTGGAACCAGCTGCAATCTACTCTGAAACTATCCAGTGTAGTCTCAGTAAATTTCTTCAAAAAACTGGTGGCTTCAAAAATAAAGGACACCTGTAACTGTTTCTAAACTCCCTCCCTAGCTTTCTCCTTACTTCCTTAGTTTGTTCTCACTACACCGCCTTCCTTAAACAACTTGTACTAAATTTTTTTTGTTTTTTGGTTTTCATCCAGGACTGTTTACCCATGTACCTTGTAGGACCTGGTCCGCCATTTATGTATTGTTATGTTATTGCCTGCATTGTATATTTGTTGTAACCATGCGCTCAGGACCTCCTTGTGAATGAGCTTGCTCAATGGAGCTTTCTTGCAATAAACTTGAACTTGAACTGAGGCTTTAAGGGACTGTAAGCTAGAGCAATGTCTTCAGCGAGTGAAAAGTCTGTAGTAAATCATATAAATGTGCTAGGAAAAAGAACAGTGCAAGTTTGTGCAGTTTGAGCAAAGTTATCAGTAGAGAGTGTAAATCAGATGCGCAGTGGCTAGACCCAATTACAGAATGTTGATGCGTTGGAGTGCTGCCGCCACCATTACAGGGTGGGGTAGTAATGTAAACACAGCAGCAGAAGAGACATTTTGAAAGAGAAAGAAAGTTTTCAGTAATGTGGGACTTGAAATAACAGTGAGCGTTGTTTGTTTTTCTTTGCAGTCATGGCTTCAGGACCAGCCCGCTACCCGGATCATGCCCGGGCTGTGATAGCAGTAGAAATTAACAAGTTAAGGGACATAGAGAGATGTTACTACTGGGGATGACTGCCTCCTCATGTGGCGATTCCTGGATATCCAGTGCGAGTATGTTTGATGTGCTTAAATGCTGGAAGGGACGTCTTCATGGTACCTCACTGTTCTGGGTGCCTAGAGAAATATGGTTTATTTAAAGCGCCCAAGATTTGTTTGGCTCCCACATGGACAAAAGTTCAAGAATCTGCAGTTGGCAGCACACAGCACCATGCAGAGCCTGTTGGAGAAGGCCCCTCAGGGGAGTGTGGCACAAAGCTAGAGGGTTCAGATTTACAGACAGAACAATGTGCTGATGTTTCAGATTCTGAGTCACAGAGAGACATATCAGGAAGAGCATTAGTAGACCCGTGGAGAGAGGGGCCTAGCCCAAGTCTCATAGGTGAAGACAAGATGAGGGAGGCCTTTGAATGGGAGGTTTCAACCTCTACTCCCAATGAAGAGTGGATAGTCTCAGGAGTGAGGACGACTGCTCATTCCTGGGCACAGATTCTCAGTGAGGAAGAAGAAGAGGGAGAACCTATGTGGCCTTGTGAAAAAGGAACTGGTACACAGCCTCAAGCTCTTGCCTCAGAGGAATGCATGGAAGAGAGTGGTGATTCCACTGCCCTGGCTGTGCAAGAAGAAGCCAGTGATCCATTTTTTGTCTCGTTGAAAATGTATAGCTTGTAGAACCAGGAGTGGCCACCCCCAAGCCAGGCCAGAGGTCTCAGGTTGACCAAAGCTAGTAAAGAGGAAAGACTGGTTCATAGGAAGGCGAATGAAATCTATGGGATGTCCTTTCCTATCTTTCCTCGGAGAGTCTGGGAGGAGATTGAACAAAACAGGAAGTCCTGGATTTGGGCAGAAGCAATAAAATGTGTGCTTTCTGGTGCAAACAAGCATGTCAGGAAGAGAATGTTTCACAAAAAATACAGCCAATGGAAAAGAGGCAGGACATTGTTAATGAACACTTCAAATTGTGGATTTAGGGGGATGTGAAACCTTTCACAGTGTGAATTATGAGCGCCCGGACAGGGTAATAATTCAAACACCTGACCCACTGTGCTATTGGCCACAATGCAAATACCTTCCTATGAATGTGCCCATACCTATGAAATGGAAAGCAGAGCAGTGGTAGTCAGTGCTGCCACTCCAGCCGTTGGTGTACCTATGTTGTTCTGCCAGTCTGAACGTCCAGGACTCAGGTGCCCCACATTCATCAGTTCTACAGTGTACTGACTTTCCAGAATCCATCGACTGGCCCACCAGATGACTTCAGATCCAGAGAGCACACCAGCCCAGCTGTATCCTGATTCATCGCCTGGTAACCGGATGACTTCAGACCAGCTGTTTTTCTTTTTGTTCCTGTTCCATCTCCAGAGATGACATCAGCCCAGCAGTTTCCAGATGTGCCCTCCTGTCATTCCTGGAAGATGTCTGCCCAGCTGTATTGGAAGAATGCTACCAGAGAGAGTCTTCAGCTGAGGACCAGGTTTGGTGCCATTTTCGTTCTACAAGGGAACTGGTAAGTCCAGACTTTTCTGTTCTTATGAAATTGCAGTACACACCCTACACTAGCAGATTCCAGATGTCTGAACTGTCCTCAAAGACTCTCCCCTTCGGGACTTTGACCTGCTAGAACTGTGCTTCACCGGGCTCCGGCCCAGGAGAGACTCGTTAATGGACTTGCCTTCGGACACTGTGGTCACTAGATGGGACTTTTAGACTCCCTGGTTCATAACATAGATCAAGATCTTTGTAGGTGGACCCTGCTTCCCCTCTCCCTCTGGGGAAGGATTAATCTAATTAAAATGAATATTTTCCCTGACTTTTTTATCCCCTCAATTTGTTGAACATTGGGCCCTCTGTCCGGTTAAAAGGTGCACAATATGATCTCCACCTTCATTTGGGGAATAAAAATCTAGAATGGCCTTCCAAACAGCTGCCCCAAGGTAAAAGGTGGTTTGAGGCTTCCCATATTGGGTTGTATTACTGGGCCAGTCAGGCTAATAAATATCTCAGGTGGCTGGTCCCCGAACAAATTTTGGCCCAGACTCCATACACTCTGATTTGGTTAAAAGTGGAGCTAGCTAGTATTAAAAGATATGGTTATTCCCCAAATGCGATGTTATACACTAAACTAGGAT
Organism: Neoceratodus forsteri; assembly: GCA_016271365.2. Classification (NCBI taxonomy): domain Eukaryota; kingdom Metazoa; phylum Chordata; order Ceratodontiformes; family Ceratodontidae; genus Neoceratodus; species Neoceratodus forsteri. The sequence continues at coordinate 76,894,445 of JADMNL010000022.1, forward strand.
CCCTTCCTGAATCTTTGTAATTGCCCTATAGCAGTCTCAATCAAGGCCCACTCTCAGTTGTGTGCATTTTTAAAATACGATAACATCTATCCCAACCTATAAGAGGAAACCGCAATTTCCAATTAGAGGGCAAGCCCCTACCACCCAGTTGGCTTCCCCAGTTAGGAGATCGCCAGCTTGAGGACTTTATCACAGTTGTTAGACAGTGGTGTACTGCAGCGGAGATTATGCACAAGTTCTCAATACCTCGCACTGACATCTTTAAAATTTTCCAGCTCCGCCACCTTTTACTGAAGGTAATGGGATCGGTTCCTCCGCCGGTCGCCCATATTTCTTTTCAAACCACCTTAACGGATATGACTGGTTCACCTCACGCGGTATCTAAGACATATCAGGCTTTATTTAATTGGGCCTAGCCTGATAATTTTGCCCCAGTCACCTTCTGGTCTTCTCTTTTTCTTGACAAGGATTTGGATTGGTCCCTTCTGTGACAAAATTGCCACAGATTTTTGTTACAGGATAGACTGAGGCTAAAGCAATTTAAGATCCTGCATAACATTTATTATTCTCTGCAGAAACTGGCTAGGCTAGGTATTGTGTCTTCCTATCTTTGTACAAGATGCCAATTGTTTCGTGGGGACCTCCTTCATATCTTCTGGAGCTGTTCAAAAGTTGTTCTTCTTTGGACTGCTATTAAACAAAAAGCAGACCCTCTTTTAGGTCTAGCTGATCTGTTCACACCTGAAATATGTCTCCTAGGGGATTTTTCCAGTATCTCAGTGGTAAGCAGAAAATATCACATGGCATTAATATCATTATCTGTTAAAAAAGTAGTCCTTAGACACTGGAAAGATTCTGAAGATCTAACATATGTTGAATGGCTCCAGGAATTTCTTGCTAACCTTAGAACAGAGAGGATTATAGCAAGCCTCCATAATAAAGTAAAGAAATTTAATAGGGTATGGGGCCCCATACAAACCCGGTACTCCTAAACATATAGGTTTGATGACTCCGTGCCATGAGGTGTAGACTGGGTCATATGATGCTGTGCCGGATTTGGGGAGGGATTCGGGTGGGGGAGGTTAGGGGTGGAGGGAGGAAGTTTGGGTGGGGGGAGAACGAATCATCTGTATATCATTATTTGATGTGTTTGTACCAAGACATTTATGTTATGATTTGTTCTCTGTATTGAAAATTTCAATAAAGTTTAAATGGAAAAAAAAAATAGATGGGACTTTTAAGGTACTCCATCCCCCAGATATGGTGTATTGTAAATAATGTCATTATTTTCTAATGTTTTCTAATGTTTATACTCTTTTTTCTACTTTTCTAAAACAAATAGTTTGGGGATTCTCCAGTGTTTTGATGGTAGGAGTTTAGGTAGACTGTGTATGCAGATTAGGAGTGTGTGTTGTCTTTCTTTTGTCTTGCAGATGTTCCTGAAGAAGACAGAAGACAAGACAAGAAGAGGAGGAGGAGGGACTCATTGGAGTTCCTTAATAGTACTTTAGAATGTAGTGTTTAAAGTACTGTTGTTGTTACAGTGTGTAACTTTTTCCTTCCACAGGTACGGTTGTGGGGGAGTGTGGGAGTAATGCATAGTGTATGGTGTTAGCTCCTGGTGTGTGGTTGCATGGTGTCCAGGGTCGGGGAGGTCCCCTGTTTGTTTTGTTTTGGGAATTTTGAGTTAGAGGCAGACAGGTTTTCCCTAGAGGGCTAGGGGGGATAGAGAGGCTGTGGTCCTGAATGGCCATAGGGGCCGCAGTGCTGATCTATTAGGGCTATGCTCTGGACAGTCCTACCAGAGCCACTAGGCACCCATAATTAGCAGGTAGAGTAGAGGCTGATATGTCAGCCAAAGGCCTCTAGGGCCTTAGTGTTGCCTGCCTGTGCTAGCACATGGTAGAGGAGAAGGTAGCGCTACCTCCCCGTAGTCAACACATTTGGTGAGATGGTCTAAGCCGGGTGACTAATGACTGTGGACAGTCATTTTCCTGGCCCAGGGTAAGTGTAACCCCCCCATTACCCAAGGTTACTAGAATCCCAGTAAGACCTAGTGGTAGGCAGGGAAGGCAGCTTGTGAAACTCCAGTTAAATGGATTTCACACTGTCTCAATCTGTTCTCAGTCTCAGCTGAGACTCAGGAATGACATCATTTTTGAACTGTCGCAGCTGCATAAGCCACACTGGAATGTTGCAGTTGGAGGTTAGAATAGAATGCTGGGAAATTTGAAGCCAGTTCTGGTTCAGTCTGAGAGCGAGTCTGTAGAGTGTAGCAGAGGTGCTCTGCTGAGAGCAGGCCCTCAGAGCACTAAGCTCTGTTACAGCGCTACTTTTGTGTTAGGTGTGTGTTTCCACCTGAAGAGGAACACAGGAACTGATTATTGAAGTGGTGGAGACCACTCTCAATGGTTCAGGGCCCCATTCCTGTGCGGATGGGGGGGGGAAGGTATCTGCCTGTTTTCCAGGGGCAACCCCCTCTTGGCCCAGCCAAGGAAATAAGCTGCCTGTTTAAGTTGTGTTGAGGCACCAGAAGCTAAGAAGAGATTCCTTGAGGAGGAAACGTCTGTGGGGCACCTGCAACCGAAGGGTGACTTCGCTCTGTAAAAGGGCCAAGTGTTTTCACCTAAAATAGAAGGAAACTAAAGGGGCTGTTACTGTGGGGTCAGGAAAGACATCCAAGTACAGTTGGAAGATGTGGGGATTGGACTACTTAACTCTGTGGGGGGGTCTAGAGTAATGGACAAAGCCACTTATAAGTATGTTCAAGTGCAGCACAAATGGAAAGAAAGATGTGGGGATTGGACTGCTTAACTTGTGGGGGGTCTAGAGTAATGGACAATGCCACTTATTTTAAGTATGTTCAAGTCCAGCACAAATAGGAAGCAAGACAAGTAGATTGAATGTGAAATACATTTAGCAAGAATCTACACAGCCAAGTTCTAAAGGATGAGGTGTTTACAGTCCAGAGAAATGGCTGGGTATGAATTGTGGGAGCGAGAGGTGGGAGACCCCCATCATTAGTAACCAAATTCACCTCTACGGATTTGCTCTGAGACACCTGTTGCTTTCTCTCAGGTACTTGGCCAGTGCCTGAGGAAAGTACCCAGACATGGGATTAAGAGGAAGATTCCCTGATGGAGCCGAGGTGCTCTTAGGTGGTTTAGGGAGCCACCAGAAAATGTTTCCATGATATATGGAAAGTGTCCAAGTGGCTGGCAAGGGAGCTGAGCCAGGGAAACCCAGAGCAGCATAAAGATCGGGCTGTGTGCCCAGTGTGTTGTAGAGCCTGAGGGCTAAAGTGAATGAGGATGTGTTCTGCTCTCCATAAATCTGCATTACCAGGAGTGTAGCCCCATGGGGGTCCATCTGTGCTTTTTTTTATTCTGTTTGGATGTGAATAAAAGCCACACTTTAGAATCCCACTTCTGGTATTGGACATTACAGTTATTGCTTCCTGTGTTCGGAGTTACTTGGGTGCCCCTGTGCAGAGTAGCCAAACCTAGTCTATGTGCCGAGTGACATATTCCTCCCCGAACCCAGCCCACCTGGTATTGCTGTCAGATGGTAATGGCATACCGGGTGGGGTCACATGAGCATTACCTCTTGATGATCCTGGAAGTTATGCATGCGAAAGATGATCTGACTGGGCAGTTGGTCATCCGGAGGTCGAGGGGCCAATGGTCTGTGGGCTCTCTCTAACTTTAAATGTCCATCCTTGAGATGCATCCCCAGGAGTTTTGGCAGGAATTTGGAACAGAAGTCAAAAACTCTCTTTCCTTCTTTGCCTTCAGCAAACCCCTGTAGCCACAAGTTACTCTGCCTGTTATAGTTCTCTTGGTAGTCCGCTGTTTTCTGTAGTTGTTCCAACTCTCTCTCCAAGGCAAGGACTCTGTCTGGGATTTGGTTTGTGGTATCCTCTAAGTTGGAAACTCTCTACTCCACCTCTGTAAGTCATTTTGTATTTTCACCAACTTCTAAGGCAATCAAAGTGATCTTAGTTTCAAAGGCGTCCAACCGCTGTCCCAAGCCCTGCAAGACCTGGTCTCCCACTGCCCTACTGAGTACAGTGATTTTGGCTGCAGACAACGAGACAGGCCCCAATGTGGCAGCATTTGGCACGTCTCCCGGGCCCATTTTTTTGTTCACATTTTTGGAGGCATTTCTCATCGATTTTTCAGAAACTAAATACTCCGCCATGTTCCTGGTCATTTCTTCTTTCCACTTTGACATTTAAACTTCAAGTTTATTCTGCTAAATATCAATTTAAAGTGTTAAAGGTGTGGAGATTTGCATCTCTTCTATTTGTAGCTCATTAGCACCAACTAGGTTCTTTTAACTTAAATAAAACAACACCACCACCTCCAGGATGGAGGGGCATAGATGGACTGCCTAGGCCCGGAAGCATGGCAAGGGCCTGAGCTCCCACCCCTGTGGGGGCTCCCACTTGAATCTGCAGGCTGGAATCTGGCTCTCAATCTGGAAAACACTATCTCTTATAGGGCTTTCCCTACGCTCCTAATTGGTGGTGGATTTTGGCTGCGGGACCCCCGATTGGCTGGAGGACCTGTCAATCACAGAAATTAATAATGCATGAACCTCACTCAATGCACTGTTGGTCGACAGTTTGGGTGCCTAGAATTAGGTCCCTGTAAGTCCCCATGAGCACTTGGCATTTACCTATGAGTTTTAGTGAAATTCCCGCAAGTCCTGGCTTTGTTTTACTGGCTTTCCAATTGGCTGTGGCTGCTTGCAATGGCTGCTTAACTCACTGTCCTTTTAGCAGATCAGATACAGTCCTGAATAAAAGTTCTGGTGCAGCCAGGATAAAATAATTATTAGTCCCAATGCCCCACAGCTCTTTAGCCCAGATTGTGTACTTGCTGTTGCTGCACAGAGTGAGAAATCTGCTCAGTCCATTTTCCTGTCACTGCTGCCAATATTTAGTGAGCTCTGATTTGCAGCAGTAGACAGGCTGACACTTTCCTGAGTCCCAAATTGTCTGGTTCAGCCAGGAAGAAGCATTTATTTCTTTAGATACTTCCTCCCTTGCATAGTAAATCCCCCAAACATACAGCAGCTACAATATGTAAAAAAAATAAAAACATTTTCTTTCCCCTTTTCTCAGCCTCACCAAGATACAGCTGCACCGAGGGCAGACAGGCACTCATTAATATTCAAATGATCGGGGTTTAGCTGATGCATATTCAAATGAGCCCCGATCGAACACCCCCCCGTGGAACTTCATCAATTTCCAAGGGAGCAGCCTCTCAGCAGCCTGTCCATGGTCACCGGGTCCCACTCAGGCAACAGGGATCCCGGGACCGATGGAAAACTCCCCAAAATGACCACAAAAATAGCGTGGTTGCAGATCAAAAGTGCTGTTTGCGCCCAAGTGATCCGCACTACCCAGAGGGCAGACACCACAGCAGGAGATTGTGGTCTGACTCTACAAGCCCCGCAGGGCTGGATTTTTTGGGGGGGCTGCAGGCTGGGGCTCTAGGGGCAAGAAAGGACCTATGGGGCTACAAAAAAAAATGCAGGCAGGAATGGGAGATGCCCAGGAAGAGCAAGAGGAGACAGAGCCATTGGGTGGCAGGTAAACCCTGGCAGACATTTTAGGACACCCCTATTTGTAGGGGGGGTTACACACAAACTAGAGCAAAGACTTTGAAAATAACAAAAATGACCCATAGGACTGAAACAGGACTCTGAGGTGACTGCTGCCTTCAACAAAGAAACAAATCTGACTTTATTCCAGTAGGGGGAGCGTGACCACAGTGCAGAGTTCGAACAGCATTTTAAATTCACTTTAAGATTCTGTTATATCTCTAGGGAAACGCCTCTGGATGGAGACGATACAGTTTTTGTACGACATTACATTTTTTATTTTAGCCAATGACAAGTTAAATATAAATCTTACTGTTGGGTGTCTCATTAGGATTTATCTCCACTCTGAATAGATCACAGAAGAACCTTCATTGATTGATTGACCGATTGATTGATTTTAAAAGACTTATCAGGAAAGACATGCTGAGATGAAATAGCTCATTTACAGTTGCATCCTGGGAGAGAGAGAAATGAGAAGAGCACAACAATAAGTTACAACACTCAATTACACAAATCAAAAGTATAAGTTAGACAATTAAGTAGCAACAATATGAACAAGATGAGCTAGGCCAAGCATCTCAAGAGCAACAAGTAATATATAGTAAGTGCAAATTGGGACACAACTGAAGTATGAACAAAGCATTGCAACGTATGGTATTAAACTGCAGATGGCAGCAATCTGAAGGCTGAATGAAGCACTGCTGGCCCTTGATCGGGGAAGGATGTCAGAAACTGGGGGCATAGGGGAAATTAATTAGAACAGAGGTAGTGGGAGAGAGGGAATAGTAGGATGGGAGATATAAAGCAGGATCAGAGACAACTATAGGAGTAAGTAGTTAATAAACAGAACAGAGATTTGAGTGAGAGGAAGCAGCAGTACAAATGGCAATGGGAAGAGAGACCCACAGTTTGGGAAAGTGGAAAGACAGGGCAGCTTGGCCAGCAGAGGATGTTATGGAGGGGAGCGCAACAGAGTGAGGGCCAGAGCTATGAAGGAGCAGGAGTAAGTAGGTAAACCTTTATTTATTAAGCACCTATTGCAGGGGTCTCAGACTGCTGTACAATGAATCATTAGACAGAAACATGCTGTAAATAAATAACAGACAAATTAAGACTATACCAAGGATAAAATAATTAAAATAAATACCAAATAAACAAACAATCCTTAAAAGCAACCAACCAGTAAACAGAAGCTTATATATACACCAAATGCCTCCTTTGAATGGTGGGATTTCAGACACCCTCTTAAATACCGCCACCGAAGGGACCTCCCTCAGATACCTGGGAAGTGAGTTCCACAGGGCTGGGCCTGTTACTTCAAAGGCCCTATCCCCACAGGATTTGAGCTTGACCCTGGGAAGCAAAAGGAGGCCCTCCTCAGAGGAGTGGAGATTGCAGAAGGTGTGGTGAGGAGGTGGAAGGGGAGGATTGAGGAGGAAGGAAAGACAAGAGGGGAGGGACTCAAACCAGAATCTGGAGATGAAAGTAATGCAACGAGTGAAGTGCCTGGCATCAAGGGAGGGAAAGGAGAGGAAGGAGAAAAGGAAGCAGTGGTGGGTTCTAGGGGCAATCAAGGGCAAAGCGGCAGAAGAAGTGAAAGTGTGGGTCCACTCTGGTTAGGGTGGATATGGGAGCAGCTATGTGAACAATGTCATCATGGTCAAAGACAGGGAGAATTACCTTCAAGACTTTCTGCAAGCAGGAAGCAAGATAATCACTTTATTCCTGTAAAGCGCACCCAGCTTGGGGTGCAGTTTCTGGTGGATGGTATCCATGTGAACAGAAAAATCAAGATAATGATCCAGCCAGACCCCCAAGGTATTTAAAGGAGGAAACATCCTCAATTTAAACACTATCAAGGGTATGGAAGGAGAAGGAGAGGGGTGTGAGCCTAGCTAGTCTCTGCCTTGTGCCAAAAGTCATAAAGACCATTTTCTTGGGATTGAGGGTTAGCTGATTAGCCCAGAACCAGAACTAGATGTTAGTGAAGTCCAGTTGGAGCTCGGCCATGAGGTCAGAGACAGAATATCCAGAGGCACAGATAGAGGACTGTGTCATCTGCATATATGTTAATGAATGCAGAGGAACAGGTAGAGGGAAGGTTGTTCAGGAACATTTACAATAGGGACAAGACATATTCTTGAAGTACATCAGAGCAGACAGGGAGATGAGTGGATAAGGTGTCGCCAATACAGACAGCTTAAGACCTGTCCTCAAAGTAGGAACAGAAACATGCAAATTAATAAGCAGAGAGCCGCACTGCCTTTAGCTTGTTCAAGATAGTGTAGGCCACTAAAATGGCTGAGTTGATCAAACCCTGATCCATGCCAGATAGGACGGAGTCAGTGAAGGTGGAGTGGGACTTCCTAAAATTTGACTGATAGGGGATGAAGAAAGGAGTAATCATGGAAAGGAGTGAGAACAAGGTGTTCCCTTAGCCAACATTTTGAGGAGGGAGACAGGGTGGTGCTTACCAGAGAGAAAGGGACACCCCTTTGGGAAGGAGTATGACAGTAGCCTGCTTCCATGTGTGCTAGAGTGAAGGTGAGTTTTAAAAGCAAGAGGACAGGAGTGGAGAGAGAGAGAGAGAGAAAACAGCCAAAAGCCACCCTACCAGCTGGATGTGCAGGGAAAATAAGGACCCGAGAAGAAAACTGAATCCCTGCACCATCCACCAACCTCAAAAAAGCAGTAAAACATGGTATTTGGGCATAATGCTTTTAATGTGCTAGTGAAACCACAAACTCTCACCAAGGATGCCAACAGGAGCCCTTTACACCAATCCTCCAACCAGTTTTGCTCAACACATCATCAGGGATCCCAATACCGTGTTTTACTACTTTTTTAGGTTGGTGGATGGTGCAGGGATGCAGTTTTCTTCAGGAGTGGAGAAAGACAGGAGTTTGGGGTCAAGACTATCAGGGTTCCCATATTTGTGAGGGTTTAGAGTCAAAAGGGCTTTAAGGGAAGCAGAGGGTGTGGTGGGGAGAAGAAGAAGAGGAGGGTAGGTGATGGAGGGATGGGTTGAGGCAGGCGGGGAAGGGGACAGGGGTGGAGGAAGAGTGGAATAAAGGAGGGAAAGGACACAGGCAGTAAAAGCATGGTTGAAAGATGAGGCGACGGTGGCAAGGTTGGAGACGGGATGTTGGCCACCTTGAGGGTGGGAGGTGAGATAGGGTAAGAGGGGAGGAGGAGAAGAAGGTGTGAATGACCTTCCAGAAGTTAAGAGTAGTGGTTAAGGCTGTTCTGGAGTGTAGATGCAACATAATCAGCCTTCACAAGCATAGTAGCTCTGGTACAGGTGTTACGAAGGGCACTGTAACTAGTAAGGTCAAATGGGGAAGCAGTGCATGTGCAAGTCGGCCAGGCAAGGTCAGGTGCTCAATGACAAGCCAGCAACTCAACTGAGATCCAGGGTAGGTGAGAGTCCTGTACCCTAGTTTTTCTCAGGGCAGCATGGTGATCCCAGACAGACAAGGACTTGGAGTTAAAGAAGATTTCGGTTTATGAATTGGACATTTCTGATGTATTTTTCATACATTACATCAATTACTGCAAGTATGTCAGTAAAAGATCATTTTTATGTTGATTGCGCACATGCGCAAGAAACATATTGCGGCAGCTTGCTCCAGAAGCAGGTTGTGGAGGCGCAGCACTGTTGTGGCCAATGCCCCCACTGCCTTTTGAGGCTTGGCCCCTGTTCCCCAATGGGGTGGCATGCTGTTGCTGACACTAGTTCAGCCAGCATGCCACAACTTTGAAACGTTTTCATCGCGGCAATCAGGGGTACCCGTCATTGCAGCATCAGTGATTTGCTGCAATGAGGGCGACCCATCACTGCTGGGCAGAATATTGTTGTTACTGTAATATTGTTTGTGAACATGGCGCAGCTTGCTGCCGCTGCTCATTACATTCCAGGCTCGTGCCGCAGGGAGGTGCCCAATCCCCCTCGGCAGCATGAGCCCTCAACAACAGTTTTGTTTGCTGATGGGGCCCCAATCCCCGTCAGCTTCATTCCTGGTCCCAGTTGAAGTTGCCAACAGGGAGCCCACTCCCCATCAGCTTCAGTCCCTCTTCAGAGTTACTGTGATGGGGGAGCCCACTCCCCGTCGGCATATGTCCCCCCCACCCCAAAAAAAAACCTTTGTCTTCGAGGGGGGTGCCCAATCCTCCTCGGCTTGTGCCCTTTCATATGTGCCAACTGGGGTGCCCAATCCCTGTTGGCTACTGGCCCCCAAAAACAGTGGTGTGGCACCTGGGAGCCCACCAATGTGCCCATACCGCTGTAAATAAAAGTACCGTGATGTTCTTTTCTTTTTTACACCTGTAAAGAAAACAGTCCCTCACAGCCTCCCTGCCCCTCCCACAACCCACGCCCACCCCGTTCTCCCACACCCTCACCTCATACTTACCCGGAGTTCGGCACGACGATCTTCGGTGGACCGGGAACACGTCTGCACTCTTCAAAGCTGACTGTGAACTGAGGAAATGCCGGTAAGCTGTATAATGGAATAAATAGGATGTTTTCGACTTTGATGCATTTCTCAGGCATTTTTTGGAATTTTGACACCAAATTTTCAACATGGGTTTTTGGGACTCCTCCTCCTCATGAATTCTGCCACTGTCATGGCGTTATTCAACCCCGAAAGGTGATTTCGCGTTCACTGCACGGAATCACCTTTTGGGACCGAGTAATGAAACGACAGTGCCAGTGTTCATGAGATGGGTTCTCAAAAAGCACATGTTGCAAATTTGGTGGAAAAAATCCAAAAAAATGACTGTTTTATGAGTGTGTGTCGCGCAGTTGCTACACACACTCATAACTTCACAAATTTACAATATTTTCATGCCAGATTTTCAACATTGGCATTTTTCCACACCTTCTTGGGAACAGTACAGCTGTCATTTTTCCCATCCTGGCCGAAATGTGTTTATGCACTTCCAGCGCAGAATAGCACGGTCGCTGTGGGAAATCAGTGTTCGGGACAGATTACGAAAATGACAGTGACACTATTCATGAGCAGAGGCCCTAAACTGCCTATGTTGAAAATTTGGTAACGATAATCTATAAAATTACTGTGTTACAGGCGTGCATTGCGCAGTTTCCATGCACATTCGTACCTTTGCAACTTTGTAATATTTTCACTCCAGATTTTCAACATTGCCATTTTTCCAAACCTCTGTATGAACAGTGTAGCTGCCATTTTTCACATCCTGGCCGAAATGTGTTTTCGTGCTTCTGGCGCAGAATACCGCAGTTGCTGTCGGAAATCAGTGTTTGGGACAGATTAGAATCGAGTGAGTAAGAGAGGGAGGAGTGACCGAGCTCAACTGAGCTCTGTCGGAACTGCTGCAGATTTCTTTGTGGGCAGGAAAAGGTGCCAATGAAGGCAGGAGCCCAGTACAAAAGGACAGCCTGCAGCACTGGGAGACACAGAACGAGCGAGTGAGACAGAGAGTGAGTGAGCTCAATGTAGCTCTGTTGGGACTGCTGCGGATTTCTTTGTGGGCAGAAAAAGGCAGCAGTGCATTCAGGGGCCCAGTACAAAAGGGCAGCCTGCAGCGGCAGGAGAAACAGAATGAGCAACAGAGAGGGGGAGTGAGCAAGCCCAACAGAGCTCTCTCTTGACTGCTGTGGATTTCTTTGAGGGCAGAAAAAGGCAACAATGCAGGCAGGAACCCTGTACAAAAGGGCAGCCTGCAGCGCTGGCAGAAATGGAATGAGCGAGTGAGAGAGGGGGAGTGAGTGAGGTCAATGGAGCTCTGTCGGTACTGCTGCAGATTTCTTTGCAGGCAGAAAAAGGGGCCAACAGAGGCAGGAGCCCAGTACAAAACAGCAGCCTGAAGTGACAGAAGAAACTGAATCAGCGAGTGAGACAGGGGGCATGGGCGACCTCAATGGAGCTCTGTTGGGACAGCTGCAGATTTCTTTGTGGACAGAAAAAGGTGCCAGTGCAGGCAGGAGCCCAGTACAAAAAGGCAGTCAGCAGCACTGGGAGAAACACAATGAGCAAGTGAGAGACGGAGAGTCAGCAACCTCAATGGAGCTCTATCGTGACTGCTGCAGATTTCTTTGTGGGCAGAAAAAGGCGGCAATGCAGGCAGGAGCCCAGTACAAAAGGCCAGCCAGCAGCACCGGCAGAAACGGAATGAGCGAGTGGGGGGGGGGGACTGAGCGAGCTCAGCAGAGCTGGGTCAGGACTGCTGCAGATTTATTTGTGGGCAGAAAAAGGCAGCAATGCTCACAGGGGCCCAGTAGAAAAGGGCAACCTGCAGCAGTGGGAGAAACAGAATGAGCGAGTGAGAGAGGGGGAGTGAGCGAGCTCAACAGAGCTCTATCGTGACTGCTGCACATTTCTTTGTGAGCAGAAGAAGGTGGCAATGCAGGCAGGAGCTCAGTACAAAAGGGCAGCCTGCAGCACCAGCAGAAACAGAATGAGTGAGTGAGCAAGCTCAACGGAACTCTGTTGGGACTGCTGCAGATTTCTTTGCAGGCAGAAAAAGGCACCAACAGAGGCAGGAGTCCAGTACAAAAGGACAGTCTGCAAAGCCAGGAGAAACAGAATGAGTGAGTGAGACAGGGGGACTGAGCAACTTCAACGGAGCTCTATTGTGACTGCTGCGGACTTCTTTGTGGGCAGAAAAAGGTGGCAATGCAGAGTGGGAGACACAGAATGAGCGAGTGAGGAAGGGGGAGTGAGTGAACTCAACGCAGCTCTGTTGGAACTGCTGCGGATTTCTTTGTGGGCAGAAAAAGGCACCAATGCATGTAGGGGCCCAGTACAAAGGCTCAGCCTGCAGTGGCAGGAGAAACAGAATGAGCGAGTGAGAGAGGGGGAGTCAGCGAGCTCAACGGAATGCTGTCAGTACTGCTGCAGATTTCTTTGTGGGCAGAAAAAGGCGCCAACAGAGGCAGGAGCCCAGTACAAAAGGGCAGCCTGCAGTGCCGGTAGAAACACAATGAGTGAGTGAGAGAGGAGGAGTGAGCAGGCTCAATGGACCTGTGCCATGACTGCTGCAGATTTCTTTGTGGGTAGAAAAAGACACCAACACAGGCAGAAGCCCAGTACAAAAGGGCAGCCTGCAGCAGCAGAAGACACAGAACAAGCAAGCGAGTGAGGGAGAGGGAGTGAGTGAGCTCGACGGAGCTCTGTTGGGACTGCTGCAGATTTCTTTGTGGGCAGAAAAAGGCAGCAATGCACACAGGGGCCCAGTACAAAAGGCCAGCCTGCAGCAGCGGAAGAAACTGAACGAGTGAGTTGGGGGGGGGGGAGTGAGCTCAACGGAGCTCTATCGTGACTGCTGCAGATTTCTCTGTGGACAGAAAATGGTGGTAATGCAGGCAGGAGCCCAGTACAAAAGGGCAGCCTGCAGTGCCGGGAGAAACATAATAAGCGAGTGAGAGAGAGGGAGTGAGCAAGCTCAACGGAGCTCTGTTGGGACTGCTGCAGCTTTCTTTGTGGGCAGAAAAAGGTGCCAACAGAGGCAGGAGCCCAGTACAAAAGGGCAGCCTGCTGTGCCAGGAAAAACAGAATGAGCGAGTGAGACAGGGGGGAGTAAGCAACCTTAACCAAGCTCTATTGTGACTGCTGCAGATTTCTTTGTGGGCAAAAGAAGGCAGCAATGCAGGCACGAGCCCAGTACAAAAGGCCAGTCTGCAGCGCCGGCAGAAATGGAATGAGCAGGTGACAGAGGGGGAGTGAGTGAGCTCAGTGGAGCTCTGTCGGCACTGCTGCAAAAAATTCTTTGTGGACAGAAAAAGGCGCCAACAGAGGCAGGAGTCCAGTACAAAAGAGCAGCCTGCAGCGCCAGAAGAAATAGAATGAGTGAATGAGACAGGGGGAGTGAGCTACCTCAATGGAGCTCTGTCAGGACAGCTGTGGATTTCTTTGTGGGCAGAAAAACGTGCCAACACAGGCAGGAGCCCAGTACAAAATGGCAGCCTGCAGCACCGGGAGAAACACAACGAGTGAGTGAGAGAGGGGGGAGTGAGAAAGCTCAATGGAGCTCTATCGTGACTGCTGCAGATTTCTTTGTGGGCAGAAAAAAAGCTGCAACACAGGCAGGAGCCCAGTACAAAAGGCCAGCCTGCAGCACCAGCAGAAACGGAATGAGCGAGTGAGAGAGGGGGGAGTGAGCAAGCTCAACGGACCTGTGTCAGGACTGCTGCATATTTCTTTGTGGGCAGAAAAAGCCACCAACATTGGCAGGAGCCCAGTACAAAAGGGCAGCCTGCAGTGTCAGGAGAAACAGAATGAGCGAGTGAGAGAGGGGGAGTGAGCCACCTCAACGGAACTCTGTCAGGACAGCTGCAGATTTCTTTGTGGACAGAAAAGGGTGCCAATGCAGGCAGGAGCCCAGTACAAAACAGCAGCCTGCAGCACCGGGAGAAACAGAATGAGTGAGTGACAGAGGGGCAGTGAGCGATCTTAATGGACCAACGCAATCAACATTCGGCATTGACAAATGCTTGTTTTTTCTGTTGTAACACATATCTAGATTCTGAGGCACTGACACAAGCTTGTAAAATTGCAATCAAGCCTCTCTTTATATGCAAATGATGCACTTGTATACATCTTTGGTATCACTGGAGTAGCAGCTCAAAATAAAGTGTAAGGTTTTCAGTATTTCCTTTCTGTAGTGTAGTGGCACAACAGCCTCCCAGCGGAGGTGGTGGGACCAAAAAATGGTAACAGAATTTAAAAATGCATAGGACAGGCATAAAAGAACCTCAGTGATTAGGAAAGGGAGGGTAAAGCCAGAGACTAAGCAGGTTCTGTGGTGTTACAGTAGGTAAGGAAAATGGGCAGACTAGGTGGGTAAAGCGGTCCTTATCTGATGACAATTTCTATGTTTCTACTATATTTAGGGTTGAGTTGGCAGTTTAATGTTAAACCCCAAATGTTGCACTTTAATATCTTCGCAACTGTTCTATGGATTTGCATGAAAGTTTGCATGCCCAATGTCATGGGGTAGATCTCTTGATGTGGCAAGTTTTGATATGGTCAGATGTGCAGACTCCAAGATGTGGATAGCGAAAAAACGTAAAACAATTGCCATTTTGTGTTGATTTTTTTTGTCATTGCCTTGCGCCCAGACAGTTTGGAATTCTGGTCTGCAATGCTCAGGGTAGAAAGGGCTTGGCCCCAGCTGTGCCTTTCACTGGTTTTGGGGAAAAAAATATTAATCCACTGCAAAGTTATTAAATTCTACAATTTTGGTTTATGAGCATGATCAGTAAGCTCTTCAGGACAGATGTTTGGGACAAAAATAGAATATGGTCCAGACAAAAAAGGATCCTTTTTCCATATGGACCAATCCTTTTTCGTGTGAGGATAAAATCCTTTTTTGTTTGCCTCCATCTTGTTTCTGTTTTGTTTGTTTTTTCAAAACAATCTCCAAACCCACAAAAAATATATTCTGCAGAGAGACCAACACATGTATCTTGCTCATTGGGACCCTGTTTGATGGATTCTGCACTTAACTGTTTGAAAAATTAGCCCCAAATATGTTTTTTTTCTTCTTCATTTTTTCATCCCTTTTTGTGACTTGCTTCCGCTGCTTCTGTGTGCCATTTTGGTTCATACGAAAAAGGATCCCTAGATATGGAAAAAGATTTAGGATTTAGTTTTTTTTTCCCCCCAATCCTTTTATTTGAAGGGATTGATCACAGAAACATAAAAGAAGCTGGTAGACAAGGACCTTCTGGCCAACTAGTCTGCCCTAAAAATTCCCTACCTACTGTGTTACCGCAGACTCTACTTGATCTCCAGCTCCACCCCCAGCCCTGCTACTAAGGTTCCTTTGTGTCTGTTCCATGCATGCATGCTTGAATCCTGCTACCACTTTGGTACCTACCACCTCTGCTGGGAGTCTGTTCCACATGTCTACCACACTTTCTGTGAAGAAGTACTTCTTCGTATTCCCTGTGAGCCTCACCCCTCCCAGCTTCAAATCATGACCCCTTGTCCTTGTGCATCTCTTTTTGTGTAAAATGCTACCTTCCTGCATCTTATTAATACCCTTGAGGTACTTAAATGCTTCTATCATGTCTCCCCTTTCCCTTCTATCCTCTAGAGAGTACATATTTGAATATTTTCTTGTAGGACTTCTGATGCAGTCCATGCACCATTTTGGTAGCCCTCCTCTGTATTGCCACCACCCAACCTATGTCCTTACTGAGATGAGGCCTCCAAAACTGGACACAGTACTCCAGGTGAGGCCTCACCAGTTATATATACAGGAGTAACACCACCTCCCACTTTCTGCTGATGATCCCCCTCACTATGCACCCCAGTATCCTACTTGCCTTTCCTTCTGCTTTCTCACACTGCTTTGTAACCTTCAGGTCATGATGACCCCCAGGCCCCTTTCTTGATTTGTTGTTGTCAACCCCCCCTCCAAATGGCGCATTGATATTTTCATTTAAATGCAAAAGAATCCCTTCATACAGAAAACAATTCTGGACTTAGGTTTTTTCGTTCAAAGGGATCCTTTTTCATTTGACATGGAAAAGGATTCCTGCAAAGGAAAAAAGGATTTCGGATGCTGTCCTTGTAATTTTTTTTATTTTTTCCCTGGTGCCTAGTGGCACCCCCCACCCTCTACTTGCCATCCCCCTAATTATTTTATTTTTCCCTGATGTCTAGTGGCACCCCCCACCCTGCAATCACCATCCCCGTAATTATTTTATTTTATTTTTCCCAAGCATTTAGTGGCACTTGCCATTCTCTGATCATTGTCCCCCTAATTATTTTATTTTTTGCCAGTGTCTTGTAGTGCCCCCGTCCAATCACTGTCCCCATAATTATTTTATTTTATGTTTCCCTGGTATCTAGTGGTGACCCCCACAATCCAATCACCATCCCTGTAATGATTCCATCTTTCTCTGGTGTCTAGTGGCACACTCTACCCTCTGATCACCATCAACACTAATATTTTGTCTTTTCTTGGTGTCTAGTGGCACCCCCACTCTCCTATCACCGTCCCCATTAATATTCTGTCTTTCCCTAGTGTCTAGTGGCACCCCAGCCTCTGAGCACCATCCTTTCTGAAATAAACAAAATGACTAGTCCCTCAATATCTTTTTTTAAACCTTTAAAAAAGAAAACAGTCGCTCGATGATCCAACCCCCGACCTCCCACTGAGCAACCACCATGCCGCACCCCCACACACCCTCTCCAGGACCTGAACAGGCAAAGGGTGAAGATCTACTCTCCAACTGAAGACACATCATGCTGCTGGAACCACCGACTGCAATATGAGAAACTAAGGTAAGTGTAGTTCAATGTATTTCAATGCATTTTTCAACTTTGATGCATACGTTTGCTATTTTTGCATATTTTTACACCAAATTTTCAATATGCCCTTTTTGACACCCCACCTCATGAACAATGGTGGTGGAATTATGCAAATCCAACCCGAAAGATGATTTTGCGGTCATGTGGCAAAATTACCTTTTGGGTGGAATTTGATCATTTTCAATGCCTTTGCTAATGATGTGGGGTCATAAGAAAGCTATGTTGAAAATCTGGGGTCAAAATATGTACAAATAGCAGTTATTTGCATCTGCTGAAATTTTGCAGCGCTTGCTCTTAACTTTGGCAATTTTAAATATTTTGACCCAAAATTTTCAACATAGTCATTTTTTTAAACCACTTCATGAATGTGACAGCTGTCATTTTCAAATGCTGGCCAAACTGTGTTTTTGCACCTGTGGCATGGAATGACATTGTGGTTGTGCAGAATCACGTTTTGGTGGCCATTTGAAAACTTTCAGTACCGGGTGCATGAGGTGGGGTAATAAGAAGGCTATGCTGACAATTTGGTTGCTGTTCTGGGCCCTGCACCTCTGCAGCAACATACATACACACATCTACAGAGGGATGGCAGTGGAGGGAGGCCCAGAGGGTCCTGCACTCCCACAGGCAAATAAGAATATTATTATACTATCTCAAAAAGTAAGGACATTTTTGCAAAAAACTCGTTAATGCAGCATTTAGGGTTCAGGCTAAAGTGACAAATGTAGGGGAATGTGGTTCAAATCAGGGGTGCAGTCTTTCTTGGGATTGTCAACCCTAAAGCTCACCCCATTCTATACACTCCAGAAACATACACACTGAATAGAGTGAGACTTAGGGTCAACAACCCCAAAGAAAACTACACCCCTGATTTGTTTTAGGGGAGGGGTGGGGTTTTAGGGTTGGAAACCCTAAAACCACATTTCCCTACTTTTTTTGCTTTAGCCTGAACCCTAAATGTTGCATTAACTCAGTTTTCTACAAAGAATTTTATTTTAAGTTTGCAATGGCTTAAGGGTGATAGGATATACTGTAGGTTTTACTCATCTAGATGCCCTCCAATTGTCCTTTTGTGTCTGCCCGATAGTATGATATGCTTTGACCTTTTTTTTGTTAAATGTATAATCTAATTTTGTTGCCTTTGTAACTACTTTGAATCCCTCTCTCCTCAGCAATACTGCGTTCTCTTTTCATGCTGCCTGAACATTCTGTGACATCAATAACACCATTCCAGGCCATTCAGATGAAGATCATGGAATGGTGCCTGTCATAGAATGTCTTAGAAATACAAAAGGAAAGAGCGGTAGCTGATGAGGAAATGGAACTCTGTGTGGCTAAGATGGCGCCCCAAAGCTAGATTATTTATCAAAAACTGGTCAAAACATATCAGAATACATAATTGGCATGGAAAGGAAGCTAGCAGGCCAGTTGGTTATGTACAAATAATGTTCCATGTCCATTAAGACATTTGTGCATAGCAAATAATACATCTAAAACTATTTCATTCACAAGAAAAAATCTATTTCTTTGTGCTGTTCACTCTCATTGTAAGAAAGTTGTAACATGTTGTGGGGGAGGAGGAGTAGACTGCATGCTTGCTTTACACAGATGACACACATCCTCCTTGCAGCAGCTGGAAAAATGTAGAGCTAGATCATTTAGTTTAAAAATGTATTTTTTACATTTCAAATGTTCCTTAAACCACAGTTGCTGACTAGAAATACCAAGAGAGGGAGTGAACGTGACTAGGGAGGAGTGAGGTAAGCAAATACAGAGCACTGCATACACAAGATTTCTCCTTTAAAGAATTTGAGGGCCATGTTGATGTTGCTGGTAAATGAAATGGGGGACCAATCAGTAGCCACCAGGTCAGCATGAAAAGAGGGCAGGTCCAGAGGTTAGAAGGATCAGATCTCTACAAATTTAGGGGGAGCTTTAGGAGATGTGTGTACACACAGTAGACCATGTAGAGGTCACGGGAGGTATCAGAGTGGTGACCAGAATCCACTATACAATGGGGATACAAGAAGAGGACATAGTCCTAGAGGGAGTGGTTGAGGTATTGTGATTGAGTCGGACAAGTGGGATCACAAACTAGTTGTGAGAGCTGGAGGGACTTTATGTTTTGGCATAATTTGTGAATGGAGGGGGAGAGCCAATTGAGACTGAAGTCACACAGAAAGAGCAACTCACCAGAGGAGGCATGAGAGGAAAGGGTGGTGAGAAAATTAATGATTGATAACAGAGATATGCCCAAGACAGGAATGAACTCTAGCAATGAACATGAGTACAAATAGCAAAGGAATGCTTGAGAAGAAGCATCTCGTAGGTGGGGGAGGGGGAGGCAGACAGCACTGGTTCAAACTGGATGCACAAGGAAAAGTAGATGGCAACAGCACTACCCCTCTTTGCACAATCCTGTCTGGTGTAGAGAAATCTGGGATAGTAAAGGCAGTACAGACAAGAATTAGCAGCTGAAAGGATTTTGCATCCAATCCAATAATGTATTCAGTACATTCAGTATACTTTAAAATAACTATAGACTTATAACAGCTGGTGTAAGTCAAGAAAAGGCCTCCAGCGCTTCGAAGCTCACTGCTCCTTCCTCAGTGAGGGTGATAGTAAGGGCGGTATCTGGGATCTTGGTGGATAACCAAGCATCTGAGATCATCAGCACATCAGGTTTATGGTTAGCCATGATTGGTTGTATTAGGTCAGTTTTAGGGATGACACTGCAGATGTTTACATGAGCCGCTCTTAACTCTTTGGAGAGGGGAGAGGGGATGGCAGAGCTGGACTGAGATTAAGCTCAATGTCACCTGCTATTATAAGCAACAAGGAGACAAGGAGCTAGAGGGAGCCTATAAGATGCTTGTGAAGGGGGGTGAGGTAGGAGAGGGTTGAGGGAGGCCCCTGAGTGCTTCAAGGTGGATCCAAAGAAAAGAGAGGAAGCTGCATCCAGAAAGACAAGGGGAGTGTGGGGGGGGGACAAGAGGAAGGGAAAGTGGGGGAAGGAGATGGAAGGATGGGGCAAGGGTAAAAAGAGGGGGAAAGGAGCGCAAGTGTTACAAGCAGCAAAATGGAGAGCAAGAGAAGCAGTTGTCCTGACTGGACCAGCACAGATGAAGGGACACTGCAACTATCAGTTAACGGAGCAAAATTATGTAATTTTATATTGACAAGCAAAGTAATGCAATCTAAGAGAGATAAAGTGAACAGCAGTAGTGCTATGAATCAGCACTATAGGGAGGTAATACAAAATGAAACAACAGGGGTCCCATGAATCAACTTTAAAACCAGGTAATACAAATACAAATACAAACTAAACAGCTCTGATGCCATGAAGCAGCTCTATAAGTCGGCCATCCAAATTATTAAAAGCAGAGGTGTAGGAGTTCATTCTAATGATAGCTAATACACATAATTAAAAGCAGTGGTACTATAGAGCAGCTCTATTGACAGATATTACAGACTGATAAATGCATCGGTGCTATGAGGCAACTGTATAGAGACAGTAGGTAACATGTCATCTTAGTGTCAGTGACTCAGCAGGTAGCACACTCATCTCTGAAGCCGGGAGATCAGAAGGCTGTAGGTTCTATTCCCACACCAGGCACTTGGGTTAATATCCCAATACTAACACTGCAGTGCAGCATGCGGGGGATGCTGCACTCCTGAGGTGCCGTCTTTCGGATGAGACGTTAAACCGAGGTCCCATCTGCCTGTTCTGGTGGTAGTTCAGGTGAATGTTAAAGATCCCATGGCACTTCTTGAAAAGAGTAGGGGAAAGGTTTATTGAAAAATTCAAAACAAAAGGTATACATTGCAATAACTTTCATTTATACATCCAAGTTCATCTTGATGTTTAAAACACATCAACTATCAAGAAAGAAGGTAACCATCTACCAAGTTACCCTATCTTATCTTTCAAAACTGGTACATCTCTCCATCTGACAATCCGTTCCTTCTCACATAGTGTATTCTTTTCATATATCCATTGTTTACACAATTTGTGTTCCACCTGCTCAATGACTGTTTTCGGGTCTTTATATATTTGCTGCATCACAAATTTACATCTAACCTGCCAGAATATAAATCTTATAAAAGCAAATATAAGCCTAACGAGTCCTGCCTCCAAATGAAGGAGGCCTATGGAGAACCCTCCCACTACCTCCATATATGTAGCCTAACGAGTCCTGCCTCCAAATGAAGGGGGCCTATGGAGAACCCTCCCACTACCTCCATATATGTAGCCTAACGAGTCCCGCCTACAAATGAAGGGGGCCTATGGAGAACCCTCCCACTACCTCCATATATGTGGCCTAACGAGTCCTGCCTCCAAATGAAGGGGGCCTATGGAGAACCCTCCCACTACCTCCATATATGTAGCCTAACGAGTCCTGCCTCCAAATGAAGGGGGCCTATGGAGAACCCTCCCACTACCTCCATATATGTAGCCTAACGAGTCCAGCCTCCAAATGAAGGGGGCCTATAGAGAACCCTCCCACTACCTCCATATATGTAGCCTAACGAGTCCTGTCTCCAAATGAAGGGGTCTATGGAGAACCCTCCCACTACCTCCATACATGTAGCCTAATGAGTCCTGCCTCCAAAGGAAGGGGGCCTATGGAGAACCTCCCACTACCTCCATATATGTAGCCTAATGAGTCCTGCCTCCAAATGAAGGGGCCTATGGAGAACCTCCCACTACCTCCATATATGTAGCCTAATGAGTTCTGCCTCCAAACGAAGGGGGCCTATGGAGAACCTCCCACTACCTCCATATATGTCACCTGTTAATCTTTCCATTGTTTTGCTAACTGGCCCCACAGTTCTTGTGCATATGGACACTGTATAAAAAACTGCTGCACTGTTTCTTCTTGTGCAGTACAACATTCACGTGAGCACATTCTCTCAGTTTGGATTTTATGTTTTGCGTTACCTTTTATGTTTAACCTTCCATGGCTACTGAGCCACGTTACATCCCACAATCTGGGTGGTGTTTTTTTATCTTGTAAGGATGTTAAAACATGCCCATAATGGATAACTGGAATCCCTTTAAATTCCGCAGTAATCAAAAAGGATTTATCCTGTATTATTTGATATATCATTTTACTGGTTTGGCACTGAGAAATATCAGGATCTAATTTCCACTGTCTTATCTTTTTAAAAGCTGGTTTGAAGAAGCTTGGGCTTGTTTTAACATTCTTCAGCTTATCTCTCTCTTAGTGTCTCACGGCTCCATAAAGGGACATAGCCACTTCCTTGCAAATATCGACTATATTGCTGTATTTGGTTTTGTATAGTCTATTAAATTCTTATGAAAGAAATTACTGAAATAAAATGCTACTGGATTGAGCAAATTTAGGCCTCTTTTTCTTATAGGAAGGTGCAGTATGTCCCTTTTTATTGGGTTGAGGAGACTACCCCAAATAATGTGAAAAACCAAACTTAAGAGGGTTACTTCTAATGATGTGGGATTAGGGTAAACTATACTAATACATAACAAGCATTTGTCAATGCCGGACGTTCGCTTGCAGGTAGTTGCAGTGGTGTTTGGCACGTATGGTGCTTTACCCTAATGCCCTGTGCGATTGCTGGTATTTGCACTACAAATTTTCAGCATGACCTTTTTGTTACCCCCACCTCATAAAAGCATTTGAGACCTCTGTTTATGAACAGTACCACTGTTATTTTGTTAATCTGTCCTGAATGTTGATTTCCCACAGTGACCACACCATTCTGCTCCACATGTGCAAAAACACATGTAACCCCTAGATGGCGCTATCCCAGGGGCTACTACCCCTGCCTGATTTGCCACTAACAGGTTGAGGGGCCTGGATCCGATGGCGGGTGCCTCCACCCAGAGGTCAGGGTTTGCAATAGTTAAACTAACTTGGTCATAGCCCTCTGGGACACTGCAACCCCTTTCTTCCCACTAGTGGCCCACACAGTATATCAAATTACCTTCACAGTATACACTTACCCCAGGACTGGTTCAGGCTTTGGGACTCCCTGTAAAATAAGCAGATACAGTGCAACAATCACAGTACAATACTTTAACATAGACAAATACCTCAGGCAGTATAACTTTGCTGAAACAAGCAGCTCTGATTTATTTAGGTGCATATAACAAGGACAGGGGGAAATCAGGTTAATTTGCTTATCACTTTACTCATCTACCTATGGCTCTGTGCACAGGCCTATCCCTACCAGTTACTGTCCCTGGGTACCCAAGCCCTAGTGGCTAGTCCAAACTGCGGGTAGCTGGTAGGCTTTCACACAGAGAAAAGAAAATTATTAAACAGTCAGCAGTACAGTAATTCCATTTGGATTCAATGTGGCAATTCAACAAGGAGTGACTCTGAATTAGTACTCACGACCTCCAAACAAGATAGGGTCCTTCAACGTCAGCAGGGCTACTCTTGGAGCACCACGAGTCCTCACACATTTATATGGCAACCGCAACAGGCAAAAGTCCTTTAATGGCAGCAGGATTCACTTGAGCTACACAAGCCTCCTCACACATTTATATGGTAAACAGTAACAGGCAAAAGTCCTTTAATGGCAGCAGGATTCACTTGAGCTACAAAAGCCTCTCACAAATTTATATGAAACAGTCACAGGCAAAGTCCTTTAATGGCAGCAGGATTCACTTGAGCTACACAAGCCTCCTCACACATTTATATGGTAAAAAGAAAGTACTATACCAGGCAGGCTGCTTCTCTATCCCGATCGCAATTACTGCACAATACCCGGGAGAACACACAGTAGATTCAGTTCCTGACAGACCGAGCGCAATTCAGCAATTTCTCCAGTCTTCTACAGGGTGAGCCTGGTTTCTACTCTTCAGATATCCTTTGATTCTCTTCACAGGACGGATTCAGTCCTAACAAAGCAGTTACACAAGCTGCAGACCCGGAACTCTGGGCCTTACACGTTCCCGACTAAAACTGCACAAACAAAAAGCACAGGGCTCCTTCCCGCTTCACTGCCAGAGCTCAACTGAAACTCCAGCAGACAAAACCGGCACTTCCTTTGAGTTCCTCCCAGTTCTTGGCTGGATTGGCTGTCACTCACAATAGACTGCCCCTGTTGGTCCAAAAAGGGGCTGAAGTCCAAACTACATCTCACAGAGTCACTGCCCATACAATCCTCTTGTGGCTGGCTCAGATTACGAGTCCAAGTTCTGATTCGTCTAAGGCACCATTTTAGAGCTACCTTAACCCACACTGATTGGTCCAGTTCAGCAGTTCAAAACTAGAATGGGGAACTAGGCAAACACAGTTCTGACTGCAAAGAAAGCAGGTTAGACAAACTGTATTTTCATTATTACTCTAAATGATTTCTGGCAAACAGTTACATCTTTCAGAGAGGTTCCCTTTGCACTCCTAGTGACTGCAAAAATGGAGTGAATTGGCAGCAGCTTGAGTGGTACTCAAGCAGAGAAGCACACAGTCCCCCCACACAAACTAATTATGTGTGCAAGCAGACAGCTCTTAAAGAGACAGTACCAGAGGCTCTAAAAACACTCACTGATAAATGGCTTAAATGCCAAGCACCATTCAGGCTTGGAGCATTCAAGCAAGCTCCTGGAAGTCTTTTGGGAACCCCCATTTGCAGGGGGGTTACACACAGTTCGGGCAGGATGTGAAAAATGACAGCTGCAGCATTCATAGGGAGGTGTGAAGGGATGGCAATGTTGAACATCTGGAGTGAAAATACAACAATTTCTCGAACTTACGAGCGTACATGGAAACTGCGCAATGAACGCTCATGACACAGTCATTTTGTGGATTCTTTGTCACCAAATTTTCAACATAGCATTTCGGGACCTCTGCCCATGAACAGTGTCACTGTGATTTTCATAATCTGTCCTAAGCATTGATTTCTCACTCTGACCATTTTATGCTGGATGTGCAAAACACATTTCAGCCAGGATATGAAAAATGTCAGCTGTACTGTTCATAAAGGTGTGAAAAATGCCAGTGTTGAAAATCTGGGTGAAAATATTTCAAATTCTCAGTTACAAGTGTGCGTGAAACTAAAGTAACGACGCTTGTAACACAGTCATTTTTTGATATTTTTCACCAAATTTAAACATAGTCTTTGAGACCTCTGCTCATGAACAGTGTCACTGTGATTTTCTTAATGTGTCCCATACATTGGAGTTCGCACACCCATTTCTGCGCCATTGTAAGCGCCATATGGGCGGAAACACATTTTGGGCAGGATGTGAAAATGACAGCTGTACTGCTCATAAGGAGGTGTGTAAAATGGCAATGTTGAAAATCTGGAGTGGAAATATTGAAAATTACAGACTTATGAGCTGCATGAGGAACTGGTGTAACGACGTCAGAAACAGTTATTTTAGGAATTTTTCACCAAATTTTCAACATAGCCATTTTAAGATCTCTGCTCATCAACAGTGACACTGTGATTTTCTTAATGTCCCACTTGAACGGTTCACACCATTTCTTGCCATTGTGCGCTACATGGGCGGAAACACGTTTTGGGCAGGATGTGAAAAATGACAGCTGTACTGCTCATGAGGAGGTGTGGTAAAATGGCAATGTTGAAAATCTGGAGTGTAAATATTGAAAATTCGCAAACTTACAAGCCTGCGTAGGAACTGCGCAACGCATGCTCGTAAAACGGTCATTTTTAGGAATTTTTCCACCAAATTTTCAAAATAGGCTTTTTGAGAGCCCACCTTATGAACGCTGGCAGTGTTGTTTCATGGAAAAGGATTAAGACTTCTTTTGGCTAAGCAGATTTACTGTGTGGTGTTGTTTTTAATTTTTACTCACAGGGATTGATACTGTTTGTTGCTAACATTTCATTGCTTTATTTTTCTCTCTAGCAAAGTGTTTCTTACAGCGTACATCTTCTCTGAAATTATTACAGGTGGTGCTTTACAGGTTTTACAGTTTTATCTAACATTAGGAAAAGCTTTCAGGGTTACTGCATTTGTTGTTGACTGATTGTTTCTGCTCTTACCTCCTTGTTATTTCATCCGTGGTTCTTCTTTTTTGGCTTGGAAGGCCCAGCCACCCACCCTCATCCCAACCACCCCACACTACACTCTTTTATAGGGTACCACAGTTGTGACATTTCCTGTGGCAGAGCAGGAAGGGGCGATCAGTGGGCATCCACAAGGTGAGCTCATTTACAGGGCACTAGTAATTTAACTTGTTATAACAAGTTAAACAAAAACAAAACACAATCAAACCATTACTTGCATTTTCTTCCTTCTAATTACTCTGACTAGGTTATAAACCCAGCAACTTATCTGGAATGGATATCATTAACTGCAGGTACTGTGGAACAATTTTCAGAAGGACAGTCTTACAGGATTTAGGACACTGTCCTACATGCTGGGCCATTAGATATCTTAGGGCTCAGCTCCAGGCAGCATGGGCAGAGATTGCATGCCTCAAATTTCATATTCAAGAGGAAATACATTATAAGAACCACCTGCCATTTCCCCGGCATCCAACAGAAAAACCTCGACCACAGAGAGTAGTTGGTCCAGGAGGTTGGCAGGTGGTTAGGAAGGGCAAATCGGGAGCCCCATCTCTCTCTGCTCTCCAACATATTACCTCCAAAAAACATAAATACTAAAACAGGTATCTGCCTCTATCTCTGAAATCAAACAAAGAGGCAGAAGACACTGCAGAGCAGGACACTCGTGCACAGGAGCTAGCACAACAAAACTCACCCAAATCAGGAACCAAAACAAAAAGCAAAAAGGAAATCCAAAAAACTTCTGATCTTAGGAGACTCCATGATTCGGGGAGTTGATACCCATCTCCAGCCAGCGGTAATGGTCAGATGTCTCCCAGGTACATCAGCATGGAGAGACACTGACCGCATTGCTAAAATTGTTCACAAAGCAGGAGAAAACATTGATGTCCTAGTACACATAGGGACTAAAGATCTTGCCAGCCGGTCAGTTGTGGAGACCAAGGAACACCTGACCAGGCTGGGTGACAAACTATCATCCATTTCGTCCGGCATCTCCTTATCTGAGATCCTGCCAGTCTGGGAGAGGGGGGCAGATGGACAGAAGGTCAGAGAAGGGGAGATAGGGGAGCTAAACACGTGGCTCAAGGGCTGGTGCCAGGAAAAGGACACAGATTTGTAGGGAACTGGCAACAGTTCTGGGAGCGAAAGTTCTTTAAATTGATGGACTGCATCTGACTAAGGAGGAGTCATGCATTGGGGCAGAAGTTTGACGCCTTTGCAGAATATTTAAACTAGCAAATGGGGAGAGGGTGCAGCACCCCATACGTTGAATGGGAAGAACACCCTCCCCTCAGCTAGTGGTCAAACAGGGATTCAGCATGTTTGCAGTTCATTTGCATCACCAGGTAAGAAAAAGGTTTGCCTTCCATATGACGCCTAGGGGTAATGCCAAACTTCACCCAACAACTAACACACCGAAATCTGGCCAATGGAAAATCATGTACATAATGCCTCACAGCCTGGAAATAAGATCCCAGACCTGCAGGCAATAATGTCAGAGGCTGAACTGGACATAGTAGCAATTAGGTGAGACGTGGTTTACCAGTAACCACACTTGGGAGACTTCAGTACCTGGCTATGTATTGTTCAAAAGAGACCGAGGTGCAAAAAGGGGGGGAGGAGTGGCCCTGTATGTCAATGAAAATATCAAAGCTACAGAAATTCAGAATACACATAAGGAGCCAGAAGAACTGTGGGTCACCCTGGAAACAGGAAATGGGACAGCCATAAGAACCGGAGTTGTCTACAGGCCCCCAGACCAAGGGGAGAACATAGACACATTACTGTTAGAAGATATACAAAACATGACAGCTAAAGGGGAGGTTCTGATAATGGGAGACTTCAACATGCCAGATACAGATTGGTCAATACCAGCAGGAACATCTGCCAGAACTAGACACATAGTGGATTCCCTGCAGGGGGAGGGCCTCAAACAACTGGTACAACAACCCACAAGAGACAGGGCTATCCTAGATCTAGTACTGACTAACAGGAAGGGATCACAGATCTCCAGGTAGAAGGTCACCTGGGGCCAGTAACCATCAAATGGTATGGTTCAATTTGGCTATTACATCTAAATCATCCCATTCCAAGCAAAATATGGGACTTCAGAGGAGCTGACTTTGATAAGATGGCCAACAGAGTTAAGCTAGCCCTGGCAAAAGAAATACAGGTGAGGGGTACAGGCAAAGTGGGCAAGCATTATGATGCAATACTTGAAGCAACATCCCATTGTGTTAGACAGAAAAGGAAGTGCAAAAGAAGAAGGAAACCACTTTGGTTCTCAAATACAGTAGCAGAAAAGGTCAGAGCCAAAAGGCTGGCCTTCAGGAAATATAAGGGAACACAGCGGGATGAAGATAGGGAGGCATAGCAAACTGCCCTAAGGGAAGCAGGGAAGGCAGTAAGGCAGGCAAAGTCCCAAACTGAGGAAACACTAGCACGAACAGTAAAAGAAGGTGACAAGACTTTCTATAGATACATTAGTGAAAGGAGAAAGTCCAGAGGGGGTATTGCTAAGCTTAATGGAGAAAAGGGCATGTGAGGAGGAAGACCTCTGTAAAAGCATCTATCCTAAATAGATACTTTTGCTCAGTATTTACTGAAGAGAAGGTAGGCAGGGCCCACAGCTCAGCACCATGGACACAGGGGGGGGAGGAGGTGAGCACTACTCCCTTCACAAAAGAAAGGTCCTACAAGAGCTTGCTAAGCTCAGGGTGGATAAGGCAATGGGACCTGATGGCATACATCCCAGGGTACTTAAGGAGCTAAGGGTGGAACTAGCAGAGCCATTAGCAGAACTGTTTAGTGAGTCTCTGAGCACAGGAGAAGTCCCAGAAGACTGGAGAAGGGCTCATGTGATCCCGCTCCACAAGAGTGGTAGCAGGAGGAGGAGGGAAATACAGACCAGTCAGTCTTACCTCAGTAGTGGGCAAGATTATGGAGGCACTCTTAAGGAAAGGATAGTGCAACACCTGGAATCCATAGGACAGGATCCAGACAGCATGGGTTTACAAAGGAAGGTCCTGTCAAACTAAACTCATAGATTTCTTTGACTGGGTAACCAGAGTGGTGGACCAAGGGGAGCAGTTGATGTCGCCTACCTTGACTTCAGCAAAGCTTTGACACTGTTCCACATAGAAGATTGATAAATAAGCTGGGTAGGCTCAGGGTGGGTCAGAGTTAGTCAACTGGGTGGCAAACTGGTTGACGGGCAGAAAACAGAGAGTGGTGGTAAATGGTATACAGTCAGAAGAGATGCAAGTTACAAGTGGGTACATCAGGGATCAGTCCTGGGGCCAGTCCTCTTCAACATCTTCATTAGTGACCTTGCAGATGGACTAGAGGGTAAGGCTTGTCTGTTTGCAGATGACACCAAGATCTGCAACAGAGTAGATGATCCAGATGGGGTGGGCAGATTGAGAAGAGATCTGGATAAACTAGCAAAATGGTCAGAAGAGTGGCAACTGGGATTTAATGCAAAGAAGTGCAAGATCATGTACACAGGGAAGAGAAACCCTGAAGCCACCTATAGGCTGGGAGGAGTTGCTAGCAGTCACAAAGGAAGAAAGAGACTTGGGCATCATCATCACTGATGACCTGAAATCATCCAAGAAGACCTCTAAAGCAGTAGATAAGGCTAGGGGGGGTGTTAGGGTGTATTAGTAGGGGTATCACAAGTCGTAAGAGGGAGGTAATAATCCCTCTTTACAAGACACTGGTTAGGCCCCATCTGGAGTACTGCGTGCAGTATTGGAGGCCACACCTTCACAAGGACATTAACCAAATTGAGGCAGTCCAGAGAAGGGCAACCAAAATGGTGCAGGAACTGCATCAGAAGACATATGAGGACAGATTAACAAAGCTCAATATGTATACCCTTGAGCAAAGGAGGGAGAGAGGTGATATGATCGAGGCATTCAAACACCTTAAGGGCATTAACAAGGTAAAAGAGTCTAACATGTTTAAATATAAGGAAAAACAACAGGACAAGAGGACACAGCATGAGATTAGAGGGGGGCCAATTAAGGGGGAATGTGAGGAAATTCTTTTTCACAGAAAGGGTGGTGGATGCATGGAATGGCCTACCTCAAGAAGTGGTGGCTATGAATACAGTGCAGGGCTTCAAACAGGCATGGGATAGGCATAAGGGAGCAATACAAATGAGTATGAATAGATAGACCACTGACAGAGCAAAGGCCGATGGCACATTTATAAGGTAGAAAAAGAAATGGGCATACTGGATGGGCCTTGCGGTCCTTATCTGCCATCAACTTCTATGTTCTATGTTTCTATTAATTGGGCCCGAAAGGTGATTTTGTGCAGTGACTGTGAAATCACTCTTCGGGCTCGAATAACACCATGACAGTGACATCATTCATGAGAAGGGGTCCCAAAAACCCCATGTTGAAAATTTGGTGCAAAAATTCAAAAAAATGCCTGAGATATGCAACAAAGTTGAAAAAACCCATCTAGCCCATTATACAGCTTACCGCATTTCCTCAGTTCAGGGTCGGCTTTGAAGAGTGCAGACGTGTTCCCGTCCACTGAAGATCGTGCACGCCGGACTCTGGAGGTAAGTATGGTGTGAGGGGTGTGGGAGGCAGGTGCACAGTGGTGGCGCGGGTTGTGGGAGGGGGCCAGGAGAAGCACTGCGGGACCGCTTTTAATTTACAGGTTTAAAAAAAAAAAGATGATGCGGACGCTTGCCATGTTGGGGTGGGCCCAGCATGGCAGAAGGATGGCTGGGGCTGTAGAGCGACGGGATTGGGCACCTGCCGCTGTGACAATAGTTTTGCCACGCTGGGTGGGCTCCCAGCTGGCACCAAAGCTTTGGTGGGCTGTGAGGCACTGACAGCACACAGCGGTGCGACGCTGGACGTTTGCCATGCTGGGGTGGGCTCCCAGTGTGGCAGCAGGGAAAGCTGTTTGGGGGGACATGGAGCCGATGGGGGATTGGACATCTCTGTCAGCCAAAACAAGATTTGCCGCACTGGGGTGGGCTCCCAGCATGGCACCAAAGCTTTGGGGGGGGCGTGAGGCGCTGCCAGCACACAGAGGTGGTTTTCTTTGAAGTGAAGACCACCGCTGTCATACACAGCACCCGCATCCATTGGTGCAAGACCGTCACACCTGCTCAATGGAGCAGTGGATTGCACAGGACAGTCACACCTCCAAACTGTCCTATTCTCCCAAGACGTTCCCTGCGCATCAAGCTTAACGTGAAATAAGGGGAGAAAAGGTCCTAAACCACCTCTACTTTTTTCTTTTTAAATTGATGCCATGATTTCTAAACAGCCACCTTTTGCTTGGCAAATTCTAATTTTTCAGTCCAATTTAAAACACCACTGTCCCCCCTTCCAAATTGTACACCTAAAATCCTAATAGGTTCTGTTGACACTCTGATACCTTGTATTTCATCAATTGATGTAAAAGACTCACTTATGGGATACATACTACTTTTTCGTTTATTAAATTTTGCTCCTCTGATCTTTGAGTAGTCTTCTATTGTCTTCATTACTCGGATACCTGCATTTGGGTTTGCTATAAATATACAGACATCATCTGCATATGCTGCTATCTTAATCTCAAGAGCACCGTCTGTAGGTTTAATACCCTGTATCGTATCATCCTGCTGAATTAATCGTAGTAGTGGATCTAAACAAAAGATGTATAATAAGGGACTTAATGGAGCACTCTTGTATTACACCATATTCTGTTTTGACATATGATCCTAAATGCCCATTTACAAGTGGAATGACTGTAGCCCGTCTGTATATTAAAGAAATCCATGAACAGAGCATTTCAGGTATACCATATGCTTTTAACACTTGCGCTCTGTACTGATGTGGGACCCTGTCAAAAGCCTTTTCTTAGTCAATTGACATAATATACCCATTTATTTCTCCTTCTTTCCCATGTTCTATTAACTCCCTTATCAATAGTAAATTCTGTTCTATTGATCGTCCTGCTACGGAACATGTCTGTGTTGTTGTGATTAAATAAGGGGCAACTTGTGCTAACCTGCTCAGAAGAATTTTCATTAATATTTTTAAGTCTACATTTAACAAGCTTAAGGATCTCCAATTATTCAAATCAGTCTTGTCGTTCTTTTTATGTATTAGTATTTGTATTGCAATGCACATATGAAAGTCTATTTCCTGATGGTCCAGTATCCAGTTATATACTCTTCCTAAAATCTCACTGATTATGGGGCTCAATTTTTATAGAATTCCATGGGGAGACCATCCAGCCCTGGTGCAGTATTATTGTTTAGTTTGCTTATAGCTTTTTCTGTCTCCTCTTTTTGTATTGGCCCATTGAGAGACTTAAGGATCTCGGCAGGTATTTCTGAAATTTGTAAAGTATCCAGTAGATGTTTTTATTTCTGCATTATTAATCTAAGGACAGGTATATATATTCTTTAAATAATTTGTTACAGCTTTTAACATTTCTGGTGAAGTATTTACCACTGTTCCTAACTGTGTTTT
This sequence comes from Neoceratodus forsteri, assembly GCA_016271365.2. NCBI lineage: Eukaryota > Metazoa > Chordata > Ceratodontiformes > Ceratodontidae > Neoceratodus > Neoceratodus forsteri. Next base: position 76,926,873 of record JADMNL010000022.1, read on the forward strand.
AACCACTGCTATTTGTTTATCTGCAGCTCTTTTATTACAGTTCGGGAATGCATCCCCAAAATTAGTTTTTGCTGGGGAGCATATTCGGTGTTCATTCAGCATCGAAGCCGCCCTAGAATATTGTAATGCTTCCATCTCTTTTTTTATATTCTTGATTCGAGTGGTTAGATTTACCTTCTGAGTATTTATTACTGAATATAGTTTTTCTAGCTGCATTCGAAGAGCCAAATATGTTTTATAATTATTATATTTTTTTGTTGTAGAATATTGCTTAGTATGTTGCTGTATCTCATTTTTTGTTTCTACATACCAAAAACTGATGTCCTCCATCAGCCCCGCTATTGTCATTCGAGCCATCAACAACTCTCTTGTTTGAAACACTCATTCTTCTTCTTCTAATAATTGATTATTGAACTTCCAATAACCATTACCTTGTGATAACTTTTCTTGGAGCCCCACTGTGACGGTTAAAATCACATGATCTGATGTCTCCGTTGGTATTGCTTTTACCTGATGTACATGGGTTTGTTGTTTTATAAAAATAAAATCAATGCAGGTTGCACATTTTCCCCAATGATAAGTATGTCCCCATGTCTCTTTCAAAGCTCTATACATGTCCTGTAGACCACTAAGAGAGATAATCTGCTTTAAACAATTAGTATCACAAAAGTCTTTAGTGGTGACTGTCCCACGATCCTGTTTGGCTAAAACACAGTTGAAATCACCTCCCCAGATTATATGATTTGAGGTGAACAGATAGGGTTTTATATTTGAAAATAATGCAACTCTGTTCTTTTTCCTGGGGCTATAATTTATAATTCTCCAAGCTGTATTCTGTGAAACAAAATCTAATAATAAAGCCCTTCCTGACTGGATATCTGCCAATTTGGTGATCTTAAAATGATCCCCTCTAAATAAGATCCCCACTCCATCACAAGCATCTACCCCAAAAGAAAAAAAGGATGGACCCCAACACCAGTTTTTTTGCTGCCTCTATTAAAGAAGATGTATCTAGTCTAGAATATTGCATGAGGCAAATCTCACAGTGTAACTCCTTTAAAATGTGAAAGGTTACCAATCTTCTCCTTGCATTTTTTTAAACTATTTGTGTTTAGGGTGGCAATGCTGAGAGAATGCATATCAAAAGGAAAAGGAAGGGTTAAAATTATTTTTCCATGGGGAATTTTCCTATTCTCGTGCTACGTCTGGTTCTTACACCCAGTTTTTTTTGCCTTTCATTACTCTTAACAGGTGTCTGCTGCTCCTCCTCCGGGGCAGACGATGGAATAGCCTGAGAAGAAGTCTCAGAATCACTGGCATGTTCCGACTCTTGAGATTGCATAGCCAAAAGTTCATACTTATTCTGTAGTGGAATTCTATGCTCTGGGGAAGAAGCTTTTGCCAATTTTGATATTGGCCTAATCTGTCTAAGGCTCCGTCTTTTTGACTATACTTGAATGTTGGGAGGAGGCATATTTGTGTTTTCTATTGTGACTTTAGTAGTTTTACCTAAGGTCTGAGGTTCGGCTCCCTCCATCTGTGCTACCTCTATTCTTTCTGAACCTTCAGGGCTGGGTTCAGGGACTTGGGGTTGCATTCCTTCTTCTGAATGAGAGGGGTCAGTATTTTCAGCTGGAGTTGGAGGGGCCTGGGCATTTGTCTGAGGTTGAGGAGCCTGTTTATGGGCCTCAATTTCTTTCTTTTGAGCCTCTGTTAAGATGTAGTCTTGATTCTGTTGGTCTGTTCTATTATGTGTGGCCCAGGGACAGGCCCTAAAAGCATGTCCCACCTCATCACGTAAGTTACATTTGAGCTCTTCCAGACAGTCTGAGCTTGTATGTCCAAAAGAGAGACAAAGATTACATTTTAATCTATCAGAGGCTGAGCGCAAATGCATATGCAGTCCACACTTGAAACATGTTCTAGGCTGATCTGCATAGAAACAATACCCTCTCTCCCTTCCCAAAAAATACTGTTTGGGAGGTGGATTGGACCTAAATTGTTACTGTGCAAGTGTACTGTATATCTCCACCCTCCTGTCAAGAGGTGTTCCTCATCGAAGATAGGATGTGGAGTACCTAAAATATCACATTTTTGTTGCAGCCAGTGTGAGATATCATGGACTGCAACAGTTTCATTTCTAAATAGAACCGTGACATTCTTTACAGCAGCCTTGGTTAAAGGGATAGCACAAAAGGGTAACCACAGAGCTGAATACCTTAATTTCTCAAACTTTGTCCAGAACCTGTCTAAGCCCTGAGGAGTCTTAAAACTAACATCGTACCAAGTGTCTCCTGATACATGAATAAGGGCAAAGATTTCATTAGTAAAGAAACCTAATGATTCTTTAATGAGAGACCTTCCTACATATATTCTGTCTGGAGGGGCAGGTAAACCCCCCAGATATTGCATTCTTACAGCATTGCGTCTCTGTTGTGGGGGTGGCTGGCCTAAAAAAGTGTATTTTTTCTGAAATTCTGCCCAGGTAGATCTTGCTCTTTCCCTTGGATCAGACTGTGGCCTAGAGGGCCAGGTCTCAACTTCCATTTGATCTCCCCAGCTTGTAGGGTGATTACTGTGGCCTTCATCCCCTGATGTAAAACTTTCTACAACTGGAATTTTCTGTAATTGTATTTCAGAGTCTGTATTTTCACAAACATCTTCTGCATTTAACTCCATGTCTGATTCAGTCACAAACTTTCGTATAGTACTGTCTAATGTTTTTTGTAAATCTGTGTTTCTTTCTGTTTGTCCAGGGATAGGGCTATGATTGGGATCCAGAATCCAATGACCTGCTTCTCCCGGCTTCCACCCTGCATCTCTTAGTGTCCGCTCTAAAGAGCGTGAGATTTTACCAGTTCTGTTTGTTGGGGTGTCAGAGGGACCCTCCCTACCCCTTGTTAGACCTAGAATTTTATCTGCACTGTTTTCTGCACTTGTATCCAAAGTACTCACGTTACTGGAGTCCACTTTTTTAGTTTTTTCAGAGTCCCCCACTGTATCAGCTGCATTAATCTGACATTCAGGAGACCCTGAGTCACCCATTAGGCATGTCTTTGATGCTTCTACATCGGAGGCTGATTCAAAATTGGATCCTGCTGTTGCTGACACTGTTGGCTGGTCTAATGCAGAGTGCTGTGCTCTCACACTTTTTACATTCACTTGCATGCATGCGCAAGGAACGTCTTGGGAGAATAGGACTTTTTGGAGGTGTGACTTTCCTGTGTAATGCAGTGCTCCATTTAGCAGGCGCAGCCATCCTGCACCAATGGATGTGGGAGCTGTGTATGACAGCAGTGGTCTTCAGTTCAAAGAAAACCACCGCCATAGGTGCCAGAACCGGGGCGGAGGAGCGGCAGCCCTCCAGTTTATTGGGGCTGAAAGATATTGCCCTCACAGCTACAGATGATCAGCAGATCCCTGCGGCTGCTTGACAGTTTAGACAGTGCCTTCTCCACTGAATCTGCCACCACGCCCTGCCCGCCCCACCCCCTCAGGGCCCCACAAACACAACACAAGATTAAAGAATGTGGCCCATTTTCAGTATCATTGTGTGCCTCCCAGTGGAGTTGTAAAGTAGAATCGTTATCTGTTAAATAACTGCAAAGTTATTAAGCAGCTGGTTGATAACGGCTCTATTTTACAAGTCCAGAACTTCAGCTCCCCTCTCCTCCTGTTCACGCAAGCAGCTCATCAGCCAGCCTTGCCCTTAACACCTCTTTGTTCTTCTAGTGAGGAAGGGGGATTTAAGACTTAACACCTACCTAGCTTAACGTCCCACTTGCCCTCCTTTCTGTGCTGGCGCCTCTAAGTCTATTCTGTGCAGCAACAACTGAACTGGTGAGAAGTTATTTCATTTTATTGAACCATGTCCCACGTGAAGTTTCGACTCAAGCCCAAGATCAGAAGCCACTGCCAGGGTAGCAACTGTACTTGTTAGCAAGGAGGTATAAAGATATAGCCCCTCATTACCATATCCATCCTAAGTATTTCTCCCTCCTGCTAGTCACTGACTGACTTCTGCTGCCTTGCAAACTATACTGGCTTTGTGAGTATTCCGTAAGGCCGAGTTTCAGTGGTTGCTATTGCTACCCTCTCGAGTGCGCCGACTGCTCTCAGCTGCTTCTGATGCAAACGTCTTTTATTTATTTTGTTTTTGTGAAGGACAGATGCCAAATAAATCAATTTCCCGAACCCAGGCTGGACCGGTATCCGGTCAATATCACGCAACCGAAATAGCGCTATTCATTATAGCGCATAGAAAACAGCGCTATTCAAAATTAGCGTACATTCACTATAACGGATGTCCAAAATGTTGCAATACACATTGTGAGAAGTTAAATACTATGCCCAAATATTTCTATAATCATCCTCCCTGATCAAACAGAAAACAGCAAACAGCGAAGAAAGGTAATATGAATGAAGACAGTAAAATGTTCAACAAAACCCGATACCTTAAGTTTCATTCCAGCTGGTATGTGCCCTGAAAAACCCGAGGTTAAGATGCAGGCAGAGGCACACCTCCTCTTGCCATACAAGAAAGCTCACCCAGCTCACCCAGCCCTAAACCAGCATGGGATCTCCATTCCCAGGCAAACACTGACCTCCACTGCTCCTACAAGTAAATCCTGGGTGGACATCGCGGCAGCCAGCCCGAGTATGACTGACAGGCAATCACTGTCACACTCCAAGAACTCACCCAGACACAGCCCGATCAGGAAAACCATGAACACTGCTAACTCATCTGACAACCAGGACTCTCCATAATGGGCTAAGTAGCTGATGATTTGTTCTGGGGCTGATGAGGGTGGAACTAGGAAGATTGGGTACCGATCTCTTACCCAGGGTTAACTCTGATGGTCGCTCTTAATGGCACTACTGTCCGGAGGCTCTGGGGTGCCCTTAGTGATTTGGCCCTAGGACATACCTAACCCTTCCTACTGTGTATATATACCAGGGGGTATTGGCGCTAAACTGGCAGGTTGTAACTGCAGCTTATAATAGATAGTACTTTCACTCCTGTGATTCTACTATCAAATCTCTCGAGGTACCACAAGCTTTTTTAGAGGTGGAGACCCCCAAGTTCTTGACCCCCACTGGCTCGGAGACTGGTTGCATCAATGTCTCAGTAATTTAACTATGTAGTGTTATGCATTACAGGTGACATTATGTAGCTACGCGATTAACGCGTAGCACTATATTGTAGGCGCTTAAATGCTGTGCACTAATATTTCTGAGATATTTTGACATTGAACCGGCTGGACCCCTGTGTCAGTGAGTGAGTGATTGAGTGCTGTGGTGATTCCCATTATTCAATTGCAAGTGAGGAGCATGTTCTGACGACTGACCTTGGCCTGGGGCCCACGAGCAGACTGTCCAGTCCCTGTCTGAGTTTCTCCCTGTAGCAGTAGCTTGGGTGTATAGCCCTCGCCGCCAGCCAGCCAGGCTGTCTCGACTCCCGCTAACTCGCTTAGGTGGACTATAGTTGCTTGCTTTTCCAGTCTGATCTGGTGCCCTGGGAAGAAAGTTGGAATGAAAGTCTTGTCCACTCCACTCCAGCAGCGACAGGCAGTGGGCACCTTGAAGCTGATGACTGGTGAGTTTTAAAGGGAATATAAACAGAGTGAAAATGTATTTTCAGTGGGGCATCAACAGAGTCTTTCAGCTGCAAAATGCTGTTTCCCATGCAATGCTCACTGCTCCTCATCAAAACACCCTAACCCATGGCGGGGGCTGATGAAATTATGCAATATTTTTTTTGTGTTAACCCTCTCTGCCATTCGTATGCAGTGTGATGCTGCGGGGGGGGGGCGAGTTGTGGAGGTGCAGGATCATTTGAACTGGTGCTAAGTAAATTCTGTAATGCTCACTGCCCCTCATCAAAACACGCAACCCATAGTAGAGGCTGTCAAAATTATGTTGCTCTGTTCTGCTGAAATAATGGACTCCAACCTCCTAACCTGTTGACACTGACTGAACCTTTGGACAATCTGAAATACAGAAATGGTAGCAATAATGATTTTTTTGTGAGTTAACCCTCTCCACCATCCATGTGCTGTGTTATGCTGGTGTGTGTGTGTGTGTGTGGTGTTCTGGAGGTGCGGGACCATTTGAACTGATGCTGAGTAAATGCTGTGATACTCACTGTTCCTAGTCAAAAACGGAATCAATTTGTTAGTCAGTAGAAATAATGGCAAGATTGTATGTTTTAGTGTGACCCTCTCCTTGCAATCAGTGTACTGTTCGATGCTTATTTCTTTTTTGTAATCGAGTTATCTTCAGTACAAGCATATTGGAGGGAAACTATATATTACAGTCTGATGGTGTTAAGACCCCCCCCTTCCCATACTCTCGTATGCATTGGGGCAAAAAATGGCAAATCAGTCATCTTCTCATATATTTATGTAAAAACAGAGTGACAAAGTGAAACACAGGTTCAACAACCAAAACAGGTACATTTTTTATTATATTATTCTTTCTGATAATCAGGCAAGAACTGGAGGTCAGCCAGTGCACAAGTGCAGGCTGTTTCTTTCTTTTTCAGAGGTGGGTGTCAGGTGACCTGACTACAGTAATGGCTTGGAGCATTGGCCATTGGGGTGGGTGGTTAAGTGATGACTTGGTTCTCATCACTTTGATGTGTGACGAGGAGGAGGAGGACGACTGCAGGGAACCTGAAACTGAAAAGAAAGGCACATGCTGCAGGTTGACTCTGTATCTGAATATATATATATATCTAGATAAAACACAGTCAGGAAATATTTATTTCAGTGGGATGTTCTACAATATATCTCAATATATCTTTCTAAGATGCATCTCTGGGTACCAGTGCAATTCCACACTTTCAATCATTTTAGGTATAAGATGTCAGAACAGTGCTATGGTTAATGGCTTTTGCTGCTAAGTGTTAAACACACATGTAGTCAGCAGGTCTGTTGCAGATAATGTACCTGTGCACAATTCCAGAAGGCTCAAAACTGAAATATAAAGTCTGTGCAGCAGCAGACAAAATGTGTCGGCTCCACTTCCTTGTTGTTTGAATTGTTGGATGGTCTTTAATAACCAAAGGTAGAGTGTATGTATTTGCAAACAAGTAGTTTAAAAACATACTGCCACCCTAGAGAACTGTCTAAGAGAGGCACAATTCCCACCCCATGGGACAGAGATGGGCATCCTCCAACTTCACACAGTCTATTTGCTTCATCCTGCCTTTATATGTACTGTCTGCTTCTGGAACCCACTGGGCAAAAACAAGAATCAAAAGCCCATCTATACAGGGTGGAACAAATATTTATAATGAGGTAGACTCAGTCTTGAGGGGAAAACAAACAAAAAAAACGAATCCAGAAGCTGGTGGGTGGTTTCACGCATTGGTAACCTGTGCTGTAACTTCTTGTTTAACCTCGGACGCACCATCAACCTCCTTGTGTTTTCAGTCTTCCCATCTGATGGCTATGAGACTGGCACTGCATAGAAGCCAGCGGTTGAGCCCACTGGAATCAGTAGTTTGTTAAGCATACATGTATTTGTTTATGTTTTGTTTATCAAAAGACTGAGTAAAACACTCTGTTTCTTTGCATACAATGAAAACAAGCATTGCTTTATTTTTGGTCAAAGAAGATTTTATACTTCAGCTAGAATATCCGGGGGAATTACATACTAAATAAATCAGTGTTAAATGGTATGTCATCAGGCATGTGTATAGGGAAATGCTGCACTCTAAAAGTAATGTGCCCTTGGCTGCTTCCTTTAAATTTAAGACTGCCAACAAACGTTCTCCTATCTGTGATGTTCTCTACATCCTAAAACAGCTGGGAGTGTGTCTGGGAGGACCATTGTACCCTGCCCTTTCATAAGCTTTACAACTGCAGTCTGCAGAACTTGCAGTAAGATCACCTGTAGTAAAGCAATGCTCGTTTTTTTTTTTTTATGCTACTGAATGTAGTAGTTTACTCAACGTCTTTTGTTAAACAAGCCCACAGCACAGGTTAACAGTGATTCAAACCACTATTTTCTGGATTACAGTTCTGTACTTTTATCCTCCCTTAACCGCCTCACAAATACTTCTTTCACCCTGTGGATGGACTTTTGATGCTCCTTTTTGCCCAGTGGGTCCCAGAAGCAGTGCATGTGAAGGCTAGCAAATAAATGATATAGATTGTTATACTGTAGGTGGAGGATGTTCAGCTCTGTCCCTGAGGGAATTAATTATGCCTCTGAGCACGTTAGATGTATTTTACTTTGTATGGACATCATTTGTCTCCTAAGTTAAATCTGATTTAGTCTATCAACATTACTAGACCCCTTGCATGGAATTAAATTATTTATAATAATTTCACATAAATTTAAGTACAGGACACAATTGTCAATTTTCAGACTTCATTGCTATGCTTAATATTTACAATAAATGCAACATTGTCTTTTTGAGGAAAAAATAGTTCCTAATTAAATTCTGTTTATGTGTGCTTTCATTCATTGCTTTTGAGACCTCTTTTCAGAAATAGGCTGCTATTGGTGTTTTTAAACAGTCTAGTGTGTTTTGCTTTCATTAATTGCTTTTGAGTCCTCACCTCTTTTTAGAAATAGGCTGCCAGTATATAGTGGTTTAAACCTGCTTTTGAGTCATCTTTTTAGAAACAGGCTGCTAGTATATAGTGTTTTTAAACAGTCTGTGCTGTGCTTTCATTCATTGCTTTTGAGTCCTCGACTCTTTTTAGAAATAGGCTGCTAGAATATAGTGGGTTAAACAGTTGGTACAGTCAGTTCAACAGAGTCTGTCAATGTCTACTCCCTTGGGATGGCAGCAGGGGCATGGCCCGAATACTGTGAAGGCAGCAAACTCTGAAGCATTACCCAAGAAAAAAGATGTCAAGGCCTCGGTATACAGTATGTTATCAGTTCTGACTGAAACATTATGGGTCCTAACATCCTGCCCTGTGTTATAGAAAACCAAGTCACACAGTATGCAAGTGGAAGTTATGGGATTTATCCCATATTTTTATTTGTTTATTAAAAATGTGATGCTTGTACGAAATTGGTTAGTGTGGCTCTGTGTGAGGAATGAGGAGAGATTGGCATCCATGTCTTGTCAATAGGAGCTCATCAATCTCTTCATCTGTGATCCCTTATTGCTTACTGCTTGCTGTGTACCCACCATGCTGCAAACCTCAATGTGCCACTCAACTACTGACATAGTGGAAAGCTGCTGGGGAAGGGAGTGGCAGGGGTGACTGGGCTCATACCTTTCTACTGTCCCTGATTTTGCCTCAGAAATTTCTTCTGTCCCTGTTCTCAATAAGAAAATGCTATTCATACCAAGAAGCATGTTGTACATATCTTCTGGAACTAATACTACTATTTTTTCAGATGTGTCCCTGATTTTGGTGATTTGTCCTTGATCATTTTAAGCCTTGTCCCTGATTTGTGATGAGTGTGGTTGAGCAGTATGAGTGGGTTAGCCTGGAATAAAAGTACAGGACTACTGAGCTTGCTCGAGGCTGATAATACAAATACTGTTATGTCATCTTTTATTTTCACCTGGGCAACCATTGTATCAGGTTAAGCAATAGATGGTACAGACTTCAGATGGAGCTATTGGAGGAAATGGGTTGACGGGCGAACTCTTAACATACTGTATTAAATATTCATATATAGTATAACTGCATTCTTAACATTATGGTCATTATACATGTGCATTTATTGTATTTCGGTAGGACGAAAACTGGTTTAGAAAAAGTGCCCTTTGTACCCCAATAAGTGCCCTTCCGATCCTCAGCCCCCCCCAGCTTTTACTATCTTCCGGCACCCTTGACCACCACTGCAATCAGTGGTGTACTGACCTGTCAAGAAGTGAGCGAAGATGAACAACAATAACAGAGTTAGTCTGTAGAGCAAGTGCATTCCAATGCTTCCACGATTAGGTTCCTTCCGATAAAATACAGCAAGCGCCGGGGTTCGATTCTTAGGTTCTCACAGCAAGCCCCCTGCGATACTAATGCCACTTGTTCTCTGGCACTCCACATTACACTCTCCTCTTTTATAGAGGGCTCCCAGGTGTGTAAGAGCAGAATGCTCGTAAATGTGACATCCTAACCCCGCCCGCTAATTATAGAAGGGACAGCCGAGCCATCCCCTAGTGGGATGCGGGGACGGGGGGGGTGGGGCTACGTTTTTGTGCCCAGTGTTTTGTGTAGCCCAGAGATGAACCAATGCGGACAAGAAAGTAGCAGGAAACTGCTGTGTGTATTTTGGTTATAGTGTTGTAATTACACTTTATGAGCGTTGGAAGCACACAAGGGTGCTATCTTCCCTTCCCATCATAAGCCACTGGCAGTGATGGTTGAGCTATCAGGGCTCACTTCAGAGCTACCAGGGCCAAGCCCTGGCATGCGCCCCTCCCCCCTGTAATTCCAACACAGTAATGTGTATACAATGTTTAATATAGATGAAGGCGGTAGAGCGGGTGGCAGAGAACATTATTAAAAAGTATGTGGCCGAAGATATTTAAATAAGTTGTAAACTATAAGGGTGAGCAGCAAATAGCTGTTGTTAAAGTTGGGGAGATTTCCCAGACATTGTCCCACATAGCATGGCCCTGGTTACCACCCCAAGCTTGCCATCGCCAGGCAAACACTTTGGGGTTCCAACCTGGCAGGGAACACCCAAGTCTGCACTGCGACTCATAGCAGGGCCAAGCAGAAGAGGACTTCCAGTTATAACCAACATGAAGGGCAGAGTGCAGACCTCGTGTGGTGCTGCTCAGCCTTTTGTCACGGAAGTGTGTGGCACTCAAAAAGTGGGAACACGGGGGGGTGAAGGCACTACCAGGGTATAGAACACTGCAGTGCACACACCATAAAACCTGAAGACAAAAGCCAAGTACCTCGGGGAAACTGGTACCTTTGTGCAAAGTTTAATGTTGATTTATCAGAAGATTTCATGAATTTCTGCATTAAGAGATTACCACGCCTTCTCTGTGTGGGTAGTGCACTTTACCTGTGGGACAGAGTAATTCTTGAGAAATGAGGACTTAGGTAACGTGGGACTGTTGACAGGTATACTCTGATATGAAGTGTAACTTGTTCACGCATGACACATCCCATCAACAGGTATAACCACTGACTCTAAGTAGAGAGATACAAAAAAACAGAGCCAGATGTGCAAAAGCCACGTTTCACTATGAAACCGTCCGATTTAGTCACAGGTACAAACAATTACTTCATAGCTTCAAGAACTTCAATTTCAGTGTATGTGGGGAAAAAAAAGCTTATGTATTCTGTTCCAGCTGCACTCACAGACAAAAAAGCAAGTACTGTTACTCATTTCCAATGCTGACTTTAATTACTGCCTGGATGCATTCATTAGTGACGGGACTGCAATTAGGCGGCACCATTGCCCAGACCTGTACTGTGAGAGCATTGTATAGGCTTGCTGTCCAGTGCACCTGGCATATGTTTACTTTTTAAGACTTTTACTGAGTACGAAATTAATTGAGTAATAGTAATGTCTCCTTAGTAAGAGCGATACAGTAAAAAACGCAAAAAATAAAGTGAATAAATACTTGTGACAAAACCAGAATGATCTCATAAAATGTGATTCGGAAATACTTTACTTTCGGGCTTAGTTTATAAGGTTCCAGATAACTGTTTCCTCTAGACTTTTACTACAGCTGCAATTTGTGAACCATTCTTTATTCATTTATTACGTTCGCTTGCGTGCATGCACAAGGAATGTCTTGGGAGAATAGGACTTTTTGGAGGTGTGACTTTCCTGTGCAATGCAGTGCTCTGTTCAGCAGGCGCAGCTGTCCTGCACCAATGGATGCAAGAGCTGTGTGTGACAGCTGTGGTCTTCAGTTCAAAGAAAACCACCGCTGCAATCAGTGGTGGTAACGTGTGTGTTTAGCATAATGACGCCTCTGTATGACCTGCCGAAACAAAATCCCTCCAGCTTCCTCCTCCTGTTGCTGTCCTCCCCGTTGCGCTGTCTGGGGAAAAGTTGGAGAGTGAAGGGAAGGAACCAGATGGCTTACTGTACACAGCTTTTAGGCATTGTTTGACTTGCAGTATTAGCTGAGCAGGTATGCAACGGGACCCCCTATTGCAGCCGGGGTTTACCCCTAAGAAAGTGGAATTTGAATTTTGTGAATCCTTTTTTTGTCTCCTGGCCTGATTTCCAGTATTACTATAATCAGAGCATCAAGAAAAGTGAAATGTTTTCAAAACGTAAGAGAGTAGTGATATTGGTAATGTATGTACCTTCGTGAAAAAACTGAGTCAGAACTGTTTAAGAACTGATAGAGGCTTATCTGCAAAGACTGTCCTTGGCACATGCCAATGATCTAGTGTCCACACTTCTATTGTGTTTGCCTTTTGACATGCTTGGTTATTGTTTTGTTTTTTTCCACTTATGCCAGAAATCAGAGAAATGAATTCTGCAAAAATCAGGATCAGATGACTGAAGTGCAGAAGTCTGATTAAATATAAGAGTATCATGCAACATCATTCGATAACCCAGTGATGCATTTTACGTGATGTGGTCTTGTGTTTTCTAACAACTTTCATAAATAATCGAGACAGAAAGCACTTCGGTATTTATTCTCACCTTCTTTACTGCATAATGTAGTATCTATTGTGTACATTTCATAACAAACTTATCTAACCCCCTCCCACACACACACATTGAACGGATTTATATTTTAAGTTTATTTGTCTGTATCTTAGCGGAAAACGGCACTGTCTGCCATAGTATACTTATTATGTGCGTCCATTCCCCATTGTTTTTCAGACCAGTATCTGCAGTGCTACCAGCCCGAATGTCCGCTGCCGCTGCCTCCCATTTGTTATATAGTAACTAACCAGTTTGCACTATGGTATTAAAAGGCAGCATGCAGCGCACACAGAACCCGATTCTTCCCTACAACGGCCTATGAGTGAAATCGAATAAAATACTGCCAGCTCTTTAAAGTGATCTGAACTAAGGAGTTGGTCGAGCTCGGGTATTCAGCACTTAGTCCTGGGGAATGACATGCAGCAGGGAGAGTGAGGACTATGTGTTCCGTGTTCCGTTCTGCTGCAGTGATAAAGAGGGGCTATTTTGTTTCCTCTCATTTTCGTCTTCTTCTGTCTCTCCCTACTACAATCCCAGGTGGGGGTGAGGCGCAACAGGATGCAGAACTAGCAGGGTAAAGGAGATTTTCTGCCCTCAAGGTTGCTTTGGAGGCAGCACTGCACTGGAAGGGTCAAGGGTGCTGCTGCTTCCCACCCTGTCAGGGCAGTGCAGTGCTTTAATCTCTCCTCCTCGGCTGCCTGAAGGCAAATTTCACTTTAGTGGTGGTCCATGGTGGCACCTTTGCAATGTCAGCTGGGCGAATACTGGGATGGGGCAGGCGCACATGCCCCAGCCACCATTTTGCATCAATCATGAGCTACTGTGGGCCATGGCGCCTCTGACTGCCAGTCTCTCCAGGGTTGCTCGACCCGCAGTCCCGCTTGACAGGCTTAGTGTCCCAGGGCTGAATATTGTAGGTGTGGATTATTAAAGTATCCAAGGGACAATGGCAGTCTGTGACCTATTGGTAACGCTTGGCTTCCTCTTGGCAAAGTGCCCTCAAGAAGTGACATGATGTTGGCATCCAGCATTCCTCACTCTACATAGCAGCAGCACAGGGTCTGTCGCCCTGGCACTGCTGCCTATTCTCCTCACACTGCTCGGCGGCTCACATTTGGACTGACGGAACAATAAAATCAACCACGGTTTAAAATTCATGCACCACCATTAACTGACATCACCGACATGCAAACATATAAGCAGAAGCACTGATGTGTGCGTGTGTGTATGTATGCCTAGGTGGGTGTTGGAGGGAGGACATGCACATCACTGACAATTACAGTAACTTTTTTGTATCATCTTATTGGAACATTTTCTGCAGCAAATCGAACCTACCCAAATGAGAACATTTAGCCTTTAATAATGTTGGGCAATTAACTAACATGACATAACTATGCATTCGATTAACGGCACATTAATCACCCTAGAGTTGTACTATGGCACAAGGCATAGCCGAGTGCTACATGTCACTAGGGGCATTTAATTGATTCATAATTTAATCCCTGGCATGATTTATTGCAATTATTAACAACAACAAAAATGAGTGCTGGTATTGTTCAATCTTGAGGCTGTAGCTGTATAACAACTATGTTTTTTTCCACCTGAAATTTGTGATGTAGGGTCACTTTTTTCCCCCCTTAGTAAGAGCGTTGGCTCCTCCGGGCTGTTCTTATTTTGGATGCCAGGGGGTGAAACATTTTATATTTAGTACCACTGCAGTTACAACATTATATGGTAGTCTTGACAAAAAGTACAACAATTCTTTCCTACCTGTTTCCAACCTCTCACCCAACCTGCTGGCTGAAACAGAGAACTATATTTATATTTGGCACATATACTTTATAGTTTCCATGAGGCAGACTTTGATAATGGTCAAAATGTCAGAGACATGCAAGTCTTGAGACAGAAGACATCAGAATGTTATTGTCTGCTGTGCTATTTTTACGTTCGCTTGTGCGGATGCACAAGGAATGGCTTGGGAGAATAGGACTTTTTGGAGGTGTGACTTTCCTGTGCAATGCAGTGCTCCATTCAGCAGGTGCGGGCGTCCTGCACCAATGGATGCGGGAGCTGTGTATGACAGCAGTGGTCTTCAGTTCAAAGAAAACCACTGCTGCAATCAGTGGTGGTAACGTGTGTGTTTAGCATAATGATGCCTCTGTCAGAAAAAAAGACAACTGAGGTGAGGAGTGCCAGTGTGGCAGAGAAGTTGTACTTTTACAGTAGGTTACATTACAGCAGCTTGTCAAGACGGCCTGCAACGTGGCGTCCCTACCCCTCTTGGCCCTCAGACACACCTCTCACCAATGGAAAGTGGTGTGCCATCCGAGGAGCTGGGAGCGCCATTCATAACGCACCTTTTTACTGGCTGCGGCTAAGATCAGAGGAAAACAGAGGGTACCTTACGTTCCTACTGTAATCGGCTGTGATTAACCGGTAGGTTTGAACTAAATCTAGGCAATACCTGGCGATTTTCTGCCCAGCTGTACCTGGGGTTATGCTTTCAATATACCGGTCTCTGGTTTACTTTAGGGGTATACTATAGTGGCGCACCTACAGACTCTGAGCTGATTGTAGCAACTGAGCAGAAGACAGATCAAAGTCTGAGAGACTCAGAACCAAGTTCCCATTGTATGCTTTTCTCTTGTATTTTTTCAGGGTATCAGAGGGGACATTGTGGTCGCTTGGCTCGGTGGCATGGAACTCCTTAGTGTAGCGTGCCTACTACTGCTGGTCCGCGCCGGGATGTGTGCAGTAAGTCAATGCCCGAAAGAGAAAGTGTACCAGAGCCCAAACTGAGCAATCAGCGGCACGAAGATAACCAGAGCTTCCAGTATGACCATGAGGCCTTTTTGGGAAAGGAGGAAGCCAGGACGTTCGAGCAGTTGACCTTCGAAGAGAGCATGGATAGGCTGGGGTAGGTACAGAAGGCTGTGTCCATGTGTCAGAGTGACAGCTGAAAGGCGATCTCCTCTGCACTTAGCAGTCTCTGGAGGCTTAGCCCCATCTTAGCTTTGATGAGTATGGAAAAGCTGTTTATAGTAAATAGTTAATGCATTGTTTATTACCAATGCCTTGATACATGATAATGTAGCTTTTTTTTGGCTACACGGTAATGTAGCTTTTTTGTCTTCAAAGTCTGTCTAGGAGCAATGGTATTGACTGCGATACTTACATTGTTTGCATAGTCATACAGGATCAAAGCTTTGACTCCTGGCTTAAGTAATATCATTCTGTCTGTCTGCTTGTACTGTCATTTTTTACGTTCGCTTGCGTGCATACGTAAGGAACGTCTTGGGAGAATAGGACTTTTTGGAGGTGTGACTTTCCTGTGCAATACAGTGCTCCATTCAGCAGGCGCGGCCGTCCTGCACCAATGGATGCGGGAGCTGTGTATGACAGCAGTGGTCTTCAGTTAAAAGAAAACCACTGCTGCAATCAGTGGTGGTAACGTGTGTGTTTAGCATAATGACGCCTCTGTATGACCTGCCGAAACAAAATCCCTCCAGCTTTCTCCTCCTGTTGCTGTCCTCCCCGTTGTCTTTGTGATTGCCTACTCATCATTTCGTTCAGCTGACTGGATCCCAGAAAAGAATACTTGAGTTACAGTGGATTTTTGCAAACGCGCCTACAGTACACATGTGTATAATAAACGCAGTGCAAAGTGTTTCAAATGGATGGGATTTTTCAGAGAGTCAACAATTACAGTCGATCGACTGTAAATACAATAGGCGTGTGTAAGATGAAGAGGCTGCCTTCCACACAGTAGTTGCACTCCTTTCTCCAAGAGACACTTTTTAAAATGGTTA
Organism: Neoceratodus forsteri; assembly: GCA_016271365.2. Classification (NCBI taxonomy): domain Eukaryota; kingdom Metazoa; phylum Chordata; order Ceratodontiformes; family Ceratodontidae; genus Neoceratodus; species Neoceratodus forsteri. The sequence goes on from JADMNL010000022.1 coordinate 76,943,291, forward strand.
GCAAAGTTATTTAAATCAACTGAGATGCTTTCCAAAATTCCAAGTGAATAACAGTTAAATGAACTGAGATGCTTGCCAAAATGCCAAGTGATTAACATCGCATGCAAATGCATCTTAACCGACGCGTAAAGATGCGTTTTCGTGTGCACTTAATACTTAATGTTGTAGTTTGATAGGGACAGATACAGATGTCAGTTTGTCATGGAGAACATCTACAAGGCAATGGTGTTTCTTTATTAACATTGCAAATCCAAAAGATAAAAAGGCATCTCACAAAATGCGAAGCTGTCATTAAAAGAACCGCTTGTCTTGGAACAGCGACATGTATAGATAGGCAAGAAACAATACTTTTTCCTGTTCTTGCTTGCCTCTTCCGAGTCTCGTGGTAATAATAGCATAGATATAAACAGTGAAATATATACTGCTTTGGTGAGAATACCGTCAAAATATTTTCCCTCTTTTCTCTCCCCCCCCCGACAAGGAGACAAAGTGAGTTATCCCCCCCACCCCTAGTACTTAGAACAGTGTCGATGACATATGCAGGATTACAGAAAGTGTATATATGAAAATCCGAGAAGTAAGTGTGTGTGTGTGTGTGTGTGTGTGTGTGTGCAAATACATAACTTGTTTGGTGTTCTTATATTGACTGCCTGTTACAAAATAATGCTTTGCATCTGTGTCCAAGCACAATCTTGCTGCATTACTTAACAAGCATGCTGCCTTTGTGTAATTCTTTCCACAGCCTCAGAAGTTCACCTTGCCACTGGTGGTTGGGCCTACCTGCTGACGTCTACCCATAACTCACCAGACCCAAACAATTTCTATCTCACTTCCCTGATCACCCACTGTATGCCACCATGTCTGGAAATAACCATGCCACTGCATAATGCCATATGCCAATACACAATCCACAGTGCACCCTGCTGCCTCATTTCACTGGGGTTGCAGTTTAGTGCCAAAAGTGCCACACACTGCAGATACCTGCAAGCGAACGTTCGGCATTGACAAATGCTTGTTTCCTTCTCTGTTACTATTGGTATATCCATATTTTGCTCCAGTTCTGTTGGTATATCCACTGAAACTTGCTGTGTGGAGTGCTCTTCTGCATTTAACATTTTCAAAACAAACTCTCGATTTATATGGATCATATTCTTAAGCCATACCTCATTGTCTTGCTGCATATTTGAAGGCATATTTTCCACCATTTCAGGCTTAGAATTCTCCAGAACTGTAGCTTCTTGTTGTAGAGAGATTTCCTGTGCTGGACCTGCAGGGAGGGAGATCTGCTCTCCTGAAGGTTCACCAGCAGACTGACCATCATCTGAAATAGCAGAAGTTGATTCCGTAGGTAAAACTCCAGCAATTCCACCATCAACCTCCCTGTCGTCCGCCATGTTGGTACCGCAGACAAAAGAGTCCCTCTGCTCACAGGAAGCAAGGCCCCCTGCAGGCAGAGTAGGGGAATTTCCACAATGCTCTGGCCAAATTCCTCCCTTCACTAAAAATACCACCAACAGCTTAATCTGGTTCAAAGTCATTTGGCATTCATCTGCATCCCCCTCCCCCGGGGTGAGCCTGAAAATAGGCAGAATTTGTCTAGTGCATGGGTCAACAAAAATTAAATAAATAAATAATATGGGGAATAGGCTTACCACTGGTCACAAGACAAGAACAATCAGGGCAAACACTGCCCTTTATTCTGCAGACTGTTACGCTGGAGACCACGAGCTAAAGACACATTTATATAGTATGTACCTTGCTGGTGTGCTGCAGTCTTCAGTGCTCAAACACTGCTCCAACTATAATGTTGACCAACACCTGTTTACACACCTGATGGTGTGCATCACTGCAGAAGACTTCTTGCTTTTTAGCAGTATTTCCTCCAGGGCTATGGTTGGGATTTTCTGTTAAATGCTGCTGTTAAGGATAAAAGAGCTCACTGGCTGTTTAACACAGGAATATACACAGCATATGCCAGTTACAAATCTCAGCACGTGTGTGCATGTGTGTTTTTAAATGCCTAACATGCTTTGAAAACAGAGCTCAGTAAAGGAGGGATTTCGAACTTTGACAGGTATGAAAACCTTGCCGTGGGGTACACCTGTGCAGGCGGAGCAGCATGTTCACATGCTAGTAATAAATGCCTGCACAAATCCCACCAAAAGAAATCACTGTAAGCCACAACAGAAGGACTTATAATGCTCCAGCAGGTTTTTACACACCAGGATCTGCACCGCTGCAACTGTTCAGATTCTGTAGTGTAAACACACCTTGAGTCCGTATAGAAGTACAGTTCTGAATATTTCAGCATGAAATGCTTGAAAAGTGAAGGCTGATCACTTGACCATCCAAGGCACCAAACAGTGTGAACTTTGACAGTAGCTGGGTTGGGAGGGGGCTCCTCTTCAATGTCTGCACCCCTCAGGACCCCACTACAGGAAGTCCAGGATAGAAAATGCAGTCCAACAGAACCAGTGTACTACACAATGCTGAACAGTGGTGATGTCCTGAGAAGAGACAGAGAAGAGCAGACCAGTACCAGTACCAGGAAGCCCCAAGGTATCTCAATCAGTGGGTGACTGGGTCTGCAGGGATACCCTACCACTCCAACTCATTCAAGAGAAGTTGGAAGCCCCCTTCCCCCACTGCAGCCCAAGGTATCCTCAATTAAAACCCCCAAGGGCAATCTGGTGAGGTAGATAAACACAGGAACCTGTGTTGTCAACAGAGGTACCAAGACAAATTATCCAGGAGTACCAGACAGAATTTAGAATTATTTTAGATGCAGTTTTGTCTTCCAAATAGTCCAACAGGAAACTCACTTGTAAAAATATTCATGAAAACTGACTCCTGAGAAAACCAGGAAGAGCAGCAGATAGATTACTAAGCAACTGGGAAGCCTTTTGAGCATCAAGGAGGTGCTAACTGCTGCCCTAGGACAGGAGCATCCTGATCCTTTGTCCAAAGTTCTTTGATGTTGCCAGCAGCGGACAAGTTTGTATATTCAGTATTAATAGTTCTTCTTGTAGCTGAAGTTTCTGAAGACCAATGTCATGAAACCGAATAAACTTTCTGTTACTACTACAGTATGCGTCAAATGTAGCAGACAGACATGTAGCGGACAGTCGCTTGTAGCCAACACATTCGTATTGCCAAACACCAAGGCCCGGATATTCAGAAGGGTTGCGCATGGCGCAACAGTGTTGCACCATGCACAACCCGCTGATGCACCCTGGCATGATATTCAAACGGGGATTGAGCCTGGCACAAATCCCGATGCGCCACAGCGCATCAGTAATGTATGCAGCGCAGATGGGGGGCATGCCCATGCTTACTCCACACCAGGGGTGTAGCCAGGAATTTCTGAGCTGCACACCAAGTGGACTCACTGCTACCCGCCCACCCCCATTAGGTGAGCCACCTCCCCCACTGTCCATGCCCTCTCAGACGCTAGCGTCATTTTCTGTGTTTTATGCCAGCACACCACCATCCCACCACCAAGTGTCAGACTAACAGACTGGCCTTTGGTTACAATATTGCATTGTGACAAGCCTCTGTACCTCATCAAGGTAGCCTGTCCCACAGAGGTCCATTCACACACACACACACACACACACACCATGTTCAATAGAGGGTAATTGGCCTGAACAAGGGGCAGGAACAGTGCCAAAATAGACAAGTCCCTTTAAATGAGAGAGTCCGAAGGAACTAGAAGGAATAAGTTCATAAAGCAAAGCAGCCAGCTAGATAAATGCACCCCAGGGTTCTATCTAAGAACTAAGCGGGGGGACTACAAATCAGCCAGCATCACCTCAGTAGTGGGGAAGATCATGGAAGTACTACCAGAGAGATTGGTGGAACATCTGGTTGGCAACTGACTACAGGACCCGAGGTAGCATGGTTTCACCAGGGGGATGTCATGTCAAACCATCCTCATTTGAACTTTCCAACTGGGTGAAAAGGGAAGTAGATCAGGGGATGGCAGGGGACAAGGCCTATCTTGACTTCAGCCTTTCAACACTGCCACATAGGCAGTTAAACAAACTGTAAATGGACCTCTGTGGACTGGCTACCTTGATAAGGTACAGAGCTTTGTCACAATGCAATACTGTAACCAAAAGCCAGTCTGAGTCTACCACCTGTTGGTGTGGTGGCATGCATAGTGTGGAGTGTGTGAAGAGACCTCTGTGGGACTGGGGAATATGGGAGTAGACAGGACCCTGACGGCTGCTGCCTGGAAGGGCACCAGGTGCAAGTCGCCAGAGATCAGCGCAGCTGCATGCAAATGGGGCCATAATGACATGCAAATGGCCCCATTTGCGCCTTGCATACATTATGGCCCCATTTGCATGTGCACTTTTGAATATCATGGTTGTTGCACATAGCGCAACGGAACTTGCGCTAGCGCATCCCCCTGCTCCACTCTGGCCACTTGCGCTGGTGCAGTGCCACTGCGCCATGCGCACTGCGGGTGGCCAGGGTACGATATTCAACGATGCTGTGCCATGGTGCAGCTCTGCTGAATATCACCCTGTAAACGCCCCTGCACAGCCAAGTTGCGCTGTGCCCAGGCTTGCGCCACAGCCTGGCACAGTCTGAATATCTGGGCCCAAAGCCATTGATGCCTATGTTAAATAACAGTGTTATAGCAGACCTTGAATTCTGCATGCAATGTCTGCTATCTGCTGTCTCTTCACACCTATTTTACGTGAATGTGCAGTGCAGTAACACCTCCCACAGCCATAATCACCTAGCGATTACAGCAATTACAGTTACAGGCTGAGCAATTTACCAGTAATTAACCATTAATTGGTTAATTGCAAACTTTATCGCTCAGATATTTTTTTATTTGAAAAAAAGCTTATCTGACTGCTGTTTAGTTTATTCAGTTCCACTCTCCTGTGCTGTACTGCCTGTCACTATGTCAACACCGGTGGCTGCAACCCTACCTGGCAAGGGAACATGCCTAGCCTTGGCAAGAAAGATTGAAATTCTGCATGACACTGAAAAGCTCCCAAAGCTCAGCATTAGAGACTTGAGTTCACATTTTGGGATTGCTAAATCCACCATCAGCGATCTCTTAAAAAACAAAGAATCTCTCCTCACGGACTGGCACTCCAACCAGAACCCCGAACGAAAACGAAAACAGGAAGGCAAGAATAACGACGTTAAGGAAACCTTGCTGAGATGCTTTATCAATGCCAGTGATGGAGAAGCCTTAATTAGTGGCCCGTTTTGATTCAGAAGGCTGATCAAATTGCCCATGCATTAAATAAGCCAGATTTCAAGGCTACAGATGGCTGGTTGAGCCACTGGAAACAGTAGCATAACATAGGATTCAAAAAGATCCATGGAGAGGATCAGAATGCTGACACTCGTCTGCCAAGACCTGGGTCAGGGATATTCTGCCACAGCTTCTGAGCAGTTACAGACCTGACATCTACAACACAGATGAAACAGGGCTGTTTTTACACTGTGTGGGGTACGGGACACTAGCTTTTAAGTCAGAGACCCCTTTAGGGCTTAAAAAGGCAAAGGAGCATGTGACTGTGCTTCTAATATGCAAAATGACTGGATCCGATAAAAAAACACTCATGGCCATTGGCAAATCCACCCAACCATGCTATTTCAGAGGTGTCCACAATCTCCCTGTCCTTTACAGACACACAAAACTGCTTGGATGACTGCTGACATTTTTGAAGCGTGGTTGAGGGACTAGAATAGGAGGCCGAGATCACACAGAATAGCTGTGATGCTGGACAACTGTAGCACCCACCCTCCCATCTCTGGACTCTGAAACATAGAGTTAGTATTTTTGCCACCCAACACTACATGTCTGATGCAGCCTTTAGATCAGGGGGTCATATACAGTTGTAAAAGGCACTATGTTACCCTGATGCGTGGAAGGCTGCTTCAGATCCTTGACCAGGATAAAGCGATCACGGCATCTGCTTGTGTGCGCCGCATAAATCTTTTGGATAATGTGCGACTCTGCAACCTAAGAAATGAAGTACAGGGCAAGGCTGTAGATGACATCATGGAAGTCGTCACGGGACTGACGAAGGATTCGATACAGGAAGAAGAGGATGGCAAGGAGGAAAGGGAGGCCAATGAAGAGGCGATTGTTAAACCTATCGATGTGCAGGTCACTCTTCTAACACTCAGGCAAGCAGTTGAGCAGCGAGAGAACATTGTCCCTAGGTGGGACTTACATGCTCAAACGGAGGCTCCATGGCGCCGCTACACACATGTAGGGGTGTTGCTCTCAGCTTGTCTCTCTTTCCCCTCCCCCCCTCCACCATCTGTGCCAGGTCCTTGTCCCCTTGCAAGGTTTACAGCATCCTGAAGGGGTGTTCTTAGCATGTCTCTTTCCCTCCCTACCCCTTCCCTTCCCCCATTCACTCCCTTTGCTTCTCGGCCTTCTATTAGGCAACCCATGCACTTGTCAAACCCTGTACTCAGTCTGCTCCTCCTAACACTTTTAAGGTGCACTGCTGCTGCTGGTCTATAGCTTATCTTACTTGTTATTATTATATGTTTGTGCTCATTGTGTTGTTGCCCTGTATGGAATAACTATACGTACTGTATGCTTCAGCAATTGTCTGGGATTGTAATGCATGTTACTGTGTGTTGCACCTTATGAATATCTGTGTATAATTGCCTGTATATTAGCCTTGTTGTATATTGCCTGGATATGTTTTTACTTGCTCTCCCCACTTATGTAATCCCTTCCCGCAGGACGCTTGTGGAAACTAGCTGTTTACAGCTCATGTTGTCTTTCCTGGTGTAACCTTTTCAAATAAGTAAATAAATAATATTAAACACACAGACGCCGAAGAACCAAACCTCCATAATAGACATAAAAACATAGACTTTGACGGCAGATAAGGACCGCTTGGCCCATCTAGTCTGCCCATTTCCCTACCTACAGGATAGGCCGCAGATCCTAGTTAACCAACAGCCTATATCTTCCTACCCCCACAAGAACTGCCTTATGTCTGTCCCATGCATTCTTGAATTCTCCCACAGTTTTAGACCCCACAACCTCCTCAGGAAGGCTGTTCCATGCATCCACTACCCTCTCTGTGAAATAATACTTCCTCACATTGCCCCTGAACTGCCCCCCTCTATCTTTAAATTGTGTCCCCTTGTTCTTGCACATCTCTTTTTCTGAAAGATGCTACCCTCTTGGACTTTGTTGATTCCACTGAGGTACTTAAAAGTTTCTATCATGTCCCCCCTCTCCCTTCTTTCCTCAAGGGTATACATATTAAGCTCCTTTAGTCTCTCCTCATACGGCTTCTCTTGCAGACCCTGCACCATTTTAGTTGCCCTCTTCTGGACTGCCTCTATCCTGTCTATGTCCTTGCGGAGATGGGGTCTCCAGAACTGGACGCAATACTCCAGATGGGGTCTCACCAACTGTCTGTACAGAGGGATGACCACTTCCTGTTTTCTGCTGCTGATGCCTCTCCCTATGCATCCCAGGATACCCGCAGCCCTCCCTACTGCCTTCTCACACTGCTTGCTAACCTTAAGGTCATCTGATATGATTACCCCCAGGTCCCTTTCCTTTTTTGTTGTAGTTACTACCTCCCCCCTCATTGTGTATTCTTCCCCTGGGTTCTTGTTTCCCAGGTGCATTATTTTGCACTTCTTTGCATTGAATCCTAGCTGCCATACTTCTGACCATTCCTCCAACCTTGCCAAGTCCCTTCTCATCCTTTCCACACCTCCTTGTGTATCAACCCTGTTGCAGATCTTTGTGTCATCTGCAAAGAGGCATACTTTTCCTTTCAGTCCCTCTTCAATGTCACTTATGAAGACATTAAAAAGGACTGGACCCAATACTGAACCATGCAGTACCCCACTAGTAACCCCTCTTTCTTCAGAGTGGACTCCATTTACAATTACCTTCTGTGTCCTGTTGTCCAGCCAATGTTTCACCCAGGCTACCACCCTGGGACCCACTCCCAGGCTGGTTAATTTGACTATTAATCTTTTGTGTGGGACTGTGTCAAATGCCTTGCTAAAGTCTAGGTAGGCCATGTCCATAGCCCCTCACTGGTCTACTACTTTGGTCACCCAGTCAAAGAAATCTATTAGACCTTCCCGCTGAGAACCCATGCTGCCTTGGGTCCTGTGCCCCACTGGCCTCTAGGTACTCAACTATTCTTTCCTTCAGAAGTGACTCCATCACTTTCCCTACCACAGAGGTCAGACTGACAGGTCTGTAGTTTCCTGCCTCTGCCTTGGTCCCACTTTTGTGCAGGGGAATCACATCTGCCTTCCTCCAGTCCTCGGGTACCACACCATCCTCCCATGATTTATTAAAAAGAGTAGCCAGTGGTTTCACTAGTTCCCCCCTTAATTCTTTAAATATTCTGGGGTGAATTCCATCAGGCCCCATTGCTTTGTCCACCTTCAGTTTTAGGAGTTCTTGCAGAACCCTTTCTTCTGTGAAAGGACTGGAATTGACCCCCCTATCAAGAGTGCTTCTGTTAATTGGATTAGGCACTTCCCCCTCCTCTTTTGTGAATATTGAGCATAAATATTCATTCAGTATCCCTGCTTTTTCACTGTCCCCCTCTGCCCACCCACCATTCCTTCTATTCAGCCTCACTATCCCTCCCTTTGTCTTTCTACGCTCGCTGATGTACCTATAAAAGGTTTTATCCCCCTTCTTAACCGAGTTGGCTATCTTTTCCTCAGTTTGGGCCTTTGCTATTCTGACTTCCCTCCTGCTTCCTTCTGCCTTAACTGGTACAGCTCTCTGTCCTGCTCCTTCTGTGTTTCCTTATACTTCGGAATGCTATCTTTTCTTCCTGACTTTCACAGCCACCTCTTTTGAGAACCATAGTGGCTTTTTCTTTCATTTTGTTTATTTGCTTCACACAAAGGCTTGTTGCCTCTGTGATGGCAGTTTTGATGATTCCCCATTGTTGCTCCACACCTCCTTCTAGTCTGTTTGCTAGTGCTTTTCTGAGGCACTCTCTCATCTTGCCAAAGTCAGCCCTCCTAAAGTCCAGTACCTTCACTTTTGTATGGCTTGACTCTGTAGCTGAGTTTAACATGAACCACACTGTTTGATGGTCACTTGTTCCCAGATGGCAACCCACTTCTAGATCTGAGATCCTCTCACTGCCCCCGTTTGAGAGTACGAGGTCTAAGATTGCTCCCTCACGAGTGGGTTCCGAAACTAGCTGTCTGAGGCCTGCCACCTGTAGGGCATCAAGAATGACCCTACTCTTGGATGTGGCTGCAGCAAATGTGCTCCAGTTAACATCTGGCATATTCAGGTCTCCCATCAACAGTATCTCCCCCTTCTCTGCCATTCTAAGAATGCCTTCTATCATATCCTTGTCCATTCCCTCCCCCTGACATTGGGGTTTGTACATAACCCCAGTACGGATTGTGGTGCCCTTTCCAGTCTCCAAGGTGACCCACAGTGCCTCCTCTCCTCCCTGTTTACTCTTTTGTTCAGTTGCTTTTATCCCTTCCTTTACATAGAGAGCTACTCCTCCCCCTCTTCTCCCCTGCCTGTCTCTCCTGTAAGTTATGTACCCTGGTATGTTAACATCCCAGTCATGGTTCTCTGTGAACCATGTTTCTGTGACTGCTATGATATCCAGGCATCCTCTTCCATCAAGGCCACCAGCTCAGGGAGCTTGTTGCCCAGACTACGGGCATTGGTCACATTACCCTCCATTTCCTGATGGTCTTACTCCTTTTGCCCCATCCCTGTTCTTCTTGCCTTTGTCACTTTCTCCATTTACCCTGCCCTTCTCTATCGACACCTCTATGTTGGTGTTTACGCACTTACTACCATGATTTTTTTGGGGGCTAGGTTTCCTGCTCCTTTCAATGCCTCCCCCTTGGCTAGTTTAAATGCTTGCCAATGAAGCATTTAAACCTATCACCTAGGATTCTGGTTCCCCTCCTGGACAGATGCAGCCCATCATGCCAGTATAGGCTTGCATCACTCCAGGTGGACCCCCCCCATCCCCAATGATGCCAAATCCCTGAGCTCCACACCAGTTTTTCAACCACTGATTGAATCCCATGGTGTGGAACACCCTAGCCTGTCCTACGCCATAGATGGGCAGCACCTCCGAGAAGGTTACCGTGCGTGCTACTTGTCTAAGGCCCCTCCCCAATTCCACAAACTCTTCCTGCACTTCTCTAATCCCTTTCTTAGCCAGGTCATTTGTCCCTAGGTGGACAATGACATCCAGCTCCCTCCCCTGTGCAGCTGCTCTGCAATCCTGAGGATTCGCTCCCTGTCCCTCCATGCCATGGCGCCAGGCAGGCACCACCTCCCTCTCCCTTCCTCCCACAGTTTCTACCTTCCTAACAATGGAGTCCCCCACTGGGAGTTGTTTCCTTCCCGGGGTCCTCTGCCACCCTCCTGTGGGTCTCCTTTGTGGAGGTTCCCAACATCCTCCTTGGGGTCTCCACTGCGGGTGCCTCCATGGAGGAACCACACTTGCCAGAATGGCATAGGGTGTGGAGGTACAACTGGAGGATGCGCCTCTGTTCCACCACCCTCACCCTCCCTGAGCCCACTGTGGTCCAACCGCTCCTCTTTCTTGGCAACCTCTGAGGCAACGGCAGTGGCACTGGTGGTCCCTGGATGGAAGAGGAGGTCCCACAATCCTGGCCAACTCAGCCTGAGATGAGCAACCTCCTCCCTCAGCCCAGAGAGGTGCCTGCAGATGGGACAACACTGCATCCTCCAGAGCGCCTCCCGGAAGACTGCTGCTCCAGCCACTGAACTGCACCACTCCCATCATGTCTTATTTCTGGCCCCTTAACTGTTTGCAATCCTTACTCTTTCCTCTGTTTTTTCTCTCTCTCCTTACTTTCTGCCTGTATGCCCTTTAAGCTCCTGATTGTCCCGTTCTGAGACAAAAATATCCTATATTTCTCAGTAGACCCCTTACTTGCTCAGAGGCAGACCTCCAGCAGCTAGAGGGGGCCAGAGAGCTACTCTTGCCCTTCTAGGATGGTGGATCTTTGGTGACTCTGTAATCACTCACTTCCTGCTCCCAAACAGCAAGTTCCTGTTGTCAGTCAAATCCTGTGCCTATAAAAGTAGAACTAGTTTTGGGTGGGAGGCTGGAGGGCAGGGAAGGAGGGCAATATAGTCCCAGTAGAGAAGTCCAGTCACACAGCAGTCCTTTCTCCTGGTGTCTTCTGCCAAGCTATAATGGATTTCATCAAGAAAAGTGCATGCCAAGAATGAAGGTAGAGGTGGAGGTAAGTACAGTGATCCAGCAGACAGATAGGTACAGCTACGATTTTATTTTAGCAGCATTTTTAACACTACTTGAACTCAATAAAGATCAACTTGCACAGGGTTGCAGCACTGCAGTCTCTGAAAGGAGCTGTAATTCACTAATTGCTTCCCTGTTGTGTTGTGTTTTGTGTTCTGTGTACTGTGTCACTGTTCCATGTTGTTTTCCTGTTCACCATGTCACATAGATGGTATGCGATGTAATGGACACTGCTTCTACTGGACGTGTATCCAGATGCCAAATCAGTCCGGTACAAGCGGTGAATACTGTAGTACTACTTTAGACCAATATGCTGAGTGATGGTTTTGTAAGAGATAGTTCAAAGCTGATTTATTGATTTTACACAAAAAGCAGACACCTGGTACCAAACATTGAAAAGTTAGCACAGGCTCTAACAGGTGTTTGCCTGTGCTAACTGGGTTTTGCACCTGGTTTGTGGGTGGGGTCTACATTCAGAGACCCCTGTAGTGCAGGCTAAACCCATTAGCACCTGAGTGCTAACATAATGCTGCACCCCTGCAAATGAGGGAGTATATGGATGCACTGGTAATTTCAAAGGTTTGAGTCGGCAGTAAATGGCATCCAAAGTAGTGCTATTTACCACCTCCAAAAACCTAGTCTTAACTGGGCACAAAGCCCTGGTGGTGGGATGTCTATACTGCAGCTGCCTGCCCCCAGTCACCCATTCCATAATGGGTGGATGGCACCTAGAGAGCAGTGGCACCCCCACCCTTTGAGCACTCATTCTTGTGTGGCACAGTAACCATGGTGTCTGGTGGTGCCTCCCCCACCCTCCGAGCACCCATCCTGGTATCAGTACAGTTTCCCTGGTGTACAGTGGCACTTCCAATTCCCAGTCACCCAGTCCGTATATTAGCAGGTTGTCCATGGTATCTGGTGGAACCCCCCCAGAATGCCCATACCCTATCTGCCACCGTATACCCTGGTGTCCAGTGGCACCCCCAACCCCAGTTATCCATCCCCTATAGTAGAAGTTTGTTCCTGGTGTCTAGGGACACCCCCACCACTCAAACATCTGTCCCCAATATGTCACTGTATGCTCTGGTGTCTAGTGGCACCCCCTCACCCCAGGCCCCCATCTCGTATAAGTAGATGGTTGCCCTGCTATCTAGTGGCACCCACCAATCACTCAAACCTAGCCTGATGATTCTGCAGAGTCCATGGTGGTGAGTGGCACCCCCACCCACTGATCGCCTATCCCAATGCTGCAATGGTATTCTCTGGTGTCCAGTGGCACCTCTCATCCACTGATCACCTGTCCAGGTACATTGTACAATACTCCGTAATGGCTAATGGCACCCTCCTACCTGTCAATCACAGATCCTGCTGATGCTGAAGAATCCCAGGTGGCTAGTGTCATCCCCACCCCCCCCCCGATAAATGATCCTGGTGCTACTAAAGAGTCCATGGTGGATAGTGGCCCCCCCGTCCTACTGACCATACAGTGCCTTGAATCAGTGGTGTCAAGTGGCAACCCCCACCCAATTTCCGGACCCACAGAAACCTAGAATCTGATGGCAGAAAAGGACCATTTGGCCCACCCCGTCTGCCCATTTCCCTACCTGATGGATAAGCTGCAGATCCTAGTTAACCAACAGCCTACTTCCTCCTACCCCCCACACTAGAATTGCCTTATGTCTGTCCCATGCATTCTTCAATTCACTCACTGTTTTTGACTCCACGACCTCCTCTGGAAGGCTGTTCCATGCATCCACAACCCTCTCCATAAAAAATACTTCCTAACATTACCTCTGAGCCATCCCCCCTCTATCTTCAAATTGTGCCCCCTTGTTCTTGTATATCTCTTTTTCTGAAAGATGCTACCCTCTTGAACTTTGCTGATTCCCTTGAGGTACTTGAAAGTTTCTAGCATGTTCCCCCCCTCCTTTCCTAAAGGGTATTCATATTAAGCTCCTTTAGTCTCTCTTCGTATGTCTTCTGGTGTAGACCCTGCACCATTTTGGTTGCCCTCCTCTGGACAGCCTTCACTCTGTCTATGTCTTTGCAGAGATGGGGTCTCCAAAACTGCATGCAGTACTCCAGATGGGGTCTCAGCAACTGTCTGTACAGAGGGATAACAACTTCCTGTTCTCTACTGTTGATACCTCTCCCTATGCATCCCAGTACCCCCCCAGCCCTCCTTATTGCCTTTCTCACATTGCTTGCCCACATTTAGGTCATCTGATATAATTACTCCCAGGTTCCTTTCCATTTTTATGTTGATTGCACGCAAGCTCAAGAAACATATTGTGGCAACTTTCCAGAAGCAGGTTGTGGAGGTACGGCACTGTTGTGGCCTATGCCCCCACAGCCTTTAAAGGCTTGGCCCCACTTTCCCCAATGCCGTGGCACGCTGCTGCTGACACTAGTTCAGCCAGCGTGCCACAACCTTGTAAGGTTTCAGCCACTGCAATCAGGGGCCGACTCATCAATGCAGCGTAAGCCATCCACTGTAATGAGGGAGCGACCCGTCATTGCTGGGCGGAACCTTAGTACTGTGATATTGTTTGTGAACATGGCAGCGGCTTGCCGCCGTGTTCATAAACAATATGAGTGAGCCCCCCATGCCAAGGGGGTGCCCAATCCCCCTTGGCAGCATGTGCCCCACCGTGTTTGTTTGCTGACTGGGGCCCCAATCCCGTCCGCCTTAGTGCCCTAACCATAGTTCATTTTGCCAATGGGGAGCTCACTGCCGTCAGCATTATGTAACACCCTCCCGCTTTTGTTGTGTGCCGGCCGGGTGCCCAATCCCCGTCGGCATAATGTAACCCCCTTTGTTGAGTGCTGACAGGGTGCCCAATCCCCATTGGCTACAGCTGCCCCCCCAAAAAACAGACTCCATTGGCATGCCAGGAGTCCACCCCAGCATGCCACATGCCCCTGTAAAAACCAAAAAACGGTCCTGCAATGTTTTTTTTTTTCCTGTGGAAAAAGGAAACAGTCCCTCGGCAGTCTCCCTGCCCCCTCCACAACCCACGCCCACCCACTGCGCACCCTGCCTCCCCACACCCCCCTCACCTCATACTTACCTCCGGAGTCTGGCGCGACCATCTTTGGTGGACCGGGAACATGTCTGCACTCTTCAAAGCTGACCGCGAACTGAGGAAATGCCGGCAAGCTATATAATGGAATAAATAGGTTTTTTTTTAACTTTGATGCATATCTCAGGCATTTTGGGGAATTTTGGCACCAAATTTTCAACATGGGGTTTTTGGGACCCCTCCTCATGGATACTGGCACTGTCATGGCATTATTCGGCCCTGAACGGTGATTTCGTGGTCACTGCGCGGAATCCCCTTTTGGGACTGATTAACGAAACAACAGTGCCAGTGTTCATGAGGTGGGCTCTCAAAAAGGCTATGTTGCACATTTGGTGGGAAAAATCCAAAAAATAACTGTGTTACGAGCGTGCATTGCACAGTTTGCACGCACGCTCATAACATCATGAATTTCCAATATTTTCGCTCCAGATTTTCAACACTGCCACTCTTCTGCACCTCCTTATGAACAGTAAAGCTGTCATTTTTCACATCCTGGTCGAAATGTGTTTTCGCAGTTCCGGTGCACAATAGCACGGTCGCTGTGGGAAATCCTTGTTCGGAACACATTATGAAAATGACAGTGACATTGTTCATTAGCAGAGGTCCTAAAATGCTATGTTGAAAATTTGGTGACGAAAGTCCATAAAATGAGCATGTTATGAATGTGCATTGCGCAGTTTCCATGCACACTCGTACTTTTGCAACTTTACAATATTTTCACTCCAGATTTTCAACATTGCTATTTTTCCACACCTCCTTATGAACAGGGCAGCTGTCATTTTTAACATCCTGGCCTAAATGTGTTTTTGCTCTTCCGGCGCACAATAGCGCAGTCACTGTGGGAAATCAGTGTTCTGGACAATTAAGAAAATCACACTGACACGGTTCATGAGCAGAGGTCCTAAAATGTCTATGTTGAAAATTTTGTGATGAAACTCCATAAAATGACTGTGTTACGGGCATGTGTTGTGCAGTTTCCACGCACCCTTGTAAGTTTGCAAATTAGTAATATTTTCACATCAGATTTTCAACACTGGCATTTGTTCACACCTCCTTATGAACAGTACGGCTGTCATTTTTCACATCCTAGCCGAAATGTGTTTCCCCGCTTCTGATGCAGAATACAGCAGTCGCTGTCAGAAATCAGTGTTTGGGACAGATTAGGATCGAGCGACTGAGGGAGGTTGTGCGGCCGAGCTCAACTGAGCTCTGCAAGGACTGCTGCGGATTTCTTTGTGGGCAGGAAAAGGCACCAACGCAGGCAGGAGCCCAGTACAAAAGGGCAGCCTGCAACGCCGGGAGACAGAACGAGTGAGTGATGGAGGGGGAGTAAGTGAGCTCAATAGAGCTCTGTTGGGACTGCTGTGGATTTCTTTGTGGGCAGGAAAAGGCAGCAATGCATGTAGGGGCTCAGTACAAAAGGGCAGCCTGCAGCAGTGGGAGAAACAGAACAAGCAACTGAAAGTGGGGGAGTGAGCGAGCTCAACAGAGCTCTATTGTGACCGCTACAGATTTCTTTGTGAGCAGAAAAGGGTGGCAATGCAGGCAGGAGCCCAGTACAGAAGGGCAGCCTGCAGCACCGGCAGAAACGGAATGAGCAAGTGAGACAGGGGGAGTGAGTGAGGCCAATGGAGCTCTGTTGGCACTGCTGCAGATTTCTTTGTGGGCAGAAAAAGATGCCAACAGAGGCAGGAGCCCAGTACAAAAGGGAAGCCTGCAGTGCCAGGAGAAACAGAATGAGCAAGTGAGACGGGGGAGTGAGCGACCTCAACGCAGCTCTGTCGGGACAGCTGCAGATTTCTTTGTGGGCAGAAAAAGGTGCCAATGCAGGCAGGAGCCCAGTACAAAAGGACAACCTGCAGCACTGGGAGAAACACAATGAGCGAGTGAGAGAGGGGGAGTGAGTGAGCTCAACGTAGCTCTATCATGACTGCTGCAGATTTTTTTGTGGGCAGAAAAAGGCGGCAATGCAGGCAGGAGCCAAGTACAAAAGGCCAGCCTGCAGCACCGGCAGAAATGGAACGAGCGAGTGAGAGAGGGGGAGTGAGCTAGCTCAACAGACCTGTGTCAGGACTGCTGCAGATTTCTTTTTTTTAGGCAGAAAAAGCTGCCAACAGAGGCAGAAACCCAGTACAAAAGGGCAGCCTGCAGCGCCAGGAGAAACAGAATGAGTGAGTGAGAGAGGGTGAGTGACCCACCTCAACGGAGCTCTGTCAGGACAGCTGCAGATTTCTTTGTGGGCAGAAAAATGTGCCAACGCAGACAGGAGCCCAGTAAAAAAGAGCAGCCTGCAGCACCGGGAGAAACAGAACGAGCGAGTGAATCAGGGGCAGTGAGCGAGCTCAACGGACCAACACAATCAACATTCAGCATTGACACATGCTTGTTTTTGTTGTTAGTATCTCACCCCCACTGTGTACTCTTCCCCTGGGTTTTTGTTTCCCAGGTGCATTACCTTGCACTTCTTTGCATTGAATCTGACCTGCCATACATTTGACCATTCCTCCAACCTTGCCAAGTCCCTTCTCATCCTTTCCACCCCACCCTGTGTATCAACCCTGTTGTAGATCTTTGTGTCGTCTGCAAAGAGAGATACTTTTCCTTCCAGGTGCTCTGCAATGTCACTTATAAAGACATTAAAGAGGACTGGCCCCAGTAATGAACCCTGCAGTACCCCGCTAGTTACCCTCCTTTCTTTACTGTGGACTCCGTTTACTATTATCCTTTGTGTCCTGTTGTCCAGCCAATTTTTTATCCAGGCTACCACCTTGGGACCCACTCCAAGGCTGGCTAGCTTGTATATTAATCTTTTGTGTGGGACTGTGTCAAATGCCTTGCTAAAATCTAGGTAGGCCACGACCACAGTCCCTCCCTGGTCTACTACTTTGGTCACCCAGTCAAAGAAATCTATTAGACTTCTCTGACATGACCTTCCCGCTATGAATCCATGTTGCCTTGGGTCCTGTGCCCCACTGGCCTCTAGGTACTCAACAATTCTTTCCTTCAGAAGTGATTCCATCGTTTTCCCTACCACTGAGGTCAAACTAACTGGTTTGTAGTTTCCTGCCTCTGCCCTGCTCCCACTTTTGTGAAGTGGAATCACAACCACCCTCCTCCAGTCCTCAGGTACCACCCCATCCTCCAATGATTTGTTAAAGAGAGTAGTCAGTGGTGTCAGTAGTTCAACCTTTAGTTCTTTTAGAATTCTGGGGTGAATCCCGACAGGCCTCATTGCTTTGTCCACCCTCAGTTTCAAGAGTTCTTTCAGAACCCTTTCTTCTGTGAATGGACTGGTAGTGACTCCCCTATCCAGGGTGTTTCTCTTGTTTGGTTTAGGTACCTCCCCCTCCTCATCCTTTGTGAATACTGAGCAGAAATATTCATTCAGTATCCCCGCTTTTTCACTGTCACCCTCTGCCCATATTCGCTCCCCTTTATTAAGCCTCAGTATTCCTCTGTTGGTCTTTCTTCACTCCCTAATGTACCTATAAAAGGTTTTATCCCCCTTCTTAACAGGGTCGGCTATCTTTTCCTCAGTTTGGGCCTTTGCTATTCCGACTGCCTTCCCTGCCTCCTTCTGCTTTAACTGGTAAAGTTTTCTCTGTCCTGCTCCTTCTGTGTTTCCTTATATTTCCTGAATGCTATCCTTTTCTCCTTAACCTTCCCTGCCATCTCTTTTGAGAACCATAGTGTTTTTTTTCCTTCATTTTGGTTTGTTGATTCGCTTCACACAAAGGCTTGTTGCCTCTGCGATGGCTGTTTTGATTATTCCCCATTGTTCCTCCACCCCTCCTTCCTGCCCACTTGGTAGTCCTTTTCTGAGGCACTCTCTCATTTTCCCCAAAGTCAGCCCTCCTAAAATCCAATACTCTTGCTTTTGTATGGCTTGACTCTATGACTGTGTTTATCGTGAACCACACGGTTTGGTGGTCACTTGTTCCCAGATGGCTACCCACTTCTAAATCTGCAGTCCTTTCTCCGTCCCCATTTGAGAGCACTAGGTCTAAGATTGCTCCCTCCCGAGTGGGTTCCAACACTAGCTGTCTGAGGCATGCCCCTTGTAGGGCATCAAGAATGACCCTGCTCTTGGATGTGCCTGCAGCAAAGGTGCTTCAGTTAGCATCTGGCATATTCAGGTCCCCCATCAACAATATCTCCCCTTTTTCTACCATTCTAAGGATGCCTTCTATCATTTCCTTGTCCATTTCCTCACTCTGAGGTTGGGGTCTGTACACAACCCCCACGCGGATTGTGGTGTCATTTCCTGTCTCCAGGGTGACCCATAGTGCCTCATCTTCTCCCTGTTTACTTTTTAGTTCTGTTGCTTTAATCCCTTCCCTTACATACAGAGCTACTCCTCCTCCTCTTTTACACTCCCTGTCCCTCCTGTAGATTGCGTATCCTGGTATGTTGTTATCCCAGTCATGGTTCTGTGTGTACCATGTTTCAGTGACTGCCACGATATCCAGATGTTCCTCTTCCATCAAGGCCACTAGTTCAGGTAGCTTGTTACACAGACTACGGGCATTGATACTCATCACCCTTCATCCTTTTGATGGTCTTACCCCTTTTAGCCTTATCCCTGTCTTTACTGCCTTTACCCTTTTTTGCATTTACCCCTGTCCTGCTCCCTAATGACTTATTTACCTTGGTGTTTACCTCACTAATTATCGTGTTTTGTGAGGGGAAGTTGAGATTACCCTTCTCCTTTTCAGTGCCTACCCCTTTGGCTAGTTTAAATGCTTGCCAATGAAGCATTTAAACCTATCACCTAGGATCCTGGTTCCCTGCCTGGACAGATGCAGACCATTGTGCCAGTATAGGCCTGTATCCTTCCAGGTGGCTCCGTAGTCCCCAGTGAAGCCAAAACCCTGAGCTCCACACCAGTTTTTCAACCATTCATTGAATCCCATGGTGTGGAGTACCCTAGCATCACCCTTGCCATAGACAGGCAGCACCTCCGAGAAGGTTACTGTACGTGCTACTTGTCTAAGGCCCTTCCCCAACTCTACAAACTCCCCTTGCACTGCTCTGATCCCATTCCTAGCCAGGTCATTTGTCCCTAGGTGGACAATGACATCCAGCTCCCTCCCTCATGCAGCTGCTCCCACAATCCTGAGGATTCGCTTCCTGTCCCTCCAAGCCATGGTGCCAGGTAGGCACCTTACCTCCCTCTCCTTCCTCCCCACTTCTACCCCCTAATGATTGAGTCCCCACCAGGAGTCATTTCCTTCCCCTGTGGGATCTTGTGCCACCCTCCTGTGGGTCTCCTTTGTGGAGGTTCCCAGCATCCTCCTTGGTCTCCACTACAGGTGCCTCCATAGAGGAACCACTCTTCACCAGAACAGCATATGAATTGTGGAGAGGTACAGCTGGAGGGATGCATCTCTGTTCCACCACCATCTCCCTCCCTGAGCCTACCTTGGTCCAACCGCTCCTCTTTCTTGGGAACCTCTGAGGTAGCGGTGGTGGCCCTGGTGGTCATTGGGTGGGGGAGGAGGTTTCACGAATCCGAGTCAGGTCAGCCTGGAGACGGGTAACCTCCTCCCTCAGACCAGAGAGGTGTCTGCAAATAGGGCAGCATCGCAGCTTCCAGAATATCTCCTGGAACACTGCTGCCCCACAGCCATTGCACTGCACCACTCCCATCATGTCTTATTTTGTGTCCCCTCTCCTATTGCTTTGTATGCTTACTCTCCCCTCCCTTTATGTATTTTTCACCTACTTTCCTACTTGCTATGTGCCTTTACAACTCTCACCCTTCCTGTTCTGGGACAGGAACTTCCTGTATTCTTCAGTAGTCTCCTTCTTCCTTGCTCAGACTCTGACCTCCAGCAGCAAGGGGGGAGAAAGAGCTATTATTTTTCCTTCAAGGTTGATGAAACTAATGTGTCTCAGTGATCCTTCCCTTCCTACTGCCAAACAGGAAGTTCCTGTTGCCAGTCAAATCCAATGGCTATAAAAGCAGAACTGGCTTAGGATGGGAGAGTGAAGGGGTGGAGGAGGGCAAGTACTAAGAAAATCTGTAGCTTTTAGTCGGGTGTCTCCTGCTCTGAAAGCAAGATTCTTCTGATAGAAGCCTGCATGTTCTCAAGTGATCCCTGGCATCCAGTGGTAACCCCCCCCCCGGCTGCCGGTCACCAAACCGATCGGCAAACATTGAAAGTTCAGCAGCCCCCCTCTCCCATCTGCTCCACCTGCACCTTGCACACCCAGCCAACCTTCCTGGACCTGTGATGGGAGATCTGTGCGAGGAGCCTGATAAGACAACAGGCAAAGCCCTCCTCTCACTTCCTCAGCTGGTCACCATATGGGATGACAGGAAGCACATGTACAATATACTGTATATGGGCCTGGAGATCGGTGGGTTACCATGGCACTGGGTCAGAACAGTGCCGACAATAATAGCGCGATCAGAAAATGTGCTGTACAAATAGCGCCATTTATATTTTTGCTGGGTGCTCTACCCCTGCACCCCCGGACTGAATGATTCTCACTCTGGGGGGGTGGGGAGCAGATCACGGGTTAAGTTCAAATTCGTGGAGCCGTGGAATACTTTTTCCACTGCCTCACGTACAAAATTCTAAGTCCCTGAGTACAGAAAAATTTTGGAGACCAAGATTAGAACCCTGGTTTTTACTGCTGCTGGCCAAGCTGCTCTGTGCACCAGCCCTCCATGCCACAGGAGTAGCTCAGCCAGCCTCCTGGATTCTGGTGCCCTTGTGTGTGTACAGCACCATGGACAGCGACCAGGGGAGTACTTACTGAAAGCACTGTATATCCCCTCTCACTGTCCGTGGTAGCACTACATGAACTAGTGCTCTGTAGACTGGGGCTATTTATGTAGCACTATTCTAACAGGGAACTCTATGGGCCAGGAGGCCATGGGGGGGCACACTAGCTACCAGGGATTCTTCAGCATCACCAGGCTCAGAGATCAGTGGGTGGGGCATGCCATTAGCCACCAAGGAGTACTGTACGACATTCTGGAATGGGTGATCAGCAGATGGAAGATGCCATTAGCCACCAGGGAATACTGTACAATGTTCTGGGGTAGGTGATCAGCAGATGGGAGGAGCCGCTAGACACCAGCGAATACCGTCGCAACACTGGGACAGGTGATCAGCGAGTGAGGGTACCACTTGCCACAAGGGACTTTGCAGAATCACTGAGATGGGTAATCAGTGGGCAGTGGGTGCAATTAGAGCAAACATGTCCTTATTCAGGACAGGGAATGGGGCAGAGGGTGCCACTGGACACCAGATCATACACTGCCATACAGGGGAAGGGTGTTCGGTGGGTGGGGGTGCCACTAGACACCAGGGAACATGGCGGGATGGGGATCAGGGTGGTGGGTGCCACTAGACACCAGGGACTACATCACCATATAGGGGACAGGGACTAGAGGGGTTGGGGATGCCACTAGACACCAGGGAACACAGCAGTGTATCCAAGACATGTATTGGGGGTGCCACTAGACACCAGGGACTACATTATCATATAGGGGATGGGCATTCTGGGGATGGGGGTGCCAGTAGCCACCAGGACTAATGTGGTGGGTGACCACAGGACAGGTGCGAACCTGTCACCGCTTCCCATACAAATGATCCCATAATGGGCATGCATATAGCCCCTTGGTGCCTTGCATGCCCAATGGGATTATCTATATTATGCAGCTGAATATCGCACTGCTGACAGCTCCAGCACTATCTGCTCTGAAGACACAATTCACTATGGGCTGGATACAGCCCAGGTCCATGTCGGAGCAGAACAGCTCAACTTGGCACTGCGCCAACATGAGTCGCTATTTAGTCGGGTTGTGCCGGTCTGCTGACTGAATACAGCAACCTCTGGGTTGGGCAAAGGCACATGTACAGCACAAACCTTTGCATCCTGCTTTTGCACTTTTTTAATATCCAGCCCCTGATGATGACAATTTTTGAAGCAGTTATGTACTAAAAGCTTACCTGGATAATATGCGTATAAATGGTGAAGGTAATCCTGGCAGGAGCAAATTTTGTGTATTTGAAACTGGTAACCAGGAAAGGCACACTGAGCTGAGGCTCATTTCCAGATGTGGCCTAGTGGGAGGGGGAAAAAGAGAACAGAAAGAACAAGATTTTAAATGACACATCAGTAAGCAGATATACTAACAACTTACAAGTGCAAGAACAAATGATGAGCAAACAGGCAAACGAGAACTACAGGACATAAGGACTTGTAGCACAAGCCTGCAGGTATAAAATAAAGTGCACATGGCCCGAGGAGCTGGTTACAGTGCTTTAGTGATGTACAATCAGCCACTGGCACAGCCTAATGATTGGGGGGGGGGAGAATGCATGAGGGGAGGATAGGAGAGGGGAGGGAGAGTCAGGAGGGGAGTTGACAGGGACAGATAGGACCAGGGAGGTGCCTTAACTGGTATGTAAGGGCCAGGAGAGATGGGGGAAAGGCAGAAGGAGGAGAGAAGAGGAGCAGGTTCCAGAGGGAGGGGAAATGAAAAAGAAGACATTAAATCTATAAAGAGAGCAGACACAGCTAACAAACGACTACAGCAGCCATCTTTCTTTTTTTTTTTAAACTCTTTTTATTGAAAGGTTGTAATCAATACATAAAATGCAAGAAACAGTTTACAGGTGTTATGAAAAGTGCAGTTTGTTTTATTATTTAATTAAAAGTTTAACCAGGAAAGACATACTGAGCTGATAACAGCTTGTTTCCAGATGTGTCCTGGAGGAAAGGTGAGAGGTAGATAGCGAAACAATAAAAATAATAACAATAAGTAGTCAAAATACAATAATATAGTACTATAAGAAACAATCATAAATATTACAGGCAAATTTGCAAATGAATGCAAGTAGAAAAAGGCACTCGTGTAAAGAAGGGAAAGACATGAAATGGGGCAAAACTAGTGAAGGAGAGTATGAAGAGGAAAGGGTCATAGACGGCTGCAGGTAGGATAACAAAAGTCATTAAGAAGAGGGAAGACGGAGAAGAGGCAGATTGAATTGAAAGGGGAAGTAACAGTGATGAGACATGAAATGGAAATAAGAACATCCTGCTTCAAAATTATGTCCACTTTATCAGCATGTCATACATTTTATTACTGTGGCCACGGTGCACATGTTTCAGAGTTAGTCCAGTACAGGGTCAAATTACCCTTCCATCCTACAGGGGGAAGTTAGACTATTTACCCCGAGAAACTTCTAATGCTCTACTACTTGTTTTAGGGGGAAACCGTATGTTATTGTATATTGTATTTCTTCAGATCACCTTGTATCTAATCAGTTTTTACGTTCTTGCATGTATGCGCAAGGAACTTTTTGGGAGAGTAGCACACTTTGAGGTGTGTTCTCCCGACAACGGTGGTCTTCTGCTTCAAAGAAAACCACCGCTGCCATACCGAGCACCGCCACGCCCTCGTGGTCAGCGCCCCCGCCACGCCCGCCCAAAGCTTTGGTGCCATGCTGGGAGCCCACCCAGCGTGGCAATGTTTGCCATAGGGTGCCTAATCCCCGCCGGCTCCACGGCCCCCCTGTTATCCTGCTGCCACGCTTGGGAGCCCACCCCAGCATGGCAACGCTCACTGAGTTTTGCCGGGCGGGTGCCTAACCTCGCCGGGCTCCCTCGCCTCCCCAGCACATCTTCTGCCACGCTGGGAGCCCACCCCAGCATGGCAAACATCCCACGCCGCGCCTGTTTTTTTTAAACCTGTAAAATAAAACAGTCCCATGGTGCCTCCCAGCCCCCCACAACCCGCACCCACCCACTGCGCACCCAGCCTCCCCACACCCCCCACCCCATACTTACTCCCGACTCCGCACGACGATCTTCGTGGACTGGGAACACGCCTGCACTCTTCAAAGGCGACCGCGAACTGAGGAAATGCCAGTAAGCTGTATAATGGCTAGATAGGGGTTTCAACTTTATTGCATATCTGCATTTTTTGATTTTTGCATCAATTTTTCAACATGTTTTGGGATTTATCGCGTCAGCTGTCATGGCGTTATTCGGGCCCGGCGGGTGATTTTGCAGTCACTGCGCAAAATCACCCTTTGGGCCTGAATAGCACCATGACAGTGACATCATTCATGAGAAGGGGTCCCAAAAACCTCATGTTGCAAATTTGGTGCAGAAATTCCAAAAATGACTGTTTTACGAGCGTGCGTTGCACAGTTCCTACGCATGCTCCTAGGTTTGCGAAATTTTCAATATTTCTACTCCAGATTTTCAACATTGCCATTTTATCACACCTTCTTATGAGCAGTACAGCTGTCATTTTTCACATCTCACCCAAAACGTGTTTCCGCCCATGTAGCACACAATGGCGCAGTCGGTGTGCAAAATCAATGAATGGGACACATTAATAAAATCACATTGACACTGTTCATGAGCATAGGTCTTAAAATGGCTATGTTGAAAATTTGGTGAAAAAATTCCTAAAATGACTGTTTTACGAGCGTGCGTTGCGCAGTTCTTACGCACGCTCGTAAGTTTGCGAATTTTCAATATTTTCACTCCAGATTTTCAACATTGCCATTTTACCACACTTCCTTATGAGCAGTACAGCTGTCATTTTTCACATCCTGCCCAAAATGTGTTTCCGCCTATGTAGTGCACAATGGTGGTAACAAAAAGGTCATGCTGACAATTTATTGTGCAAATACCAGCAATCGCACAGGGCATTAGGGTAAAGCACCATACATGCCAAACACCACTGCAAATACCTGCAAGCGAACATTCGGCATTGACAAATGCTTGTTTATTTTTAGGCAATCCAGCATGGAGTTTCCCCACTGTGCTATGGGTGGTGATTGTGGGGGGGGTCTGTCATCCAGTATTTTGCTAATACAACCTTTTCTACTGCCAGGCCTACGTGCTAAAGGGGGTGACAGCAACTGACAAGCTTAATATCCTGTGGATGGCAGCCCATCATCACTGCTCTTAAAGAAATGTCATACTCATGAGAATGTCATTTAGGGAGGCAGTATAGTGCAATGGTTTAAGGCTCTGAGCTGCAAATCTGGAGACCTGGGTTTGAATCCCACAGCCCCCACCTGCATACTGTGCGACCCTGAGCAAGTCACTTAACTTCCCTGTGCTCCCAGGCTGCACCTGTAAACAAGCTTTCAGCTTAGCGTGTCTCACCTGGTTAAACAATTGAAAAAAAAAAAATAGTCAAGGCAATTCGATAGGACATCCATCACCCCTTTCCAGCATCTTGCCACTGCAGGACACTGCCACTCCAAGTGTTGGAATACACCCTCCACAATGTAGCATTTAGAACACCTATCCAATTTAGTTGTCATATTTGTGTGTCAACTTAGGGGTGCAAGATATCCTCTGCAAAAAGTTGAAGTGCACTTGCCTAATTCTGTTGTTTTTTTTTGAGCAGCTCTGGTTCTATTTTACTGCCTCTCTCCAGTGCGGATCAGGGATATTCCCAAAGTCCTGACTCCTGATCTTCTGCCTACCCCTTCAATGTCCTGGGTTGCTGTTGAGGTGTGTGAAATGAAAGGGTATCATAAATGGATTGTAGGGGTTTGCCCCAGCAAAGGATGATTTTAAATGAGTCTTCTACAGTGGAACTTTCCTGGAGTTGTAATCCTCCCATCCACACTTTCATTCTGTGTCCGACTTGTAGGTATGTAAAGAAATCTCTGGCTGTGACTTCAAATTTGTCTTGTAATTGTTTAAAAGTAGAGATGATTCCCTGCTCAAAACAGGTGTGAAATTTTCCCAAGCTCTTTATATCTCCAGGTCTCCATAACTTCAGCTGAGGGTTCTGCAGGAATGTGTATTCCCAGAGCCCATTTTCAAGATCTGCACTGAATGACACACCTGGATGGTACACTATAAACTTTTGGGCTGTAAGCCATGCCCTTACTAGAACCCTGGTAAATGTGTTGGTCATTTTTTTCACTATTCCAGTTCTTTGTGCTGGGGACAGAACATTTTCATTTCCCCAGGCTCTCAGGTCTTGTGCATCCTTCCACTTACTGTATGATGGACAAGGATTACCAGGGATTAACAAGTATTTTATATACACCAGTTGGGCAGCTATGTAACAGTATCTAAAGTCTGGAAAATCTAGTCCCTACTCAGAGTTAGGTCTGCATAGAACCTCTTGCTAGAGTCTAACCTTTTTACCCTGTCATAAGTTGATATTAATGTGGCCTTTTATGCTTGTGAAAAGCAAAGTAGCTCCTGGACTGACAGCACTTGAAATATATGCAAAAACATAGGTAGAAGGCACATTTTGACTGTGTTGACCTGCCCAATTATGGTGAGAGGGAGGCCTTCTCCATCTCACGTCAAATTTGAGTTGTCTCAGAACACACTTGTAGTTTATAGCCCATATTGAAAGGTTTATTGGGTAGAATAACCCCAGATATTTCAGGCGAGTAGGTGGTAGCAGAATTAAACCTACTACCTGCAGGGGAATCCCCCCATGGGCATCCACTCACATTTCTGCCAATTTATTTTATGCCCTAGGATGGAGTCGTATTTTTGAAAAATGGATGTAAGGGCCTGTATGACTTTTTCCAGTTCTGCCAGGAAAAGAAGGATGTCATCCACGAAGACAGAGATCATATGGTTGATCTCTCCTAATAACAATGGCTAGGGGTTCCACTGTCAGGACACATAGGAGAGGGGATAGAGGACAACCTTGCATAGTACCTGTGGTCAAAGTAAAGCTGTCTGAGAAGTCTGAATTTTTAACACCTGAGCTTGAAGGTTATTATAAAGTATCTGAATCCAGGCTCTTATTCTGAGCTCAAAGCTAAATATGGTTAGGGTGGCAAACTAGAAGGGCCACTTGACCCAGTGGAAGGCCTTTTCAACATCCAGCTTGGAGGACTGGGCCAAGTGCCCCCTCACCCACTTCCACATTATGTTAAAGGTACAGCTGATGTAATAGTTGGCATGTCTCCCTTTTATGAAACCTGCCTGATTGCTGTGGATGATCATAGGAAGGACCTCGTCCACCCTAGCAGCCTTCACCTTTGCTATTAAGAACACAAGAAAAATGTCGGCAGATGGGGACCATGTGATCCATCCAGTCTGCCCGAAAAGACTACCCCCCACATTGCCTGCAACCTAACCTGTTAGCAATGCCTATCCCATGCAAGTTTTAAATCTCTAATCGTCTTTGATGCTGCCAGCTCTTGGGGCAGGCTGTCCCAAGGTTCCACCACTCTCTCCATGAAGACGTACTTCCTGAGGTTGCTTCTGAACCTACCTCCCACCAACCTCAAATCATGGCCCCTTGTACATGCTGTTGTGTTGTGCTGAAATAGATTACCTGCCTGAGTTATGTTTATCCTCTTCACATACTTAAATGTTTCGATCCTGTCATCTCTGTTTCTTCTTTACTCGACGGAGTATAAATTTAACTCCGAGTTGCACCTTGTACGTTTTGTGGTGTAGACTCTGCACCAATTTTGTAGCTCTTCTTTGCACCATTTCCAAATGGTCAATGTCCTTTCTGAGGTGAGATCTCCAGAACTGACCACAGTATTCCAAGTGTGGCCATACTAAGGACTTGCAGAGAGGCATGATAACCTCCTGCTTCCTATTAGTAATGCCTCTACTAATATAGCTGAAGATGCCGTTTGCTTTCTGTGCTGCCTTCTCGCACTGTTTTCCTACCTTTAAGGCGTCAGTGATCACTTTGCCGAGATCTCGTACTGTGTTTCGAGTTGATGTCCTCCCAGTGTATACTTATTTCTTGTGTTCCTCCTACCCAGGTGCATTACCTTACATTTTTGACATTAAACTTTAACTGCCAAGCCCTGGACCATTCCTCCAACTTTCTAAGGTCAGCTTTCATGTTGTCTGCCCCTTCCTACAAGTCAACTCTGTTGCAGAGCTTAGGATCATCTGTGAACAGGCAAACTTTCCCTTTTAAATCATTTATGAGGTCTCCTATAAAGATGTTGAAGAGGATAGGTCCCAGTACTGACCCCAGTGGGACACCACTGGTTACACTACCTTCCCTCGACAGAGATCTATTTACTAGCACTCTCTGTGTCCTATTGTTTAGCCAGTTGCTGATCAAATTAACTACCTTTTGTCTGACTCCTGTATGTTCCAGCTTGTTTGTTAGCCTTCTGTGAGGGACGGTGTTGAAGGTCTTGCTGAAATCCAGGTATACAATGTCCACTGCCCCCCCAATCCACTATTCTGGTTGTAATGATATGGATGTAACCACTGTCATAAGGGGTCCAGACAGGTAGGGGACAATAGAGCCCCAGGAGGTTTGGGGAAACAAGGCTCTGGCTGTAATACTCTCAGAGTGTTCAATAAAGATAATTGTGAACTTCTATCATGGAGTAGGTCCACTCATTACATGGTGTCAGAGAAACGGAAAAATTCTAGCCTAACATGGAAGGACTAAGTCCACCTAATCCACTAATAGTGGAGGGAAATATTGCAGATAACTGGACGAAATGGAGACAGAAGTTTCAATTGTATATGACTGCATCAGGTATCAAAACAAAATCTAAAAAAGTGCAAAGCTGCACGTTGCTACACGTTATCGGCGATGAAGCCCTGGAAATATACAACACGTTTGATTTTGAAGAAGCAGAAGACAAAGAAGATGTAAAGGTACTTGTTGAAAAGTTCAACCAACACTTTACCCCACAAAGAAATGTTATGTTTGAGAGGCACACATTCAACACACGAATGCAGGCACCAGGGGAAACAATTGATTAATATGTCACAGATCTTAAGACTAAAGCCAAGTCATGTGAATATGGACAGTTGTGCGACAGCCTAATAAAAGACCGAATAGTAGTTGGAATTCGGGATGACCAATTGAGAGCAAGGCTACTTAGGGGAAAAAGACTTAGACTTACCAAAAGCTGTACAAATTTGCCGCGCACAGATAGATCAGATGCAGGGAGCACAGGCAGAGCCCACGGTGTGCTAGATTAGAGCAACTAAGGGGTCCAAGCACGGAACACTGCCGAAAATGGCACTCGAAGAAACAATACAAGACTGTAACTACTGTGGCAGAGAACATAACAAAGGTAATTGTCCAACATATGGAGAGAAATGCAAAAATTGCAGAAAACAGAATCATTTTGCAAATAAATGCATGTCAAAACAGCAGTCATACCAAAAACAAGTACACAGAGTGGAAGAACAGTCAGATTCAGAAACTGAGTTCTATATGGACATGGTGAAATCAAATGATGGGGATGACTGGGATGTGGACATCTTGATGAATAGACGGAAAGTAAGATTTAAAATTGATACTAGAGCACAATGCAATGTAATTCCCCAATCAGTGCACAGTTGTTTTTGCACCAAGTTAGAGAAGACAAAGGCAAAACTGATCACCTACGCAGGGCAGTGTTTGAAGCCTAAAGGGAAATGCAAACTATTAGGAGAATACAAGGGGAAATATCACAACACTGAATGCCAACTACTGGAGGAGAATGTACAGCCATTGCTGGGGCTAAAAACATGTGTACAAATGGGCTCATTAAGAGGATTGAGAGGTAAAATCCTACAAGGCAAAGACATCCAGGAACAGTTGCTGATGTATTTGAAGGACTTGGATGCATCGGTGGAGAACAACACATTAAAGTTAGACAGGATGCGCAGCTAGTGGTACACGCCTCGTAAGGTACCGTGGCCTCAGAGATAAAGTGAAGGAAGAGTTGAGGAGAATGGAAAAATTGGAGGTGATAGAAAAAGTGGAGGAGCCAAGAGCCTGGGTGAACAGCATGGTCACAATATGGAAACCTGAAAAAAAGAAGGTGAGGATATGCATGGATCCAAAGGATTTAAATGCAGCCATTGAAAGAGAACACTATCCAATGAGAACAATTGAAGAGGTGGTGGCAAGAATGCCAAGAGCAGCAGTATTCACAACGCTGGACGCACAATGCGGATATTGGCAGGTAAAATTGGACAAAGAGAGCTCAAAGTTATGCACATTCAACAGTCCCTTTGGCCAGTTTGCCTATAAAAGGCTGCCATTCGGGATCAATTGTGCGGGAGAAATGTTCCAAAGGATTATGACGCAAATGTTTGAGGACATGGAAGGTGTGGAAGTGATAGTCAATGACATACTGATATGGGGCGAAAATGAAGAACAACATGATCAGAGACTGGAAAAAGTGATGAAAAGAATGAGGGAGAAGAACATCAAGCTGAACCCACTGAAATGCAAATTCAAGTTAAGAGAAGTGAGCTACATGGGACACACCCTAACTGCCAAGGGACTTAAGCCAGACCCAGAAAAAGTAGAGGCGGTAAGGAAAATGCACAAACCCAGCAACAAGACGGAACTACAGCAGTACCTAGGAATGATTACGTACCTTGGAAAATTCATTCCACATCTGTCTACCGTCACCACCCCACTTTGAATACTTCTCGAAAAGACAGCAGAATGGAGCTGGAACGAGTAACCAAAGCTTTGACAAGCTACAAAAGATGATTACGGAAACTACTGTCCTAAAATGCGTTGATGCTTCAAAGCCCGTCAAACTAAGTTTGGACGCTTCCAGCTGCAGCATGGGAACAGTGTTACTTCAAGAAGAGTGCCCAATAGCATTTGCATCAAAAGCATTCACAGACACTCAAAAACGATATGCACAAATCGAAAAGGAGCTGGCTGCCATTGTATTTGGCTGTGAAAAATTCTACCAGTACATTTTTGACAGAGAATTTAAGGTTGAAACAGACCACAGACCTTTGGAAGTGATCTTTAAAAAACCTTTGGCCGAGACACCATCCAGACTACAAAAGATGCTTCTTAAGCTCCAAAAATTCAACATGACTATAAAATACAAAAAAGGAAAGGAACTGTATGTGGCAGATGCCCTAAGCTAAAACTATCTGAAAAACACAGAAACTGATGACAAAAAGGACGACATTCAGGTGTGTGCTGTAATGTGCCTATTCATAGCAACCCACATGCTACAGGAAATACTAACAGAAATGGAAAAGGACCAAACACTCGAAACTGTGAAATTGCTAATCACTCAAGGTTGGCCAGAGGAACGACGTGACACATCGGACGAAGCAAGATTGTACTGGGACTACAAAAGTGAATTGACTATTGAAGATGGCCTGATATTCAAATGCAACCGAATAATGATTCCAAACAGCCTACGAAAGATGATGCTGACAAAACTGCATGCCAGTCATCAAGGGATAGAAAAAACCAAAAGGCTAGCGAGGGACATAATGTTCTAGCCAGGAATCTCTGCCCAAATTGCAGTCATTATTTCCAGGTGTCCCACATGCAACACATACAGGAGACAAAACCGTAAGGAGCCCATGATAGGGCACGAGTTGCCAGAGAGACCATGGCAAAAGGTCGGCACAGACATTTTTGAGTTTGAGGAGAGCACCTACTGCTAGTTGACTACTTCTCAAGCTTCATTGAGATCAACAAAGTAAGCAACACAAAGAGCCAAACCATCATTCAGATCTGCAAGCAACAATGTGCCAGACATGGAATTGTGGATGAATTAGTGTCAGACAATGGACCAGCCTATGCATCGAACGAATTCAGGAAGTTCAGTGCAGATTACGGATTCAAGCATACCACGTCCTCACCAAAATATCCGCAATCCAATGGGAAAGTTGAAAAGGCAGTCCAAATAGCGAAGAACCTCCTGAACAAAGCCAAAGCAGACAAACAAGACCCCCATCCTGCATTGCTGGATTATCGCAACATGCCACTGGATGGATTACCATCACCAGTGCAGATGTTGATGGGACGTAGAACAAAAACCAGACTTCCTACCGCACAAAAGTTGCTTAAGCCAGAGAGCCGGGATCACATACAAACACGGCTAAAGAGAAATCAAGACAGAGAGAAAAAATACTATGACAGAGAATCAAGAGTCCTGTCAGAATTGAAGCCAGCTGACACGGTGAGACTGAGGGAGAACACCCTGTGGAAACCAGCGACTATAGTTGGAATGAGCCCAGAGCCACATTCATACATAGTGGAAACTGGAGGACAACAATTCAGAAGAAATAGAAGAGAAATCATCAAAACAAAAGACATCATAACAAACATACAGGAAGACCCTGTACCTGGAGGTCCAATGCCACCAGAACGGGAGGTGGTGACAACCCCACAGATAACGGCCCCACAGGTGACCGCTCCACAGGAAATAGCACCGCAGGTAACTACTGAAAGACGTTATCCAAGCAGAAATCGCAAACCCAACATAAAACTGGACTTATAACACTGAGAACTTAAAAGTGATAAAAACAAAAACAAAAAAAAAACAGTCCTTTGGTTAAAAAAGGGGAGATGTAATGATATAGATGTAACCACTGTCATGAGGTGTCCGGACAGGTAGGGGGCAATAGAGCCCCAGGAGGTTTGGGGAAACAAGGCTCTGGCTGTAATACTCTCAGAGTGTTCAATAAAGATAATTGTGAACTACTATCATGGAGTAGGTCCACTCATTACACTGGTGACCCAGTTGAAGAAGTCGATCATGTTGGTTTGACAAGATCGTCCCAATGTGAAGCCATGTTGCCTTGGGTCCAGTTTTCTGGTATCTTTCAGGTGTGCCACTATCCTCTTCTTTAGTAATGACTCCATAATTTTCCCTATGACTGAGGTCAAACTGACATTATTATAGTCTGCATTGAGTGGTGAAATGGGTTGGTAGGAGCTGCACAGGGTGGGGGGCTTCTCTGGTTTAGGGAGCACTGTAATGGTGGGCATGTTTAATGTTTCAGGTAGTTTGTCCCCTGCCAATGATTCTCTTATCATACTCTCCATACACCGTCCTATGGAGCATCAAAGTTCCTGTAAAGCTCACCTGGGAGTCCATGCAGTCCAGATGCCTTCTTCTGTACCAGTGAGAAAATCACCAGTCTAAATTTAGCATTCTGAAGCTCCTGGTCCAAGCTAGTTCTGTCTTCACTGGATACTTTAGGGATGGGCAAAGGACCTAAGAAACAGTTTGGAGGAAAGGCTGTTGAGTCAAGTTCTGAAGTGTATAGTTTTTGATAAAAAGTTTCAAAAGCCTGCCCTATGGTTTTCTGGTCCCCCAACAATGTTCCTTCTGGCTGGGTGATACCACAAATGTATTTTTTCCACCCATTTCTTTTTCAGCTGCCATGAGAGCCAGTGCCCTGCCCCGTCTCCCTCAAAGTATGTGTTTGTGTGTGCTAGGGGCAGGTCCTGCTCTAATCTGCTTGACATCAATTGGTTAAATTCCCCTTTCTTCCTGACGAGAGTCTGAAGTGCAGCCTGTGCATTAATTTGAGCATATTTCTCTAGTAAGGTAATTTCCTCTTCCATAGTTTTCTCACACTGGGCCTCCTGCTTGTTTTTCTCCACTGCAAAAGATATAGCCACCCCCCTAATATATGCTTTGAGAGTATCCCAGCAGGTTGTCTCTGAGGTATCCCCTACTTTATCGTGGACTAGAAATTCATCTGTGGCCTTCCCATTTGCTGGACAAAGGCCTGGTCAGTGAGGCATTTCAAATCTAGTTTCCACTGCCTGTTTTTTGGTGAACTTCCTCCTCCCTCTAACCCGATGGATAATTGGGGATTATCAGAGAATAAACTGGGGTCATAGTCTCCCACTGATACTGTCTGAACCAGGGTGGTCAACAGCAAGCTGTAATCGATCCTGGTAGAGACCTTATGGGCATGTCAGTAAAAGGAGTAAACATAGTCTAAAGGATGAAGATGTCTCCAGATCTCCACCATGATTCCCTCCAATGCCATATGTCTGAGGGCTCCCAAGCTCCTAGGTGGGACCCCTGTTTGGAGGGCCAATCTGTCTGGGATAGGGTCCCAAGGTGCATTAAAAACACCTCCAACTACCAGTAGCGCTGAGTATTCTGCTAGGACTACTTGCTAGTTTTTGAAAAAATTCAGGGCAGTCAAAGTTTGAGCCGTAAACAAAAGCGAGGGTGTATTTATCAGGGCCTTGTTGCACCTTTGTGAGTACGCATCTCCCCTGGGGGTCTTTGGTAGTTTTTGCTACTATGACTCTCAACCCTGAGTGCACCTATATTGCCACCTTGGAGGTAAAATTATCTGTTACCAATGTTCCTCCCCATCCACTACCCTGTTTGAGGGCTTCACCCTTTGACATACGTGTCTTCTGTAAGAGAAGTATGTCTGCCATCTGTTTTTGATTGGGACCAAATTTTCGTTCTCTTCGTCACAGTTTTTAAGCCGTTTCATTCCAGGACTTTACTGCAATTCCCTCACCCATTCAACCTGTTTTTCTTTGTTTGTTTTTTTGAGTAATGTCTCAGTTCTTTCCCCTCGTTTCCCCTGATACCTTGTTGGCCAATCACCTGAAAAGGAAATGGAAATAACTGTTGGTTGACGATTTATCTGAGGGGTATACAGAGGAAAGATATCAAGGAAAACTGCAGTCCAGGTAACTGGTCTTCATAGTCCCCGTGCATCTGCACTAAGTCAATGCTGAAATGAGTCTCACTGTTGAAACTGGCATCATGTAGCTTGGAGATGCACTGGGGAAGATGTAATGGAAATAGCATTATAAACTTATATCCAGCAAGGGTAGCAAGGGGACTGAGCATAGGCCATGAATGGATCCAATATTACTGCTCAGTTGGTGGGTGGGGGCGTGTCTGAGGAGGGGAGGAATCGAGCATGCCACAGCATGATCAGCCATATTGTTTGAGAGGCAGCATGGCTGGTTGCCATTTTCTCTTTTCCCACCATGATATGCTCGGACCCCGCAGCTGCTTGTCGTCTAGGTGCAGGGACTATACGTGAGCTGCCTGGTCCCATGACTGAGACCATCCATACCTTAAGCTTAAACACAGCTGTATATGATTAAACCCTTCTCAATGCAAGCAGCTAACATCATTAGGTATTCTGAATTGAAGCATGCTTGAACCCACCATGGATCCCACTTCCTTCTTGGCCCCCATCTTCCCCATTACCCCTCACCCCCCTACTTATAGTGTCTCTGGCGAGTGAAATTCTGAAGATCAAACAGCCAGGCCTATGCATCATTGGCTCTGCCTCCCCTCTTCTGTCGCTGCCTCCATTTGCATAAATGCCTCTGCCAGTGCCGGTTGGGTGTACTGCATAGATGGGTGTCATGAGTGAAATATCAAAAGTCCAGATGGGTATGCAAGGGTAAAATACCAGTTTTTGGCATGAAGGCTCTTCTTTACATCATTAAATTCCTGGCGCTTCTGTTGGAGTCTTCTCTCTGGAAGGACAGTTTTGTCTGATTTTGCATCAGCTTCAGGTTGGAGGCCATTCTGCCATTTAACTGGATGGGTTCACGCAGGATTATTTTGACTCAGTTGAGTAATGAATATGAGTTTAGGAGGATTCTACCTGGAACTCCTCAGTTACACATCCATCCACTTTGCTGCCTTGGCTATGCTGCAGCCATCTTGAATTTGAAATCAACCCTTAACCAATAGTAAAGCAGCTTTCACAATGCCTGAAGACATCATGGTGGTCTTTGCTGCACTCAAAACAGAGCAGCAAAATCTAGCAAAAACAATTACATCTTACTAAATAAGGGATATGTCATGGCCAGATCAGAAATATCTGTGCTATTTCTCATGAGTGCCATTTGACCTTTGACATCATGAGTGATGAAGCCACGAGTGATGCCAAAGGTCAAATGGCCTGAATGAGAAATATCACAGATATTTCTGACCAGGCCATGACATGTTCCATTTATGCAACACTTCAAGATGCTTGTTTGTGTATTTGATAGTTTTAAATAGTTTTGTTAATGTTTCTTTTTTTTAAATCTCCATTTCTGGATGACCGAGCGGTGCGTGGCAGCATGCCTCACAACTGATGCTGATGTGTGCATCAAGCATCATCAAGTATAAGGACGTTCACAGAGTGCACAGTATGGATAACCGAGCGGCTGGTATGCAGTGAGAAGTGTGAGCAGATGGGGCTGGAAGGGAAGCTGAAGATAAGATGCCGATTGTGGGAAAGGGGAGCTGGGATATGCCAGTTCAACAGGCGGAGAGTGCTGGCTTGTGACAGAAAGGTATGGAGTCAGCGAACAAAGCTGGAAGGAAGTTTATGATGCAGGATTTAGATGTCAGGCAGTAAGGAAAATGGTTCCAACAATGTGGATTTAATTTTTTAAGTAAGATTGTTTTACAGGAGATAAATGGGGAGAAAGTCACCGCAGAGAGGTTAGATATAACCGAAACTGAAGAGTGGGAGCTAGTGCACAAGGGAGCAGCTGTGTTCTAATTGAGCAGCTTATGCTGCCAGCTCCGGCCAATAGGCACCTACAGTCAGTATAATTTTCTCCTGGGGGACCTAGAGAGAGAATATTTTGATATTCTCACTCTAGATCCCAGGGAAGAAAAAATATCACTGATACCTACCTGTAGGCACCCTTTAATATACTCACAGGTGCTGCATAAAAAAACAAAACTAATTTAAATAAAATTACAAAATAAATAAACATTGTATAAACAGGGAGCACAATGACCTGACTCAGCATATGTCATGTATCATCAGTTATGAGGGTGCAACAGATAAAGTTATTAGGAGGCAGTGTGGCTAAGTGGTTAGAGCACAATCTTTGGAACCAGAGGATTCCATGTTCATCGTCCATCAGAGTGAAACAGTAACTGTCTGACCTTCAGAAAGTCATGTAAGCCCTCAGTGCTCCAGTCCACCCAGCTGTGGATATGGGTAGAAGCAGTATACTGTACCACTGGAAATGAGATGTCACATCTCAGTTATTCTGGGTAAATACGTTGAAAGATAAATGGCATATTTTGGATCAGGTGATAGAAACATAGAATGTGTTGGCAGATAAGGATGGCTTGGCTAACCTATTTATTAGCTTTTGTTGACTGAGTAGGTGCGTTAGACAAAACCCTGCCTATTTTTAAACACAACCTAGTCTGCCCATTTTTCCCTGCCTATAATGTCACCATAGACCTTACCTGCTCTCCACTTCCCCACCAGAATTCCCTTGTGCCTATTCCATGCATGTTTGACCCACCAATGTTTTTGCCCCCACTACCTCTGCTGGAAGACTGCTCCAGGCATCTACCACTCTTTCAGTAAAGAAGTACTTCCTCACATCCTTTATAAATTCCCCTCTTCCAGCTTCACTGCAAGTCCCCTTGTTCTCCGCACCTTCTCCTCTGAAACATACTCCTCTCCTGTACCTTATTCACCTCCAGAAGGTATTTAGAGGTATCTATCAAGACTTTTTATATCTCTGCTCATTCTCTCCACCCCCTCTAGAGTGTCTGCCCTATTACAGAGTTTGGTGTCATCTGTCAAGAGGCAGACCTTCCTTTTCAGCTCTTCTGCAAAGTCACTAATAAAGATATTAAAGAGGACTGGTCCCAGTACTGAGCCCTGTGTTACCCCGTTGGTCGCTCTTTAAAAGTGAGTCCCATTTACCACCACCCTCTGTCACCTATTCATCAAACAATTACGTACCCAGCTTACCACCTTAGGACCCATCCCCAAACTGCCCAGTTTACTTATGAGCCTCTAATGTGGTATGCTGTCGAAGGCCTTGCTGAAGTCTAAGTAGGCCATGTCCACCACACCACCCTGATCTACTTCCCTGGTCAGTCATGCATATCTGGTCTGTCTGCCTGTCTATCTATTTAGACTGTCAAAGTACGGCAGGTGGGGATGGTGTGGTATCTGGATTATAACTTGGTGCCTCTCCTCTCTCTCTCTGCCAGAGACAGTATAAAGAATCTATCATCATGGACTGAAAACTGACACTACAACATCAGGTGTCAGCTGCTGTCTATGGATTTTTCTATCTTAAAAAATATTGCCAGGATTAAGCCCTAAGTCCAGAGGACTTAAAGACACTGGAGCAGACCTTCAGGATATCCAGACTGGACTATTGCAATGCTCTGTACCTGGGGCTATCTGGAGGTTTGACATGCCACATGCAGCTGGTGCAGAAAGCTGCAGCAGGATTGTTTGCTGGAGTTTCAGACTTCGGTGTGTACTGGAGGAGGGGACACTGCCCCATCTGTATGAGCTCCATGCTCAGCTGGTGGCAGCAAGGGTAAAAATATCTCAGCTATGTCATCAGCTCAACTGAAGACCAACCTCACTGCCTCCACTTCTGCAGAGGCCCACTGGCCCAGTAGGGTGAAGTGTGATGGAGAGGGAGTAGGGAAGGGAAGTGGGGTTAGCCACAAAGAGGTTGTCTAGCCTAACACCATCCAGACGTCAAACAGTTTTGCACCCTGATGGAAGTTCAGGTACCTGACTCCATGAGGGGAGAGACTTGGAGTTAGTCAGTGGTATGGGACAGGTCATCACGACAGAACCCAAAGGGACGAGCAGTAGCAAGTCTATCGGGAGAGTCTTGGTGGTTGAGGACTCAGTGATTAGGGGTGTGGCGAGGAAGGTGGGAGGGAGATTGGAACGGAGGGAGATGGTCCGGTGCCTTCCTGGTGCATCAGGCATCTGGGATACAGACAGAATAAGGAAGATGGCAGAGCTGGAATGGGGACATTTTTATTTATTTTTGTACCAGGGGAGACACACTAAGCTGAAAGCTTGTTTACAGGTGCGACCTGGGAGCATGAAGAGGTTAAGTGACTTGCTCAGGGTCACACAGTATGCAGTTGGGGTGCTAGTACAGCTGGGTATCAGTGATCTGTTGAACCAGTCTATGGAGATGGTGAAGCAGAGCTTTCATAGACTGGGGACAGATCAGTAGCACACTCAGCCTCCCTGGCCTTTTCTGAGGTCCCCCATGTGTGGGGCAGGCAGGGGAAGACGGACAGAATTAGGAGGGGTGAGATAGAGGAATTTAATGGGTGGCTCAAGGGATAGTGTCAGGAGAAGGAGTACCACTTTGAGGGGGACTTGGGGGACTTCTGGGACAGGAGGCTCCTCAAGGGTGATGGACTCTACCTGACAAGAGAAGGGGTCTACGCACTGGGGTAGAAGTTTGACATCTATATTGCATGTGACTGAAAGGGAAACTGAGGCTAGAGGAACCACAGCAACAGGTAAGAAGAAGGGGATCCCAGCTTGTACTTCTGCATATCTGGGGGGTAGTAGCAGCTTAGCGGGTATAAAAAGGGAAGAGGTACAAGCTGGGCCAAGTGAGGGGACATTAGACATGGGGAGTGCTAAATGTACAAAAACCATGAAAAACAAGAGGCTAAGCAAACATGAGAAACACAACAGTTATAGGTAGTGGAATAGCAAAGTGGGTCCAGGGGTCAGATGGAAGGGAGTATGCCTTAATGCCAGGGGCCTGGTCAATAAAATCAGTGAGCCACAGGTGCTGATGGCAGACACCGAGGTGGAACTTGTGGCCATTATGGAAACGTAGGTTACAGATAATAATGACTAGAACCTGATAGTTCCTGGGTACTCATTGTTCAGGAGGGTGACAGGAAAAGGTAGAGAGGGAGGAGTTGCCCTCTATGGCAGGAACGGCATTGAGGTAGTAGAGGAGGGGTGCAGCAGGGGTAATAATAGTGAGTCAGAGTCACTGTGGATGCAACTCGCAGCAACCTTGGGTAAGAAACTACACTTAGGGGTAGTCTACAGATCTCCAGGGCTAGGGGAAGAGAGGGGCAGCGAGCTTGCAGAGGAACTTGAAAGGGGGGTAAGCAAAGGGGGAAGTAGTGGTAGCAGATGATCTGAACCTGCCGATATCGGCTGGGATGTTCCAGTGGCCAGGAGCCCCAGAAATCAGACCTTACTGGATGTACTCCAAGACCGTCTCCTGGTACAGCTTGCTAAGGAACTCACCAGGCAGACTGCTATGCTCGATGTGATGCTCATCAAGTTGGAGGTGGTAGGTGCAGTGAGAGTAGGGGAGCCAGAGCCACTAGGGAACAGTGACCACAACACCATTTGGTTCAAACCCCCACTGAGAACTGAGATCCTTGATTTTAGTAGGCAGACTTCAGCAGGCTAAGGGAACTGGTCAGGGAAAAGTTTGTCAGGGTAGACAATTAGATGATGTGGAAGCGAGTTGGGGGTAATTAAAAGGGAACCATTCTCAAAGCATCCAAGTTAAGCAGGAGGATGGTAACCAAAAAGAATATGTTCATGAGACCATTACGGTTGCTGGCTAAAGTCAGGGAAGCAGAAGTAGCTAAGAAAAAGGCCTTCTACAAGTACAAAGAGAACAAGCATTTGTCAATACCGAATGTTGTCATGCTGGCATTAGCAGTGGGAGTGGCGTAGCTAGAGACGCATAGTGCTGTGATTTTGTGAATGTGTCTCAAAAGGTGATTTCGCACAGCGAGCACGCCATTGTGCGCCATAGCTCCGGAAACACGTTTTGGGCAGGCTGTGATAAATGGCAGCTGGACTGTTGATAAGGAGACATGCACAAATGCCAGTGGTGAAAATATGGCATGAAAATATTGCAGACTGAAGAAGTTACAAGGGTGCATGGAAACTGCACAATGCTCGCTTGAAACACAGTCATTGTATGGAGGTTTGGCACCAAATGTTCAACATAGGCATTTTAGGACCTCTGCTCATGAATAGTGTCACCGTCATTTCCTCAAACTGTCCCAAAACTGATTTGCAGACAGCGTCGGAAAAATCTCTGTGCCGGCGTGCGAAAACACATTTCAGGCAGCTGGAGTGTTCATAAGGAGGTATGGAAAAATGCCAATGATGAACAGCTGGAGTGAAAGTATTACAAATTCAGAATTTTTTTGACTGTCGTTCCCAAATGTTCAACATAGGTATTTTAGGGCATCTGCTAATGAACGGTGTCACTGTCATTTTCATCATGTGTGTCGAACACGGACTTTCCACAGCAACCACGCTATTCAGCGCCGGAACTGCAAAAACAGATTTTGGTCAGGATGTGAAAAATGACAGCTGTACTGTTCATTAGGAGGTGCAGAACAATGACACTGTAGAAAATCTGGAGTAAGAATATTAGAAATTTGTGAACATACGAGTGTGCCTGCAAACTGTACACCGCACGCTCGTAACACAGTCATTTTATGGAGTATTGTCACCAAATTTTCAACACAGGCATTTTAGGACCTCTGCTCATGAACAGTGTCACTGTCATTTTCATAATGTGTCCCGAACACTGATTTTGCACAGCGAACACGCTATTGAGCGCCGGAAGTGCGAAAACACATTTCGGCAAGGATGTGAAAAAGGACAGCTGAACAGTTCACAAGAAGGTGTAGTAAAATGCCAAAATTGAGAATCTGGCGTGAAAATATTGCGAATGTGTTAAGTTACGAACGTGCGTTGTGCAGTTGCCATGCACCTCATAAAACAGTCATTTCATGGAGTATTGTCACCAAATTTTCAACAAAGGCATTTTAGGACTTCTGCTCATGAACAGTATCACTGTCATTTTTGTAATATGCCCCGAACACTGATTTTGCTCAGCGACCATGCTATTCTGCACTGGAAGTGCGAAAACACATTTCGGCAAGGATGTGAAAAATGACAGCTATACGGTTCACAAGAAGGTGTGGTAAAATGCCAATGTTGAGAATGTGGCATGAAAATATTGCAAAACGTTAATTTACTTAGAGTAGTGCTACATTGCTACGCGACACTGTGAAACAGGCATTTTATGAGTATTGTCACCAAATTTTCAACACAGGCATTTTAGTTCTTCTGCTCATGAACAGTGTCACTGTCATTTTCATAATGTGCTCTGAACACTGATTTCGCACAGTGAACGTGCTATTCGCGCCGGAAGTGCGAAAACACATTTTGGGCAGGATGTGAAAAATGACAGCTGCACAGTTCATAAGAAGGTATGGTAAAATGCCAATGTTGAGAATCTGGCATGAAAATAGTGTGAATACGCTAACTTACAAGCGTGCGATGCGCAGTTGCTACGCACGCTCGTAAAACAGTCATTTTTTTGGATTTTCCCCACCAAACATGCAACATAGGCTTTTTGAGAGCCCCTCTCATGAACAGTTGCACTGTCATTTCGTTACTCAGTCCCAAAAGGTGATTCCACACAGTGACTGCGAAAGCACCTTTTGGAACTGAATAACGCCATGACAGTGCAAGAATGCATGAGAAGGGGTCCCAAAAACCCCATGTTGAAAATTTGGGGTCAAAATTCCCAAAAATGCCCGAGATATGCATTAAAGTTGGAAAAACCCCTATTCATTCCATTATACAGCTTACCGGCATTTCCTCAGTTCACGGTCGGCTTTGAAGAGTGCATATGTGTTCCCAGTCCACAGAAGATCATCGCACGACTCGGAGGTAAATATGGGGTGGGGGTGAGGGGAAGCAGGGTGCACAGTGGGTGGGTGCAGGTGGGGGAGGGAGGCATCGAGACTATGAGGGACCTGCTGTTTACAGGGGAAAAACGGAAAAACATTGTGGGACAGTTTTCTTTGTAGGGCATTTGGCACGCTGGGTGGGCCTCAGCATGCCACCTAACTGGTTTGGGGAGTGTCAGTAGCTGACAGGGATTGGGCACCCTCGTCGGCACCACAACACGGGGGAGGGAGGAGGAAGTAATGCCGATGGGGATTGGGCACGCCCGTCGGCACAGAAAAAAGCAGGGTGCGAGTCAGGGGATTGGGCACCCCTCAGCATTCAACAGTTGGGAGGGTTTATGCCGACGGGGAGTGGGCTCCCCGTCAGCACACAAAGATGGGGGCGCGAGTCAAGGGGATTGGGCACCCCTGGGCATTCAACAACTGGGAGGCCGACGGGGAGGGCCCCCGCTGCATACAAAGACAGTGGGGGTTTAACAGACACCGGGTTGGCAGACGTTAGGCGGCCGCCCGCTCGCCTCATTTGCACATAATGGCAGCGAGCAGGGCAAGAAAAGGACCGCTGCATCTGACGAGCTTTGCTCGGATTGCAGCAGACCTTTTCTTAGATGTGCTCTCCCCATTATGTATGCATGGTGTGGCGCTGGCATGCAGGCTGATTGGGCAATGCGGGATGCACCTACTGGTGTGTGCCCTGCATTTGCCAAACAGCGACCGTGCCTCCAACTCCCCACACTGTCGGAAGATGTTGGCTGCGCAAGCGCGCCAACATTAAAAGGGGGAGGAGGAATGGGGAGAGTACTGAAGAGTAAGGAGGCAAAAAGGGTGGTTAGGGAGGCAAAAGCAGACATAGAGGGCTGTACTGCAGAATGGGTCAAGGGCACAGAAAAATATTTTTCCAATATATTTTGGGAAAAAAATAAAGAAAAGAGGAGGAATTGTTAG
The DNA here is from genome assembly GCA_016271365.2 of Neoceratodus forsteri. NCBI lineage: Eukaryota > Metazoa > Chordata > Ceratodontiformes > Ceratodontidae > Neoceratodus > Neoceratodus forsteri. Next base: position 76,986,827 of record JADMNL010000022.1, read on the forward strand.
GCTGTCAGAGAGGGGTAGGGTGAAACAAGATAACAGGCATAAGTCCGATGACTATCTTTGCTTAGTTTTCACCAGGAAAGAAGGCACGCCTTACCTGGGAGTAGCGTTAAAGCAGCCAAAAATGGGGCCCCCAAGAGGAGACAGCCAATATTTACAAGCTACAGGGTCCAGAAAGGGCTGGTGTCCCTAAAGATAGATAAAGCTCCGGGACCAGATGGATTGTATCCAAGGATTCTCAGGGAACTGGCAGTGGAACTTGATGAAGCCATAGTAGGATTATTCAACTGTTCACTATGGATCAAGGTAGTTTCAAAGGACTGGTGGGTGGCAGACACCGTTCCACTCCATAAGGGAGGAAGGACAAGGGAAGAAGTGGAGAACAACAGACCTGTCAGTCAGACCTCCACTGTAAGGATGCTGATAGAGCACTGATTAAGGATGACCTCATAGACTACCTGGAGATCAGTGGTCTCCAGGACAGAAAACAGCATGGGTTCATGGCAGGGAGGTTCTGTCAGATGAACCTGATAATGTTCTTTGATGGGGTGACGAGTGAACTGGACAGGTTCCATGCCATGGATTTGCTCTATTTCAACTTCAGCAAAGCTTTCTACTCTGTGCCTCACAGACGCTTGTTGAAGAAGATGGAGGATCTGAGTGCAGCTAAGGACATCATGAACTGGGTAGGAAACCAACTAAAGCAGAGGCAGCAGAGGACTGTGGTCAACCGAGTCAATTCAGAAGAGAGGGAGGTCATTAGCAGGGTGCCACAGGGATCGGTTCTGGGCCCAGTCCTCTTCACTATGTTCATCAGCTACACTGGAGAAGGTGTCTGTGGCAGGCTTCGTCTCTTCGCAGATGACACTAAGCTCTGTGGGAGGGTGGATAGCAATGAGGGAATTAGAGAAATTCAGAGTGATTTACAAAAGCTTGAGCGGTGGTCTATGGTTTGGTAGTCTAAATTCAATGCCAAAAGGCACAAAGCAATGCAGCAAGGGAGTAAGAGCCCCAGGACAGAATATTGGATAGGTGGGGTGAGACATAGTACTATGGCTGAGGAACGTGACCTAGGAGTTACAATCAGTGACATCCTCAAACAATCGAGCCAGTGCAACAAGGCCTGTGACAAGGCAAGTAGGATGCTGGGGTGTATCGGGAAAGGTACTGAGAGCAGGAGGAAAGAGGTAATACTACACTCAGCTCTTTATAAAATGGGCAAAGCTTTTTGAGCATTTTGATTGGTTGCTAGCCGTGCGTTAGAAGTGTCTAACACACGGCTAGCAGCAAGTTCAGGCAACCAGAGCCGCATTAAAAAACATTAAGTATTAAGAAGCCAATTGGCCAAAAGGAATTTTCATTTTTGAATTGCTGCTATTTTTAATAGCTGCTAAGCATGAACTCAGCCCATGCCCCTAGCTGCTCCTGCAGTCTCTACAGCAGTACTGCTCAACCTTTCAGAGTTCTGAGCTGCTCTTGGAGATATAAAAAAAAATGTTTCAGTTACTTTTTTTTTTTTTAATTCACATACAGCTTGCACATGCTGGCGGGGGATACCGCTGCTCACTGAAACACAATACCTTGCGGGCAGAACGAAGCTGGAGGTACAACCATTCACAAAATGCAGCACACATCTTCTCAATAAACTGAAACAGATGCTGCACATTAGCACCATGGGATCCTTTTCCTTATGGGCATGCAGGAGCAGACATAAGGGATGCAACAACTCAGCTTTCAAACTGGTTGCCCGAATGCTCAGCTACCCGCTCGCCTTCTCACTTTTTCTCCCTCACTACTTGATATTAAATACATTAAAAACAAAACCAGAAAACTAGAAAAGAAAATATAAAGGGGGTTGTATACAATATCAAACACCTTAAATGTCTCTGTAAATTCACAGAGCTACTTATGCACAAAGTCACATTGCGTTATGATGCAAATAACTGTTTTCTGGTTTAGAAGTTATGAATATGTATATAGGAGTGGATGGGGGCTGTGGGAGGGCTCTGCCCCAAGTGTGATCGCTATGATAGGTGTTCAGGCAGGGAAGTTAGGGGAGAGACCCCATGTCATATATATAGTCAATCACATCGCCAGCGCAGAGCAGAGTTTGGTATTCGCAGTGCTTACGCAACCTGCTTACACTTGTCCGACATTCTACACAAATGCACAAAAAGGGAAAATACTGAAAAAAAATGTAACCAGCACAACCTAGTTAATTTAATATTTCACTCTGTAAAGGGGGGAGGGTGGGGGAACCATGGCAACCAGCTACAGTACAAGGACAGCTACGGTGGTCTTTACAGGCCAAAACACCCAAGTAAAAAAACTGCACAGCAAGCTGATCTAGGCGGAGGAACTATTTCACATAGCAAAACAAAAATTATTTAACATTTTTATCAACTTAAATTCATTATGATTTTAATAGCTTAGAGACCCACTTTATAAGTGCAATAAGCCACTCAGGGTGTGCGTTAAGACAGTTCTAATGCACACCCCATCATGGTTTATTGCTTACTTAGTGAGGCCATGCCTTGAGTACTGTGCCCAGTTCTAGAGCCCTCACCTCGGGAAGGATAGGGACAGACTGGAGACAGTGCAGCACAGGTAACAAAAATGATTCCCGGCCAACTGGGCAGGTCTTATGAGGAGTGCCTCAAGTCACTAAATTTGTACTCGCTGGAGACCAGAGGGGAGAGGGGGAGATATAATAAAGACCTTCAAATTCTTCAAATGAATAAACAGGGTGAACTGTGAGAAACCTTTTAGCTTGAATGCTAGTTCAAGGTCACAGGACCATGAATGGGAATTGACAAGAGGGAGGTTCAAGAGGGATGTGAGGAAGCATTATTTTACAGAAGGGTGATGGAGCTGTGGAACAGTCTATCAGATGAAGCTGTGGGTGCTAAAACAATAGTTGGTTTCAAGCACGACTGGGACTGAGTGAAGGGTACTGTGAACACTCAGGAAGACAGAATTGGGAAGGAGACTGGAGGAAGGAGGGGGAGGGCCAGGACCCTGGATGGACAGTAGGTCCCAGGGTTAGATAGGGAACTTGGGCAGAGTGGCTCAACCATTGGTCTTCTTATGTTTCTAAGTAATTTATTTAACAAGTTTAAACTGTACCATATTACTCACTAGTCCAAAACACATGAACCTTGTGCAAAGCAGCGATCTTCCTGTCTGATGAAGCTCAGCAGCAGATGAGAGGACCGTCAAGCGTGATGACACAAGACTGCTGCTTTGCACAAGATTTGCGTGTTTTGGACTAGTGAGTAATATGGCACATTTTACACTTGTATAGCACTTGTTAAATTGCTGCTGAATATGTAATGTAGCAGTTTGTTCTTATCTTTTTTTTTTGGATGCATTTTCATGTCCATATTTTAAACAATAAAAGATGCATACTGTATGTGGTTCTAAGATTTACCTCACTGGGGGCAAATGTCTCCCTGCCCGAAGCGTCCGCTCTCTTGTCTTTAGTGTCAGATAGAGCCACAGAGCCACGAAGCCTTCGAGAGGTATGGTTATGTACCTGACAGCATGGCATACCGCCTTGTCTGCCACTGGAGGAATCTCGCACTTCTTGAAGCTCTCCTCCAGGAATGGTTAACATCTCGCCCTCGGTCTAGGAAGCTGCTTCCCCTTATGCACCCTGGCCCATTCCTGCTCAATAATCGGGTTGTGGTGTAGAACATTTGGAAGACTCTTCAGAGCAGAGGCTGATGTAAACAGGATAGGATTCACATCCAAGGACTCCATGTCCTGAACCTCTGTCAGCTGCAAGGTCCGACGTACTTCCTTTTTAAGATAAGACAATGACTTCGCATTAAACAAGGGTGGGATTAGAATCTACTTAGGCTCCGTCCCTCCCCCCTCCCCTTCTTTTCCAAAGGACCTTCCACTTCATGTGATGGCTCCAGTTTCCTTGGGTCAGTATTTTCCCTGTGTCCCCACTGCATCTTTTTTTTATTTTTTTGTAATCAGGAGAGGCACACTAAGCTGAGGCCTGTTTACAGCTGTGACCTGGGAGCACAAGGAAGTTAAGTGACTTGCTCAAGGTCACACAGTATGCAAGTGGGGTCTGTGGGATTCAAACCCAGGTCTCCAGGTTTGTAGCTCAGAGCCTTAAACCACTGCATCTTTACGTTGATGTTCCATGCTGTCAAGGTCAGAGGGCATCTACAAATCTGAGTGAGCATAATCACTTTGCTTCGGTGCACCTGGATGTGCTTGTATGGGCCCTCCCTCCCACCTGAGGGGCCTACCTTGGGTGTACCAGTGGGAATGTCCTGTGGGGCATCAGCACTCAGCAGCTCATTTAAGAGTAGCAAGAAGTAGACCAACAAAGAAGGGATTTTCCGTATGAGAAAGGGGAGAGACACAAGAGGGCATGGACTGAGATGGGGGGGGGGAGATTCAGGAGGGAGATGAAGAGATATTTTTTCACTGAAAGAGTGGGGGAACAAATGGAACACCTTACCAGACGAGATAGTGTCCTGTAAGACAGTGGGCAGTTTCAAGAGGGGCTGGGACAGGGGAGGGTAAGGGATACTGGGAAGGGGGGGCGGGAGGGGCAGCTACAAGATGAGGTGCTAGCTGCACACTCAAGCAGACTCGATAGACCATGAGGCCTGTTTCTGCTGGCAATTTCATATGTTTGTATGTTCGTAAGAAGGATTTGTGCAACTCAGCTGTACCACTGCCAGTCAGTGCATCCCCTCCTGCTCAGGGGTTCAGATGGGAGGGGCCGATATAGATATGTTAGATTGTGTTACACAATTGGGACAGCGTGACCCCAGAAATGATGGGTCTCATCATCCTCCTGCAGTTCTTACATCTTTAAAAGTCACTGGTCTGCAATAAGCCACAGTGCCAGCTAGTCAAACAAAACTAGATCCAAGTATGAATAATACTAAAAATGTCAACACTGATCTGCCCCAGCCGCAACTCCTGCTGCAGCGAAGCTGTCCTTCTCAACACCACAAGCACCCCTGCACGCAAAAAGGGGGTGCAATATAATAAGGTGGCTGATGATGGTCTCAGGTTGCCCATTTCCCTCAGGCTGCACCCATTTTCCCATAGAGATAACTAGGAAACGTAACCTGTATACTGGCAATTGTAACCTGCACACTGACCTAAAAGGGATCCAGAACCATGACGACTCCTCCCCTGAAAAGCGGGAAACTGCTTCCTCAATGACTGTCCCGCAGCACCAGCTGCACTGAAATCCCCTCCATGTTGGGAGGCCATCAGGTAGCAATGAGGAGCATTAACTTGCAACACTCACGTATATGCAGTGACATCACACCGACATGCGTGACATCAGCACTTTGACCACAGTGGCACAACACCAAACAGTCCAACAGTTAGAAGGTGCCAAGAAGGCACTCCACTCAAGTAAAAAGAGGGTGAGAAGACCCTAGCAGCTTGCCCGCAATTGCGGTGCACCCAAAAGATGCTGTCAGTGCAATTAAAATGGACAAAGCAATCATCCTATCTAAAATCAATCAAGAAATACTGCAAGCACCAAAAAAACAAAGCAGGCAAAAACCAAAGTAGGGGCCAAAATCTAAGTGTGTACCAAAGTCACTGTGGACTCAAGAGAGACCTGTGAGACCTCAGCTATAAAAGGAACACCTTACAATTTTTTGGCCAGTGCCCTAACATCAGATTAATCAGTCTCCAGAAGGTAAAACTCCTAATCCCACTCAACAATAGGGAATAACCATACCAGAGAATGCTAGGGAGGAAAAAACCTTAAGTCAGAAAAGCTAGCAGCCCCCCCAACCTAATTTACTACCCCCCAAAGAAAAGGAAGAAATTACTTACCCGAGGCACTAGGCTAAAAAGGATAACCCCACCAGAGAAGCTGTTGAAACACCCTGCAAAAAGGTGAGTTGTCCTCATTCAGGCACTATAGGCACTGATACAGTGTTTGGCTAACAGGTTAGTCAATTTGAAAGCCACAGCTTAAAAGGCACAATTTCTAAATTTGACGGTGCACATGCCTCTAAGATGTCTAATCCCAAAAAAAACAAAAAAATACAAATAGCAACTTTTCTGAGAGAGCTGTCTATGCACACCACCCCTCAGTGCTACAGCAAAGACTGAGTGACTGCTACTTTCGGACTTGTCATGTGCCCAGGGTTCTATGCTGATTGACAGCTATGGGCTGTACCACTACCCCAGTGGGGGTGCTCATTACCCATATGTATGAACTCCTCACTGACAACATGAAGCTATAAAAAAAGTAGGCTTTTGTGCACTGAGGGGGATTGCTGGCACGGTTGTTTTTCATAACTTATGGGTACTGCACAACCTTGCAACACACGGGTTCACATTTTGTGCAGGGCATGGGCACCACACAGTGTGTTACATCACTACCACACAATACTGCGGCACCACTGCCATAGGACAGATAGGGCAGACTATGTTATCTGAAAACTGAGTATCACTTTCCAAGGCCTGGAGGAAGCCCTGGCTCTCATGGTTCCCATGGCCACTGATGCAACAGCACCCATGGCCAATACCAGGGACACTGGTTTACCGGGATTGAGAAAGGGCAAATTCCGTTTTGCACATTGTAAAAACTGGTATTGTCACCGGTGTCTCCTAAGCCAAAATCCGTTTTTACCGGTGTTTGGCTTTGTGTACTTTATTTAACAATTTTTAACTCTGTGAACATGCATTTTAGCAATTTTGACCTCCACTACTGTACATCCATCCATCCTTGTACCAATTAAAAGTTGTTTTAGGTACAAGATGTGAAGGCAGCAGCAGCACTACGGCCCCCATCCCCAAGGTGTGATGGAAGTAACACTGTGGTCCCCATCCCTCAGGTGCAATTGCAGTAGCAACAACAATGCAGCCCCTATCACCTCAGGTGTGAAGGCAGCAGTAACAGCACTATGGCCCCCCCTCCCACCGGTGCGATAGAAGCAGCAGCACTGCGACCCCCATCCCTCAGGTGTGATGGCAGCAATACTACGTTCCCTATCCCTCAGGTGTGATGGCAGCAGTACTACGTTCCCCATCCCTTAGGTGTGATGGCAGCAGTACTACGTTCCCCATCCCTTAGGTGTGATGGCAGCAGTACTATGTTCCCCATCCCTCAGGTGTGATGGCAGCAATACTACGTTCCCTATCCCTTAGGTGTGATGGCAGTAGCTGAATCACTGCAGCCCCCACCCCTCAGTTGTGATGGCAGGCTGTGCAACACTGAAGTTCCTATCCCTCAGGTGTGATGGCAGGCAGTGCAACACTGAAGTTCCCATCCCTCAGGTGTGATGGCAGGCAGTGCAACACTGAAGCCCCCACCCCTCAGGTGTGACAGCAAGTGATGCAGCACTGAAACCCCCACCCCTCAGGTGTGACAGCAGGAGGTGCAGCGCTGAAGCCCTCACCCTTCAGATGAGACAGCATGCAGTGCAGCACTGAAGCCCACACCCCTCAGGTGTGACGACTGCAGTGGAATCACAACAGTACTCACCCAATGCCATGTACCCAAGCTTGCTTGTCAGAGCTCAGACGTGAATTAAGCTGAACCACCAGACGCCAAGGTGGAGTCCATCGGTTCAGTCCCTATCTGAAATTTAGCTGCCTGAATTGGTTTATTTGTAAACAAAGTGCATCCAATTAAAAAAAATCCACATGTGATTAATGAGGATGCTAATGGAGAACTATACAATCTTTTCCAAGTAATAAACCAATCGAGAATTACACCCACAATAAATTGGGCACTTTCTGACTTGGTCTTCATGCAAATGGAGCCTCTTAGTTTTCATGTCGGAGCTCAAACTCATGAAAGGAGTTCTACTGGCAGAGGTGAAGCCATGAACATGGTACAGATTGGGGCTTCATCTCTCCTATCCCCCCCTACAGTCAACATAAATAGATTAATCTTTGTGCCTGCTCACTAGTACAAAGTGGTACATCCCCAGTGGGCCTGGCACTTTAATTATGATGCCTTTGAACATGACATGCTCTTGCTCATAACACTGCAAGCTGCTGATGCTGCCATGCCTCTTCCTCAATAGGCAGGGCAGTAGTGCCCTGGGCACACCCACAGGATTTATAAAAGGGCACTGTAGATATAAACTTCAATCTCCATGCATAAGGGCACTATTGAGTCAGGGGAAGGCAGCCAACAGTTCATAAGTTTAGAGCGTGGATGTTCCAAGTGCCAAAATTAAAATGCCAGGAGGATTTACCAGTTTGTGTGATCAGGTACAAAGATGATTTATTTAATATAATGCCTGCAGGGGGGACCAGTGAGGTAAAGCCACGATCAGTACAGCGGCTGGGGCTTCACCTCTGCCAGTAGTTCTCCTTTAAGAACTCATTGTCATCTCCTGCCCCACCAAAAATGGCCAGCAACATCCCCACCCCCAAACACACTGCCAGCAACCCCCACTCCCAAACCCCATGGCCAGCAAACCCACCACCCAAAACACACACAGCCAGCTACTCCATCACCTCAGACATACAGCCAGCAACCCTACCCCAGACACACAGCCAGCCTGACAGATGGGCAGTAAACACCCCCACCAACATTACACTGCATACAAATGTTCCTAAAACAAAAATATCTAAATACTTGACTTGAGCTTGGCTTACACAACATATTATGTGATCAATTCCTTATGCAAGCAGTTGTAGCTAGGGACAGCACGGAGAACAGGACAGTGATCCTTCAGCATACGGGCATCAGCCCAAAATTAAAATAATACAGAAAAAAATGACTTGTATTCTATACCTTACTTATACAATGTAAAGGATGAACAAAGGCAATTTGAAAAAAATTATAAATTATTGTCATGTGCAGCAGTGGTACTGTGCTTTTTAAAGAGACACCCTCAGCTTTTGAGTCTTTTTATGGTGTATGCATTACGTGTGCCTAGAAAAGGCACTAGCAATTTAAAATGCATAAATGGTACCAGATTTGCACAGCAGCGCAAGATACTTACTATGGACCCTATGCACTATGCCATCCTGCAGCATAAACTGGGTGAGTAGGCATATATACCCACGAATGCCACACAGCTGGGGTCTTGTGGATCCTTGGTGGCATTCACCAAATGTGCTTTTGCCAGGTGTGTACTCCAATTCCCCATCTGCACAGCCAGCTATGCACTAGGGTGGTCTGGGGGAAGAGGGGGCATGCCCACACTACACACCATTCACAATGGTACACATAGTGCTGTGTACAGGGGGCTGTAGGAGAGTACCAAATGCAGCGGGGGGACCCTGCCACAAATGCCATATGAGCTGTGCACACAAAGAACCCCTGCCCAGTCCCGGCAACAGACTGCCATCCCCTCCACATACACACCCCAGTGCCCCATTCCAGGTCCTGGTACTGAGACAGCCACACACACACACATACACACACACACACACACACACACAGTGCCCTGACCCATTCCTAGCAGTGAGCACTCCCCCCCCCCCGTGGCACCGACACCACCACCACTTGATCCCCGTACCTGCAAGTCGGTGCTACAGCAATGTACGGTGAGAAGCACATCCCTCTGCACACCTTCTTGTGCCCTCTCTGTCCAACTGATGCTGGTGGCACCATGCTGCCAGTATCATTCCAGCTCATGGACGAGGGCTTGAATTTCGTTCGGTTCCTGAAATACATTTTTACATAATGAGTCTCTAATCTTGCACTATTAGAAATCTGGTACTGTTTATGGATTTTATATCGCTAGTTCCTGCTTGAGGCACATTCATTGCCCACACCATAAAAAGATACCAGAGTTGACAGTGTCCCTTTAAAGCACTTTTATCCCAGTCCACAAGGCCAGCTTCCTGAATATAACAGTGAGTGTCCCTTCCCTAGCACAGAGGTAAACATTGGCAGTGGCTCACTAGCCAAATGCCGCAGATTTTGTATTGGGCTAGTAAATGTTTCCTTTAACTTGCCCTACAGGCTTGTGTGTTGAGAAGGCAAACATAAGTACAATAGCTGGACCAGAGGAAAAGTCTGTGGTGTTGGCGACTTTCTCAGTCAGTGACTAGCCTTGCTGGCTAGAGGTTGTAAAATCTGATTTAGACCCCTGAAGTGCAGTACAGACGAACCTTGCTGCAACACTGCCAGCTCCTCCCATCCCTCCCAGTCAAATATGTTTAGCTTCCCTGCCTGCAGCCACAACAAAGGCTGACCCTGTGTTAATATACAGCCCTTTGTGAAACACTGCCAGGCCTCCTTACCCAAGCAAGCCTGGCAACTCACAAACCACATCTCCAACACAGAGAACTCCTATATTAATGGACAGTCCCAGGAATTACTGTCAGCCTACCACACCCACATGGATAGTTCCCTCACCTCACCCAAGAAAACATGACCAGTCCTTCCACACCACAGGACAGCATGGATGGCCATCCCATCCCCCCACCTCACCAACATGAATGGTCGTCAGTCCCCACACCAAGCATGGCCACTCTCCTCATCCCAATGGACTAACACAGCTGCTCTCCCAACACCGACACACTGGCATGGCACCCCAACACACCAGCACTGCCACTCTCCCCAACCTGACAGACCAGCATGGCCACTCTGTCCACCCCACCACACCATCATGGCCACTCTCCCCACCCCACCCCACCAGCACGGCCACTCTTCACACCCCGCATCCTATGCCATCTGCAAGGTCACTCTCCCAACCCCACCCCACCTGCACGGCTACTCTCCTCACCCAACCCCACCAGCATGCCCACTCTCCCCCACCCACCACCCCAGCACCAGACAATAACAATAAATGCAATCCCCCTTTCTATTTAGGCCACACATTTGTCCAGCTCAGACTGCAAACAAGGACTTTCTCAGGGCAACTATTAAAATAAAACAAGAGCAGATCACTTAGAGATCAAGTGCTGGGTACACCACCGAGCTTCGGGACTGTAGGAAGTAGTATGGGCACCCAATTGGGAGGCTCCAATGCAAACACTCCATGATGGATAGACTTTAGTCTTTCTTTCTCATTAAGGGCAGACATTTGATCACATCACAGTCACAGTTTATCATATTGGGCAATGAAGAAAAAGAAAAAAAAAATTACTCGAGAGCAGATTAATTTTTTAATCACTCCAGGTCTCTGGCTCCCCCTTCCCCATGGAACTGCACAAGGGCACACGTCGCTGCACATCAGAATTTACAAGGGCATCAAATAAAAAAGAAATGGGAACAGATAAAGTCTTCAGTCAGTCTCAGTGTCCGGCGTGCCCCCCCCCCCCCGAGACTGTATAGACTCAACAGTGTACTTTCTTTAAAATATTATTTCATATAAACATAATGAAGCTTCGGGACTGTATTGATCACTTAATAAAATGTATAAAAACCTTTCAGTTTCAAGCCAGTAGTGCAGATCATCGTCCAATGTTCAGGCCCCACCTTACTTATTAACTATCTAGTTTCTCCATGAGATCGGGCAACAAAAAAATAATAAAAAAAAAAAAACGGGAGCAGATAAAGTATTCTTCGGTCTTCTATTCAGTCCCCCCCTCACCCCCGCCACTGCTTCCAGCCCCCAGAGCTTCAGGAAAGCCATACATTGCAGAAGAACAGACCCTCCACAGTGCACTTTCTTAGAAAACTTAGCCGCAGCAGAGTAACAGAAAAGCCAACTTACTTGTTCTGTTTTTTTAATGGATGTCCGGGTTTCAGAGGGGCCTTCTGAGCAGGAACAGATCAGTGTAGCAGAAACGGGTCAGCAAACAGTCCACAGAGCAGCGGGAGACAACAACGCTACTTCACATTTTATAGCGCTGTATTCACGGAGCTCCTGACAACAAAGGCCGTTTCCGTTTTTGGCGCTGTTTTCCATGGGCCAATCAGAATTCCACTTTTCCGTCCGCATCACCGCGTATGCGGTAAACCAGTGTCCCTGCCAATAACAAGTCAAGCAGGACCGGATCCCCTACTGTAAACAATGACATCTCAGTTGAATGGTCCTTGGTAAATAAAATAAAGCAATAGTGAGTGACTGAACAATCTCTATCATTAGCCAACCCCCCCCCCCCCAAGAATATCAGAATCCAGGTCCTCCTTCACCAGCGATGCCTGGAAAGCAGTCTCCTCATCGGTGATTTCTGCACCTCCTACCTTATTGATAAGCCCCCCACTTCCCCTGGCAATAGATAGGAGCCCCCTCTAACCAGAAGGACAGGAGAGTGCATGTCTGCTTGGCTGCTGACCACAAGAAAAGGAGATGGTGCTGCTGGCTTAGGGCTTGGGGAAGCACCATAACCAGGGCCACTGGAAAATTGCAGGTGCAATTTTTCTGCAATTTCCGCAGTTTTCACCCTTCTCTGCACAAAATCCGCAATTTCTTGCAATTTCTTACATTTATGGAATTTTTGACTGAAATTGTATAAAAAGATTTAAATTCTCAAGGAAATCTACTCAGATATACTAAAATTTAGTACACAGACTTGGATTTGACCAAAACAGTACAGTGTGAGGTGAGAAGGGGTCAAATGTGACTCTGCTTTCATGTGATTCACTTCCCTGCTTTGGTTTCAGAATCCTCTGGTCATGCATATGTAGACTTGAACACTTAAAATCTGTGTTAAAGCAGACTATCAGAGAACTTTTTACTGCACAGAGACTGAAACAATTATGTGAGAAGAGGTGCAAAGTGTCCCATTCACCTAAATGAGGTCTTGACCACAATGCTTTTTTTTGAATGGTAGCGTAGATTTTCCTTGTATAAATACTTTCAATCTGAAAGGATTTTGATTCAAATGTGTCAAGAGTTTGGATGGCCTTGCTAATTATAAACTTGAATGTGCTTCTGAGGGGGTTGGTGACAGTGATTCTTACATGTCAGTCTGTTGCAACCACATACTCACATACAAAACCTACAAAAGGAAACATTTCTGAAAACATGCTGAACAGGTTAAGTATAGTTAAACAGTTACCTTCAACAGACAAAGTAATTGCAAACCAAGTAAAATCAATAAAACCAAGTAGAACAAAAGTATAATGTATTGACAACTATTGTATGATGTAATGAAAAGCTATTGGTATGATTTGATACTCTTATCATGTGATTTTAAAATGTACTTACAGTGCTGATTAAGAACAGTAATTATTTTAACAAAATAAATATTTTTCTTACTAGACCTTTATTAGGCACCCTGGTTATCTGTTTATTTTGTTCTTGCACTAAAGCAAGTAGTTTAAACAGGTTTCATTATTTAACATCTAGAAACTGGCAAAATATGTTTTTTCAGGGCATATTCAGTACAGATTAACTGTAAATTACTGAATAAAATCTGGTTAGCACTGCATGACTTGGATGTCTTGATTTTTAGAAGATATGCTACATAATGATTAGTTTACAGTGCATTTCAAAAACACATCTTTCTTCATATTAAAAGCATTTACTAGTGGCAATACATTTATCTAACAATTTATGTGATCAATACATGCTGCAGCAAACAATAAAATATTTATTAGGTGGCAGTTTGGATGTATCGTGAACCCCCGCAATTTTTGCAAGAAAATCCCCGCACTTTTGGGTAAAATTTTCCGCAATTTTCCAGTGGCCCTGGCCATAACTGCCATTATCCTTGTTTGCAGCTGCCACTTCTGAGATGCTGTGCCCTCCACGCTGGCTGGTGCTGCTTAGGCCGTCTGTCAAGCCCCGATGCCCCATGGTATGGTGCCATGGTGTACTTCTGGAACTGTTGCCCAAAATAAACCAGCACCCCCAAGTAGCAGCCTGGCAGATGGGAGGGGATTCTTCAGTAGTCATAAGGTCTGCTCTGGCTAATCGGTCCTAGCTTTTAGATGCATTTATTTCAGAGGCTTTTCCCATGAAATCTGTCAATTCATTTTTTGGGGCCGGGGGTGGGGATTATGCCAGGACCATATGGACTTCAGCTAATATAGATAAATATGGTATTGCTGAATGTGCACCTCCTACCTTATTGATAAGCCCCCCCCCCACTTCCCCTGGCTATAGATAGGAGCCCCCTCTAACCAGAAGGACAGGAGAGTGCATGTCTGCTTGGCTGCTGACCACAAGAAAAGGAGATGGTGCTGCTGGCTTAGGGCTTGGGGAAGCACCATAACCAGGGCCACTGGAAAATTGCAGGTGCAATTTTTCTGCAATTTCCGCAGTTTTCACCCTTCTCTGCACAAAATCCGCAATTTCTTGCAATTTCTTACATTTATGGAATTTTTGACTGAAATTGTATAAAAAGATTTAAATTCTCAAGGAAATCTACTCAGATATACTAAAAATTTAGTACACAGACTTGGATTTGACCAAAACAGTACAGTGTGAGGTGAGAAGGGGTCAAATGTGACTCTGCTTTCATGTGATTCACTTCCCTGCTTTGGTTTCAGAATCCTCTGGTCATGCATATGTAGACTTGAACACTTAAAATCTGTGTTAAAGCAGACTATCAGAGAACTTTTTACTGCACAGAGACTGAAACAATTATGTGCTATTCGATGGAGGTCCCTCATTCTGGGGATCTGTAAGTGAGAAGAAGGTCTTAGGGTTCCTCTTTGTGGGGTTTGGTATCCCTCCCTCTGGGGGGTGCATATCGTGGTTTCTCTAGCATGGGTCCCTCCCTTGACTTTACAATTTGGTGCCATTATGTGGGATCTGGCAGTGCTCCAGATAAGATTTTTCACGGTAAATATTGTAGCCCTCACTCTCAATGAGTAGTGAGTAAAACCAAAGCTGGCAGAGTACATGTGATGACATCCAGGCAGCATGGAGTACGTTTTAAAACAAGTAAAAATGTACAACAGTCCCATGATCAAGGTGGCTAGGGTTCAGGCTAAGACAGCTACAAGTGCATCTTGATAACAGCCTGACCCCCTCCAAAAAATATAAATATTATAGTATAGAACCCCTAGGTGGCACTGTCCCAGTGCTACTACCTCTGCCTGTGTGGCTAATTGCAGGTTAAGGGGCCTGGGTACTGAAATGGATGCCTCCCGGAGGACAGGGTTGTTAGTAATACAGTGGCGTGAAAAAGTATTTGCCCCCTTCCTGATTTTCTCTATTATTGCATATTTGTCACACTGGATGTTTTCAGGTCTTTAGAGAAAATGTAATATTAGATAAAGGGAACCTGAGTGAACAAATAACACTTGTTTTTTTTTTTAATTTCACTTATTTAATGAAAAAAAGTTAACCAACACCAACTGGCACTGTGTGAAAAAGTAATTGCCCCCTTACACTTAATAACTGGTTATGCCACATTTAGCTGCAATGACTGCAACCAAACACTTCCTATAATTCAATATCAGTCTTTCACATCGCTGTGGAGGAATTTTAACCCACTCTTCCTCGCAGAACTGCTTTAATTCAGTAACATTTGGTAGGTTTTCGAGCATGAACTGCTCGTTTCAGGTCCTGCCACAGCATCTCTATTAGGTTTCAGTCTGGACTTTGATTAGACCACTCCAAAACTTTAATTTTACTTCTTTTTAGCCATTCTGATGTGGACTTGCTTTTGTGTTTTGGATCATTGTCTTGCTGCATGACCCAACTATGCTTCAGCTTCAGCTGACGGAAGGATGACTGGACATTCTCCTTAAGAATTTTCTGGTACAGAGCAGAATTCATGGTTCCTTTAATTATGGCAAGTCATCCAGGTCCTTAGGCAGCAAAGCATCCCAACACCATCACACTACCACCACCATGTTTGACTGTTGGTATGGCGTTCTTACTGTGGAATGCTGTGTTTGCTTTACGCGAGACATTATGGGATCCATGTTGTCCAAAAAGTTCCACTTTGGACTCATCTGTCCATAGAACATTTTCCCAAAAGGCTTGTGGATCATCCAGGTGCTTCTTGGCAAATGAGAGACGAGCATTTATGTTCTTCTTGGTTAGCAGTGGTTTTCCGCCTTGCTACTCTCACATGAAGCCCATTTTGCCCAGTCTCTTTCTGATTGTGGAGTCATGAACACTGACCTTAGCTGAGGCAAGAGTAGCCTGCAGTTCTTTGGGTGTTGTTTTAGGATCCTTTGAGACTTCTTGGATGATTTTACACTGTGCCCTTGGAGTAATTTTGGCAGGCCACCCACTCCTGGGAAGGTTCACTACTGTTCCAAGTGTTCTCCATTTGAGATTATGGCTCTCACTGTGGTTCGATGGAGTCCCAGAGCCTTAGAAATATCTTTGTAACCCTTTCCAGACTGATAGAGGGCAACAAATTTTTTCTGATCTTTCAGGAACTTCCTTTGATCATGGCATAATGTGCTTGTTGAATCTTTGTGCTGGCAACGTGACTCTGATGGTAAGGGCCAAAATAAGTGAGGTTTATATTGAGCAGGGCTGGCTGTAATCAAGCCTGGCTGTGTTCAATCAGCTGACTCTAATTATCCCTTTAATTGGGTTGATTTAACTAGGGGCAATTACTTTTCACACAGTGCCAGTTGGTGTTGGTTAACTTTTTTCATTAAATAAATGAAATAAGTAAAAAAAAAAAGTGTTATTTGTTCACTCAGGTTCCCTTTATCTAATATTATATTTTGTCTAAAGACCTGAAAACATCCAATGTGACAAATATGCAATAATAGAGAAAATCAGGAAGGGGGCAAATACTTTTTCACGCCACTGTAAGGCTAACCTAGGTACAGCCCTCCGGGACACTGTAACACCCTCTTTCCCCTCTAGTGGCTTAGACAATATGTAACAAACACTTTCACAATAGCCCCTATTCAGCATACAAATCCCCACACTGTTTGTACCTACCACCAGGGCTGGTTCCACCAGTTCGACCCTGGAGACCCCTGTAAAGCAAGGTTAGGCACAGCAAATAACAGTACAGTGCTTTTGGTACAAACTGGATCAGATTAAATACAAAAAGAATTAGATCTGATTTATTCATGGGAATTGAACAAGTGAGGGCCGTAATCAGATTGACTGATTCTAACACTGATCTTGTCAGGCAATTATACGTGCACTTTTAGTCCCTACACAGTCGCACTCTCTGGGTACCCAGCTAGAAGTAAGGTGGGCTAGCCTGGAACGTTGCCCAGGGTAGGCCGGTGTCGCAGCTGGTTGGGGCCCTGTGGCCAAAAGAAAAGGCATGCACAACCACACACAATTTGTAATCCAGAGCCTGAAGGCTCAGTTCGTGAGAGGAAGAACAACAATGCAATCAGATGACAACACTTGAGATTTAGCTGTTGTTGCAGGGAGCTACCCTGATTGTTACTCACGCTACCCAATACGAGACACAGGCTAGATGAAATGGAGACTGGAGGTTGATGACTGGTTTGCCAGGAGAAGCAGGGCCCACATGAATCACAGAGGTGTCATTCCTGTTCGAGACGGTTGAGCAAGGGGCTGATCCCCGGGCGAGTCTCTCATCGATGATGGTTTCTGTGCCTAAAGTAGCTAGCTGAGTCAGTTGGCAAGGCCCAGGCCAGGTGGAACAGTTCGGATTTTGAGTCTGGTAGTGCTGGATGCAGCTTCCAGCAAGCATGGCACATTTACACAGCGGGGAACCAAATCGTGACCCACTAACAGCACACAGCACATTTATAGTAAAGCAATCACCATACCACAATGCGGATAGCCGTCCGGCTGCAGTATCAGTGTCTCTGAGCAAAACTGGGAATTCTGTGGTAAATAGATGTCCTGACAGGCCGATCGCATACAGCAAATCTTTGGTCTTCTCCAGGTTTAAATCTGGTCACTTTTCAGTGGCTTTATCATACTCCAATTCTGAGACAGTGCGATTGTTAAGCCTGTCAAAGGATTCCCTTTCAAGGGACAGCAGGCAGACAGGCCAAACTCAGCCTTTCCATCAATCTCCAGTGCAAACTACGCAGGAGTTGCTGCTCGAATCGCTCAAGCTGTTTACTCTTCAAACTCGAACTCCAGACTGACTGACTGCAGCAGGCATCTTGGGAATTTCACTTTAGTCCCAAAGGTTCTGGTTGGTTGATCCATCGGTCTGTCAAACCAAGGGCTCCCCCTCCAGGTGTATTTAGGCGCCAAAATCTCAAAACTACAATTCCTACAGAAATTCTTTCCACAAGACCCCTTGGGGACAGACTCCATTTTAGGGTCCCGAAAGGTACTGATTGGCCCATTCTGGCAGTCCAGGACCAAGTTGGTGGTGATAAACAGAACTGTCCATGCTGCAAAGAAGGCAGGTTAGACAAACTACAATATCATTACTGTGCTAATAGATAATCAGCAAATAAGTACAGCGTTTAACAGAGCTCCCTCTGTGCAAATAGCAATGGCAGAATGGAGCGATTATCTGGCAGCCCGGGCAGGACTTGAGCATAGAAACACTCAACCCCCAGATTGAATAAGCACCACATAGGCAGCTCTTAAAGAGACAGAGCACAGAGGCATTAACGCACTCTCATAAACACTTTAGAAAACACTAAGACACAGGATACCAGCCTGGCAGTGGGCATTTAGGCACACCCAAGGAAGACTTTGGGAACCCCCATTTGTAGGGGGATTATATATATATATATATATATATATATATATATATATATATATATATATATATATATATATATATATATATACACAACACATACACACACACACACACACACACACACACACACACACACATACACACACATGCATACTGGTATGTCAGAGCCGCACACTGGCAGTCAGAGAACACACAGCCAGGTTGGCTGTGCTTTCTTTGACTCCATGTTTGAAGTCCTCACCCTCACAAAGATCATCATGCAGTGGCACATACAATCTGTAGTCACTCAGTTTTGACTGTCTGCCTCTGAATTTACAAAAAGAAAATGTATTCTACAAACAGCCACTACACATCATTCAAGTTTAATTTGTCTAAATACCCTCACTTGACCTTTCCACTGTCACTGTTTCACTATGGCCAAGATCTGTGAAATCTTCAGGTTGCTGTACTCTGCTCACCTACTGCTGCTGCCCCCCCCCAGTCTGTCTCTGCTCCACTTGCTCCCGCTCTCTGTTTTAAAGTACCTCTCAGGCAGAACACAATCCTGGATCTTGACTGATACAATCTCTCCACCCTTCCCTATTTCAACAGGAGTCCCACAAGGCTCTGTGCTTGGACCAATTCTCTTCTCCATCTTCCTTAATGACTTGCCCTCAGTATGCTCCCCCCTCCTCCTCTATCCATATGTATACTGATGACACCATCCTGTTCTCCTCTGGCAAATGCCTCACCGATGCAGCAACCACCCTTCAGCATTACTTCCACCAGGTTCAGCTATGGTTTGCCTCACATCGGCTATTCCTAAATGCCGAAAAGACGGTCTCCATGACCTTTAGCACTAGGAAGAGGCACTCTAGGCTCCACCCCTTACCTTCTTTCCATACCCTTGATGGAACAATCCTAGAGGACACCTCCTCATTCAGATACCCTGGGGTCTGGTTGGACCAACATCTCAATTTCTCTGGCCACATTGTTGCCATCCTTAAAAAACTGCGCCCCAAGCTTGGTGCCTTATTCTGGAACCGTAGTCGCAACCCTTCTACCGCGTTGCATGAACTAGTCCAGAAGAAGATCCTCCCCATTTTCGACTACTGTGATGTAGTCTATGGTGCCGCTCCCAAATCCTCCCTAACCAGATTGGACACTCTCTTTAACTCCTTCTGTCGTTTTGCCCTTGATGCTCCATCACGCATTCATCACTGTGACCTCTACCATGCCCTGTCCCTTCCCCACTTGCCAACAGGTGCCTCACTCATTGCGCCAAACTCACTTCTAAATTTTGGTTAGGAGAACTTCCCTTCTATCTTTCATGTTCACTCTCTTCGCACTCCCTCCCACTCCCTCAGATTCTCTGATACTCACACTTTGTTGGTCCCCCATCAAACCACTCTCATCGATCGGTCAGGCTTCACTCATCATTTCCTGCAAATCTGGAACTCCCTCCCCCCCCAACTATGTCACTACTCCTCCTCCTCCTCCTCCTCCTTTGCCTCTGCCTTACGTAACTTTCTCTCAGCCAATTAATCTTTATTTTACCAGGTGGAACATCATTGAGGAAAACTCATTTACAAGATGGACCTGGGTACAGTTCATAGCAAAAGCAACAACAGAATACAGTGTATATATACAGGAAAAAGTAGTAAATAAGGAGTTTCAATAAGCTAATTAGTTGACATAAACAAGGCAATGGCTGGACTAGTTTACATAGCAGGAGGGAAATAAATACAGAAATTCATTCAGTTTATGTTTGATACAGTCTCTCATCTAACTGCTCCTGCTTTAACCCTCCTTAACCATCCTCCTATGTCTCTGCTCCTCTCCAAGACTCGCATCCTCAATTAAACCTTCCTCCCCCCATGAGCCTGCTTCCCAGAATGCTCTCCTCTCCCTTCACCGCTTACCCCCTCACTCCTACCCCTAACCTTCTTCCATTACCAACTTGTCCCGGCTTAGTTTTGACCTCTGACAGGGTTCTTGGCATCCTGGAGGGGTCTAGCAATGGGCAAGCCTCCTCCTTTCTACCAAACTTGTCCTTGCCTAAATCTTCCCTCTGGTGGGATTCTTAGCATCCTGGCGATGTCTACTGTCAGGTAAGTTTTTTCCCTCCCTCTTTTTTTCCCCTTTCCTCTTCTATCCCCCCATTCCCTCTGTCCAACTTGTTCTTGCCTAATTCTATCCCCTGACAGGGTTCTCTGCATCCTGGAGGGGCCCAACACTGGGCAATTACTCTTCCTTCACTCCCTCTCCCCTCCTCTATCCTTTCTACCCAACTAGTCCTCACCTGATTCTGCACTCTGGCAGGGTTCTCAGCATCTTGGAGTGGCCTAGTCTTAGGCGAGCTTCTTCCTTCCCTCCTCTCCCCTCCTTTCCCATCATCCTTTCTTTTCCAGCTTCCCAACTTGTCCTTACCTAGTTCTGCCCCTTGGTAGGGTTCTCAGTATCCTGGAGGGGTCCAGCACTGGGAAATGACTCTTTCTTCCCTCCCTTTTCCCCTCCATCCTTTCTACCTAACTCGTCCTCGCCTGACTCTGCTCTCTGACAGGGTTCTCAGCATCCTGAAGAGGCCTAGTCGTAGTCAAGTTTCTCCCACTCCCTCCTCCTCCTTCTTCCCTTTACCATCCCCTCTACTATCTCTACCCAACCTGTCCTTGCCTACTCCTGCCCCTTATTCCAAGTCCTCACCTCATTCCAACATTGGCAGTGATCTCTGCACTCTGAAGGGGCCAGTTCCAGGTATGACTCATCCTTCCCTACCCTATCCCTTACCCCCACCTCTCTCCTGCCCCCGTCTCTACTCCCTGCACTGAAAGAATTAGTTCCCTTGAGCTAATAACTTGCACTTTTTGTTCTGTCTGAGGTGCTCCCAGATTGCACTAGCCCTGTGTTAACTTTCCCTTCGCAACTGATGTTTTGCTCACTTTGTTCTGGTAATGTTCCCCCATCTTTAGCTTCTCCTTCCCCAGCTGGTTTCCCCTGTCTACCCCTCTACCCTCCTTGATGCCCTTTCACCGCACCTCATTCATTCAATAATTGCTAAATAATCTGCCTCTTAACTAGTGTTGTCAGAACTTGTTCAAGAAAGATTCGAACTCTCCTTGAAGCCTGGTGTTCGAGTTCTAATTTAGAACTCGAACACTACAGGGTTCGCAAAAGGGTTCGAATCATCCAAAATCTCACTTCTTTTCTGTGTGCTTTGCATCCCTCCCGTTACTGTTCCCGATATTTACACTATATACCTTCACAGCAGTGTGGTGTGGCTAGAAGAGGCAGCTCTAGTGATGTCACGGGGTGGGGTTTCCTTAGTGTAATCAAGTTTTGGTACTGTAATCTCGGTCAGTAATGTCTCGTAAAGTAACCTGTTTGAGCAAGGTGCTTTTAGTTTTAAGAACCTCGAAGTATACGAGCGGAATCCTTCTAACGTGACACAAGGGTGACAAGTTTGGGTATTTAGACTGAGGGAAGCATTCTGTCGTGGGGGAGGTAGTACATTACTTTAATTTAGGATCAGTGACTAGACTATGCGGTAAACTCATTCACCGAGGGTGCTTTGTTTGAAGCCCTTTCAGGCTGATACCATCTGATCATCCTGATCATCTGCTATGCAGTCAGGTGGTGGTGGTAGAGTGACTCGAGTCAGTCTCGCGAGTCGAGGGATCAAGTGTGGTGAAGTCATCTGCACAGCTGTGGCTCCATTTGCATTCAGTTTTGTAGCAGGGAAGGAGCCACAGCCTGTGCTCTCAGTTCAGACTTATACTAAACCTATCGTGCATGCGGCCAGTTCCTGAAAATTTAAAAAAAGTTAATGGGCTGGTTGGGAAAAGGAAGAGGAGGGACTCGGGATCGAGAACTGAGGAAAGAAAATGAAACTAGGGCAGGAAAGGAGCTAAGAAAGGGAGAGGACAGACTAGGACGGTTTACTTCAGAAAGAATGTGTGTGAATGCTCAGTCTGCATTGCACATAAACATACCTCTAGTTGCTTGCTGAATTTCTTCACAAATCACAATTATATATGACTCATGGCACTCTTGGGAGGAGGGAGATCTCTTAGCTGGGAGAGGGGTGAAGAAAAGAAGGATTTTTCCTGAGAGGGAAAAAAGAGGTTTTGTGTGAAAACTTGATGTTTTAATCTAAGTCCACAAAAAAGGGAAAAATAATTTGGTCCCAGTCCCACCCAAAAGTTGTCTGGAACACAGGGTCTCTCAGCCAGGACTGTGCTGGGGGTTGGGGGTGGGGCCTTCACTAAACTTTCTGGCATTATTTAAATACATGACAGAAGCCTAAAAAAAACATATTTCCCTGTTGGGAGGAGAGACAGAAAAATCTCTTTCCTCGGTTTGTGTGTGTAACTAAGCGGTGGCATTATAATAATAATAATAATAATAATAACATTTATTTGATTAAGCGCCTTTCAAGTATTTCAAGGCGCTGTACAAACATCATTACATTCAACATAACCAAACAAACAATGACAATGCAACAAATAAAATATATAAAATAAACAATTTAAAATACAGCAGGGAAAGCCTGATTCCATAAAAATGACTTTAAGGCCTTCTTAAACCTATCCACAGTTGTACTTTCTCGGAGCTGGCGGGGCAGAGAATTCCAAAGGGTGGGAGCTGCAAAGCCAAAAGCACGGGCTCCAGAAGACTTCAAATTCACCCTCGGAATCTCCAGCAACCCCTCGTCAGCTGAGCTAAGCTGTCTCAGAGGGGTGTAAGGCACTAGAAGCTCTTTCAGGTAGTCGGGACCTAACCCATGTAGGGCTTTGTAGGTCAAAAGACCCAATTTGAACGTGATCCGCCACTGTATAGGCAGCCAGTGCAGAGTGTGCAGCACAGGGGTAATGTGAGACCTTCTAGGCACCCCAGTCAACAAACGTGCTGCAGCATTCTGCACTAGCTGCAAGCAGTGGATATCAACCCCGGCAAGCCCTAGGTATAGGGAGTTACAGTAATCAAGACGTGATGTCACAAAGGCGTGGACCAAAACCGGCAAATCGCCTGGTGGAACCAGGTGCCTAATCCTGGAGATGTTTCTGAAAATGGAAAAATGAAGTCTTGACTACTGCAGACACCTGATAACGAAGGGTCAAGCCAGTGTCAAGCTCCACACCCAGGTTGTGCACCCGTTCAGAGGTAGGGATCTGGTCTACCCCAAGAACTAATCCAGAGGGGGACCCTATCCCTAAACCCTCAACCCTGCGACCAGGGTCCACCACCATAACCTCAGTCTTTCCCAGGTTCAACTTTAAACCACTGATATTCATCCAGTCTTGGATATCAGCGAGGCAATTGTTCAGCACCGAGATAGCACTAACCTGGTCAGGTGAAAAAGACAGGTAGAGCTGGGTATCATCGGCATAGCAATGAAACCTCAGCTCATACCGTCTTACCATGTCTCCGAGGGGTAGCATATATACTGCGAATAACATGGGGAAGAGCACCGAACCCTGGGGTACCCCACAGGGGAGAGAGAAAGCCCCGGATGAATGTAGACCGGAAACCACTCTCTGAGTTCTCCCCAGGAGGTAAGATGAAAACCATCTGAGGACAACACCTGAAAGCCCACAGATGGACCTCAGACATTCGAGCAAAACCCCATGATCCACAGTATCAAAAGCTGATGATAGATCAAGGAGAACCAAGATAGAGCGGTGTCTCCAATCTCTCACCATCAGGAGATCATTGAGCATCTGAACCAGAGCAGTCTCGGTGCTATGCCTCTTACGAAAACCTGACTGAGAGGCTCATATAAACTATGGATGGTCAAATGGTTATCAAGTTGAGCCGCCACAACCTTTTCAATAACCTTCCCAAAAGGGAGGTTAGGGTCGGACGGTAGTTGGTGGAGTGATTCGGGTCTAAGGAAGCTTTCTTCGGAGGAGTCACCACCCCTTCTTTCAGAGAGCTGGGGAAAACTCCCATCTCCAAAGAACACCGAATTATCTGAGCAAGGACCAGGCCAATAAGTTCACTACATCCTATAATCAAGGAAGTGGGACCCGGATCCAAACTACAACAGGTTGGGCGCATCTCAGAGACAATCCTCATAGTGTCCACGAGATCAGGAAGATCAAAGGAACTCCAGGAAACTCCAGGCTCTGGGACAACACCCCGATCAATTGCAACAGCCATGGAGTGAGGTTGGGGACACTGCCTCCGAATGTCTTCCACCTTATTCGCAAAGAATCGAGCGATCTCCTCACAGTCAATCTGCATAAAAACTCAACGGACCTGCCGACAGGCTGGGTTGCACAGTCTGTCAACAGTTCTGAAGAGCTGAGCCGGTCAATTCCGAGCGACGGAGATTTCCCTGGACAGGAATTCTGCCTTCTTACGGGAAATTTCTGTTTGATACAGCTTATAATGCTCTAGCAAAATAAGATGGTCAGCATCCGAGGCAGTCTTCCTCCAGCGATGCTCCGACCTATGCCCCAACCTCCGCAACCCTCTCAACACCCCATCAAACCACGGGGTGACGGGACAGCGCGGAAGGAGGCGAACACGGGATGGAGCTATCTGGTCCAGAGCATCCGAGATGGCCCCATTATAGGCCACCACAAGCCGCTCGGGATCAGAGCACAATTCGTCACACAACGAGAGGTCAATAACCGCCAACAGGTCTTCAGGGACAACATCCCACAATGGATGGTATTTGACCATCTCCACAGGGGCCGACCTACCCAGGGGGGCCACAAAATTGAATCCAACTGAGTAATGGTCAGACCAACCGACTGGTTCCACCACCAAGTCGGATGCCTTGATCCACAGGAGGAAGACCAGATCAAGAGAGTGCCCTCCCTTGTGAGTAGCTGTGGAAACAACCTGAGTGAAGCCAAGAGATGACATCACCTGGAGGAAATGTTGACCAAAAAGCGAAGATTCGTCGTCGACCCAAGCATTGAAATCGCCCAGCACCATCAATCTGGGAGATTCCAAGGCCATGTCAGCGGCAAAATCTGCCATTTCCTGCAGGAAAAGCTTCTCATCCCCGGGTGGACGGTAGATGAGAGCAATCCTGCACCCCACCCCAGCTACCACAGTGCACTCAAATGATCTGGCCTCCTCAACTGGAACTTCAGTTAGACCCAATTCGGTCTTGAAACAGACCGCTACTGCCCCCATGATCCAATCTCGGGTGATGTATAACCGAGAACCGGTGGAACAAGCGCCTCTAAAACTGGGGCCGCATTCCCATCAACCAGTCTCAGTAATGCAAGCCAGATCTGCCCTACACAAAGTCTGCTATAAGGGCAGTCTTTACAGACAGATCTGGCATTGCACAACAGCTAGCAGAAGGCGAGGGTGATGAATTGTCCCAACCACTTGCCCTCTAGGAGAAGAGGTGCCCTTGGGTATGGGAACTAGAGTGGAATTACCACGCTCCAGAACCCATTTCACCCCAGGGTGTCTTCGAGGCCTAACCACCCCAATGGGAGAGCAACGCTCACTCCGCTGTCCACAACTTCCAACACCCCCTCGCCTCCCCCTCCCCCTTCACGCAATCCCCATGCAATATCCTTAAATACACAACAGAAGCCTAAAAATACATTTCCCCATTGAGAGGAGAGACAGAAAAATCTCTTTCCTCAGTTTGTGTGTGCAACTCCGTCTCTTGTGGTCAGCCCATCACCCTGCTGCTGTGCGCCCCTTGACTGCACTGTACCTTACCCAGTGTGTGTTACCATGTGAAGTCCAGTGGCCAGTTGTGTGGTGGCATTAACCTTAAATACATGACAGAAGACAAAAATATATTTTCCCATTGGGAGGAGAGACAGAAAAATCTCTTTCCTCGGTTTGTGTGTGTAACTCCGTCTCTTGTGGTCAGCCCATCACCCTGCTGCTGTGTGCCTCTTGACTGCTATGTGTATGCCTATGCCCGGCAGCCCAATCATTCTGTAAGCCTTGAACCTGGGATCCTTTAGTTGCAAACCGTCATATTCTTCAATTACTTTCAGTCTACTGCATCACAGTGTCACACAACCAAAATAAAATGTTGGAGTTGTAGCCAGTGATCACAGATCACATTGCTTTCTTACACAGGAATTGTGTGGGTGTGGGTGTGTTCACTGCAGTATACTGGTACTGTTATGGCTGACACCAACATAGATGAAGCATCTGGTGATGTTGTTGGAGCAGGGGTTGGTGGTAGTGGTAATCCTGGTGCTAGCAGAAATAACCAAAATGTTTCATGTGATAAAAATTCAAGAAACAGCAAAAGAGCAACAGTGAAGTGTGGTAAAGGGGGACCTTTTAAGAAAACCCATGCAGCTGCTGTAGTCACATGGAGAGGCACCATAAGGTATGCCATTCGTGCTGTTAAAATCCCTGTGACTAGCAGTAATAATGCAAGTGACAGTGAGTCCCTCTCTGACTCAGACAGTAGCTCTTTGTCTCAGTCAAACACTGTTGTGTCATGTGACGTATCATTACTTCCTCAACAAAGTGAAATGAGCAAGTCTGCTGACAAAGAATCAGGTAGTGCACTTGCAAATACATCCAGCACTGTTGGCAATGAAAAGGACATATCCATTGAATCTACCACTTCTGTGTCAGCCAGCAATGAAAATCCATCAGAGTCTTCTGCCCACTGTTCTAGTACCAAGGAGCATGTCCCGGGTTCTGTTAAGACAGGTGAAAAGACGCAAACAGTCTTTAGCTATCTTTCTAGCACGCGAACAAAATCTGTCACACCTGAGGTGTGGAATTATTTCTCTGTCAGTAAAACTGATCCATGCAGAGCAATTTGTTCCCTGTGAAAACAGAGTGTAAGCCGTGGTAAAGTTGTGTCATGCCTTGGCACTACAGCTCTTAAACGCCATCTGAAAAAGCATTCAGTTTTGCTTGATCGTCCAAAACCCATGTCCTCCATCTTCCAGACCGCACGTGAGAAGGGTCAGGAATCTGAAATGGATACTGAATTGTCTGAACTTGATGTGGACAGAACCACTGCCAGCTCTAGGATCACTGTTACCACCAATGCCAGCACCATTAGTACCAGTTGCACATCCAGTGATGGCACTGAATGTATAAGTCCTAGTCCACCATCCCAGCGTCCATCTGCCCATCGAAGCATGGTATATAATAAACCAGGGACATGTTGTAAACAGCGAACACTGTCTCAGGCATTTGAAAGGAAGAATACCTTTACTAAAAATCATCCGAAGACCCTTTATCTTAATCATGGAATTGGTGAACTGGTAGCTGGAGCCCTTCTCCCATACTCTTCGGTAGATCATGAAGATTTTAGGGAGCTCTTGAAACTAGCAGAGCCTCGTTACAATGTTCCTCATTGAAGGTATTTTCCTATGTTGAAATACCAAAACATTTATCAGGCTTTAAAAGCGACAGTGATGCTTGCACTTAAAACTGCAGAGGATGGGGTTATTCATGTCACAATAGATATGTGGACCAGCACTCAAAACATAGATTACATGTCCCTTACCGCTCATTGGGTCACGTTTTCTTGTGGTTCTTCAAAAACAAAGACACCCAAGAAGATGGTGCTGCTGCATATAAAGAAGTTTGGGCAAAGTCATACAGCTGCAAACATCGTGCAGGAACTAAATGACCTCTTCGACAAATGGGTTTATTCTCAAGGTCTAAAATGTGGGTTCATAGTAAGTGACAATGGAGCCAACGTCTTGAAAGCAGTACAGGATGGAGGATGTATGAATACTTCTTGCTTTGCACATTGCTTACATTTAATTGTCATGGGATTTCTCAGCAATGAAACACAAGTGGATTGAATGATTGCTGTTTGCAAAAAAATTGTGACTCACTTTTCACATTCAACCAAGGCTATATGGACATTGCCCGAACTGCAAAAAAAAAAAACATAAGCTGCCCCAGCAAAAGCTGATTCAAAATGTTTCCACTCGTTGGAACTCAACGCTTTATATGCTGCAGCGCCTCTTGGAGCAAAAGCAAGCTGTACATGAGTATTGCTCCAGTTACATTATTGGAGATGGCATTATGCTGTCTGTACTGCAGTGGCAATTAATGGAGATGGTGTGCTGCATCCTAGCTCCTTTTGAGACAGCTACAAGGGACATGTCTTCTGAAGGCACATCTGTGAGTCAGGTTATCCCACTCATAATGCTGATTTCACATCATCTTAGTGTTCTACATCTACAAACAGAAAAAGACAGATCTGAAGCTCAGACAACATGTCGCCTGTATCATGGGACTCTCATAAAGAGAATGAGCGAGTGCTTCAAAACCGATGACAAATTAGTTGCAATGTCAAATTCAAAATACTATATCCTCATAACTCTCTTAGATCCCAGGTTCAAGGCTATACATCTTCCAAAAACAGATGATATAGAGCAGTACAAATGTCTGTTGCTAGAGGAGCTGCAGCACTCACAGGAGTCAAACACAGACACGCACAGTACCCTCAGGCTGTCATCAACACAACATGCAGGTTCATCTTCACAAAGGGATACAGTCTCTGTCCATATCATGGTAGACAGTTACCTGCAAGAACTGCCTATTCCTATTGATGCGTGCCCTTCTGAATACTGAAGATCAAAAAAGTCGATTTGGACAGAGCTGTATGAGGACGCCTGTAAATATCTTGGTTGTCCTGCAACAAGTGTCTCTTCAGAATTCATGTTTAGTACAGCTGGCAATATTGTGCTAAATTGCATGTCTAATTCTTCATCCAACTGTACCCCCACCAAGGTTGCACCGGGAGATGAGCAATTTGTTGTTCAGCATGCCTTCCTGGTAAAACACTTCAATAAATAAATAAATAAATAAATATTACCTTACAAAACCCAGGCAGTGGGGACACGTGTGTAACTGGGCCCATGGAACACAACAGCAGAGTGGCCAGCTCTAGTATCTGCACTACTACATCAAATTATACAAATTGCAAGGCACTCAAAATGGAAGAAACCTCAGCCAAACAGTTGAAGCTGCAAAATCAGGCACCATGTACAGGCTCACATACAAGAGACTATCCTAAATGCCCAGGTGGTTTGAGCAACAGCTCTTCTTCTGGGGACAGGGTTTAGGGGCAGAACTGCCTATATTAAGATAGTCCAGTCAACTGCACCCAGGTCTAAGAACGTAGAAAGTCCAAGCAAATCGATATAAAAATAAAAGATTTACTTCATTTAAACAGTACTAGACAAAGTCTTAACCTGGTGCATAAAGCAGTAAAAGTTATAATACTTAGCCGCTATTATTTATATCATTGAAATATGATCACCTGATTAAACATGTTTTTCAAGCTCCAAATGAAAAGACCATTACACTTAGACAAGGAAACACTGACAAAATAATCAGCTGTGAGAGAAGAACCCCATTTAAACATGAATCTCATCATTATAAACTAAGCAATGCAGCTTCTTTCTACATTACAAATAGGATAAGAACCATAAATCATAAAATAGGCTTGATGGAAACCAAGAAATCATTTCTTAGAACTTTCCAAAGCAAATTTTACTATATAATAGATAAATGGTCCAGTCAGTAAACAGCAATCGAATGCACAGCCATGTGTCAAAAAAAGAAAAAAAAAGTTATACCGTCTATGGAAAATATGCGTGGATATGGTATAGGGTAAAAGGAGGGTGTGGGTGAGGGATAGAAAAGGTTCAGGGTGGGGGTTTGGGGGCTGATGGAATAAAATATACTTTTCCAACTTTAACTGGCTGCTATTTCTTCTGTTTTGAGTGGCCTGCAATTTCTGGTGTATAGTATCACACGTATTACCTTACCTCCTGCCTCCAAATTCCAACGCCTCCAACTCAGAGTCTACATCAAGCTATGGACTAATCTCCTCCTCCTCCTCCTCATCGTGGATGTGCTGTCCTCTGCAGTGTGCCACTGCTGCTGCCACTGGCTTCAGTGGTGCGGATTTTGCCACTCACCTGCCCACCCTTTCATATCCTTCCGTTACTGTGCCGCTCACTCCCATTCCCTCAACAGAATGCCAGATACACATGCATATTACAGAGGGAGGGAGGGAGGATGTCACAACAGAGAGAGGCTGAATGTGCGGCAGCATATTTTTCTACAGGGAAACTAAAGAGCATAAAAAAGGCACATTGCAAATGAAGCCAGGGAGATACTCTGTGTACGTAGTATGTGAGCCAGACAAAACAGACTCATAAATGTCCTTTTCTAATGGATCAGTAGGGCTGGTATGAATGTTATTTGGAGCACTGGGTCTGCTACCCCCTATCTGGGGTCTTTATGTGGTTTTCCTTCTCTGTGGTTCCCTCCATTTATATTGTACTCTCTCTCTCTCTCTCACACTCTGACGTATAAGGGTCCTTCCCTCTGGGTCTATGTATTATGCCTGATCTATCTGGAGCCCTTCCTGTGAGGTCCTATGCAGACGTCCCTCTATGATGATGGCCACTGGGGGGCTCAGTGCAGTATTCATCTTTTGGAAGGGGTGAATCTTCCAGGAGGCTAATAATAGCACATGTTGTGGAGAACAGTAACAGACTAGGGGCACACCTCTGTAAAGGGTTTATGTGCTTTAGCCCTAATCTCACCATTCAGAAAGAAATCTGATGCTGAACAATGTATGCAGGTACACAGATGGCAGGTTTTGGGGTGGTGAGGGCTGAGAGAGCTTCAGGCAGCTTTGTGAAAGGCATACAGGCAATAATGCTGTCCTAATTCTAACTACACTTTTTTTTTTTGCTGACATCTGTTGTGGCCTTGGTATGTCCAGTTGGTGTGTGTGGGGGGGGGGGGGATTTCCTAAATAAACTTAAGTTTGCATTCACCCTGTATTTTGGATGGAGTTTGTCTGAATGGGTTGCCTCATTCTGCTGTGTGTTGCAGTGGGGGAAGGAACAGACACAAAGAGAGGAAAGTGGGGTCTGACACAAGAATAGATAACTCTCATCCCCTTCAGCCGCACAGCTCCAAATCATACACAAACACACACACCTCTGCCATACACACACACACACACACACACACACACACACACACACACACACACACACACACCTCAACAACACCAACCACTGCCAGATCTACTTTTGGACCTCATAGATGCCACTTCTGATCAGGACAAGGACAGCTGTAGTAGTTTTCATGGCCAGACCCTAGTTGTCACGGTGAATTAAAGGAATGCGGCCCAACAAGGGAAGGATTAACATCCACGTAAACACCCACAATGCAACTCGCCTCCGTCTCACACAACATAAAGCAATCTCCCCACACTCTCCACATGGACAGCACTAAAAATCAGCAGACCTGTCATCAGTTCCCACAAGGTCTGCCACTGGGAAGATAAGACTTTGTGGGTAAGCACAGCCAGGACAACCACAGTAGTAGCCAGCTCAGCCAGGACAACTGCAGTAGTAGCCAGCCCAGCCAGGACAGCCGCAGTAGTAGCCAGCTCAGCCAGGACAGCCGCAGTAGTAGCCAGCTCAGCCAGGACAACTGCAGTAGTAGAACCCAGCTCAGCCAGGTCAACTGCAGTAGTAGCCAGCTCAGCCAGGTCAACTGCAGTAGTAGTAGTAGCCAGCTCAGCCGGGTCAACCGCAGTAGTAGCCAGCTCAACCGTAGTAGTAGCCAGCTCAGCCAGGACAACTGCAGTAGTAGCAAGCTCAGCCAGGACAACTGCAGTAGTAGCCAGCTCAACCAGGACAACTGCAGTAGTAGCCAGCTCAGCCAGGACAACTGTAGTAGTAGTCAGCTCAGCCAGGACAACCGCAGTAGTAGCCAGCTCAGCCAAGACAAGTGTAGTAGTAGCCAGCTCAACCAGGAAAACTGCAGTAGTAGCCAATTCAGCCAGGACAACCATAGTAGTAGTCAACTCAGCCAGGACAACCGCAGTAGTAGCCAGCTCAGCCAGGACAACTGTAGTAGTAGCCAGCTCAGCCAGGACAACTGTAGTAGTAGCCAGCTCAGCCAGGACAACTGCAGTAGTAGCCAACTCAGACAGGACAACTGCAGTAGTAGCCAGCACAGCCAGAACAACTGTAGTAGTAGCCAACTCAGACAGGGCAACTGTAGTAGTAGCCAGCTCAGCCAGGACAACTGCAGTAGTAGCCAGCTCAGCCAGGACAACTGCAGTAGTAGCCAGCTCAGCCAGGACAACTGTAGTAGTAGCCAGCTCAACCAGGACATCTGCACTAGTAGCCAGCTCAGCCAGGGCAACTGCAGTAGTAGCCAGCTCAGCCAGAACAGCTGTAGTAGTAGCCAACTCAGACAGGACAACTGTAGTAGTAGCCAGCTCAGCCAGGACAACTGTAGTAGTAGTCAGCTCAACCACGAAAACTGTAGTAGTAGCCAGCTCAGCCAGGACAACTGCAGTAGTAGCCAGCTCAGCCAGGACAACTGTAGTAGGATCCAGCTCAGCCAGGACAACTGCAGTAGTAGCCAGCTCAGCCAGGACAACTGTAGCAGTAGCAAGCTCAGCCAGGACAACTGTAGCAGTAGCAAGCTCAGCCAGGACAACTGCAGTAGTAGCCAGCTCAGCCAGGACAACTGCAGTAGTAGCCAGCTCAGCCAGGACAACTGCAGTAGTAGCCAACTCAGCCAGGACAACTGTAGTAGTAGCCAACTCAACCAGGACAACTGCAGTAGTAGCCAGCTCAGCAAGGACAACTGTAGTAGTAGTCAGCTCAGCCAGGACAACTGCAGTAGTAGCCAACTCAGCCAGGACAACTGCACTAGTAGCCAGCTCAGCCAAGACAACTGTAGTAGTAGCCAGCTCAGCCAGGACAACTGTAGTAGTAGCCAGCTCAGACAGAACAACTGTAGTAGTAGCCAGCTCAGCCAGGACAACTGCAGTACTAGCCAGCTCAGCCAGGACAACTGTAGCAGTAGCCAACTCAGACAGGACAACTGTAGTAGTATCCAGCTCAGCCAGGACAACTGCAGTAGTAGCCAGCTCAGCCAGGACAACTGTAGTAGTAGCCAGCTCAACCAAGACAACTGTAGTAGTAGCAACTCAGCCAGGACAACTGTAGTAGTAGCCAGCTCAGCCAGGACAACTGCAGTAGTAGCCAGCTCAGCCAGGACAACTGCAGTAGTAGCCAGCTCAGCCAGGACAACTGTAGTAGTAGCCAATTCAGACAGGACAACTGTAGTAGTAGCCAGATCAGCCAGGACAACTAAAATAGTAGCCAACTCAGCCAGGACAACTGTAGTAGTAGCCAACTCAGACAGGACAACTGTAGTAGTAGCCAACTCAGACAGGACAACTGCAGTAGTAGCTAGCTCAGCCAGGACAACTGTAGTAGTAGCCAGCTCAGCCAGGACAACTGCAGTAGTAGCCAGCTCAGCCAGGACAACTGTAGTAGTAGCAAGCTTAGCCAGGACAACTGTAGTAGCATCCAGCTCAGCCAGGACAACTGCAGTAGTAGCCAGCTCAGCCAGGACAACTGTAGCAGTAGCCAACTCAGACAGGACAACTGCAGTAGTAGCCAACTCAGACAGGACAACTGTAGTAATAGCCAACTCAGCCAGGACAACTGCAGTAGTAGCCAGCTCAGCCAAGACAACTGTAGTAGTAGCCAGCTCAGCCAGGACAACTGTAGTAGTAGCCAGCTCAGACAGAACAACTGTAATAGTAGCCAGCTCAGCCAGGACAACTGTAGTAGTAGCCAACTCAGACAGGACAACTGTAGTAGTAGCCAGCTCAGCCAGGACAACTGCAGTAGTAGCCAGCTCGGACAGGACAACTGTAGTAGTAGCCAGCTCAACCAAGACAACTGTAGTAGTAGCCAACTCAGCCAGGACAACTGCAGTAGTAGCCAGCTCATCCAGGACATCTGCAGTAGTAGCCAGATCAGCCAGGACAACTGCAATAGTAGTCAGCTCAGCCAGGACAACTGTAGTAGTAGCCAACTCAACCAGGACAACTGCAGTAGTAGCCATCTCAGTCAGAACAACTGTAGTAGTAGTCAGCTCAGCCAGGACAACTGCAGTACTAGCCAGCTCAGCCAGGACAACTGCAGTACTAGCCAACTCAGCCAGGACAACTGCAGTAGTAGCCAACTCAGCCAGGACAACTGCAGTAGTAGCCAACTCAGACAGGACAACTGCAGTAGTAGCCAACTCAGCCAGGACAACTGTAGTAGTAGCCAACTCAGCCAGGACAACTGCAGTAGTAGCCAGCTCAGCTAAGACAACTGTAGTAGTAGCCAACTCAGCCAGGACAACTGTAGTAGTAGTAGCCAGCTCAGCCGGACAACTGTAATAGTAGCCAGCTCAGCCAAGACAACTGTAGTAGTAGCCAGCTCAGCCAGGACAACTGTAATAGTAGCCAGCTCAGCCAAGACAACTGTAGTAGTAGCCAGCTCAGCCAGGACAACTGTAGTAGTAGCCAGCTCAGCCAGGACAACTGTAATAGTAGCCAACTCAGCCAGGACAACTGCAGTAGCAGCCAGCTCAGCCAGGACAACTGCAGTAGTAGCCAGCTCAGCCAGGACAACTGTAGTAGTAGCCAGCTCAGCCAGGACAACTGAGTAGTAGCCAGCTCAGCCAGGACAACTGTAGTAGTAGCCAGCTCAGCCAAGACAACTGTAGTAGTCACCAACTCAGCCAGGACAACTGCAGTAGTAGCCAACTCATACAGGACAACTGCAGTAGTAGCCAGCTCAGCCAGGACAACTGTAGTAGTAGCCAACTCAGCCAGGACAACTGCAGTAGTAGCCAGCTCAGCCAAGACAACTGTAGTAGTAGCCAACTCAGCCAGGACAACTGTAGTAGTAGCCAACTCAGCCAGGACAACTGTAGTAGTAGCCAGCTCAGCCAAAACAACTGTATTAGTAGCCAGCTCAGCCAGGACAACTGCAGTAGTAGCCAGCTCAGCAAGGACAACTGTAGTACTTTCCAGACTGGTATTCCATCTGTCAACCAGGAAATGGGAGTGAGGACAGACCCAGGAAGGAAAACAATGCAGAAAAAGGTACAGCGCTCACTCAAATTTTGTGTGCCACAAAAGTGTTCTTTAATTAGCCCAACTTTATGCAAACACTTCGGCACATCAAGGCACCCTGACTCTTCTTTAGAAAGTTAGAGCTACCCTCTAGAGTCACAAATAAATATCTAAATTATTTTATTTATTGCTTTTAATGTCAATTGTTTGCTCCTTTGGGGAGATTAGAAAACTGCTACAAGCAGCCTTTTTGATGGTTTAATTAGATGTACAAGGGGACGATGTATACTTATAATCATGTATGACAGGGCTCAAAATAACCGGCTGTCCACCAACCCGGACTGACGATTTTCATGTGGGACAGCAGTTTTGTGAAGTCCGCCTGTCCCTTGGACAGGTGGTTTTGCATTGCAGTGCCAGTATTGTTTTGGGCACTAGGACCCAGCAAAATCAATGCGGTAAACGGGAGGAATCCTGATGATATCATGTTGATATGAAGCGTAGCTCCGCCCACTGAAAAGTGCAGCTCCACCCACCCATTCAGTCTTCCCACTGAGGGTCAAGTGATCGCAGCTACTAGTGTCACCTGACCTCTCAGAGCAACACTTGTGGTGTCAGCGGGCGGGAAGACTCCTGCACTAACGGGCGACGAACATGCGCAATTGGGTATCCTGATTCGCTCTCCTCACTTTCACTCTAGCCTTTGCATCGTGAGCAGCTTGGCAAGCACGATAGCGCAGTGCTGTGCTGCCTTGTATATCGGAGGCTCAGCGCAGAGCAAATACTTTCTTTGTGCAGCAGCAATCTATACACAACAGCCCTTTTCAGGGCTCTGACCTTTTTTCTTATTTTGAATCAATGAAAAAAATTGAACTAATCTAGACTTGCTGTCTGGGTCGGGGGACAGATGGGACCTAAGGAGGAGGAGGACTGGAGAGAGGAGTGTGAGGGGATTGGGGACTTATAATTTTGTTTTGGAAGCCACAACTGGAAATAAATAAATTTAAAAGGCTTTCAGTGCTTCTCTGGTGACTGTTTAAAAAATTTAAAATAGGATAATCAGTCACACAAGACTCAGGGCTACATTGAGGGCTCGGTAGTGCATTCTGCTGCAGAATCTCATAGTGGTGGAAAACAAACCATCCATACTCCACTGTATGTGCTGATTTGCAGAAAAAAAGCCTAGCCCTGCTAGAAAGAAGCCACAAGTCAGAGAGAAATAAAAATAAAACGTTTTAATCAGGGCTTCTAGTAGTAAATAACTTAAGTAAAAGACAGTGCCCCTATTACCATGAATGTTGAGCATTAACCCCAGTGTCTCTGTTCAAATTCATTTGTGGACAGCTCACTTCAGTCCACTGAGGTCAGTGCTCTCAAGGTGGGATTAAAAAAAGGCTTCTGGACTGGCTTAACTTTGAAAAAAAAAAGAGAGACTTCTGCCTTGAGGGGTCTGTCCAGCTGAGCTCTGTGCTGCATTGCAGTACATGTGATTGCTTTTTGTTGATCACTCAGTCATCAGAAAAGACCTCCACTGTATTTCTGTGCACTGCAATCTGCAAAAAAAGTATAAGGGGAAGGAGGAAAACATTGGGGGGAAAACAACCAGAAAAACAAAAGCAAACAATTTAAAAAATACTAAGAGTAAAACTAGGGAGGCTATCCCAGGGGTATTGTGGTGTGGTGAGAACTAAACGCTTGCCTAGAGTCTGTGTATTGACTGAACTTCTAGTGGTGTGGGTAGGTGAGTTCAGGGGAAGGGAGAGGGAGTGAAAAAAAGAAAGCAGTCAGGCACTGTCAGAAGGAGACAGGAGTCAGTACTACTCTGTACACCTGAATAAATTCTCTGTTCTGTCCAAGCCACTCTCTCAAAGCCAAAAGAGACCTTGTGATCTGCAAGTGGTGGGGTCTCATCTCTGAATAAAAATATATATCTTGACTGTGCGAGTGTGCGGAGAGGTGAAGGCAATGCTCTTTAAGCTTATTGTTCACTCAGCCTGTGTAAAGGCCTCCAGAGCTGTTAGCTACAGCTCGAACCTTGAAGATAGATACTGACAGACTGACTGTACTAACTTAAACTAGCCCTGTCAGCCTGCTGTTGTGCTCTGCCAGTGGACTAACTGAATAAAAGTAAAATTGAGTGACTGTGACAAGAAGGCACTGTCAGAGGGAGAGGAGAGGGGCTGAATTGAATGACTCAGACAAAGTAAACAAGGAGTAAAAAACAACAAACTTGTTTCTGGGGTTTTGTTTTGTGGATAAAAAAGAAATACTAAATCAAAACAAGTATAAGGAGTGCCTGCAGTGCTTCTGATTGAGAGATAAGGCTCTCTGTGGATGTGGAGGAGTGGAGAGGAGGAGGAGGACTAATAAAAAATATGGTGTGACAACAAGGAGGAGAGGAGGGGGGTTGAACTGAGTCACCGTGACCCAGATTAAAAAATATTAAACCAAACCCAAGAAGTAACAACAATATCATAGCAGGCTGCTTGGGTGTGGAAAAAAAGGGTTACAGGTGGGGGGTTAAAAAAATACTGCGTGAGTGTGAGTGACATCAAGGCACTGTCAAAGGGAGAGGAGGGGATTAAATTATAAAACAGTTGACAGCAGGATAGCCCTCCGGTTTTAGTTGTGAAATCTGAGCGGGAGGAAAATATAAAACTCCTTTGTCCGTGGTTTTACAGGAGGAAAAGAAAACTAAAGAGACGGTTCACGTCTTCTGATATCTCACTGATCATCACTTCACTGTAGTGTCCACTGTCTTCCAGAGTGCCTCACTGCCTACTGTGCTTTAAATTTGTACTACTAAGTTAAGTATTCTTAGCTAAGTAAACCAAAAAGGGAAAAAATGTCTTTGTTAAAGTTTGGCTTTAAAAAAATTACAGGAAAGCCTTCAGTTTCAAGCCAAGAGGGAGGAGAAAGCCTGGTCCCTTCTATGTACTGCTTCCATTACTGATAGATTCAGTAGCACCAACTACTCACCCCAACCATTGTGGCCACAGATGTGACAACTTTTAGTGCCACTGCTGATATGCCAGCAACTCTGACTACTGTTGAAAGTGGGACAAAAAGAAAAAGGGGGTTCCAGGAGACCTGGAAGAAAAATAGGGAGTGGCTACTATATGAGCCTGATGTGGGTATGACGTGTTCATACTGCAAAAAATACTTAAGGGAGACAAACACTTTCATGAGTGGCTGTAAGAGCATGAGACTTGAAAATGTACGTGCTCATGAACTCTCCAAACCTCATAAATTAGCCAATGGAAAAAAGATTGTGTCTAACACTGAACCTTCCAACTTAGCAATAGAACGAGGAATAATACAAATGGAAAAAAATGAGGTGACACAAGTAGAACATTTGTTTAGAACAACTCTTTATTTGATTAATTCAGAACGCCCATTCACAGATTTCCCTGGCATCTTAGAATTACAACATGTAAATGGTACAAATGTTGGAGACAGTTATAGAAGTGACAAACAGGCAGCAACGTTCACACATTTTATTTCAGAATCAATAAGGATAAAAGATGCAAAACTGGTTAATAGTAACACTTTTATCTCTGTCTTATGTGACTCGAGTACTGATGCCTCAGTAATAGAAGAGGAGGCAGTCTATATTAGGACAGTGGAAAATTTCCATCCAGTTAACAAATTTGTTTCCCTTCAGCCAGTCTCAATTCCAAATGGTGAAAGCATTTATAACTCAATAGGTGATGCCTTAGGATTCACCTTGGACTGCAAAGACTGGAAAGAAAAAAATGTTGCTTTTGGATCTGACGGGGCACCTGTCATGTTGGGTAAAGTGACTGGGGTGTTTGGCAGGATTTTGAAAGACGTACCTCATTTGTTAGGGATTCAGTGCAGTGCCCACAAATTGGAGCTTGCTATAAAGCAATCAGCAACATCTATTCCATACATGAAAACAACAGATGAAGTCTTAATATACCATAAGTCTCCCAAAAACTGGGCCGGTCTCAAAGAGTTAGCCAGTAATATGAGGTACACCATTCACAAACCAGT
Source organism: Neoceratodus forsteri (assembly GCA_016271365.2). Classification (NCBI taxonomy): domain Eukaryota; kingdom Metazoa; phylum Chordata; order Ceratodontiformes; family Ceratodontidae; genus Neoceratodus; species Neoceratodus forsteri. The sequence continues at coordinate 77,026,161 of JADMNL010000022.1, forward strand.
TAACGTGTCAGGGACCTGGTGGGTTGCACACAGAGAAAGGGCTCTGTCTGTTATTCTGTCCAGCTACAAGGCCTTAGTTGTACATTTACAGCACATTGCTTCCACACCAGGGCAAACAAAAGATCAGGCCAGTGGGTTGTTCAAAACAATAAGTACTGTGAGATTTGTCCTCTTTTCTCAGTTTCTGGCTGAATACCTTTCTGTCATGATGGCCTTCAGTCTAACTCTACAAAGAGACAGCTCAACAATAGAAACAATAGTCAGTAAGGTTGAAAGCACAGTGCTCTGGCTAGAGAACTAACCTGTGCAGGATAAACTTGACAAAGTCTGTAAGGAATTGCTCTTGCTCCCTGACTCTGACACAGCTGACAGTGACACTAGCACATGTCGACTGACAGGCTCAGCCAGTACTTAGGTTCAGTACCATGGATCTGATATCTTCCTTAACTTAGAAAGGGGATATTCTATAGATAGAACCAAACAGGCAGTGTTGCATGATGCTACAAGCCTTCTTTCATCAACAATTGAAAGTATTAACTCATGATTTTCCAATTTTAAAACAGACAAAGTCCTACGGTCATTCAGTATATTTAACCCATTACAGTTACCAGATAGTGACCACCAGCTAGCCCTTTATGGCAATGAGAAAGTCAGAACCCACACAGAGCACTACAATGACATACTCAAGAAACATAATCATAATGTAAACTTGATTGAAGCGCAATGGTTAGAGCTTAAACCACTTATGAAAAAAATCACTGAATGAGCTGTCTCTGAAATTTCACTATTTGGATTTCTGGCAAAAAATTCTCCATAATGATGCACATGAACAGCGATTCCCTGATATTCTGGTCTTAGTCACAATAGCTCTACTGATCCCAACCCAAACTGCAGTAGTTGAGAGAGGATTCAGCTTGATGGGCAGAGTGAAGTCTGACTGGCAGCCCTGTCTGTCTCCTATGACTACATCTAAACTAATGCATGTCAAGCTGTCAGATGCTAGCATTGCTACATTTGACCTGCAGGATGCCATAACACTATGGTTCAAATCTGGAAAACAAAAGAGAAGACCTCATATGAGACCATATGGCTGCAGACTAGATTCAAGTTCTGATTCAGAAATAGACTAGACTCAATCAGTGTTTTACCTTGAAAAATAACCCCCCAAAAGCAACAGTTTTCTCTATTTCCACTTTACAGTCCATTTTATGTTGTAAGTTTAAAATTCACCTCACAACAATGTGGAGAAGTAAAACTTTGTCCGGACAGGCAACATTTATATTCCACCTGTCCCTCGGACAGGCATCTCAAAAAAATTATTTCTAGCCCTGATGCATGACATGATGCACACCAATGTTTAATTGTTTCTAGTATTTATTTGTGACACTAGAGGGCAGCTCTAACTTCCCAAAGAGGCAATGCACCTCAAAATGCCGAACTGCCTATAGTTGGACTAACTAAACACTTATTTATTTACTGGTATTTAAAATTTGTTAACCAGGTAAGAGCACAGGGTAAAAAAAAAAAAAAACTTTTTCGGGCCCGACCCAACACAGAACAAAACAAAGAAAAACATACAGTAATTTACACATCAGAATACCATGCATTTTTCCAACATGCAACAGTTTACATAACAAATGCAATACAGACAATAAATAAGCATATAGAAAACATAAAATCAGTTAAAACAAATGTAAACATATTTTGTGGCACATATACCTCTCAACCTGTTATCACTGAAATTAAAAGGTACAGGCACTCAAAGTAAGGGACAGTGCGGGACACATGCTGAAACATGGAGATACAAGATGAGTAAAATCTAGAAAATGTCACCTTTACTTGAACAAAGTGCATTTTTGTTTTAATGTGTAAAAATATTGTAAATTATGGAACAGCCTCCCTGAGGAGGTCATGGAGTCAAGAACAGTGGGGGAATTCAAGAATGCATGGGACAGACATAAGGCAGTCCTAGTGGGGGGTAGGAGGAAGTAAGCTGTTGGTTAATTAGGATCTGCAGCTTATCTGTTAGGTAGGAAAATGGGCAGGCTAGGTGGGCCAAGTGGTCTTTATCTGCCGTCAAATTCTATGTTTCTATGTTAAAGTCTGAATTTACCACACCTTCTCAGTGTGAGTAATACCTTTTTATTGAGGGACAGATGTGGGACAGAGCAGTTTTGAGGGCTAAAATGAGGGACATTCCTCATAATCGGGGACAGCTGAGAGAATGAGTGACCACTGTACTTTTTATGTTTGCTGGCGCGCATACGCAAGAAACACATTGCAGCAGCTTGCTGCAGTAGCGAGTTGTGGAGGTGCAGCAGTGTTGTGGCCAATGCCAGCAGTCCATTTTGGGGCTGGTGTCTGTGGCACCAATAGAGGAGCATGCTGTCGATGACAGCAGTATTGAAGCGTGCCAGCAACTTGAAAGAAACTCGCCGCTGCAATCAGGGAGCACCCAGTCATTAACAATCAGCTTGTTCTGCTGCTCGGGCAGTCCCTGATTACAGCAGTGAATTACAGCTTGCCTTGTGTTATGTCCCATTTCAATAATCATGGCGGCTATCGCTGTCCGCCTCTCACAGTCCCCATGGAAGCCGACGGACGGCCACCTCTCACTGTCCCCATGAAAGCCGATGGGGGTGCCCAGTCCCCGTTGGCATGCCCCCTAAACCCTCTATAGTTCATTTTCCGATGAGGTAGCCCAATCCCCATCGACATAATGTCCCCACATTTGTGTTAAATTAACATGGCGGTGGCTATCATCGTCCACCTTGCACAATCCCCATGAAAAGCTGACAAGGGTGCCCAATCCCCCATCAGTATGCCCCTCCCAAGTTCATTTGCTGATAGGGAAGCCCAATCCCCATCGGCAGAATGTCCCCCCCCATTTGTTGTGTGCCAAGGGGGGTGCCCAATCCCCCTTGGCTACAGTCCCCACCCCCAACACTTAGGTGGCATGCTGGGAGCCCACCCCAGCATGCCAAACCACCTGTAAAAAAAAAAAAAGGAAACCTTCCCACAGTTTTTTTTTTGTTCCCTGTAAAAGGAAAAAAAAACTCTCTCGCTGTCTCTGATGCCCCCTTCCCCAACCCACTCCACCTCTGCTCACCCCACCTCCCCACACTGCCTCACCCCATACTTACTTCCGGAGCCCAGCGCCATGATCTTCAGTGGACCTGGAACACGTCTGCACTCTTCAAAGCCGACCGCGAACTGAAGAAATACCTGTAAGCTGTATAATGGCATAAATGTTTTTTTTCCAATTTATGTGGATATCTCGGCCTTTTATGCAAATTTTGGCACCCAATTTTCAACATGTGTTCTTGGGACCCCATTTCATGAATTCAGTGACTGTCATCTGGTTATTTGGTCCTGAAAGATGATTTTGCGGTCACTGTGCAGAAACACCTTTTGGGACTGAGTAACGAAACAACACTGTCACTGTTTGTGAGGTGGGCTCCCAAAAAGCCTATGTTGCAAATCTGGTGAAAAAATTCTAAAAAATTACCATGTCACAAGCGTGCGTTGAGCAGTTTCCATGCACACTCGTAACTTCGCGAATCCGTAATATTTTCAGTCTAAATTTTCAACATTGGCATTTTTTTATACCTCCTTATGAACAGTACAGCAGTCACATTTCACATCCTGGCCGAAATGTGTTTTCGTGCTTCTGGCGCAGAATAGCGTGGTTACTGTAGGAAATCAGTGTTCGGGACAGATTAAGAAAATCACAGTAACACTGTTCATAAGCAGAGGTCCTAAAATGCCTATCTTGAAAACTTGGTGACAAAAGCCCATAAAATGACTATGTTATGAGCGTGCATGTCGCAGTTTCCACGCACGTTCGTAACTTCAGGACTTTGTAATATTTTCACTCAAGATTTTCAACATTGTCAATTTTGCACACCTCCTTATGAACAGTACAGCTGCCATTTTTCACATCCTGCCCAAAATGTGTTTTTGCACATCTGGAGCACAATGGCGCAGTCGCTGTGGTAAATCAATGTTCAGGACAGATTAAGAAAATCATAGTGACAGAGTTCATTTCATTTCATTTTCATTTTTATTTTTTATACTTGTTAGCTAGATGAGCAAACTGCCCATTTTCACAAGTGACAAGTAAACAAATAAAGAAACAATTAGCATAAAATATAAACATTAAAAACATAAGACTTACAATGTAAAATGGAATACATATTAGAAACAATTACAATCATTTTGTCTGTTTAACCATTCAGAAAAACTTTTCTTAAACATTTGTACAGTCCCTGCATTAATAATTCTGTGTGGGATAACGTAGTCCTCGTTAGTATAGTGGTGAGTATCCCCGCCTGTCACGCGGGAGACCGGGGTTTGATTCCCTGACGGGGAGTTGTGGTTTTGGCAAAAATATGGGACTTCAGAGGAGCTGACTTTGATAAGATGGCCAACAGAGTTAAGCTAGCTCTGGCAAAAAGAAACACAGGTGAGAGGGTACAGGCAAAGTGGGCAAGCATTAAGGATGCAATATTTGAAGCAACATCCCATTGTGTTAGACAGAAAAGGAAGTGCAAAAGAAGAAGGAAACCACTTTGGTTCTCAAATACAGTAGCAGAAAGGTCAGAGCCAAAGGTGCCTTCAGGAAATATAAGGGAACACAGCGGGATGAAGATAGGGAGGATACCAAACTGCCCTAAGGAGGCAGTAAGGCAGGCAAAGTCCCAAACTGAGGAAACACTAGCACGAACAGTAAAAGAAGGTGACAAGACTTTCTATAGACACATTAGTGAAAGGAGAAAGTCCAGAGGGGGTATTGCTAAGCTTAATGGAGAAAAGGGAGCATGTGAGGAGGAGGAGGACCCTGTAAAGACATCTATCCTAAATAGATACTTTTGCTCAGTATTTACTGAAGAGAAGGTAGGGCAGGGCCCACAGCTCAGCATCATGGACACAGGGGGGGGAGGTGAGCACTACTCCCTTCACAAAAGAAAGGGTCCTACAAGAGCTGCTAAGCTCAGGGTGGATAAGGCAATGGGACCTGATGGCATACATCCCAGAGTACTTAAGGAGCTAAAGGAGGAACTAGCAGAGCAATTAGTAGAATTGTTTAGTGAGTCTCTGAGACAGGAGAGGTCCCAGAAGACTGGAGAAGGGCTCATGTGATCCCGCCCACAAGAGTGGTAGCAGGGAGGAGGCGGGGAACTACAGACCGTCAGTCTTACCTCAGTAGTGGGCAAGATTATGGAGGCACCTTAAGGAAAGGATAGTGAAACACCTGGAATCCATAGGGCACAGGATCCAAGACAGCATGGGTTTACAAAGGAAGGTCCTGTCAAACTAATCTCATAGATTTCTTTGACTGGGTAACCAGAGTGGTGGACCAAGGGGAGCAGTTGATGTCGCCTACCTTGACTTCAGCAAAGCTTTTGACACTGTTCCACATAGAAGATTGATAAATAAGCTGGGTAGGCTCGGGTGGGCCGAAGTTGGTCAACTGGGGCAAACTGGTTGACGGGCAGAAAACAGAGAGTGGTGGTAATGGTATACAGTCAGAAGAGATGCAAGTCACAAGTGGGGTACCTCAGGGATCAGTCCTGGGGCCAGTCCTCTTCAACATCTTCATTAGTGACCTTGCAGATGGACTAGAGGGTAAGGCTTGTCTGTTTGCAGATGATCCAGATGGGGTGGGCAGAATGAGAAGAGATCTGGATAAACTAGCAGAATGGTCAGAAGAGTGGCAACTGGGATTTAATGCAAAGAAGTGCAAAATCATGCACATAGGGAAGAGAAACTGAAGCCACCAATAGGCTGGGAGGGGAGTTGCTAGCAGTCACAAAGGAAGAAAGAGACTTGGGCATCATTATCACTGATGACCTAAAATCATCCAAGCAGACCTCTAAAGCAGTAGGTAAGGCTAGGGGGGTGTTAGTGTGTATTAGTAGGGGTATCACAAGTCGTAAGAGGGAGGTAATAATCCCTCTGTACAAGACACTGGTTAGGCCCCATCTGGAGTACTGCGTGCAGTATTGGAGGCCACACCTTCACAAGGACATTAACCAAATTGAGGCAGTCCAGAGAAGGGCAACCAAATGGTGCAGGGACTGCATCAGAAGACATATGAGGACAGATTAACGGAGCTCAATATGTATACCCTTGAGCAAAGGAGGGAGAGAGGTGATATGATTGAGGCATTCAAACACCTTAAGGGCATAAACAAGGTGAAAGAGTCTAACATGTTTAATATAAGAAAAATAGCAGGACAAGAGGACACAGCATGAGATTAGAGGGAGGCCGATTAAGGGGAATGTGAGGAAATTCTTTTTCACAGAAAGGGTGGTGGATGCATGGAATGGCTTACCACAAGAAGTGGTGGCTATGAATACAGTGCAGGGCTTCAAACAGGCATGGGATAGGCATAAGGGAGCAATACAAATGACTATGAATAGATAGGCCACTGACAGAGCAAAGGCCGATGGCACATTTATAAGGTAGAAAAAGAAATGGGCAGACTGGATGGGCCTTGCGGTCCTTATCTGCCGTCAACTTCTATGTTTCTATGAATACCATTAAAGATTTTTATTGCCCTATATATCACTGACTTCTGACCAATAGATTTTTTATAGAGGGGGATTCTAAATAAACCCTTGGACTTGGACCTAGTTTCAATATAACAATATAACTTTCCTGAAAGGGATAAGATCCTGAATTACCGGGGGGGGAGAAGACCCTGGGTTCTTTTAAAACAAAAGTTCCAAGTTTCAAATTTATTCTATCAGAAAGGGAAAGACAGTTAGCTTCTCTTAATAGGACACAATGATGTGTTCTCATGGGACAACATGTCATGAAACATAAAATGCTATCATATGTTATCTGTAATTTCTGAACCAATTTATCACTTATTCCAGAATAAATCAAAAGACCATAGTCAAGAACGCTTAATAAAAGACTATGACCAAGAAGTCTGTGAGATTCAGGAATGAGAAAGGATTTAATCCTGAATAACATCCCAATTCTCTGATGAATTTTAATAGTCTTGGCTACATGTTGATCAATCGAAAGGTGAGAGTCCAGGGTCACCCCAGGTAATTGAAACCATCTACAAGCGCAATACAATTCCCCACCAGATCAGTGATCTGAAAATTTATGTCACTATTTTTTTCTGGGACCAGTAAAAAAACATGCATTTAGTTTTCACTGAATTCAGTACAAGGTGGTGGAAAGACAACCATTTTTGAAAAGTTTCAAAGTCCTGCTGGACTATATAAAGGGTTTGATCTGGAATGTTTCCTTCAGAAAAAATACCACATCATCTGCATACATAATAAGTCTAGACCGTGTAATAGATGAAGAAGCAGCATTAACAAAAAGGGAACACAATAAAGGGCCCAAAATTGAGCCTTGAGGTACCCCACAGGATATCAAATGAGAATCAGAACTACGCTGACCAATAATGGTCTTATGCTCCCTGTTGTTAAAATAACCTCCAATCCAAGACATGACTTCCTTGGAGAGATAAACTTTGTTTAGGGCCCTCAACAAAAGAGCATGGTCAACTAAATCAAAAGCCTTGGTGAGATCCACGAATATTGCAGCAACGGAGCACCCTACATCAAGGGAACCCCATATGCTGATTGTGAATCCCACCAAGGCGGTCTCAGTATTGTGAAATTTTTTGAAACTATGTTGACAACTTGACAGCAGATCACAACCTGTTAAAAAATTTGAATTTGGTCGAAGATTATTCTCTCCAGGATCTTTCACAGAGGCGATAAAAGAGAAATGGGTCTATAGTTGGAAACCATGTTTTTACTACCAGATTTATGTATGGGTTTGACAAGTGCTAATTTCCAAATCTGGGGAAAAACATTATGACATAAAGAATAATTGAAAATAAAAGTGAGGGGAATAGCTAAGGCTTTAATTCCTTTTTTGAGTAATCTGAAATCAATCCCATTCTGGCCTAACAACAGTTTAGGGCTATTCTTAAGTACATAATTAGTGACCATTTCAGGAGTTAATATGTGAAAATAGAAGAGGGGATGATTTTTAATAGCTTCCTCCTCTATAACTGGATTTATGTTTAAAAAATTTAAAGGGTTTTGAAAAGTTTTGAGATCCCCAAAATAATCATTGAACATTTTAGCTATGCAGGTAGGGTCACTAATTAATTGTTCACTATCTTGAAGAGTTTTAACAGTATCCCCAGTAACTTTTCCCAGGAGATTATTCAACGTCTGCCATGTTTGTTTTGGACTGCCAAAGGATAATACTTGTTTATTTTTGGAAAAATCCACTTTTGCCTAATAGAAGCCTTGCATCTATTCCTAAGAATTTTATAACCAATCAAAAGATTAGGATCATTATCTTTTTTAAAAGGTTTCCATGCTTTATCTCTTTGCTTCATTAGAACCCTTAATTCCTTGGTAACCGATTCTTTTTTGTTTCCTCTGATTCTTATTTTTTTGAGTGGGGCAAGTTGATTAGTTACCTGATTAAATAAGTGACTAAAGGTTATTAGTTTTAAATTAACATCTTGAATATTTTCAAGACAAGGCCAATCAATTTGTTCACAAGCATTAGTCATGGTCTAAGGGGCGACCCCATTAATGTTTCTTGTTTTGATGTAAATTTGGGGGGCAAGAATGCTGTTTTTAAGTCTACCTACAATACACAGGGCTGTGGTCACTAATTACATCAGAAAACACCTCAGAATTAATTATTTTGGTTGGATGGGTTACTACAACCCAATCTAATATGGATCCCCCACCAGTCTTATAATTAAATCTAGTCATTTGAGAAATTAACTGCTGTACTCCAAGTTCTTGAAAGCAATCTAAAATATGAAAATGTTGATCAATGTCCCAATTATGGTTAAAGTCTTCCATTAAAATCCATTCCCTGTTAACTGGTATCAATTTCCTAACTTCAGATACAACCTCAAGTCCCTGTTTAATACAACACAGAGGAATATAAAGGGATGTAACCGTGAGATGTTTATTCCAGCCTAAGAGCAAATCAACAGAAATTACATAACATCCTGATCCACAGGGATGGGGATCCAACTCCAATGCCATAAGACTAGTCTTAACATAAACCGCAACCCTCCCCTTTTTTTCCTAATCTATCCTGTCTGAGTAAATTATAATTTGGAAAGGATATCTCATTATTGTGTATCCTGTCCATTAGCCATGTTTCTGAGAGGGTTATGACATCAAAATCATGTTGTTCAGCCCATGCCTCAAAGAAAGACCATTTAGCTATTAAACGTTGGACATTTAGATGTACTATCTTAAGAGAGGAACTGCGATACTTTGTCAGGACCAACATGTTGTGTTGGGCCAGGGTGAAGGTGTACTGAACCTGACAAAAGAAGCAATAATAAAATTATATGTCTAAGGAAAGATTTCCATTTTAGTTGATCTGATTTTTTACATAAACCCCTCAAGTTTTTAGGCATAGTAGGTATACCCAATCTACAGAGAACAATAAAGTTACTATAACCAAATCTAAACAATGTGTGTACCGGCTCATTTGCCAGGACTGGGTTAAATAAACAGGGGGATTTGGAAGTAAAAACTCCCTCTTGTGTAATTTATATTGAATCCATTAAAACGTTCATTTAATAACCCAGAGTTTACAGGTGACACTATACCCCTGGGCCAATGAACCACATATAGAAACAATACAAACTCCAAACCCCTCATTTTTCAAAACAACAATTAATCACTCTCATATAACTACAAAACAAATAATAAAATAAAATAATTAAACTGCAAGTCTTATTCTAAGTGAAATATATTTTTAAACTAAAACATGTGTATTCCCTTTATAATATACAAATACTAAACTTCTAAAGAACACTACTAAAATGCTGGCATATCAAATAACACGATTGAACAAACTAAACCAATGGTCAATTAGGGTATGTCAGCTAATACAAATAAAACTCTATCTCACTAGTTGATTACTACTTTAGCTAACCTAAAGAATTTTTTATATCAAGTGGCACTGGCCACTCACACTCGTACTACTGTGCTCGCACAGTAGCAGCTCGGCGTTTAAATGCAGTTCTGTCCCTCCTTGTTAGCTGACGTCTTGCTCCAGTAACCTTCCCCATGTTCATGAGCAGAGGTCAAAAAATGCCTATATTGAAAATCTGGTGAAATATTCCACTAAACGACTGTGTTACGTGCGTGCATTGTGCAGCTTCCACGTATTCTTGTAGGTTCGAGCATTTTTAATATTTTCACTCCAGATTTTTAACACTGCCATCTCTTCACACCTCCCTATAAATGGTGCAGCTGTCATTTTCCACATCCTGCCCAGTGCTTTTGCATATCTGGTGCAGAATGGCGCGGTCACAGTGAGAAATCAACGTTCGGGACAGATTAACAAAATCACAGTGCCACTGTTCATGAGCAGAGGTTCCAAAAAGGCCATGCTGAAAATTTGTAGTGCAAATACCAACAAACGCCCAGGGCATTAGAGTTTCTAATCATAATGTCCCACCCTGTACAGACTGACATATGTCAGGGGTGTGCCTTTGGATTGCCAGCTGTAATGCTCATGCCATTCCATCTCCACCCTGAAGCCAGTGACAGGCGTGGAGTTGTGCCTTGGACTCTTCAGCCCCATAGTTCACCCCATTCTCCTATACTGCACCCATTTCAGTGTATGTCCTCATGAAATGGGGGGACTGTAAAGCCGAATACCTCAAGGCACACCTCAACACTTGGTGTCTGCAGGATAGGGTGAGGTGGAATGCCATGAGCAATATGGGTGATGCTCCAAAGGCACACCCCAATGCCTGTACATATCTGCAGGGTGGCGGTGGGGTTGGCATGAGTTCAATACTTCACTGCCATTCCTATTCTGCATGTCTAACTACTGCACGTCCAATGCTAATATCAGCAAGCAAACATTCAGCATTGACAAATACTTGTTTACATTGTTGCCCTTAAGTACAAGCTTTATTACAGAAGCCCTCTGCTTTTGGTAGCACCTTTGTTTTTGTTATAACAAGAAGGGATGAACCCACACAAAAAAGCAACCTGCCCCCCCCAACCCTTTCACAGAAGCCTCTACTGGCAGACCCACTGAAAATCCCTGCATGAGCCATCAACAAGAAGAGCTGGCCTTTATATGCAAGCTGCAACAGCTTGGCCAGGCCAACTGCAGTATTTTCCACAGAGGCAAGTTATGGTAGAGGAGAAATAAGTGCCACATGCTTTGCATGCAAACGTGCATGTACCTATGGTGAGTGTGCTTTGTGGGTGGGGGAAGGGGAGCACTAACACTGCTGAGCTCAACCGCTGCTTGTGTCTAAGGTTGTAATGCATTACAGCAAACAACAAATGCAGTACAACCTTGATGTCAAGCCAATGTAGCTGTTTTAGTTTTGGACTAACTTCTTAAACTGAACAAAATTTGGCTTAGAGATCACCAAATTCCCTTAAGTAGGCCTGGCTAGCGCTCCCCCGGTCATAAACTGAGCAGTCCTATATGTTGATGATATTGCCCAAACTACACCCGCTCCTACTAAGTTTTCAAATGTCCATTTTTGAGTTCGTCGTGGCATGCAAGCACAGACAAACTCATTGCTATAAGTAGTGCTAAACAGGGGTGAGCTCTATTTCTAGCGGCAGGTGAATCAGTTGGCAGGCTGCAAATAACTCACTCTCAGCTGTTAGGGCTGAGCAGGACAACTTTTCAAAGGACTGGAGCCGCACCAATAGTGGCGCAGCTCCGGTCCTCTGAACTTACATTCCTGTGTTGCGCATTCACACTGCTGTAGCTTACAGCAGTGTGAACGTGCTGAGCCCAGGCCTTCCCTGGAGCAGTAAAAAACAAACAAACAAAAAATGATGGGGGTGCCCAATCCACTTGTCGGCATACCCCCTCCTCTCAGTTCATTTGCCAATGAGGGAGCCCACTCCCCATCTGCATAATGTCCCCCCAATTAGTTGTGTGCCGAGGGGGGTGCCCAATCCCCCTCAGCTCTTGCCCCCCAATTTGTTCTGTGCCAATAGGGGTGCCCAGTCCCCCATCAGCTACAGCCCCCCTCAACACTCAGGTGGCACAATGGGAGCCCACCCCAGCATACAAAATGTCCCTGTAAAATAAGAAAACCTTCCCATGATGTTAAGTTTTATTTATTTTTTTTAAATCTGTAAAACAGGAAATGGTCCCTCATTGATTCCGGTGGTCCCTCCCACAACCCGTGCCCACCCGCTGCGCACCCACCTCCCCATACCTCCCTATCCATACTTACCTCCAGTGCCCGGTGCAACGATCTTTGGTGTACCGGGAACATGTCTGCACTCTTCAAAGCCGATCATGAACTGAAGAATTGCCGGTAAGCTGTATAATTGCATAAATAGAGTTTTTTAAACTTTGGTGCTCATCTCGGGCCTTTTTTGGATTTTTTTTCACCAAATTTTCAACATAGGCTTTTTGAGAGCCTACTTCATGAACAGTGGCACTGTCATTTGAATTTTCGGTCCGAAATATGATGTCACGCGGTGACCGCTGAAATCACCTTTCAGGACCAAGTAACAAAATGACAGTGCCACTGTTCGCGAGGTGGCTCTCAAAAACTTCGTTGTTGGTGAAAAATCAAAAAATGACTGTTTTGACGAGCCGCGTTGTTTTCACACGCTCACAACTTCATGAATTTGCAATATTTTCACTCCAGATTTTCAACATTGGTATTTTTTTCACACTTCCTCATGAACAGTACAGCTGTCATTTTCAACATCCTGGCCAAAATGCATTTTTGCACTTCCGGCACAGAATAGTGTGGTCGCTGTGGGAAATCAGTGTTTGGGACAGATTATGAAAATCACAGTGACACTGTTCATAAGCGTAGGTCTCAAAATATCCATGTTGAAAATTTGGTGACAAAAGTCCATATGACAACTGTGTTACGAGCATTAGTTGTGCAGTTTCCACTCACTCACGTAACTTTGTGAATTTGTCATATTTTCACTCCAGATTTGCAACATTGCCATTTTTTTTTTACACTTCCTTATGAACAGTACAGCTGTCATTTTTCACATCCATGCTGAAATGTTTTTGCACTTTTCTGGCGCAGAATAGCACAGTCACTGTGGAAAATCAGTGTTCAGGACAGTTTAGGAAAATCACAGTGACACTGTTCATGAGCGGAGGTTCCAAAATGCCTATGTTGAAAATTTGGTGAAAAAAGTCCATAAAATGACTATTTTATGAGCGTGCATTGTGCAGTTTCCATGCACACTCATAACTTCGAGGATTTGTAATATTTTCACTCAAGAGTTTCAACATTGTCAGTTTTGCACACCTCCTTATGAACAGTACAGCTGTCATTGTTCACATCCTGCCCAAAATGTGTTTTTGCACAATGGCGCGGTCGCTGTGGGAAATCAACTTTCAGGACAGAATAAGAAAATTATAGTGACAGTGTTCATAAGTAGAGGTCACAAAATGCCTATGTTGAAATTTTGGTAAAATGATTCCACTAAATGACTGTTATGAGCGTGTGTTGTGCAGTTTCCACATATGCTCGTGCGTTCTAGCATTTTTTATATTTTCACTTCAGCTGTTCGACACTGCCTTCTCTTCACACCTCCCTATGAGTGGTACAGCTGTAATTTTCACATCCTGCCCGAACTGTGTTTTCGCACATCTGGTGCAGTTGCTATGAGAAATCAACATTCAGGACAGATTAACAAAATCACAGTGCCACTATTCATGAGCAGAGGTCCCAAATGCTTTCATGAGGTGGGGGTCACAAAAGACCATGTTGAAAATTTGTAGCGCAAATACCAACAAACGCCCAGGCATTTGGATTTCTAACCATAACCCCCCCCAAAAAAAAAAACATGACGGGGCCATACCTCTCAACTGTCCCTTATTTTCAGGGACGTCCCTGATTTTGACTCAGAATTTTTTTCTGTCCCTCGAGAAATCTGTGTTTTTGTGACAGAACAATGGGGATTGACAGTACAAAATAATGCCAAACATTAAAGTTGCAGACTTGTTCTTCTTCAGAAAATGCATCTTACACTAATATCCTTATTATATCTGCTTTTTGAGTGAATAGTACCAATTTTTAAGATGTGTTCCTGATTTGGGGTCTTTGTCCCTGATATTTTTAAGCCTTGTCCCTGATTTATGAGTAAAGAGGTTGAGAGGTATGGATGGGGCCAGGGGTGTAGCCAGAAATTTCTGTTTTGTACACACAGTCTCCAACAGTTACACCCCTCCACATTAAAAAAATTACACATCCTCTGAAATGATACCCCCTTTCAAAGAAGTCAGATGAGTCTTCTAATCTCTAAAGACATGTATCATCTCCTAAACAACAAAAGTTTGAACAGAGACACTCCTCAGTGGCCTACACTAACCCAAAATACTACAGATAGAATGGAAATGAGAACAGAGAGGCATAAGGGATGTGACAAGCACTCAACAAAACTGTACTCAAATGTGTACAGTGAGTATGCCTGCCCACACCCTTGGATGGGGCTCCAGTGCCCTCATCTTCTCTGAACTGCAGACACATCTTCACTCTTCAAAGCCAGATCATGGATTGAGAAAACAGGTATGCACTTCGCCGTATTGCAACTGGAATGTGAACTTGGTGGCATAACTTGTTCTTTCCAGGGTTTTAAATAATTGATTAGCAGTTTTTTTCTTGGGACAATACTAACTGGACAGAAAGTATTTATATAGGTGTTTTAGAAGTGTTATGTTTGTCAAACACAGTGAGGCAAGTGCTATGCATTTTCACAATGTTTTAGAACTTTTATGAGCAAAACGTTAATCAATTTTTAGAGTTAAATAAAACCCTGCTTTCTGCTGAGAACTATAGTCCCACCAATCTGTGCGTACCAACAGCAAATCCAAACGACCTTTGCCATTGACAAATGCTTGTCTGGGTATGCTACCTTCAGGGACAGAGAGGAATTGCCTTGCATAGTGCAGAAGATGGGGCCTTGACTGTACACCGTCAAAGATCCGAGGCTTCGCTGTTCGCTCCACTATTCAGGCAGCATAGTGTAGTGGTTAAGGGCACTGAGCTGGAGACCTGGTATTGAATCCCATCAGCCCCCACTTGGCTTGCATACTGTGTCACTTGACTTCCTTGTGCTCCAAGATAGCACCTGGAACCAAGCCCCTGCTTAGTGTGCCTTTCCTGGTTAAACAACGTTCTCTTCCTCTCAGTACTGACTGTTAAACAGTCACCGAGCCAAAGAATGTGTCCCTGGTGCTTATAAATACCCAAGGCAGGAGTGGTCAGGAATCGGATGCTCCCTACAACAACGAGCTGTTTCAGACACGATCGACCAGCACCAGGCGAGAAAGGCTGCTACTCTGACTTGTTGCTACGCGACCCCCAGCAGCACCGCTAACGTATCACAGCTGCCTTTTTCCGGTTTTCTTTTCCCTGTCTCTTGCGGATCGCAAGTTTTGTTCTGCGCTATGATTGGCCAACGGCGCCGCGGCTCCGCCCCCGGCCAAATTGCGCAGGGGCTACCATATACAGCACTGTAATAAAGGGGCGAGATGGTGACGCAATCAGTATGAAGGGAGCAGCTGTGTAGCAAGGTTAGAACGCTTTCTCAGGGAGAGGTAGCTCGCGAGCAAGAGACTGGGACAGCCGAGTGGGCAGAGTGGAGCAGGGGGTTTACTGACAGATTGTCCTCACGCCCGTCCCACAGCCAAGCTGTGAAGAGGGGACTCGCAGACTGATTTCACGCTGTCAGACCCTCAGCCACGCTGGGAAGATGGGCTTATTACTTGATTTTACGCGTTGCCAAAAAATATTATCCTACCTACGCTCACGCTTTCTGACCGCCCCATGAGCTAAGCAAGGAGCAGAAGTCTCAACTCCATCAACAGTCCCCTGAGTCAAGAACCAAACGGGGAAGACCGTACACTGGCTGATCTGATACCCTGTCTGTGCAGAGTTTAGCAGGGAGGAAAAAGTCTGGCCTGAGTCAGTGAACATTGAGTCAGTAGTCCATCTGGAAGGAGGGGGACTAACTGGCCTTGAACTCCACCAGCACCCTGAGTTAGACAGAAGAGGGTAGGTGAGCAGGGCGCTGACTGCTTATACTGCAGCAGAATTACTAGTCAAGAACCTATCACCTGGGTCCCTGTGACCACTTGGGCACTGTGGTTTGCAGCACAACATTCACTATACAGTTTGTAATCGTACCCCCCCGCACCACCACCACCACCACCACCACACTGGTAATAGGGTCTTTAATCCTAGTTGCCACCTGTGGGTTTTTAGTTTGACAGACCTAATTTTTAGGGTAGCTACGATCCACAACTGGTGAATTGGTTGCAGCCCCCCTTCCCCCAACTAACTTATTTTGGTAACAACCTTCCATTGCTTACCCTGTTTAGGTGACGGACTTCTTGTAGAGGTGAAGGATCTTCCCAGTTGGTTAATATAGGTGACAGTTTATTTAGGTAATAGATTTCTGTGGTTGGTTTACTAGCATGATTTGACAGATCTCCCTGGTTGGTTTATTGGTGTGTAGGCCCCACAGCTCATTTATTGGGGTAACGCATCACCCATTGTTGGGCTAATTGGGTGACTTGGCTCTCTGTTCACTTTATTGGGATGGTAGCTCTCCCCAGTTGGTTAACTGGTGACAGAGCTCAGTACTTGTTTTATTGGGATAAAACATCTCCCATGGTTGGTTTATTCAGGTAGCCCATCCTCCCACAGTTGGTTTATTGGGGAGAGACATCTTCATAGTTGGTTCACTGTGGAAGCGGGTTTCGCACCATTGGTTTAGTCATTTTTTCCTTGCCATATTACAGTGGAAGTATTCCTTTTTGTTTGTAGAAGGGCTTGATTTCTTGTAGGTTCCCTGAGGTGACATCCTACATACAATACTTGGATTTTTTTAGGGTCACATTGTTCCCCACTGATTTATCATTGTAGCAGTCCTTCAGTAAATCTCACGTAGTGTGTCCGCCTATCAAGGCAGTGCTCTCTCCAGTTAGATTCCCAGCTTGACAGATCCTCTCCTGGCTTATGTTTTGTGTGGATGTTTTCCTTCTCTGAATTATTGGGCATACTTACTGCAGCTTTGCTTCATTTATTGGGGTGACAGCCACCTGTATTTGGTTTATTTGGGGCAACAGTCTCCCTGTGGGTGCTTTGGGCCCAAACAGACAATCTTTGATTCCCACCTAATTTTGCAGACCCTGTTTTGGGGGCACTGGACACTTGGCCACCAGTGAGGGTAGTTTTACCTGAACAATGAGACGGATGGACACTGAAAGTAACAAAGGTTTCCTGTCAACGTGCACTTCTGAATCTGAACAGGAGTATGAGGTAAATATATATACATTTTAATAAAGTACTTGCAAGATTTTAAAGTACTCATTCAGTAATGATGTTGAGTGAAGTTACATACCCTGGGCAAAGCCAGAGTTCAGTACCCATGGGCACATTATTGTTGTTATACTTTCTATAGAGCATGGGGGCATTAAATGCAATTAAAAAAATCTTCTGTATGCCAAACTAAGAAAACAAGAATACCTTTTTACAAACTAAGTTTTTAAATACTGTGTTTACAGGATAGCACAGCTGCGATGCAGCATCCCGACTGTTCCAAATTTTACAAGTAAAAGGCCGTGAAATACAGGGCGATTAAGTACAGCTTGCTCAGAGGCTCCCCTACCCCAATTACCTAACGATGGCCTCACTTGGTTGAAAGTTCCACCTCTCTCCCACCTCCGGCGATGCCACATTCAGCTGATTCCCCCCCCGGCCCCTCTTATCTAATCAGTCTATCTGTTAATATTTACTAATTTGATGTGTAGAAGTTCAAATTTTACTATTACTGCCTGTGTATGTGCTTCAGTGTTTTTTCTCTCTTTTTTTTTTTTTCCCCTCTGTAAACCTTGTATTTTTGTAATGTTTGTTCAACACTGACGTGGAACCTTTGAAAATTAGTCCTTGACTTAAAGGTATTAATCCCAAACTGAAATAAATAAATAATGTATCTGTCCTTCAACTACTAAACCATACATGCTGCCTGAACTGATACTGTAGGAAGATCCTTATGCCACTGACATGTATCATTTAATGTAGCATCTGAGAGAGTTGGATGCCTGCCTACCTGTATCAAGAAGTGGAATTGAGGGCAGTGAGTCCATCATGGGCAAAGGCTGAGAAGTTGAATGAATACTTCACTTCTGAGTTCACCAAGGGGACCCTGTGGGAGGGTAAGAGGGAGGGAGAGTGCTCACTGGGAGAAGTAGATGTTTTATTTGTATAGCATGTATCTTTAGCAGATTATATTATTTTTATATATTTTATGTTTGTTTCACTATGCTTGATGGTTGAAATATTTATTGGGATGGGCTGCAGTTTGTGAGTGAGGTGTCATGGTGGACAGGAAACAGTATGGTGGATTGGAATACTGTGGGTATGAGAACACTATCAGTGGTGCATCTTTGCAAGATAAAATGGACCATCATATACTGTGAACACCACTTTGGGTAATTAATTTCTGTGGGAGGGTTTCACCCCTTGCACCCCCTTTAAAATATATATAATCCCCTCCGCCCTTTGTGTATGTCACACAGTATGCAAGTGGAGATTGCAGGAATCAAACCCAGGTCAGGTGGATGTGTCACATTATACAGGTGGAGGTCGGGAGTCACACAGTATGCAAGTGGAGACTGCGGGAATCGAATACAGGTCCACTGGACATACCAAGCTCACTCACAGCTTGTTACCCTAGCCTCTAGACTATCCTGGCAGGTCTCGCGTGCCATACTGTGGTTGTCAGACATATAGTTTCCCACGTGTACGTTGACAGAATCTCCTGTCCGCCACAGCACTGATGGTATTCTCATCCACCACAGTATTCTCACCTGCCATGCTGTTTCTGTCGGCCATGACACCTCACTCATAAAACTGAAGGCGAGCCATTTATTGTATTTGCTTATTGTGAACATTATTGAATTTATTTTGTTTTTAAAACGTACAGTGTTATTGTTTTGTATGTATTGTTTTTAATATCTGGGTCAAGCCTGTAAAGGAGCCATGTGGCCCACTGCTTCTTTGCCCAGTCAACACATTTTTAAGTAAATAAATCCTTCCTGTGTCCAGTTTCACAACAAAGAAAAGAAAAGGAGAAAAGGGGATGCTGGGCGTGGGCACCACTTGCGTGGAAGACATCTACTGTAGCCAATAAGCATATTCCAGAATACAGAAGTAAAATATAGTACCAATGTCAGAGAACAGAAAGGGCTCATGACATCAGGAGTAGCCATGATACAGTCTGTGGGCCTTACACTTGCCCTAGGAGCGGACTGTGTGAAGATCAGGCCTGGTGAGTTACAAGGGGTGTACTGGTGGAGGTAGTGGAGCTGAAAGGAAGGCAGTATAGCACAGTGATTTAAGAGCTGCAAATCTGGTGATATCTAGCAGATCAGACCTGGGTTTGAATCCCACAGCTTCCATGTACATACTGTGTGACCCTGAGCAAGTCACTTAACTTCTCTGTGCTCCCAGGCTGCACCTGTAAAAAAGCTTTCAGCTTAGTGTGCTATTCCTGGTTAAACAACTGAAAAAAAATAAACAGTTGACAGAGCCATTTGCAGTACTGTTTTAGGAGTATATCTGGAGAGGTGTTTTGCCAGAGGATTGGAAAGCGACCATTGTGGTTCCCATTTTCAAGAAAAGGGAGGGGGTGGGCAAGGTCAGACACAGGAAATTACAGGCTGGTCAGCCTGACATGCGTGCTGGGCATAGTCGTGGAATCCGTTATCAAGGACAGTGTAACACTTGGTTGAGGACAAGGTCATTGCACCCTCTAAGCATATGTTTATGAGAAGCCCTTCTTGTAGGGAGTGAACAGGGAAGTTTCATACTGGTAGTCCAGCTGGCCTTCAGTAAAACTTTCGATACTGTGACACATGACAAGCTTCTAAACAATGTACACTAGATTGTGGTATATACAAGGCATGTACAGAGTGGCTTGCTAATTGGCATGTGGGCAGAAAGCAGAGGGCTGTGCTGTACGGATACTATTCTTAGTGGAGAGGAGTACTTGGCGCCCCTCTGGCACTGGTGCTGGGGCTACTGCTGTTCAATATTTTCCTTAATGATTCATGGTGAGCAAATAATCATACCACTATATGGGTCACTGGTTACATTGCATCTAGATTACTGTGTGAAATTTTGAAACTCAGATCTTAAAAAGGAAGAAAAAGGATGAGGAAAAACTAAACTTGGGGAATACCGAAAAAGGTGACTGAAACAGTACCGGGAGAGCAAATGTGGACTAGTACCAGGAGAGGCTGCCAGATCTTAGCATGGACTTATTGAACACACATTCTAGTTTTCTGCACCATTTTTTTTTTTTTTTGGCTAAATGCTGTGCACTGTATTCCAAAATTCTGTGCAACAGGTTTGCATGAAGTGAAAAAACATCGCACTGCATCATGAAGTGTAGAACTTCACATAGCATTATGCTACACAAAGTGAGAAGTTCACACTTTGCGTCAGACTCTATGCAAAGTGCGCTAATTCTCCACTCTGCAGCTGTATGTTTATTGTGAAGTGACTTAGTGGTGAAGTTTACTTCCTTAAGTGGCTGCTTTGTGGAAACTCTGCAAAGTACGTAGTGGGCCTCTTCTTGTCCACGTCACATGTGAAGTTTAACTTCACAGTGTGCCAATGAGGAACATGTTATAAAATTTTGCAAAGTTTTGTTTTTTTGCTTTTTTCAATATTTACAGTTTCATTTTACATTTTCTCACACCTGATGTTTGGTTTTAGGTCAGATATTTACCAAGAACATACTGAATAACATTCAACAGTATTGGAGCATTGCTCTAAACAACTTGACTATTTTCTTATCTGACCACGGTGTGTTTCTGGTCTTTTTCTTTGTTGTATTTGACTTCTCAGACTTTTTTTTTTTGCACTAATTTTGCAGTATTCCTCACCACTGAACCAATATGATTTTTCTGCACATTTGCTGCACCATGCAGAAAAACACGAGCCTGGCATTACGGATTGGAGGAGAGGAGGGGATGGACGTCATGGACACATTCAAATATGGGGGAAGCCAATGAGCTACTTAGGCTGAAAGGTTAGACAAGCACCAGGGATCATACCCTCAAACTGACAGTAGGAAATTTCAGAAAATGAATGAACGGATGTGTGTGTATGTGTATATATATATATATATATATATATATATATATATATATATATATTTTTTTTTGTACTGAAGGTGTTGTGGACTGATGAAAACCGACTAACTACTCTGAGATATGATGACCCATACCTCTGAACTGCCCCTTGTTATGTAGGATGCCCCTCATTTTCCCCTCAAAAGTGCTCTGTCCCACAGCCGTGTTATTTTGCAAAGCTGCTGCCTACAAAGAGAAAATGTGGTAACATAGAAACATAGAAACATAGAAGTTGACTGCAGATAAGGACCGCAAGGCCCATCCAGTCTGCCCATTTCTTTTTCTACCTTATAAATGTGCCATCGGCCTTTGCTCTGTCAGTGACCTATCTATTCATAGTCATTTGTATTGCTCTCTTATGCCTATCCCATGCCTGTTTGAAGCCCGCACTGTATTCATAGCCACCACTTCTGGTGGTAAGCCATTCATGCATCTACCACCCTTTCTGTGAAAAGAATTTCCTCACATTCCCCTTAATCGGCCTCCCTCTAATCTCATGCTGTGTCCTCTTGTCCTGCTATTTTTCTTATATTTAAACATGTTAGACTCTTTCACCTTGTTTATGCCCTTAAGGTGTTTAAATGTCTCGATCATATCACCTCTCCCTCCTTTGCTCAAGGGTATACATATTGAGCTCCGTTAATCTGTCCTCATATGTCTTCTGATGCAGTCCTTGCACCATTTTGGTTGCCCTTCTCTGGACTGCCTCAATTTGGTTAATATCCTTGTGAAGGTGTGGCCTCAATACTGCACGAGTACTCCAGATGGGGCCTAACTAATGTCTTGTACAGAGGGATTATTACTCCTCTTACGACTTGTGATACCCCTACTAATACACCCTAACACCTCTAGCCTTACCTACTGCTTTAGAGGTCTGCTTGGATGATTTTAGGTCATCAGTGATGATGATGCCCAAGTCTCTTTCTTCCTTTGTGACTGCTAGCAACTCCCCTCCCAGCCTATAAGTGGCTTCAGGGTTTCTCTTCCCTATGCATGATTTTGCACTTCTTTCTAGACTCAAGACTTTAAAGCAGAAATTCTAAACATTCTGTATTACTAAAGCAGCATTAAACTTTGAACAAATGAAAGTACTGATGTTCTTGGTGGTAAGACCTTGCATTTTTATGGCTGAGAATGTGTCCTTTATTCTGAGGGCCATTGTCTCACAGTGTCCCTCATTTTGAGTGCCTGTGTTACTTATTTCAGTGACGAAAGGTTGAGAGGTGTGTGGTGAGACTGGCTGTACATTAGACTTCAGGATCAAGTGGGCATATACCTCAATGGATGATTGGGGAATGCATGATTACAAAGTGTTGGCAGCAGGGGAAAACTAGTTATGTAGGTAGAAAAACATGGCACACTAGATGGATGAAGTAGGCATTAAGCCACGACGGAGGTGTGCTCTAATGCTGGATTGATGCATGGGGGGGGGCGAGGGCTGCCACCTGCCCCCACCCCATGCATCAATCACATTAGAGCACACCGACGGAGTGGCTTAATGCGCTTGTAACATGGGCCGCCCGACGAGACAGTCACCAGGAGCCCATTTTGCCTCTGTACCACTACATAAGAGGGGGAGTCGGGGACATCTGTTCACTGTAACGGTGCACTTAGAAATCCTTTGAGAGAACGGCATTACGATGCTGATGCGCTGTACACACTATGTACCTGTACTAATAGGGACTAGAGCGGCTCGCAGACTCGTGCAGGACTTGTCCTGATGTGCCCGACTGTTTCTCCGGTAGCACTGGTTGGATCTGTCCGCACTGCCTCCGCCGCTGCCAAGAGTGCCTGGCCAGAAATTTGCATCTAGGCTCCCTCACTTCCCGTTCCCTCTCTCAGGCTCCTCCGACGATGCACCGCTTGCCTGCCTGGAGTCTCACTCTGGGGCTCTGTAGCCTATCCGTCCTGTACGCGCCTGCTTCTCCCCCTTCCATCTCCTGCACATCGTCGCACTCTTCGGCTGCCACGCTTGCCTCCTTCACCCACTCCTCCATCGCCGCCCCTCCTGCCAAACAAAAGCAGACCACCCTGTGTGGTACTGCCTCTCACCCTTCCCAGCTACACAGTCCTGCACAGTGTGCCACAAGTTCTCGTCCCCCCGTGTGCCTTTCCTGCCTCAGACTGCTAGTGGGGCTCCCGGACCGCCGTTCTTCCTCTCCCTTCCCTGCAGGACCCAGTGCTGCTAGGCTGGGGTCTGGCTGTCGCGGTACTGCCGAAGCGGGCACGGCATATATGCTGCGTTAATACCCGCTTCAGCTGCCGTCTCGTGACCACCCTAGCCCTATCGGCTTGCTCCCTCAGAGGTGCACAGTTCATGCCATGTTACAAAATCCATTATCTGTCTCTAATCATCTATGTAGCTACTGTTGGGGTGCTCATATTCACTGAAATCTAGTCTGAATTGTCTGTTTAGGGTTTAAGGTGCATCCAAATCTGATTCTGATTGGAATGAGTTAATCGGATTCCAAATCAGATTTGGATTCCAAACTTCAAAAGTCCTAATCCTAAACCTACACAAACTTACTTTACCAACACCATAAACGGCAAAACAAAGCATTACAGTAAACAAATCAAGGGTTAATCATGAAATATAGTTACCCTGTTAAGCAGTAGTATGTGCAATAGCACACCCAGCAAACAACCAGATTGCAATTGCCTATCTATAGTAGACAGTGACCTGCTTTGTCTTTGTCCAAGTGAGTCAGAGTCCATATTGATGTGATTAATTCTGCAGCCAGTGTCCTCTTGAGGTTAAATAATATCCATGACTATTATTTAGCAGCAGACTTTGGCAGAAGCCTTTTTGTTTGTTTGGTGTGTGTCTGTGACCTCAAACTTCTGTAGTGATGTAATCCTATCCATCAGCGTTGTTGTCAAAGGAGAAGAGCACTTGTCCTGTAGCTTTGTATGTGAAGTTATTGTAGCTGATTGAATTAATTTTTTTTGGTCACTTTCTTTCTTGAGCGTGTGATGTTTGTTGAGGATGCTGCAGCACAGGTGTTTCTGTTTTTCAGAACCAGTTTATTAGTTGGGTGACGTGTCCAGTTTGGATCGCATTTTGATGCTGTGGTTTAGAAGAAGTTAGGCCGTATCGCTTGGGGATGAGGAGCTGGTTTGTCCTTTTTTCCACTGTCGATAAAACCCCCAGAAGAGGGTAAAACAAGGGACAGAAAAAGACCATTTTATTATGGGTGCCCACTGATTGCCTAGATTCTTACCAAATGAAACTGGGGGAGGGACAGGGACATCAGTAATAATATGAAGGTGGGACCATGACTGTCGCTCACCATCATAGTGAAAGAGGGAATCCCAGTTGTACATGCTGGCGCTGCAGGATTTGGTACTTGCGGCTGGCTTTGCCAGAGGGAAGTAGCGGATCCTTAAAAAAAAAAAAAAAAAAAGTATTTAAAAGGTCACAATAGACAGCTAGAAAACTGTTTTTAGTACTAAAGAAAGAAAGATTTTCATTACCTAGAGAGTTTGGAATTCATAACCGTCTGAGATAGCAACATGTGAAGATAAGGCATTGTCTAAATCTAAGTTGGATAAATACATGACTAATGGAACAAGCATTTGTCAATGCCGAATGTTGTCTTGCTGGCATTGGCATTGGCATTGGTAGTGCAGGAGTTGGAGAGATGCATAATAGGAATGGTAGTGAAGTATTGAACTGATGCCAACCCACCCCCATGCTGCAGTGACTGACAGGCATTGGGGTGTCCCTTTGGGTGTTGGCCATAGTGCTCATGCCATTTCACCTCTCCTTATCCTGCAGACACCGACAAGTGTTGCGGTGTGCATTGGGGTCTTCCGACGTTACAAGGGTGGGTGGGAAATATGCAACGCACGCTTGGAACACTGCCATTTTATGGGCGGTCAGCACCAAATTTTCAACATAGGCATTTAGCACCTCTGCTCATGTACAGTGTCACTGTTATTTCCTCAAAGTGTCCCAAGAAGTGATTTCGCACAGTGACCATGCTATTCTGCACCGGAAGTGCGAAAACATATTGTGGGCAGGATATGTGAAATGACAGCTGTACTGTTCATCAAGAGGTGTGGAAAAATGGCAATGGTGAAAATCCAGAGTGAAAATATCACAAATGCACGACGGTACGAGCGTGCGTGCAGTCTGCCAACGCATTCTCGTAACAGTCATTTTATGGAGTATCATCACCAAATTTTCAACATAGGCATTTTAGGACCTCTGCTCATGAAATGTGTCACTGTCATTTTTATAATCTGGCCCAAACACTGATTTCCCACAGCGACTGCGCTATTGTACGCCGGAAGTGCGGAAACACATTTCGGGCAGGATGTGGAAAATGAAAACTGTACTGTTCACAAGAAGGCATACAAAAATGGCAATGCTGAAAATCCGGCATTAAAATATTGCGAATGCATGAAGTTACGAGCCTGTGTAGCAACTGCGCAATGCACGCTCGTGAAACAGGCATTTGTTGGATTTTTTTCACCAAATTTGGAACATAGGCTTTTTGAGAGGCCACCTCATGAACACTGGCACTGTCATTTCGTTAATGGGTCCCGAAAGGTGATTTTGCACAGTGACTGCAAAATCACCTTTCAAGACCAATTAGCGCCATGACAGTGATATAATTCATGAGGAGGGGCCCCAAAAACCCCATGTTAAAAATTTGGTGCCAAAATTCTAACAAATGCCCGAGATATGCAGCAAAACTGAAAAAAAACCAATTCATTCCATTATACAGCTTACTGGCATTTCCTCAGTTCGGGTCGGCTTTGAAGAGTGCAGACGTGTTCCCGGCCACGAAGATTGTCGTGCGGACTCGGAGGTAAGTATGGGGTGAAGGGTGTGGGGAGGCAGGGTGAGCAGTGTGGGTGTGGGTGGGGGCAGGAGACTACGAGGGACCTTTTTTTTTTTTTTTTTTTAACAGGGTAGAAAAAAACTAACATCGCGGGATAGTTTTTCCTTTTCAGGAACTTGGCACGCGTGGGCTCAGCATGCCATCTAACCATTTTGGGGGGTTGCTGCAGCTGACAGGGGTTGGGTACCCTCGTGCGACGTAGCAATGGGGGGTTGCTGCAGCCGGCGAGAGTTGGGCACCTGTCGGCAGACAATGGAGGGGGTAAACTTATGCCGACGGATTGGGCACCCCGTCAGCACACAATGACAGGGGGGAGGCAAGAGCCGAAGGGATTGGGCGCCCTTGCATATAAGAAATGTGGGGGTCGGATTTATGCTGATCGGAGGGCCTCCAACAGCACACAATGCGGTGGGGAGGCAAGAACCGAGGGGATTGCCCCTCAGCATATCGGAAATGGGGTTGCTGTAGCCGATGGGAGAGGGCTCCCCTGTTCGCAGATTTCAGCGGCCCCAGAAAGCGGCTGGGGATTGGGCACCTCAGGTCGTCGATGCGCAACGGTCAGTTATGCTGCTAATGTGGCAACACGCAGGAAGGGTCTGCTGCATCTGACGAGCTTTGCTCGGATTGCAGTGGACCTTTCCTTAGATTTGCTTGCCACATTAGCATGCATGGTGTGGCGCCGGCATGCAGGCTGATTGGGGAATGAGGGACACACCTACTGATGCGTGCCCTGCATTTGCCCAACAGCGGCCACGCCTCCAATTCTGCACTCTCCCAAGATGTTGACTTGCGTGCAAGCGCGACAAGCCAACATAAAAATTACTGAGTACTACCACTGAGGAAGGTAGTCCAGATGGGTCACATGGCCTGCTTCTATCCCATGGACATTAGTATGAATGGCCCCTAGCGAACAACATTGTACATTTTCTGTGTAGCAAGTGAGGAATGCTGGAGTTGGACCCTTTTGTATCTCAGCATAATGCAAAACTGCTGAACTTCTGCTCCAGAAATTGAGAGCATGGCACCTTTTGTCATAAGATTGTCAGGCTGCAGTGGACAGGTTGTTTTCTTTACATTTGCAGGTATTTCTTCATAGTGGGGGATGGACCACCAGGGAACAGGAAAAGTTTGAAACGATGTGGCCACACTAAACCAGGCCGCTGATCACTGAACTCACTCTCCTGAACTCCAAAACACAGAGCCACTCCCTGCTTGACTGGTCCCTCACATCACACCCTCATAGGATAATAGCTGCTGGCCTCCTGCCCGATTCGCTAGGCGACCACAATCTAATATTTTCAATAAGGAGGGTCTTCAGGCCAAAGGCCCGCCCACCCCAGAACCCTGCTGGTTAGGTCCTACGAATCCCTGGACCTAGCGTCTCTTCTAAATGACCTCGCAAATATCGACTGGTCTGCCATCTCTCATGCCTCCTCCTTAGACCTTGCACTGGACTTTTTTAAGACTAAGTTCTTCTTGGTCTGGAACTCCTATGCCACTCTCTGATGTACCTGTGTAAGGGGGGCCCACCTGCTTTGGATCTCTGCTGAAGTTATGACCAGTCTCAGAGCCAGGGACCAGGCGTGGAAGGCCCATAAATCTACCAGCACTCACATGGCCTATCAGAAATACCGCACTCTTCGGAATGCATGCACTAGGCAAATCCACCAGGCTAAAGCAAATTACTTCCAAGCCACTTTCCTATCTAATATAAACAACCCTAACAAATTTTGGAAAGTGATTCAAACTCTATTCTCCCCTTCCTCCCAACCCCTCACGCTTCTGATTAAGATGAATGACATCACTCTAGCTGACCCACTAGCGGTAGCAGCTGAGTTCAACTCTTTCTTCCCAAGCTGCATGACATCCCTGCTGTCCTCTCTTCCCTCATCCACACCAGCCCTGCCCACCACTCCACAATCTGTTCAACCAGCCTCACATGCTTTCACCTTCAAACAGGTCTCCCTGGCAGACGTTTACAATGCCCTGCTTGCTTTAAACCCCTCCAAAGGAGCCGGTCGTCACGCAGCGGTGGATTTCCGCTGGCGACGCTGGTGACCCGGGTTCGGGAATGGACCCGGGTTGTCGGAGGGCCGGCCGGGGGGAGAAGGATGGAGCGTCCGATGGGCAGCACTCCTTCTCCGGGGGGAGGGTGGGGACAACACTCGGAGCACGGAGGACCCCTGGTGGAGGCCGAGAGACCTCGCGCTGCCGACGTTCAACAAGGGGGAGGGGAGGTGGGGCAGACGCTGGCGTCATTGCACGTCCCCGCCTCCTCTGGGGGAAGAAACCAGGAAAAAGAATGGCGGGCTGGGCCAACGAGAGAATGAAGCCCTCCCCGGAGGTCCTTGATTCACCGCCATCGCTGCGGGACCCCAACTAGTCATAGCTCCGTGGCCACGAAGGTGGCCATGGCCCCGCCCTCCGGGGGACAAGCCGGGGGTGACCGTGGGTCCCTGGCAGCAATAGGCGGCAGTGGAGGTCTCCGGGGGCTGTGCCCAGGGCAGATAAAGATCGGTGGCCCGGCCAGGAAAAAGAGGAAAAAAATAAAAATAAAATAAATCCCTCCAAAGGCAAATGCCCCTCAGGTTTGGACGCTAAAATGCTCATCCTGTCAGCACCAGCTATTGCCTCTCCACTGGCCTCTCTTTTCAACCTATCCTTCTCTCTAGCTTCTGTTCCAACTGGCTGGAAGCATGCCACTATCATCCCTCTTCCCAAGGGTGGTGACCCCTTCCCTCCAGGCAACTACTGCCCTATCTCCCTTCTCCCCACTCTTGCTAAACTTCAGCAACACTTAGCTCTCTCTCAACTCTCCTCCTTCCTTGACTCTACCTCATTCTTCACCCCTTTCTAGTGTGGCTTTAGGAAGTCTTACTCCACTACCACTTACCTCCTAAGGCTCACTGATGCCATCCTCACCAGCATGGATAATTCCCACATCACCTCAGCCATCTTTGTCGACCTTGTTAAGGCTTTTGACACTGTCTGGCACCCTCACCTCCTTACCAAACTCTCCCTATCTGGGCTCTCCAGCTCAGCAACCAATTGATTCCACTCTTGTCTGGTGGGTTGGACTCACTCCATAAGGATTAGTAACTCCATCTCCTCATCACTCCCTGTCTATTCCGGGGTCCCCCAAGGCTCAGTCCTGGGGTCACTGCTGTTCTCCATTTTCCCAAATGACCTGCCCTCTGCCTGCCCACACACATTCATTCACATGTGTGCAGATGATACAGTCCTGTATACCTCAGGCCTCTTTACCGCTGATGTGGCAATCAGACTGCAGCTAGACTTCAATGAAGTCCAGCTCTGGTTTTGCTCAAATCAGCTTTTCCTGAACACCAAGAAAACAGTCTCCATGACCTTTGGCATAAGGCAGAGACCATCTTGGCTCCCCTCTGCACCCACCTTCCACACCCTGGATGGGACAAAGCTTAAGGTTTGTTCCTCATTTGGATACCTCCGGGTATGGCTTGGCCAACACCTTGATTTTTCTGTACACATCGATGCACTCCGTAAGAAGCTGCACCCCAAGCTTTGGGCCCTGTACTGGGGTTGCATCACACTACCGGCCTGGCAGGAAATTGTACAGAAAATGATCCTCCCTATCTTTGACTGTAGAGATGTAGTCTATTGTGCCACTCCCAAGTCCACCCTAACCAGACTGGACACCCTTTTCCACTCCTTCTGTTGTTTTGCCCTTGACTGTCCCCCCAGCACTCACCATTGCTCCATCTACCAGAATCTTCACCTCCTCTCCCTGCAGAATGGGAGGCTGTCCCCCTGTACCAGACTTATGGCCAAGTTCTGGACTCTGTCACTGCCCCCGTACCTCTCTAGTGCCCTGTCCAAACCACCCCCACCTTTGCACTATCTGAGGACTACTGACTACCATTCTTTGAGCATCCCTCATATAGCCACCTCTGGAGGACAGGCAGCATTCTCATATCGCATGCCCAAACTGTGGAATTCTCTTCCACTGGCCATTCGGCAAGCCAGATATGCCAACCAACTCAACTCACTCCTCAAAGCCCATTTCTGCTCCGCACGTACATGTACCTAGACTGCATACTCTGTTACCATGGCTAGGTAGGGACCCTAGTCAGGAATGGTATTTCACCGCTTCTCAGTGTGTGTGACTAGCTCCAGCTATATGCAGCCAACTGGGCCATCTCACTCCACCTGGCAAATCCAATGTGCCCATTTGATGGCTATGTTATGGATCACTTCCTAATTATCTGTGTACAAAATATGCTGCATCTTTACTGCCACTGTGGTGCTTATGTACTGTTGTTCTATTTTCAGCTTCTTTCACCAATTTTCCTTCCAACAGCGTATAAGCTGTCTGTATCACATTTTCGCCTGTATTCTTGTACACCGTATATCCTGCACTCATGCACTGCTGTTTGTACTTATGTATTATTGTTGTATATAAACTCTGCTTGACTTCCTTGCTCCCCATCCCCCCAGGTCGCATCTGGAATTGAGCGGTAGACCGCTCAGTACGCTTATCTGATAACATTTTAAAATAAGTAAGTAAAGGGAGAGGTGGATACAAGTCTATTTTCGGAAGAAAAAGTCTGGAAGGGACATGCAGTTCTGAAGGCTGATGAACCTGTGGGCTGAATGGGATATATCCAGTGGTTCTAAAGAAACTTTGGGAGGTGCTAGCTGCCCCACTGACAGCCTTGTTTAACAGCTCACTGGAAATGGGCATGGTTCTGGAGGACTGGCGAATAGCTGACGTGTCCTTCAACATAAGAGCGGCAGAATGGAGGAGGCAAGCAACTATAGGCTAGTCAATTGTACTTCAGTGGTGGTGAAATCAGTGGAAGTTCTGCTTAAGAGAAGAGGGGGGAAAAAGATTGGTAGAGTATCTTGAATCCAGTGGTTTGCAAAACTACAGGCACCATAGAATCATGGTGGTGGGGGAGAGGTCATGCCAAACTAATCTGGTGGTTTTCTTTGACTGGATGACCAGGGAAATAGATCAGGAGACAGCAGTGGACGTGGCCTATCTGGAATTAAGCAAGGTGTTCAACGCTGTGCCGCACAGGATTCTGATAAAGAAATCAAGCAGTGTGGCGGTGGTATTCAAAGTGTTGAATTGGGCTAGAAACTTGTTAACCAGTAGTAGATAGAGGGCAGTGGGAAATGGGGTTGACAGTAATGATGGAGGAGTGACCACTGGTGTGCTGCAGGGCTCAGTACTGGGACCTAACCTCTTCAATGTCTCCATAAGTGACATTGCTGAGGAACTGGAAGGAAAGGTATGCATTTTTGCAGATGATATAAAAATCTGAAAATCTGCAACAGGTTGGACAGTTAGGAGGGGTGGAGAGAATGAACATGGATCTGGAGAAACTTGGAGTGGTCTAAAGCATGGCAGTTGGGATTCAATGCCAAAAAGGGAAAAATCATGCACCTAGGGCATAGGAACCCAGGTGTACAGTATAATGGGCGGGGGGGGGGTACTGACAGTCACTAAATAGGAAAGGCACCTTGGGGTCATCATACTGTATCTGACAACTTCAAGGTGGCTCGGCAGTATGACAGAGCAGTGGGTACGGCTAGTTAGATGCTGGGATGCATAGGGAGGGGTATATCCAACAGTAGGAGGAGGGAGGTAGTGTTGCCACTGTATCGCTCTCTGAGGAGACCCCATTTGGAGTACTATGTCCAGTCTTGGAGACCACAACTCAGAAAGGACATAGACTGGGTGGAAGCAGTCCAGAGGAGGCTATTTAAAATGGTGCAGGGGGTTGCATGAGGAGCACTATGAGGAGAGTCTGAGGGATCTCAACATGTACACCCTGGAAGGGAGGAGAGTGAGAGTTGACATGATAGACCTACAAATGCCCAGAGAACTACTGGATGGTAACAGGATGGACATTTTTAAAAGGAATCAGAGTTTATTGTAAAATGGCAACAGGGAACAAAAACTCTTCCACTGAGAAAATGTTGCACTGGCTTGAAACATAGCTATGATACCTATGATAGCTCACAGGAGTGAACAGGGTGTAGGAGGGAAGTCTCTGAGAAGAATCACCAGGAACAGGGGGCATACAGTGAGGCTGGGGGGTGGGGTTAACAGCGATGTGAGGAAATGTTTCTTCACTGAAAGGGTGGTAGATGCCTGGAACAGACTGCCAGCAGAAGTGGTGGAGGCAAAAACAATGGTGGGTTTCAGACGTGTACAATAGATACTGGGGTGTATTGGAAAACATACGGGGGGGGCAGAGGCCAGTTAAGGTCTGCACAGACAGATTAGGGAGGGGTCATCCAGGCTGGATGGGTGGTCAATGTGGCCCTTTTCCGCTGACAAATTCTTTATTGCTATGTTTCTCAACTCACCCCATCATCCAGGGGATGTTCCTAAAGGTGAAGGCTAACACATTTTACATTTCTGTCAAAGGTGGTTTAGAAGTTCCACCTCAATAGGTCCCTGGTGCTTTCAACCTTCTTCCACAAACCAGAGAACCCTGGGGAAGTGGTACTGTATTTCTGTTTCAGGACATTCCTCAGTTTCTACCATGATAGAACCCACAAGAACTTTAGACAAGCCTGTCAACTGTTTGCCCTTTTTTGATCACTGCTTGAAATGGACTTCTTGTCTCAAAACAGTGTAGATTGGATTGTCAGTTTCATTCACCACTGCTATCCATTAGCAGGACAGCAGTTGAAGGGTTTATCAGAGCTCGTTTCACCCAAGCAGTGGCCACCTCTGTGACTTCTGTCCATTTGGTCCCTATTTTAGAAAGATTGAAAATGAGCATCTAATTCTCTTGGGTCCTACCCAGTTTACAGATTTTAAATAATAATTAAAAAAAACCAAAAAACTGTAAGGCTGCTACCTGGGGTAATGTTCATATTTTCACCTAACACCATGCTTTGGTTATCCATTCCAGAAAACATGCATATTCGGGTTTGGCTGTATTACAATGTCTACTCTTCTCATCAGCATTATGTCTCAAACTTCCCTAGTCTGGGGGCCTTTTTAACAGGTTGCTAGTAAGGACCATAGAGTGGGACTCTGAAGAAGATATAACAGTTTCTTATTGTAACTCCAGATCTTCAAGAATATCTTCTCCATAGAGTACGACTCATCCATCCTCCACCCCCCCGGACATGGTACAACTCGCCCATCCTCCATCCCCCGGACATAGTACCACTCGCCCATCCTCCATTCCCCAGGCATGGTAAACTATAATTCTTGGTGACTTTTAATATTAACTGGCTCTCCCCTGAGGCTTCTGTATACAAGGATGCAGTAACAGCACAGCACCTCTCACAACTGGTACTGACCCCCACCAGATGCAACTACAGGACCAGAACTCTCACACTACTAGATTGGATTCTGACTAACCGCCCTGAACAAATTTCTAATGTCACAGTCCTCCCGTACTCAATTAGTGATCACTCCCCTGCCCTCTGCTCATGATCTAACAAGTTTTTCAAACCCCCTCCCAAGATTCTCTACACAAGGGTAATAAACAAGGGGCACCTTCAGCTACTAAAATCCCACCTAAGCAGACTTGACTGGGCAGTGCTGGATACACTCAGTGATACTAACAAAGCCTTGGACTTGTTCATCGATCGCTTTAACTCAGCCTGTAACATCTATGCTCCACTAAAAAAGATGAAGGTCAAAGGACAGTCGAACCCCTGGATTACCTCTGAGCTTTTAACATGTCTTAAGCACAGAGACCACCTTTGGCAATGTGCGCGTGCTAACCCCTCACAAGGAAACATACAAAAATTACAATCAATCAATCAAAATCTTTATTTATTCAGGCGAACATCATTGAGCATAGCTCATTTACAAGATGGACCTGATTGGTCAGAAACAACATAAAGGTATAATTTCACATATATACAAATACAAATTGAGTACAAGAACAGAGACTTTATAAATGAACGGGTACAGTAATATACACATATATACAAGGCGGTTAACCAGTGATTTTGGGCACCAAAGCAAAAAGAAAAAAAAAGACAGATTTGACTAACTAAAGGTAGGGTATTGGGATTTTGGAGATTATCTGGTAAGATGTAAGTGGATGAATGCTTAAACAAGTAAAGGTGGGGAATATAAAAGGGCAGGGGGTAAGGGTATGAAGGGACTAGGCCTTGTGGAAGCAGTTGCATATCTCTGGGAAGAGACTTATATACAGCTTTTAAAGGATGCTATAGGAATGAAGGTGTTCAACTTCAGGGTCTTCTGCAGAGAATTCCAGATAAGTGCTAGAAAGTAGTTGATTGCAGCCCTCCCATGCCGGTACTGGCATTTGGTACCTTCAAAGTGATGAAGCTATTGCTTTAGGGCATATGGCCTGGGTGTAACCAGAGTAAAGCAATCTGAGATGTAGGATGGTAGTTTGTTTGTCAGAGCTTTGTAGATCCATAAAGCAGCATTTTGTTCCTTCTGTGATGTAGGGATGTCCAGCCAACTGCAGTATAGAGAGAACAGTGGTGGGTGCTGAAAGGAAGGTCTGTGATGAATCTTAGAGCTCTATGGTACAAGGTATCCAGTTTATTTAAGTAGGACAGAGAGCAGTGGCCATATAGGAAGTCTGCATAGTCGATGAGGGATAGAAATGAGGCCTGGATTAGTCTCTGTTTAGTCTCTCTGGTTAGATAATGTTTGATCCTGAAGAATAGGCGAGTCTCTGTCTGAGTTTTTTCAGGAGCTCGTCAATGTGCTGAGTGTAATCAAGCCTGTTATCAATCCAAACCCCAGATATTTGAATTTATCAACATATTCAAGGCTTTCCAAGGATGGTAGATAGTTGGGGAAGAATGTTCGGTGAGAGAGTGGTAGAATATATATTGGTGGAGAAGAACATAGCTTTAGTCTTCTTGGCATTTAATAGGAGTTTCTTTTCAAGTAATTTGTGTTGCAGTAGGGAGAACTCAGATTGTAATAGTTCACAGGCCTTTGTTGGTGATGCATACAAATTGTAAAAAAAAAAAAAGACAAGGCGCTGCGTCAGCATGTGGTCTAAAAGCAAAACAAAATGGTTATATTAAATGCACGCTGAAAATAGAAAATAGAGTTAAAAATCTACGTTTCGACCTTAGGTCTTCTTCAGGAAATATCTAAAAGAGAAAAAAAACAAGTTAGTGTAGCGGGGAGGTAAAATGAGAGAGATATATATGTGGAGAAAGAAGAAGAGGGAGGCTAAGGGAGAAGAAGTGATAAAATGGTAAGATTAAGAGAGACTCTGTGAAACAAAAAGGTGATGATGGGAAAGATAAAACATAATGGGAGAGAAAGAGCTGGGGAAGTTCCCAGGTAGAGACTGATTAACAGGGCCTTGTAAGAAGGCTGAAAGGTGACAAATGTGTGAGAAGGAGACAGAAATGGAGACATATGGTGAAAATGAAAAATAAATCAGTACCATCACCATCACCATCAGTTGGTGATGGATTGCTAACATATAGGACAGTATCATCTGCAAAAAGGTGAACATTGGCTTTAGTGAGGCTGGAATCAATGTTGTTGATGTAGATGGCAAAGAGGATAGGGCCCAGGATGGAACCTTGAGGTACTCCTCTTAGGAGTGGTTTTGAGGAAGATAGGTCGCCTTCACTTTTTACCTGCTGTATTCTACCAGTGAGGTAACATCTGAACCACTTAAGAGAGGTTGGGTCAAGGCCTAAGGAATGCAGTGAGGAGATTAGTAGATCATGATCCACAGTATCGAAGGCTTTACTTAAGTCCAGAAATACAGCACAGATATTATTTTTTTTGTCTAATTCAGTCTGCCAGTCATTTGTAACTTTTGCTAAGGCAGAAATGGTGCTATGCATGGTTCTAAACCCAGATTGAGCAGGATTAAGGAGGTTATTAGCATCGAGGTAGTCACTTAGTTGGATGTTCACCAGTTTTTCTAGCATTTTGGACAGCACTGGTAAGATGGATATAGGCCTATAATTGTTGAGATCCATGGGGTCCCCTGCTTTAAGGAGGGGAAACACTTGTGCTGTTTTCCACAATGAAGGAATAGAACCAGTGGATAAGAACAAGTTGAAAAGGTGAGTTGGGGGGCTGCAATGGCATGCAGTGCAATTTTTAGAAAGTAGGGGTCCAGAGAGTCTGCACCTGCGCTTTTAGTGGTATTCAGATGGAGCAATAGGTCTTCTACATGTTTTAATAATATTGGCTTGAAAGAGAATGGAAGCAGCCTTCTGTCCCTCAGTAGACTGGAAATTATGTTGTGAACGCATTAGATTTGCTGGAGTGGAGTCGAAAGCTAGGCCGGCTGTAGTGAAGTGATTATTGAAAGCATCTAAAATCTCATGCTTGTCAGTGATAACCACATTATTGAGGTGCACTTGGGATGGTAAAGAAGTGCTAGGTACAAAGCAGCCCGCAATGTTTGCACTCGTCTAATTTGGAATACCAAAAGTAAATATTTCAAGGAGGTACTGCCAACTCCTGGGGTGTTGGGAAAAACTTCTGGATCAACCTGAAAGAACTCACCGGCAAGGAACCTAAAGCACCCCCTACCATGCTCAACTTACATGGCACTCCAACGCTCGACCGTGACACCATTACTAATACCTTCAATAATGCTTTCACGAACCTGGACAATGTGTTTCCACCGAATTTCTTCGACAACCCTTCCCCCAATGCCCCCCTTGAGACCACCTTAAATTCTCATTCAGCTCCACCTTTCTTCTTCAAAGAGGTTCCTCCACATGTGGCTCGTACCTATATCTGCAAAGCCATCCTCCAGTCCGGGTTCAGTGGTGACTCCCTTGACCTCAGACTACTGGCACGTGTTCTGGATGAGGTCACTGAACCCCTGACGAAAATTTTTAACCTCTTGCTAAGATTGGACCAATTCCCTGCACGCTGGAAGCAGGCAACTGTCACACCGGTGCATAAAAATGGAAACAGGTCTCTTCACTCCAACTACAGACCTATCTCACTCCTCCCCCCGCTATCAAAGGCTTTAGAACGAATAGTGTCAGACCAGCTAGTCGAATACCTGGATAAATATGATGTCCAATGCCCTGAACAGCATGGATTCAGAAAAGGGCACAACACCACCACGGCTCTCCTGGAATTCACGAGTTTCATTCACTGCACGCTCGACAAAGGACACTGTGGTGGTGCAGTCTTCATTGACCTCACTAAGGCATTCAACACCGTTTAATCACCCTCTACTTCTTAGGCAAATGTCCTACATTGGGCTCTCTAATGAGACCCTTCAGTGGTTTGCTAGCTACCTCATGGATCGGACACAAAGGGTCAGGATTGCACGTGTCATGTCTGATGTCAAGTCCGTCTGCTCCAGAGTCCCCCAGTGGCCCATCTTGGGACCTCTGCTCTTCTCCCTCCTCCTCAGTAGGCTCCCTGGTGTCTGCCAGCAAAAAAATTCTACTCTACGTGGACGATGCAGTACTGTTCTCCTCTTACCATGACACTAATCTCCTTGAAACACAGATGCAACTTGACTTCAAGCGTGTTGAAGATTGGTTCACCTCATCATGAAATATTGCAAGGCCAAAGTTATGACATTCTGTAATCCAAGGAGCAGGTACAAATCTCGGTCACTCAATATCGTGAACAACGTTGGGCTTTTGCTCGAACATGTCCTGGAGTTCAAATACCTTGGTGTCGCACTGGATAGCTCCCTCTCCAATATGCAGCATATTGACACTGTTGCCAATGCTGTTTATATGCGAATTGGATTGCTACACAAACACAAGTCCTGTATGACTGCGGACGCCCTTAGTCTGGCCATCTACAGCTCTGTCACCTTTATCATTGACTATGGTCTGGAAATCTATGGCTCTGTTTCCTCAGCTGCCCTCCGTAGAATCTCAGTCTCACTCAACAAAACCGGCAGACTCTTAACGGGCGCTGCCAGAGACACGCACACATGTGACCTCTATACACAGACCTGTTGGCTACCACTGCTCAGCAGGATTCAATACCAGACCTGCTTGCTTACCAAGAAGATTCTCCTAGGACTCATGCCTTCTGGTGTTTGTAAGCTCCTCTCTGGCCTTCAGTGGTACACAGCAAATGCGTAAAGCCCAATCCCAAACCTTTCAGGTTCCTAGATGCCGTACCTCTTTGGGTCAGCGGTCCTTCTACTATAGGGCTCCTTATTGGTTTAATACTCTCAACAAAGAAGCACTTTCCTCCTCTACAATTGGACCCTTTAAAAAGAATTTCCGACTTTACCTCACCTCTACCTCCAAATGTGACTGCTTCTCCTAACTGACTGGTCCATTCTCTGACTAGAGGATTTTGACCTGGGCCCCGCATCCCTCCTGACACTACTCCCGCTGGCAAATGTCTCCCTGTGTTCCTTTTCCCTCCTCCATCATTCCTCCCCCCTTCCCTTCCCCCCACACTCCTCCTCCTCCACTGTTCTAACCCCACCTTTTCCACTGTTTTGATCCCCTCCCACCTTCCTTCTCCCTCTCATGACATAGGCATCTCAACCTGCCTCTTCTCACTTGCAATTATCAGGCCGTTTGTCCCTGTTTTTCTTCAGTCCCCCACTTTACTGTATTTTCTATCTGCCTACCTTCATTGCTTTCTACTAATAACCGTCATCTCTAAAGTAAGAATTGTCAACCTTGTCTATATTATGCCTGGTTACCATTACCAACCTTTGTATGTATGTTTCCCATTACTTTGACGTGGAACCTTTGTAAATGAGCAGCTCCTGCTCAAAGGTACTTGTAATCCGAGAGTTTAATAAATAATAAAAAATAAATAAATAAATGGTATGACTGACCCATCCTCCATCCCCTGGGCGTGGTACGACTCGCCCATCCTCCATCCCTTGGGCGTGGTACGACTCGCCCATCCTCCATCCCCCAGGCGTGGTATGACTCGCCCATCCTCCATCCCCCGGGCGTGGTACGACTCGCCCATCCTCCATCCCCCGGGCGTGGTACGACTCGCCCATCCTCCATCCCCCGGGCGTGGTACGACTCGCCCATCCTCCATCCCCCGGGCGTGGTACGACTCGCCCATCCTCCATCCTCTCGACATGGTACGCACTCACCCAGCCTCCATCCCTGGACATGGTAATGACTGCCAGCCTCCATCCCCCTGGACATGGTAACGACCGCCCATCCTCCATCCCCCTGGACATGGTAACGACGCCCATCCTCCATCCCCTGACATGGTAACGACTCGCCCATCTTCCATTCCCCCGACATAGGTAACGACTCGCCCATCCTCCATCTCCCGGACATGGTAACGACTCACCCATCCTTCATCCACCTCAGACATGGTATTGATTCACCCATCCTCCATTCCCCGGACATGGGTACGACTCACCCATCCTCCATTCCCCGGACATGGGTACGACTCACCCATCTTCCATCTCCCGGACATGGTTACAGGCTGTGAAGACACTTGTTATAGTGGTCAACGGGCTGTCTTGTATCCTAGTGTACTTTACTGCCTGTTTTTAGCTAGATGTCTTGGTTCTTTCTCCTTGGTAAAAAAGGTACTGAGGCAGTTGGAACTGGTGCTTCTATATATATATCTGTGTATTAGTGCTGTGAACTGGTGCTGCTGGTCCCTAAAGTTCTGGTTCCCACAGTGTTCTGTTGCCTTCAGTTCTAACACCAAAGAGTGGTGCTCTATGGAGAAGACATAGATACATAGACAGTGTCGGCAGATAAGGGCCTATGGCCCACCCAGTCTGCCCATTTAAGTTTGTAAGTTCAGTTTATGTTTTCCAGGAAGTCTGTTGCCCCTTACCCCTGACCTCCAGAATTCCTTTATGTCTATCCTATGCATTCTTAAATCCCGTGATTGTTTCAGCCCCCACCACTTCCTCTGGCAGGGTGTTCCACTTGTCCACCACCCGCTCTGTGAAGAAATTCTTCCTCACGCTTCCTCTGAATCGTCCTCCTCCAACTTCATCCCATGCCCTCTAGTCCTGGAACATCTTTTCGCTTAAAAATAGTGCATTCCTGCACCCTGTTCCTCCCTGTAAGATACTTGTATGTCTCTATCATATCCCTCTCCCTCCTCTCCTCCAGGAGTACATGTTCAGTGCCTTCAACCTGTCCTCATAGGACTTGTGATGCAATCCATGCACTGTCTTTGTTGCCTCCTCTGAACCTTCTACCCTGTCTATGTCCTTACGTAGGTAAGGTCTCCAGAACTGCACAGTGTACTCCAGGTGCGGCCTCACTAGTGTCTTGTATAGTGGAATTATGACCTCCCTTTTCCTGCTGGTGATGCCCCTGCCTATGCATCCCAGCATCCTATTTGCTTTACCTGCTGCCTTGTCACACTGTTTCCCTGCCTTGAGGTCATCAGAGATGATAACTCCAAGATCCCTTTCCTGCTTGGTGCATGCTATATCCTCACCCCCCAACTGATATATTGTGACATTCTTGAAGATTTGTAGTAATGGTGAATAAGTTTTCTTTCTAAAAATGTAAGATTTTTAAAAATGTTAGATGGTACAAAATAAATGAGGCTATAAACAGACTCCAGTTGATGCTTGCTTTAAATTCGCACAGGTGGCAGCGATCTTGGGCTCTCGCTTAAGGGATGGGAATGTGGAGTACCTGATCCACTGGAAGGACTATGACATCAGAGAGAACAGCTGGGAACCCTTGGAGCACCTCAAGAACTGTCATCAGCTGCTGGCAGAGTACCTGCGCACCTGCACAGATTATAGCCGGTTGGCCACAAAGCATAGGCGGGACAGTTTCGAAGCACCATTGGTGAGTGACTTAGCACTGCAAAGCTGTATCTTTTATACATATATACTGTAGTATGTCCACATACGATTTCATTGCAAAAAAAATTGTTAATGTACTAGATAGGGTTAAAGCAACAGATTTAGGGAAATGTGGCATTAGGGTTTCCAACCCTAACACCTCCTCCTCACCCTGCAGGCAGCAACAGGCAAAACCATTAAGATTTCCACCTCTCTTGTGTCTTCACAAATCAGACGTGGGGGTGTGCCTTGGGGTTGTTAACACAAACGCTAACCCCATTCCATCAGTAAATAAGCTGAGATGTGTACAGTATATGAGAATGTGGTGAGCGTTAGGGTTGACAGTCCCAAGGTACACCCCTCGCCTGATTTGCTAAGACACAAGAGAGATGAAACCATAACGTTTTTTCCTGTTGCTGCCTGCAGAGTGGGGCTGGTGTGTTACGGTTAGTAACCCTAATACCACATTTCCCTACTTTTGTTGTTTTAACCCTAACTAGTGCATTAACAAAGGTTTTTGCAATAAATTTCCTTACTTTTTGAGATAGTGTTATTGTATCCTCATCTGCCTGTTGGAGCGCAGGGCCCTGCGGGCCTTGTGCTTCCATCCCTCCATAGATGCATACATCTGTGTTGCTGTGAAAGCACAGGGCCTTCTGCATCCTGCATTTCCATTTCTGCCAAAACAGCAATTTCTTTCCTTCATTTTATGACTTGTTAAATTTCCAATGTTCGTTCTGTCTATCTATTTCGGGGATACGCAGCAGGGATCTGTTGAATACATGATTTATTTTCACAAGAGCTGTTTGACCTTGGGTAAAGAGTGAGGTGCCCAAGGGAAAATGGCTTGAGTGAAAATAAATCATGTATTCAACAGGTCACTGCTGCATATTACATTTATGCAATAGGCAGGGGCCTTGTGTCTTTCATTTTTTTTTTCTAAATTAGGTTTTGTTTCTTTTTATTATTCAAGCATTGTGTTTTTTTTTTTTTTTTTTCCAAAAGCTCCTCCGCTTCAGAGGAGTGCCGTTGCCACGTACCCCGCATCATGACGCTGGCATTGGTGTCGGTATATCCCCGCTGATTGGTTGAAGCCAGTTGCTTTCGGAAAATTTCACATAGACATGCCATCTGTGTTTAGCGAGGAGCTCCTGAAGGAGCAAGTGCAGTACTTTTTATCAGTGGTGTTGCTTGGTGAGGAAATGGGGCTAGTGAGAGGACAGTTGCAGTTGTGCATCGTTAAAGTGTGGCTGTGCAGCATGGAGCAAGGGAGTGCAGTTTGTCTGATTGTAGTGGTACAGCGAGCATGGAGCAAGGGAGCATAGTTTCTCTGTGGTGGTAGAGGAAATGGGATTCTATCTGCTGCTGTTTGGTAAGAACATTTTGGGAGCAAGGTTTTTTTTTTTTTTTCCAGTATTTTAAGCCGTACACAAAAGTTTTTTTCCTGTGGTATTTTGATGTGCAGTGAAGCATCTTGGCACCTGGGAAGGGAAGTAAAGTAAAGACAGTATGTACTCATGGCTGGGGGGCGGGGGGACGCGCCATGATGACATGATCTACTATGTGTATAAATCTGTGCTGACATGTCTACTATATGTATAAATGGGATATTTCACATTTATACACACAGTAGCTCAGATACACAGATTTATCACACAGCATTTAGGTCCACGCCTCTTGCATAACTACAGTGGCGTGAAAAAGTATTTGCCCCCTTCCTGATTTTCTCTATTATTGCATATTTGTCACACTGGATGTTTTCAGGTCTTTAGACAGAATGTAATTTAGATAAAGGGAACCTGAGTGAACAAATAACACTTGTTTTTTTTTTTTATTTCACTTATTTAATGAAAAAAAGTTAACCAACACCAATTGGCACTGTGTGAAAAGTAATTGCCCCTTACACTTAATAACTGGTTACATACATTTAGCTGCAATGACTGCAACCAAACACTTCCTATAATTCAATATCAGTCTTTCACATCACTGTGGAGGAATTTTAACCACTCTTCCTCGCAGAACTGCTTTAATTCAGTAACATTTGGTAGGTTTTCGAGCATGAACTGCTCGTTTCAGTCCTGCCACAGCATCTCTATTGGGTTTAAGTCTGGACTTTGACTAGGCCACTCTAAAACTTTAATTTTACTTTTTAGCCATTCTGATGTGGACTTGCTTTTGTGTTTTGGATCATTGTCTTGCTGCATGACCCAACTACGCTCAGCTTCAGCTGACGGAAGGATGACTGGACATTCTCCTTAAGAATTTTCTGGTACAGAGCAGAATTCATGGTTCCTTTAATTATGGCAAGTCATCCAGGTCCTTAGGCAGCAAAGCCCCCACACCATCACACTACCACCACCATGTTTGACTGTTGGTATGGTGTTCTTACTGTGGAATGCTGTGTTTGCTTTTATGCAGACATTATGGGATCCATGTTGTCCAAAAAGTTCCACTTTGGACTCATCTGTCCATAGAACATTTCCCAAAAGGCTTGTGGATCATCCAGGTGCTTCTTGGCAAATGAGACGAGCATTTATGTTCTTCTTGGTTAGCAGTGGTTTCCCCTGCTACTTCACATGAAGCCCATTTTTGCCCAGTCTCTTTCTGATTGTGGAGTCATGAACACTGACCTTAGCTGAGGCAAGAGAAGCCTGCAGTTCTTTTGATGTTGTTTTAGGATCCTTTGAGACTTCTTGGATGATTTTACACTGCGCCTTGGAGTAATTTTGGCAGGTCGCCACTCCTGGAAGGGTCACTACTGTTCCAAGTGTTCTCCATTTGGAGATTATGGCTCTCACTGTGGTTCGATGGAGTCCCAGAGCCTTAGAAATAGCTTTGTAACCCTTTCCAGACTGATAGAGGGCAACAAATGTTTTTCTGATCTTTTCAGGAACTTCCTTGATCATGGCATAATGTGCTTGTTGAATCTTTGTGCTGGCAATGTGACTCTGATGGTAAGGGCCAAAATAAGTGAGGTTTATATTGAGCAGGGCTGGATGTAATCAAGCTTCGGCTGTGTTCAATCAGCTGACTCTAATTATCCCTTTAATTGAGCTGATTTAACTAGGGGGCAATTACTTTTTCACACAGTGCCAGTTGGTGTTGGTTAACTTTTTTCATTAAATAAATGAAATAAGTAAAAAAAAAAAGTGTTATTTGTCCACTCAGGTTCCCTTGATCTAATATTATATTTTGTCTAAAGACCTGAAAACATCCAGTGTGACAAATATGCAATAATAGAGAAAATCAGGAAGGGGGCAAATACTTTTTCACGCCACTGTATATATAATACATAGATGGGATCTTTTCTCCATAGGAGTCCATTATTGTATATTTCCCAGTATACCTTACTAATTAAACCTACATTTCAAACAATTAAAGCTGCATACCTCAGCACAAAAACCTGAATACAGTGGGGGTAAAAGCACCCATAGACCAACATTATGACCACCAAAACAAACAACTTAATGACCAATTAAATCAATGAACACACCAGCCGAACCAGTAAGACGTTTATATACTAATTAGCACACTTAATAAGTCGCCTGGCAAAAACACAGCCTTGACTAATAAGCCTCATGACAAAAACACATCCTTAAGGTTCCAAAAAAGGCACCATCCCCATGTATTATATAAAATAA
Organism: Neoceratodus forsteri; assembly: GCA_016271365.2. Lineage (NCBI taxonomy): Eukaryota > Metazoa > Chordata > Ceratodontiformes > Ceratodontidae > Neoceratodus > Neoceratodus forsteri. The sequence continues at coordinate 77,070,576 of JADMNL010000022.1, forward strand.
ATGACAGGTATGTAGCCTTGTATTTCACAGTTGCCTATCTCGGGGGCTAGTTAGGGCAATAATGCCACTCACCCTTCGGGCTTGTGGCTTATAGGCCCAATTACACCCTCAATAGGTGTAATGTCCTTGTATACCACAGTTGCCTAGTATTTGTTCTGTAGCTACAGTATGTCTTTTCATAATGGAAGTGTAAATATGTAAAAATGCTGGGTTGTATTGCAAGGGGTATACCCTCGAGGAGGGAGGAGGTGATTCTGCCACTGTATAGGTCATTAGTTAGACCACACCTGGAGTACTGCGTGCAGTACTGGCGCCCCTATCTGAAGAGGGCTATTAAGTTACTGGAGTGGGTGCAGTGCAGGGCGACAAAGATAATCAAGGGGCTGGGGGACTTATCATACGAGAGGAGGTTGAGGGAGTTGAACATGTACTCACTGGAGGACAGGAGGAACGGGGGGGACATGATTGAAACCTTTAAATACATGAAAGGAATAAACAAGACAGATACAGAGGGGCTGTTCAAAGTAAGGGAGGGGAGGGACACCAGGGGCCATGATATGAGACTGGAAGGAGGAAGGTTCAGGAGGGAGATGAGGAGACACTTTTTTTACAGAGAGGGTGGTGGCTGGGTGGAATGGATTACCTGCAGAAGTGGTATCCAGTAAAACAGTGGACTGCTTCAAACAAGGATGGGACAGGACAAGGGGGAGGGTTAATGAAGGGGAAGGGTGGAAGGGAGGGGCAGCTGCAGAATAAGGGGTGCTAGCTGCACATTCGAGCAGACTTGATAGACCTCTAGGCCTTTATCTGCTGGCAAATTTCGTATGTTCGTAAATAAAAAGTCTCTAATATCAAGGTTAGTTTTGCTTGTCAGGGACCTACAGTGAGAATGGCATGATAGTCTCACTCTGGGCAGGTTGCAAAACGTATAATCTTGCTATAGGTTCTTCAGAATAGAACTTGATACAGGATAGGACTTGATCGTTCTAGTAACTTCTGTTTACAAAACTTTAACTGTGACTTCCGTGACACAGCAGCACATCCAACCCTTTTTTTTTTTTTTACAGTTCTTTTTATTAAGTATATATTTTCAGACAGAGCATACAAGTTAAAACCATCAGGGTATACATTCGAATACAGATTAACAATTAGTACACAAGACATCTTTGGGTGAATGCTGAACTATAACATTACTTCATTAACAGATTGGGGCTATGAAGGGAGATTGTACTTCAAGAAAATGCTATTGTTCCTTTAATACCGTACAAACAGGGGTGTTACTTATCCCCTGAAGCTTTTCCTACATAGTGTACATTTATGAGAATTAAGGCAGAGTACATTTCTGTTCTTTCATGGAAGTTTATGAAGATCCTTGGGGAAAGGGATAGGATTGCCAGCTGCCCTGGATTGTATATAACTGACATATGGGCCCCATTCACATTGGAACTTATCAACTGAATTTGTTGCTAATTGTTGCAATCTAGTGTGTGAAGCCAGCGCTTCTAAGGCCTGTGACCACTCATTATATGTGGGGACGTTGACAGTACGCCATCTTCTTAACAACCTCCTGGCTTCTACTGTCACCTGGAGTAGCCACCTCCTTTGGGGGCCTGACAGACAGGGGCTCCCCTGCTTGAGGCCTAGCAGACGGAGCACAGCTGAGCTTGGCACCTTGGCTTGGAGGATTCGTGAGCACCCCTTTATTGTTTTGTCCCAGAAGGGGACAATCTGAGGGTGTTCCCACAGAATGTGTACTAAATCTGCTCTGGCTGAGTTACATCTCCAGCAGTTATCCTGTTGCAGGATCACCATGGCCTTCAGTTTTGCTGTGGTTCTGTACCACAGATGGAGGGTCTTATTTTGAATTGGGAGGGCATGCTGGTCTTTACATGCCCTGCATGCCAGAACCTAGCATTGGTGCCACTCTTCCTCTGTGATTTGCAACGGAAGCATGTTTTGCCATTGCAGTTTGGCCTGAATGGAGGGGTCACCTGCAGAGTCCCTCAGTAGTTTTTGTATCTTCCCTGCACTCCCCTTACTAGTCTTAGCCCAACTCTGCAACTGCAGTTTGAGTGTGTTTTCTTTCTGGCCTGCCTTACATGTGCCACAGGAGCATTCATCTTTGGACCACACCTTATACAGGTTTCTAATCTGAAGGTACTTCCAGAAGTCATGTTTGCTTAGGCTAAATTTGTTATGAAGCCCTTCAAAGAACTCTAATGTGTGTCCACCTGGAAGCAGTAAGTCCTTTACCTGAATTTTCCTCCCTGTCTTCCCACCCTTTCCATCTTATAGGACTATTGCCCACACAAAGGTGTGGTTATTCCATAGTGGGTTGTGGCCCCCAAACCTGTGACATCTATGGGTATGCTTCCCAGTGTTGTGCCATGCGACGTGGGCCACTTTCAATGTTAGCCTGTTTTTGTACTGGGCCGGCAGCTGATGGCCCAGGTAAGTAGTTATGGCCGTATCCTGCAAAATTGCTGCCTCCACTTCTGTCCATGCTGGGGGCCTTTCCCCTGTAGAAGTCTGCACGTCTTTTTCTTTTTGTAGCCAGGAGAGACACACTAAGCTGAAAGCTTGTTTATAGGTGCGACCTGGAAGCACAGGGAAGTTAAGTGACTTGCTTAGGGTCACACGTATGCAAGTGGGGGCTGTGGGATTCAAACCCAGGTCTCCAGCTCAGGGCCTTAAACCACTGCATTATACTGCCTCCTTGTCTTGGCTACCTGAAACACCCATGCATAATGTTGAAAGTTGGGGAGGTTCCAGCCCCCTCTTGCCCAGTGAGCTCTTAACTTAGCCCTGCTATATCTGGGGGGTGGGGGGGGGGTGACGCTCCCCATATAAAACTTCCAATCATGGTGTCATTTTTTTTTTAATCATACTTTGGGAATTTCTAGAGGGATGTGGGACAAAAGGTAATAAATTCTGGGAGCCATCATTACTTTGATAGCACTGATTTTTCCAACTAATGATAGGTCAAGTATTTACCAATGATAGGTCAAGTATTTTCCATCTGTCCATTTCCTCCTTGAGTTTAACCAGGAGGGGATGGACATTTTTTGTTACCAGGTTCCATAAATCTGGAAGGGGGGTGAGAATTATTCCCAAGCATGTGATAGCATTGGTGCCCATGCTAACCCTGTCCTCTTGGCCAGTTCCGAGGAGGCTGCCTTGTTGAGGGGTAATATTTCTGATTTCCCATAGTTATTTTTTAGGCCTGATATAACCGCAAAGGCTTTCAGAGTCTCTAATATGTGCAGAATACTTGTTGTAGGGTTTCTAGCTAGGAAGTCATCTGCGTACAATTTTATTTATTTTTTGTTGACTGGGTAAAGTGCACTCACGACCCGGGATACAGGTAAATGCCAACTGACCTTGAACCAGATTAAGCTGTTGGTGGTATTTTTAGTGAATGGGGGGAAATTTGGCCAGGGCACCAGGGAACATCCACCTGAACTCCTGAACTACCACCAGAACAGGCAGATGGGACCTCAGTTTAACATCTCAACCAAAAGATTGCACCTCAGGAGTGCAACACCCTCATGCTGCACTACAGTGGCAGTATTGGGAATAGAACCTACAGCCTTCTGATCTCCTGGCCTCAAAGTTGAGTGTGCTACGTGCTGAGCCACTGACACTGCTATTCCACTGTATGGAATTCTTTGGTGCATTCCCGAATACCCCCTATCCCTGGGTGCTTTCTTATCGCTGCAGCCAGAGGCTCTATGGCCAACACAAACAATAGGGGAGATAAGGGGCAGCCCTGACAGGCGCCTCTGTATAGACGAAATGGTGCAGAGATGGTATTGTTGGTCAGTAGCTTCGCCATCGGACTGGTGTATAATGTACGGATCCAGGAACAGAAGCCCCCACCAATGTTAAATTGCTTTAGCACTGTTAGCAAGTATTCCCTTTCGAATGAGTTGAAGGCTTTTTCAAAGGATGATGGAGGGGAGGTCTGCAGCCACTTGTAAGAGGGAGATAAGGGCTCTACGATGGTCAGAGCAGATTCTACCCTGCACAAAGCCCACTTGGGATGGGTGAATGGCAGTGGGTAATAGCATTTCTAACCTAGCTGCTAGGATTTGGGTTACAACCTTTGTGTCAGCGTTAATTACTGAGATGGGACTATAGCAGGATGGTAGATCCAGATCTTTCTCCCCTCTGGGTAGCACTGTAATTATTGCTTCTGATAATGTGTCCAGGAGCTTTCTATTTTGGAAAGACTGCTGTAGCATCGCCGGCAGGGGCCCTGCCACCAACTCCATAACCTGTTGATAGAAGTTTATGGGAAAGCCATTGCGGCTGGGTGCTTTGTGTGGGGCCATTAGCTTCAGGGCCGGCCTTGACCATTCTGGGCCCCTGTGCAGCTCCCTGCCAGGCCCCCCCACTCCATTCCCTGTGGGCCCCTCCCCCATCCATCATTTACACCTAACTAACCCTCCTATCCTGTATTAATAAAGCAGTACCAGGTCTACTAGTTTAACCAAAATATTTTAATTAGTGCTGTTGACTGCATTGAATTATTTGACTTCACTATTGAAAATAACTCTGAGTGTGGAGCAAGAACTTACGTAAATACAGTACTACTACCATATTCATTTCTGTAAGGACAGGAACATCATCACAGGACATTAACACCTCCGATAATCCGACTCGCAAACAAGTTAAACAACTAAACTTTTCTGGAGGTGTGAGTGAGAGAGAATAGAGAGAATTATCATGGGACACCAGTAAGGTTGCCACCTGTCAAGTTTTTTATCTGGTGCTCAGGTTTTCAAGGTCCCTATCAGGAAATCCGGTTTTGCTCTGTGCTGGTCAGGTTTTTGAGCCATTTTGAGTGCTCACATACTTTTGAAACAGATTTAGTCATATCATTCATTGTTTCAGCTACATGTCCATGTAACAAACAGGTTTTCTTGTCAGTATAGCCCTTTGTTACGGCTGAAGTGGGTGGAGCCTGCAGACATTTTGCATGTACAACAGGAGTGATGTCATGTTTTCTGTCCGTGGAACTGACTGAAGGTGTAAATGGTCTCTTCTGCCTTGCCCTCCTCCAAGAAATGTTTTCCACCCTCAAATAAATATGCTTTCATGTTAGTCAGTGGTTGCAGGGCACTATTTTCTTTCTTAAATGGGAGGTACAAGAACTGCAGCCTGAGTAGTGGGAGGCAGCATTAGTTTTTTTGGGGGGTGTCAGATCCACTCCCACCTCCACCCAAGAAGCTCCTAAAGATCCACCCCCACCTTTTTTTTTTTTTTTTTTTCATTTGGGAGGGGCATGAGGTGGATCTATCATGTTGGAAAAACTGACTATCAGAGCTGCCTGGGGGAGTAATTAAGGAGTGCTTAAAACTGCATATAGGCATACCACCCCCCCACACACACACATAGACATCATAATTTTTTTTTTTTTTAACTCTAAGCATGTCAATATTTGGTTCTAACAGTGTGAACAAGTTGGACATAAAAATAAAATAGAAGAAAAAGGATCAAGCAGGTGCCTTGTCTTTTGTCAGATACATGCAGACAGAAAGTCACAAATCCTGTATGACAAGTTCATTAGATGGATGTTTTCCATGCAAAACAGAAATTTTGTTAATGTCATGTCTGTAGCATCATTTGTAGCCAGTAAACTATTATTTACATAGGTACTGTAAACGACAGGTTTTAATTCAGAAATCCAGTCTTGATAAATTAGTTTTTTGGCAGTTCTGTAAGATTTATGTCTCTCTAATGTAAGAGTGCATAGCACAGAAACAAAAAGGTTTCTGTAATTGATTGTTGTTTGCATGAGAAGTGGGCGTGACAGTGGCATGCAAGAGTGAAGTCTAACAATTGTTTCTTGTTCATTCTGGGATCTGAAGTTTAACAGTAATGTGTGAAGAGAATAAGTCTTGTGTTTTGTGCATTTGAATTGGTTTAGTGCTTTGAAGTTAAAAAATATATATATATACACACACAGTGTCATGGGCACCTGAAAAGGAAGTACTGTAGATACCACTGAAATAAATGCTATTCTGATGATTTATTTATTTATGTGTAGGATTTTAAGTGTAGTTCTGCCTAGGTCACAGACACGTAAGCTATAAAAAGTACATTTAAGGATGGATGTATTAGTCAAAGCTTGTAGTAGCAAAATAAAGCAAGAAAAATCATATATTGTGGTGTTTTTTTATTTTTCTATTTCAATTGTTTAACCAGGAGTGGCACACTAAGCTGAAAACTTGTTTACAGGGGCAACCTGTGAGCACATGGAAGTTAAGTGACTTGCTCAGGGTCACCTAGTATGCAAGTGGGGGGCTGTGGGATTCAAACCCAGATCTCCAGATTTGCAGCTCAGAACCTTAAACCATTGTGTTATACTGCCTCCCTAGTTATGGCACTCATCTGTTTTATGGTTCATGATGTTGGTGTAGCAAGCAGCAATACATTGCATAGTTGTTGTAAAATGTCAATAAGTAGGTCATGCAACAGATGTGCTGAGCAGTTACTGAAGCAACACATATATTTAGGATATCAAAATATTCCTGATAAATGTGTGACATTTGCATCTCAATTTCAAGGAGGTCCTTACGGGGTGTCAATGTACAATATAAAGTAGTCATAGTTTTCAAGTCGTCTGTTGCTTTGTAATACCAGTGTTACTAAATTTAAATTATTTTATGAAGGAAGTTAAGTTTATGTAACTGTATGTAAATGTATTAAAACATTTACTTGTCCTTATAATGTAATGCATTAAATGCTGTTGCTAGGTTGAGAAGTCACATAACAGCAACAGAGATGAAAAGAATGGGATGCATAGGAATTTGAAAAAAAGTATACATTAGCAGGAGCAGTGTCATGACTTCACCAATTTTTTTATAGTTTCACTCTAGATTTTCAGCATTACCATTTTTTACACCTCCTCATAAACAGTACAGCTGTTATTTTTTTGCATCCTGTTCAAAATGTGTTTTTGCACCTGTGGTGCCAAATGGCACAGTCGCTGTGCAAAATCACCTTTCAGCTAATGAACTGATAGTGTCACTGTTCATGTGGCAGGGTCACAAAAAGCCCATGCTGAAAACTAGGAGTGGAAATACCAAGAAACGTCCAGAGCATTAGCGTTTCTGACAATAACACCCTGCCCTTTAGGGACTGACAGGCATCAGGGGTGTGACTTGGGATTAACAGTAATGCTCATGCCATTCCACCCCCATCCCGTACCCTGCAGCCAGTGACAGGTATTGAGGTAAGTCTTTGACTTGTCAGCCCCAAAGTTCTCTCCATTCTCTTATACTGTACCCATTTCAGCGTATTTCCTTATGGAATGGGGTGAGTGTAAAGTTTGAACACCCCAAGGCACACCTCGACACTTGTCTGTGTCTGCAGGGTAGGGTGAGGTGAAATGTCGTGAACGTTATGAGCAGTGACCCAAAGGCACACCCCAATGCCTGTCCATGTCTGCGGGGTGGGGGTGGGGTTGGCGTCACTTCAGTACTTCACTGCCATTTCTATTCTGCCTGTCTGTCTGTCTCTCACTCTCTATCTATATGTCTATGTAATTATTTATGTTTCTATCAATTGTATGTATCTCTATTTTTACCTGTTTCTAAAACAAACCTGCATATCACATTTGCCTGCAGTATGAGCACATACTTATTAAACTGTGCATATTTGTACTTCGCTTCTGCATAGACCTCATAGTTTCCTAATATTCCCATTATTACAAGCATAACTACCGTGTTCTTATCAAAAGCGACCCCCTCTGAAAGTTACTATCGCATTTTCTCTGCTAACAGTCCATCATTATACCTAACTTCCTGACATAAACACATTGCTTAAATATAACTTACATCACCTCATGGACAAAAGCCCTGTTTTTCTAAAAAAAAAAAAAAACACAAAAAAAAAAAAAAAACTGTGTAAACAATCCCAAGGCTGAACATATGCCAGCCATTACTTTTTCATGTACTGCCACCTTCTGTACCATCATGTGGATTTGCATGTTTCCCATGATACTTTGCATTATTGGGGTATGTGCGATTGTGTTTTCTTTATAATTTAGCTGTCCGGCCACTATCATTCCGGATAATACATACATCATTGGCATTTGCTCCGGGGTTCTTTTGTAAACCTACATTGCTTCCTATTCCTTCCATTAAAACGTACACCTCCATATATATTTCCTAATGATGTGTATGCCTTCCTTAGAACAGAAACTAAAACAAATTTTACAACTTATAAATCACTGTGTTGTTTCTCCATCAAGGGCGTAGGCAGGCATACGCCAGACACGCCACGGCATGCTGACCGAGTAGCAGGGGTAGCAAAAAGCTGCCTGGCTGGCACGTCTGCATACTCCTTTGTTTGTTTGTTTTTCGCGTGCTTCTGACCGTGAATTTGGATAGTCCTCCTTTCACTTGGGGGCAATGCCAGCTGGAAACTTGATGATGTTCCTGTGATGTGGCACTAACAAACCTGTACGTATGTATCAGTCTTTCACCAGGTTCACTGGGTAAGTCAGTCAGGAGGCGTGGTTATAATGGGCGGCATGTTTAAAAGCCCCGTAGACTACCATTTCCACTTGTTCCTGGTCAACTTCACTGAGGAGTAGGAGCTAAGGACCCAGTACGACGAGCTGCAGCCGTAGAGGGAGTGTCACCGAGATCCTGAACCAAAGCCATTTAAGCAGCAACCGGGCTAGCACCAGGATCCTCACCTGCGACAGTGCCCTGCTCAGAAGAGAAGACTGACTGAGAGCCGAGGAAGAGTGGTGCAACTTGGTGTCAGTCTACATCTGAGCATACTGTCCTGCACATTTACCAGCAGTGCCCCAGTCCTGCATGCTCAGCTGACGGGTGGCAATACAAACAGCTTAGTCTGCCCCAGCCCGTACCCAACCGCATCCGTAGCCAAACATAATAGCGACTAGCGAGAGAGAGCCAGAGGAGTCTTGCTGCTGCTGCGTATCTATCGTCTACCCTCCCTGCGATACTGAGCCTGGGCTGGAGACTGCCCCCCCCCCGACGTGAAAGGATCACTACTCAGTAGAAACCTGTAGGTAAGAGATCACAACCCACGCCTTAAGTTTCAGTTTTAGTCCTGTGGCGTAACTCCTGTCCTTTTTGGAGTGCTAGTGGATGGTGGTCAGTATGGTACGTAGTCCACTCCAGATAAGTCCTTCCTAGGCTAGCTAGCTAGCAGCACAACAGCAGCAGAAGTGTATTCACACTGCTGAAGGTAGTTTGTGAGCCTGTGAATTTCACAGTGTGTGTCATGTCTCGGTCAATGGGGGAAAATATTATGTGGACTGAACTTTCCTAAAGAGTTAGATTATGTGGTAAGATTATGTGGCAATACTAAACTAAAGGGGTTAGGATGGAATGCCATGCTGAGCCTCCTCTGATTGATTGCTTGCTTGCTGCATAGTTTTTATCTTTCTGCAGTGCAGCTTCACTTTGAGTTAATCAACCCATATATAAGGCATGATCAATTAATTTAAACAGCTCTAACAAAACTTTACTGGTAGGATCCCTAGTAACTTGTTCATATTACTGTGTATTGTTGAACATAGTTAATAATTATGTTTGTACCACTCTCATTATGACCAAATTGGCACCTTTATCTGACTGTTTGATAATGATGTCTGGCAGTGGGTTGAGGAAGCTAGTGGTGTTCAGGCTTTTAAAGAATTAGAAAGATTTCTGATGGAGAACAGACAAACAGAGGTCCCATCTGCCTGTTCTGGTGGTTGTTCAAGTGGATTGTAATGTTACCATAGCATTTCTCGAAGACCATAAGGTACTTCCCAGTGTATCACAATCCGATGCGAGTAGTTCCAAGTGGTGCAAGGGTCTGCTCACCGGTGAGCTGGCTAAACCTGACTAAAACACACCTACCTATGTGACAGTGGCACTTGCCACTTAGTTAGTGGGGCAAAAAAAGACTTCAGTAAATAAGCAGGGTAAGCAGCTACTGGATATCTGCCAGCCACGAATGTCTGCAAGTGAAATGGGTCTGAAATTTGCGTAGTAAAGCACATCAGCGGATTTCTTGGGGATCAGAGTTACCAACGCCTCTCGCATGGTGGGTGGGAGTGAGGTCATACATTAGAAACACAGAAACATAGACTTTGACAGCAGATAAGGACCGCTAGGCCCATCTAGTCTGCCCATTTCCCTACCTACAGGATAGGCCGCAGATCCTAGTTAACCAACCGCCTATTTCTTCCTACCCCCCACAAGAATTGCCTTATGTCTGTCCCATGCATTCTTGAATTCTCCCACAGTTTGACCCCACAACCTCCTCAGGAAGGCTGTTCCACGCATCCACTACCCTCTCTGTGAAAAAATACTTCCTCACACTTCCTCTGAGCTGTCCCCCCTCTATCTTCAAATTGTGCCCCCTTGTTCTTGCACGTCTCTTTTTCTGAAAGATGCTACCCTCTTGGACTTTGTTGATTCCACTGAGGTACTTAAAAGTTTCCATCATGTCCCCCCTCTCCCTTCTTTCCTCAAGGGTATACATATTAAGCTCCTTTAGTCTCTGCTTGTATGGCTTCTCTTGCAGACCCTGCACCATTTTAGTTGCCCTCCTCTGGACTGCCTCCATCCTGTCTGTCATTGCATTGCCTGCCAACCTTAAGGTCATCTGCTTTGATTACCCCCCAAGTCCCTTTCCATTTTTGTTGTTACTACCCACCCCCCATTATGTACTCTTCCCCTAGGTTTTTGTTTCCCAGGTGCATTATTTTGCACTTCTTTGCATTGACTTCAAGCTGCCATACTTCTGACCATTCCTCCAACCTTGCCAAGTCTCTTATCATCTTTCCACACACCCTTGTGTATCAACCCTGTTGCAGATCTTTGTGTCATCTGCAAAGATACATACTTTTTCTTCCAGTCCCTCTGCAATGTCACTTATGAAGACATTAAAAAGGACTGGACCCAGTACTGAACCCTGCAGTACCCCACTAGTAACCCCCCTTTCTTCAGCGTGGACTCACTGTACTATTACCTTCTGTGTCCTGTTGTCCAGCCAATTTTTTACCCTTGCTACCTCCCTGGGACCCACTCCCAGGCTGGCTAATTTGTTCATTAATCTTTTGTGTGGGACTGTGTCAAATACCTTGCTAAAGTCTAGGTAGGCCATGTCCACAGCCCCTCCCTGGTCACTACTTCCTTAACCCCCCCCCGGACGAGTCTGGAAACAAGAAAATATTTCCTAGTCCTCCTTTCCTCAAGCTAGAGTCAGGCGTGAGAACCAAACCCAGGATTCCAGCATGATCGCGTAACAAACTGCCCTTATTACCCACAGGCTGGGCCCAGGAGGCTTTCTCTTTTTCTTTCTTTTTTTTTTTGGTTTTACTAAGTATTATTGCTTATTTGGGGCTCTGTCCCCCCCACACCCCAAATGTAGGTTTCTGCCTAAGCAAATTTAGTCTGCAAAAGCATATTTACATAAAGTGTTTCCAGCAATGCAATAAGGTTCAGTCTAGAGTTCAGTAAAGTAGCATTGTGCTGCTTAGTTTTGCCATCCTGTGGTCCTGCGGATTTCACTAAATATTATTGCTTATTGGGGGTGCTCTGCCCCCCCCACCCCAATATTTTCTGCAACAGCAAAATGTACAGCACAATGTACAACTGTTGGTGGAGGTGGAGGTGGAAGAATAGCTAGTGACGTGTGAATGGACCTCTGTGGGACTGGCTACCTTGATGTGGTACAGAGGCTTGTCACAATGCAATACTGTGACCAAAAGCCAGTCTGTTAGTCTGACAACTGTTGGTGGTGGTGTTGGTAGTATGGCTAATGGTGTGGTGTGCTGTGCTGGCATACAACAAAAAGAAAATTACACTGGAGTCGGGTGAGGGCAGGAAAACGGCATGGGCAGTGGGGGAAGGGGTATTGGCCCGAACAATGGGGGGAAGGGGTAGCAGTGAATCTACTTGGTGTGCAGATCTGAAATTGCTGGCTACACCCCTGTTCTCCATACCTACTTAACAATTCCACACAACTTCACTAACTTCATTATGCAGCCCTGGTGAATCTGACCAGATTTTGTTTTGAAAGCAGTCAACCTGGGAGGTGTGAAATATGGCCATTAAAACCATTAGCACTTACTTAACCTAATCTTTTCCACTGCATCATAAAGTGGCATAGCAGCAAAGCTGCCTCCAACCTTTTGTAACAGTAAGAGAGCCAGTTGTCATCCACTTTCATTTGCTGGTAAACATTTTCATTTCTAACAAAATTTAGGCATTTTTGTACATTTGAAATTATTTTTTTTTCTTCAAGAAAAAAGTGTGGTCCCCAAAGGTTCAAGGGCACAGCTTACACCTAGCTAAGGCCAGCCCTGATTAGCTTTATTGCTTATTTTATCTCCCTGTCTGTGAAAGGAGCATCTAGTTCCTCTTTCTGGAGAGGGGAAATTGTCGGAAGGGATAGATTGGCCATGAAGCTGGTGGCTGCGGCTTTGTCCCAGCTCTCCTCAGCCGTAGTGTCGTTTATCCCCTGGGGGGAGGTGCAGGATAATCCTTGATTGTTTTTCAGCTTTTCCACCCATCTCTCTTTTTTTTTTTTTTTTTTTAATCTAAATGTCAGTAGTTTCCCAGCCTTTTCCCGTTCCATCCAGAACTTATGTTGTATTCTACAGATTTGTAACTCAGCTGTCCTGGTGGATAGCTTGTTTAGTTGCATTCTCAGTGATGTCAGGTCATATAATAGCCTAGAGTCCTGTTGCCTGTTGGGGTCTGTTTTGTATTTCTGCTCTCTCCTCTTGAGGTCTGCCTCTAGTAGGCTGCATTTTTGTCCCTCATTTTCTGGTGGTGAGCTGTGAAACCCAGAATTTTACCCCGTAGGGTAGCCTTAAAGGCTTCCCACATCATACTTGGGAGGCAGACCCTGGGGGGTTGACTGTGAAGTAAGTTCTAACTTCTGTCCATATCCACTGCAGAATCTCTGGGTCTTGCAGGAGCAGTGGGTTCAGGCACCACGTCAGGGAACCCGTCATTTGGGGCTGCACTGTGAAACTCATGGTGACAGGTACATGGTTAGATAAGTATAGAGGGGCAATGGTGACATCCGCTAGATTGCCTGTGATCTTAGGGGATGAGAACAGTAGTCCAGTCTGCTGGCCATACGGTTAGTGGAAGAAAAGTATGTGTAGTCCCTTGTGTCTGGGTGTGTGATTCTCCAGGCATCTACCAACTGATGCAGGCCCATCAGTTCTTTGAGTGCTTTTTGTGAATATGTATGGGGCTGTACCCGAGAGTTGGTTCTGTCCAGGAGGTGATCCAGGACTAGACTGCAGTCACTCCCCATTAGGATTTCATGGTTATCATAGGACATGTCCATTAATACTTATTTATTTTATTTTATTTGCTTTGTTAACCGGGTAAGCATGCTAGACAGCAAAGTGCCTAGTTAGAGGCCTTACATGCATTGCGTATGTGCAGATTTAGATCCAGTTGTGGGTCGAGTGTCACCCCCTGGTATTTGATTGTATCTGCAGTTTTTAGTGGGGACCCATCAGCTCCTGAGATCTTTAGCGAGACCGGGACAGCTTTTGTCTTGGCTGTTGAGCCAAAGAGCATTGCCTGCATCTTCTGCAGGTTAATTGCAAGGTTGTGGTTCTTTAGCCAGGTTTGGATTAGGTCGAAGTCGGAGTTTAGCATGGCATTGATGGTAGCGATGACCCTGGAGCTGGTCATGATGACTAGGTTGTCAGTGTACAGAGTTGAGCACCTATGTGCCAGGGTCGAGGTAGCTCATTTACGAAGAGGGAGAACAGGAGAGGTCCAAGGACAGAACCCTGTGGGACCCCGCAGCTGACCTGAGCAGGCTCAGACAGGGCCTTGCTGTACTTGGTGTACTACTGCCTGCCTGAGAGGTAATTGTTGACCCAGGCAAGGGCAGGGGGGATAAGCCAAGGGACAGGAGAGAGGAGCACAGTAGCACGTGGTCAACCCGATCGAAGGCTTTCGAGAGATCCATGAAGATTGCCCCGGTCAGTTTGCCTTGGTTAGCAGCAGACCTGATCATTGAGGTAACAACTGCTAGGGCGGTGGAGGAGCTGTGCCCTTTTCTGAACCCATGCTGTGCAGGAGAGAGTAGGTTGTGGGTCTGTAGATAGCAGGTGAGCTGTGAGGTGACTAGCTTTTCTAGAAGTTTGCTGATTGCTGAGAGGATCGCTATTGGGCGGTAGTTCCTTCGGTCTTTAGGGTCACCTTGTTTGGGGACAGGAATGACTTTGGCCATCTTCCAGATGTCCAGGATTATGCCCGAAGTCAGTGATGCATTGAACACGTGGGCAATGGGTCGGGCTAGAATTGGGCTCTAGGCCGTCATGCCCAGCACCAGTGTGGGGGGGGAGAGACCAGCCAGGAGCTTCTGGGTCTCCTTGACCCTTGTGACATTGAATCCAATAAGGGTGGATTTGTTGCCGTTAGATGCATACACGTTTGCCAGTATTATGGGACCTGTAGAGGTAGCCATTTTGGCTATAATCCATCTGCCCTCTTTATCTGATTTTTGTAGCATTGAGTTCCACCCCAGTTTTTTTTGTGACAGAGAATGAAAACACCCCTCTTAGCTGTATTGATCGTGCTATGAGCTTCCCACCCCGGTTTTATGTGATAACGGCAAGTCCGAAAGACTGCTGATCACATAAAATGACTAAAAAAGAGCCCATCATCAAAAGGGCGACTGATATTGAAATGACCATTGCTATTTGCGACGGTCGCTACATTCAAATGAAAAACCAACCAAATGAAGTATTTTTATGCGGGGCCTAGGCCCCCGTGCCCCCCGTCCCCCAAACTTAAAATAATCAATTCAGTGGTGGGTGCAGACCCAGGGGGAAGTGACTATTCTTTTAAAGCTGTAAAAAAAATTATTTCCCCTGAAATCAGACCCGAACCTGTGTCTTCTGGCATTGTAAGTGGTGGCTTGCACCACTACGTTAAAAAGCCAGCTCAGCAGAGGTTGGCCAAACAACATTCTATATCCTATAGTAGCGACTGTAGCTCCCTGCTATTCTCAGTCTACAGGATATATTGATGTTTTTCACCACTCGCTGTCAGTGTGAGCGGTATTATTGAGTTGCTCATATTGACACACTCAATAATACATGCTCATATTACATGATACCTCCCACCTCACCCATTTCCTGACCAGTTTTTGAGCCTCAGTGCCATTTATGTTGGTCTTCTGGAGGAATGCCACCTGTGTCCCCAGTTGTCTGACAGGTTAGTATTTTTTCCTTTTTATTGGAGAGTTTAGGCCTCTCACGCATGTTCCACTTGGTGGCCACTACTGGTGTTATTGGAGCCATGTAGGTTTATGGTGATATACTCGGCTGAAGACCTTGTCCTTTAACCCACTCTGAGACAATCTGGGATGTACATTAGACACATTGTTGTGGTTACTCCTTGTAAATACCGTTCCCTTAGTTGCCCTGTGTCTGTCTGGTGTACTGATCTTGCTCCTTATTGTGGGTATGCATGCTGTCTAACCAATATATACTCTTTTCTCTCTTGGCTCTGTGGACTTGCTAGCTCGGGCCAGCTAGCTCACTCCTTCTGAGTGAACCATTCTGGAACATAAACCTTATACATAACAACATGTGGAGCTAATATGCTCCAAATTACCTTTAAGGATGTAAATCAGCATAATAATGTCATCACAATCACAATGTAAGAATACATTTTCCTTTCATATACCTTCCGTGAAGGGAGGATACTGTGGGTGGTGATCCGGACTGAGTCCCCGGGGAGGATGCGCCTAGGATCTTAGAGGATCTCTCCGTCTGGTGGCGGTGATTCTTACTAGTCTTTGTGTACTTCACCACTATTTAGCATCCTGTGGGGTTGTAACTTTAGTCCCAGTTCAAACGCTGGTCACTAGGATAGGTATAATAAAGTATAAGTTTCCCAACTAAGCTATGCATGGGCACCTTTCATTCCATTCGGGTCCTCCTTCTCCCTGCTTTCTATTTCATTCAAGGGGGGAGAGGGGGAAGTGGTGCTTCCCCTACTAATCTGTTGTGCCATTGCATCTATGTGCTTGGGGGGGTGTAGCGTTGTGATCAAGAGTGGAGTATCATAACTCACCAAATTATGCCCCCCCACTCTCCCCCTCTTTAGCTTCCAGAGGAGGGGTGACTAGTGTAGCAGTTGCTTTCCAGATACAGCCAGTACACGATGTTTGTTGGGGGGGTTCCTGACAGCCCTTCTCGCTCTCTCCTGTGCTCCCTTGGCCCTCATCCGCACCGCGAGTGCAGTCGCCCGGGTAGTGGGTCACTCCTTCTGACCTGGCATTTATTGATCTCAAACAAGGTATAGGCCAGACGTTCATGGTGTAGGTGGAGCCATATCTTGTGGCAACTTGTTTCTGTCAGTTGCAACCCACACCGTATCGCCTCCTAACATAAACAATTCTCCAGAAACCATAGCTATACCTGTAGAGGATGAACATTTTAACTGTGCAAACCATTAACTGTGAACCATTTAAATGGAGTGCAGCAGCTGCACTAGCAGTGGTACTGTAGAGTCGCCGAGTGTGTCACTGGGCACTATCCACTAGTACACTGCTCCATGCTGAAACAAGGAATCAAGACCTGAGCAGACTGCATGTTCCCCCAGCCTGTTCAAGCACTAAAAGCCCCAGATTATGAGGCACTGTCCCTCATAAGACGTGTTGCCACATTGGGGCCATGCAGCCTAGGGTGGTACCCCTCTGGACCATCTTATGTTAGTGGGCTACAGTTTGTGCGAGTTAGGGATACTGAATGAATATTTCTGCTCAGTATTCACAACGGAAGAGGAGGGGGAGGTACCTAAACCAAACAAGAGAAACACTCTGAATAGGTGGGTCGATACCAGTCCATTCACGAAAGAAAGGGTTTTGAAAGAACTCTTGAAACTGAGGGTGGATAAAGCAATGGGGCCTGATGGGATTCACCCCCAGAATTCTAAAAGAACTAAGGGTAGAACTAGTAATGCCACTGACTACTCTCTCTAACAAATCATGGGAGGATGGGGTGGTACCTGAGGACTGGAAGAGGGCAAATGTGATTCCACTTCACAAAAGTGGGAGCAGGGCAAAGACAGGAAACTACAGACCAGTTAATTTGACCTCAGTGGTAGGGAAAATGATGGAATCACTTCTGAAGGAAAGAACTGTTGAGTACCTAGAGGCCAGTGGGGCACAGGACCCAAGGCAGCATGGTTTCACAGCAGGAAGGTCATGTCAGACGAACCTAATAGATTTCTTTGACTGGGTGACCAAAATAGTAGACCAGGGAGGGGCTGTGGATATGGCCTACCTAGATTTTGGCAAGGCATTTGACACAGTCTCACACAAAAGATTAATATACAAGTTAGCCTGCCTTGGAGTGGGTCCCAAGGTGGTAGCCTGGATAAAAATCTGGCTGGACGACAGGATACAAAGGGTAATAGTAAACGGAGTCCACAGTGAAGAAAGGAGGGAAACTAGTGGGGTACCGCAGGGTTCGGTACTGGGACCGGTCCTTTTTAATGTCTTTGTAAGTGACATTGGAGAGCACTTGGAAGGAAAAGTATGTCTCTTTGCAGATGACACAAAGATCTGCAACAGGGTTGATACACAAGGTGGGGTGGAAAGGATGAAAAGGGACTTGGCAAGGTTGGAGGAATGGTCAAATGTATGGCAGCTCAGATTCAATGCAAAGAAGTGCAAGGTAATGCATCTGGGAAACAAAAACTTAGGGGAAGAGTACATAATGGGGGGTGAGTTAATAACAACAGCAAAAATCAAAAGAGACCTAGGAGTAATTATATCAGATGACCTAAAGGTGCGCAAGCAATGTGAGAAGGCAGTAAGGAGGGCTGGTGGGATACTGGGATGCATAGGGAGAGGCATCAACAGTAGAAAACAGGAAGTTGTTGTCCCTCTGTACATACAGTTGGTGAGACCCCATCTGGAGTACTGCGTGCAATTCTGGAGACCCCATCTCCGCAAAGACATAGACAGAGTGGAGGTTGTTCAGAGAGGGCAACCAAAATGGTGCAGGGTCTGCACCAGAAGACATATGAGGAGAGACTAAAGCAGCTTAATATGTATACCCTTGAGGAAAGGAGGGAGAGGGGAGACATGACAGAAACTTTCAAGTATCTCAATAGAATTAACAAAGTACAAGAGGGTAGCATCTTTCAGAAGAAGAGATCTGCAAGAACAAGGGGGCACAATTTGAAGATGGGGGGATGGCTCAGAAGTAATGTTAGAAAGTATTTTTTCACAGAGAGGGTTGTGGATGCATGGAACAGCCTTCCTGAGGAGGTTGTGGAGTCAGGAACAGAGGAAGAATTGAAGAATGCATGGGACAGACATAAGGCAATTCTAGTGGGGGATAGGAGGAAGTAAGCTGTTGATCAACTAGAATCTACAGCTCATCCATCAGATAGGGAAATGGGCAGATTAGGTGGGTCAAGTGGTCCTTATCTGCCATCAAATTCTATGTTTCTGTGTTTCTAGGAGGCTGGGCAGGAGTACCACACTGCTTTTCTAAGTCAAATAATGTAGCCACATTCTCCCAGCTGACCCGACAGTAAACACAAAAGTACCTGGCCACTGATCCATATGATGGAAACCTGCTTCCAGAGGATCTGCGACTGTCCACTTCAGGCCAGGGTCTCCATGCTTTTGGGTTTCTGTGGAATTCCTTGATGTTGCTGCCATGGGGCAGCCTCTGTTTCGGCCTGATCTATGCAGTCCGCCCATTCGTGTGCCAGAGTCGTCCAGTCTGCTGTGCTAATTGCTGCATGTTCAGGAGCCAGTATTGGACTGTTTCTTGGGTCAGGTCGAGTGGTCCAGGGGTCAGTTCCCTCAGCGGTTCGTATCTGCAGCTTAGCTTCACAGGGGAGTCTATGGGTAAATTGCTGCTAGTTCCCGATGTCCAGTTCCACTTCTGGAAGCTTCTGGAATGGGTTCTACGAGAGGATTGCTCCTGAGGGGTAAGATGCTTATTTCTCTTCTTTTGCCATCCCTGGCCCCCTGCTTGCCACTGATCTGCCTTTGTTGTCACAGAGTCTCTTGGTGGGCTGCGAGGTTTTGCCTCCTGTAGTGTGGTCTCCATTGAGATTGCAGTAGCACCATGCGGTTTGTACGGGGGCCTGGGGGATACAGTTTTGTTGTCTTGAATATCCCTCAGAAAATGCTTGGCTTCAGAGGGGTTGTTGAAGGAGAGATATTCCTCCTGAACTGGATCCTGAGCTGAGCTGGGCATCCAACAGAGGTTGGAATGCCCGTATTGTACATCTGCTGCTTAACTTGATTATAAACTCTCTGTTTTTTTGACAGTTCCAGAGAGTAATCCTGAAATATCATGACCTGGGTGCCCTCCCATTTCAATCTCCTTTTCTCCCTGGCAGCCCTGAGGATGTTTTCTTTAATTGGGAACTTTAAGAGGTGACATAGAATTGGCCTTAGTCTCTCCCCTGATTTGGCTTGAGGGCAAGAGACCGAGGGGCTCTTTTGATTTCGATCACTGACCTGGTTGGGAGCGCAAGCATACAAGGCAAGGCAGCATGGAGAAAGGAAGACATTTCCCGGGCCCCCACTCCCTCAGGGAGGTCGACTATATGAATATTCTTGCTCTGGGATCTATTCTCCATTTCATCAACTTTGGAGAGAAGATGATCTATTTGCCTCTGTTGTACTCTTTGTTGCCCTTGATGATCTTGTAATATGTTCTCATGAGCCCATACCAGTTGCTCCGTGCCCAGACAATCTATTCGTTAGGGTTTTTAAGTCCAGGTTTGTTTGAGTAGTAGTGGATTTCAGCTCCGCTGTGTCAGACAAAACTCTTTTTAGCTGTGCAGATATTTTTTTAACTCGAGTGCCATATTTGCTATGTCCAGTAGGAGGGCCATGTATTGTGCTATCTCTGGGCCGTAGACAGGAACGTTATAAGTTTTTAGTCACTGCCACGTCAAGCCGCACTGCTGTCAATTTCTTGGTTAATTTCACCCGCTGGTCTGACAGCTGACAGTGGGCCCAGAACGCGATGAGCTTGGCCAAATTGTCACATGGTATAAGTTCAGATGTCCTTGGAGGAATTTTAGAGAAAATGACTGACTTAAGTTGGTAATCCCTCCAGCTTCCTCCGATCCTGTTGTGACCTACTGCATTCATTTTTGGGGAGCTTGCCAACTAAGATGATGGCAGTATAAGTTGTACCTTGAGCTTCTCTGGGGAATAGCTCTTTGTCCATCTGCACTTCCAAGCCTATTTCCACACAAACTCATGCAATTACATGTATTAAATATGGACAGGCCCAACAAAATATGCCTGATATTTTACTTGTGATCTGTGATGACATCACTGGTGGCTTTACCACTTGTGATGTCATGGGGTCACGAACCACTGGTAGAAAATAAGACACACTGGTAGAATAAAATAGGCCCATTCAATTGTGTGTGTGTGTGTGTGTGTGTGTGTGTGTGTGTGTGTATATATACGTATGTATGTATGTACAGTATCTGTCTGTCTATCTATCTATCTAGTTAGCTGTGTACCCATCTGTCTTTCTGTACATACAGATGCATTATTAAACCTGTACTTTCGGGCACAATAGCCCCTGTATATATGTTTGATTTCGTTCTGTGACAAAACAGGGTGAAATGACAAATATTGTTATTAAGCTACGGTGGCTCAATGAACAGGGGAGTGCAGTCAGAATGCTTTTTGAATGCGCCTCCTGCCATTAAACAGTGTTAAACGTCACATTGTGGTCCCGACCCTGTATTTACAGTAGCTTAACACCTCTCTTGTTTAACCATGCAGTGCTGATCGAATCCCTCTGTCATGGGAACCAAAGGCTGGCTTTGCAGCTTTAACTATGTGCCTCTAAAAGTTGTCTAGTTTACTTTAGAAAATGGGCTTTTTATTTGGAGGCATTTGATTGACTGGTACCCATTCCACTGGGGTACATTAACTTTCAATAGATGCCCACCAAATAAAAAGTCCCAGACCAAACCTGCCTCATGCCCAGCTAAGTATCCTTGTGCCCACATTACTTCCTTACTGGCTGAAGCACTGGGCACACAATTTCAAACTGCTGCCATTTTTTCATATCACTTAGCAAGTGACTAGGTCCCCACCACCATGAATTCAATACAGATATGCTATATGATATTTGTTCCCTTCGCATATTTTGTAATGTTACTGATCAACTGAATAAAAAGTTTCCAAAGTAAAAAAAAAAAAAAAAAAAAAAATCATTTTTCCTCCTCAAGTAATCAGCAAGCTACCCAGTTGCTGCCTCCCCCAACTCTGTCTCGCAACTCGGGAGAAACTCAGGATAGAACACACGCACACACACACACAAAAAAAAAGTCTTGCATTTTTTCTTTAATATTACAATTAAAACAGCTCCTCTGTACCTACACAAGCTTACACCTCCTACAGTACTTTCCAGTCTCTGACTCCAAGCTGACTGGTGGCACCACTTCTCATGTCTCGCTTGCTCTCCAACCCCAGTCACCTCTGACTGCTCCCAACCAATTGAATATAGGTAGCACAATACAAGAATGCCAATCCACAGAGTCACAGCTCCATATAAAAAAACGAGCATTTGTCAATGCCGAATGTTTGCTTGCTGGCATTGGCATTGGTAGTGTAGGAGTTACAGAGCTGCGTAATAGTAATGGCAGTGAAATATTGAACTGAAGCCAACCCCACCACCACCCTGCAGAGAGTGACAGGCATTGGGGTGTGTCTTTGAGTCGTCAGGCATAATGGCCACGCCATTTCACCACACCCCACCCTGCAGACACTGACAAGTGCCACAATGTGCTTTGGGATCTTTGGGCCTTATGCTGACCCCATTCCATAAGGAAATATGGTGAGATGGGTGCAGTATAGGAGAATGGGGTGAACCTTGGGGCCGAAGACTCCAAGGCACACCTCGATGCCTATCACTGGCTGCAGGGTGTGGGTGGGAGTGGAATGGCATGAGCATTACAGGTGGCAATCCCAAGTCACACCCCCTGATGCCTGTCAGTCTCAGTGGGGCGTTATGGTCAGAAACTCTAATGCCCCAGGCCTTTGTTGGTATTTTCACTCCACATTTTCAACATGGATTTTTTGTGACCCCCCACCTAATGAACAGTGGCAATATCAGTTCATTAGCCAAAAGCTGATTTTGCACAGTGACTACACCATTTGGCACCACAGGTGCAAAAACACATTTCGAACAGGATGTGAAAAATGACAGCTGTGCTGTTCATGGGGAGGTGTAAAAAATGGCAATGTTGAAAATATAAAAAAACTGAAGTCACGAGCGTGTGTAGAAACTGCACAACGCACACTCATAATGTAATTACTTTGAGGATATTTTACAGCAGATTGTCAACACAGGCGTTTTGGGACCTTCGCTCATGAACAGCCTCACTGATTTTCTTAATCTGTCCCTAACATTGATTTTGCAGACCGACTGCGCCATTGGGCGCTACATGCACGAAAACACATTTTGGGCAAGATATGAAAAATGACAGCTGTACTGCTCATAAGGAGGTGTGGTAAAATGGCAATGTTGAAAATCTGGAGTGAAAATATAAAAAATTCTTGAGATTCTGACATCTCGCGGTAGGAAGTCATAATGCATTTCGATAAAACAGTCATTTTTGGGAATTTTTTCACAAATGTTCAACATAGGGTTTTGGGGGCGTACCTCATGCATTGTGACACTGTCATTTCGTTACTTGGTCCAGAAAGGTGGTTCCTTGCACTGACCGTGAAATCACCTTTCAGAACCAAATAACAAAATAACAGTGACTGAATTCATGAGGTGGGGCCCCCAGAACCCCATGTTGAAAATTTGGTAGAAAAATTCCCCAAAATGGCCGAGATATGCACCAAAGTTGAAAAAAAACATTTATTCCATTGTGCAGCTTACTGGCATTTCTTCAGTTTGCGGTCGGTTTTGAAGAGTGCAGACGTGTTCCCGGTCCACCAAAGATCTTCGTGCTGGACTCTGGAGGTAAGTATGGGGTCTGGGTGTGTGTGTGTGGGGAGGTGGATGCGTAGAGGGTGGGAGCGGGTTGGGGAGGGGGGGCAAGACAGTCAGTGAGGGACCATTTTTTGTTTCAGGTTTTCAGGTGTTTCTTTTCATTTCAGGAAGACTACGTGGAACTTGTGCCCACCCCAGCGTAGCAGCTGGAAGATTTTTTTTGGGGGGGTCAGTGGAGCCGATGGGGGGATTGGACACCCCCGCTGGCTACAAGCAGACGTTTGCCATGTTGGGGTGGGCTCCCTAGCATGGCAAACTGGAAGTCTGTTTCTTTGGAGGGGTTCAGTGGAGCCGACAGGATTGGGCACCCCATTGTCATTCTGACTTTTGCCATGCTGGGGTGGGCTCCCAGCGTGGCACCTAGAAATCTGGGGGGTGCAGAGCCGATGGGATTAGGCACCCCCTTCAGCCACTCCCGGTGTCTTGGCCGGGAGGGCTTGTAAACACGCTGCGTGGGCTCCCAGCGCTGCACTTGAGTGTTTGGGGAGGGGGGAGAGTACACACAAAGGAATCTGTCTATGACAGCTGTTCAGGATGCAGTGCTGAATGTAGTCATCGGCAGTATGCAATTACCTGCCAACGCCAGTATGCAAATTGCTTACACGTTACAACTGCTGATTGCAACGGTTTTTCGTTTTCAACTATATGCCACTGCATCTGAACAGCTGTCCTAGACAGCTCAGACATTCATTGGCACGGTGCAGCCGCGCCTGCAAAAGGGAGCAGGGCATTGGAAGTGGGGGAGGCACACCTACGAAAACTCGTACGGTGGCACTATGTTTATTGCACACGTGTGCAAGCAAACATAATTAAAAACAAACACATGAGTTTATCGTTCTGATGCCTCTTCTCCTTCCTCCATACTTCTGGGTGTGATGTATCCGGCACTTGCGAAGTAACTGCTGCATCTTCCTTAGCAAAGTGATTGCATGAAGGGCAGATTATTCCTTTTCTAAACATAAAAATGATGTCAAGACAGTGTTGAGGAGACATTTACTACAAACTCCATGTCTCCGTCTGCAGGTGGTAAGGGGGAGGGGAATAAGTACAAGAGAATGGCTCGGGGGGGGGCAAGGGATGGCATACCACAGAAACGGGGACTACTTTACGAGACAAACATTTAAACTTCATTGTTAATATCTTTTTCTTAAATGTTTTAAATCCCCACATGAAAATGCCACTGTGTCCATTTTCTAAGAGCAATAATACCCTCCAAGGTTGGGGCAATACTGGACATTCCAGGGGCTATAAGGCTCTCTGCCTGTGGTGTCTGGCCTCATTACACCGCTGGGTGGTCCGCTGTTGCCGCCCGATACTGCCCACCTGTCAGGTATTATTGCTTGCGTAAAACATTTATTCTGTTTGATAAGTTAAAAATCATTCCATTTTCTTTAATGACCACAGCACGTTTGCCACAGATAAGATGTTGCTGAATATGCCATTCATCTTGTGGTCCATCGGTGCATCCTGGCCCATCACTATGTATGAAGATAGATACACCATGCTAGTAGATGTTTATCAGTTACAGTACTTTTCTGAAAGTTTAGAAACTTAACAGTTTGGTCCAGAAATGTACTATTCATAATTTATTAAATAAGTGCAGCTTTACAAAATACCTGTCAGGTGCCCAATAAACAGTCCACACCACAAAATCTGCAAATTCTGGTTCTGGTATGCAGTAGCCCATGTTAAATGTTTAACAGTCTAACATTATTTTTGTTTCACAAGGATAGCTAATAGCAGTATTATATTAGATTTACTTAAGCCATCGTAACAACTTATCATGGGTTTCACTTGCAGTTGATAAACCACAGCAAATCTACCGCATAAAAGTATCCAGTTTGGGTTCCATCTGATGACTATGAACATTACTAGTTTTAAACCTCAAATATTTTTTTCATATAATTTGGTTTTCTTGTACACATTGGTCCATCTGACACAATACAGCATCCACAACCAGCAGGAAACCCATTTGGTTACCATGGTGTGCGGCCCCCTTCATACTATGCTAGCTGTCTACCTAAAGCAAAACTGCACAGTTAAATCCCCTCAAATAGGAGATGGTGTGTTCCAGACTCTCAGGTTGCATAGAAAGTTTAAGACTTTGGCTATTAGCAATTATAAACATTATTGGTTAGGGGTATCTCACTCCAGCTTCACAAAGCTATATTTATGTTTGACAGAGCAAGTTGGTGACGCACCAGGGCCATGTCTGTTGTGCTGTAAATTCAAACATAAATGAACCAATGGCAGAGGAACAAATAAGCACCAAGAGAAAGCACTTCACAGTAAAATGGAGTATCTCAAACAGTCCGTTTATTTGTCACAAAAACAGTGCAGTGCAAACATGTTCGCCAAGCTAGGTGTGTGGAAAAACCACCGCAGTATAGTCCCAGGCTGTGCCGGAATTGCACTAACATTTCATTTGGAGGCTCCTAAGCTTCGTCAGGTGATATTTATATTTGGTAGAAACATATACAAAGTATACAGCATAAGACTGTACAGATTAGCTTTCTGTCTGAACACTGCTCTGCTCCCACTCATTTAAATGCAAATGTTATCCGAAAGCTGCAGCTATAGGACCAGGTGCTGGGGGGCATGCATACTTAAACATCAGTGGCAAATGATATTATCTGTTAATAAAGATTTTCTTTGATAAACCTGTGGCTTGTGTCCATTATTAAATGCATCTCCCTTAAACTGCATTTAATCTGATGTTTCACCCGAACGGAAAGAGTTTATATTTGTAGCGTAATGTAAGTCGCACCCTTTATGGCCGTCCATGTGCCAGTCCAAATGCACCCATCAATAGGGTGCTAAATTTTATAATTTGCTACCCGTTACCCAAGGTCCACCCCGGACTTAGAATAAATAGTTAGGGGGGTATAGCCCCCCCGCATTAAAAACAGGAGGTGAATTAAACTCCTGGTGCCCTAATGATGGGCGCACTCGGATGGGCACGTTCCGATGGTGGAACCAAGTCACACTGACATGTTTTGAATTCTCGGACGTTCGTGGCTGCATAGTGACGTAAATCAGGGTGTGACATCAATTGCTGCAGCCTGAGAATAGTCACACACTGCATCACACACGTGCTAACAGTGTGCTGACTAATATTTGGATGCAAATTTACTTCAGGTGTAACCTGGTCGCTGTATAACTGTCAGTTACAACCCCTGCCTTGTGGGCTCAAACAAGGTTGCGGGCCTGGGCTCTGTTTCAGATGGGGGAAAAAAAAGGGGGGGGTTCTTTCCCAAGATGAAACCAGTAGTGCAGTGCCTCTGCCCAGAGTAAATTGTAGTGGGCCAGATGGCTGTGTGGTACAACCCCCTGGGATGCTGTACCTACTCACCTCCCGTGACAGTCACCGTGCATATGAAACACCAGCTTTTGTCATACTGTTATGAAACACATGTAATTAACAGCGATATCTAATAATATGCTCACAGACAAGGTTGAACAACAACAATAAATAATTTATTAAACGGGTAAAAGGGGGTGGGGATGTGAAAATGCTAATTTAAGCAATTTGATATATTAGATGGAACATACAAATCCCCAATAACATAACCAGTGCCCACCACCAGCAGTTTTATGTCAGTACAACAAGCCCACCTCCCCATTGGTACCAGTGTCCCCCCCCCCATCCCCCCAAAGTCAGTCTGGATACCCAGGTGATGAAGAACTATTGCAGGCCTGAAGTGGTGCAGCTGAATAGCTGGCGTTGGTGCACTTTTAATTAACTCAGACTTTGGCAACAATTTGTAAAATCCCCCAGGTCAGGGCAGACCCTCACTCATGGTTCTGTGTTACAGCTTGCACAGGGTCAGGAAACAACAGCAGGTTCAGTCAGATGTGCTGGGCCTCTAACAGTACAAGCAGGGTTCAGCTTAGTGTGCTGTAGCAAGATTTCAGCAGCTTATTGTCTTGTTGGCTACTTTGTCAGCATGCTGGGCAGACCAGTCCTGAGGACCAAGGCCACACACCTCAAACCACATGTCCAGGCATACAACCCTCAGGGGGATACGATGGGTAATGCCCAGCTTTGACACTACCTGGTCAGTTCCCGAGTCCATCTGTAGCTGGCGGTGGCTTTTGTTCTGGAGCTCAGGAATCACACTCTCTCTCTCTCTCTCTCTCTCTCTCTCTCTCTCTCTCTCTCTCTCTGGGGCTAGCAGACATGAATACCTCTGGAACCAGTCCTGGCTCGCTCCCAGGGCTAAAGGTGGCAACAGTATCTCATGCGTTCCCCCACTGCAGGTTCCAACTGCAAAGCTGCTTTGGTTATGACAACTGGACTTCCAGATAATGGGAATTCTTGGTAGATGTTTCTCTGGTCTCCAAATGTGAAACCCAGGCAGTAACTTGGGCTCTTAACAGACACAGTTCAGCTCTCCTGACAGGCTGAGGGCTTCTCTCAAGTGATTTCCAAATTATGCTGCAAACAGTTCTTCACTTTAAATTTTGGCATACTAGGTTGTAGAAAGCCATAAAACAATCTCCTAAATTTCGGCTGTTGAAACCTTAGGCCAAACTCTCTCTGGAACACAGTTTAAGCTCCCTTTCTCACATAGAAACATAGAAACATAGAATTTGACGGCAGATAAGGACCGCTTGGCCCACCTAGTCTGCCCATTTTCCTACCTAACAGATAAGCTGCAGATCCTAGTTAACCAACAGCTTACTTCCTCCTACCCTCCATTAGGACTGCCTTATGCCTGTCCCATACATTCTTGAAGTCCCCCACTGTTCTTGACTCCACGACCTCCTCAGGGAGGCTGTTCCATGCATCCACAACCCTCTCAGTGAAAAAATACTTCCTCACATTACCTCTGAGCCGTCACCCCTCAATCTTCAAATTGTGCCCCCTTGTTCTTGCACATCTCTTTTTCTGGAAGATGCTACCCTCTTGGACTTTAATTCCCTTGAGGTACTTGAAAGTTTCTATCATGTCCCCTCTCTCTCTTCTTTCCTCAAGGGTATACATATTAAGTCCCTTTAGTCTTTCTTCATATGTCTTCTGGTGCAGACCCTGCACCATTTTGGTTGCCTTCCTCTGGACAGCCTCCACTCTATGTCTTTGCGGAGATGGGGTCTCCAGAACTGCACACAGTACTCCAGATGGGGTCTCACCAACTGTCTGTACAGAGGGATAACAACTTCCTGTTTTCTACTGTTGATGCCTCTTCCTATGCATCCCAGTATCCCCCCAGCCTTCCTTACTGCCTTCTCACATTGCTTGCCCACCTTTAGGTCATCTGATATAATTCCCCCAGGTCCCGTTCTATTTTTACAGTTGTCAGTATCTCACCCCGCATTGTGTATGCTTCCCCTGGGTTTTTGTTTCCCATGTGCATTACCTTGCACTTCTTTGCATTGAATCTGAGCTGCCATACATTTGACCATTCCTCCAACCTTGCCAAGTCCCTTCTCATCCTTTCCACTCCATCTTGTGCATCAACCCTGTTGCAGATCTTTGTGTCATCTGCAAAGAGACATACTTTTCCTTCCAGTTCCTCTGCAATGTCACTTATAAAGACATTAAAAAGGACCGGTCCCAGTACTGAACCCTGCGGTACCCGCTAGTAACCCTCCTTTCTTCACTGTGTACTCCATTTACTACTACCCTTCGCGTCCTGTTGTCTAGCCAGTTTTTTATCCAGGCTACCACCTTGGGACCCACTCCAAGGCTGGCTATCTTGTGTATTAATCTTTTGTGTGGGATTGTATCAAATGCCTTGCTAAAATCTAGGTAGACCATGTCCATAGCCCCTCCCTGGTCTACTACTTTGGTCACCCAGTCAAAGTCTGACACGATTTGTCTGACACGACCTTCCCATCGTGAATCCATGCTGCCTTGGGTCCTGTGCCCCACTGGCCTCTAGGTACTCAACAACTCTTTCCTTCAGAAGTGATTCCATCATTTTCCCTACCACTGAGGTCAAACTAGCTGATCTGTAGTTTCCTGCCTCTGTCCTGCTCCCACTTTTGTGAAGAGGAATCACATCTGCCCTTCTCCAGTACTCGGGTACCACCCCATCCTCCCATGATTTGTTAAAGAGAGTAGTCAGCGTGTCACTAGTTCTACCCTTAGTTCTTTTAGAATTCTTGGTGAATCCTATCAGGCCCCATTGCTTTGTCCACCTTCAATTTTATTAGTTCTTTCAGAACCCTTTCTTCTGTAAATGGACTGATATCGACTTCGCCTTCAGAGTGTTTCTCTTGTTTGGTTTAGGTAACTCCCTCCTCTTCCTTTGTGAATACTGAGCAGAAATATTCATTCAGTATCCCTGCTTTTTCACTGTCACCTCTACCCACATTCCCTCCCCTTTATTAAGCTTCAGTATCCCTCCTTTGGTCTTGTTGGCTCCCTAATGTACCTATAAAGGTCTTATCCCCTTCTTAACAGAATTGGTTGTCCTTTCCTCGTTTGGGCCTTTGCTATTCTGACTGCCTTCCCAGCCTCTTTCTGCTTTAACTGATAAAGTTCTCTGTCCTGCTCCTTCTGTGTTTCCTATATTTCCTGAATGCTGTCCTTTTCTCCTTAACCTTCCTGCCACCTCTTTTGAGAACCATAGCGGTTTTTTCCTTCGTTGTGTTTTATTGATTTGCTTTACACAAAGGCTTGTTGCTCTGTGATGGCTGTTTTGATCACCCCATTGTTCCTCCACCCCTCCTTCTTGCCTGTTTGCTAGTGCTTTTCTGAGGCACTCTCTCATTTTCCCAAAGTCAGCCCTTCTAAAGTCCAGTACTCTTGCTTTTGTATGGCTTGATTGTATGGCTGTGTTTATCGTGAACCACACTGTTTGGTGGTCGCTTGTTCCCAGATGGTTACCCACGTCTAAATCTGAGATTCTTTCTCCATCCCCATTTGAGAGTACCAGGTCTAAGATTGCTCCCTCCCGAGTGGGTTCCAATACTAGCTGTCTGAGGCATGCCCCCTGTAGGGCATCAAGAATGACCCTGCTCTTGGATGTGCCTGCAGCAGATGTGCTCCAGTTAACATCTGGCATATTCAGGTTCCCCATCAACAATATCTCCCCTTTTTCTGCCATTCTAAGAAAGCCTTCTATCATTTCCTTGTCCATTCGCTCCCCCTGAGATGGGGGTCTGTATACAACCCCCATGCGGACTGTGGTGCCATTTCCTGTCTCCAGGGTGACCCAAAGTGCCTCATCTGCTCCCTGTTTACTCTTTAGTTCTGTTGCTTTTATCCCTTCCTTTACATAGAGAGCTATTCCTCCTCCTCTTTTACCATCCCTGTCCCTCCTGTAGATTGTGTATCCTGGTATGTTGACATCCCAGTCATGGTTCTCTGTGTACCATGTTTCTGTGACTGCCACAATATCCAGACAACCCTCTTCCATCAAGGTCACTAGTTCAGGGAGCTTGTTACACAGACTACGGGCATTGGTACTCATCACCCTCCACTTTTTGATAGCCTTACCCCTTTTAGCCCCATTTCTGTCCTTACTGCCTTTGCCTTTTTTTGCATTTAAATCTGTTCTGCTCCCTAATAACTTGTGTACCTTGGTGTTTACCTCACTAATCACCATGTTTTGTGGGGGGAGGCTTGGATCTCCCTGCTCCTTTTCAGTGCCTTCCCCCTTGGCTAGTTTAAATGCTTGCCAATGAAGCATTTAAACCTCTCACCTAGGATCCTGGTTCCCTCCTGGACAGATGCAGACCATTGCACCAGTATAGGTCTGCATCCCTCCAGGTGGCTCCCCAGTCCCCAATGAAGCCAAAACCCTGAGCTCCACACCAGTTTTTTGACCACTCATTGAATTCCCTGGTGAGAAGTGCCCTAGCATCTCCCTTGCCATAGACAGGCAGCACCTCCGAGAAGGTTACCGTATGCGCTACTTGTCTAAGGCCCCTTCCCAACTCTACAAACTCCTCTTGCACTGCTCTGATCCCATTCCTAGCCAGGTCATTTGTCCCTAGGTGGACAATGACATCCAGCTCTCTCCCTCGTGCAGCTCCTCCCACGATCCTGAGGATTCGCTTCCTGTCCCTCCAAGCCGTGGCGCCAGGAAGGCACCTTACCTCCCTCTCCCCTTCCTCCCCCATTTCTACCCCCCAATGATTGAGTCCCCCACCAGGAGTTGTTTCCTTCCCCTGTGGGGTCCCATGCCACCCTCCTGTGGGTCTCCTTTGTGAAGGTTCCCAGCATCCTCCTTGGTCTCCACTGCAGGTGCCTCCATAGAGGAACCACTATCCACCAGAAGAGCAAATGAATTGTGGAGAGGTACAGCTGGAGGGATGCAACTCTGTTCCACCACCCTCTCCCTCCTTGAGCCCACCCTGGTCCAGCCTCTCCTCTTTCTTGGCAACCTCTGAGGTAGTGGCATTGGCCCTGGTGGTCCCTGGGTGGGGGAGGAGGTTTCACGAATCCTAGCCAGGTCAGCCTGGAGACGGGCAACCTCCTCTCAGACCAGAGAGGTGCCTGCAAATAGGGCAGCATCGCAGCCTCCAGAATGTCTCCCGGAACACTGCCGCCCCACAGCCATTGCACTGCACCACTCCTATCATGTCTTATTTTGTGTCCTCTCTACTGTTTCTCTGGATGCTTATTCTCTCTTCTCCTTACAACTCTCACCCTTCCTGTTCTGGGACAGCAACTTCCTATCTTCTTCAGTAGCCTCCTTCTTCCTTGCTCAATATCAGACCACCAGCAGCTGGGGGGATAGTGAGCTACTTTTTTCCTTTAGGGTTGACAAAACCAATGTTTCTCTATGATCCTTTCCTTCCTACTGCCAAACAGGAAGTTCCAGTTGACAGTTAAATCCAGTGGCTATAAAAGTAGAACTGGCTTTGGGTGGGTGGGATGGAGGGTAATTAGTAAGAAAAAAGGCAGTAACAGGAAGTTGTAATTTGACTCACCTGCTTTTATAGTGTCTAAACCACACCCCCAGGTAAGCTCTCTTTTCTCCTACTGGTTTAGCAAAGTCAGCTGATACAATACCCTTCACAGCTTACAGCGAGCCTCAGGAAGAACTGCCTGGAGCTGGAATCTCTCACTGCATCTGAATGGCTGAACCAGCTGTACGTCTGTAAAATTAATATGTATTATGCTCACTCAACATCTGATTGGACTCTGCTAAGGGCACCAAGATGATTGTCCCGACCCCCCTACCCAGGAGCCATAGCAGCAGTCCTTCACACTCCTCGAATACTGATTGGATAAAGAAAGGGTTAGGGGTCACCAAGAGAAGGTTTCTATTAAAACAGTTTTCAAGAAGTCCCAACTTGAATGTCTATTTTAAGGGCTTCTGCTTCATTTTAAAAGTTATTGTCCACATGCCACAATAGGTGTCCCTTTGTTCTGTTATCCATTTGTGGATTGAGCACAGTGTTTTCCTTTATTGCTGTAGCATTTGAGTCCCCAGGCAACAAGCAGAAATACATTCCCACTGCAGCCTCTGCTGCTCTTAAAGAGGTAGTACATTTAAAACATTTAAATACGGTCTAATTACATTCCCTCCCAAACGTGTCTCTGAACCCCCACCTTGTGCATTTTGGGATCCCAGAAGTCAGAGCACACAGGAGACACTTATTGTGAGCTGCTATGGTAGCTTTTACTTATAGCACCGCAATGCTAACGGAATCTACAAGCAGACTGCTAGCTTGCACGTTTTAAGCAAGAGCCAGCTCGAATGTCTGCACACATGAGCTGTGTGGCACTTCACTGCTTGCACAGTGCTAACTGTGCTGAAATGGCTGGCAGTTTCAACTATTTACACACACTCCTCCAATCCCACAGCAAACAGGCAACAGGAGCTGTTAGGAGCAACACACTGGGGCACCAAGGGACCCAGGACTGGAGAAACCTGATGGCTAGGAGGCAGACCAGGTAAGCCTCACCCGTGGGGTTGGGGTGGAGGTTACACAAGAAAAAACAGAAGATGATGTTCCCAGATGAAGGAGAGGGTTCACTGTTCATTTCAGGTCCTATCACAATTACTGCATATTCATTTGAACCTGTGACATGCACATTAGAGCTGCTAAATAATAATGCATTGTTAGAAAAAATATTGTTAATGAGTCTGAGTAATAGATTTTGTAAACATGTTACACATATTCATGCGCCCATTCTGCACCTATCAACAGTCACTTTTATTACTCGGCTGTCATTTCTTATGTCTACCATGCTGCGTTTCTCTGCTGTGGACAGCCATGTCAATTATCATTGTAAATATGTATCATTTGCTGTAATTTATATTACTTTATCTACTGCTCTCTGTGATATGACCCTAGACCCTTTGAAAATGGGCTGTGCCCAAAGGATCTTGTATGTAATAAATAAACAAATGAGGGATGTCTGAAAAAAGGGAACATCCCGATTGCCAGAAAATTCAAAACAGCTCTGCAGTGATTTAACTGGATTTTGGCTATGTATGATAAGTAAAGTCACCAGTGTCTTTTCAGATCAGCAGCTGCTGATTGCTGTGATTGGGCCCTTGTGCCCCACATGCCTTATTTTTGTGGTGTAATAGTACTTTAGTTATAAATTGTTTGTACTGGGCTAATAAGGATAGAAATACATTAGGCAACTGTGATGCTCACAATTGGGGACCATTTATTTAACGCGGATAAGTGCACCATGAATCACTTGACTTGGGGCATGCCCCACATCCCAGACGATCACAGTCCTCTTATTAACCCACTTCCCGATGTACCCTTTATTATTAGGCAGTAGAACAGGAGGGAGGGATGGAGTGTGAGGAATTTGTGTTTCAGATTACCCTGAAGTTATTGACTTCATGCTGTGGTGTGTAATCTGTTTCTGTAGTTACAGTGAAACATGCAGTCCAGTGACCAGTTCCCATGCCATGTGCTTAGATGCAGACATAAGGGTCATCATGGCTACTGAGCAGTTATTGAGCAGAAACTGCAGTTAATAAAGTATTTCCCATTTCTTTACAAGAGTGTTGTCTACTTGCCACTGAGCTCAAGTTGAATAATTTCTTGCGACGCATGTAGATGTGCAAGTCTCTGAGTGCCAGATGACGAAGCATTACATGCAGCATAGGATGCAAGAACTTGGGGTCAGTTGTTTGCACTATTACCTCATATATTACTGGCAGCACACAAGTGATGCAGACTCTGCACAATGCTGTTCTCAACCTCTGTGAATGCTAGATGGTTGGCAACAATTAGGTGTGTGCGGAATGTGTATAGGTGGATGATTTTTCTGCCTGTTTCCCCAAACATTATTCATGACTCACTGCCTGTGACAGGGATACGGAGTGAAACATAGTAAAAATGTAATTTGACAGCAGATAAGGATAAAGAAACCTAGATTTTGCTGACAGATAAAGGACCGCTTAGCCAGTCTAGTCTACCACGATTTTCCCTGACTATCCGCAGAAACGAAACTAATAGATAATGTCAGCCGCATACAGAGATAACATAAAAACCGAGCTCAGTTCTACAGCTCGGCAATAAACTCAATGAACCATATTTTTAAAATCTGGGAAAAGTGGACTAGATTAATTGTTTTGTTGTTACGGTTGTCGTAACTGATTTGGCAGCTAAAGGTGCAGAAAAGAGAGTGTTCAGGTGTAGTGTGTCACAGCTGATAACTGTCAGCTCACACTACAGAAACCACCAATGATGACAGTTGCACGTTATTTAAAACCTGAATGCAATGGAGAAAATTAGGCACCCACTGTCTAAATGTGAATCTAGACAAGACACTGTACAACATTAAAGATCAGGTTAACTAAATGATGCTCTTGTATGAAACAAGAATTTGGACTTAGTTTTTTTCCAGATTTTTTTTTTCGTATGAAGGGATCCTTTTTCATATGGCAGAATTCTTTTTTCATACGGCCATACAAAACAAAATGGAAGCAAGCCATGGAAAAGGATTTTAAAAATCTAAAAAATAAAAACACATTTGGGTCATTTTTCCAAATGTTAAGTGCAGAATCCACCTAGCAGGGTCCTGATGAGCAATATACATGTGTTGGTGTCTGTCCAGGATGTCATTTTTGTGGATTTTAAAAGGAAAAAAAAAAGAAACAAGATGGCATACATGCGAAAAAGGATTTTTTTTTCCTCGTGGAAAAATATGACCCCTATATGAAAACGGATCCTCATGGAAAAGGATGACCACCATATGAAAAAGGATCCTTTTTTGTATGGACTGAATTCTTTTTTCGTTCCAAGCAGTTATCCAAAAGATTGTACTGAGCATGCTGAGAACTAAACATTTAAAATGTAATAACTTTGAAATGAATTAGTATTTTTTCACCAAGCCAGTGAAAGGCACAACTGTGGGCTAAGCCTTTTGTACCCTGAACATTTCAGACTAAAATTCCAAACCGTCTGGGCACTAGGCGATGATAAGAAAACAAAAATAGCAAAAACCAATGATTAACTTTTTTCACTATCCGCATCTCGGAATCTACACAGCTGACAGGAATGAAACTTGACACATCAAGCAATCTACACATTTTGTGCAAATCTTTTGAAAGGTTATGAAGATATAAAAGTGCAAAGTTTGAAGTTTAAGGTACAAAACCCCTGCTCAACCCTAACTGTAGTGGTGTTACCACGCCACTATAATATATACACATGCACACTGAGGTTTACATAGGGGCTTTTTTCATTATTTGAGGATTAGGAACTAGAAAGGGCAAAGTGGGATTTACTGTCTTCCTAGCCAGGTCCACTATCAGCCCAGCATAAAACAGATGTGTTAATACTAAGCATTTGGCATGAAGATTGTGTTATCAAGCTCTTCTGGACAGGGAAAGTGAGATATTAGCCATGTTTACATGGCAGCAGTGCTCAGGCATCTGTGCCATTCTCTTCTCGCTGTGCTCACTGCTTCTCTGGTAAGTCACTATTTACACAGCCCGCCCTCGCAGTGTTGCAGGTTGCTGCTAGGAAGGGCCATGAATTCACCGGAGGATGAAGGGAAGATGGCCTTTGCAGCATTCCACACCACTGCGTAAAGCGTTCGCTCCGCTGCTGATTCCTACAACTGAGTTGGATCGAAAAAAGGATCCGAAGGGTGCTTAAGGTGCTCCAGAAAGTGTCTACACTGTTGATTTTGCTGCGCGTCAACCCATGCGTGTGGGTTGATGTACTGCAAAGTTGGCAGTGTAAACAGGGCTATTGAAACTAGTGGTGGGAGGTACAGTTCAGCAGTGGTGTATCCTGTCATGCACTATGATAAAGCTAGAACTGGTAATGGAGAGGGGCTGATGACACTTGACTAGTTACAGTGTGGGAAGGGACAATGCCAGGTTTCCTACATTGGATAGATTTAGTGCTGATGAATGGCGATAGACTGACAGTACTGGAATCTGAATCCCTCTCTTTATTCTCAGGCCAGGTACGGAATGGGTCAGGTACAGTACAGGCTTCCTCACACCATTCTGTTGCTCCTACAGCCAGTGTTGGGTAAGTTACTGTTTCTATTATTTTCTGTTACATTTGGAAACTTGTTCCAGGAAGCTCTGTGCAGTCACTAGCAAGGATGGAGAAGTACTGGAAAAAGTAATACACCTTGCAGTTACAATTACTTATGTCTTTTTATACAAAAGAAATACGTAACTGTAACTGATTACATTTATTTGAAAGTAACTAGTAACTAACCCATTACTTTCCAAAAATGTAATCTGTTATTTATTATTTTTGTATTGTCTTTGTATAAAAAGAAATAAGTAACTATAATTGTAAGGTGTATTACTTTTTCTAGTACTTCTCCATCCTTGCTAGTGACTGCACAGAGCTTCCTGGAGCAAGTTTCCAAATGCAATAGAAAGTAATAGAAAAAGTAACTTACCCAACACTGCCTACAGCTTTCCAATTTTTTAACCAGGAGTGGCACACTAAGCTGAAAGCTTGTTTACAGGTGCGACCTGGGAGCACAGGAGAGTTAAGTGACTTGCTCAGGGTCACACAATATGCAAGTGGGGGCTGTGGGATTCAAACCCAGGTCTCCAGATTTGCAGCTCAGAGCCTTATGCCACTGCTCTATACTGCCGCCCTATAGCACTGATTGAGCCGATGGCATCATTTTGTCAAAAATGTGTAGAGCTGTTTTGTACTGCAGACTGCTGTTCAGTCAGAAATGAGCTGAGAATAATTCAATGTGTAATGGCTTTTACAAAGATTTAATTCCAGGCTTGACCTCCTGAGGAAGGAGAATGCAGCTCAGAATGTGCATGTTGAAATCGGTGGTTACGGATACATCACTGACACATGGGACAGGATACATTGTAGGAAAAAAAAGAGCAATAAAGCTTGCTGAGATGGAGAGCCCCAGTGGCCATAAAATGGCAGAGTCAGACTGACCAACCAGGATAACTGGAAATTTCCAGGTGGCTCCCCTATGCTGGGTACCTGGCCACCTTCTAAACTCAGATAGTCTTTGCATTTATCATCTATTTTCAAATTAAATGGGGTACTTGGGGTACTGCAA
The DNA here is from genome assembly GCA_016271365.2 of Neoceratodus forsteri. Taxonomy (NCBI): domain Eukaryota; kingdom Metazoa; phylum Chordata; order Ceratodontiformes; family Ceratodontidae; genus Neoceratodus; species Neoceratodus forsteri. Next base: position 77,108,057 of record JADMNL010000022.1, read on the forward strand.
GTAACTATAAGATGCAAATACAGGGTTAGTGTATCAAAATGGAGTGAAATTCTGATACGAGTGTGCCATCTTGTGCCCTCACTTACTGATTTTTCCAGGTGGGCTCCCTGTCCCCCAGTGTGACCCTGTAAATCTACCATATAATTAGCAGGCTAATTTAGAAAAAAAAACTCCTAATAGCAAACAAAGAGAAGGACACACCAGGACTACACATGGAAATCAAAACACTCTGCACAACATATGTTTTTGCAAATTTTGACTGTATTACTCCTTTAAGAGTTCCCAGGGCCTTGTGTCATACTTCGCCACATGTGCTCCAAACACAAGCAGGACAGCTGTGGAATTCCTCAGACTACTGGGTTACATGTCTCAACCACAGCTGCTGTTCCATTAGCAAGGTGGAAAATCAAGGAAATTCAGCAGTATCTGAAAGATGAGTACCAACTGAACCATTAACCCAGCTAGTACCCGAGCAGTCTAAAACAATGGAGGCAACTCAAAAGAAAATAAAGCTGGAGTCACAGCACAGCGCACACTCATAGTAAAGCAGATAGCTCGGCTCAAAAGAAACCACAGCTTGGTTGTAGGATAAAGTCCAATTTTTTTTTTTTGAAATCCCCCGGTTCTAACACCTCTGCAGCCACCAGTGTTTTGTGCAATGTGTGCTTTTTCAAGGCCACTTCCTAGTGATTAAAGGGACTCTGCACAAGCATCTCATGCTTCACAGCGCACCAGAGTGTGCGGTTCAGGAACAGTAACCCCCACCCTGCCATAGTGTATTGTTTACCTGAAGTTTTTTTTAAATCGGGTACACCATCAAGTGGTGCAGGTCAGAAGGGTCGATATGGTCGCAGTGTTCAACGTAAGCAGATAAAGGGGTTCCATATCTTCCAAATTATTCCAGGAAATCTGGAACCTGGCATTTCAATTTCAGTTTTAGAATTCTGCATTTCGCATAGGAAGAAAACTGAATGCACTAGCAGATTCATTGAGTAGAATGGATCCCAGTATGTACACATGAGTGGTCTCTGACTCAAGAGGTGGCTGACTTTATATTTCTAAATTGGGGAAAATCACTGGTGGCTCTAGTTGCTTTATGTAGAGCAGGAGCCTATATCTGCGGTGGTGGATGACCTAGGGGGATGGCAGGGGTTGCAGGATGATCTGGCAAAGCTTGAAACCTGGTCAGACATCTGGCAACTGGGCTTTAATGCCAAAAAGTGCAAGGTGCTGCATTTTGGGATGAAGAACCCAAGGAGGAATTACCAGCTAGGGGGAGTGCAGCTAGCCCAGACAGAGGAGGAGAAGGATCTGGGTGTGCTCATTACAGGGTCAATGAACAACTCGGCACAATGTAGGAAGGCAGCTGCAAAGGCCAACAAAAATGCTGGGTTGTATTGCAACGGGTATATCCTCAAGGAGGGAGAAGGTGATTCTGCCACTGTATAGGTCATTAGTTAGACCACACCTGGAGTACTGCGTGCAGTACTAGCGTCCATATCTGAAGAGGGACATTAAGTTACTTGAGGGGGTGCAGCGCAGAGCAACAAAGATGATCAAGGGGCTGGGGGACTTATCATACGAGAGGAGGTTGAAGGAGTTGAACATGTACTCACTGGAGGAGAGGAGAGACAGGGGTGACATGATTGAAACCTTTAAATACATGAAAGGAATAAACAAGACGGGTACAGAGGGGCTGTTGAAAGTAAGGGAGGGGAGGGCCACCAGGGGCCATGATATGAGACTGGAGCGAGGAAGGTTCAGGAGGAGATGAGGAGACATCTTTACAGAGATGGTGGTGGCTGGGTGGAATGCATTACCTGCTGAAGTGGTATGCAGTAGAACAGTGGACTGCTTCAAACAAGGATGGGACAGGACAAGGGGGAGGGTTAATGAAGGGGAAGGGTGGAAGGGAAGGGCAGCTGCAGAATAAGGGGTGCTAGCCGCACATTCGAGCAGACTTGATAGACCTCTAGGCCTTTATCTGCTGGCAAATTTCGTATGTTCGTATCTGTTATAATGCAAAAGTAGATGCAATGCCATGAAAAATCCCTGAGTGTGTGCTGGGAGGTTAAACTTCTCTGTGGATTCCCTATGATCCGTAAAGTTCTTTTTACAGCTCAGAAATGGGGAGGGGGGCAGGAAGAAAAGGCAAGATCCTCATTGCTCAGAATTAGCAAGACAACTGTGGGTACCATCTTTTGTATAGACTGTCCCATGACCCTATGTCCTTCTCTCGGACAGGGCCTTCTGTCTCTGTCACAAGGCATGGGAATCACCAGGCCATAGCCTGAAGGCCTGGGCCTTGATTTCCATTTATAAAGTTTGACTACTGTGCTTTCACTTTGCAAGCCATGATTCTAGCCCACCCCCATCAACTATGCCTGGGTCTTCACTTTCCAAAATCTTCATGGTTCCCATACAATGGAGAGTGTTTCATCCAGACCTCAGATCTCATTATTTGAAGGAATGGCACCTGAATTAGAGTGTGCACATTTACATTTCTCCAGATAAGTGTTAGGAGTTATAAAGGTATTCAGGAAGCCAGCTGCTTGAAAAAGACACATTCTTCAGAGTGGAAACATTTTTCTGTTTGATGTCCTAGGTACTTCTAGTATTTCTCCGATTTTAGAGTACCTTCTATGTCTTTAAAAGTTATATTCTTATTCCATCCTCCCATAAGGTTCATGTGGCTTCAGTTTTGGTATGTATGCCTTAAAAAGCTCCTGACACAGTTGAGACTACGTTGAAAAACTGTAACATTCAGGCATAAATGTAGCTTGTAGTTCATATCTTATTCTGTAATTCTCACCCTTATTACTAGGGGTATTTACTTGAATACAGTATCTCTGTTCTCTTAGCTCTGGCTTCCTGCATATACTCGACATCATTATTCTGTTTATGATGTTAAAATTTATTGCTGTGGAGATAATTAGGATGCCACAAACATGGGGATTGTGATGTCATGTGTAGAGAAGCGCCAGAGTAGATATAGTCTAGGGGACAGGGATCTTGTTTTCACGCAGCTGTTTTCAGTAATAAAGAAAATAGGGAACTAATTACTGAAAATATATGAAGTAGTTAAGAAAATGGGATGGCATTAAATATAAATTTTACTTTCTTCAGTGTTTTCCTAATGCTGTCAGGAGCTCTTTAACTGAGTGAAAACATCTATATCTTGTAAAGGTTAATTAAAGGTTTGAATCTCATTTATCCTCCCATGTAACAACCTTGCCCCCCATGGTATCTGAACTTATTTTTCTTTCAGTTCATGAAAGAGCCTCACAATTTTTGACCATTTGGTCCCAGTTCCTACTTAAGGTGGTGTCAGAATTCCACTTGCATCAGACTGTATTGCTCCTGGCCAAACATCAATAAAGGGGAGGAAAAACATCATACAGTATATGTTAAAAGGGCCCACCATTTCTACAAGTCCCAAACAGATGACATCAGGAATAACAGCAAACAGTTGTTTGTCACATACTAAGGTGTCGCAGGGATGCCCAGCCTCTGAACAGTCTGTATTGAGGTGGATAGTTATGCTACACCATGGCAGGGAAGGTACCCCAGATAGCATTAAAGTACACACCACTAAGTAGCCTCAATAGCAGCAAGAAGGAATGTGCCACGGGCAGAAATATGTAAAGCTGCTAGTTGGTCCACAGTCCACACATTGACCTCTCATTATTGGATGGTGAGATGAGCAAGAGAGTATACTAGGTTTGGGATTTCTGTACTTCAGAATCTATTCCTAAAGAAATCCTAAAATCCTCCATTACGGGGTATTGCTTGGTCTCTGAATATGTTTGACAGCTGTTCTAATTCTTGTAGCTAGAACACTCACAATAGTGACAGCTTGTTTTCCTAAAGTCAGTCCAGTGACTATGATTTTTAACTGCCTTTCCTTTTTAGGATAAGATGATTAGGTTCTTCAGAATTAGTTATTGTTACGTATAACTTGAGCTTTTAATGATCGTTGTTGCTTGTTCTGTGCCATCAAAGTCCTTTATTAATCTGAAATGTATATTGCAATAATTGGCATATCTTTTGAAATTAGTTGTCGAGTTTCCTGCCTCCTTTAGCTCAAAGATCTACCATTGGAATGCTGGGAGACTTGAGGCCAGCATAGTGAGAGAAAATATCTTGGGGAAAGGATTCTAAGTTCTTGAGTGCCATCTATTTGTTCCGTTTCAGATGAACCACCTCGGGGCAACATTAAACTCTTTTGTGAGGGTGGTAGTAGTAGTAGTTTAATTAAGTGCCCTGTCCCGGGGGTTGTGAGCACTGTACTGTACGAGTGGGGGCTAGCTCAACTCAAAAATCTGTCTGCATAGGTAGGTAGGTCTTTAGGCTGCTTTTAAAGAGCTGGTGACCCGTAAAGGAGAACCTTTACAAAACATAATATTGAGGCACTGTCCAGCTTGTATTTCCCATTAGTTCTGTATCCCTCCTTTCCATTATTTAGTAGTGAGGTCATTTGCATGAAAACAGGATGTTTGATCCTGAAGACTTCATCTATTCCTGCTGCTTTCTCCCTACATGAAGTCATAGAGTGCTGCGTATGACCTCACAGTTACTCCCATGGCAACAGATTGTGATGTCACAACAACGGATTAGGACTTTAAGTAGGGAGTAAGCTGTAGAGGCAGATAAACTCAAAATGTAGTCTAAGGGACAATGATCCTATATTTCTACACATTTCTTTAATACTAAATTATGTGAAAGAGAAACGTATAAAATATAAATGGAATGCAGGCTGAATTATACCTAATTATTATTTTTTTTAAAGCTTTCTTTGAGGTGTCAGTAGCTTTTTAAGGCCTCCACTGAGGGAGCCTTCCTCAGATATCCGGGAAGTGAATTCCACAAGGCTGAACTAGCCACTTCAAATGTGCAATACACTGATGTCTGAACCATGGCCCTGAGAACCACTAGGATGCTTATCTCGGTGGAGAGGAGAGGAGAGGATGAGCAGGGCAATAAGGGGATAAGAGATCACGCAGATAACCCGGTCCCAGCCCATATAGGGTTTTATAGGTTAGCAAACTGACCATGAAGGTGATTTGCCACTTTGTCATCAGCCACCGCAGGACCAGGGTCACATGGCACAAACTTGGGAGGCCAGTCAGTAACTTGGCCACTGTGTTCTACGCTAGCTGCAGGCATTGTAGGACCCCTTCACTAACTCAGAAATACAGAGCATTATAGTGGTCGCATCTGGAAGTAATAAAGGCAGGTACCAGTGAGGGCAAGTGTTCTGGTGAGGTCAACGCTTTAATCCACGAGATGTTTCTGAGATGGCAAAACCCACTCCTAGCTACAGATGACACCTGATGCTACCTATCATGGAATGGAGCCACTGACAACAGCACCTCATTCTTCCTCCTGTGAGCCCTTGAATTTATTGTGTACAAAATTTATTTTATCTTTGGCCCCAGATTTTACTTATAGTGCTTATAGGCAGTGGGAAAGGCTAGCAGGATGCTCAGATACATAGGCAGGGGTATCACCAACAGAAAGAGGGAGGAAATAATACCCCTGCACAGATCACTAGTGAGACCCCAACTCTGGTACTGGGTCCAGTTCTGAAGGCCCCACCTCCGAAAGAACATAGACAGGGTAGAGGTGGTACAAAGGAGGGCAACCAAAATGGTGCAGGGCTGGTATCAGAAGCCCTATGAAGACAGGCTTAAGGAATTAAATATGTACTTCCTAGAAGGAAGAAAGGAAGGAAAGAGGTGGTATGATAGACGCAGTCAGATGCCTCTCAGATATAAACAAGGTACAAGAAGGGAGTATTTTCCAGAGAAAAAGATGTTGGAAGATGAGGGGTCACACTATGAAGCGGAAGGGATTTCGGCTGAGAGGAAATGTGAGAAAGTACTTCATCACAGTAAGAGTGGTGTATGCTTGGAACAGCCTCCCAGCAGAGGTGGTAGGGGCTAAAATGGTGACAGGATTCTAGAAAGCATGGGCTAGATGCAAGGGGATTTTAGAAGTAAGGCAAGGGGGGGGGGTGGAAACCGGAGACTGAGTAGGGTCTGTGATGGCACTGCAGGTAGGGGAAAATAGGGCAGACTAGGTGGGCCAACAGGTCATTATATGCCGACATCTTCTATATTTCTATGGTGCATTTAAGGACATTTTTTCCTGATAAACCCAGAAGAACTTTTTGGAGAGCAGAAAATTAAGGGATCTCCTTTAAGCCAGTCATTTTTCATCTATGACTAGTGCTCCCCAGAACTGGCTACCAGTTAAGGCTGCTGGGTTTTTAAAATGTGGCACATGTGTAAACTGTAAATTTGCCAGACCAGAGAAGGTGTTTAAACATAAGGGGATCAAAACACAGTTAAAACGATTTATGACATGTGCAACAATATTTGTCATCTATATTGTATGGTGTTTATGCAAACTTCATTATGTTGGACATAAGAGTGTGGAAAGCCAAAGAGTGTATTCAGGAACATTGTCAGGAGCTTTTGAATAAAACAAAGAGGAGTGCACTTGCAGCATATTTTGAGATGGCTCATGGAGCACAGCTGAAGAATTTTAATGTTATCCTGCTTGAACATGTCCCTGCACCACCTCATGGGGGAGTCAGACTCAGTTTTTTGTTGCAAAAAGAAACTCATTGGACAGAGCTGTAAAGAATATAAAATTCTGCCTGTGGAATCACCATTCTGATTTTGTAACATTTCACAGAATTTGCACATAAATCCAGTGGAATTCTGTAGTTTTTTAAATTTTAGTTATTTTGCTCTAATTTTAAATGTACATGTCCAACTGACGCCGTATTTGTCATGTAGACAGCTAGTAACTGCTGACATAAGTGTACGGAATGTCTGAGGTGTAGGTGGGAAGGGGCGAATTTATGGGAGGCCAAACATTTAATTTTAACAATTCTTATCCAAATTTCTCCACAGTTTCAGGATTTAAAGAAACATACAACATGGGTGTATGCACCACATTTTAAGTCTCAAGCTTCAAAGGGGGCTAAGTTATAGGTAGCCAAACATGTTGCCAAAATTTAGATTTCTGTTATTTTAGTATAATTTTGATAGTATTTATTGAAATGTTATACAAATTTACAAGTTTACAGGTTATCACTACATTTATATATGTGCATAGCTTCAGATGTCTAGTTTCAATTGGGATGGAGTTATAGCTGTCAAACATGTTGCCAAAATTTTAATTTCAGTTATTTCCCGATAATTTGAAAACAACGTATCCAAACTTTACCAGATTTGAAACATTTAAACTACTATACCACGTGGTTATTTCTGACAAAGTTCATATTTCTAGCTTTAAATGGGACTGAATTAAAAAGTAGTCAAACTTTCACTAGATTTTAAAATTAAATTTTGCAAGAATGTAAACTGCAAATGTATAACCCCCTGAAATTTTAAAAGTAGACAATGCAGTGCCATTAAATTTGGCAGGTTCTTAGGTGTTACAAGGAGACTGCGTGTGTCAGTTTTATTAATTTCTTGCTGCCAGCCATTGCAAAATAATATCTGTACTTAAAGTCAAATTCCATGAGTCTTTGTGAATGAAAATTGTGGAATTTCATTAAAATTCCATGAAATTGGAATTTGCTAATTTTACTCAACCTTGTCTGGGGATTCAAAGTAAAGGATAGGAGCATGAGAGGCAGGTAGTTTAGGGGGTCCCCATGTTCAAAGTTAGATGCATAGTATCTCCAAGAAATGAACAGCTGATCTGAGTAGCATGCCAGTAGTAAAACCCCCAGTTGGAGCAAGGAAGCACAGAGTGTCAACAATTCCTACCGAATGCAGGATATATAAGGATCACACCCAGTAAATTGATAATCCAAGGAGCCTGACGTATGTACAAGTCTGGGACTTGGAGGTACTCAAAAAGATGTAGTGGAGGAAGACCATGTCTAGGGCACCAGGAAGGAAGAATTCTGACTGTTCCAATAGGACAGGCTGATAGGAAAAAGGAGTAGGTGATTCTTGTTTTAAGGGATTTTGACACTGTAAGGAACAAAGAGGACATCGGTTGGATCAGCCGTTCTACTGAGTCAATCTGGCTACGCTAAGGGGGATAGTCACCCAGAGAAGAACAGTAGAACTGCAAAAGGCTCTGCCAGCTTATCAAATGAAGTAGTGATACATGTATTGTGAATGTGAAATTCCACAAAAAGAATTCTGGATGCTTCATCTGTATGCTACCATAAATGCTTGAGAAAGTGTTACCAATAATTTTTTGTTGCTTTTAACTGTAGATTTAAAATTACTATACCAATGTGTCTAGTTGTGTAATATAACAGGATACACTGACACTGGATATGCATGTCAAATGATATCTATTCCTGCAAGAGCAGAGAAGTTACAAACATCCACATTTTTAAATTTTGCAAATATTTACATAGTAAAATTTTGAACCTCCGTAACTTGAAAATCTCTAATCCAATTCTCTCCATATTTAGATGATTCTGTAACCATTACAAAAAAAAGGTTATTTGTGCTAATTTATACATGTCTAACTCCAAAGGTGCTTGAGTTACATGCAGATAAAGTGTTTCATGAAATTTCCCCCCAAAAATAGAATGGCAGATTTTGAGCACCTGTAATTTTGATACAATCCATCCTAATGCCATGAAATTTGGCACATTGTTAGAACTCCTATCTTCAGGTAATCACGTCAGATTTAAGCGCTGTGGCCTAATAGATGGCTGCGGTATATGCAGATAAGTTTCATGAAATGTCCCACAAAAAATAAAATGACAGACTTTGAAAAACTGTAATTCAAACAACATGAAGTCGTGCTGTATTCTGACTATTGCAGTTAGCTCCAGCCTTTAAACTGCCCTGGAGAACAAAGGGTTAACTTTCTATGCAGTGCATAGAATGCTGAGCTCGAGCTTTACTCCGCCTCACTGATCAGTCGCTCCGGAGATTTCTCCTGCAGCTCGGTTCGAAAGTTGGTTAAAGTCTCAGTTAAGTTGTCGGTTTTAAACCAAATTTATTTCCACATAGTCGGTTCAGTCTCTGTCTGCGGTACCGTGAGTACTAAATAGGTTTTGTTCTGATTTTCTGTGTGGAAATTGTGAAGTGTTAGATCGGTTCGGCTGAACCGATCACTTGTAGTGAATCCTTGTGTTTTACTTATGTGTGGTTACTGTTCTTGATCGGTTCTAAAAAAACATGTTTTGAATGTTTTTTTACAATACCTGTGACACGGTTAGGAACAGATATGGAGTCCTGCCTGGAGGTTGCCATAAAAGGTAAGTTTGGTTAGGTTGTATGTCTGAGAAACCCAAGAAAAAACCGGGCCCACTGGGTTTCAACACTGCAGTGAGTGTGGGGAGGTCTTTGCTAAGACTGATCCCCACACCACTTGTGTTTATTGTCTGGGGTTTGAACACCTCGATACAGACTGCCAAATTTGTAAAAATTTTCCTAAAGCAGCCCTTGAAAAGAGATTAGGTAGACTGAGTGAAAAGGAGGCTAAGAAGTCCGATGACCTGGATGGCCAGCCAGGTTTGGTTCCGACCGAACCAGAAGGAGTGCCCTCTGACCAGGGCGATACTTCGTTGGTCAAGAAGAGAGCCGATCCTGAGGGGTCGGTTCCTACAAAAAGGAAACGCAAAGAAAAATTGACTGGTTTGGATACAGAGGTTCATGTTCTGACCACCGAGGAAATAGCCAGAGTGATTCGGATTGTGGAGTCGCTTCGCCCTGTTCCTACCAATCCTGCACCTTTTGGCAGGAGTTCGGTTCGGTCGGTTCACCCAGTTCAAGATTATAACTCTGAAGATTTTATGAACCGGAGTTTGAGGAGGAGGGGGAGTTTAAAGATGATGGTGAAAGTCTGGATGTGCCTGTGGAACCGGACATCTCCCCAGACAGACCTTCTGGTGTATACCCTCCTAGGCTTTCTGAGTCCCCTTCCCACTTTCCGTTTTACAGAAAAGTGGCTGAAACCCTTCAGCTTCCTATGGAGGAGGCTATGGAGGATAAAGAGGAGCCTGATTATGTGGAAATGATGGACATCCCAGAGTCCAGGAGACTGTCTATTCCCCTTCGCAAATCCTTTGGGAAGCAGACACAAAAAATCCTAGTCTGCCAATTCTGTACCTCCTGTTGACAGAAGGATGGACAAGAGGTACACATTATCAGGCTCAGATACAGAGTTTTTATACCAGCAATGCAGCCATGTTGGGATAGTGCAGGCTGCTGCCTCTGACAGGGCAAACATTTCCTTGGCTTCACATCCCCCAGACAAAGACTCCAGGAAGATGAATGCTATGGCAAAGAAGCAGTACATGGCATCTTCCTTGGGACTCAGGCACGTAAACTACATGGCCTCTATAGCCAGGTACCAGAAGTCCAGGTGGGACACTGTACTGGCACTGGCTAAACAGGCTTCCCTCCAGCTGGCCAAGGAGCTGGAGGAGGTGGCTGCTGATGGGATTGAGGCATCGAAGGTACAATTTCATGCTGCTGTGGACTCCAATGATGTGCCATCAAGAGTCATGGCTACATCTGTGGCTCTTTAGAGGATGACTTGGCTCAGATGTACTAGCCTCTCACAGGACACCCAGGCTAAGGCCATGGATTTTCCTGTGGTGGGTAATTCTTTGTTTGGGGAGCAGACAGAGAATTACATGAAGAAAATGGATGAGTACAGGATCACTTATAGGAGTGCTCAGGCCAAGTAGAGGCAAGCAACTCCTCAAAGGCAGCAATCTAGGGGCAGGGGCAGGCCTCTTCATAGTCCTTTTTTTACCAAGCACAGGCCTCTTCTCCCTTTTCACAGAAGGGGTTCTTCAGAGGGAGAGGCAGAAGGGGGGGGATGAACAGGGCTGCATCCACTCCTCAGCTTAAGGCCCCTGCCAAGCAGACACCGTGAGGGGTCTGCCCAGATCGACTCTCCTATCCCTGTAGGGGGCAGGCTGGCTTACTATGTCCAGGACTGGATGTCTATTACATCAGACAAGTGGGTCCTGGAAGTAGTAAGCCAGGGACTGGTTCTCAGCTTCAAAAAATTTCCAAAGATGAGAACCAGATCTTTTCCACCTGCAGGTCTCTCAGAGACCCGTACCCTGGAGGCAGAGGTTTAATCTCTTCTGGCTTTAAGAGCCATAGAGAGAGAGTTCCTACCCTACACTGGGGCAAAGGTCTGTACTCCAGATACTTCCTTATCCCGAAAAAGACAAGGGAGTGGCGACCCATCCTAGATCTAAGATACCTGAACAAACATCTTTTAAAACCAAAGTTCAACAAGTCAGACCTGCAAGTGACTCAGCAGGTGCTAATGTCTCTGGGTTTTCATCTCAGCCTCCCCAAATCAGTTCTCAAACCAGTTCAGCTCCTTACCTTTATAGGAGCAGAGCTGGATACTGTCAAGGCAAGAGCTTTTCTTCCCTTGGAAAGGGCAAGAGTTCTTATAGAACTGGCTTCGTCCCTCAGCCTTCAGGTGTCCCGACCAGCAAGGCACTTCCTTTAGCTTTTGGGCCACATGGCAGCTTCTACAGCAGTAGTTCAAGGGGCAAGATTTCAGATGAGGGACATTCAGTTCCGTCTGAGGGCCTTTTGGTCCCAAAGGAAGGACCCTCTTACCAAACTGATTCCAGTGACTCAAACACTGATCCAAGCTCTTCAGTGGTGGCAGGATCAGGACAATTTAAGGCAAGGGGTCCCTTTTGTCACTCAGTCTCATTCAGTGGTCCTTTCCACGGATGCTTCTCTTTTGGGATGGGGAGCTTATCTGGGAGATCTCACAGGCCAAGGACTGTGGTTCCCTCAGGAGTCCCTCCTTCATATCAATCTCCAGGAACTCGGGGCATTTTTTCTGGCCCTGCAAGCCTTCTCTCAGTTGGTGCAAAACAAGGTGGTTCAGGTCAGAACAGACAACACCACCGCCATGTGGTACATCAACAAGCAGGGAGGCACTCAGTCTATGGCCTTGTGCATGGAAGCCATGAAATTGTGGTCCCTGGCTCATTCCCTGCAGATCTCTCTGGTAGCAGTCCATCTTCCAGGAAAGGACAATGTGCTGGCAGATGCACTGAGCAGGATCTCCCAGGGCCATCACGAATGGTGCCTGGACACTCTAGTTTTGAAAGTGATTTTTTCAAGGTGCGGCACTCCAGAGATAGATCTCTTTGCAGCCCCAGACAATCACCAGCTTCCTCTGTTTTGTTGCAGACCCCCAGTCTTGGGTTCAGTCCCTCTGGATGCTCTGTTTTTGAACTGGGAAGGGACATTTCTGTATGCCTTCCCTCTCTTTCCTCTACTGTTCAAAGTCCTAGTCAGGATAAGGTCACAACCTTGCAAAGTGATTCTGATTGCTCTAGACCGGGCCAGACAGCCGTGGTACCCCCTGTTGCTGTCTCTAACAGTCCATCTTCCCCTATCTCTTCCCAGGATACAACCTGTTAACCTCCTCTCAGGGGAGGATTTGGTACCCCAGTCTTCGGTCTCTCAATCTCAAGGCATGGCTCTTGAAGAGTTAGAGTATGCAGATGTGCATCTTTCTCAGGGGATTCTGGGTATTGTCAAAGCTTCTTGAAAGCCTTCCACCAGAAAGACTTAACTCCAAATGGAAAAGATTCAGCATTTGGTGCTCCAAGAAGCATATTCCTCCAGACACTGCTGAATTGTCTACAGTTCTGGATTATATGGTCCATCTTAATGGCCTATTCCTCAGGCCGGCTACTGTCAAGGTACACTTGTCAGCTGTGTCTGCTTTTTTTGTCAGTGGGAAAGTCTTCCTCACTATCATCTCATCCTGTGTTCTGTAAGTTTTTCAAAGGATTGCTTCATACCAATCCTCCCTTTAGGGATCCTGCCCCTGCCTGGGACTTAAATATTTGCATTGCTCAACTTATGCAACCTCCTTTTGAGCCTATGTCCTCAGCAGAGCTTAAGTACTTGACTTGGAAAACTGTGTTTTTGGTAGCCATTACCTCTGCCAGATGTATCCGTGAACTGCAAGCCCTGTCAGTGAACCTGATTTTATCTCTTTCCATAGAGAGAAAGTGGTCCTTAGAACCAATAGGAGGTTCTTGCCTAAAGTGGTTTTAGACTTCCACTTGAATCAGTCCTTGTCTCTCCCTGTCTTCTTCACTGATCATTCTTCCTCAGGAGAGAGGAGGCTACACAGTTTGGATGTTAAAAGAGCCCTTGGCTACTACATAGAGCGTACCAAGGGTCACAGGTTTGATTCCCTCCAGTTATTCCTTATGGGTAAGCGGGAAAGGGCAAACCTGCCACTAAGAGAACTGTTGCCAGGTTGATTGTGTCTTATATACAATTCTGCTATGAGAAACTAGGAAAGATTCCACCCTCAGGCCTGAGGGCTCACTCTACAAGAGGTACAGCTGATTCCCTAGCTGCTGCCAGAGATACCCCTCTCTTAGAAATTTGTCAACCAGCCACCTGGAAAATGGTCCATACTTTTACCAAACATTACTCTCTGGATATCCAGGCTAGGAGTGATGCTCGGTTTGGCACAGCAGTACTTCAGAGCCTATTCCCAAAGTAGGTTCTGTCCCTCCTCCATGGAGGTACTGCTTGGTAGTCTGCAATAGTCAGAATACAGCAAGACTTCATGTTGTTTGAAGAAAACATTACTCACCTTAGTAATTATGTTTCTTCTAATTGAGTCTTGCTGTATTCTGACCTCCCTCCTCCCTGCCTCCCTCTCAGAACCTGTTTTGGGAAGTGGGTGGCAGGTGCAGTGTTGCACCCAGAGGTATGATATACACCCTCTTCTTTTGTTTGGGTGTTTTTTGTTGTTATTTTTATCCTTTATTGGGATGGGTTTTTGGTTTTGGGTTTCCTGACTTGAGTCTTTTTGGGAATCCAAAACTCCTTGTTGCCAGTTGGCTAGTAAGAAATGTTACAATTTCCACATAGGATAGTTAGTGAGTTTTTGCTCGTAAGAATCTGACAGTTGAGTTTCAAAGGGAAACGGACAGAGACAACCTTACCCGAGCTCGAGCTCAGCATTCTATGCATTGCATAGAAACTTAACCCTTTGTTCTCCGGGACAGTTTAAAGGCTGGAGCTAACTGCAATAGTCAGAATACAGCAAGACTCCATTAGAAGAAACATAATTACTAAGGTGAGTAATTTTTTCTTTTGAGACAATCCATCCTAATTTCATGATATTCAGCACATTATTAGACTGCCTCAAAGAAAGTAAGCATGCCAAATGTCAGCGCTCTAGCTCAATAGATCGCTGAGTTATGATCAAATAATTACATTTTTAAAATTCCAATGAAATTCAGTGGAATATTTCATTATGTCATCGCAATTCTGTGAATTCAGAGTTTTCTCATTCTGCAGAGCTCTATCACTGTATTAACACCGTAAAAACTTTGCAGGCCTTTGGGTTTAATGAAGAGACAGACTTCATTCCTTTCCTTAAATGGGAATGCTATACCATAGAAGACTATATCTGCTTTTTGGTGTTTTGTATCATGAACACCTGGATATGGATAATTCCAATGTTCCCTACAGGGTCGAACTATTATTTTGTATAACAGGTTTATTTTATAAGTATGTTTTTTAATTTTTGCTGACGTACAATTATATACTTGCTCTTTCATTTCCATACAAACATTGAAATATACTAACATACTAAAATGCCAGCAGAATAGGCCTAACGGTCTTTTGTGTCTGCTCATTTGGTCAACCCCCACCCTGGGAGCTGACCTTGCCGCCCCCCTCTGCCTCTCTGGTTTCTCCCTTCCCAGTCCCAGGTATTCTCGCTGCACAGGACTTTGCTTCCAGAATCCTTCCCCTGTACCTGTCCCACCCCTTCTTGAACCCCTCCACCATCTCTGCCTCCACCAGCCCCCTGGGCAGCGCATTCCATGGCTTCACCACCCTCTCAGTGAAGTAGCACCTCCTCCTTTCTCCCCTGAATCTCTCCCCCTCCAGCTTCCACCCATGCCCTCTGATATGATATGATTTTGTTACTGATACTATTTGCTATATCTGCAGCATCCATCTTTTATATTTAATGTGACTTTCCTGGTAATTTATTTAATTTTTCCTCCTAGGCTCTAGTGGCTCCCCATGTTCATTTTCCCACCCTTTTTCCTTATCCCCTCTTTATCTTGTTTATCGATTTATCATACAATAAGTTTTCTGTTTTATTTTCATACACTTGGGGTTTTCCTGACCTCATTAATGTTGAGTGATATTTATTTGATATTTCATCATAGTTTCAATCCATATTAATATCTGTATTTGTTCATGTCTAACTCACAACCACCATTTCAGTGTATTTTAATTTTATTTTAATATTCATGCCACATTCAGTTTACTAAATAAATTATACACTATATTTTGTAGTGTTGTTATAGCATCTTGGGCCAGATATTAAAAAAAGTGCAAAGTGGAATACAAAAATATGTGCTGCACTGTGCGATAGCCGGATGCCTGAAGATGCTCTATTCAGTGCAGTAGTGCTTCGGCACTGTTTGACTGCATATAGGGCCATGTTGGCCCATGCACAGACGTGAATCCTGAAATAGGGCACAGCAATGGCTTGTGCATGTGCTAAATTTCCGGCTCCATGCAGATGAGCCCATTGGCCATGCAAGACACTAAGGGGCTCTTTAGACGCCCATTATGGGCTCATTTGCATGTGAAGCGAGGCTGGTTTGTGCAGGATGCTCCCCCCATGCCCAATTCCTGGGGCGGTATCCCTGGTGCTAGTGGTCCTTCCCCCACCCCCCCCCGGCATCCATGCCTGTTGTGTATAATCAAGTTCCCTTTTGTCCAGTGGTCCTTCCTCCCGCCCGATGCCATGCCCAATATGTAATATCAAGTTCCCTGGTGGCCAGTGATCTCTCCCGCCACTTGCACCTGTGCCCAGCATAGGCAAGCCCTGTGAATAAGCTCTGCGCTCCCGGCTCCTGTCAGATGTTGGACAGCTGTGTGGAGGGCAGTGTCACTTGCTGTCCACTGACCGCAGCACTGGTTGGCTGGTACGGCTGACTGGGGATGGGGTTTGTTGGTGCCAGGAGTAGGAGGGGGGACCACTGGCTACCACAGAGGGATGGGCTGTGAGTGTGGGCCTGAACACTGTTTGGGAACAGGACAGGGGCTTTGCTGAGGGGGGATTTGCTTGCAAATGGCATTGGTGGGTCAGCGATCACCATAGGGGGTGTTGACAAGATGGGGGTGGGCTTTACTCAGTATGGGGAAGGGGATCAGGTGAGGAGAGGGACCACTGGACACCACGGAACTTCATATTACATATCAGGCATGGCATTGGGTTTGGCAAGGGACCACGGGACACCTTGGTACTTGATATTATATATCAAGCATGGCATTGGATGGGGGGAGGGACTGGTGGACATGAAGAACTTGATATTTCATATTGGAAGTGGGTGCGGGTGGGGGGAGGAACTGCTGGACACAAGGGAACTTGATATTGCATATCGAGCATGGCATCGGGTAGGGGGAGGGACCATGTACACCAGGGAACTGGATATTTCATATTGGGCATGTGTGTGTGTGTGGGGAGGGACCACTAGACACCAGGGACTACTGTGCTGGTTGTCGGGGGAAGGGGCCAATGTACTTTCTCTGCCAACTGCTAGGTTGTGCAGGAGTAAGTCATGGTTTTGGTCGGTGGTATTTGTGCCATGCAAGGGGACACTGTAAAATGCCCTTGTGCGGCATGAATACTCTAAATATTGGACTGTGCCAATATTCAGGTCCTCGCCCCTCAGTTTGTATTGCGCCTCCTCTACAGTTTGCCTGAACACTGTTTGCCCATGCTAACTGGGCTTTTCAATATGGGACATCTGCTCCAAGCCCAGTTTTGCATGCAAACTAGGATTAGCACCCAGATAAACATTTGAATATCAGGCCCCTTATGCTCTAGTACATTACTCCTTAGTCTCTTTTTCTTTCCCTTAACCCCCCTCTCTCCCATCATCCCGTTCACCAGCTCACAGTACACCACCGTAATGGGTGCCCGGTCATGCCATTGTGTTCATACAGTGCTTCAGAGCATCGCTTCCTAGTGCAGGCAGTCCCTCACCTTTAACCAGTGTGCAGCTCTTATGTGTGCCATGTTGCACTTCTGTGTTCATGTATTGCTCCCCTGTATAGGCAGTCACTTTCTTTCACCAGCACACAGTACGCAACAGGGATGGGTGCCATGGTACCCCACTGTGTTCATGCAGTGTTTCTGAGCATCACTCCTCAGTGCAGGCAATCCCTACCTATTCACTAGTCTGCATTACACCACTGTGATAGGTGCTTTGTCACTCCACAGTGTTCATGCAGGGCTTCTGAGCATCACTCCACAGAGTAGGCACTCCCTTACCTTTCACCAGCACAAAGTACACTACTGTGATTGTTGCCATGTTGTCCCACTGTGTTTAAGCTGTACTTCTGAGCATCCATCCACAATACAGGCAGTCACTCACCTTTCAACAGCATGCAGTACACCACTTTGATGTGTACCATGTCACCCCACTGTGTTCGTGCAGTGCTTCTGACATTACTCCCTTGTGCAGGCATTCCCTCATCTTTCACCAGCAAGCAGTACACCACCACAATGTGTGTCTTGTCATACCAGAGTGTTCATACAGTGCTTCTGAGCATCGTTACACAGTGCAGGCAATACCTTACCATTCACCAGCACACAGAATGCAACCGTAATTAGTGCCATGTCACTCCATTGTGTTCATGCAGTGGTTATGAGCATTGTTCCTTAGTGCAGGGAATTCCTTCCCATTCACCAGTGTGCATTACACCACTGTGATGGGTGCCATGTTGCCCCACTGTGTGCATTGCTTCTCCCTTCAAGCAGTCTCTTACTTTGCTCATGCGGTGTTTCAGAGCATCACTCTACATTGCAGGCAGTACCTCACATTTCACCACCACACACTACACCACCTCTATGGGGTATCTTGTTGCCCCACTGTGTTCATGCATTGCTTCTCAGCATCACTTCACCATGCAGACAGTCCCTTACTGTTCTCCAGCACGCAGTGCACAACTGTGATGAGTGGCATGTCACCCCACTGTGTCCATGGGACAAATCTGTTTTATCTCCTTCAGCAGCCTGACTTCCCCCATCTGGGCCAGTCTTCCCAGCTCCGTCACCAACCTTCTCTGCAACTTACCTTTTCTGGTTGTCTTGTTGCAAGATCTTGGATCAGAGGCACCTAGTCATCAGTATGGGGCCTGCTAGAGGGTAGGCCATCACTGTTTTACAGTTGGTGGGCTTTTCCTCCTATTTTCGTCCCTATTTGGCCCAGACATGTTTACTCGGCCTCCATGGAGACACCTTAGGCATCCAGGTGTGGGGTCACTTCCCATGCATTTCCATGGTGTTGCCACCTGGATTCCTCTCCTTGTCCTACAAATGATGTGCATTCTCCCTCCCAGGCCAGTCCCCAAGGGTCCCAGGTCTGTTCTTGAACCCAGGCTGCTGGCATGACAGTCGATGGCTAAAAACTTGAAACAGAAATAGACAAATCTAGAACTGGAAACCAGATCTACACAGAGTAATGGCCCCATATTGAAAGGTGTCAGGCTGCCTCTTACAATGTCCCTTTTCTTAGTGCAAATTAGCACAGTTCACTAAATTTGTTGTACTCAAACAAAGTTGGAACAAAGTACAAGTGCCCCAAGCATGTTTGAATATAGACCCCCAAAGCAAAAATGAGGCACTAAAATGTGTACTCTGCACAATTCACACACCCCTGCTGGCCAATTATTGCAGATTAACACAGTTCACTAAATTTGCTGTGCTCAAACATGTTTGGAGCAAAGTGCAAGTGCCCCAAGCATGTTTGAGTAGAGCCCCCCAAAACACAAATGAGGCACTAAAACATGCACTCAGCACAATTCACATCCCCCTGCTGGCCAAAGAGAGGTACAGTATTTGGTCACTGAAACATAGAGGCTGTGATTGAGCCAACTCATTTAGGGCATCCCAAACCTGTTAGTGTTACAATAGGTGGAATCAGGACCTTAAATATTTTAGCTGGTAAATTGAGGCATGTGGAAGGGATATGACTAAAGGACAGCCACAGGAGGAAGCAGTGTGATAATGGAGAAAGAAGGAATAAGGTAACCTGAAGAATGGGGAAGGACTATGACTCGAGCACAGGCATAGGAGGTAGCGGTGTGGTCATGAAACAGAGAGGATAGTGAGTGTTTGGAAGAGGTGGAATGAATGGTTAGGGGGAGAGAGTTCTAAAGTTTAGGAAGGCGGAAAGAGAAGGCAGCCTGACCAGTGAAAGATTTTACATCACAGTAATACAACTAAGTCACACATTAATTCTATTTCACTTCTTCCGCATCAGTCATTCCTCTAATTTTTATTTTGATAAGTTGCTATTTTTGTTCTTTGGTCAGTTCCACAACTTTTTGCTTGGTAGCTTATTTTTCTCAATTTATCCTTAAGACATAATTGTCTTCTTTATCTTTGTTACATTTATTCAATTTCTATGAATGTTATATTCTGTATTTTTGTATGTTATCTTTTCCCCTTTCCCCTTCCCCAAGGACACATCTGTTACTAGTTCAGTATGTCTTTCTTTGTAAAACCTTTGAAATAAACAAATATTTTATTAAATTAATGCATTAGCAGCCATTGTGGCTCTGGCCAGAGTTTGTTTATTTGGGTTTCACACTTTTGTCATTTTCCACTGTTGTTAATTATGAATGTTACTAATTCACAATGGGATAAAATATTTATTTTTTATAGACAGCATGTTTTTTCATACAGGGATTTTTTCAAAAACGTATTTTATATTGCGATGGTCAATTAATTTTTTATTGAATTGTGGCAGAATTTTGAAATATTACTTACAGTGCACTATATCATCAGAAACATTTTTTTTTGTGAACATCATGGTCAAATTGCTGTATGCATTATGTGTTATACAATTAGTAATCATTTATATCCCTGCTTCAGTCCAGTTCACTACACTCTTCTCTCGTACTCCTCCCTGTCCATACTGCATTGTGAGGGTTCTGGTCCATGTACCAGTAATTATTAAGTTTGTTTTTTAATGTAATTTCTAGATACTTGAATCCTTTTGCCATTTAAGTCTGTGTGCAGTTCAAGGGGTAGCATAATTTGGCAGTGTACCTTTGAGACAGCACCTCTCATTGCGTAATGTTAATAGCGAGTGTGGTGACTGGACTATCTGACAGCATGTGGTTTCAAGGATAACAACTTAAGCAGTAAGTTGCACGTGCACTTAATTCTTGAATTTATCATGCTGGGTTAAAAGTTGAAAGCTTACCGTTGTTCTTTCTCTTCAGCATCATACATCGTAGCTCTGATTTTATAAATGGGCACCGTTAGGCACATTGTTCTAATTGAGGGGAATACATAAAATGGCTAGGTGTGTATTTATTTTTTTATCTATTTATTAGATTCTCAGTAATACGCCTTTGAGCAACAAGCGCTCTTTTCCAAAGGTTCCACGTCAGTTACAGTAGCATTTAAGGCACTCTACATTTAGGACACATAACATTTACATGCAATACATTTAAGGCACTCAATCCAGCTCAAATGGAGCTTGGTCTACCATACATTCATTGGACTTGAACGGTTTCAGTAATAGCCCTGATAGGGCTTAGTCTGGTACTTTTGAAAGTGCTGTTTGTAGGCCCCCTGTTAGTAACCCGCTGACAACTGGTACAATATGAGGATATAATGTTAGATCAGGTGGAGCTGGGTCAGAGGGCACAGAGGGATTAAGGCTAAACAGTTGGGTGGGGGGGATTGGCACCTGCAGTGGCAGCGTGGAGTACAAGCAACATGCAAATTGGCATTCGCCACTTTAACATGCGTAGCAACAGCGCATGGCCATCTTTGTTAGTTCCTTTTTCAGAGCTGGCTTATACTGCAAGATCTTGGGTAGGCCCCTTATGGGTTTGGGGAGTTTGTTCATCGAACACTCAGCCCAAGTAGCAAAAGAGCTCTTCCCAAAGCTTGTTTTACAGTAACAGACTGCAAGGGCTTGCCTAGACATGCTCCTGGTTGAGTATTATTAACCTGGCAAAGGAGGTCACTGATTGCTGTTGGGGTGAGGCTCAATTGGGTTTTACCAGCCAGGAGGCAAGTCTGATATTTTAGTCTTTCTTGGAGAGGGAGCCATCCAGTTTGGGCATACAGAGAGCAGGTGTGCATTATCTGGTCTCTATTACTAGCAAAGTGGCATGCTTTGTTGAGGACTGCGTGTATCCTATTTAGGACTGTCTCACAGGCCAGGCCTTACAACAAATGGAGAGACCATAGTCAATGATGGGAAGTATTGTTGCGGAGACCGCCAAACATCTGGCTTCAGGAGTTGGGTTAAATTTTTGCCTGAAAAGTGTTCCAAGTTTTTGGTTGGTCTGGTTGGTTAAGTTGTCAATATGTGTGGCAAATGAGAAGTTATCACCCAGCGTGATACCTGAGTATCTGAAAGTTTCAGCTTGTTCCAGGACTGCGCCATGTGTATTGAGGATGACCAGTGGGGTGTCTTCTTCTTGTGCTGTCCCGAGAACATTGATTTGTTTTTTTTGTAGTTTAGTACAAGTTTGTTTCCTTCAAACCATTCTTCAAGGGCCTTGAAACTGATTTGGAGATCCTTGGTTAGTGCAGACATCTGGAAGTTACTGTTGTAAATTACTGCATCATCGGCATATAGTAGCATTTTGGAATGGGGGCATGCATCAGGAAGTCTGTTGATTAAAGAGGCAGAAGAGTAGAGGGCCAAGCATTGACCCATGTGGTACTCTGACAGTGACCCTTTTGACATTTGAGAGTTACTCTATTGATCTTAACCATCTGTGACCTCCCTGAGAGGTAGCATCTGAACCAAGAGAGGGTTTCAGTAGAGAGGCCCAGTGCAGTTAGTTTGTCCAGTAGCAGTTGGTGAATCATGAGGTTGAATGCCTTCAAGTCTATATATGTAGCACCTACCAACTGACCTTGTCGAGAGCCATGTGTGATAGTTGGTGTACTCGTCCAGTGCAGTCTCGGTGCTATGGAGTTTTTGGAAGCCATGTTGTTGCTTACAGAGCAGATTGTATTTGTTCAGGAAGGAGATTGATCAGATGCAATTTTCTCCAGAGCCTTGGACAGAGGGGAGATGATGGAAATCGGTCTATAGTTGGCTACATTGGTACAATCCCCTCTATTGTGGACTGGTGTGACAATGGCGGCTTTCCAGGTTTCAGGGAACCGGAAGTGTTGTAAAGATATATTGAAGATTTTGGACAAGGGGAATGCTAGTACATCCAGAGCTTGTGCCAGTAGCTTCATATCTACTGTGTCTCCACCTATTCTTGTCTTGCCAAGGATATTTTTAATATAGTTGACAGTTTCCTTTACAGAGACTTGCTTGAAGTAGAACTTTGGGAGATTCATAACAGGTCTGGGTGAAGTGTTTTGTCCGGCGTGTTCCTTTTTGTTGCTACTTTGAGTGTGTTCTGAGGAGGAGGAATGTGTTAAGGCCGGTGAAGGCCTCATTAAAGATGTCCGCTATTTTGGAGGGCACAGTGGTGCTTTTCCCCTTGGAGGTTAGCATTGTAGGAGAGTCTTTGGAGTTGTTGCCTAGAATGTTTTTTAAGCAGTGCCTACATTTCTTTCCATTGGACCTTGTTTTTGCCTTTTTTTCTTTGTAGAAGTCCGCTTTCGTTCTCCTGACTTCTCGGGTGCATTTGCTGTGGGCTGCTTTTAGCTTTTGTATGTCTGCAGGCACTCCTGAATCCTTGGCCTGGGACCATAGGATATCCCTGGCCTTGAATTATGCGAGTAACTCAAGAATAATCCATTCTGATGTGATCCCTTTAATTTTACACTTTTTTTTAGGGGTGCAGATTTGTTGCAGGCCATATTGAACTGGTAGAAAAAGTAATCCAGCACGGAACTGACATCTGGGATGTCATCAAGGAGGCTCCAAGCCACTTGGCTTCAGGTGCATCACTCAGTTTATCTAGCACTGTTTTTATTAATTTATTTATTATGCATTCTATTTAAACAAGATGTACTTTGCAAGAGGTCTCAATCCCTGACAAAAAACAAAAGACTGAAGTACTGGGGCTCTTTGTTGCAGTGTCCTGTACTATAAACATACGAAAGTGCCAGCAGAACGGACCTACTGGTCTATCAAAGTCTGCTCGATTGTGCAGCTAGCTCCCTAGCAGACAGCTGCCCCTCTGTCATCACCCTTGGCCTCCCTTTGTTGTCCTTCTCGTCCACCCTTACCCTCCCCTGTACTCTGTCCCAAGCATTCTTAAAGCCAACCACATTTTTAGCTTGATATCATCCCTTCTAGTAGTGCATTCCGCCTTGCAACCACTCTCTCTCTCTCTCTCTCGAGGTAATGCTGCCTCATCTCCCTCCTGAATCTCCTTCTCTTCTTAGCCCATGCTTCCTAGTCTCCCTCCCGCTCCTTAGTTTAAACACCCCCTATGCCCCCCCCTTTGTTGATACCCTTCAGGTACTTGAAGTCTTTTTATGTTGGCTTGCGCGCTTGCGCAAGCAACATCTTGCGGTAGTACGAGTTTGGGGGACGCGGCCACTGTTGGGCGAATGCAGGGCACGCCTCAGTAGGTGCATCCCTCATTTCCCAATCAGCCTGCATGCCGGCGCCACACCATGCATGTATAATGGGATGAGCACATCTAAGCAAAGGTCCGCTGCAATCCAAGCAAAGCTCATCATACGCAGTGGTCCTTTGCTTGCCATGCTCGCCACCATTATGAGCATAGTCGGCGAGCGGCTCAGGCCTGACGACATCGGGGGTGCCCAATCCCCTCTGTCGGTAACTCCCGCCTGCTTGTAGTTAGTGTGCCGACAGGGGAGCCCTTCCACTGCGCATACCCCCACAATGTTGAATTGCCGGGGGTGCCCAACTCCTCGCTCACCCCCCATCTTTGTACAACGGGGAGCCCACTCCCATCAGCATCACCTCTAATTGTTGAATGTCGAGGGGTGCCAGTCCTCCTCGGCTCGTGCCCCCCGCTTTTTTGTTTGCCGAGCGGGTGCCTAATCCCGTGACATGACTCCCCCGTGTTGTGTGGCGGGGTGCCCAACCCCGCTGGCTACTGACACCCCCCGAATAGGTGGCACGCTTGGGAGCCCACCCCAGCGTACAAATACCCTGCAACACGAAAACTGTCCTGTGATGGTTTTTTTTTTTTTTTTCACTGTAAAACAAAACCGCCCTCGCAGTCTCGATGCCCCTCCCCACCCGCACTCACCCACTGCACACCCTGCTCTCCTCACCCCCATACTTACCTCCGAGTCCGGGCGTGGGTCTTCCGCGACCGAACACGCCTGCACTTTCAAAGCCGACCGCAACTGAGGAAGTGCCGGTAAGCTGTATAATGGAGTGAATAGGGTTTTTCAACTTTGTGCATATCTCAGGCATTTCTTGGAATTTTGGCACCAAATTTTCAACATGGGGTTTTGGGGGCCCCTCCTCATGAATTCTATCACTGTAATGGCGTTAATCGGCCTCGAACGGTGATTTCACAATCACTGCATGAAATCACCTTTCGGGACCCATTAACGAAATGGCAGTGCAAGTGTTCATGAGGTGGCCTCTCAAAAAGCCTATGTTCCAAATTTGGTGGGAAAAATCCAACAAATGACTGTTTTACGAGCGTGCATTGCGCAGTTGCTACGCAGGCTCGTAACTTTGCACATTCCAAATATTTTAACGCTAGATTTTCAGCATTGGCTTTTTGTACACCACCTTGTGAACAGTACAGCTGTCATTTCCCACATCCTGCCTGAAATGTGTTTCCACACTTCCGGCGCACAATAGCGCAGTCGCTGTGGGAAATCAGTGTTTGGGCCAGATTATGAAAATGACAGTGACACAGTTCATGAGCAGAGGTCCTAAAATACCTATGTTGAAAATTTGGTGCTGATACTCCATAAAATGACTGTGTTACGAGCATGCGTTGGCAGATTGACACATGCTCGTACCGTCGTGCATTCATGATATTTTCACTCGGGATTTGCAACATTGCCATTTTCCACACCTCTTGATGAACAGTATAGCTGTCATTTCACATACCCTGCCCAAAATGTGTTTTTGCACTTCCGGTGCAGAATAGTGTGGACGCTGTGCAAAATCACTTCTTGGGACACTTTGAGGAAATGACAGTGACACTGTACATGAGCAGAGGTGCTAAAATGCCTATGTTGAAAATTTGGTACCGAACACCCATAAAATAGCAGTGTTGCAAGCGTGCGTTGCATATTCCTCACGCACATTTCGTATATTTGTATGCCACATTTTCAACACTGGCATTTTTTTACACCTCCTTATGAACTGTGCAGCTGTCATTTTTCACATCCTGCCCAGCATGTTTTCCCGCACTGCACTACCAAACACCCAAAGGGACACCCTAATGCCTGTCACTGTCTGTGGGGTGGGGGTGGGTTGGCATCAGTTCACTACTTGACTGCCATTCCTATGCTGCATCTCTCTGACTCCTGCACTCCCAATGGCAGCAAGTCAACATTCGGCATTGACAAATGCTTGTTTATTGTTTGTTATTTTACTGATGCTCACATGTTTAAGCTTAAATCAACTTTATGTAGAATTTGGTTTCCTCTAGTGCATCCAGTTCTCTATGCTGTTGATGACTCCTCATAGATAGATTAGATTAGACTTCATAGATGATTACGAGTCAATAGTGTTCGCCAAGAAGTCTCACCACTTGTCGGTGGAAGATTCTATTGTCGGTTTGAACCATGGAAATGTTTGAAGTTTTCTTGAATTCTTCCATGTTAGCACTTTGAACCACCATTTCTTGTAGAGCATTCCAGATACTCCCCACATTTGATGCAGGGAGGGAAGGGCCAAACCCATATCTTGGCGATCAAAGATGAAAGGGGAGTTTTACATAAATCTGCCCACCAGATTAAAGAATGTGTCTGCAGTTTTTATGAACAACTGTATTGGACAGAAGGGAGGCAGGGGACTGGGGAGTGGAGTAAAGCTTTTCTTGATACCCTGCAATTGCCCAAATTGATGAGGGTCCAAAAGGAGGCATTTAATGGCCTTGTGAAGAAGGAAGAGGTATTGCAGGCTATTCAGAGGTTGCAGACAGGGAAGGCAAGTGGACCGGATGGTTTCCTGGAAGAATACTACAGATTTTTGGCAGGGCAGCTGGCTGGGCTGCTGTGTGAGACATTCCAGCAGAAAGAAGGGGAGACTCTGAGGCTCCCGGGGACCTTCTCAGATGCACTAATATGTCTGATCCCTAAGGTGGGGAAGAATATCTTGGAGTGTGCATCTTTTCGACCGATCTCGCTTCTGAATTGTGATGCCAAAATATTTGCAAAAGTCCTGGTAGGGCGTCTGAAAGAGGTGCTGACAGATGTGATTCACTCAGACCAGACCGGGTTCATCATGGGGTGTCTCCCATATCACTACCTCAGAGGTTGCCAAGAAAGAGGAGAGGCTGGACCAGGGTGGGCTCAGGGAGGGAGAGGGTGATGGAACAGAGTTGCATCCCTCCAGCTGTACCTCTCCGCAATTCATTTGCTCTTCTGGTGGATAGTGGTTCCTCTATGGAGGCAGCTGCAGTGGAGACCAAGGAGGATGCTGGGAACCTTCACAAAGGAGACCCACAGGAGGGTGGCATGAGACCCCACAGGGAAGGAAACAACCCTGGTGGGGACTCGGTCATTAGGGGGGTAGAAATGGGGAGGAAGGGGAGAGGGAGGTAAGATGCCTGCCTGGCACCATGGCTTGGAGGGACAGGAAGCAACATCAGGATTGTGAGCAGCTGCACGAGGGAGGGAGCTGGATGTTATTGTCCACTTAGGGACAAATGACCTGGCTTGGAATGGGATCAGAGCAGTGCAAGAGGAGTTTGTAGAGTTGGGGAGGGGCCTTAGACAAGTAGCGATACAGTAACCTTCTCGGAGGTGCTGCCTGTCATGGCAGGGTGATTCTAGGTACTCCTCACCAGGAATTCAATGAATGGTTGAAAACTGGTGTGGAGCCCAGTGTTTTGGCTTCATTGGGGACTGGGGAGCCATCTGGAGGATGCAGACCTATACTGCGCGATGGTCTGCATCTGTCCAGGGGAACCAGGATCCTAAGGAGAGATTTAAATGCTTCATTGGCAAGCATTTAAACTAGCCAAGGGGGAGGCAGTGAAAAGGAGCAGGGAATCCCAGCCTCCCCCACAAACAACAGTAATTAGTGAGGTAAACTCAAGGTAAAGAAGTCATTAGGGAGCAGGCCAGAAGTAAATGTAAAAAAAGGCAAAGGCAGTAAGGACAGGAATGGGGCTAAAAGGGGCAAGGTCATCAAAAAGTGGAGGGTGATGAGTACCAATGCCGTAGTCTGTGTAACAAGCTCCCTGAACTAGTGGCCTTGATGGAAGAGGGTTGCCTGGATATTGTGGCAGTCACAGAAACATGGTACACAGAGAACCATGACTGGGATGTCAACATACCAGGATACACAATCTACAGGAGGGACAGGGAGGGTAAAAGAGGAGGAGGAGGAGTAGCTCTTTATGTAAAGGAAGGGATCAAAGCAACAGAACTAAAGAGTAAACAGTGAGCAAATAAGACACTCTGGGTCACCCTGGAGACAGGAAATGGCACCACAATCCACATGGGGGTTGTATACAGACCCCCATCTCAGGGGGAGGGAATGGACAAGGAAATGATAGAAGGCTTCCTTAGAATGGCAGAAAAAGGGGAGATATTGTTGATGGGGGACCTGAATATGCCAGATGTTAACTGGAGCACCTTTGCTGCAGGCACATCCAAGAGCAGGGTCATTCTTGATGTCCTACAGGGGCATGCCTCAGACAGCTAGTACTGGAACCCACTCGGAGGGAGCATCTTAGACCTGGTACTCTCAAATGGGGATGGAGAAAGAATCTCAGATTTAGAAGTGGGTAGCCATCTGGGAACAAGCGACCACCAAACAGTGTGGTTCACGATAAACACAGCCATACAATCAAGCCATACAAATGCAAGAGTATTGGACTTTAGGAGGGCTGACTTTGGGAAAATGAGAGAGTGCGTCAGAAAAGCACTAGCAAACAGGCAAGACGGAGGGGTGGAGGAACAATGGAGAGTAACCAAAACAGCCATCACAGAGGCAACAAGCCTTTGTGTAAAGCAAATCAACAAAACACAATGAAGGAAACAAACGCTATGGTTCTCAAAATAGGTGGCAGGGAAGGTTAAGGAGAAAAGGATAGCATTCAGGAAATATAAGGAAACACAGAAAGAGAAGGACAGAGAACTTTATCAGTTAAAGCAGAAAGAGGCTGGGAAGGCAGTCAGAATAGCAAAGGCCCAAACCGAGGAAAAGGATAGCCAACTCTGTTAAGAAGGGATAAGACCTTTATAGGTACATTAGGAGCGAAGAAAGACCAAAGGAGGGATACTGAGGCTTAATAAAGGGGAGGGAATGGGGGTAGAGGGTGACAATGAAAAAGCAGGGATACTGAACGAATATCTCTGCTCAGTATTCACAAAGGAAGAGGAGGGCGAGGTACCTAAACCAAACAAGAAAAACACTCTGAAGACAAGGGTCGATACCAGTCCATTTACAGAAGAAAGGGTTCTGAAAAAACTAATAAAATTGAAGGTAGACAAAGCAGCGGGGCCTGATGGGATTCATCCAAGAATTCTAAAAGAACTAAGGGTAGAACTAATGACACCGCTGACTACTCTCGGTGACAAATCATGGGAGGATGGGGTGGTACCTGAGGACTGGAGGAGGGCGGATGTGATTCCTCTTCACAAAAGTGGGAGCAAGGCAGAGGCCAAAACTACAGACCAGTTAGTTTGACCTCAGTGGTAGGTAAAATGATGGAGTGACTTCTGAAGGAAAGAATTGTTGAGTACCTAGAGGCCAGTGGGGCAAAGGACCCAAGGCAGCATGGATTCACGATGGGAAGGTCATGTCAGATGAATCTAATAGATTTCTTTGACTGGGTGACCAAAGTAGAGGACCAGGGAGGGGCTGTGGACAGGGCTTACCTAGATTTTAGCAAGGCATTTGATACAGTCCCACACAAAAGATTAGTACACAAGTTAGCCAGCCTTGGAGTGGGTCCCAAGGTGGTAGCCTGGATAAAAAATTGGCTAGACAACAGGATGCAAAGGGTAGTAGTAAATGGAGTCCACAGTGAAGAAAGGAGTGTTACTAGCGGGGTACCGCAGGGTTCAGTGCTGGGACCGGTCCTTTTTAATGTCTTTATAAGTGACATTGCAGACGAACTGGAAGGAAAAGTATGTCTCTTTGCAGATGACACAAAGATCTGCAACAGGGTTGATACACCAGATGGAGTGGAAAGGATGAGAAGGGACTTGGCAAGGTTGGAGGAATGGTCAAATGTATGGCAGCTCAGATTCAATGCAAAGAAGTGCAAGGTAATGCACCTGGGAAACAAAAACTCAGGGCTAGAGTACACAGTGGGGGGTGAGATACTGAAAACAGTAAAAATAGAAAGGGACCTGGGGGTAATTATATCAGATGACCTAAAGGTGCGCAAGCAATGTGAGAAGGCAGTAAGGAAGGCTGGGGGGATACTGGGATGTATAGGAAGAGGCATCAATAGTAGAAAACAGGAAGTTGTTATCCCTCTGTACAGACAGTTGGTGAGACCCCATCTGGAGTACTGTGTGCAGTTCTGGAGACCCCATCTCCGCAAAGACATGGACAGAGTGGAGGCTGTCCAGAGGAGGGCAACCAAAATGGTGCAGGGTCTGCACCGGAAGACATACAAAGAAAGACTAAAGGAGCTTAATATGTATACCCTTGAGGAAAGGAGGGAGAGAGGAGAGATGATAGAGAAACTTTCAAGTACCTCAAGGGAATCAACAAAGTTCAAGAGGGTGGCATCTTTCAGAAAAAGAGATGTGCAAGAACAAGGGGGCACAATTTGAAGATAGAGGGGGGACGGCTCAAAGGTAATGTGAGGAAGTATTTTTTCACAGAGAGGGTTGTGGATGCATGGAACAGCCGCCCTGAGGAGGTCGTGGAGTCAAGAACAGTGGGGGAATTTGAGAATGCATGGGAAAGACATAAGGCAGTCCTAGTGGGGGGTAGGAGGAAGTAAGCTGTTGGTTAATTAGGATCTGCAGCTTATCTGTTAGGTAGGAAAATGGGCAGACTAGGTGGGCCAAGCGGTCCTTATCTGCCGTCAAATTCTATGTTTCTACAATGTGAGGAGACTTCTAAATGGGATCTGGGGAGTGGAAAAGAGGAAGGAAGACACTTGTGTCATTTCTATGGATGCAGAAAAGGCATTTGACAGGGTGGAATGGGAATATCTGTTTTGAGACAATGGCCTGGTTTGGTCTGGGGGATGTGTTTGGGTGCTGGATGCGTGCCTTATATAGCTTACCCAGAGCAAAGGTCTTGGTGAATGGCACTCTTTTGGAGGGCTTTGGTATGGGTAGGGGCATGAGGCAAGGATGTCTACTTTCCCCATTACTCTTGTCCCTGGTGGTGGAACCTCTGGCAGTAGCCAATCAGCAGGAAGAGCGAATTCAAGGGGTGGGGGTTCAGGGGAGCAACATAAGCTCGCCATGTATGCAGACAACATGCTGCTGTTTTTTTCGGACCCTGGGAAGTCTATGCCCATTCTCCTACATTTGGTTGAGGGGTTTGCCCGATTCTGGGGATATAAATTAAATTTAGATAAATCCGAGTTCTTGAGGCTCCCCAGAAACACGAGACGGGAACAGGAATGGGGTTTTAAGGTAGTAGGAGGACACTTCACATATCTGGGAATTAAAATTGAGTGGTTTCTAGACTCCCTGTATAGGCTTAATTATGGCCCCATTCTTAAGGTAATAGAGGCTGACCTGAGACGATGGACCTCTCTTCCAATCGCTTGACTGAGAAGGATAAATTTGATTAAGATGGATGTCCTCCCCAAGTTGGTATATGTCATGCAGATGCTGCATGTGGGACTGCCCTGTAAAGATACTAAGAGGTTGGGGAGTTTGTTCTCTGTGTTCATTTGGGAAGCAAAACACCCAAGGACAAGCTTACAGCGTCTTAAGATAGATACGGGAAAGGGGGGCCAAAATTTCCTAGATATAGGGGCATACTATTTAGCAGCTCAGCAGAAGTATATTAGTGACTGGATTCACATGCCCACAGTAGCATGGTGGATGGATCTCGAGCAGAGGAACTGCACAGCATGGCTCTCCACATCTCTGGAGAAGCGGGGCCGGGGAACATACAGAAGGCAGGAGCCTAGGAACCCACTGGTGGAGACAGCCTTGGACAGTTGGGATAGATTACTGAAGCGATGGGTAGTGAAGGCCGTAGATATGTATTTGGTGCTGGTTGTGGGAAACCCATACTTGCCAGGGTGAGAGGACCCGGGATTTAAGACATGGGAGAAGCAGGGTGTGAGGAATTTGGAGAATTTATGCAGTGGAGGGCAGTTGTGCTCATTTTTGGACTTGCATCGAAGATTAAACTTAGGGGGAGGACACTTATTTAGATATTTCTAGGTTAGGGCTTATGTGATGGGGTTGGAAAGGGAAGGATCTGGGATGGTGGAACTAAGGAAAATTGAAGTTCTCATGCAAATGTCAAAACAGGATGTTAAAGGTTTTATAGCGAAAGCAGTGAAAGACAGTAGGCAGTGTTTGCCGGACTTCTCGGGGAATACCCAAAGACTCTTGGAAAGGGATCTGGGCATCCAGATAAATGACAGAGATTGGGGTTAGCTCCTAACTGTGCAAATGAGACTACTCCCCGGTAATAAATTTTAAAGAGGCTTTTTACAAATTTATTCATAGGGTGTATATCCCACCGGTGATTGTCCATAAGTACCATCCTGCAACATCACCTTACTGTGGAAGGTGTAGATAGTAGATGGACACCTGTGCACATTGTTTTTGGGCCTGCTGCCTCCCATAGCAATTCTGGAAATCGGTGGTACTGGAGATAGGGAGGATGTGGGGCAGAGCGATCCCACTGGGCCTATTAACCTGTCTATTTGGAATGGAGTTAGATGTGGAGGGGGAATGGGAGCCCTTACCGAGATGGGTGTGAATCCTGCTGATTCTAGCCAGACATTGTATTCAAAACACCTGGGTATCCTGTGTAACTCCTACAGTGCAGAGCTGGTGCGCACTTGCCTTACACACATTAGCCTTAGAGAGATTAACCCTCCTTGTCAAAGACAGATTCAAACAGTTTACCAGAGAATGGGCCGCCTTCCTGGCAGACCTTTCTCAGCATGAGAGTGTACTCCTATGGGATGGGATGGAGGTATAGTGGCCAGAACAGTCTTCCTAATGCGGGCATCTAGGCACCTTAGAAGCTAGTTCGGCACAGTGGTGAAACAGATATGTATTTGTGAGAGAATCGCAGAATGTGATACTGGCATTGTAAAACTGATTAGACTACTGTCAGTTTAAATTGTATTTATGGTCTGTGTAACTGTACGTGATTGTATGTGTGTTTGAAATTTGAATAAACTTTTTTATGCAAAAAAAAAAACCTGCACATTCCATAGGTCTTCATCATGGCATGCTTTGAACACACGACATACTGTATTTATTTATTTAAAGTTGATAACTGGGGAAAGTCGCACAGAGCCAAGGCTTGTTTCCTGGTGCAACCCGGTGCAGGGAAGAGGGAAAACTGTGGTAGAAAGATAGGAGATACAAAACACTTACAATATACAGGCATTTACACAATTACAATATACAGGTATTTACAGAGGTAGATAACATATGGGATAAATATAGTTACAATATCAAATTACAGCATTGATGATAGGGAAGCATTTTGGGTAATATTGTAGAAGTTGAGGTACCTAAGATAAGGGGAGTGGGTTGGTATGTGTAGGTCACTCCTAGTCCCTCTATATTCTAATGGATGCAGATTTGGAGTAATGTAGCCTTTCTTCTTAATTAAGGTGTTTTACAGTTCTTAGAGTTTTTCTTACTCCCCTCTGGACCCCCTCCAATAACCTTATACTCCCACTGTTTTGAGGGGACCAAATAAAGAGCCTCAAGTGTCAGTCTTTCATCTGGCATGACTCCCAGATTCTTCATCTTAGCATAGGGCACCAGATTGGAAGAACCGAGCACCAAGCCTGTCTTCTCCGCTGCAGCACCCGCACTCTGCCATCGATCAGGCTCAGTCACCAGTACCTCTGTCTTGTCCAGGTTGAGTCTTAGCCAGTGAGAGGACATTCAGTCCTGGATCTCAACCAGGCATAAATTCAGTACATTAACCATGATACGCGTCCTGTGTTCAAATGACAAATGCAGCTGGGTATCATCTGTATAGTAGTAAAAACCCAAGCCATGGCATCTTGTCTGCACTCTGCGAACATTGTAAGTAAGAAGATCAAGTCCTGGTGCACCATTGAGCAGGGGCTTTGGGGCTGAGGAGAAATACTCCATTACTACCCTCTGCATCCTGTCACTTGGGAAAGACTTAAACCAGCTGATGATCATACCAGTGAGTCACAGTGTTCCCATAAGTGATCCACCAAGAACCCATGGTCCACCATGTCAGATGCTGAAGCGAGAGCAAGTAGAATGAGAACTGACTGTTCCCCTCTATGTCTTGCCTTGAGGAGGTCATTACTCTCCTTGACCTACATGGTCTCCATACTACACCTGGAGCTAAATTTAGACTGAAGCGACTCATGAATGTTAAAGGCTGTGAGGTGTGCATTGAGCTGCAGAGCCACCATCTTCAATAACCTTTCCTAGAAAGGGAAGGTTGGAGACTGGTCTAAGATTCGCCAAGCTGTTCAGGTCCAAAGGTGGAACTTTTGCACCTTGGGTTTCAAGATTACAACATGACCTAGAGTGCTGGCACACAACTTACGTGACTTGATGGCTAAAACCAGAGGTACACACTGAAGAGAAGATTATGGATTTGATTGTACTGGAGCAGTATCATATCATTTTACCAGATCAAGTCTGTGTTTGAGTAAGCCAACATGAACAGGCCACTGTGACTGCAGCAGTGAAGATCACGGAACATTACCTGAAAGACCAGAGATTGTTAAGTAGAGCAGAACCCATGATGAACCTTGGACAGTGCCCTGACTGGAAAATCTCTGCAGAAGGGGGAGATTGAACTTTGGAGGGCATGGGGAAAAAACTGTGCTGGTGTGTTGAAGTGGTCAAGTAGGGAAGTATTACTTATTCTTCCACTTCAAAAAGGTATAATCCCCAGGTCTCATGTAATTCCCCTAGTCCCAAGACTGTGCTCTCCAGTGACCCAAATGGGGGAGGTGCAGGTCATAGACCTGACAATAACATTGTATTTGGGTGTTTTAAGTAATGTCAGTAGGAAGCTGGGGGCTTTGTATAGATTTAAACATTATATGACTCCAGAAGTGCAACCAAATACTGTAAATTCAATGGTTCTTTCCATTTTATATTATATTATTGGGATGATATCTATGCAGGGTCCCTTGGAACCCATGGCTTGTTTTGCTCTAGATGTTCCTCGTAGAACCCACCAATGTTTATTATAAAGTCCCTAAATTGGCCTAATCCACAAGACGGAAGAACCCTCCATCTTCAGTTTATG
Organism: Neoceratodus forsteri; assembly: GCA_016271365.2. Classification (NCBI taxonomy): domain Eukaryota; kingdom Metazoa; phylum Chordata; order Ceratodontiformes; family Ceratodontidae; genus Neoceratodus; species Neoceratodus forsteri. Next base: position 77,142,603 of record JADMNL010000022.1, read on the forward strand.
CATAAAGTGTGGAAAGGCATTCTCCCTAAATATATCCTAAGCGTGTTTAATATTAGAACAGTTAGGGAAAGTTTGAGATCAGACAAGGGCATAGAATACTGTTTAAATAAATTCAGTTTAGGTATTGGAAGGTTATCTGTCCCATACAGAGGAGCAGTATTGTGGAATATGATACCTGTGAGTCTACGACAGCATAACCACCCCATTAGAGGTAGTGATTTAAAAAGATGGCTGGTAAATTGCCAAAATGCTTCAATATCTTGCTGCTCAGATGCAGTCACCTAGTGTGTTACTGATTGGATGTAATTATGAATCTATGAAAGTAATCTTGTGATATGTGGTTCCATTTATTCTGTTTTACATGGTTGTTGACTGTACTTGTATAATATTTTGATTTTTTGACAGACTTTTTTTATTGATGTGTGTAACTTTGTGCTTTTCACTTTGGGACCTCATGGAAAATGAGTACTGTTCAACTGAATGTTATACTTATTCATGGCATATGAGTAAAAATATCTACTACTACTACTGCTACATTTCTTTGTTGTGGTAAAGTGGGGCATATCTGTTAAGTTTTTGTGACCGCATGGACTGTGATTTTGCAGAATGCTTAGCTACTACCCATATACACGTGTCCCAGGCAACAAAAAAAAAAAAAACATATACAATAACGGGCAAATGGGTACCAAACAGTTGTAGCTCTGGTGGATTTGGGCTGTGGGCAGACACTGGTTAAAGAATCGATGGTAGGACCCATTACCTGGGTCAGTGGGGAGATCCCATAAATATTGCCTGCTTGCTTGGGGATACTCGTAAATACTCTATGACCCCAGTGTGGTTAAAAGTAGGCAACTGGGCAGGAATAATAAAAGTGGGAATTTACTATCCATAGGTCAGTAGTCTTGGCCCAAGACTGGGAAGAGTTTTGTACCCTCCTGCAGAGTAATACTTAAAGTTCATGCCCACAGAAGGCCACACAGTCTGAGGATCTGGAACATGCTTTTCCCTTTACTGACTCTGAATTGTTTGGCAGAGAAACAAAGCCTACGATGTCCTGTGGTCAAAAATGGAGGGAGTAAAAGGAAATGATCCCTCTATCTGAGATCATAGTGGCTGGGGATCTCAAGGACCTTGGTTCAGGGAAGATCCAAGGTGACTCAGATAAGGACACAGCATCCACATGTAGAGGAGGTCATGAGATCCTTCCGAATGTCAGACCAGACATTTTTTCAAAACCTGGCCAAAACATTTTCTAAACGATGAGGTTCTCAGGCTCTCAGGAATGCCTTTCAGAACTTAGCTGTTGTAAATGGTAAAGTGGTAGATGAACAAGAGGCAGAATGTTTTGTAATATTTGAACTGAAGGATGATATTTTGTACTGGGTTAAACCCAAGAAACAAACTGAGACTTTCAAACACCAGGAATTCCTCACTTACGTTTAATAAGTGCAGTCATTCCCCTTGAATGAGCAGCCACAGAGCTTTAGAGTTTTATGCAAATTATGGAGTTTAGAATGAAATTCAAACTCTGCTGTGTGGTCATGCTCACCCCTGCACTCTAACATCAGATTTATTTCTCTGCCTGCAGAGAGCAATCGCCGTGAAGCCTTCTCCACACTTCTGGCCTGTTTATGGTTTATTATTTTGTAATATAGGGATACATACAAATATTTTGTTTCTGGTCCGCACACCAGGCACTTACTTGGGTTACTAACCCAATACTGACACTGTAGTGCAGCATGAGGGGGATGCTGCACTCCAAGGTGCCGTCTTCCGGATGAGCTGTTAAACCGAGGTCCCATCTGCCTGTTCTGGTGGTAGTTCAGGTGGATGTTAAAGATCCCATGGCACTTCTTGAAAAGAGTAGAGGAGTTTTAATTGAAAAAGGCTCAAACTACAACAACAATAATGCAAATATAAATGAAAGAACCATCACACAGTTGTTATTACGTATTTGTCATTAGGATGTAGACTTTTTTTTCCTTACAGCTCATAGCGTTCAATTTCATTTAATTTGAACTTAATCAACCTAGAAAACCCTTTCCACCATCTAAACACCTTCTATGACGTGTGATGTCCTTTATCTTTTATATACAGTTTGCTCGTTGCTTGTTGAGTTAATGTGCAAACAGTTTCATAAGGCATCATCTTTTGGTACAATACCCGTCGACACCTGGCCTGACAACAAATACAATTTTAATTAATATAAAAAGACTGTCCGTGTTTCTTTATGGTATTTTACCTCTAACAGGGAATATTGTCATAATGTAAAAGAGTCATAGGTTAGTTCTGTCAGCCAACTCATGTTCCACTTGTTAGCCAGGAAATCCCATAGTGGTTTGGCATACAAGCATGAGAACAAAAAGTGTCCCATAGTTTCTTCTATATTAATACAAGCGTTATATAGACAATTCCTTTCTTCTATGGCCTTGTGTTTACAATTGCCACGTATGTTTAGTCTCCCATATACTGATAACCATAGTGTTTCCCAGATATGTTCCAGGATTCTGTCATTTTTCAGTTGGCTGAACGCATTATTGTTCAGTGATGAAGGGCAGTTTTTAAAAACTGGTCCTACCGGATATATTGTGGCTAAACCTTCATTATATAACTTTAGCCTTGTCTTATTTGTGGTTTATTCAATCCCCATTTGTAGATTTTCTGTGCTGATGATTTAAAGTAATCTGGTATGTGGAGATGCCCACTTACTTTGGGCAGAACTGTTTTCCATGCTTGAAAATATCTGGCAAGGTTAAATACCCATTTATGATGGAGCGAATCTGAAGCTATGAGGCCACATTTTACAGTCTGAGATATGAACAGAGTATGAAAGACACCCACCGGCTCTATCATCCCCAGGCCCCCTTTTCCCTTTGTGATATATGTATAGCATCTTTTAATTGGATTGAGCCTACTGCCCCATAACATCTGGAAAATGAAACTAAATAATTTTGTTTCTAGCTGGATTGGGGGGGTGGGGTGGAGATATCATGGCTATGTACAGGATGCATGGAATTATGAACTGTTTTATGGTTTGAATTATTTTTACTACTGGTACCTAGCTGCCACTGTAGACTATGTGTACCTGACCTGTAAATAGTTGCTCTCTTTATTGAAAACCTGTCATTCCCAATGTAACCCTGTACTGTTAGCCTTGTACATTTAGCCTTATTCTGTGTTGCTTGTCTGTTTCATTGTTCCACCTGCCCTAAATCTAACTGATGTCACTGTTGTTGTGATTGTATGACTGGTTACTGTACAATGTCACAGCCCTTCTGTACACAATGTCCTACTATGTATTACTTGATTGTGCTTGCTTAGCTCTATGTAACTAACCCTGGGTCGCCCCTGAAAAAGAGACCACTGGGGCCCATTGGGCCTACCTTGTCACCAAAATTTAATAAATAAAAAATAAATAAAAAAATCTTTCAGTGTTTCCATCTTTGAACTTTTGTATCTGTTCTCTGTAATGTGCTCTCCCAGTTTACTAGAGGTATATTTTGAGGACCAAAAGATATTCCTACAATTTGTAGGTGTTCTGTAGAAATATCAATACCTTCTGTCTGGCTTGGGGTAAAAGGGCCTGAACCAACCCACAGGCCTTTACTTTTGTTACTATTTAATTTTGAGTTTGAAATCTTTGAGTAGGCTCCCATTTCTTGTAGGAATGCCTCTAGCTGATGAACTTCTAAAAGAAATAAGCGTATGTCATCTGCATAGGCTTGGAACTATAAATTCATATCTCTAGTTCCCCCTGAAATTCCTTGCCATTTAGGGGAATCATTTAATTTTCTAATAAATGGATCTAATGAGAATATGTAAAGAAGGGGGCTTAAGGGGCACCCTTGTCTAACCCCTGATTATATTTTTATATCTTTTGTAACCTGATTTTTGAGTATAGGTCACATTGTAGCTGCATCATACAAGACTTTCAACCAGTTTATGAATTCTAGGGGTATTCCATAAGCCCTTAATGTGACAGACAGAAAGGGATAATACACTGTATTGAATGCTTTGTATTGGTCGACTGAGACTATGCATCATTTTCCCCGTGAAGGGACAGGTGATCAACTATGTCTCTAGTGATCATTAATGCATGTTGAATTTTTCTGTTTGGTACCCCACAAAATTGTTGTGGTGAAATAACTAAATTCACATATCTTTTGAGTCTGTTTAAAATTTGGGACAGTATTTTAAAATCGGAATTCAGGATTGCAATAGGTCTCCAGTTTTGTATGTTTGTTTTTTTTTGCCTGATTTATATAGAAAGGTTAGCAGTCCTTCTGAGAAGGAAGTGGGCCAAGTTTTTACAATAAGAAACTAATGAACAACTATTTCTAAACATCCTGCTAACTCCTTTGCAAAGGATTTATACAATTCGTTTGACAGTCCATCTAACTCAGGTGAGGTCCCTGATTTGTGGGATTTAATTGCTAATTGTATTTCTGTGGCACTAATAAGATTAGTCATGACTCATGTTTCTTTGGGGAAGTTAGGGATATTAACTCCTTCTATAAAAGAGTGAATTGCCTCTGTCTGAGGGGGTGAAGATGAAGCATGTGATTTAAGAAAGTCGCTGATTTATTTTGTGGAGTTTTTCAATAGTTTCCGTACTGATTCCTTCTGGGTTCACGAAAGAATGCATTGATGTAGAGTCTTTTTTTTTTTTTTTTTTTATTCAAACAGGTCCCCTATTGGAAATTTTTTTGTTCCATATTGTAACATTACTTTAATAATGTTGGCTCTGATATATTGAAATAACTTCATCTCATATTTTATTTTTTGAATCTGTGGTGTATAATCATATCTAGAGGAATAAAGAAATAGAATACAAGTTTTGAAGTTGCTGTCTGAGTTTCAGATACTGTATGTCAAGAAATTCTTGTTCACCTTTTGTTTTTCATATGTTTGAAACCACTTTTTAAAGTCCTCCTTTGAGTCAGACCACCATTCTCCTAAATCATTATATAACAAGCATTGGTCAATGCCGAAGGTTTGTTTCCTGATATTAGCATTGGACGTGCTGGAGTTAGACAGTTGCAGAATAGGAAGAATGGCAGTGAAGTATTGAATTCATGCCAACCCCACCTCCACCCTACAGAAATGGACAGGCATTGGGGTGTGCCTTTGGATCGTCACCCATAGTGCTTACGGTATTTCACCTCACCCTATCCTACAGACATCAACAAGTGTTGAGGTGTGCCTTGGGGTGTTCAGCTTTACAGTCACCCCATTTCATAAGGACATACACTGAAATGTGTGCAGTATAGGAGAATGGGGTGAACTCTGGGGCCAAACAGTCCAAGGCACACCTCGATACCTGTCACTGGCTTCAAGGTGGGGTGGAATGGCATGGAAATTACAGCCGGCAATCCATAGGCACACCCCTGATCCCTGTCAGTCTGTACAGAGTGGGATGTTATGGTTAGAGACCCTGATGCCCTGGACGTTTGTTGGTAGTTGCACGACAGATTTTCGGCATGGCCTTTTTGTGATCTCCACCTCCAAAACTAAATAAATAAATAAAAGAAAGCATTTGGGACCTCTGCTCATTAACAGTGGCACTGTGATTTTATTAATCTGTCCCGAATGTTGATTTCCCACATTGACCACGCCATTCTGTGCCAGATGTGCGAAAACACATTTTAAGCAGGATGTAAAAAATTACAGCTGTACCATTCATAGGGAGATGTGAAGAGATGGCAATGTTTAAAATCTGGAGTGAAAATATTAAAAATGCTCGAAATTACGCGCGTACATGAACACTGCACAATGCACGCTCCTAACACAGTCAGTTAGTGGAATTATTTCACCAAAGTTTCAACATAGGCATTTTGTGATCTCTGCTCGTGAACAGTGTCACTTTGATTTTCTTAATCTGTCCTGAACGTTGATTTCCCACAGCGACCGCGCCATTGTGCGAAAACACTTTTTGGGCAGGATATGAAAAATGACAGCTGTACTATTCATAAGCAGATTTGCAAAATTAACAATGCTGAAAATCTTAAGTGAAAATATTACAAATTCTCAAAGTTACGAGTGTGCATGGAAACTGCGCAACACACGCTTGTAACATAGTCATTTTATGGACTTTTGTCACTAAATTTTCAACATAGGCTTTTTGGGACCTCTGCTCATGAACAGTGTCACTGTGATATTCTTGCTGTGTCCCGAACACTGATTTTCCACAGCAACCGTGCTATTGTGTGCAGGAAATGTGAACACATATTTTAGCCAGGATGTGAAAAATGACAGCTGTACTGTTCGTAAGGAGGTATGAAAAAATGGCAATGTTGAAAATCTGGAGTTTAGATATTACAGATTCGCGAAATTACAAATGTGCATGGAAACTGCGCAATGCACGCTCTTAACACAGTAATTTTGGGGAATTTTTTCACCAAATTTGTAACATAGGCTTTTTCGGAGCCCACCTCATGAACAGTGACACTGTTGTTTCATTAATCTGTCCCAAAAGGTGATTCCGCGCAGTAACCATGAAATCACCTTTTGAGACCGAATAACCAGGTGACAGTCACTGAATTCATGAAATGGGGTCCCAAGAACCCGATGTTGAAAATGTGGTGCCAGAATTCACAAAAATGGCCGAGATATCCACCTAAGTTGCCCCCGCCCCCCATTTATGCCATTATACAGCTTACTGGCATTTCTTCAGTTTACGGTCGACTTTGAAGAGTGCAGACATGTTCCCGCACCACAGAAAATCACCGCACCGGGCTCCGGAGGTAAGTATGGGGTGGGGGGAGGGTGAGTGCAGAGGTGGGTGCAGGTTGGGGAGGGGCACCAGAGACAACGAGGGACGGTTTCTGTTTTACAGGGTTTAAAAAAAAAAAAAAAAAGACCTTGTGGGATGTTTTTATTACAGGGACAATGGGCAAGCTGAGGTGGGCTTCCAGCATGCCACTTGGTGTTGTTGGGGGTTGGGGGCTGTAGCTGGCGGGATTGGGCACCCATTGGCTACATGCAGAAGTGTTTGGGGGCATGAGGCGAGGAGGATTGGGCATCTCCTTGGAACACGACAGATGGAGGGGGCATTATGCCAATGGGGATTGTGCTCCCCGGCGGCAAATTAACTGGGACGGAGCATGCTGCCAGTGGGATTGGGCACCCCATCAGCTTTCATGGGGACTGTGAGAGGAGGACAGCGACAGCCACCATGTTTATTTAAAACAAATGAGGGGGACATTATGCTGACGGGGATTGGGCTACCCCGTCGGCAAATGAACTGGGGAGGGGGCATACCTTCGGGGGGGACTGGGCACCCCTTCGGCTTTCATGGGGACTGTGCGAGGCGGCTGGCAATAGCCGACACCATGTTTATTGAAATGAGACACCAGACAGGGCAAGCTGTGATTCGCCGCTGGAATCGGGGACCACCCCAGCAGCAAAAACAGCTGATTGTTAAATAACGGGGTGCTCCTTGATTGCAGTGGCGAGTTTCTTTCAAGTTCGTGACACGCTACAATACTGCCATTGACGGTGTACTCCTCTATTGACGCCACAGAGACCAGCTCCAAACTGGACTGCTGGCATTGGCCACAACACTGCTGCACCTCCAAAACTCGTTAGTACAACAGGCTGCAGCAATATGTTTCTTGCGCATGCACGCAAGCAAACATAAAAAGCTCATGGAGGCCCTGGTCCATATTAGTTCCAAAATCCCTGCCCTTACCTCTGGGTCAGTCAATATAGGGGAATTTAGTTTCCATATATTGTTTGTCTTTTGTTGTTCTGGAGTCTCTTTAAACAATATTTCCAACATTAGGTGATCTGTGAATTCTAAAGGAATTGTTCTAAATTTGAGTGTTGGTATATTTTTAGAGATAAACGTGATAAATGTTGGATATATATTTGTTCCTCTTAAATGTGTATTTGGTAATCACTACAGTCAAGTAGACCTTCTGTTTCTATCACTTTCGAGAGGGCATTTGAGTCGCAATAAATTTTATTTTTAGGGACATGGATATGTTGTTCATCCACACTGTCTGGCAGGTATCCTTGCCGCTTTAAATCTTGCCGGAAGGTCTTCAAGCTGGCTCCTCCCACCCACCTGGGTGGTAAAACTCTCGGCTCCGCCCCATGATGCCAGATCTTCCTTACCGCTTGGAAGCTCAGGTTCTCCTCATAACGCTCTGCATGAAAGACTGGTTCTAATTCTTCGGTTTGCGAATTTAAAAGTTTTTCATTTCTAGACTTGTCTTCTTTCACCAGCGGCTGTGATGGACAAATGACTCCTGGTTTTAGGAGATGCCCTTGCGGGCAGAAAGATGTCTCGGACGGATCCGCACTCCACGTGTGTCTACTGTTTAGGCCTTGAGCACGACCCGTAGGCTTGCGACCTGTGCTCTTCCTTCTCAGCCTACGTCCTCGAAGACCGTGCTGCCCGTTTACAACTAGGGGCGTCCTGAAAGCGTTTTCCTCAGTGATGAAGTCAAAAGAGGCCGGTCGGGCCGTTTCGCATGGCGGCGGGAGCCGGGCGGATCAGCTAGAGCAGATGATCGCCCTTGAAGAGGAGGCGGCAGGGCCGATCTTCCTCGCCGCAGCATTTATCCTGCTCTCCCTGGGTTCCTCTTATACAGCTTCCTTTAAGGAGCTTTGTCTGTCCCTTCCACTAAGGGAGAGGGACCAACGTCTGCTGGACCTTCTTCTCGGTCCAAAAAGAAAGACAAGGTAAGTCCCTCCATCGGCGCTCTTGGGAGGCGGGAAGGTCCCTCTCCCGAGTTGTCGGCCGTCGACTTCGTCGATCGTTCGCTTCGCCACTGGTCTCACGGTGTCCCGTCAGGTCAGTTGACCAAGACTCGTCCGACGCAGTCGAGATTTTCTCGACCCGTTGGACGGGTTGTCGCCAGGCGGCTAAGAATCCTCTCCCGTTCCCCGGTGGGAGTTGAGGATCCGTGGCTTGCCAGTGCCTCCGGTTCCGGAGCCTCGGGTGAACCCTCCGAGCGAGGGAGAGCGGTTCCCCGTCCCTCCCTGCAGCCGTCGTCGGAAAGCCGAGGTTCCTCGTTCGGTCTCGACTTCTTCGCGGTCCAGCCGATCCTGCCATCATAGGGGTCTCTGTCGGCACCACGGTAGCGGGCGCTGCGCTCGTCCTCCTCCTCGGACGAGGGGAGGCTTCGACGTAAGTTACGTCGACGATACGAGGACCTCATGAGGCAACAGCTCCTTCTGACCGGGAACAAGCCGACGCCGGCACCTTCCCCGGCCATTAAATGGCTGTCACTGGAGCGGCCGAAACAACCCCTCGACTTGCCCGAGGAGCCTGTTCCCAGGCCGGTTGTTTGGCCAAAACCAGCTGCTCCACCGATTCCGGTGGAACCTCCACCTCCACAGCCGTTATTTGGGGCTCCGACCAAGAATTCTTTGGTCGGCTCTAGGCCTGCCCTAGGCTGTCTGTTACCCCACTCCCGATCGACCTCGGCAGGTGGAGGGTGGCTCAGGCCATGCAGCTTGCATGGACTCTTCCGAGTCCCACGGGCATTCCTCCCTTTCTCCAGGCGAGTAGACTTGGAGTCCTCTGGAGAGTCAGTCGATGGACGATAGCCCTTCGTCCTATCTGGGATTGCTTTGGCTCATCTCAGAGTCCACTGGGATGAAGCTCGAACCTGTGTCTAAGCGGGCCAGGTATCCTCACGGAGATACTGGACCAAGGATTCCCCACGGAGGCCTTTCCGGTGGCGAGGCCATAGTGGGCCGGCCTTGGAGCTCCTGGCAGCCCCCTTTCCTGTCCTCGCCCTCGGCCAGGATGGCCAAGAGTATCATGGTCCCGGGTTCTTTGTCCGATTTTTTTCTTCAGAACACCCCTCAGCCGAGGGCTAGTTACCGACAGCGTTTTCCGGCGCGCCGGGAATGCTAGGGACGTGGACAAACCTCCCGACAAGGAGTCCAAGAAATTGGACTATGCCGGGCGTAAAGTCTACTCTGCGTCCTCCCTCGGCCTTTGTCAGACCAGTTCGGCCGTACTCATGGCACATTTCTCTCATGCCCTGTTGGGCTCCCTGGACGAGGTAGTTCCTCATCTTCCAGCGGACCTGCAGACCACGGTTAGGCAGGTGCGGGACCAGGGCAGGGCAGTGGCCAAACAGCAGCTTCAGACTGCTCTGGACATTGGAGACTCATGTGCCAGGTCAGTAGCAGCCGCAGTGGCTATGCGCCGTCGGGCATGGCTGAGGATATCCACCTTCACTTCGGATACCCAGCATTGGCAGATGTCCTTCCTGGGGACCGACTTCTTCAGCCCTGGGGTGGAAGGTCACCTGCAGAGGATCGGGAAGTCCAATGCTACCTTGGACTCGGTCTCATCCGCACAGAAGGACAAAGGCCACAGACCACAGCCTAAGCCCTTTCGTCCTCTGCGCCACGGCATGTCCGCCCAGCAATGTCAGGGCCAGCAGGCTCGAGCTTGGCATCCCAAACCCAAGCCCTCGGCTTCCTCCTCCAGGAAGCAGGGAGGTAAAGGCCCTGGAGGTCCCTCGGCCGGTCCTTCCTCCAAGCCTGCCCAGTGACGGGTTGAGGGGTGTCGCCCCAACCCCATCGCCTCACCCCAGGTGCCCCCTGGGGGGCAGCTCGGCACTTTCTTTCCGCCTGGTCCGTTATCACCACAGACCGGTGGGTGTTGGAGGTGGTGGGAAAGGGCCTGCCTCTGGAGTTCGAGCAGGCCCCACCCTTCAGAGCCATCGCACCTCGGGGGCCTCGGGGTCCGAAGCCTCGCTGTCGGCTCGCCGAGCCGACATCACTCTCCTCCTCAAGAAGGAGGTGATCAGAGAGGTGGCGGACTCTCCCTCAAACCCGGGGTTCATGTCCAGGTACTTCCTGGTTCCGAAACGGACGGGGGGGCTGGCACCCATTCTCGACCTACACGACCTAAACAAGTTCCTAAGGTCTCGAAACTTCAGGATGGTCACTCTGGCTCAGATAATACCATCCTTGGAACACGGTGTGGTTCTGCTCTCTGGACCTGCAGGACGTGTTCTTTCACGTCCCTATCCGTCCGTCACATCAGAGGTTCCTTCGCTTTCGAGCGGAGGGATCCCTTTCGAGTTCCAAGCCATGCCCTTCGGCTTATCTCCAGCTCCCAGGGTCTTCACCAAATGCATGGCAGTGGTGACAGCATTCCTCGGTGCCGAGGTCCTGGGTTTACCCTTACCTGGACGCATTGGCTGATAGCAGCCCTCCAGACAGGAGGTGGGCGGTCCAGAGATCTGGCCCTCCAGGTTTGCTCTCAGGTTGGCCTCCTCATCAACGAGGCCAAGTCGGAACTCGAGCCAAAGCAGGTGATTCTTTTCATCGGGGCAGAGCTCGACTCTCTTCGAGCCAGAGCACGGCTCCCGGCAGACAGGGCCGAGGTTCTTTCTTCCTTTGCCCAATCATTTCTGGTTGGGCAATCGCACCCTGCCCGGGACTTCCTGCGCCTCCTGGGTCTAATGGCGGCCTGTACCAGCGTGGTCCATTGGGCCCGCTGGAACATGCGCCCCTTCAGTGGGGGCTGGCCAGCCAGTGGTCCCAACGCTGCGATCCACTGGACCAGCTAGTGACGGTGATCCAGGGGATGTGGAACACTCTCCAGTGGTGGACCATTCCAGTTCATCTGCAGGAGGGCATCCCGCTTGTCCGCCCCGAGCCAACGGTCTCTCTATTGACCGGTGCCTCTCTGATGGGTTGGGGTGCCCATCTGGGGGAACACCGAGCACACGGCCTCTGGTCCCCGCGGGAGTCCCAATGCCACATCAACCTGCTGGAGCTCCGAGCGGTCTGCCTAGCTCTCACCGCCTTTGCTCCGTTTCTTTGGGGTCAAGTGATCCTGGTCCGGGTCCAGACGGACAATACCACGACCATGTACTATCTAAACCACCAGGGCGGGACGCGCTCCATGCTTCTATGCAAGGAAGCTCTCCACATCTGGTCACTCGTGCGCAGCCTGGAGGCGGATCTCCTAGCCATTCATGTGGCAGGGCCTCCAACACCCTGGCCCGATGCCTAAGCGGATGGGGGCTCGTCCCACAGTGGTTTCTCCTGCGGAGGTAGTACAAGATCTATTCTCCCATTGGGGCACACCTCAGGTGGACCTGTTTGCCCAGGGAGAATGCGAGCTGAGCTGTTCCATGCCCGCCCCTCAGCAGGACTCGCTGCAGGGGATGCCTTCTCGAGCCCGTGGACCCCGGGCCTCTTCTACGCCTTTCTCCCGTTCCCCTTGATGCACAAGGTGCTTCTCAAAGCAAGGAGGGACAAGGCGCAGGTGATTTTGATAGTCCCAGACTGGCCCCGCCAGTACTGGTACCCAGATCTCCTCAGCCTCAGCTCCAGCTCCTGAGGCAGCTTCCAGCTCGCCCGGACCTGCTCTCAGTCAGTCAGGGGAAGGTGTTCCATCCGGACCTTCAGTCCCTGCACCTGACGGCCTGGTTCCTGAGCGGATAGAGTTCCAGGCCTTGGGTCTTTCCGACGAGGTCCTCAATGTAGTTGAGGTGTCCCGTAAGGAGTCGACCAGAAAATGCTACGCCTTCAAATGGAAGAGATTTTCCACTTGGTGCCAGGGCAAGGGCCTTGACCCTTCCTCCTGTTCCTTGGCGAGCATATTGGACTACCTTTGGTCCCTTTCTCAGCAAGGGCTTAGGTCGGCGACCCTTAAGGTGCCTGGCCATCTCTGCTTACCGGGCTGGGCGGGAAGCAGTCGGTAGGCGCAGGAGAGGTGGTCTGAGTGCTTTTTTCAAGGCCTTGATCATTTCCCCTCCGTTAAAGAACCTCCACCTCCGTGGGATGCCACTGCTGGTACTGGCAAAGCTCTTGGGCAAGCCATTTGAACCAATGCACAGTGTGATCTCTCTCTCACCTGTGGTGGAAGACCGCCTTCTTGGTGGCTGTCCGTCAGCCAGAAGGATGGGAGAGCTCCAGGTGCTCTGCATCGAGTCTCCTTACCTGGTCTTCCACAGGGACAAGGTTGTCCTGCGCCCCCACCCGAAATTCCTTCCGAAGGTGGTGTCGGAGTTTCACCTTAACCAGGTGTTGACTCTGCCGGTGTTCTACCCCAATCACACCTTGGAGGCCGAATATAGGCTCCATACTCTGGACCCTAGAAGGGCACTCGCTTACTATAAGGAGCGCATGGCTGAAATTCGGGGAGAGGTTCGCCAGCTGTTTGTCACCTACGCTGAAGCCGCACCTGGCAGACCTGCAGCCAAGCGGACGATAGGCAGGTAGGTCACCTCCTGCATAGATCTTTGCTATAAGTTGGGCATGGAGCCTCCCAGAGGGATAAGAGCTCATTCTACCTGCCATACTGCTGTATCGGTGGCTGCTTCCAGGGACGTCCCTATCCAGGAAATCGGCAGGGCTGCTACCTGGAAGTCAGCACACACCTTCATCACCCATTACCACATCGACCTTGAGTCACGCCGGGATGCTGGTTTTGGGGCCTCGGTTCTCCAGTCTCTATTCCCTAAGTAGGGGGTGTGCGCCTTGCCTCCCTCCTCCCAGAGAACTGCTAGGAGTCTGCCAGACAGTGTGGATGAACAACATATCCATGTCCCTAGAAATACAGGTTACTCACCTGTAACAGGAGTTCTAGGAATGGTATATGTTGTTCATCCACACGACCCACCCGACCTCCCCGGCTTCGACGCAGACAACCTGAGCTTCCAGCGGGCCAGATCTGGCGTCATGGGGCGGAGCCGAGAGTTTTACCACCCGGGTGGGTGGGAGGAGCCAGATTGAAGACCTTCCGGCAAGATTTAAAGCGGCAAGGATACCTGCCAGACAGTGTGGATGAACAACATACACCATTCCTAGAACTCCTGTTACAGATGAGTAACCTGTATTTCCGTTCCCCTTGTTTTTGGCTATCTTTAATTTAGTGTCACAGTTAGTCTCCACAGAAAATCTTTTTATAGGAAATCACTAAATAAGGCTGCACTGTGTTTAATAATGCTACTCTGTCAGCTTTTGAATTGATAGTTTACCTTTTCCCACTGGCCATCCAGAATTAGAACTCTACCTGGGATGAGGTCTACTAGACTGGATAAAGAAAAACAGTAAGAATTAAAGATGATTCCCACCTCATCTGCACAGTCTAAGCCAAAGGACCAGCGGGAAGGTCCCCACATCCATTCCCCCTGGAAAAATCGCACTTGGTCACTAGAAAACATCCATGTCTCTTGCAAAAGACCGATGTCTATTTTGGCCTCATGTACTGTACATAATTAAAAACAGCAGTTCTTTTAGTTATATTCAGTAGACTGTGCACATTTAGTGAACCCACAATTAAATGAGACATTAGCAATTACTGCAGGCTAGGATGTTTTTTTCCTCTTTTCTTCTTTTTTTTTCCTTCGCTTTTTATCCTATCAGCTCTTGGTTTTGAGAAGAGATATCATTCTCATGGGGTTATCTGAGTCCCCCTGCTTCATTTCAGATTCCCCCCAGTTTGTAGATAAAGCTGCATAGGGGTTTTCTGATTCAATCCCCCTAACTGTTTGGGAGGGTCCAGCTTTACTATTTCTGGAGGATCTTCTCCTTGGCATAGGGGGAGGTGGGGGTGGGGGTACAGCTGGTTTCCTTACTCCATCATTGGGATCCATGAAACAGACCGGGGTTAAGGTTGTTACTGGATGAATTGGTTGTTGGGTAGGCTCTTGTTTTACTGGTTCATCCTCAGTTATGAGAAGTTCAGTACTTTCCTTTTGAGGTTCTGAAGGGTTGGGGGGGGTGAGGAAGGAGTGGGCTGAGGCTTATTCAAGCCTGATTCAGCAGCAGTAGCTAAATCTTGGGCTTGTTGAATCAGAAACTCTGGATTAATACAGGAGGTTTTATTTTTTTGCCACCGAGGGACGTTCTGTGAAAATGTGGCCAATCTCCTCGCATAGGTCATATTTAGTGTGGTTTGTACACTGGTGGGTTATATGGCCAATTTCTCTGCATTTGTCACGCTGTGGCTTATCACATGTACTAGAGAGATGGGTCTGGGAGCCACATTTGTAACATGTATGGAGTTGTCCTGCATAAAAGTATACCCTCCTGTCCCTTCCCAACAGAAAAGAATTTGGGATTTGATCCACCCCAGTGTCAGTTTGCTTTAGTTTTACTTTGTATTTCCAGGCCCCTGTCCAGAACATTTCTGAGTCTAAGATTGCTTCTGGGGGTCTGAGAACATTGCATTTCTGGGATAACCAGTAAGTAATGTCCTCCACGTGGACCCCTAATTCCTAAACATTATTATAACAAATTTTGTAAGAAGTTTAGATAATGGGATCATCAAAAAGGGGGTCCATATGGGGGAGAACTTGACCTGGTTATACCTTTTCCAGAACAAGTCTAATGCATGTGCAGAACGAAAGCTGACATCAAAGTTGTCTTCACCTGAGATACTTATGAAGGCGAAGACTTCTTTCGGGGAAAAATGGAGAGAATCTTTTAGCAGCAATTTCCCCTCATAATGTCTGTCCAGCCTCTTGTCCAGTTCGCCTTTGTATCATATTGTGACCACATTCCTTCTTGGGGTAGCTTCTTTCTTTGTTTTGTTGAATAGTTCAGAAAGTAAAGGTCTCTTTGGCAAGGATGTCTCCTGTTTTTCTTCCCATCCTGCTTGGAGTCATTAGTGGTATCTGTACTGCTGTGGTCCATCGACCTTTCTGTTGCTCTGGGTTTATCAGGGAGTTCTTGAGAACCCTTTTCTGTACTTGCAGTATCTTGTTTCATGGTTTGTAATCCTATTTGCTCTTGGGGGTGTATGTTAAGTGTAGAATCTGGTACTTGTGCAATTATGGTTGGGTGCCATTCAGGGAAAGCTTGTGTAAAAGCTAGCTTGGGGCCCCACTAGGCATTTTTTTCCATCCTTCCTCTTTTAACGCTTTATGAGGAAACCATGCATCAAATTGGGACGTAAGAGGCTGGACTGAAAAAGCTTCCTGAATAGCAGCAGATGTTGCCTGATTTACTGGCCCACTGTGCTGCATTTGGGGTAAAGATATTTGATTCTCATCCCTTAATGGTGGAAAGTCAGGAGGGATGTTCCTTTTGGCTAATGTTATAGCTGTTCTTTTTTCTTTATGGTCGTCTCTTAATCCTGATTTAACATTGGGCCCCCATGCTGAAAACAAAAAAACTGTACTGCCTTCTTGCATGGAGCTATGCATTTGGTAAATAATTTTATTTTTGTTTGAGGCATATATAGGAGCATTTTGTATTTCAGGTGTTTGTTTAAATACAAATCCTGCTGTTTTTGATAAAGTTCCTTAATCTAGATTTGCCCTGTTTGGTTCGGTAATGTTTTCAGTGCTATTTTGGTAGTGATGTTTTAGTGCTTCACTTTCAGTAGTTAAGCCATTCAGAATAGCCATCAGTAGACCTTTATCAAAATCTGCTTCCTCTCCTTTTTTTAATTACTTTCAGCTTTGGACACACACTTATTTCAGCGTTCTCACCACCAGCCAAAATATTAGTCATTAAACATTCTGAAGGAGCCTCAAGGGAAACAGAAATACATGACTCACCCGGCTCAGTGGCGTTCTTTGATGTTGCTGCGTCACACTCAGAAGGGGTTTGCCTGACAAGCAGGCTGGTAGATTTGACAGCTACTTTTTCTGTTTGCAGTACGACAAGGTGTGCTTTAAAACGCTCCTGATTTTGTAAATGTTTTTTGTTGTCCTCTGCAATCTGCTCCAGTAGAGTTTCTTCCGATTCAGTGAGTTTACCAAATGTTTCATCATTTATGTCCATTGAGTTATTTATTTAAGATCTTCAGTTGAAACGAATATATCAGTGATGCCTTCTTCCTCATGTAAGTCCAAACCGATTTCAATTTCTTCTGCAACCTCTGGCAAAACGAGTATAGGGGAGGAGGTTGGCTCCCCTACTTTGGAGATGTCCATCTCCTCCTGGGCCTCACTCAGAGTGGCCATTCTCACAGCCATCAATTCCCCTACTGGCGAGTAGGAGAATTTCCCCGGTATCCTGGCCAAATTTCCCCCCATTCACTAAAAATACCACCAACAGCTTAATCTGGTTCAAGGTCAGTTGGCATTCATCTGCATCCCCCTCCCCCGGGTCGTGCCTGAAAATAGGCAAGAATTTGTCTAGTGCACTTACCTGATCAACAGAAATGAAATAAATAAAAATAAATAAAATGTGCTTCAAAAGCATACAGAAAATTCCGGTAATACCACTGCTCAAAAGTGATAATACCATCGTTGATCTGTCGTAATACTATTGGCTATCCAATTTCTTATCTAGGAGAATCCTATTCTCTGAGATCGCTTGCTGCTTGTTACATCCAGAGTGCT
Source organism: Neoceratodus forsteri (assembly GCA_016271365.2). Lineage (NCBI taxonomy): Eukaryota > Metazoa > Chordata > Ceratodontiformes > Ceratodontidae > Neoceratodus > Neoceratodus forsteri. The sequence continues at coordinate 77,159,888 of JADMNL010000022.1, forward strand.
TTGTTTTAAGTTTTAAAGAGCCAGTGTACTGCCTGCAATTAATTGTAACTTTCAGATGTAGTCAGCTATCACTCCTTATATCTCGAGTATATTTTCTTTTCTGTTTGCTAATTAGAAGATTTTCTACCTGGCAGTACTGGGGTGATGTGTGGAGCTGCACTCTGTCTGGAGGAAAAAAAAAAGTCAGTTCTGTTCCTTCCACTACATCAACACTGTCCACACTTAGTATGACATCACTAGTAACCAATGAGAACCATTTCTCTTTGCCAGGTTTCACTTTCATGTGAATCAGAAGGGACTGGCTCTCGCTGGTTACTAGTGATGTCACAGTTTACTGAATTTTGATTGGTAGCTTGTGAGTGTCACAGCTCAGGCTACAAGGACTGTGGTGCTTCAAGGTGTTTGATCTCATTTCTGACTCACGTTAGTGGGAGGAACAGAACTGACTCCCCCCAGACAGAGTCCTGGGACAGGCTGAAAATCCAGCCCAACTTCTCTAGCTGGCTGGTCTCTTGCATCCAGCTCTGTTATGAGAAGCCTGGCAAGCAGCCCCCATTAGGACTCGGAGCACATTCCACGAGGGGCGCTGCAGCATTAGTGGCTACTTCAGTGGGCATTCCATTGGAAGACATTTGTAAAGCTGCTGTCATGAAAGCTGGTCATACACCTACCAAGCTTTACTGTCTGGATATTCTATCCAGAAGATGCAAAGTTTGGGACTGCAGTCTTACAGAACCTTTCCCCCTAAATAAATTAGTCTTCCCAGCCTCCCTGGTACTGCTATGTAGTCTGCATTTGTTGTATGGCATCACTATCTGACCCGTGTTGTTGGAAGAAAAAATAACTCACTGTAGTAATGATGTTTTTTCCTAATGGATCCAGTAGTGAGCCAGTACAGTCCATCCCTACCTCCCCTTCTAAAACCTAATTAGTAAAAAGTTCAGTATCTAATACCGTTTAAATACTTATTTCTGCCAGAGCATTCATTATGTTGACATAGTTCATGTTTTTTAAGAGTTATTTAGTCATTTTTTTTTTTTTATTTAACCAAAACGTTCTAGTATAAACTGTTCTTTTAGTTATTTAGCTTTTATCTCAGAGCTTAGTAATTCAGTAAACCTGGCACTCCTTCCATCTGCTTTTTGGTCCAAGTCTGACGTTCGAACACACTAGAAGGAGCAGCAACACACAGCAGCATTTGAATGACGTTCTGATTTTGTCATCACCAGTTTATCATCAAGGCAGCATCTGTGGCTGGGGATGATGCTGTTTTTGTATTGGCTGACTATTGGACCCATCAAAAGAAACATTGTTACTGTGGTGAGTAATATTTTTCCGTGGCTCATTGGTGAGACACTGGGGAATATTGCAGTATCATGTGAAAAAATAGGGGGCTTCATTCTCCAGCACTGTCAGTTTGGCATTGTAAGAATTATATTTGCTAAACCCTCCCAGGAGAAAATGTACATTTCCTTTGAACAGAGTAAGTCCTGTTTTGTTCAAACATTGAATATAAGCTCTGTTAGGAATTCCACTCAGAATACAAAACTAAAGTGTAAAACATGCACTTTCATAATCAAGTGAATTTTTTTTTCTCCTTTCTTCTTTCTGCAGCTTGAATTCAAGATCAAGTCTGAACCAGAGGACTCAGCAGAGTTCTACCCAACATCTAAGGCCAGGGCTGGAGGAGTAGTCCGCTACTCTGAAGGATATGGGACAGAGGTAAGGTTACAGACAGAGCGTACTAGGTCCCCTTGGAGCACCTGCTATCGAAAGCCAGCACTGTTAAATGAACCAGCTTCTCTAAATTACATGGGGAAGTGGTAAGGAGCAGGTTACATGGTAAAAGGCCCCCCTCCCCAGACACATAGCATCTAAAGTCCGTAGCCACAAAAGAATTGGGTATTTCAAAGGATGTGGGATGAAAATGAAAACTGGTTTTGAGGTTAACATGCCCCTTAAGCAACCCAGCATCTGAAGTCATCACCAGCAGAGGAACCATCTAGTGTAAAGGATGAGGGGTAGAAATAAAGTAAGACAATTGTTATATAGCTATAGCCCTCTTTCCAAAGGCCCAACGTGCTATACAGATACAAATTATCATAAATACAATCAAATCCAAAAATAAAGAAATATTTAAAGACATATATCCAGTGCAACAGCTAAAGGTCAATACCAAAAATCATAGAGCCAGCCAAAGATGAGGAAAAGAAAGAGTGCCCTTCAAACGCCCTGCTTCTAAAGCCAGATGACCCCCCCCAACTCAGACAGGTGGGGGTTAATATTTTTAGTTTCTCTGTACTCAAGAAATGTGATGCTATCAATTATCATTGTAGGAGGGCAGTGACCAAGGCCAACAGGATGCTGGGATGCATCGCTAGGGGATCACCTCCAGATGGAGGGAAGTGATATTCCCTCTGTATAACTGCTTGGTGAGACCACACATCGAGTACTGCGTGCAGTTTTGGGGGCCACACTTAAAGAGGGACATTGAACTCCTGGAGTGGGTCCGGAGAAGGGCAACCAAAATGATCTGGGGCGTGGGGGACAGGACCTATGGGGAGATGCTCAAAGAGCTAAATGTGTACACATTGGAGGAGAGAAGGGACCGGGGGGACATGATAGCGGTCTTCAGGTACATGAAGGGGGTAAATAGGGGAGGAGCAGTCAGGGTGCTCTGAAGGAAGGGGGGGGCAACTAGAGGACATGGGTGGAAGCTGGAGGGGAGGAGATTCAGGGGAGAAAGGAGGAGGTGCTACTTCGCTGAGAGGGTGGTGGAGCCATGGAATGCAATGCCCAGTGGGCTGGTGGAGGCAGAGATGATGGAGGTGTTCAAGAGGGGATGGGACAGGTACAGGGGAAGGGTTCTGCAAGCAAAGTCCTGTGCAGCGAGAATATCTGGGTCTAGGAAGGGAGAAACCAGAGGGGGCGAGGGGGGCCGCAAGGTCAGCTCCCAGGATGGTGGCTGACCAAACAAGCAGACACGAATGACCATTAGGCCTATTCTGCTGGCATTTTAGTATGTTAGTAAGTGGGAATGTTCTATACTTTTCTACAGTTCCCATAACAGACTTAGTTGCCCAGGGAATAAAAAGTGAGATTTGCAGAGATCGGGGGCCCTTGTTTGAGTCCACCCCTTTAGGTGGATGGTGTGAATTAAACCATCATAAAGTATCCAAATATTTAAAGCCACCCTCTGCGAGCCTGCATTTTTAGGGATGGCTGAAAGTGAGTCACCAAAGGAACTCAATGGTCTATTCCCTGTCGGGGTTACCAGTGAAAGAATGGAATCTGAATTTCTATTGGAGTTTCCATTTTGAGACAGTGAATGTGACTGATCTTCCAAGGCTTTTCAGGTTCAAGGGGTGGCAATGGGCTTTGAACCTGTGAGTTTCATGGGTCACAGGAGAGTTTTGAACTCTGGTGGCCTGTAAAACTACTGCAGCAAGAGTCACCTGTATGTTCAGAAATACCTTAGGGAGGTACCTGTGCACCTACATGGTAGCAGAGGCAACAAGCCTTTGTGTTAGGCAAGTAAGCAAAACATAGAGAAAGAAAAAAATAACACCATGGTTCTCAAAGAACGTGGCTGGGAAGGTAAGAGAAAAAAGATTAGCTTTCAGGAGGTACAAGGAAACACAGAGGAGTGAAGATGGGGAGCTGTATCTCGAAAAGCAGAGGGAGGCGGGGAAAGCAGTCAGGTGCGAAAAGGCACAAACGAAGGAAAAAAACAGCCCAGGCAATTAAGAAAGGAGGCCAGACCTTTTTCAGGTACATTAGTGATAGAAAGAAGACCAGGGTGGATTGAGAGATTAAAAGGGCGGGGGCTGGAGGGGGACCTAGAAAAAGTACCAGTCCTTAACAAATATTTTTGTTCAGTATTTACAGAAGAAGGGGAAGAAGGACCACTGTTGGGGGATAGGAACACCAGTGGGAGAGAGGTGCACACCAGCCCGTTTATGGAAGAAAGAGTCTTAAAGGAACTCTTGAATCTGAAAGGGGACAAGGTTATGAGGCCAGATGGGATACATCCCAGAATATTAAAAGAACTTGGATGCCGGAAGCACCACTAACAGTCCCATTCAACAAATTGATAAAGAGGGGTGGTTCTAGAGGACTGGCAGAGGGCAAATGTGGTCCCTTTCCACAAAAGTGGGAACAGGGAGGAGGCTGACAACTATAGACCAGTCAGCCTGACCTCAGTGGTGGGGAAATTAATGGAGTCACTGTTTTTGTGTTTTTGTTGTGATGTTTCTTGAATCCAGCAGAGCACAGGATCCAAGGCAGCATGGATTCACAGTGCGAAGGTCTTGTAAAACAGATCTGATAGATTTATTTGACTGGGTGACCAGGGAGGTGAATAGGGGAGGGGCGGTGGATGTGGCCTACCTAGATTTCAGCGAAGCTTTCAACACCGTCTCACATAGGAGGTTGATAAATAAGTTGGGAGCCTGGGAGTAGGCCCTGAGGTGGTAAACTGGGTCAGAAACTGGTTGAGTGACAGGACACAGAGGGTGTTGGTAAATGGCATTCAATCCGAGGAGTGGGGGTAATCGGTGGGGTGCCACAGGGATCCATGCTGGGGCCAGTCCTCTTTAATGTCTTCATAAGTGACATTGCAGAGGGGCTTGAGGGGAAGGTATGCCTAACAAATGGGCAGACTAGATGGACCTAGCAGTCTCCTTCTGGCGTCAACTTCTATATTTCTATGTTTTTATTATTTACAGACGACAGTAAGATCTGCAACAGGGTTGACACTCCAGGGGAGGTGGAAAAATGAGAAAGGACCTAAACATGCTTGAGGAGTGGTCGAGAGTTTGGCAGCTAAGATTCAATGCAAAGAAGTGTAAAATCATGCACTTGGGGCGCAGAAATCCAAGGAAGGAGTGCAAGATTGGGGGAGGTACTGACAGCCACCAGTCAAAAAAGGGACCTGGGAGTAATCATATCTGATGACCTAAAGGTAACCAAACAATGTGAGAAGGCTGTGGGGACAGCCAGTGGGATGCTAGGGTGCATAGGGAGAGGTATCACCAGCAGAAACAAAGGAAGTGGTTATGCCACTGCACAGATCACTAGTAAGACCTTATCTGGAGTACTGTGTCCAGTTCTGGAGGCTGCATCTCTGGAAGGACATAGGCAAAATAGAGGCAATTTAGAGAAGGGCAACAAAAATGGTGCAAGGACTGTACCAAAAGTCATATGAGGAAAGACTAGTGGACCTCAATATGTATTCCCTGGAGGAGAGGAGAAAGAGGGGGGATATGAGAGAGACATTCAAGTACATCAGGGGAATAAACAAGGTACAGGAGGGTAGCATCTTTCAGCAAAGAAGGTGTACAAGAACAAGGGAGCATGATATGAGGCTAGAAGGGGCTATGGGTCAATGTGAGGAAGTACTTTTTCACAGAACGAGTAGTGGATGCTTGGAACAGCCTCCCTGCGGAGGTGGAGGGGGCAAGAACAGTAGAGGAATTCAAGAATGCATGGTATAGACATAAGAGTATTCTAGTTATAGGGGAGAGAGGATGAGCTGGAGATCATCTAAGGTCTGCGGTAATGCATTAGGTAGGAAAATGGGGCAAACTGGGGGGGACCATACAGCCCTTATCTGCTGACACTGTCTGTGTATCTGTGGAAGCTGTCAAGCCATATGGGTTTTGTTCAAGGATGTAGCATGTGGGAGTTAAATTGTCATCTTGTGGTTATTTCCAAATAAGGTTTAACACAGTACTCTTGTTGTGTGACCCTGGGAACATAGGAGCATGTGGCTTTGGGATGGCTTGAGTATTTGGCATGATAGGAGTCTGGGCTGAAGCCCCACAGTCCGATTTATGTAAAGCCAAATGTAACATTTCTGTGTGCATGCATTAGAGCTGAGAAAAATGTGAAACTGTTAAGACAACCTGGTATTTGCAACTGGGGAGAAAGTCTGGAGCTTTGGAGTGGCAGTTCAGCTGCTGAGCTGTCTTTAATTTTATTTTAAAAGTTTTGCCAGGCTTGCCAGCTCGTTGGCACAGCAGTAGCGCTATCGCTTGCAATGCCGGTGACCTGAGTTTGGAAATGATTTTGGGGCATCAGAGGGCCGTCTGGGAGTAGGACTGAGCGTCCGGAGGACTCTTCCCTCCCTCGGGGGGTGAGCCCGGGAACTGCTGGGCTCTTAGCAGCAGCTGGGGAACAGCATGTGGACTGCCTAGAAGACAAAAAGGTGAGAGCAGATCGACATGTGTTACCGCGGGAGCATGGACACATCATGTCATTGCATGCCACGCCACGCGGGGGTAATTAAAGGGAAAAATACCTACCAGTGGCAGAAGGGTGCTTCAACACCCGCAGGCCCCACACCTGACTTGCTGGGCTCACCAGTCCAGATTACAGGATCTGATTCCCGATGGAGACTGAGGGACCCTGTTAATCTTGCGGGGAAGGGGGCAAGTCCTTGGGATAGCGACTGACAGGTCAGTCCTGGTGGACATTGGGGTGACAGTGCTGGGGTTGACGGGGCAGAGTGGGGGCCATCCAGTAGTGAGGGGGAAAAAAAAAGTATAAAAAAAAAAGTTTCACCAGGAAAGCCGTACTGAACTGGTGCCAGTTTGTTTCCTGATGCATCCTGGGAGGGGAGGGAAGAGAGGAGAAGAGAACATATAGGACAACAGGACTACCTAGATTTCAGTAATACCTTCAACACTGTTCCACAAAGGAGACTTGTGAACAAGCTGGGCAGCCTGGGAGTGGGTCCAAAGGTGATAAACTGGGTAAGAAATAGTCTGGGGATAGGTGACAGAGGGTGGTGGTAAACTGAGTTCACTCCAGGGAAGGAAGGGTAGCCAGTGGGGTGCCTCAAGGATCAGCACTAGGACCGGTTCTCTTTAATGTCTTTATTAGTGACCTTGCAGAGGGGTTAGAAAGGAAGGTATGCCTTTTTGCAGATGACACTAAGATCTGCAATATGGTAGACACTCCAGGGGGGTGGAAATAATGAAAAGGGATCTAGGAAAGCTTGAGGAGTGGCCAAAGGTGTGGCAACTAAGTTTCTGTCTTGAGGAAGTGCAAGATTATGCACTTGGGGTGTGAAACCTAGTGGCGCAGTACACAATGGGGGGGACGGTACTGGCGATCACCATCCAGGAAAGGGGCCTTGGGGTAATTGTATCTGATGACCTGAAGGTGGCCAAGCAGTGCGACAAGGCAGTGGGGAGAGCCAGTGGAATACCAAGGTGCATAGGGAGGGGTATCGGCAGCAAGATGAGGTAAATGGTGATTCTACGGTATAGATCACTGGTGAGACCGCACCTAGACTATTGTGTTCAGTTCTGGAGACCACATCTCGGGAAGGACATAGACAGAGTAGAGGTGATCTGGAGGAGGGCAACTAAAATGGTGCAGGGTCTGTATCAAAATTCCTATGAGGAGAAACTGAAGGACCTAAATATGTACACCTTTGAGGAAAGAAGGGAAAAGGAGGTGATATGGTAGAGACTTTCAAATACCTCACAGGATTAAATAAGGTCCAAGAGGGAAGCACTTTTCAGTGAAAAAAATTGCTTAAGAACAAGAGGTCATGCTATGAGGTTGGAAGAGGGTAGGCTCAGGGGGATGTAAGGAAGTACTTCTTTACAGAAAGAGTGGTGAATGCCTGGAATAGTCTCTGAGGGCAAAAACTGCAGTGGGATTCAAGAAAGCATGGGAAAGACAAAAGGGAACCTTGGTGTTAAGTAAAGGGGAAAAGACGAAGATCAAGTAGGGTCTACGGAGTTACGGTAGGTAGGAAAAATGGACAGACTAGGTGGGCCAAGCAGTCCTTATCTGCCATCAGTTTTTATGTTTCTATGTAATAAATAAAAATATACAATTTAAGAACACTTAAGGACTATACTGCCAAACTGCAAATTCCCATACAGTAAATTAGAGAGCAGGCAAAAGAACAATTGAACAGTAAGCACCAACAAAATCAGAACAGGGAGAAAAGACTGAAACTGTGGTAGTGCGGTGCTGGTGCCAGTGTTGGAGGAAGAAGGGGGGAAAGGAAACCACTGCAGTATCAGAAGCAATTGCAGGAGTGAATAAAACACTTATGGAGGAGAGATTTCAGAGCAGGAAAAGAATAAGCAGAGCAAATGGGGGCTGCTATGAAATGAGAAGGCAGCTTGTCCAGCAGCAGATTTCACTTGAGGGAGCAGGAGGGCAACCATTGCAAAGGGAGAGAGAGGAGAGAAGTAAGATAAGAGGGTTGAGAGTTATATAAAGGAAACACAGTGGGAGAGGCACCTGGCATCAAGAGAGGGAAGGGAGAGTACAAAGTAAGTACTGCCGTGTGTACGAAGGGGTTTATCAAGAGCAGAGCTACAGAACTGGTGAAAAAGAGGGTCCATTCTAGCTAAAGTAGACTTTGGAACCAGCGCTGTAAACAATGTCTCCATAGTCAAAAATAAGGAGAATCATCTTAATGCGGAGTTCTCTGCATGTAGGACACAGAATGCATTGCTTATTTCTGCATAATGTTCCAAGTTTTGGGGATGGAGCTAATTATGGATAGTATCCACATGAACAGAAAAATCAAGGTGGCAATCCAGTGAGACCCCGAGGTACTTGAAGGATGTGAAATCTTCAATAGCTGCACCATTAAGGGTATGAAAGGAGGGAAGGGGGGAGACTCTAGCAAGCCTCTGCCTGGTGCCAGACATCATAGACACTGCTTTCTCAGCATTGAGGCATAACTGATTTTCTCAGAACCAGAGCTGAATATTGTTAAAGTCCAGTTGGAGCTGATTCATGAGAGCAGAGGCAGAGGAGCCAGAGGAAGAGAGTACTTGTACCATCTTCATGCATATGAATGGACACAGAAGAGTAGACATTGGGGAGGTCATTTAGAAAAAAGGAGAAAAGAATTGGGCCAATAACAGACCCTGGGGGGAAGGGGAGATTTTTTTTTTTTTAATTAGTTTTTGTTGACCGGGTAAGTGCACTAGACAAATCCTGCCTATTTTCAGGCACGACCCGGAGGAGGGGGATACAGATGAAAGCCAACTGACCTTGAACCAGTTTAAGCTGTTGGTAGTATTTTTAGTGAATGAGGGAAATTTGGCCAGGATACCAGGGAAATGCCCCTACTCTTTTCGATAAGTGCCGTGGGATCTTTAACATCCACCTGAACTACCACCAATCCAGGCAGATGGAACCTCGGTTTAATGTCTCATCCGAAAGACGGCACCTCACAAGTGCAGCACCCCTCTCATGCTGCACTACAGTGTCAGTACTGGGATATTAACCCAAGTGCAGATGTGGCAACTGAACCCACAGCCCTCTGATCTCCTGGCCTCAGAGGTGAGTGTGCTACCTACTGAGCCACTGACACTGATGCCTGAGCTAATGGGGAATATGTGTGTGGGGGGAGTCTCCAATATGGATAACTTGTGACCGGGCCTCAAGGTAGGAGCGGAACCACTTAACTGCGGAAGGTGAGAGTCCAGCTACCTTAAGCTTGACCAGGAGAATGAGTGGGCTACAGTGTCAAAAGCTTTGGCTAAGTCAACAAAAATGGTGGAGGTGACAAGGCCCATGATCCATTCCAGAGAGGACAGTATCAGTGAGCTGGAAGAGAGAGGTAGAAGTGGAGTGTGACTTTCTAAAGCCAGGCTGGAAAGGAATAAAAAAGGAAGTTGAATCAAGACTAGGGGAAAGCTGGGAGAGAACAAAGATGTTCCTGGAGTTTAAGTTTAGCCAGAGTAGGAAGGAGTGAGATATGGTGGAATTTACTAGAGGAAGAGAGGTCTCCCCTTTGGGAAGGGGAAAGACAGTAGCCAGCTTTGAAGAGTTAGCGACACAGGATAGAGAGAAAGAGATGTTAAGGAGGTAGGTAATAGGGTGGGCGGTGGCACGATCAAATAGAACTAGAAGTCTAGGATCAAGACCATCAGGGCTTCCACCCTTGTGAGGATTTAGAGCCAAGAGGGTCTTAAGAGCAACAGCAGGGGTAATGGATGAAAAAGAAAAAAGGAGGAAGGGGCAGTATGAGAGGTAGAGGAGAAGAGTGAGGAGGAATAGAAAAAGAGAGTGAGGGAGAGGAGGAAGAGAGGAGAGAATGGGCACAGAAGGTGTAATAGGAATTGAAAGATGAGGTGAATGCAGCAGGGTCAGAGATGGGAGTATCACCCATCTTGAGTACAGGGAAAGGGACTATGTCAGAGGGGAGAAAAGTAAATCAATTACAGTTTAGAACTTGAAGGAGTGATTAAGATTGTTTTGGAGAATGGATGCGAATTGTTCAGATTTCGCACGCCTATTAGCTTTAGTACAGGCAACAAGAAGGATCCAGTAATTCGTAAAGTTAGACATGGAGCCAGAGGATTTGCAAGTCCTCCAGGCAAGGTCATGCACCTGATGACAAGCCAGTAACTCAGCTGAGATCCATGGGAGGTGGGAACCTCGGACCCTGGTTCTTCTAAGGTGGCGGGTGTCATGATCCCAGACAGACATAAATTTTGGGGGTGAGGAATTTGAGGGCATTGTCCATGTTGCGAACTGTAGAAATATGGGACCAGTTGGTGGCTAAAAGGTGAACATGACACTGTAACTAGTCCAGTGAATGGAATGGACCTGATCTGGATGAATTTGGGGAGGAGCTTTGGGAAGATGAATCTTGCACTCACAATAAACCATATGGTGTTCAGTGAGCACATCGGGGAGGGTGCTAGCATGCTAAAGAATTGAAATTAAAATGAGTAAAGACAGAACTTGGGCCAATTTAAGAGAAGGGTTTTAACATTAAGACAAAATTTATGAAGGGGGAGTGCCAATTTAAATTTAAATCACCTAGTAACTCACCAGAGGAGGCAAGGGAGGAGATGGAAGTGGGTAGCTCAGTTTTTACATGCCAGGACAGCAGTAGACACTTGCAGTAAATATAGGTGCAGAAAAGGGGAGGGAGAGTTTAAGAAACAACTTGTAGGTAAAGGTGAATGAGATGGAGAGCATGGATGCAAATTAAATATTTGAGGATAGATAGATGGCTACACCACCTCCTCTTTTTGCTCGATCCTGATGAATAATGGTGAAACTGGGGATGGCAACAGAGGAATTGGGGATCTTGGTGAACAGCCAACATTCTGAGATTACCAACACATCAGGTTTAAGGTTAATCATAAGTGGTTTCAACAGGTTAATATTAGGGAGAAGGCTGTGGATGTTGACATTTGGCCACTCTCAAACCTTTGTGGAGAGGAAAAGATAGGGAAGGGCCAGGGTTGAGTTCAAGATCTCCTGCCAAAAGCAGCAAGGAGATGATGAGTTTTAGAGAATCTATGAGACACTTATGGGAAGTGGATGGAGGGGTAAAGTAGCATACGAGGTAGTTGGGAGGGACCTGAGGGCTTAAGATGAAGCCAAGAAGATAAGAGTAGACTGCTACCATGGGACGAAGAAGAATGAGGTATTGAAGGGAGACAAGAGAAAGGTTCTATGACTCTACAGCCTAACAAGATCATCAGAGGTGCTTGTAGGAGACTCTAAAGTTAAGACTATAATCGCCATGATTTTTGACTCTGTAATGCTGGGTGAGATATGAGAATGCCCCAATTGTAAATGCTCAGTGCTGGGGTGGCGATGTGGCAGATAAGGGATCCTGAAGGTCTTGTGAGAACCTATGAAGTATATCCTCACTAGAAATATCAGTTCAATTCAGTTTTTATTGTAGAAAAAATGTACAAAATCATAATTTCTTACATGCATTCATAAATACCATAGAGAATTAAAATACACACATACTTCACATCAGTATACATAAATACATAGTGCAATTGGATACAAAGACTTTTATACTTTACAATTGTTAAAAAATTTTGCAAATCCATACATAACATTGACCATCCTTAACTGGAGTATACAGGATTTAACATTGATACCCTGGTCCAGATAGTAAGGTGAAAAAGACTGGATCAAGCCATTTATTTCTTAAGTACCCTACCCTCACCCTGCCTCCACCCCACTTCCATATCTGCACAGAACAACGCCTACCTGCCTGCCACCCCTGCACTAATATCGCCCCCTTTTTCCCCTGCTCGCCTACCCTCCCCACCCCCCAGTCATACCTCCCAATGGACAAAACCATGCCTGGCAGCACCTAAATCCCTCCCCCAAGCAGCCTGGGGACCTAATATATCTTAATGCTCTTTGTACACCCTAAGTCCTGGACCATACTCCTGTAGTGTTGCTATGAAGTTATTTCCGCAAGTGTAGTTGTGTTTCTACTATACTGCTGTCCTTTTATTGATATTACTATATTGTATGTAACTGCATGTGAAACATTGATGTTAATCCGTGATCCCACTTGTTTGTACCCTGTCATTGATCTGTATTGTCATGTATTCTCCTTTGACTTGGAGGAACCTTTGTAAACAAGCCCTTGGCTCAAAGGTATTAATCCGAATTTGCAATTAATAAATAAATAAGTTTGCCCTACTTTTACATTCAAAGAGAACGTGCAAAGGATCCATTGTTTTGTTTGAACAGCAACATTTCTCCAAAATTCTGGAATCAATGAATCTGTTCAGATTGTGAAGAGGGAACCCTTGACTAACCAATCTTAAAATACGAAGAATATTTCAACGCTTATTGGTTTCACAATGAGCCAAATAGTTCTCAAGGCCCCAATGTTTTTTTTACATGGGAGTATAAACCAGATATATCCATTCTGGCACTATCTTCTTGCATTGCAGTATCCTGTAGTCTATTTACTACTTCCCTAACCATAATGTCTATGTTGTTTAGTGCTCTATCACACCAAAGGTCTATACATCCCATTTTTGTGTTTCCTTGTGCTTGCACAAGAAATACCTTGGGACAGTACTGCATTTGATGGGTGTGTCAGGGATTAGTCCAATGCAAAGCACTGTACAGTGACACACCAAGGGCTACTGAAGCGGGGTGTGACGGCCACTGGAATTTCACAGCAGGGGGCCAGCTTGCACTTGAGAGAAATGAACCGCACCCATGAGAGGGTGCGCTTCATTCCTTTCATTTGCATAGATGGGAATGCAAATCTGCAGACCCTCCTGCACCCTCCCACTGCTGCAGTCTGCCCCGCACCTTCCATTCCCTACTGGCCTGGCATCTTTCATTAAACCCTTCCACTGCCTCCCACTGCTGCTGCTGTCCTCCCTGCTCCGGTCGCAGCCCTGGGCTTTTAATCAAATCCTCCCACTGTCTCCCAGTGTGTGCTGTCCGCCCCACACCCTCCGTTCTTGTGCCGACATCGGGGTGCCCAATCCCCGTGTTTGCATCATGTACTCCCCCCAACTCATGTGGCACACTGGGAGCTCACCCCAGTGTGCCAAATCTTTTTTTTATACCTGTAAATAAGAAAACCTTCCCCAACCTCTTTTTTTTTTTTTTTTTTTTTTTAACCTGTAAAAAGAAAATGGTCCCTCATCATCTCCCCAGTTCCCTCCCTTCCCCCTCCTCCTTTGAGCACCCACCTCCCAGCACCTCCCTCTTACCCATACTTACCTGCCAAACTGAAGAATCAAAGGTAAGCGCCGTATAATGGCAGTCAGTGGAGTTTCAACTTAGGTTGATATCGCAACCATTTTTAGGAATTTTGGCCCCAGATTTTCAACATGGGGTTCTTGGACTCCACCTCATGAACACTGTCACTGTCATTTCGTTACTCTGTCACCAAAGGTTATTTATCGGTCGTTGCATGGACTCACCTTTTGGGGCCAATTCAGGAAACGACAGTCCATTGTTCATGAGGTGAGGTCCCAAAAAGCCCATGTTGCAAATTTGGTGAAAAAATTCAAAAAATGACTTTGTTACAAGTGTGCATTGCGCAGTTTCTACGCACGCTCCTAACTTTGCCAGTTTTTCATATTTTCACTCCAGATTTTCAACATTGCCATTTTTCATACCTCCTTATGAACAGCACCGCTGTCATTTTTCACATCCTGCCTGAAATGCGTTTTTGCAGCTGTGGCGCAGAATGGCGCAGTTGCTCTGTGAAATCACCTTTCAGGATAAGTGAACGAAATGACAGTGGCACTCCTCATGAGGCGGGGTCCCAAAATGGCCATGGTGAAAACTTGGTGAAACAACTCCAAAAAATGACCGAGTTATACCTGGCCGTTCAAAATTTTCTACGCACGTATGTAACTTTGGTTATTTTCAATATTTTCACTCCAGATTTTCAGTATGGCCTTTTTATCACATCACCTCATGACTAGTACAGCTGTCATTTTTCACATCCTTCCCATAATGTGTTTTCACATCTGTGGTGTGGAACACCGTTTTCCCACGGATTTGAAAAATTTCACCTACAGGGTTCATAAGGTGGATTGATAAGGTTATGTTCAACATTTAGAGTCAAAATATGAAAAAATGACAAAGTTATGGCCACTTGTTGCACTTTCGGTATGCATGCTAGTAAGTGTGGAAATCTTAAATACTTGCACCCCACATTTTTTGTTGTAATTATTTGTACCCCTGTTCCATGGTCCTCTCAATTTAGAGGGAGACCCAGCCCCACCTCCGAAGTCCACCAGCCGATGCTGACAAGCCATCCCCAGGGCTTACTCCCCCGGTAGGGGGGCCACCCCCACCAATACCTGATCCAGTACAGTGGTCTGCGCCGTGACTATTCGTGGGTGGGACCTGCGAGCTGCCTCCATCATCCACTGTGAGGAGTTTCTTTACCTCTGAGTTTCTCCCCTTCAGGGGCGGAGTGTACAAGGATGCCGGTGATGGTGCCGTGCACACTCCCGTGCATGCACCCCATCAGTGTCTGCCCTGCCTCTGACCTGATGTCTGCAGCATCGGTGTGCCAGTCCCCAGCCGCCGCTGAGGGCCAGACATGCACCGACAACTGGTCGCCCATCTCCCCACAAGGGAGGAGCTATCCCTGGGATGTTCGATCCTTCTCCTCCTCCTCTGCTGACCCCCAGCAGCCTGCGCTCATTCCTGAACATGAGTCGCCAGCATGGGACGAGGTGTGGCGTATAGCACTTCAACCCTCCGTGTCGCTGGTCCTGCAATGCACCCCACATTTTCAACATAGCCTTCTTATTACCCGAGCTTATGTATTCAACTGCTGTACAAAACATGACAGCTTGTCACAACATAGTTCAGCTAGGCTTTTCCTCCCACTAGAAGTTCAACTAACACAATACACGCCTGCCACATAAACCATGCAAGGAAATATTCGGCATTGACAAATGCTTGTTTTAGTACTACATTCAGCCTACTAAACCAGTTGGTACTTTGATTATCTGTTACCATTAGTTTTAGATGTTCTAGCGAACACAATTTTGTCAGTCGTCCCTGATCCTTTTTTATTATTCTCTCCCATTGGTTGACTGCTCTTATTAGAATTCTACCTTTTATAGGTAACATACCAGTTTCTAATCTTAAAAAAACTGGTCAATCCGTCCCTTGGTAAATTTAGTGTAGTCCTAATAAGTGAATTTTGCATTGTATCAATATTAAGACTGTCAGTATATAAACCCCAAATTTCGAGGACTTCCAGTTGCATCATCAACCCCAATGGCAGCTTGAACAATGAGCGCCGTGCCAAGATCGACAAAAAAACACTTCTAGTAAACCAAATCAGATCCAAAGTGCTGGAAATACAGATGCCAAAGGGGAACAGACACAAAGGGCCAAACTTAACAGAAAAAATAGCGGAGATGGCACAAGAGGGGAAAGAATTGAGGTTGGAGGCCTCTAACTCCGAACTTTTTCAGTCTTCAGCAGATACAGACCCACTTAACTCCAACACCGGGGCTAACCCCTCGACTCCAACACACTGGAAAAGAGTGAAATTAAACGCAATTTATACTGAACTTCTAAGTTTTCGTGCAGAAATGAAGCAGCTTTATGGGGAATTATGGAGAGATGTGGAAATCTTAGAGCAAAGGGTGGATGACACAAACAGACAGATTACCACATCCGAAAATAGGATCAACAATCTGGAGGTGGTGGTGCAACAAATACAAGAAATCCAAATGCAAATACAGCACCGGCAAGAAGATGCAGAGAATCATGCTAGGAGGAAAAACGTAAGGCTATATGGTATCCAGGAAGGAGCGGAGGGTAAAGACATCGCAGAATTTTTGATTGTAGTACTACGAATGACGCTTGACTTGCCCGATGACCTGGACCTTGAATTTGAATGAGTACACCGGACCCTAGGACCTAAGCTGGTATCACCAGATGCGTGCCCTCTCTCAATTATAGTGAGATTCCTAAAATATATAACAAAGGAGCTTGTACTTGCTACTGCTTGGAGGAAACAGAGAATCTTCTATGGACAGTCCAGAATTTATATAGATGATGATGATCGCGCACCTGCCACCCTCAAGGCCAGAAAACAATATCAACCCCTGTTTGCACCGCTAAAGGAACAAAAAATAAAGTTCTTCACCCCTTACCCTGCCCGCATGATTATCCAGTTCCAGGATGGCAGAAAAGAGCTCTAGTCGGCAATGGAAGCCAAACAAGAATTGAAGAAACGAGGCATACAGTACCAAGAAAGGCCCACGGAATGGAGAGGAGCACAGAGAACCAAGAGGTGGCGCACTGCATCTCAGGCAAAATCCGAGAGGAAAGCTGCGCAAACCCTACCAACAGACCTGGTCAAAACATTGGCCTCCTTCAGACGTACTGTCGCCAATACCTGATTCCTGCACGACTCAAAGCTATCAACCAGGAAGCTGGGACCTAGTAAGTAATTGTTCAGTACCTCTCGAATCTAATAAACCATAGATAAGACTGCTAACATCTTGATCACCAGCCATGCAGTATCGAGGGCGAATTTTAAGACAAAATCACGGGGATAGTGTGTATTTAGGTTGGACTTCTGGGACAGTCTAAAACTCTTGAGAACTGTTTGAAATCAGTGGAAACTCATCCGTAAGGGACTATGCCCCGAGTTTATACCACAAAAATATGGGTATGGCAGCCTATTTTCAGATATTTGGACTGGAATGTTGAGGGGGTGAGGATTTGCAAAATTAACCCGATAACCCCGTGAAATGTGAGCAGAATTTTTCTTTTCCTTCCCTTTTCTTTTATAGACCAGAAGCGGGAAAACGCTATAGAAGAAGAGCCCAATGCGGGCTGCGAAGATACTTTTAGAGACTGACTAGTATCCCTCTATGTAAACATGGGGCCAGATGCTGTTAAAAGCCCTCAAATAATGTTAAAGGGGGGATGGGGAGGTTACTGTTAAGCAGGGGGAGAAACAAAAAGAAAAGGGGAGAACATAGTGGGCCCATTGAGCTCATGGTGTGAGGTTACCCCATGATAAACCTATATGGATCATGTGGATTTACAGGGCTCTAACCAATAAGCTACCGACCTATATTTCTGATCTTTCTGAGTGGACCAAGGGCAGATATGGACTATGGAGTTTGTCTCTTGTCTCCTTTAAAGTACCCAAAATAAGGACACAACATGGTTCAGCTGCTGTCAACTTTTCTCTGCCCTCCCTTTGGAATGCCATGCAAAAGACCCTCAGGCTCTCCTCCCTCCCGGGGCCTCATGCTTTTAGGAGCCTGCTCACTCACAATCTGAGGGTCCTGTGTGCATGCCGCAGATAACCGCGTTCCATCCATCTCCTGTGGCTTCCCAAATACTAGGCACTCACTTGTATTCTCCTAGCACTTCTCTTGTTCATACCTACCTTCCAATTAATCTGCCCAACTCCCCCCTATTTATGTCCATACCCGTAACCACCCTCCCACCTACCCTTCAACTTGTTCTTTTCCCCCGGCCATAGGCCTTCATGTGTTGTACCCCCACTTAGCCTCCCTGGTATCCCTCACTTTATTGTAACGTTGTGGTATCTGGTTGTAAAAGCCCCCTCCATTAGGGAATCCCTTGTACGCTCAGTCATTTGTCAACCCATGGATAGTTGTGCATTGTATGTGTTCCTCAGCCCTGATCTTGTTTGTTATACTGTAACTGTCAATTGTTTTCTCAATGTATGTACACTGCAACTCCGATTGTATGCTGTAGTTGTATATGTCCTACTTGTCCAGGACCATCTTGTAAATGAGCTTGCTCAAGGATGATTTTGCCTGGTTAAATAAAGCTTGATTGATTGATGGAGTAGAGTTGGGAACTTGCTGACCTGGGGTGATTGTAGAATCCCTTGATTTAATCAAAGCCTCCCGCTGAGCAGAGAAAATCATTAGGACCACAAGGTCCGGAGGGTGCCCCATTAGACCAGTAACATTAAAATGGGACTTACCTCGGCAAAAGGGGAGAAAATGATGCACTTATGCAATCTTATCCTAATTTTTTATTCTTGTTTCCACATGGGTAACATTGACTCAGAAGTGATTTTATTTGGTTACCCACAATTAGGGAGCGAGATCAGCCCGTGGGAGGCCCAGCTAATGGGTATAGCTGGACTACCCCCCAGCGGAGAGAAACCAAACCGCTGTAGGACCAGGAGGAAGGATAGCTATCCTTCCTACCTTGGAAGTCAGACAACCACAGAATTCAGAACCTAATAGCTCTAAGCTGTTGCATACCTGGGTGGCCCAGTTGGTAGCCCTTGGATGGTTTAGCTCAATTGTTTGGGCAGGTTTTTGTATTTGTTCTTATAAAAATGTAAACGTTATGTTTATCATTCCTGTGAAGTTTAAAAAGGTTATCACTCGGAATGCAGACATTTATGAAAAACAACAGGATGCAACAGTAGGTGTATGGCTTAATAAGACTCAGAGTTTCCGAATACATGATGTAAGGTGTTACCTCTATGGTTTGCTTTGGGGATGGGGAGATGGGGAATGGGGCCTGGTGTGGGACCAAACATCTGTGGGGCTGAAAATAATATTAAGACTGGGGCATAAATGAGGGGTTTTATATATGCACCCCCAAAAATGAATAAACAATCATTAGTGCTTTCACTAAATATTAACGGGATACACTCCCCGATCAAGAGAGCTGGACTCCAGCAGTTCATTAACAGGGAAAAACCAGAACTGGTGGCTCTCCAGGAGACACACACGTCTCAAAGCGAACATAATAAATTACAAAACAATAGATACTAACTGCTGGCAGCCTCATCTCATAGGACGGGGAGGAGATGAGGAGTAGCAGTTTTATTGGCAAGAGGAATTGCATGGGAAGAAATAAGATTTAGTAGTTGCCGTATTGGTCCTTGCAAGAATAGATCCAGAAGCAAATGATTTGATACCTTTTAATGGACCTTAAAGCTGGGTGGGGGTTGCCTTTCAGTAATCACATCCTTATACTGACTGTGACACTCATGGCTTGATTTGGGAGTTATCTGCTTCAGCAGTGTTATCTTATGTCAATTAAATTTATGTGCAGTAGGATTCTTTGCATGTGTGTTGCACCAAGCACATCTGAACCC
Organism: Neoceratodus forsteri; assembly: GCA_016271365.2. NCBI lineage: Eukaryota > Metazoa > Chordata > Ceratodontiformes > Ceratodontidae > Neoceratodus > Neoceratodus forsteri. The sequence goes on from JADMNL010000022.1 coordinate 77,179,263, forward strand.
AAGGTTCATTCGGACTGAGGGCAGTATTGTACTGTTAAACTTCTCTGACATCATCTTCTGGTTTTTTTAATGAGTATTTTAAACCAATGGGGATTTTTTCTGTTTTTCTCTGCATTATCTAGCTGTTATAAGTATTGTATTTTCTAAACAACTGCCATGAGCTTCTGAAGAAGGACTGGTTGGTCCGAAAGCTAGAGCACTTTGTTCTTGTTGTTACATCTATGTTGGTCCATTAAAAGGTATCAAATCATTTGCTTCTGGATCTATGGGAAGAAATAGAAAGAAGGGAAGACCCTGAGGGGAGATATGCAATAGTTACTGGTTGGCTTATATAACTGGGAGGTCACATTGACACGGTATACCCCGGCATAACAAAACCTGAGCACAGAAATTTCTATCAGATTTGCTATCAGTTCTTAGGGGACAATTAGTAATGGGGGGAACCTAATGTTATAATAGATCTCCATTTAGATGCATCTCGGAATCTGACCCACAGGGTTAATTCCTTGCAGAAGTATATTAGACACAGTTTGGCCAATCTAGGCTATGTAGATGTCTAGTGTACTCGTATATCGTCGAGGACAGGGGTAGCAGCCAGACTAGATTATGTATTTACTACAATAGAACACTATGAGACGGTGAATGATATCTGGCATGGGGTTCCCCTGTTATCAGATCATGCCCCAGTATATATATGGGACTGCAACTAGGTGGTATTTGTAAACCAACGCACTGGTGACTCAACTTGGCACATCTTAGGGACCCCGAATTTAGATAGGAAATACAAGAACTAATACCGGGAATTACAGAGTAAAATAAGACTCAGAAGACTACCCCAATGATCTTATGGGATGTATTGAAGGTGATATTGAGGGGCCTAATAAAAAAAAGCCTTGGTGAGAAGGAGAAAGGCCAGAGAGAAAAACTATAAAAGCTTGCAGCTGGAACTGCAGACCCTGCAGATGGTGTGGGACCAGGGGGATCATACGGTTAAACAGCAAATCCAGCAGGTTAAGCAGAGGTTGCAGAAATGTTTGGACCAACAGGTGGAACAACAACTGTTCTACTTGAAACACTACTACTATGAAGGGGGCCCTAGAGGGGCCAGAAAATTGGCCAGAAGACTGAGGGAACAAAAATCTAAATCCTCTGTCAACTGCTTATATGACCTGGACACGGGGTCCCTGCTCACCCACCCCCAAAAAATTAGGATGGCTCTGGCTAAATATTATCAGATCTTGTATACTCAGGATACCCCTGCACCGGAGGAGCTGATACATAACTATCTTAACACACTCTTTCTTCCCAAAGTTACTGAAAATCAAGCTCAGTCCTTATTACTTCCAATTAACAATCTAGAAATAGAGCGAGTTCTCCCTGGAGCCAAAACGCTTAAAGCCCCAGGACCAGACAGTTACCCAGCAGAATTTTATAAAGTATACAGAGATCTGCTAATCCATATACTTGTACCTGCATTCCATAGCATACAGGAAGGAGAAGCTCCACCACCCTCATGGCAATATACTATAATTGCAGCAGTCCCAAAACCCCAGAAAGATCTAAAGCATGCCTCCTCTTATAGACCCATTTCCATGCTGAACTATGACTATAAAGTGTATATGTCCATTATTACACATAGGATAAAGGATCTTGTCCCGGCCTTAACAGACCAAGATCAAATGGGTTTGTTAGAGGGAGGCAGGCCCATAATGCTGTAACCCCCCTACAAATGGGGGTTCCCGAAAAGTCTTCCTTGAGCTTGCCTAAATGCTCACTGCCAGGCAGGTGTTCTGCATTTTAGCAGTTTAAATGTATTGCCAGAGAGTGCCTGTATAGCCTCTGTGTATTGTCTCTTTAAGAGCTGTCTGGATTGCAGTCATAATCTGAGAGGGAGCTCTGTTAGAAGATGTACTTGTTTGCTGATCATTTGTTAGAGTAGTAATATAATTGCAGTTTGTTCTAACCTGCCCTCTGTGCAGCATGGACTGTTCTGTTTGTTTCCATCATCTTGGTCCTGGACTGCCGAATGGGCCAATCAGTACATTTGGGACTCTAAAATGGAGCCTGCCTACAGGGGCTTGGTGGGCCAAAACTTGTAGGAATTGTAGTTTTGGGCTTTTGGTGCCTAAAATAACCTGGGGGGAGCCCTTGTTGTGACTGACAGATCAGCCAACCAGACCTTTTGGATCTTGAGGAAGGTCCCACACTGCTTGCAGTTTCAGTTAGATCTGAGTTGGAAAGTGAAGAAGTAACAGTTGGAGATTGTTCGAGCAGCAATCCATAGTGGATTCGCGCGGGAGAACTGCGGAAAGGCCTGAGTTTGGCCTGCATGCCTGCCTGCTGTTCCTGAGAGGGAACTTGTGCTTTTTTTTCGGACTGAATCCAGATTTGGAGAGCAAATTAAGCCACTGAATTGTGACCAGGCTTTAATCTGAAGAAGACCGAGGATTTGCTGAATGCGATCAGCCTGTCAGGACTTCCAGCTGCCTCTGAACTCCCGGATTGTGCAGAGACTGTGCAGTTGTGACCGGAGAGCCATTTGCCTGGTACAGTGGAATTTCCTTACATGTGAATGTGCTGTGTGCTTATAGTTTGTTGTGATTTGGTTCCCCATTGTATGTCTGAACTGTATTTTGCTTGCTGGAGGCTGTATCCAGCTCCACAGACTGAATCCGTATCCATTTCCATTTGCCTGGACCCTGCTACACTGACCCAGCAGAATACCTGCTGCGCAGAGAAAGTCTTCGATGAGAGACTGGCCTGGGGATCAGCCCCCTGCTCAACGCCTTGAACAGGAACGACGCCTTGGTAATTCGTGTGGGCCCTGCTTCTCCAGGCAGTCCAGCTCAACAGCCTGCAGTCTCGATTTGTCCTGCCTGTGTCCGGTATTGGGTATCATGATTAAACATCAGGGTAGCTCCCTGCAACAACAGCTAAATCTAAAAGTGTTGCCATCTGATTGTCTTGTTGCCTTTTCTTTCACGAACTGAGCCCTCCAGCTCCAGATTACAAATAGTGTGTGTTGTGCAAGTTGCTTTCTTCCATCACAGGGCCCCAACCAGCTGCAACGTTCCTGACTAGCCCGCCATTTTTCTATCTGGTACCCAGAGTGTATGATTGTGTAGGGACTCTGAACTGCATGCATAACTGTGTGATTAATATAGCTTTTAAGCAAATCAACCTGATTACACCCCTCCCGTGTTCAAGTCCCCTGAATAAATCAGATTCAACTTTGTTCGCATTTAACCTGACTGGGGTTCCAGTTTGTGCCAAAAGTATTGTACTGTTGCTATTTGCTGTGCTTAACCTTGTTTTACAGGGGGTCCCCAGGGTTGAGCTAGAGGAACCAGCCCTGGTGGTAAGTGCAAACAGTGTAGGTAATTGCATGATGAATAAGGGTCATTGTGAAAGTGATTGTATATTGTACAGGCCACTAGAAGGGAAGGGGGGGTTACAATGTCCCAGAGGGCTGTGCCCAGGTTAGCTTGACCACTAACAACCCTGACCTGTGGGTGGAGGCACCCGTTTCAGTACCCAGGCCCCTTAACCTGCAACTAGCCAAGCAGGCAGGGGTAGTAGCCCTTGGGATAGTGCCACCTAGGGGTTACAATGCAATTAGGCGTACCTTCCTATTAATAGAATATACAGAGACACGTGGGATCCCCCTGGTAACACTAGGACTAGATGCTGAGAAGGCCTTTGACAGTGTTGCCTGGCCTTTTTTATGGGTGACCCTGTCAAAGTTTGGGTTTCCTGAGAAGCTGGTTAAATGGCTACAAAATATTTACAAGTCCTGAAAATCTTATGTCAGGCTAGATGGAGTTATTTCTGACCCCATTGATCTTGCCAGAGGAACACGCCGGGTTCCCCTCTCCCCACTATTGTTTGTCCTCTACTTGGAACCATTGTCTGCTTCCATTAGAAAACATCCTGATATAGAGGGCTTTATCCATGGGGGGGGGGCAGAATGTTTAAATTATCTCTGCTCGTTGATGATATTTTAGTTACTGTTACCTACCCAAAGAGGTCTATTCCTGCACTCTCGGAACAGTTGAAATTGTTTGGTTCCCTGGTGGGATACAAGGTCAGTGACCAAAAAACAGACACTCCTATATAACTTTAGATCCACACCCAGTTTAAAATTAGCATACCTGTTTAAATGGAACAAAATAACAATGAGGTACCTGGGAATAAGGGTATCTACTAACCCAGAGGCCATAGATGTTCTGAATTTTGAACCACTGACAGTACGACTCTGGGGATATTTCCAGATGGACACAAGCACACTTAAGTTTGTTCCACAGCATAGAGGCCATAAAACAAAATGTTCCCCACAATTTTATTTTTCCTCCAGAATCTCCCACTCACACCGACTAGCACATATTTTAGGAAATGGGATAGAATATCATCTAGGTTTATCTGTAATTGAAAACCCCTCAGGATTACGTATTCAGTCCTGCAATTACCTTGAAAAAGGGGAAGTCTTAATTTACATAACTTTAGGGATTATTCCAAGGCAGCCCAACTCCGTACCCTACTGGGGTGGCTGAACCCTCAATGTACTATGTACTGGACATAAATAGAAACTACCCTGAATGACACTCATGAGATGTCCGGTTACATGTTTGCTAACTCCTCAAAGTGTAAACCAGTAACCAAGTTCTCTAAACACGACAGAGAACCATTTTGCATGTGGCTGTGGCTGGTAGAGTATTATTTTCACTGGAAAGTCTGTATTTGAGAGCCATAGCTGGGGATGAAGCCTTCTCACCTAGTCGAGTTCAAGGGACAGCTGCCTAATGGAGGCAAAGGGGACTAAGATATGTGCACCAAGTAGTGGGGCCCACGGGTATATTGTCATTTGTCGCACTTAAAGCAAAATACTCCTTGCAGCATAGCGAATTCTGTGGCTACATGCAGCTTTGGTCATATCTGGCGTCTCACGAAAATAGCTTAGCAGATCTGGCAGAACCCCCCCCCCACAATGGTGGGGTTGGTATGCGCTTTTACGAGGGGCACTCATATGGAACATTGTCTTAGTACCCTATATATCTAGATACCTAGATTTTAGCAAGGCATTTGATACAGTCCCACACAAAAGATTAATACACAAGATAGCCAGCCTTGGAGTGGGTCCCAAGGTGGTAGCCTGGATAAAAAATTGGCTAGACAACAGGACTCAAAGGGTAGTAGTAAATGGAGTACACAGTGACGAAAGGAGGGTTACTAGCGGGGTACCGCAGGGTTCAGTACTGGGACCGGTCCTTAATGTCTTTATAAGTGACATTGCAGAGGAACTGAAGGAAAGTATGTCTCTTTGCAGATGACACAAAGATCTGCAACAGGGTTGATACACAAGATGGAGTGGAAAGGATGAGAAGGGACTTGGCAAGGTTGGAGGAATGGTCAAATGTATGGCAGCTCAGATTCAATGCAAAGAGTGCAAGGTAATGCACATGGAACAAAACCCTGGGGAAGCACAATGGGGGTGAGATACTGAAAACAGTAAAATAGAAAGGGACCTGGGGGTAATTATATCAGATGACCTAAAGGTGGAAAGCAATGAGAAGGCAGTAAGGAAGGCTGGGGATACTGGGATGTATAGGAAGAGGCATCAATAGAAAACAGGAAGTTGTTATCCCTCTGTACAGACAGTTGGTGAGACCCCATCTGGAGTACTGTGTGCAGTTCTGGAGACCCCATCTCCGAAAGACATAGACAGAGTGGAGGCTGTCCAGAGGAGGGCAACCAAAATGGTGCAGGGTCTGCACCAGAAGACATATGAAGAAAGACTAAAGGAGCTTAATATGTATACCCTTGAGGAAAGAAGGGAGAGAGGGGACATGATAGAAACTTTCAAGTACCTCAAGGGAATTAGCAAAGTCCAAGAGGGTAGCATCTTCCAGAAAAAGAGATGTGCAAGAACAAGGGGGCACAATTTGAAGATAGAAGGGGGATGGCTCAGAGGTAATGTGAGGAAGTATTTTTTCACTGAGAGGGTTGTGGATGCATGGAACAGCCTCCCTGAAGAGGTCGTGGGGTCAAGAACAGTGGGGGACTTCAAGAATGCATGGGACAGGCATAGGGCAGTCCTTGTGGGGGGTAGGAGGAATTAAGCTGTTGGTTAACTAGGATCTGCAGCTTATCTGTTAGGTAGGAAACTGGGCAGACTAGGTGGGCCAAGCGGTCCTTATCTGCTGTCAAATTCTATGTTTCTATATAAGGCCCTAAGGAAACATCCGGGAGATTTGACTGAAACTATGAGAAGCCAGTTGTCGAGGGAATTACAAACTGAAATCCCTCGACAGGGATGGGAGTTATTCAGGCTGTCTGTTGGAATGAATACCTATGGAAATTGAGGTCTCAGTACTTCCGATCCCCTTTGGTGATATCTAAATTTAAGGGAGATCCATGGGGAGATTGCTGGAGAGGTTGTGGAGCCACTTGAGCAGGCCAGACCCACATACTATGGGCTTGCCCATTGTTACAGAAGTAGTGGCAGGATGTCCTTGGTGAAATAAGTGAGATATATGATAGAACAGATTTTTATACCCCTGTATTTCTTCTGACTTTCACCCCGGCACAAGAGATTAACATAGATCCCACAACCCGTAAACGGGTTACCCTCTTAATAGCAGCAGCCCACAAGACCATAACTAGCTTGTCGTTGACTGAGACCATCCCCACTAAGATCACCTGGGTGAAAATAACCAGAGAAATATATTCCCTAGAAAGGTTATCAGCCAGCCTCTTAGACAAGAGACGCCTTTGAACTAAGATGGAGAAAGTGTGTTATGCATCACGTGGAGACATATCAGGACTTTGTCCACTAGCGGGAAATTAAATTAAGAGGGGAAACAGAAAGTTGTAAGGGGAAGGACTGGGGAATTGTTGGAAAAATAATGAGCAGTCTGGTAAGAAGGGTCTGTATCCATTGCAGGTTGGACTCCAAATATGGAGGTAAAATAGGAAGACATCTTACAAACTTATCCATAAGGACACACACCCTCCCCCGAGCTTTGCAGGACCCCCGCAGCTTTCTCTGCCCAGAACAGCAAGGCTTCCCTCGTGGGTGCTGGTCGTGAGGGTAAGGACACACACCCTCCCCCGAGCTTTGCAGTACCCCACAGTTTTCTCTGCCCAGGTAAATGTGTGCCTTTTTCAGAAGATACAGCAGCTGCATGGAAACGCAGTGCTGCTGCCCATTTCTCGCTCGCAATAGGAAGGAACAGACTGCATTTCACCTAGTACTTTAAATTACTGTCCCCACGCATGTGGAGATAGCTTTTTTGCTTCAATTCATAGCGTCTCAGTAGCAAAATTTAAAATGGAGAGACACTGTACTTTAAGAACTGAATAGCTATGTTTGGTTAAAATACTCATTGCCTCAGGAGAAAGATTTAAAAAGGGTCTCCCTGTACTTAATGAACTGAATTTTGGAGCCAGCTAAAAAGCTTAAATATTGCACTATAGTATCGTCTCAAATGGCTAGATGTAGATGTAAATGAACTCTCTGTTCCTTAATGAGGTTTGCAGTTTGGAGCCAGTTTTAAAATGTAAAGGTTTTTTTTTGCTATCTTACTCGCAACATAGATACCGTGCCTCTACATGAAATAGTTGCAAATCCTACTTCTGAGCATTTCTCTGGTTCATGCTGTTATTATAGTCAGTTTGTTTTGCTCTTGCACTGTCCAGTTGGAACTGTATTAAGAGAGAGAGAGAAAACAATTGTTTTCTAGCCTTACAGCCTGAACAGATGGTCAATGCTTGATTCAAACTCCATGCTATTTGGAAAAGTTACTTAGATTGCTAGTCACCATTTTCTCCCCTATGCGGTTTCAGTAGCCCCTGCATCCCTACTCCCTGCAGTTTCAGAGTGTGACTCCACCCCGTGCTAGCCTACCCGTTTCTCCTGATATTTATTGTGTTTTTCCTCTCTCTCTCTCTTCCTGCAGAACAGCAAGGCTCCCCTCGTGGGTGCTGGTCATGAGGATAAGCTCACACAACCTCCCCCAAGCTTTGCAGGACCCCCGCAGCTTTCTCTGCCCAGAACAGCAAGGCTCCCCTTGTAGGTGCTGGTCGTGAGGGTAAGGACACACACCCTCCCCCAGGCTTTGCAGGACCCTCGCAGCTTTCTCTGCCCAGAACAGCAAGGCTCCCCTCATGGGTGCTGGTCATGAGGGTAAGGACACACACCCTCCCCCAAGCTTTGCAGGACCCCCGTGGCTTTCTCTGCCCGGAACAGCAAGGCTCCCCTTGTAGGAGCTGGTCGTGAGGGTAAGGACGCACACCCTTCCCCAAGCTTTGCAGGACCCCGCAGCTTTCTCTGCCCAGAACAGCAAGGCTCCCCTCGTGGGTGCTGGTCATGAGGGTAAGGACACACAACCTCCCCCAAGCTTTGCAGGACCCCCGCGGCTTTCTCTGCACAGAACAGCAAGGCTCCCCTCATGGGTGCTGGTTGTGAGGGTAAGGACACGCACCCTCCACCGAGCTTTGCAGGACCCCTGCAGCTTTCTCTGCCCAGGTAAATGTGCGCCTTTTTCAGAAGATACAGCAGCTGCATAGAAACGCAGTGCTGCTGCCCATTTCTCACTCAAAATAGGAGCCATGCTGATGCTGCGCGTCAGCTGCCCCACCGTCCCAACCACCACCCTTGCTCGACTTCTTGTTTTATAGTGGAGGAGAGGCACCTGGTGACATATTTGAACCAATCAGGCAACTTTCCCATAGGCAGGTTATCAGCACCTACCACTAGAGGCTGCCTCTGTCTCTCAGTTGGTATTTTTTCTCTTTCAGCTCCTAAATTCAAACAAGGCTGCATCAATGCGTTACATATAAGCATACCCATACATCTTAAAAAAAAAAAAAAAAAATCCTGCTAAAGCCACCCCACTTTCAGCAGCAGAAAAACTTACTCTACTAAACCTGTAAAGCCCAAACCAGCTTTAGAATTTATACCAATTCCACCCAAAATGCCAAGTAACATTGCTGTAACTCCCTCTCTGGGTTGCAGACTGATACCATAGTTTGCTCTCCTCATGTTAACCCTTCTCATCATCCTACCACCCTCCTGCCCTTCCCATACTCCTCCCCAAAATACCCCTCCTCCAGCCCCCCACACACCTCCCGTGCCACACAACCCTGTGACTATTCCTGCATCAGTTACCATGTCCCACCCTCCCCTCTTGCCAAGTCACCTACTCTGAGAGATCATGATTACCCCGTTTCTATATGGCCATGAAATATTGCGCTTCACATGCTCCCATATTACAAACAAGCCACACCACCAAGCAGTCCCATTGATGTGCTCCCGCAAGAAGATCCTTAAGAATACCCTATCCAGGATAGTGATTATCCTTCTGCTACTTGGGGGGGAACATACACCCCAACTGTGGCCCCATAGACCACACCCCTCGCTTAACAAAGCGACATAGAAGTCTACGGTTGGCTACCATTAATATATGTAGCCTCCAAAAGAAACTTGCCCCACTCCAATCTTGGGTCTGCCTCCACCAACCCGGTGCCCTAGCCGTAACTGAAACATGGCTGTCGCAGCATACCACCGACTCGGCTGTGTACATACTGGGCTACTCATTGTTTACATCAGACGGATTAGAGAGACGTGGTGGGGGCAGTGCACTTTTATCTTTGTGAACACCTGCAAGGAATAAATATAGCAACTGTAAACCCTGAGAGAGGGAGTACAGACCCTCACAATTAAGGTTGTCATTGGAAACTCACTTAAATCTCTCTATCTAATGCCAGTATACATACCCCCTCGCAACCAAAAGGATACTTTCACATCCATCCTAAACTTTATCGACCAGCTCCCAAAAAAAACGCTGAAGACATAGCACTTGGTGATTTCAACTCAAACTGGCTCTCTCCCCAGACATCCTCCCTCAGGGATGCAGCTGCTGCCCCAAATCTGTCCCAAATGGTCTTTACCCTTACTAGAGTAAACAAACACTTGGGCCCTAGTTCCCTCCTTGATCTCATGCTCACGAACCACCCCGAGTGCATACAGAATGTCCAGGTCCTCTCTGACTCACTCGGTGATCACTCCCCCTGTAACTTGTCTCTGGACAAACAGCTGGAACCACCCCCCTCTCCCTCCCCCACCCAGGATATCCAGGTATCGCCAACTAAAGAAAGGGGCCTTGATATATCCTTGGAACAAACTTCGAAACCTTGATTGATCTCCACTTGATAACGAGCTGTCGGTTGATGCCGCCCTCGCTTTCTTCATAAGTTCCTTCAATTCCGCCTGTGACATAGTTGCCCCTTTTGTAAAATGTGTTGAAAAAACAAAATCCTCCCCCCTGGGTAAATCGATCTTTGGTTGACCAAATGATGGTACGTGATGACCTGTGGCACTGTGCCCTCCAATCAGGTAGCCTTCCTGACCGGCAGTTGTATCATGCTGCCCCGAAACTCATGTACCTGGGCTATCCGACAGGCAAAGGCGGCTTACTATCAGGCAAACCTAACTGCCACTTGGGGAAATGGAAAGAGGTTCTGGGCAAATACAAAGGAACTTAGTGGCAAGTCTGCCTCCCCTTCCCTACTGTGCTCATTATTGATGGTGTCGCTACCACAGACCCCAGCAAAATAGCAAATTCTTTCAATACCTCTTTATCTGACCTCAGTACTATTCTCCCTCCCGATTTTTTTTTTTTCTCTTTAGATGCTGGTCAATTCTCGCCGACCGCGGGCACTCCACCTTTTCACTTCAAAACGATCTCCCATAGAGTTGCCTGCTCTTATCTTGCATGTTCCTAGGTAAAACTAGACACAGTGGTGACTCTTTCGATGCAAAACTGCTGTCCTTAACCCTTGACAAAGTCCTAACACCCCCTCACTAAGATACTAAATATGTTCCTGTGCTTAGGGCAGTTCTCGTCGATATGGAAAAGGGCGGTAATTATGCCAGTTCATAAAAATGGTGACCGTACCTCTAGTAGTAACTATAGGCCCATCTCCATACTCCCTCCCCTCTCAAAAGCTCTGGAAAAAATAGCAGCCGATCAACTTATTGACTACTTAGACTCGCACCACCTACTTTGCCATCAACAATATGGGTTCAGAAAAGGCCACAGTACAACCACTGCCCTTCTAAAATTCACCTCCTTTATCCATGATGCCCTAGATCTGGGAGACTTGGCTGGGTCAGTCTACATTGATCCCCTCCAAAGCATTTGATACTGTCAATCATAATATGCTCATAAACTCCCTCCTGGCTGTTGGAGAATCCCAGGAAGCTACTTGCTGGTACTCCAGCTATCTCCATGGCCACATCCAACAAGTAAAGATAAATAACACCCTCTCTACAAACCTTCCCGTTCTGTCTGGTGTTCCCCAAGGGTCCATTCTTGGCCCGCTCCTTTTTTCACTATACTTGAACTCCTTACTTATGGCCTCCTCATAGCGCCTTCTCTTCTGTTCTCTTCTATGCAGATGATGCTGTGATTTTCAGTCGGCACTCTACCCAACTCCAGAAATCCTTGCAGGGCTCTTTCATACAATTAGAAGCCTGGTTTGCTTCTCATAAGCTTGTACTGCACTCCAAAAAGACGAAAGTCATGCTGTTTGCCCACCCACAACATAAACATAGCACGACAGAATTATCTATACATAACTCTGTGGGTACCAAGCTGGAACCCATCTCAACTTTTAAATATCTAGGGGTTACCCTCGACTCCGCCCTTACTTATCATGAGCATATTGTGTCGACATGCTCTGACATAAACAGGATAATCGGTCTCCTTTATAGGCATAGACCCTGTCTCCCTCCTGATGCCCTACAGATAGCCATCTCTAGCTCCATCCTTTCCCTGGTAGACTATGGCATAGTCATATATGGCGCCACTTCTGATACTGCACTGACCAACATTACATGCACCCTAAACAAAGCCTGCAGGCTGACCACAGGCTGTGATAGGCTCACGCATACCTGCGACCTCTACCAACGATCAGCTTGGCTAAACTTAGCGACTGTTCTACCAGACTCGCTACTGGCCAAAAATTCAGTTGTGTCTAGCCCCCCACAGCTGTCTCCACCCTTCAAAAGAGTTTGCATGCGCACTCCACTAGATGTGCTGACACTACAGCATTCCTTGTCCCGTTTGTGAAAACTACTACTGGCCATAGGGCCTCTCGCCACAGGACCCCACTCTGGATGAACTCAGTCCCTGATTCTATCTTATCTATTCCCAGACTAGGTCCTTTTAAACCTGAACTGCTGAACCACATTATGTCCTACTCCCACTGTGACTGCTGAAAAAACTCCTCAAAAATTAAAACATTTTCTGTGTCTCCAATATATGCCTCAAATATTTACACCTTTGGTGTTGCCTTATGTATGTATTGTATATCTTCTGCCTCTGTTGTTGGAGCTGTATTCTGTAGTAGAGAAATAGTCTTTATTCTGTATTGTGCTATACTATGTAGCTGTCCTCATTTTTGTCTGACATGGAGCCTTTGTAAATGAGTCTCTGACTCAAAGGGTTGTAATTCCTAGACCATTAATAAAAAAATAAAAAAAATGAATTTAATGTTTTTTTTCACGAGATGCTCTAAATTAAGAGACACCTCTGTATAGTTATGGAGAGCAAAAGACACATGTATTAATCTGTATTTATACTGAGTGACTATATTGTGATCTATGTGATACCTTTTTTTATTTGAATAAAAACAATAAAAAAAAAAAAAAATTTAAAGGGACTGCCTCATTGTTTTTGCTTCAAAAGCTATCTTCATTGCTACAAATGAATTGCTTGCAGATTTGTTGGCAAAGAATCACAGCCTCCCACAGATTCCTATGAATTATGTTTTAATTCAGTTAAATGTGCTTTCCATGTCGTGTTCATATCAATAATTATGCCTAGATACTTGTGATATTTTACAACCTCAAACTTGTTTTCCTCTATAATCCAATATTTAGGAGTTTTTTACTTTTTCCTGTCATGAGTATTTAGATTTTTCAATGTTTAGCCCTAAATCCAACTTGGCTAAAGTCCACGTAATGCTAGTCATACCCCTTTCTAGCCCTAGTGGAGTTTGTGATAGAATGATCGCATCATCCGCGTATAACAACTACTGAATCTTTTCATTGTTTACATAGGGAGCAAAAGTATCAATAGTTGAGATGTTTTTAACGAACAGTTCAATATAAAGGTTGAAGAGTAAAGGAGCTGGTAAGCACCCTTGTTTCACCCCTCTATTTATAGAAATTCCCTTTGCTAGAGCTCTATCTCTTGTGATTGTAATTTCTGCAAAGGTATTGTGATACAGCATTTTTTTAAATTGCTAAAAGATTGTCTAGCATCTCCCATAAGGTTGATTTATTTACCGAGACAAATGCGGCCTTTATGTCAACAAAACTGACATATAGGGTACCATTTTTCCATTTTACATACTTACTGACCAAGTAATTCAAAGTAAAGGTGAAATCTAAGGTGCTATGTTCCTTTTTAAACCCACGCTGGAATTTTGAAATTATTTTCTTCAGTCAAGGTTAGAAGTCTGTCCAGAATCAATCTGATGTAAATCTTTTGTATTACAGGAAGCAAAGTGATAGGCCAGCATGGATTCACAGCAGGAAGGTCATGTCAGATGAATCTAATCGATTTCTTTGACTGGGTGACCAAAGTAATAGACCATGGAGTGGCTGTGGATATGGCCTGCCTGGACTTTATCAAGGCATTTGACACAGTCTTGCACAAAAAGATTAATAATCAAATTAGACAGCCTGGGAATGGGTCCCAAGATGGTAGCCTGGGTAGCAAACGCTGCACAACAGGACACAGAAGGTAATAGTAAATGGAACTCACTCGGAAGAAAGGGGGGTTACTAGTGGAGTACCTCAGGGTTCAGTACTGGCTCCAGTCCTCTTTAATGTCTTTATAGGTGACATTGCAGAGGGTCTGGAAGGAAAGGTATGTTTCTTTGCAGATTACACAAAGATCTGTAACAGGGTTGCTACACAAAGGGGGGGAGGATAAGAAGGGACTTGGCAAGGTTGGAGGAATGGTCAGGCATATGGCAACTTCGATTCGGTGCAGAGAAGTGCAGAGTAATGCACCTGGGAAAAAAAACCCAGGGGAGGAGTACACAATGGGGGGGAGGTACTAACAACAACAATAATGGAAAGGGACCTGGGGGGGTAGTCATATCAGATGACCTAAGGTGGGCAAGCAATGTAAGAGGTCAGTAAGGAGAGCCAGAAGGATACTGGGATGCATAGGAAGAGGCATCACAAGTAGAAAAAGGGAAGTGGTTATCCCTCTGTACAGGCAGTTGGTGAGACCCCATCTGGAGTACTGCATGCAGTTTTGGAGACCCCATCTCCACAAGGACATAGAATGGAGGCAGTCCAGAGAAGGGCAGCTAAAATGGTACAGGGTCTGCATCAGAAATCATATGAAGAGACTGAGAGAGCTTAATATGTATGCCCTTGATGAAAGGAGGGACGGGGAGACATGATAGAAAATTTCAAGTACCTCAAGGCAATCAACAAAGTCCAGGAGGGTAGCATCTTTCAGGAAAAGAGATGTGCAAGAACAAGGGGGCACAATTTAAAGATAGAGGGGGGACAGCTTGGGACAATGTGAGGAATTTTTTTTTTCATGGAGAGAGTGGTAGACCCATGGAACCCCCTTCCTGGGGAGGTTGTGGGGTCTAAAACAGTGGGAGAATTCAAACATGCATGGGACAGACATAAGACAATTATAGTGAGAGGTAGGAGGAAGCAGGCTGTTGGTTAACTAGAATCTGCAGCTTATCCAATAGGTAGGTAAATGGGCAGACTGGGTGGGCCAAGCAGTCCTTATCTGCCATCAGAGTCTGTGTTTCTATGTTGGAGTCTGTAGAGAGGTGTGAGGGGTGCCAGCCCAATGGCCAGCGGTGCTGCAGGGGCTGGTCTGTTGCCGGCAAATCAGCAGGCAGTGTCCTGATGATATTGATTTGCTGAGGAGGCTCATCTCGACAAACATTTCAAAGGCCAGAGCCAATGACGCTGCGCGCCCTTCAGGTGCGGCTTAGTGTGTCTTTCCTTGTTAAACAATGTCCCCTTTCCCTGCTGCTGCTTAGTGTGTCTTTCCTGGTTAAACAATTCCCCCTTTTCCTTTCCAACACTGCGATGCCCACTCCCGGTGTCGGATGTGCCCCCCAACCTGTCTATATCCCTGGCCGACATCGGGGTGCCCAATGGCTGTGTCGGCATCCCCCCCATCCCCACCACTATTGTGGCACACTGGGAGCCCATCCCAGCGTGCGCAAATTTATTATATATATATATATTTTTTTTACCTGTAAATGAAGAAAACCTTCCCTCGCGGACTTTTATTTTTTTTTTCACCCGTAAAAACGAAAACCATCCCTCATTGTCTCCCCCATCCCCATCTTGACCCTCCTTCTATGCACCCACCTCCCCTTATCCCCCCTTACCCCATACTTACCCTCTGAGGTTGGCGGACGTGATCTTCTGCGGAGCGGGATGCGTCTGCATTCTTCAAAGTTGACTGGTAAACTGAAAGAATGAAAGGTAAGCAGTATAATGGGAGTCCATAGGCGTTTCAACTTATGTTGATATCGCCACCATTTTTTAGAAATTTTGTCTCCAAATTTTCAACATGGGGTTCTTGGGACCCCACCTCGTGAACTTGTCACTGTTATTTTGTTCCTCGGTCCCAAAAGGTTATTTCGCTGTAGCTGTGCGAAGTCACTTTTTGGGACTGAGTAACAAAACAACAGTGCCACTGTTCATGAGGTGGGGTCCCAAAAAGCACATGTTGCAAATTTGGTGTAAACATTCCAAAAAATTATTGTGTTACGAAAGGTATCATGCAGTGCGCAGTTTCTACACACGCTCATAACTTCGCTAATTTTTAATATTTTCACTCCAGATTTTCAACATTGCCATTTTTTCGCACCTCCTTATTAACAGTACAGCTGTCATTTTTCACATCCTGCCTGAAACATGTATTTGCACCAGTTGCACAGAATGGTGCGGGCGCTGTGCAAAATCAACTTCCGGGATGGAGTAACAGAATCACAGTGCCACTGTTCATGAGTGGAGGCCTCAAAAAGCCCATGTTGAAAATTTGGTGAAAAAATTCCGCAAAAAAATGACCGCGTTACGAGCATGTGTTGCACAGTTTTTATGCACCTTCGTAACTTTACCAATTTCTCATATTTTCACTCCAGATTTTCAACATTGCCATTTTTTTCACACGTCTTCATGGGCAGGATGTCATTTTTTTACATCCTGCTCAAAATGTCTTTTAGCACCTGTGGTGCAGGTGCAGTGCAAAATTACCTCTTGGGATTGAGTAACGAAATGATAGTGCCACTGTTCATGAGGTGGTGTTCCAAAAAGCCCATGTTGAAAATCTGGAATGAAAATACCAACAAACATCTGGGGCATTAGGGTTCACAACTGTAATGCCCCAATCCCCCCACCCTGTAGATACTGACAGGCATTGGGCGTGTGCCTTGTGGTCGTCGGTCGTAATGCTCACACCATTCCACCCCCACCCTAACCCTGCAGCCAGTGACTGGCATCGGGGTGTGCCTTGGAGTCTTTGGCCCAAATGTTCACCTCATTCTCATATATTGCACCCATCTCTGCTTATTTCATTATGGAATGGGATGAGCCAAGACCTCAAGGCACTACGACACTGCCTGTCAGTGTCTGCAGGGGTGAAATGAATAGCATGGGTGCGGCTGATGACAAGGCTGCAATACCTGTCAGTCTCTGCAGACAGGTATTGGGGTGTTAGGAGTGGAAACCCTAATGCCTCATTAAGGAAGTAAATCAGGGAGGGATGTTTGATGTCAGCTACCTTGATTTCAGCAAAGCCCTCGACAATGTCCAACATAGAAGGCTGATTGACAAGATGAGTAGTCTGACAATGGGGCACAAGCTGACAAACTGGGTTAGAAACTGTCTGACCAACAGGAGGCAGAGGGTGGTGGTAATGGAATCCAATCCAGGGAGGGGAGTGACCAGTGGGGTACCTCAGGGATAAGTTCTGTTCAATGTCTTTATTACAGACATTGCAGAAAGGCTAGAAAGGTCTGTTTGCAGACTACACCAACATCTATGAGAGAATGAATACTCCAGAAGGGGTGGAGAAAATGAGCAGGGACATGGGGAGGCTTGAAAAATGGTCTGAGGAGTGGCAACTGAGGTTCTATGCAAAGAAGCCCAAATAATGCACCTGAGACGAGGGAAACCTGTGGAGAGTTACAGGATGGGGTGGTGGTGCTGATGATCACCAAGGAAGAAAGGGACCTAGGAGTTATCAGTTCTGATGACCAAAAGGTGTCAAAGCAGAGCACAAATGTTGCCAGGATGGCCAGTGGCATGCTGGGGTGCATAGGCAGAGGTATCACTAGCAGAAGGCACGAGGTGGTGATGCCATTATATAATGCACTAGTGAGGCCTCACCTACAGTACTGTGTGCAATTTTGGAGGCCGCAAGTGCACAAGGACATTGACAGGGCGGAGGCAGTCCACAAAAAGGCAACCACAATGGAACGTGGCTTGCAACACAGAACATATCAGGAGAGATTAAAAGGACCTCAGTATGTAATTATTAGAGGAAAGGAGGGAGTGGGGGAGCATTATAGATACGTTCAAGTGCCTCAAGGGCATGAACAAGGTACAGAGGTGGATATCTTTCAAAACATCAAACATACGGCATTGACAAATGCTTGTTTTTTATCTTAAAAAAAAGAAAACTGTCCATCATTTTCTGGTGTGTAACCCCCTAAACAGTATACAGACACTGGGGGTGCCCAATTCCCCAGTGTCCTCATCTGTCCAGCCATTGTTATGCGTTGTGTAATCCCCCTCAAACAGTTTGCAGACACTGGGGGTGCCCAATCCCCCAGTGTCATCTGTCCATCCATTGTTATCTGCTGTGTAACCCCCCCAAATAGTATACAGACACTGGGGGTGCCCAGTCCCCCAGTGTCCTCATCTGTTCAGCAAACTCCCTGAAAAAAAAAAAAAACTGTCTCTCATCATTCTTTTTCCCTGTAAAAAAGAAAAACGCCCATCGTTGTCCATTCTGCTCTTACCTAACCCCCTACCTTCCCACTCAGGACCCCCCCCCCCGTACCTCATACTTACCCACCTGCAGTCCGTTACCATAATCTACCTTGGACTGCAGGCACGTCTTTGCTCTTCAAAGCCCAACCACGAACTGAGGTAAGCACTTCAATGTATTTCAGTGGGTATGTTGGCGTCCATGTATTTCAGTAAGGTTTTCAACTCAGTGGCATAACTTGGCCATTTTTAAATATTTTTGCCCCAAATTTTCAGCGTATGTTTTTGGGACCCCACCTCATAAACAACGTCACTGAAGCAAGTTTCAAATGTCCCTACCCCCCATGACACCAGTGCACACGAAGAACATTCAATGCTTGTTTGAATAGAGACACAATAATGCCTCTGTTCCAATTCTGAGATAGAATAAGATATTGACTTATCGTTATGAGTAAGGATATCTGCCCAAAAGTTAGGGTTATGTAAAAAGACTTCCGCGGGGAGCCCATCCATTCCCGCTGCCTTATTTCTCTTTTGGCCCATAATAGCTGCCTTAACCTCTCGGACGGTAAACAGAAACAGACCTTACAAGGCCTGCTCTGGCAACATCACTGGGTTTGCGGCATTAACCACTATATTATTGGTCCCATAGATTTTGGTAAAGTAGTCAATCCACATGTCTGCTCTGATTATACTAAGCGTATAATAGCAGACGTTATTTTCATCGTAGCACAAGGCTACAAATGTCCAGAAAGTTTAGTATCTTTTTCTTAGAATGAATTCCTGCAAATGAATTCCACAGTCTGTTTCTGTAGCTTCTTTTTTTTTTTTGGAGTAAGGAGCTTTCTATATTCTGCTTTAAGGTTTTTTTAATACACCTAGTACAGGGCAGATGGCACTTTTTGCTCTTAAAGGAAAGCAGTCAAGTCATTAATATGAGCTCCCGCCCCTGCAAGGCTTACCCTCCGGTTAAGCCTTTTAAGTATATTGCAGTGTTTTTCTTGCACTGCAACATACTTTATTTTTAAAAAAAAAAAAAAAAAGTCCGCTATCTGGAAGTACTGTGTGGCGGACGCTTGGTTGGGGGGGGGGCTTCATTATCTGTAAAGGTGTGGCGCCGCACTGCTCGCTTCAGTTCAAAGTCCTCTACCTGGAAGTATGGTGGGCCTGGGAGGGGGCTCCATTATCTGTAAAGTTGTGGCGCTGCACTGCTCGCTTAAATTCAAAAGTCCGCTACCTGGAAGTATGGTGGATGCTGGGGGTGTGGGGGCTCCATTATCTGTAAAGGTGTGGCACGCACTGCTCGCTTCATTCATAATCTATTGATGTGCACAGTGTAGCAGCTGCAGTTTTGTGAAGCAGCCTGCTGCAAACCACACTAGTCCCTTGCACCAAATGCCACAGGTTAGACCATCTCCCCCTTCCCCCGGGTCTAACTTTGCATCATTTGGGGACCCATTTTATGGGGCTTGCACCAAAGCTTTGTTGCAAACTGCCATAAAGTGTGGAAAATGTCGCAGCTGCTCCAAATGTTCTAAAATTGGGCCCAGTTGTGGCAAAGGAGTTTGGCACAGTTACACCAAACGTCAGGGTTGATGCACAGGCTTGACATAAGCCCTACATCAACCATTGAAAATCGGGCCCATCGTCTCTCATAGACATGCCTGCTTTGGCCTTACTGTCCTGCAAGGCCTTCGTACTCTGGGTCCTTAGAGCCTGCTGTCCTCCCTCAGTGCTTGGTACTGCTTGGGAATTGTTCCATGATGTGGCTCAGTGATGGGAGATATCCTCAAAGAAGACAGAACAGTTACATGCTGTAACAGCAGATCTTAGAGAGACTCTCCTCCATTAAGCCACAGCTCTCTAGTGTATTAAATATGCTGAAAAAATTGATAAGCAGTTTTATGCTTGAAAGTGCTAGTCAACTGTGAAAATGTATAACACTTGGTGACGATTTATTAGCAAAATTAATGTTACCCCCCTCCCCCCTTGGGGACTGTACATGTTATGCACTGGTTTAAGCAATAGTTTTGGGCTACACCAGCCTGGTGAATAATGGGTTAACCCTTCTGCCACACAGCGGGGCCTTCTGAGGGTTGGGAGGTCACCGCAGTTGTGTGGGGGTATTTAACAGACAGCAGAGAAAGTGGTGGAGTTAGTTGCAAGTGGAGGCCTGAAGGCCCTGTAGTCTGGGAGAGAAGGGAGCAGCATGTTTAGAGCCAGGTGGCTTCAAGGGATGTGTTGCCCACTGTTTTGGGGACGGTCGTTAACGAAGCATGAAGTTTCACTGGGAGATACTGTGGGACCATGCAACCCTGATCTGAGATGCTTGATGATTCCCATGAGAGTCCGATTGGAAGAAAAGTCGGGAGCCAGGCTAAGACGAGAGAGATGCGGTGCCTGCGTGTAGGGGGATGCTGGAATTACGCCCCACATTTTAGGCTGGCAGAGAGAGAGAGAGAGACAGAGATGTGTAGACTGAAACCTGCGCTGCCTAAGGAATGTGAGAGCTTAGTGGTCCTGATTTCAGCTTCCTAAAGGCTGTGAGACCATAGCGGTCCAGGAAAAAGCTACTATCAGTCTGGAGTATGTTGTCAAACCTCTACTGATTAATTCTTGCTCTGTGGAGCGGTGTTCTACTGTTTCAAAATTAAATAGGATCCCACAGTTCATTTAATCCTGTGTGGACTGCAGTTATTTCTTTGCAATGCCAATGCAAATTATTCAGTTTCTCTTGTAGCCCTGCACCTGAAGATGCTAGCACCCCTGTGGTCAAGATTAACTAAAACAAATGTAAGCCATTTCGGTGAGGTTTCTGTTGTGGTTGCCCCCACCCCATGAATTGTTACCATCTCATATGCCTAGACACCAGGGCGGAGGGAGGCTACAATGTGGGGGCTCGTCCAGAATGTGTTTGGTGTACCTGGATGGTGTCTGTGAACTTTGGAAAAAAAAAAAAAAAGGGTGCTGGGTGAAGATGGGTGTTGTGGGCTTGATTCCAGTCCATTTGGGACTGTATGATATGGTGCAGGCCAGCAAAGGAATTTTGCATCTTAAGAGGGAAGTTGTGGCACCAGTTGGTCTGAAATGGGTGCAGCAGGACAGACATGTGAGGACTATGCAAATGTCTTGGAGTTATGCCTGAATGTATTTATTTATTTAAGTGTTTTACCAGGAAAGGCATACTGAGCAGTTACTTCTCGATTTCAGATGCATCCTGGGGCAGGAGGGAACATAGCTAAACAGTTCAAGACAGTATAGACAAGTGAATACATAGTAGGAGAACACTAACATTTGGTTCTGATTAATAGAAAGTAGTGGATTGAGAGAATCAGTTGGTAACCACAGTTAATAAAGCATGAGTACAATAAATTCAAAAAATTCAAAGTGCAGGCCACTAGCAAAATTGAACCATGTGAGAAACAGTATAAGGTAAAAGAACAATAGTTAGGCACCGATTAATTGCAATTGCTAAGTGCAGACATACACTGAGATTCTACTAGTGATTGGGAAATGCCTAGACACAAGCACAAGTAGGGACGAAATGGGCTTGGAGCATGGCGTTAAGGTGCGAGAGGGAGGAGAAGTGACGAACGTTACCTGGGAGGGAGTTCCACAACATGGGAATGTGGTAGCTGAAAGCTGACTGACCAATGGTAGTAGACCGGTAGGGGACAGCTAGGGACCTAGAGTCTGAGTTTCTGAGAGTGTATGCTTGGGTACTGGGGTTGGTTAAGGTGTCGGTGAGGTAGGAAGGGAGATGCCATGACCAAAACTTGGCCAGGGTCTTGGCGCAGTGGGTTAGTCTGCGATTGTCAAGAGAGGTGAGGTTCATTGCTTGATATAGGGCACAGTGGTGTGTGGAGTAGGGGCTGTTCAGGGTGAAACGACAGAAGGTGTGGAAGAGAGGGTCCAACCTGGCTGATGTGGTCTTGGGGTTGGCACCGTAGACTATGTCCCTGTAGTCGAGGACGAGGAGGATCATTTTTTTTTTTTTTTTTTTTTTTTTTTTTACAGTGACCTTCCTGGCTGGAAGGGGGATGCTGTCACAATTCCGGTAAAGTGCACCAAGCCTAGGGTGCAGCTTCTTGAGTAAATAGTCAATATGCGACGAAAAGTTGAGGTGCTGGTCAAGCCAGACACCGAGGTATCTGAAGGAGGTGCAGGACTCCAGAGGGGAACCTTCCAGGGTGTGGAATAATATAGGTGAGGGGAGCCTAGAACTTTTCTGCCTCATGCCAAAGGTTAGTGAGACTGTTTTGTTGCCATTGAGGAGGAGGTTATTTGAATGATTGGTCCATGGAGAGTTGGTTGGCTGGGAAATAACCAGTCCTGGAGAGCTGGGACCTTGTTGGCGGGCATATTGGTGTAGAGACTGGTGAAGCGAGCAGTTCAGTGAGACTTTGCTTTGAAGCAGAGAGAAACGGTAGCCAACCAAAAAGTTGGCTCAAGGTCTTGCTGTGTCAGATGTGATGGTCCCCTCTGCCATGTTTTAGTGGATGTGAATAGCAAAATGTGCCCTATGTCAGTTTGAGGGGCCAGGAGTGACCATGACGCCAGTCTGTACAGCGTGCCAGAGGAAAGCCCCTGTAGATTTCGGACCGCTGTCTTGCCCCAAGCCCAGTGGATCAGTCACCTCTGTGGGATCTGACTTTGAAGGCTGGGAAGAGCTGAGTACCCAGCGGAGTCAACCATCAGCTGCTGCAAGTGTGGAGACCAGTGCTCGAGAGTCCCCTGCTCCCAGCAGAGTGGCACAATTTCAGGTGTCAGTGATGGGCAGCTGGAGTCACGGTCTTGGAGTGCCACCACTAGATAAATTGAGACTGTTGGCACCAAAGGCCTTTATGACACCTGCATGGCCTGCAGCAAATGAGACAGTCCACTGCATCAACTGTTTCTGTGTTGCAGGAGATGCCTAAAGAATCAGTGTCCAGTAGTAGCTAGCAAAGAGAGCTAGTGGGTGAGCCGGAAAGTCCCGCCACGCCTGGTGAAGTTGGTAGGTGTTGGAGTTATGGGCCCAGTAGCTGAAGAAACAGGAGAGATAAGTGATGAGGATCTGGAAAGGGATATTCCATCCCTGTATGAGTCTGTCTTTTTGTCCCCAAGGAAGAGCCAGCCAAGCCTACCCACAAAGTGTCACAGAAGGAGGGAGAGGCACGATCAGGTGAAAGATAGTGACCCCAATGTATGGTGCTACCAGGAGAGCATGTGGCTCCCTGATGGACAGCCCCCCTCCTCAACCATTGTTTGCAGCTTGCCTGAGTGGTCTCGGGCAGAGAGGATTGTGTGGTGCAAGAACGGGCAGCAATATCCTCACCAGAAATACCCTTATTTGCCAGAAAGACTTTGAGACATTATCGAGGAGAACAGACAAAAACTGGGTTTACCATGGCATCCTCTGTAAACTCTTCAAGAATCACAAGCTGAATTCTTCGAGCTGCACCATGGCCATCCAAAGAGGTCCAACAGATCACTAAGAGTGTGTGTGCCTGCCATGTTTAGGAAGGACTGACCCTTTTAGAAATGTTTGCTTTGGTACAGAACTTGGACAGAAAGCGCACTGAGCATTAAGCATATGGGGTTGATTCTTATGGCCAGGTGACATCCAAAACTGAAGCAGTATTATTTCTCCTGCCAGTGAATCAGATGTTTATGGCTTGTGGACTTTTGAATGGACTCTGTGACCCCTTGGACTTTTTTCCTCCCCTGGCAGTAAAGACTGCCACCCAAAGAGAGACTTTGGAATTGCTGAAAGATGCTCGTTGAGAAGCAGGTGAGATCAGCCCTTTTTAGGGCTGCAGTGGGCAGAGCCCTGCAGACCTCTTTCCATGAGAAAAGGACTCCTGCATTCCTTGCGAATGAACATGTTGGAGTGACAACACAGTTGACTCCTCGCTGTGAAGCACTCCGCTCGCTGTCTCTATAGGCAGTTATAACATGGGCTGACAGAGGGGGGGCAGATAATTGGCCAAACAGCATCACCTGACTGTGGATTAAATTCACTATTTAATCCACAGTTTGGTGAGATGCTAGGTCAGCAATATCCATAGGCTGAGTGAGTCTTGTTATGTGTGGGATCATTCTGTTGTGGAAGGTGGTCCTTAAAAAGTGTAGTGAAGCGAGAGAGACTCAGCACTGTAAGTTAGCATGTTAGTGACCAAGAGAAAGAAACATCTATCCTGATCATGGTACACAGTCCACTCAGGAGATGTACTGTGGCACAGACAGGGAGTGGGAGAGACAGCGCACCATATTTGTTACAGCACTTCTTCTGTCACTGTGCCTCTTATCTATCCCTTGCATATGTAGAAGGTCTGCCAACAGAAACAGAGCTCACTCACAGACACAGAGCGAGAGAGACAGAGAGAGAGAGAGAGAGAGAGACAGACAGTGAGTGACAGGCACATTGGGAGATGTAATGCTGAATTCTAGGGACATGGATATGTTGTTCTGTCCACATGTTCTGGCAGTGTCCTTTTGCTATAAGATGTGCCGTAAAGTCTTCAGGCTGTCTTCTCCCACCTGGGTGGTATATCCCTTGGCTCCAGCCCATGACGCCAGATCTTCCTTTCTGCTGGAAGAAGCAGGTTACACTGCCCCATAACCTGACCCTCCCACTCAGCATTCCCAAGCCTTTACTTAACGATTGAGGGTCCAACCCCACAATTCTGTCTGGACCACAGACATGTCTTCACTCTTCAAAGCCCGACCGCAAACTGAGGAAATGGGTATGTTTCAATGTATCACAGAATCACAGAAATCTGACGACAGAAAAGGACCTCATTGGCCCACCGAGTCTGCCCTTCCCCCCCCTTCCCTACTCATCTCCACTCTTGTGGGCTCTCCTCATCCCCCTTCTCCCCACTCCCCAACCCCATATGTCTGTCCCATGCCCTCTTGAATCCATCCACCGTTTTCGGCCCCCCCACCTCCTCTGGCAGTCTATTCCAGGCCTCCACCACTCTCTCCATGAAGAAACACCCCCTCATATTGCCTCTGTATCATCCACCTTCCAACCTTAGGCTATGCCTTCTAGATTTAGCCCCCTCCTTCCTTCTGAACAAGCTCCCCTCCTTCTCCTTATTGATCCCTCCTAGTCTCCAGTGGGTACGGATCCTGTTTCCTCCACCTCTGTTCATATGGATTCCCCCTGTATAAGGTGCACCATCTTGGTTCCTTTTCTCTGAATCCTCACCATCCCATTAATGTGCTTGCGTACTGTAAGTGCGCTGTCCAGAACTGGACCCCATACTCCAGATATGACCTCATCATGGCCTTGTACAGAGGCATCAGCACCTCCCTTCTTCTGCTAGTTATGCCCCTCCCAATGCGTGCCAGCAGACGTTGGTCAACTGGGTGGCAAACTGGTTGACGGGCAGAAAATGGAGAGTGGTGGTAAATAGTATACAGTCAGAAGAGATGCAAGTCACAAGTGGGGTACCTCAGGGATCAGTCGTGGGGCCAGTCCCTTTCAATATCTTCATCAGTGACATTGCAGATGTACCGGAGGGTAAGGTTTGTCTGTTTGCAGATGACACTAAGATCTGCAACAGAGTAGTTGATCCAGATGGGGTGGGCAGAATGCAAAGAGATCTGACTAAACTAGCAAAATGGTTGGAAAAGTGGCAACTGGGGTTTAAAGCAAAGAAGTGCAAGATCATGCACATAGGGAAGAGAAACCCTGACGCAACCTATAGACTGGGAGGGGAGTTGCTGGCAGTCACAAGGGAAGACAGAGACTTAGGCATCATCACCACCAATGACCTGAAATTATCCAAGCAGACCTCTAAAGCAGTAGGCGAGGCTAGAGGGATGTTGGGGTGTATTAGTAGGGGTATCACAAGTGGGAAGAGGGAGGTAATAATCCCTCTTTACAAGACACTGGTTAGGTCCCATCTGGAGTACTGTGTGCAGTACTGGAGGCCACACCCTCACAAGGACATTAACCCAATTGAGGGAGTCCAGAGAATGGCAACCAAAATGGGGCAGGGACTGAATCGGCAAACATATGAGGACAAATTAACTGAGCTCAATATGTATACCCTAGAGCAAAGGAGGGAGAGAGGTGATGCAGTTGAAACATTCAAACTCCTTAAGGGCATTAACAAGGTGAAAGAGTCCAACATGTTTCACTATAAGAAAAATAGCAGGACAAGAGGACACAGCATGGGATTAGAGGGAGACTGATTAAGAGGTAATGTGAGGACGTTCTTTTTCACAGAAAGGGTGGTGGATGCATGGAACAGTCTACCTCAGGAAGTGGTGGATATGAATACAGCACAGGGCTTCAAACAGGCATGGGATGGGCATAAGGGAGCAATACAGATGAGTATGAATGGATAGGCCATTGACAGAGCAAAGGCCTATGGCACATTCATAAGGTAGAGAAAGAAAGAAATGGGAAGACTGGATGGGCCTTGCGGTCCTTATCTGCCATCAACTTCTATGTTTCATTTGCCTTCCCCACTGCTTTGCTGCACTGGCTACCCACCTTAAGGTTATTATAATCCCCAGATCCCTGTCCTGCTCATTTGTTTTTATTTCCTCCCCACCTGGAGTGTAAGTTGTTCTCAGGTGTTTGAGCCCCAGATGCATCACAGCACACTCGTTGGCATTGAATTTCAGTTGCCAAGTTTCCGATCACCCCTCCAGAGTCCTCAAAGATACATAAATACACAGACACTGTCGGCAGATAAGGGTCTATGCCCACCCATTCTGCTCATTTGAGCTTGTAAGTTCTCTTTACGTTTTTCTAGAAGTCAATTGCTCCTTACCACTGACCTCCAAAATTCCCTTATGTCTGTCCCATGTAATCTTAAATCCCGTGATTGTTTCATCTCCCAACACTTCTTCTGGCAGGGAGTTCCACTTGTCTACTTTCTGTGAAGAAACTGTTCCTCATGTTTCCTCTGAATCACCCGCCCTCCAACTTCATCCCATGCCCTCTAGTCCTGGAAGTTATTTTTCACTGGAAAATGGTGGATTCCTGCACCCTGTTCCTCCCTGTAAGGTACTTGTATGCCTCTATCATCTCCCCTCTCTCCCTCCTCTCTTCCGGGGAGTACATATTCAAGTCCTTCAGCCTGTCCTCATAGGACTTGTGATGCAATCCCTGTACCATCTTTGTTGCCCTCCTCTGAATCTTCTCCACCCTGTCTGTTCTTACGTAGATAAGGTCTTCAGAACTGTATGCTGTACTCCAGGTGGGGCCTCACTAGTGTCTTGTATAGTGGAATTATGGCCTCCTTTTTCCTGATGGTGATGCCCCTGCCTATACATCCCAGCATCCTATTTGTTTTCCCTGCTGCCTTGTCGCACTGTTTCATTACCGTGAGGTCATAAGAGGTGATAACCCCAAGGTCCCTTTCCTGCTTGGTGCATGCTATATCCTTACCCCCCAACTGAAATGTTGTTCAAAGGTTTTTGGTCCCCATATGCATTATCTTGTACTTCTTTGTATTGAATTTCAACTGACAACACCTTGACCATTCCTCAAGATTCTGCAGGTCCCTCCTCATTCTGTCTACACCCTCTGGTGTGTCCACTCTGTTACAGAGCTTCATGTCCTCAGCAAACAGGGAAATTCTGCCTTCTAGGTCCTGCACAATGTCATTGATGAATATGTTGAATAGGACCGGTCCCAGCACTAATCCCTGTGGTACCCCACTGGTCACTCTTTCCTCTGTGGAGTGACAGCCACTTACCAACACCCTCTGTGTCCTGCGCCCAGCCAATTACCCACCCACTGCACTACTGTTGTGTCCACTCCCATATTCCCCAGTTTGTTTAATAGCCTTCTGTGTGGCACAGTGTCAGAAGCCTTGCTGAAGTCCAGATAGGCCATATCCTCTGCCCTCCCCTGATCCACTTCCCTTGTCACCCAGTTGAAAAATTCAATAAGTTTGATTTGGCATGATCTTCCCCTCAATGAAACCATGCTGCCTTGGATCCTGTAGTCCGTTGGCAACCAGATGTTCCACCAGTTTCTGCTTCAGTAGTGCTTCTATGATCTTCCTCACTACTGAGGTCATGCTGACTGGTCTGTAATTCCCTGCTTCCTCTTTGTTCCTGCTTTTGTATAAGGGGACTACATCTGCTGTCCTTCAGTCTTTGGGTACCTCCCCTGTTTCCAGTGATTGGCTAAACAGGATTGCCAGAGGTTCAGGCACCACCTGTCTTAGTTCCTTTAGGACCCTGGGGTGCACTCCATCTGGCCCCATTGCTTTATCGACTCTTATTCCTTCCAGTTCCTTTAGGACCCTTTCCCATGTAAAGGGACTTGTGTCCATTTTTGCACCATTCCCACCCCTTGTACTCCCGAAAGGCCCATTACCCTCCTCTTCCTCATTAAAGACTGAGCCGAAAATCTGTTCAGTGTGTCAGCTTTACTATAGTCATCCTCCATGTGGCCCCCGTCCTCCCCCTTCAGTCTCACTATCCCTCCCTTTGCCCTTCTTTTTTCATTTATGTATCTGTAAAGAGATCCGTACGGTTTCCCCAACATCCCTTTGCCCAACAGAAGTTGACCGGCACCTGTTTGCCGTCAGGTTCATTTTACTGACAATTAACATCCCACGATGCACTTTCCTGACAAGAGTATACAGTAGCAAGCTACTGAACGATTGTGTGCTAGGTAACAAAAATAAGCATTTTTTCTTTAACTTTGTCTACTTTATCTACTTCCTTCTTCAGGTAGGGATTTACCCCAAGCTTTTATCTTAAATACACTTTGTTTTGAGACACTCTAGGTGTGTCCCCCATTCTAAATCTCAGTCTGAATTTTATGCACATGCTTGCTTCAGAACAACACTGGTAACCGGCATAGTATCTCAAAGACACATATTTTGGTAAGTGTCTACTTACAGCAGAGTAAGTGGTTATGTTTCTGTCTTGTAGATGGGTGAAGTGGGGCTTCGATAAAAGTTCAAAATGCACTGAAAATAGATTGACCGCACTTGACCTTGTATCTTCAGTTTATGGTCAGCGTTGAAACAATAGGACATGTTTTCCTCACAGAGTGAATTTTTGGTGGTAGACTTCTTTTCTAGGTGAGGGGTATGGGGGCCACTGCTGAGTGGGGAGTTGGGGTGGAATAGGTGGTAGGTCAGGGGGCGAGAAGGTAGCATATTCTGCTTTTCAGGTTTTAATAAAAAAACAAAACAAAAAAACAAGAGGGACCAAGAATGACACTGGGGACTGGGCATACCAGGATGGGCTTTTGGGTGGGGGGGGGAACACATGCAAGCGGGCACCAGGATGTTATCAGGAAGGGCATAAGCTAAAGTGCCTGTCGATATTTGCCTGCGATTGTCAAGTAAACAGCACTCGGTAAACATACCTAGTCAGGCAACCGTAATTTGGGAAGACGGGTTGGGAAACATGCTTCGGGAAAGTAGCAGTCGGGCAGTCATACCAGGCGCTCTGTAAAAGGTTTTGTCCCCTCTACTCACTGATTCTGCGATGTGCTCTTCTGTCTGAGCTTTGACTTCCCTTACTGGCCTCTCAGTTCATGCTTCATGGCCTCAGCCCCACCTGGGGTGTCCACCCTATTGCAGATTTTTGTATCATCCATGAATAGGCACACCCTTTCCTCCAGACCTTCTGCTATATCACTGATGTATATATATATTGAAAAGGAGGGGTCCCAGTATTGACCAATGGAACACTCCACTCATTACCCCTCTCACCTTGGAATGCACTCCATTTACTACCACTCTTTGACTTCTGCCCACCAACCAGTTTTCCACCCACCTAGTTATTTTCTGTCCCACCTCTTAGCTTTCCAGCTTATTTACTAGCCTTCTGGGCTTTGTTGGGATAGTGGAGAGGCCATTCTGGTGTGCATAGGAGAAGCAAGAGGAGGAGAGGAAAGGCTGGGTGGGAGGGTGATTGCTTGCTTCAGTCTGTGGCCTGTAGCTGCTGTAGGGGGAGAAAGAGAAAGAGAGAGAGAGGAGCCCTGGAGGAGCCATGGGGGGGGGGATGAGCCATCACATAGTGCCAGCTGTGATGGGAGACGGCAGTGGTAGTAGCGGAGTTCGTATTGGGAGACAGCCACAACTGGAGGCCTGAAAGCTCCTCGGAAGGCACTGTAGTCTGGGAGAGAAGGGAGCAACATGTTTAGAGCCACGTGACTCCTAGGGACATGTCGCCCACTGTTTCAGGGACAGTTGCCAATGGAGTGTGAAGAACTTCACGCGGAGGTACTGTGGTACCATGCAACCCTGATCTGAGAGGCATGCTGATTCCCATGAGAGTCCGATTGGAAGAAATTTTGGGAGCCAGGCTAAGCCGGGAGAGTTGCGATGCCAGCTTGTAGGGGGCATCGGAATCACGCCCTGCATTTTAGGATGGCAGAGAGAAAGAGAGATAGAGATGTGTAAACTGAGAACTGTGCTGCCTAAGGAATGTGAGACATTAGTGGTCCTGATTTAAGCTGCCTAAAGACTGTGAGACCATAGCAGTCCAGGAAAAAGCTACTCTGGAGTTATGTTACTGCCAAACCCCTAGTGATTAATTCTTGCTCTGTGGAGCGGTGTTCTTCTGTTTCAGAATTAAATGGGATTCCACAGTTTGTTTAATCCTTTATGGACTGCAGTTATTTCTTTGGAATACCAGTTCAAGTTAACCGGTTTCGCTTTTAGCCCTGCAACTGAAGATGCCAACACCTCAATGGTCGAGACGAACTAAAACGAACGTAAGCCATTTTGGTGAGGTTTCTGCTGTGGTTGTCCCCTCCCCATGGACTGCTAGCATCTCATACCCTTAGACACTGGGCAGGGAGGCTACATAAAAAGTTATATTTAGTTTTACTCATGCTGTCTACTGTACCATGGACTCTCTCAGCAAATGATTACCAGTCTACTGCTACGCATTTGTGGAAATCATTAGCAGTACCCCCTGTTTTGCACTGCATTTTGCTACACTATAGCAATTATTTAATACACTGTTCTCGCTCCCTCCTCGCCCTCCCCTTGTTTGGTGACAGGTGGCTATCCTGACTGCTTTTGCATGCTGATGATCTTGTTACACCTAAAATTGATATGCTTACTCAGGTTTCCATGTCCTCTCCTGTTTGCCTGGTTTGGTCCTGGATTCTTCTGTCCCTGCCGGTCGGATGATCCTCCAAGCTTGTTTCCTCGCAGGGAGCTGAGACATGCTAGGGACACCCATGTTATATAGGCGATGATGAAGCAAATGTTGGCATTTCCAACAAACAAAAATTTCTGGGTTGTCCCAAAACTGACAGATTATGTTTCCACAATGGGGCTCAATAGAGGAGATTCTCTGAAGATCTGCTGCTATAGTAAGCAACTATTCTTTCTTCATACACAAGTGCTGTTTAGAGTTCAAGCTTAATCAAGCTATAATCCTGCCTGCCTGCTTTGCCAACTTCTGGAATGATGCAGAAAGGACTCACCATTCAGTGGATGTTAAGAGGATCCTTATATTTACTTAGACAAGACTAAGGACTACAGACAGTCAAAACAGATCTTTGTTAAGGAAATCTCTTGCAGCCGGTCATAACGTGTAGGAATGTCCATAGGCATAATTTCCTCCAGATGATTTCTCAGCAGTCGACCTGACGCCACCCCTGATGGCACCATGTGTTGTGTCCTGGCACGTATAAAAGGGAACGGTCCCAGAAGCTCCTCAGTTTTTTCCAACCACGACCTGCATTCTACACATTCTCCAGCAGGCCTATAGCTTCAGTCGATGATGAAGAGTTCACTGATCATTCCTTAGTGGTGTTCCCAGTATCATCGCCTTCCTTTACCGATGTCTTCAGATCCTCTGCTTCATAAGTGTTCCTGTGGCCAGAAGATCGCTACTGAGGACCGCCACGACATGTGTGTCAGGTGCCTAGATCCTGCACACGTTATTCATGCTTGTGCACAGTGTCAGCAATTTAACAAGGCCACCAAACGTCGATGACTCTAACAACTTTGAGAATACATCATAGAGCAAAAAATTGTCCTCCTGGAACAGGAACAACATTCAAGGTTTAGGGAGTCGTCTACATTTTCTTTGGGGTTTCACCAGTCCAGTGCTAACCCCTTGTCGATGGCCACTCGGGAGAAACCAAGGAACCACTCCATCAGGAGTAAGCATGTTACTCCTGCCTCCTCCCTGTCAACGATGGGACTGCCTTCTTCCTCCTGGTCTCGGGAGCAAAAACTCCTTAAAACTCTGGTAGTATTGGCTGCCCTTTCAGAGGCCGTAGCCAAGTCATCTTCCACTTCATTGACAACCTCTGGAAATTTAACTCCCCGCTCGTCGACAGTTCCTCCCCTCAACTGCCTGCAAAGGTGTGCTTAAGTTGCAGTTTCCACTGCTGTCACCCCTGTCACAGGAAACCACTCACTGGCCGACGCCTCAAGGTTTGTTGATGGTCCTTTCTACAAAGACTTTATGAGCCCTACAACAACTATTCCATTGACGATTCTGGAGATCTTTGTACACCCCTCGTTGAAGGCTCGCTTGGTGTCTCAACCATCTCCAATCTCTTCTATTGTACCAATCCAGTCAGTCTATACAGTCCCCCTGACTTCATCCTCTTCTCCACAGCTTGCCATGGTGGATGTTCAGGCAGTGGTGCACACTCTTCTTGACCTTACGAAGTCTGCCTATTGTTCCCATGGGTGTACTTCTTCTGTCCCTATCTCTGCCCCTTCTAGACCGTCCTCTGTCTCTAGAATGGCAAGTTTCTCCCTGGTTTCTCCGGGTTCCCTGCATAGAGACATAGAAATGGAGGACCCTTTTTTATAGGAATGAGATCTGTATGAAGATATGGACTAGGAACCTGTGTCTCCTCTTTCTGTCTCTTCAGTGTCTTTCATACTTGAGGAGCCCACTCCTGCTCTTTCTTGTTCCCCTCCTGACAACCCCAATTTTTCTGACATTGTGATTCATCTTCAGAAAATGGTTGGCTTCCAGGAAATAGAGCAAAATCCCTCCAGTAGGAAATTAGCCAATTATTTGTGTCTCCCGGACTGCCCTTCCCTGATCATTCCTTCACTGATGGACGCATTTGAGGATGCGATCTGGGCTACCTGGCAGCAGCCTTTTTCCATCCCCTCCGCTCCTCGTAAGGCTGACCGAACCTACCAGACCCCACAGGATCACCCTTATTCTCCCCCCCGCCACAGGCTGACTCAGTAGTCATTAATGCGGCTCATGACAGGTCTGCTAGACCAAAACACATGAGTGTACAACCTCCAAATAAGGAATCCTGAAAATGTGATGTGACGGGGAATAGTGTGTATTATTTTTCCACTATGACTCTCAGGATTCTGATTTTATATGGGTCATCTGAAATATCAAGAAGAAATCTTAAAACCCACACAGTCCTCCATTCAGTTTCTTCTGGAGGCTGCCCCTAAGGAAGACCGTACAGTCAAAATGTCCACTGCTTCAGCAGTCTGCCATCACTTACTGAGAGTTACATATGATGCTGCAGATTCTACGGCTCTGGCCTCATCAGCTGATGTCTGTCTTTGAAGACATTCATGGCTTTGGGCCTCCGGGTTTGCTTTCGATGTACAACGATCCATACTTAATGCACCCTTTAAAGGTGATGAGCTTTTCAGACCTCAGACCCAGGTTATACTGACTGCACTACAGAACTCAGGTCGTACCTTGCACTCTATCCATACTTTGTACCATACCCCTGTCAAACCCTGTTACGAGGGAATTTTTGCAGATCTGCGAACAGAAAACAGAGTGCTCCCAGAGGGCAACCCAATAATAAAAGAAAGGACCAGTTCTCCTTGCTGGGTCCCCGTGCCAACCCTAAGGTGACCCGTTATGTCCCCGCTGCCACCCAGCAGGGACAGCCTACTGCCTGAAGGCCCCCCCCCCTTGCCTGTGGGATTCGAGGCTCATTCCTTGGCTGTCAGGGACAGGTTTTCCTCCCATCTTCAAGGCTGGCAGGAGATGATCTCAAATGTTTGGATCCTTAAACTGATTCAATCAAGTGACACCTTGGATTTAGTAGAGGTCCAAGCACACCTGCCCCCATGGGCCTCTCATTAACCCCCAAACCAAGAGCCAGCAGTGGCAGAAGAAATTCAAGCTCTTCTGTTCAAAAATGCCATTCGACCTGTTCCCCTCCCCCAGATGGGTCGTGGCTTCTACGCTCGATTCATTTCTGGTCCCAAAGTGGACAGGGGATTTCTGTCCCCTTCTTGATCTCAGAATCCTCAATCTTAGAGTACAAAAAGTTTGGATGGTGACACTTCCAACTCTACTGCCCCTTCTCAACAAAGGGGATTGACCCTGTTCTTGGGACATGAAAGATGATTATCTTTACATCCTGATGCATCCTGCTCACAGATGGATTCTCTGTTTCTGTTTTTTGGGTCAGCACTATCAGTTCAGAGCCCTCCCTTTCAATTTGTCTTCACCCCCGGGTATCATGAAGTGCCTTGAGGTAGTGGCAGTGACTCTGTGCAGGGAAAGCTTATACATCTCTCCCTACCTGGTCAGATGGCTTCTTAAAGCTCCTTCCAGCCCTCAGCTGATGGTCACGTGGTCCCACACACTCCAGATATTCTCCTCTGTGGGGATCACAGTCAGCATACCAAAATCCAAAATGGATCACACCCCATGTCTCCAGTACCTAGGGACAGTCCTGAATACCTCCAAATGGATGTCTTTTCTCCGCAGGGATTGAGCAGACAAACTGATCACTCTGGCATCTGAACTAGGGGCCATTTGTTTTTTTCTTGGCTCGAGAATACCTCTGCCTCCTGGGTCATATGGCAGCAGCCATTTCCACGGTCCTTCATGCACGTCTGCATATGTGGGTCCTTCAGCAGCCTTTAAGAGTCCAGTGGGATCAGAGAGAAAATGTTTTCGAAGCTCCATTTCTCATACCCTCTCCGGTTGTACAGGAGCTTCACTGATGGATGTCCCTGGACAATTTATTGTGCAGCATCCCTTTCCAGTCTCCTATCCCTTGCCTCGTTCTGACAACCGATGCATTCACGCTCGGGGGGGCCCATCTGGAAGCACTTTGCAGCCAGGGGACTTGGACCTTAGGGGAAGGATGCCTTGATATCAGTAACCCAAAAATGAGAGCGGTCCTGTATGCCCTGAGGCCTTTGAGACTCTCCTTCCGTGGGGCTGTCTCCAGATCCAATCAAACAGCTCCAAGGTGGTTCACTATCAGAACAAACATGGGGGAACCCATTTTTATCCCCTATGCAGGGAGTCCACGAGAGTATGGTACTGGACAATCGAAAAAGGTATTCAGCTTATTGCGGTACATGTCTCCAGAGCCAACAATACTCTAGCAGAAGCTCTAAGCAGATCCACTTCTCGAAAACACGAATGGGAACCCCTTCAGGAAGTTCTGGAAGATGTCTTTCTATGCTGGGGCTATCCAGAGTTGGATCTGTTTGCCTCTCTGCAGAACGGCAAACTGCCTCACTATTGCTCACTCGAGCCAGGTCCTGGAACTTTATGGCTGCAGGCATTATTTCGTTCTTGGACAGGAAAATTTATTTACCCCATCCCTCCCTTCCCTCTTATTCAGAGGGTCTACTCAAACTTCTCAGGGACAAGGCTGCCACGTTCCTCTGGTTTCCATTGTTACTACAGCTGACTTCCAGGATCCTCTACCTGTTATTTGCCCTGCTATGCTGTCTCAGGCAGGGGGTTCCCTACTTTATCCTGACCTTCGCTCCCTGCATCTGCATGCCTGGCTCCTGAGGATGTAGTCCTGTCCCGGTTCCAGATCTCCCCGCAAGTTGCAGTGATCCTACAGGGTGCCTGTAAGCCATCTACCTGATCTGCATATTCCATGAAGTGTAAACTGTTTTCCGCGTGGGGTCAAAATCATGATTTGGATCCCTGTGCTTGTCCTCTGCAGCGCATTCTGGACCATCTACTTTCCCTGTCTAATGGCGGTCTTAAATATCCCTCCGTCAAAGTCCATTTATCAGCCATTTCAGCTTTTCATTTGCCTGTGGACAATAAACCGTTGACCCAACCACAAGTTATGAGAACCTTTTTGAAAAGTTTTCTTCATCTCACCCCCCATTCAGGACCCTGTCCCTTCTTGTGACTTGAATTTTATTCTTGAAAAACTGATATTAAGTCCTTTTGAACCTGCAGCCTCCTGCAAGCTGTGATATCTGTCCTGGAAAGCTCTTTTTTTGGTTGCGATTACTTCAGACCGACATATCTTGGAGTTGCACGCACTGATGTACAAGGAGCCCTACCTGAATTTTCGCAAGAATA
Organism: Neoceratodus forsteri; assembly: GCA_016271365.2. NCBI lineage: Eukaryota > Metazoa > Chordata > Ceratodontiformes > Ceratodontidae > Neoceratodus > Neoceratodus forsteri. Next base: position 77,215,561 of record JADMNL010000022.1, read on the forward strand.
GAGTATCTTTATGTACCAATCCAACATTTCTGCCAAATGTGGTATCTGAATTTACTTTGAATCAAACCATAACACTTGCCTGCGTATTATGCAGAGCCTGCTAATCCAGGAAAATCCCTGCTCCATACATTAGACGTACATAGAATTTTAACAATTTTATCTTCTTCGCACTAAACAAGTGTGCAAGTCTGAACAACTTTTTGCTTCTTTCACCCCTGGTAAAGAGGGCATTCCTGTTTCCAAGCAGTGCTTGTCCACTTGGTTGGCCAGCTGCATTACATTTTGTTATAAAAAGTACAATAAGCCACTTTCCGGGGTGATAAAATCTCACTCCATGAGAGGCTTGGCTGCTTCAGCGGCATGCTTTAGAGGCATTTAAGCAACTCAGATTTGTGAAGCTATGACTTGGTCTACTGTATATACCTTTACTAAGCATTACAGCCTGGACATTGCTTCCAAAAAGCGAACCAATTTTGGACGGGCCATTCTCCAAGGCCTGTTGTCCTAAATTATTATTTTTGCTTCTCCTCCCCAATGCATCTCAGCTGCTGGGAACTCATTCCTACATGTTATGACCTGCTGCAAGAAATTTCCTCGAAGAAGATAGTACAGTTGCATGAGAACTTACCGTAACAGTAGATCTTCAAGAGAATCTCTTACAGTAGGTCATGCTGCCCCTCCCCCGCCCCCCTTGCTTCCTGCTTCAGGAGAGTGACCTGCTCCTATTATCTTCATAGAAATTAGGCTGTTCCCATTTCCTTCTTGGTTCCCCTTGAAGGCTGGTTAGATCGTATTCTCATTTCTTTCACTGAGGTGGAAAAGAACCGAGGAGCTTCTGGGACCACCCCCTTTTATACGTGCCACGACACAACACGTGGTGCCGATGGGGGCAGTCCCAGGTCGACTGCTGAGAAATCATCTGGAGGAAATGACATCTGCGGCTGGATATTTCTAAATGTTATGACCTGCTGCAAGAGATTCTCTCGAAGATTTACTGTTATGGTAAGTTCTTACACAACTGTATTTTCTTTGTCTCTTTTGACCCTATTTGAAATGAACAGCCTGTCATAATCCAGTGCATTTCAGCTGGATTATAAATTTCCTTTGCCAATGCTATGCCATGGCTCAGGTTAAACTGGAGAGCAAGGTGCATGCCCACTCCAGCAGAGTGGTTGCTACTTCCCTGACAGAAATATGCTCTGGATATGTGCAGATGCCAACTGAATATGTGCAGATACCAAGTGAAGCACTGTCCACGCTTTCACTAAACACTATAGTCTGGATATTGCATTCCGAAAAAGGAATGGTTTTGACCTGACAGGTCTTCAAGGGCTCCTTTCATAGGCCCGGAGACCTGGATTTGAATCCCACAGGCCCCACTTTCATACTGTGTGACCCTGAGCAAGTCACTTAACTTCCTTGTGCTCCCAGGTCGCACCTGGAAACAAACTCCAGATTAGTGTGCCTTTCTTGGTTAAACTATTTCTCATTTCCCTATTCTCTAATAATAGAGTAGAGAAAAGATCTGACATAATATTTGACAGTGAAGAGTCTTTTTCCCATGAAGGTGGTATTTAAAAAATTCTGATATTCTTTCATTGGGCTCTATTCTCCTGGTTGCCTCGTTTCAGTTTTAAATCTTTAATGGCTTTTTAAAGCTGAGGGATAGAATTGGTGATGAGTTATTTCTAAGGCATACATTCTTTTGGATTTTGCCCTTTGCTTTTAATTCTAAATTTTCCATTTACTTTTTTGATTCTCGTACATTGGCTAGGAGGTTTTTTCCCCTGCACTCAGTTAATAATCCCTGTTTCTCTGAGCTTCAGATTGATATTTTGATGCCATCTTTGGCTGTGCTTCTCCCTCAGTTTTTACCAGATTTTATTGGGGCTGAATAGGTTCAGGCTGAATTTGGGGGTTGGATCTGGTGATTTTACAAGTGTCTTTAATGCCCTTCGTGTCTTTTTTTATTCGTCTTTATCATCTTTTCATGCTTCTCTTGATTTTCTCATTTAGAATTGTTTTTTTTCTTATGACCGCAACAGTTTATTGATTCTCTTTGATTCTGTATAGTCTATATTTTTTGTTTTAGTCTTTCTTTTTGTTCCCAATTTGATATCCTCAGCTTCTGAAATCTGCATCAGTTATTGTTATATTGCTGTAAAGAATTGGGCTATGTTTATTTTCCGCGAAACTTTCAGCTTTTTGTTATTGCTTTATCATAGCTCCCATACGGTCTGAGATAATTCTAGTCCACGTTAGCAAACCTGAAAAAACAAATCCCCAGCCAACTTCCCTTTATTTTCTTGAGGGGGAGACCAGGTGAAGATAATGCAATGCTTGCTTGCTTTCAAGCATCACAGAAATTTCACTAGCATTATAGAGATGAAAATCTTGTAGCGTTTCACAGAAGAACTTCTGTATTCCATCAGCTTCTCATAGCTTTCACACCAACGGGTACAGTTTAGTGCTGTATTTGTCAGGTTTATTAGAAATTTGGTAAGCTTTAGTTGGTTACTTATCTGAACATTTTCATGCACTGGCATCTGTTGAGAAATCTTATTCTACTTGAACAGTCTCCAGTTGCACTGTGGTTGTGATGGAGTCCTTTTCGAGGTTACTTGGTGCATTTTAGCTAGGACTTTTCAAATCAATAAAAGTTCTACCTTGCGAACTTTAAGGAACTGTAAGGCTCAAACCTAAAAAATGTTCTACTGAGTTCTACCGGATAGAACTAGTAGAGCTAGGGCGTGCCTGGTTCAGGCTATACAGCACAAGATACAAATGTTCTACAACATTCTACCTGGTTCTACTTGGTCCAGTCCACACAATTCATCATTAACCTTTACCCCACCCTAACCCTTTCCCTTCAAGCCACAGCAGCATCGTGTGCCCCAATCCTCTGCCCCTTCTCCTTTCCATTCCTGGTGGAGGGAGAGGCTTCACTTTCAACCATGTGCTGGTGGTCCTTCCATCATGGCCTTCTGGTTCCCAGAGTGGCTGCTAGACTGTAACACAAAAATCCTTTAGCGCATTCATCGGGGGAACAGCTATATGTGTCCCATCCTTCATTCTCACACCCTCATTGTCCAAAAAACTAGCCTAGCCAGCTGCTACCATGTTATAATGGGAGGAGACAAACACCATGGTATCCAATATGTACGACCGCAATTCATCCCATGCTGAGCTTGACAGCAGTACAGTTTCAGGTGGGTTTTGCTTCAGGGTGTCAGTTGCAAATGATGCTGTGATGCAAGTACCACATTAAGCTACCTTGTCATCCTTCAACAAGCATTGCATACAGAAATGATTGTCACACAGTGGACACTGGTGTATCCCCTGCCAACTAATGGCACACATCATGTTAACCTCTTGGAGTGGATCGTATGACTTAAGGCTGGGTGAACAAATAACAGGGACACACACAGCAGACCCTCCTGAAGTTGTGGCCAGCATTTTTTTTTTTAATAGTCCAGTGACTCCAGGAAGTAGGAAGGGGAAATTATTTAACCAGGAAAGGCACACTAAGCCGAAGCTTGTTTCCTGGTGCAACCTTGGAGCACAAGGAAGTTAAGTGACTTGCTCAGGGTCACAAAGTATGTGAGTGGGGGCTGTGGGAGACAAACCCAGGTCTCCAGGTTTGCAACTCAGTGCCCTATACCACAGTGCTGTACAGCTTCTACCTGAACCATCAGGTTGTGTGCCAGGGAGGACCACTCCAATCAAGTTACTGCCAGCATCAAGTGATTTTGAGTTAACTGTGCCATTCATTAAGATAACACCCCCTGCCCAGGACTCTGCCCTCCACCACCACTAGGAATCTGGTAGCTCCCTATTATTATATGTAACCACCCAGTCCCCTGCAGTTACTAGAATTGCATCAGGTTAGCCCTAGGAAGGTAGAGGGCTTATTAGGAGCTCTGTGTAGATGATATCATTGTTTACTCAGCTAGGCTGAACAGAGAATGGATTATGTCATTTAGAATTTTCGCAGCAGCATAAGCCACTTTGGAATCCACTGATCTGGGAAGGTTTAGAATGTTCAGACAGTAGTGCAAGGGTGTGTGTGTGTAGTCAGCAGCAGTACAGAGAGGAGCTCTGAGTGTGAGGTGCCTGCAAGTTTGGCCAAGTAGCTGGGTGAAGGACACTTTTTCCACTATTTCTCACCCTTGTTAGTGAGGCAACTACAGCACCATCTGAAGTGGTGGAAACTGTCAATTCCAGGACACCTGTGTGTCATTTTCCTGTGAGAAGAGAGAGTCGGACTGCAGTTCAGTGTGCCCAAGGGGCAATCCCCCTGATGACCAAAAAGAAAGCTGCCCTAGAGGAGGCAAAGAGCGTTTCCAGGTCTAAAAGCTATGGAGAACTATGATGCAAGTATGAATTTCAGTCAGATGTCTGCACAGAAAAGTTCAACAAAGCTGTAAGTACAGAGACAGAGACTAAACAGAATTTTTTTGGGGTTGCTCTCTGCTCGTTGTGTGTGGCACAACTAATGCTAGAGTAGATGAGGCAGAGTAGACGAGGCAGAGCCCCAGCATCACCACAGATATGTGCTGAATGTATTTAATTTACTGTGGATGCCTCTAGTACCCTGGTGAGGGTGGAGGGTCATTTTTGCATAACCCCAAAGGAATGGCAGAGGCTGGCTGGGGCTGGGGTGTGAGGAACACCATTAGAAACTCCAGTCAGGGCTAACTGGTCTTGGAAGGGCACAAAGTTTAAGCCTGCGGATGTTAACTAAGCCCATCAAAGTCAGGAGATGTTGTGAGTGTGTGGCAACCCACCACATAAATAGACACTCATAGAGAAGAAATGTCCAGTATACCCCTAGGAAAGAGGGGTACCAGTGTTGGAAAGAGTAAAATGTCTAGGTATCCTTGCACATAAATGTGGGACAGCGTTCAAATTGTTGTGCTAACAGAAGAAAGTGCGATTTTGCCTAGTGTGTTCTAAGAAAAGTGTGTCAGCATTCCTTACCTGTACAGTGACAAACTTGGGGCACCACCCTGTTCTGCATTTGTTTGCCAGCTTGTTGTCAGAATAAAGCTATACTTCGTAATCCCATTTTCTGTTTGGCCATTAAATCTCTGCTTCCCAGTGGAAATGTTATTAGGGCCTCTACTGGTAGTTTTAAACCTAGCATATGCCTAGCACCTCTCCCCAGAACCAGTAATAAATATAAATCTTATTTTGTGCCCTAAACCCCTGACCACTTTAGACTGCCGAACAGGGTATTCACGTCAGAGCTAGGGGTATGCCTTTTGTTTTACTAACTGTTGGCCTGTTGCCTTGTCCATGGCACAAGTTGGGGGGTCCGGTCAGTGCCTGGCCAGGGCATGGGTTACATTTATAATAATAATAATTAAAAAAAAAAAAAAAAGCAGGAGTCCTGGTCATGAAAGGATCTACTCAGTCACTCTCACCCACACACGAACAGTTCAAGACTTTGGAGATCACTGATTTACAGAGCTAGCTAGCTCACACACAAAATACAATATACTGGTAATTCAAAAAAGTATTAAGTCAACCATCAAACATAGCTGCAACATTCTCTTTATTTTTCTGACTAGATTAAAGAAAACTATAAACATGGTAAAGCAGTTCTCTTAATGGATGGTACCTGGGCTGGCTTCAGGCCAGCACCACAATGCCCTCTGATTCACCTATGTCCTCATTACCTCCTGTGATGACCCAGACTTCTGTGATCCAAACAGAATTAATGTAGTGACTGAGTCTAGGATTATAGTTACCTTTGAGCCAAGGCTCTTTTACAAATGTTCCACGTCAGGATGAGAACAAACAAGCAGGACATTAATTACTACAGGATAACTGGTTACAATTGTTTATCTTATGAGTACATACAGATTGGGCAGTACTAGGGGCATGCACAGGACAGGGATAACATTGATAACAAGAACATGGTGAGACATGAGAAGAAGATGCTGCCAGAGGCAATTATCAAAACACACAGGAAGTGCAAGTGGAAGGTGCAAGTAAGAGGAAAAGGAGGGGGGAAGGTAGAGGGGGAAAGTAGGGGGGAGTGGATGAGAAGGGACAAGTGCCAAAAGGGAACAGCAGGTTAGAAAAGACAGTCACATGTGCTAGAGGCAGAGAGGAATAAGCGGAGGTTAGATTTGAATGGGCCTAGCTTAGGTAGGGAGGAAATGTCCCTGGTGAGATCATGTAGCCAGCTGGGAGCTCTGTAGGCAAAGGATCTTTGTCCCTGTGAGGTCTGGCATCTCGGGATATGCAGTAATTGAGATTCAGAGCCCCTGGTGGGGTGGGGATTCTGTGAAGATTGTAGCAGAGCTTGAACTCCGGGGGGAAGGGGGCAAAGCCCATCAATGTTTTTTAGCCATTATGCATGTTAGATATCTGATGTGGCTGAGAGTTGAAGCCACCCAGTTTGGGCGTATAGGTCACACGTATAGGTGAGATGATGGTATCTACTGATGAGTTGGCAAGCTTTGTTCAAAGCCATAGATATATGCCTGAGGGTGGTGGTGGAAGCGGAACCGTAGATGATGAGGCAATATACACTTGTATATCTAATGTAACTATTGTAATTAATGCTTGAGACTGTTCTGTGTATTCCTTACTCTACCCCTGTATACTGTCACTAATGTCTAGTCGTGCAACTAATGTAACTTCTGCAAAGAAAAATGTAATTGTCTTTTCTGTAACAATTTCCGGGTTGCCCCTGAAAAAGGGACCTCTGCTCTCAGTGGGCTTACCCGGTTACCAAAATCTAAATAAATAAATAGTTGATAGTTGAGATCACCTAGCTCTGGACTGCGATCCTTAAGGCTTCCGGAGTTAGGCATTGCCTATGCCTGTAAAGCAGGCCAATACGTGTGTTAGCCGCTTTGGCAACATTGTCAATGTGAACTCCACAGGATAGATTACTATCAAGGATGATTTGAAGGTATTTGAAGGTTTGCACTTGTTCTAGGATTGCACCTAGGCAGTTTACAATAGTGAGGCGGTGATCCCGGTGCTTGTTTTGCGAGCTGCAGAAAAGCATAGACTTTGTTTTTTTATAGTTGAGGACAAGTTTGTGTTCACGGAACTAGTTTTAAACTGAGGAGAAGCCATGCTGTAGTTTGCTTTGCAGAAGGTGGGGGTCCTTGTGGGTGGAGTGGATGACAGCGTCATCAGCGTATAGGAGTTGTTGTTCAGGACAGGATTTTGGAAGATTGTTGAGGAAGATGCTGAAAAGAAGAGGCCCCAGGATGGTCCCTTGTGGCACTCCAGAGCACACTGATCTGGCATCAGAGAGAACATCATCTATGTTCACTCTTTGTGAGCGGTTTTCCAGGTAGCTCTTAAACCAGGATGTAGTCTCAGGGGACAGTCTGGTATTTAGCAGCTGAGAGAGTAGTAGATGACGATGGACGGTATTGAATGCCTTCATCAGGTCAATGAAGACTGCCCCTGTAAGAAGGCTATTGTCCAGGGAACTATGGATTGCACCAGTGAATTTGAGGAGGGCTGAGGTGGTACTGTGACCTTTTCTAAAACCGTGCTGTTGAGCACACAGGACATCGTACTTATCAAGGTATTCCGTAAGCTGGTCCGATACTATACACTCTGTGGCCTTGGAGTGCGGGGGTGGTATGGTGATGGGCCAATAGTTCACCAGGAGGGCCTTGTCCCCACTCTTGTGGACTGGTGTGACAGTGGCGGATTTCCATCTGTCAGGAAACTGGCTGAGAGAGAGGGAGAGGTTGAAGATTTTTGTTAATGGTAGGAGCACCTTGTTGAGGGTGAGGGCAAGCAGCTTGAGGTCAAGGGAGTTCCCACTTGACCTGGACCTAGCAATAGCTTTACTGATGTAGTTGCGAGCTTCGTACAGTTTGACTGATTTGAAGTAGAATGGAGGTCGGTTTGGAGAGAGGGTGGGACTTGAGGGGAGAGTTTGGGGGTCGGCTTCATTGAAATAGTCAGGTGGAAGAACAGAGCTGAGGTCAGTGAAAGCTGAGTTGAATGAATTTGCTTTGGTAGTCTGGTCCAGCATTGTGATTCCATCTACGACCAGCATAGTGGGTGAGATTTTTGTCTGCTTTCCTGTAATTTCTTTAATATTGTTCCAAAATGAATTCCCTTTGTCCCAAGTGTTTGTTAGGGCATCTTTATAGTACAGTAGGTACCTTTCTGCTGGCGGATTAATGTTGTGCAGTTATTATGAGCTTGTTTATAATTCTGTATGTCAGTTTGCGTTCTAGTTTCCCAAGCCCGTACCCAGAGATGGTCCCTGGATTTTAGTAGTGCTAGTAGTTCAGAGGAGAACCAGGAGTTGCATAGGCCTTTGACTTTTCGCTTTTTGAAAGGGGCATGAGAGACACAGGCAGCATTAAAGGTTTTGATGAAGAAGTCAAGGGCAGGGTTGACATCCAGAGCGTGGAAGATTGGGGACCAATCTTGCAGTTTTAGGTGGGATTTTAGGTGTTTCAACTGCCCATGTGGAAGGACTCTGCTGTTGATTAATTTGGGGGGTCTTGGTAAATGTATTTGTCCAGATGCAGATTACAGGGGAATGGTCGCTTAGAGTGTCAGGAAGGACAGAGACGTTTGAGATGTGGGATGGGTGACTGGTCAGTATCCAGTCCAGGAGTGTACTTTTGCCTGTTTTGTAATTTTGCCTAGTGGGGGAGACAACCAGTTGAGCAAGGTTTGCTGAGGAGATGGCATCTTTGAAGCCCCCTGATTCCAAAGCAAGCCAGTTGATATTGGAGTCGCCCATGAGGATTGTCTCAGAGTCAGGTGGTTGGGATCGGATGAGGTCAAGGACTGAGTTGAGGCCTTTTCCTTGTTCTTTGGGGGGATGTATACTGTGGCAGTTGACAGAGCTTTATTGTGGGCGCTAAGTAGAACTTTGACAGTAAGAATCTGGGAGGATGAGTCAGAGATGGGTTTTTAGAGGGCGGTCTTGGAGAGAGGCTTTGAGATATAAGGTGCAGCCACCACCTCTTTTAGGGATTCTGTCAAGTCGGAAGATGTTGTACCCTGGCTGGATATAGCCATGACCGAGATTTTAGGTGAGAGCCAGGTTTCGACAACTGCAAGGATGTCTGGCTTGTGCTGATTTACAGATATTTGCAGGGCATCAAGTTTTGACAGGAGACTGCAAATGTTTACTGTAGCAAGGGTGAGTGTTCCGAAGTGACTCAGTTTGTAGCCAAGGCTAGAAGTAGTGGGTCCTGGTTCTTGGTTGGGGTGTATATTACCCAAAATCAGCAGCAGAAGGAGCAGGAGCTTCAGGGCGTACCATCGTCATTGTCTGGTGGAGATTTTCCCAGTCTGTTTACTGCTCGAGCAAGGGTGATAAAGTTGTCGGTGGTCCCAAAGAGCAGTCATGATTGCCAGAGGTGGAAGAGGGAGCAAACATGTATATCACCCTTTCAAGACCCCAAGGGTGTTGCAGACCATTCCCAGTAGAGGGTGAGAATGGGGAGCCAGGAGTAGCAGGTGGGGTGCCAGTGTGTGGATAGACAGGGTCAGTCTGGTAGCTTGGAAGAAGAGAAGGGTACCTTGCCCTAGATAGGTAAAATAGAGGTAGCATGGAGAACAAGATAATCAGATGGAGAGGTAGAAAGGATAGAGCCGTTTTACTCAGAAGAGGAGGTAGGGAAGAAACAAGTTAATTCAGGGAGGGGGTGGGCACTGCATGAGTTGGTGACTGGGAGGTGAGGTAAAAGGGGCAGGTCAAAGGCCTATTTAATTAAGATGGTTGCCATCCTCGTCGCGTCTACCATTCTGGTCCTTGACTCACCCTCTTCTCTGCTATGGGATTGGGATGGGACAAGTTACAGCAGGGCAAGGCTTGTCACAGGAGTATCCTGCAACCACAGCATCCCTTCTACTATTGACTGACTGACTGGGAGACTGTCATGCTCAGACTACTAAGAATGGTACTTGGCACCAGGCTGCAAGTTCTGGCTCCCGCACTCATGTAGACACTGTGAGTGGCTGGAAACAGAAAGAAAAAAGAAAACAAAAGGACAAGAGGACTTAGGAGCTGGGCAGCCCAATGCACAAATCAAACCTCAGGATTCCTGATGTGCATACTTTTATCTGCCGCAAGCAGCAGCAGCACCTGCTGACATTCATTGTCATTGGTGTCAGTGGCTCAGTAGGTAGCACACTCGCCTCTGAGGCCAGGAGATCAGAGGGCTTTGGGTTCCTGTTCCCACATCTGGCACTTGGGTTAATATCCCAGTACTGACACTGTAGTGCAGTATGAGAGGGGTGCTGCACTTCTGAGATGCGTCTTTTGGATGAGACATTAAACCGAGGTCCCATCTGCCTGGATTGGTGGTGGTTCAGGTGGATGTTAAAGATCCCATGGCACTTATCGAAAAGGGTAGGGGAATTGTTATTATCATAATCAGCAAACCAAAAGGAATACAAACAGTGTTAAGTCACACAAACAAAAAAAAGATTGCACTCATACATCCCAAAGCAATTGAATAGGAATACTACTGAACACTGTAACCCCCACCCCACAAAATGAGTATGGGATTTTATTCCTATCCACTGAAAACATATCAAATGATCAGTATTGCATCATAATGAGTTCAAACACAGAATAAAGACTAATCATCAAATTCTTATTAGATTAAATGAAGGGAAAATTAATAAACAAAACAAATATAAAACTCTGAGAAATATATAAAGGAATACTTTTTCCTAAACGTAACATTTAGTAAAGTCCTACATTACAAAATTTATAGAGCAGAACTTCAAAAAAAAAGGAAAAAAAACAAATACAATACTCTGATAGACTATACTAAGGTAGCCCATTAAAGCTATATCCAATCTATAGAGTCCCATCTAGATTGGCAAATGGATAAAGAAAAGTTGCCATACTCTTGTATTATTAAACTAGATATAGCATTAGCAACCATACAAAATAATTCCTCTTGTGTAAAGTATTGCTGTTGAATGGTAAAACGGCATCTCACATGCCACATATAAAACTTAAAACAGAGCAAAATCAACCCCAGTGTGACTGTATCATATTTGATAGTGGCTACTGGCAAAATCCCTATACACGCAATTTCTTAAGTTAAAGGGTATGAAGGAAAAGTAGGCCATTTACGTATAACAAGACTCCAGAAATCTATTATAAAGGGACATTCCAAAAATAAATGTTCCACGGTTTCAACGAACTCAAAACAAGTATCCCTAGGGCAATACTGATCAGTAATCTGCTTATGCTTTAAATTATCACAAACATTTAAGTTACCATATAAAGATAACCATAGAACATCCCACATATGAGGTGGAATCCAAGGGAAGGTTAACATATTACCAATCGAAAGCTTTATTTTTAGTGAATAACAATCAAAAGGAGCCGAATCTTGAAAATATTTTTGTAAAATAGTTCTTTTCTACTAAAATGCAGAAAGGTATGCCTTGAGATACCCCATAATTAAATTTTCCCAAAACATACTTCAAGAGATTGTGGGAGGTGATTTATGGACCGTTGGCTTGGAAAAATCTCATATTCAGGCCAGAATAAACATAAATCACTTGTAGTATCCAGAAGCCATGGTTTCCATTGTGTGTCTTCATCTGTAAATAAAGGTTTTAAATGTGTATAGAGAAACATAGTAAAAAAGAAAACTATAGGTTTTAACATTTTTAGACCCCCATGTTTTTTTTCCCGAAACAACAAACATCTCTTTATGGGGTTTAGTCTACTGCCCCAGATACAAGAAAGCCATATAATTGTGTTTCCAAAGCTAAAGGAAGACTAAACACTGCACTTAAATATAAAAATATGGGCAATAAAAAAGTTTTAACCATTTGAATCCATTTCAATTTAGCCAGCCTCCATGTATTCCATAAATCAACTTTATTTTGTGCTTCTTGTAGTTTAAATTTCCAATTTAAGTATGCTAAATATCTTGTTCCAAATAAAAGGCCCAGCATTTTACAAGTATCTTTAATCACTGGTATGCCAATAACCTGCGTAAATGGAAAAAGCCCTATCCCCAGTGTTATACAGTTACATTTATCATAGTTAATTTTTGCCCCAGTAAATAACAAAAAACCCTGCAAAACTCTTTTTAAAAAAAAAAAAGGGCAGAGGGCAAATCCCCGATCAAAAAAACACAAATCATCTGCATTCACAATACATTTAAACTTAGGGATCAGTACTTGAAAAAGAAAGTCCCACTATGCTAGTATGACCATACACACGCCTAATTAATGGATTAATAGTAAGTAAGTACAAAAGTGCACTAAAGGGGACATTCCTGACGCACACCACGTAAAATGGGACATATGGTCCCCAACCAGCCATTACAGTATGCTTGAGCATAGCAGGTTTGAATACATTCTATAAAGGTATGAGGTATACCATACCCAGCTAAACAATCCTGTAAATACCCATGTCTTATATTATCAAAAGCTTTTGCCTGGTCCAAACTTAAAATCAAACCTGTAAGTTCCCCTATAGATCCCTTATGAAAACTTCCATGCAAAAGTATTAAACTATCTGTTATGTTCCTATTAGAAATGGAACGTGTTTGTGCAGGATGTAAAAGGGAGTGTGCTTGACACAATAATCTATTGTTTAATATTTTGGTGAACAACTTAAAATCTGTATTTAGTAAAGTTATAGGTCTCCAGTTTAACAAATCCTCTCTATCCCCTTTTTTATACATAAAAACTACTAGCCCCTCGTTCATACTGTCAGGCAATATTCCTGTTTTAAGTATTTCATTCAGAACTGCAGTAAATTCTTCCAATAACTGTTGAAAAATTATTTTGTAAATTTCATAAGGGATGGCATCATTTCCCGGGGCTGTGCCAACTCTTGTTTGTAAAAGAGCTGCAGAGACTTCTAGTGGTGTAATATGTGCTATTAATAAGGATGACCCTGAATGTGATATTTGAGGCAAATTACACCGTCCCAGCCAATTTTCATGTGTATGACATAACGGTTCAGTAGTACCAAAGAGATTTTGCACATGTGAATCAACAATATGCATAACATCTGTGGGATCAGTACACCAATTCCCTGCCTGGTCAGTAAGTCTCTTCTTATGTTTTTGATGTCTTTGAGCAGCACTAAATTGAAATGAATTCAAAAAAGCCTTTGTTCCCTGGGTACCAAACCAGCGTTCATTATCCAAGGATTTGGAATGATCATATTGTAATTTATTCATACATTCTCTTATTTTGTATAACATGGGAAGAACTGAAACCTCGCCATTAGCTGCACGAAAATGTAAATCCAAAAATTCCTTTCTATAATTTAAATATGTATCAGTTTTATATTTACCTGATAGTCTCCCTATAGTTTAAAAAAAAAAACCACTTAATATCAGTTTTTGTATCCATCCACCATTTCCGATAGGTATCATAGAGACATACAACAGATTTCCTGGCTTTTAGAATAGCTAGAAAGCCTTCTTCTATTGTAGGAAGAAGTAATAAAGCCAAATTCATCCTCCAATGTCCTGGACCACGATGCATAGGCATATGACTTGCAACTGTAGTTTCTATGATTGCATAGTCAGATGAGGTAACAGGCAAAGCTTTAGTATCTATTACCTGCAAGGAGTCAGAAAGAAACCAAAAATCTGTACGTGTAGCTTTATTGCCTTGAAAAAATGTTTTTGCAGGAGTTCCTTTAAGGGCCATAACATCACTAAGACCTGTTTGGACTAGTAAATTGTTAAGGCAAGTAGCATCACAATACATTTTAGTAGTTCGACATCCCCTATCCATCCTATATCTACTACAATTAAAATCGCCTCCCAAAAATACATACTTAGAGGTAAATAAATATGGTTGAAGTAAGCAAAATATCTCAATTCGTGCCAATTTAGTCTGAGGTGCATAAGCATTTATAAAACGACACTGTAGGCCACTAATCACTACATCCAACAGCAACACACGACCAGGAAAAAAATCTACTAATTGTATTACCCGTGCAGTAGGATTATTAAGGGCAATACCTACACCACTACAGAGGTCTTCACCCACTGACCAGTGCGTAATCCCCCATCTCCAGCCAGCATATGCTAATTCAATATTAAGTTTAGAATGCAGTCTAGTATCCTGCAAGAATACCACATCATAATCCCTTTTTTCCAAAAGGGATAGAATCAACACACATTTCCTATCAGATCGCATACTATTTAAGTTCAAAGAGGCCACCGAAATTTTATAGACTGTTAACATCATAAAAAAATATAAGACCAACCAAATCCGAAAGTACATTCTAAACAAACTACAAACACAGCATACTATTTTTCCTAGTCCCTTTCCTCATTCCCAGTCTATTCTTTTCTTTTAACTGAATTGGTCTGTAGCGAAATTTTGATCCATATCAGATGTACCATCATGTTGTGAAGAATGTACAGAGGCTGAGTCGGACTCGGTACCTGCATCATCCTGTAATACATGAAAGGGGTTATGAGTGGATGTCATAGGAGGGTCAGGAATCACCGTTCTGGTGGTTCCAAATCGAAGGCTACGTCTTCTGGAAGTTACCAGAGTAAAAGCCTCCTCAGGCAGAAGAGGTGGAGGCATTGAAACCATAGCAGCACCAGAAACCTCCACCTGAGAAACAAGGTTTTCTGTCACTGGAAAAGGTGCAGGAACATCAGAAACCACCTGGGGCAAAGGCTCCTTTTGGATCAGAGCAGATTCATGAGCAACAGGAATGTGTAATTGAGCTTGTCTAGGCGGTGGGGGAGGGGTTCTGTGCCTCAAAGCAGCTTTAACCGCTGTATTAATGTAAAAATCTTGGATACTATAGTCTCCAGATTTATTTTGAACAGCCAAAGGGCAGTCAACAAAAGAATGTGCTTCTTCACAAAGCGAACTTACTAGGGTGACGACAATCAGAGAGAACATGCCCCAATTCTCCACATTGTGCACATTTAACAACCTCACACATTCTACTCAGGTGTCTAGGAGACCTGCACGTATAACAATGCCTGGGTTGCCCTGGATAAAAAATAAATCCCTTATCACATCCCAAAAAGAAGCAACTAGGCAAGTGCCGTAGTCCTTCATCTGTTTGCAGTAAGTTAATCTTATATCTTCACCCTCCATTCCAAAACGCTTCATCGTCCAATATAGGTTCAGGATTCCCCTGAATAGTACATTTCCTTTCCAACCAGTACGTAATATCTTCTACGTTCACTCCCTCATTCTGAAAAAGTACAGTTATTACTTTAAATGATTGTTTGATGAGAGGGATAGCCTGAAAATATGACCAAGCCGGATTGGTTTTCAAGATTGCATATCTCATCTAAAATTTATTTAGCAGATGGGGAGTGCGAAAACTAATATCATAAGTATTATCCCCTGGGGTATGTATAAGAGCATACACCTCACTATGAGAAAAACCCAGCATTTGTTTAATTAGAACTTTCCCTATGTAAAAACGATCTGGCATAACATCCATGGGGCCTAGAAACCGTAAAACCAACTGCATTCCCATGCTTTTGCCAGAGTGACTGTTTTTTAAACAGGCTAGCAAACGAGCAGGATTCAGTACATGGCGGCTGGTCCTGTACTGTATTTAAACCTGAGCCCAAAACGCTTGCATTACCTTGTACCTCAGAAGATTCAACCTGCAATATCATGTGCACCGGGGACAAGGAAGAAAAAAATTATTTACCATAGTAATCTTCTTTCTTCCCAGTGATGCTCAGACATTCATAACTTTGTGCAGTCATCCTGATGGGTTGGACTACCCGGGGAGATGGAACACTTGCAAATGATGGAATTCTTTGCACATGAGCATCTTTCAAATACTGCCTCTACCAACTGTAGTGTTCTAAGCCCTTCAGATTTGTAAGAAGCCTGGAAGTCAGGCAACATGGAAAAATTTTACCATAAATTATTAACTAATTAATAAAACATTTTTAATAAAACATTTTTATAATTAGCCTAATAAACAACTTACTTGAAAAAAACTCCAAGGGAGGAGCTATATCTAAATATAATAATGATGTTCACCATAGATTGAGAAAAACTATTTTGAGAGACAGAAAACGCTGGTAAAACTCTGTCTAGCATAGAGAAATGCACCCAGAAGGCTATGGCTATGTGGCACTAGCATGCGGAATGCAGAGCGCTTAAGTTCTGGAAGGAGAGGAAGGGAGGGAGTTATGAATGTCTGAGCATCACTGGGAAGAAAGAATATTACTATGGTAAGTAATTTTTTTCTTCTAACCCCAGTAATGCTCAGACCATTCATAACTTTGTGCAGACTACCAAGCAGTACCCCCAGGTGGTGGGCACAGAATTTATTTTGGAAACCGACTTTGCAGGACTGCTGTGCCAAACTTGCGTCACTTCTGGAAAAAATATCCAAATTATAATGCTTTGTAAAGGTGTGAACTGATTTCCAAGTAGCTGCTTTTAGAAATGTCCAACAATGGCACCTCCCTAGCAGCTGCAATAGTGGCAGCTGTTCCTCTTGTTGAATGAGCCCTCAGCCCAGCTGGGGACTCTTTACCTGCTTTATTGTAGCAGAATTGAATGCACTGGACAATCCACCGAGAAATGAATCTTTTTGAGGCTGGTTTGCCCATTCCAACATCCCCATATGTAAGGAATAGTTGTTTTTTGTCTTGCCTATGGCTTTTAGTAGCTGTCATGTAGTAGCTGAGAGCTCTTTTCACATCCAGACTGTGAAGCCTTCTTTCACCAGAGCTTGCATGGTTTGTGAAGAAGACAGGCAGAGTGATTGACTGGTTCAGACGGAAATCTGAAACCACCTTGGGAAGGAATTGTCTGTTTGTTCTGAGGACTACTTTTTCCCTGTGGAAGGAAATATAGTCCTGGTCGACACAGAGAGCCTGAAGCTCACTGATTCTTCTTGCTGAAGTAATTGCTACCAGGAAAACTGTTTTCCAGGTAACACACTTTAAATGGGCTGTAGTTATGGGCTCAAAGGGAGCCCACATCAACCTTGCTATACATACATTAAGATCCCAAGCTGGCACTGGTGCCCTGTGAGGGGGGGGTGCAAGTGCATTAGGCCTTTGAAAAATCTTTTGAAAATGGGATTTGATGCTACAGATACCTTTGTCCTAGCAGACAGGTATGCAGATACTGCTGCAAGGTGGACCCTTAAGGAACTGGGTTGCAGACCTTGTGAATGCAAGTGAGTTAGATAATCCAACACCACTGAGACCCTGCATCATTTGGGGTGACGTTTCTAGTTGAGCACCCGGAAGAGAATCTTTTCCACTTCGCAGAATAAGTTTTCTTAGTTGAAGGCTTCCTGTAACCTTTCAAAATGTTTAATACAGCATCAGAAAGGTCCAAGCCTGCATACTCTAACTCCTCAAGAGCCATGCTTTGGGTGAAGAGACTTGAGATTTGGGAATAGCAATGTTCCTGATTGGAGGTTAGAAGATTATGCCTGAGAGGCAAAGCTTATTGGCCTGCTCACTGCCATGGAGAGCAGAAGAGAGTACCATGGCTGCCTGGGCCAATCTGGAGCTATCAATATCAGAGAAGCTGAGAGGGATCTGAGTTTCAGCAGCACCCTGAAAACCAGAGGAAGGAAATGCATAGAGAAACTTGCCCGACCAATCCAGCACCAAGGCATCCAGAGGGATTGTGCCCCTGGGCTGGTGGCCTGCAACAGTACTGAAGCAACTGGTGGTTCTGGTGGGATGCGAACAAGTCTATCTCTGGAACACCCCACCTAGTTGAAAATTACCTGTACCAATTCTGCTTGTTCAATGCCCATTCGTGATGGGACTGATTGATTCACTCAGTGTGTCTGCCAAGATATTGTCCTTTCCTGGCAGATGGGTGGCTTGTAGACACCTTTAAAGAATATGCCAGAGACCAAATTTCGCGGTTTGCATAGGGGACCTGATCTGGTGCCACTTCAAGCTTGTTTATGTAATAGCATATGGTGGTATTGTCTGTCTGACCTGTACCACCTTGCCCATTACCAGTGTAGAGAAAACCTTTAGTGCCAGCCTCACTGCTCTGAGTTCCAACAGATTTATATGCTGGAGGGACTCTGCTTCTGACCAGGTACCCTGAGTTGTGTGCTCCCTAGATGGGCACCCCAGCCCAGCAGGGATGCATCTGTTGTGAGGATTAGGAAGGATCCTCCTTTTGGAAGGGACTCCTTGTCTTAGGTTGGTTCCTTTTCCACCACAAGAGGGCTTGTAACAGGGGCCTTGTCACTGGAATGAGCTTTGAGAAGGGTCTTTTTCTGACTCCAGTGAGTCCTGAGGTGAAACTGGATGTGTCTCTATGTGAAACCTGGAACCTTGCACTGTACCTGTGGATGCAGCCATATGACCCAAGAGCTGCAGAAATCGCCTGGCTGTTTTTCGACCATGCTGTTTGAAAGAGTTTGCTATGGCCTGAAGACTTTGCACCCTGTCTAGTGGTAAAAAGGCCCCGGCCTGCAGGGTGCTGATCTCTGCCCCTATGAACTGTAAAGTCTGTGTAGGGGCGAAGACAGATTTTTTCTGGTTTACTATGAAACCCAGAGATTCCAGAATATCCTGTGTAAGCCTTAGAGAGGTTGTGACCTGCTCTGGTGATTTGCCTACTATCAGCCAGTCGTCCAGGTATGGAAAGACAGTCACTCCCTGTCTTCGAAGAAATGCCACAACAACTGCTAGGCATTTGTAAACACCCTTGGTGCCGAGGAAAGGCCGAAGGTAGGGTTGCAAACTGATAATGACCTGATGGGGTCTGAATCTGAGATATCTTCTGTAAGATTCCTTTATGGGATGTGAAATAAGCATCCTGTAAATCCAGAGTTGCCAGCCAGTCCCCTTTCTGGATTATTGGTAGAATCCAAGCCAAAGTGATCATTTTGAACTTTGGCTTTTTCAGGTGCTTGTTTAAAGCTCTGAGATCCAAAATTGGCCACTACTCCCCATTTTTCTTTGTTGTTAGGAAGTATCTGGAGTAAAAACCTCTTCCTCTCAGGGTTGCAGGGACTAATTCCACTGCTTTGAGCTGAAGCAGCTTCTGGACCTCTGCCTCTAGCAATGAGATTTGTGCTAGAGGTGAGGGGTAGAAACCCTGGGGTTTTTAGAGGAAGAAATTTGAACTGCAGAGACAGACCTTTGCCCACTACCCCCAGCACCCACTTGTCTGTGATGATGGTTGACCAGAGGGGGAGGAAATGGGACAGTCTGCCTCCAACAGGTAGGGAGGAGGCGGCTTGCATCTCAGGGGTTCTGCTTAGGCTGGGGCTGAGGTTGTGGCTGAGTCCCTCGCCTAGAGCCCCTTCAAACAACATATGCAGTGAGTCCCAACCTTCGAACTGCTCCGGAGGTGAAAGAGTTAACTTTCCATGCCAGGCATGGAACTTTGAGCGTGAGCTCGGTTGAAAACTCTGTCTGTTGTTAATCAAACTCAAACTATCAGATTCTTTACTCCGCCTCACTGAACAGTCGCTCCGGAGATTTCTCCTTCTGCTCGGTTCGTTTGTTGGTTAAAAAGTATTATTTTATCGTTTTTTTGACTGAAATTAAACCGCAACAGGTCGGTTCAAGCTCCGTCTGTGGTTATTGTAAGTAATAGATAGGCTTACATTTATTTTATTCTGTGTGGAACTTGTAAACGCTTTGCGGTTCGGTTTGAACCGATCAGGTTATTCTCAGACTTTACTAGTCCTTATTTAGAGTGCGGTTTCCGGTTCTTATCGGTTCTAAAAAAAAACGGATTTCATTACGTTTTTTTCCACAACCCGTGACACGGTTGGGAACTGATAAGAGAGTCTTGCTTGCTGGTTTGCCATAAACGGGCAAGTTTGGTTAGGCTGGCACTATGTCTGAGAAGCCCAAAAGAAAAACCGGGCCCACTGGGTTTCAGCACTGTAGTGTTTGTGGGGAGGCCTTTGCTAAGGCTGACCCACACACCACCTGTGTGTATTGTCTGGGGTTTGACCACCTCAATGCAGACTGCCAGATTTGTAAGAATTTTCCTGCTGCCACCATAGAAAGAAGCAGGTGGCCCAGGAAAAGGAGGCCAAAAAGTCCGCTGACCTGGATGGCCAGCCGGTTCGGTTCCAACCGAACGGAGGGTGTCCCTCTGACCAGAGCGATACTTCCTCAGGCAAACAAAGAGCCAGCTCTGAGGAGCCGTTCAACTAAAGGACTAGAAAGTCAGCTAGTGTGGAGCCAAAAGTTCTTTCTCCAACTGCTGAGGAAATAGCTAAAGCAATTCAAATTGTCCAGTCACTTTCCCGGTTCCAACTGAACCGACACCATCAGGGAAGTGATCGGTTCGGCAGTTCCACGGTTCAAGATTATGATTTTGAGGATTTTTATGAACGGAGGAGGAAGAGGAGTATGAGGAGAAATGTGGTTTTGAAGGTCTGGATGTGCCTATTGAACGGACATCTCTCCAGACAGACCGTCAGAGTTTCTCCCCAGGCTATCTGAGTCCCTTCTCATTTTATGTTCTATAAGAAAGTTGCTGAAACTCTCTAGCTCCCTGTTGAGGAAGCTGTTTTGATGACTGAGGAGCCTGATTATGTAGAAATGATGGATATTCCAGAGTCTAGGAGACTGTCTATTCCTTTGCATAAATCTTTTCGGAAACAGACAGTAAAAATTCTAAAAACTCCTCACACTATACCTCCTGTTGATAAAAGGATGGACAAGAGGTATACATTATCAGGCTCTGATACGGAGTTCCTCACACAGCAGTGCAGCCATGTGGGGGTAGTGCAGGCTGCAGCCTGTGACAAGGCAAATATTCCTCTAGCTTCGCACCCCCTGAAAAAGGACTCCAGGAGGATTGATGCCATGGCAAAGAAACAGTACATGGCAGCATCTTTGGGACTCAGACAGGCAAATTATATGGCTTATGATGCTAGGTACCAGAAATCCAGATGGGATACTGTGCTGGCTCTGGCAAAACAGGTCCTGACCAACTGCCAGGAGCTGGAACAGGTGGCTGCGGATGGTATTGAGGCATCCAAGGTGCAGTTTCATGCTGCAGTAGACTCTAATGATGTGTCATCAAGGGTCATGGCTACATCTGTGGCACTTCGCAGAATGGCTTGGCTCAGATGTACTACCCTGCCACAGGATACCCAGTCTAAGGCCATGGATTTTCCTGTTGTGGGCAATTCTCTGTTTGGGAGCAGACAGAGAAATTACATGAAGAAAATGGATGAATATAGGACCACCTATAGGAGTGCACAGGCCAAGGAAAGGCAGGCCACTCTCAAAGGCAGCATCCAAGGGCAGGGGCAGGCCTTTTCATGAGCCTTTTACCAAGTCCAGGCCTCCTCTTCTGCTTATGCCCAGAGGGGGTTCCTTGAGGAGAGGCAGATAAAAGCCAAGCCTGCTTCTACCCCTCAGCCCAAACCCCTGCCAAGCAGGCACCCTGATGGGGTGACAGGGCGATTCTCCACTACCTGCAGGGAGCAGGCTGGCTTACTTTGTCCAGGACTGGAAGTCTTTAACATCAGACAAGTGGGTCTTGGAAGTGAGTAAGCCAGGGACTGGTTCTCAGCTTCAAAATATTTCCAAAGATGAGAGCCAGGTCCTTTTCCACCTGCAAATCCATCAGAGGCACTTGCCCTAGAAACAGAAGTTTCTACCTCCTGGCTCTCAGAGCTGTGGAAAGGTTCATCCCTACACCAGGGCAAAGGGTTGTACTCCAGGTACTTCCTTACCCCAAAAAGACAGGAGAATGGCGGCCCATCCTGGATCTCAGATACCTAAACAAGCACCTTTTAAAACCAAAATTCAAAATGGTGACTCTGGAATTATTTTACCCTCTCTAAGGCCAGGGACTGGCTAGCGTCCCTGGACCTCAAGGATACCCTGCTTCCATGTTCTTATCAGAAGCTCCCCATGAAAGTACCTCAGATTCGAACTGCCCTCAGGCCATTACCAGTTCGAACAATGCCCTTGACACTCACCTCTGCCCGGTATTCACAAAATGCCTGGCAGTAGCAGTAGCAGCACACTTAAGAAGGCAAAGATTGCCATCTTTCCTTACCTGGACGACTGGCTCATAGTAGGCCAGTCTCAGACCAAGTCAAACTACACCTTCAGGTAATTCAGCAACTGCTCACATCTCTAGGTTTCCTTCTCAATCTTCCAAAGTCAGTTCTAGAGCCTGTCCAGCTTCTCATCTTCATAGGTGCAAAACTGAACACAAAAGAGAGCCTTCCTTCCTCTGGAAAGAGCAAGGACCTTGGTCTCTCTGGCCTCCTCTTTCACCCTGCAGGTCTCTCGACCAGCAAGGCATTTCTGCAGCTCCTGGGGCACATGGCTGCTTCTACAGCAGTTGTGCAGGGAGCAAGATTTCAGATGAGGGACATCCAGTTCCATTTGAGAGCCTTTGGTCTCAAAGGGAGACCCTCTGACCAAATTGATCCCAGTGACCGAACCCTGATCCAAGCCCTTCAGTGGTGGCAGGACCAGGAGCAATCTGAGACAGGGTCCTCTCACCCTCAGTCTCACTCCTTAATCCTTACTACAGATGCATCCCTCTTGGGTGGGAGCTCACATGGGCGATCTCACTACCCAGGATTGTGGTCCCCTCAGGAATCTCTGCTCCCATCAATCTGTTGGAACTCAGAGCAGTTTTCTAGCTCTTCAAGCTTTTTCCACCTCTGTTCAGAACAAGTTGTACAGATCAGAACAGACAACACCACTACAATGTGGTACATCAACAAGCAATGAGGCACTCGGTCTACGGCCTTGTGCACCAAAGCAATGAAGTTGTGGTCTCTAGCGTACTCCCTGAACACCTCCCTTACGAGTTCACCTCCCAGGCAAGGACAATGTCCTGGCAGATGCTCTCAGCAGGATTTCCCAGGGCCATCACGAATGGTCACTGGATCCCCTAGTATTGGAGGTAGTATTTGCCAGATGGGGCACCCCGCAGATAGATCTTTTTGCAGCCCCAGACAATCACCAACTTCCCCTTTTTTGCTGCAGGCCCCCAGTGTTGGGCTCAGTCCCTCTGGATGCCTTCCTTCTCAGTTGGGAAGGGAAGTTTCTCTATGCTTTTCCCCCCTTCTGTTCAAGGTGCTAGTCAAAATCAGATCTCAACCTTGCAAGATGATCCTGATTGCTCCAGATTGGGCCAGACAGCCCTGGTACCCACTCCTTATGTCCTTAGCAGTCCACCCTTCCCCTGTGTCTTCCCAGGAATCACAACCTGTTAACCTGTGCTCAGGGAAGGGTTTGGTATCCGAATCTCAAATCTCTTAATCTCAAGGCCTGGCTCTTGAAAAGTTAAAGTTTGCTGACCTACACCTCTCCCA
This sequence comes from Neoceratodus forsteri, assembly GCA_016271365.2. Lineage (NCBI taxonomy): Eukaryota > Metazoa > Chordata > Ceratodontiformes > Ceratodontidae > Neoceratodus > Neoceratodus forsteri. The sequence goes on from JADMNL010000022.1 coordinate 77,238,824, forward strand.
AGGTGTATTGGATATATTGAAGGCTTCTAGGAAGCCATCCACCAGGGCTACTTATAATTCCAAATGGAAGAGATTTTCCATTTGGTGCTCTGGCAAGCATATTTCCCAGAATCTGCTGACTTACCCACAGTCCTGGATTATATGGTGCATTTGAATACTTTGGGGCTGAGGGCCAGCTGCCTAAAAGTGCACCTGGCAGCCGTGTCTGCTTTCTTATCAGCAGGTAAACCCTCTTTTCTTTCGGCTCATCCTGTATTCTCCAAGTTTTTCAAGGGTTTGCTTCACACCAACCCTCCATTCGGGACCCTGCCCTGCCTGGGATCTTAATATTTGCATTGTAGCTTATGCAGACCTTTTGAGGCCCTTGTCTTCAGCAGAGCTTAAGTACTCGACTTGGAAAACTGTGTTTTGGTAGCCATCACTTCTGCCAGGCGCATAAGTGAATTACAAGCATTGTCAGTGGAACCTGATTTATCTCCTTTCATAGAGATAAGGTGGTCCTCAGGACTAACAGAAAGTTCTTGCCTAAGGTGGTTTCAGACTTCCACCTTAATCAATCTATGTCTCTTCCCTGTGTACTTCACTGACCATTCCTTCTCTGGCGAGAGGAGACTGCACAGTTTAGATGTCAAAAGAGCCCTTAGTTACTACATAGAATGTACCAAGGGTCACAGGTTTGACTCCCTCCAACTGTTCCTCACTTATGGTGAGGTTGGTAAAGAGAAACCTGCCACTAAAAGATCCATTGCCAGGTGGATTGTCTCTTGTATCCAATTTTGCTATGAAAAACTTGGTAAGGTTCCCCCTTCAGGCCTGAGGACTCACTCTACCAGAGGTACAGCTGCGTCTCTGGCTGCTGCCAGGGACATCCCTATCCTAGAGATATGTCAAGCAGCTACCTGGAAAACAGTTCACACTTTTCCAAGCATTACTCCCTGGACATCCAGGCTAGGAGTGATGCTCGGTTCATACACAGCTATGCTTCAGAGCCTATTTCCGAGTAGGTTCTGTCCCTCTCCATGGAGGTACTGCTGTGTAGTCTGCATATGTCATAATATAGCAAGACTTCGTTGTTTGAAATAAAATTACTCACCTTAATAATGTTGTTTCTTCTAATGAGTCTTGCTATATTGACCTCCCCCACCTGACCCTCTCAGAACCTCTACTTTTGGGATGTGGGTGGGCAGTGCAGTGTTGACATTTAGTTGATGCCCACCTTATTTTTCACCCCTCCTTTTGGGGTGTTTGGGTGTTATGTTTTTAATTTTGGATCCCTGACTTGAGTCTTTGTTTTGGGACCAAGAAAAATGTGTTCTTATATTTAGTAGCCGATTGGCTAGTGTAGGTTTATAGGCTCACACAGAACCTTAGTGAGTTTTTGCTCGTAAAGATCTGACAGTTTGAGTTTGATTAACAACAGACAGAGTTTTCCAACGAGGCTTCGCTCAAAGTTCCATGCCTGGCATGGAAGTTAACTCTTTCACCTCGGAGCAGTTCGAAGGTTGGGACTCACTGCATATGTCATAATATGCAAGACTCCATTAAAAGCAACATTACTAAGGTGGTAATTTTTCTTCTACCCCTACCCCTTGAGTAGCCCTGAGGGGGGTACTGCTGGTATTGGGGCATGGCTACTGGCTGGAAGAAAGGTCATGATAAAAAGGGACGACCCCTAGCCCCCCTTCCATAGGGCCTAGTGGATGAGGAAGCTCTGTCCCTATCAGAGTTACTTCTGTAAGTGGCCTTATATTCATCTACTTTTTTCATGTAGGCCACTGTGGACTCCCCAAACAGCAAATTTCCTTCCAGTGGGAAATCCAGGGCCTTTGATTGGTATCCTGAGTGAGGTTTGTGGCCTAAGCCAAGCAAACCTCCTCTGAGCCACTATTAGCAGCCATCCATCTGGCTGCAGTGTCATTCAAATCAGCAGCCATTTGGAACTGGTACTTGGCAGCCTCTAGCCGAACCTGGCAAGTTTCTGCCAGGTCATCTGACAAGGGTGGGGTGGCCTTCATGGACAGTGCCAGTACCGACTGCCACAGGATTTCTGATACTGGGCAGCATAAGATTGAAAAAGTGGCCTGTCTCATGGCCAATGGGCTGACAGATAGCCCTTTTGGCCATACTGTCAGTTTTGGAGTCCTGTCCGGAGGTGTGAGGACAGAGGGACCTTAGCCTTATCACAAGCAGCTTGCTGTATAACCCTTTGATGATCAGGGTGGGAGAAAAGGAATTCAGCTTCTTCTCTGTCAGCTGATATTTTTTATCTATTCTCTTGTCAATAGGAGGAATAGAGTTTGGGGTCTGGAGGAGCTTCTCAGCATCCTTCTTAAAGAATTTATATACTGGAAGAAGGAGGGCCTTTGTGGGTGTTAAACCCATCATACTGCGGTACTCAATCTCCTCCTCATCTTCCACTTGCTCTGTTGTGTTGATGTCCAGAGCATCTGCCATTCTTCTTACAAAAGAAAATGGGAGAAAAGTCCTCAGACACTCTGGGAGCAGAGTCAAATTCCTGCTCAGGAAACCTCTGGGGGAATAGGTTACTCCTCCTCATAAATGTCATCATCCTTGAAATATTGTTGCTCTGGAGCAGGAGGCAACAGAAGCAGCAATCTGGGGGCCCTGGGGGAGGCAGGAGGCTGAGGATGATGTTTTGCAGAGCCTGGATAATTTTGAATACCTGGGCTATGTCTTGTGCGAAGGCATGACAGGCTCTGCTGAGAAGTCCCTGGTTTAGCAGGAGAGGTTCTGCATGTTTGAGCTTCTTTAATTTCTTTCAGGGAACCAGGGAGTCAGCTGGTTCTTTCCTCTTTGCCCTTTTTCGCCCATATCAGGGGCAGGGGGTAGAAGCACTTGTCAATTCAACCACAACAGACTGGGGTGTCAGCTGGTCAGAGCCTGAGGGACCCTTGAAACTTTTTGTGAAGCCTTTCAAGGCGTTTTTCAACAGATTTTTCTGGGAATGTTTTGCATATTTCACATTCCTGGTCCAAATGTTCAAAACCCAGACAGGCTACACAAATGGTGTGCTTGTCTGCCTTGACAAACACATCTCCACACTTCAAACAGTTTTTAAAACCAGGTTCACCGGTTCTCTTTTTAGGTTTCTCAGTCGTGGTGAAATATAAAATGAAAAATCTCAACCGCTAATACCAAAAGCTAATGCGGTTATTTAAACAGCTTAAAAGGCGCTTACTTTTTTTTTTTTTTGCGGTCGGTTCCGGAACCGATAGGGAACCGATGGAACCGAGACAGGAGATGAAATATGAACTGGTTCTGCGGTTCTGTAACCGATGAAAAGTGGTTACAAATAAAAACTTTAAGGACCAAATTTAAATGAAAATGAATAGGTTCTTTAGTTAGAGAACCGAAACAAAGTTACAATTAGCTCAGATCCCTCACAGTTATCAAATCAAATCAAATCTTTATTTATCCAGGCGAACATCATTGAGCAATGCTCATTTGCAAGATGGACCTGGTAGGGTCAAGATACAATTTGTATGACATATAACATAAAAAGAATACACAACTTTGAAAGGATAGCAAATGAATACAAAACAACAACTCCAAGATATATACATGATTCATTAAGTAGCCAGCTTGTTAGTGGAGGATATTTTAGAAACTTGCACTTTTGGCGAAGGTTAAATGTGTCAGGGAATTATTAAAGTTTTGAGCTCGGGTGATGAGCTGTATGGACATCTGGAAGATATATCTACAGGAAATAATTTGTAAGAGGCAAATACCGACTGAAGCAGTGACAGGGGAAGAAAGGAGTGTATACAGAGTGTTGTGGCCAGGGGTGGTGAAAGGGTAGGAGTGGAAAGGGCCGTGTCAAGAGGGATCAATAGTAGGTCAAGGGGAGGGGATGGACTGGGGAAGTAAAAACTGAAAGTATAAGGAGACTAAGTATATAATGCTTAAGAAGGAAGGATTGTAGTAAAGGTTAATGAGATGTGAAGCAACTGCTCGTAGGGTGCTGAGGAGCTACCTTGAATAGTCATCCAGCTGGTAGGAAAGATGGAGGGTTAGTCTAATGTTGACGGAAGCAGTTACATTTTTCTTTGAATATTTTGTTGTATAGATATTTAAAGGCTGTAATAGATATGAGCTTGTTCACTTTCAGTGTCTTTTGCATTGTGTTCCATAGGGTGGATAACACATAACTAACAGCATGTCTGCCATGTCGAGAGTGGAACTTAGGCACTTTAAGAGTAATGAAGTTCAGGCTTCTTAATGCATAATTACTTGATGAGGCTTGTGGAAAACAGTCTGAGATATATTTTGGAAGCTGCTGTGATATTGCTCTGTAAGTCCATAGTAATGCATTCCTATCCCTTCTATATTGAAGTGAGGCCAACCAACTCGGAGTATAGCAAACAGTGGTGAGTACTGTATGGTAAGTCTGTGATAAACCTCAGAGCTCTATGGTATAGTGTATCTAATTTGTTCAGGCATACCGTGGGGCAGTGATTGTATAGGAAGTCAGCGTAGTCTAAAACTGAGAGGAATGTGGCCTGGACCATCTTCTTTTGAATCACTTGAAAGGAAGTGCCTTATTCTATAGTAAAGTCCAAGTCTTTGTCTAAGCTTTTTAGTAGCTCTTCCAGATGTTCTAGATAGTCTAATCTACTATCTAGCCATACCCCAGGTATTTGAATTTTGTGACATATTCAAGATTTTCACCAAGTGCAGTGGATAGTTTAGGGAGATCGATTGGGATTGAGTATTTTGCCTGCACCTGTGGGGAAAAGAACATTATTAGTTTTTGCATTCAATAGTAGTTTTTTCCCAGCAGCTGGAGTTGCAGTAGGTCGAATTCTGCTTGTAGTTCTTTGCAGGCTGTTGTAGGAGAAGGGTGACTGACATACAGTACTGTATCATCAGCAAACAGGTGTACAGTGGCTTTGGTAAGATTTGTGTCAATGCTATTGATATATATGGCGAAGAGGATAGGGCCAGAATAGATCCTTGTGGTACTCCTCTTTGTAGTGGTCTAAGTGGGGATATATCTCCTTGGCCTTTACCTGCTGGGTTCTTCCTGTAAGATAGTTGTTAAACCAACTAATGGAATTGGTGTCAAGTCCAATAGACCTTAGTGAGGAGAGGAGCAGGTCATGGTCAACCGTGTCAAGGCCTTACTTAGGTCTAAGAAGACAGCAATACAAATTTTTATCCAATTCAAGTTGCCAATCATTGGTGACTTTTGCAAACTGTTATGGTGCTGTGGTTTGCTCTGAAACCAGATTGTGCTGGGTTTAGAAGATTGTTGGCTTCTAGATATTCTCTTAGCTGGGTGCTCACAATTTTTCAAGTAGTTTAGACAACACAGTAAGAATGGAAATTGGTCTGTAGTTATTAAGGTCTGTGGGATCCCAGCTTTCAGAGAGGAATCACTTGGCGGTTTTCCAGATTGATGGGATGACTCCAGACTGTAGAAAGGTTAAACAGATGCGTTATTGGCACTGCTGATACATGTATGGCAATTTTAAAAAGTATGGGTCAAAGGAGTTCGCCTGCACTCTTTTTATGTCCAATTGTAAGATTAGTTCTTGACTTGCTTCAAGCGTGGCTGGAGTGAAGGAGAAATGGAGTCAATCACTCTTGCTTCAGTATTCTTAATCCCTAGATGTACTCTCATTTGGTTGGCTGGAGAGGAGTCGAATGCTAGTCCAGCAGTTGTAAAATGATTATTGAAAGCTTCCAATACTTCAATTTTGTCACTGATGGTTCTGTTTCCCATTGTAGTTTTGTTGGGAGTGAGTTACTTGGGACATGGCCAGTTATATCTTTTATAGTGTTCCAAAACTTGGCAGGGCTGGAGTATGAGAGTCTAATTCAGTCATGTAATATGCAGCTTTTGTGTCTCGTACTTTCTTGGTGCAAAGATTCCTGGCTTTTCTGAATTGCTCCCAATCAGAGGCTAATTTAGTTTTGGGCTTTTTCCAAAGCTTGTCCCTTTCGAGAAGGGTGGATTTAAGGTCAGAATTAAACCAACGACAGGTTTTATTTTTAATCGTAGTTTAGAGACTGGTGCATGAATGTTTAGAGCATTTGTGATGATGTCATTTAGAACACCATATGCAATCTCCATTGTGTTCGCTAGATAGAATTCTTGCCATCTTGTGGAGTACTTAATATCGTCCAGGTATGCCTCAATGTTGAGGTTCTTTTTGATCTCTCAACAAAGAATTTTGTGGGGATGAAATCTTACATGCTGACCTAATTGCGCAATAGTACAATGATCACTAATGTCGTTGAACAGAACTCCAGTATGTGAAAAGAGGTGAGGTTTACTCACTAATAGTACATAAAAGCGTGCTATTTTTGGGTTCTTTTGTTCATTCTAGTAGGTTCATTTATAAGCTGTGTAAGCCATGCATGTCAGAGAATGAAATTAGAGGTGTAGCTGCCTTAGAAAGCCAGTTTAGGTTTAAATCGCCTATAATTATGGTTTCTCCATTCCCTTGTTTAATCAAGTCACCCAAATAGGACAGTATCTTAAGGCCAGCAGAGGGAGGTCTGTAACAGCCAATCAACTGCAGTGAGGTATTTTGGAAAGGGTTATTTTAAGGGATAGGCACTCAAATTCTTTTGCCATAGAGTAAGAGGCAAGAAAATTGCAGATAGGTTGGCCTTTACATATATTGCTACCCCTCCTCCTCTTGTCCATCTATCAGCTCTGAATGTTTGGTAGTTAAGTAAGTTTATATCTCTGTCAGTCTGTATCAGGTCTAAGCCATGTCTCAGAGACTACCAGGATGTCGGGTAGTGCGTGGCTAACCCAGGCTTGGAGCAATGTGATTTTTTTAAAGGCTACATGCATTAATATATGTAGAAGCTTGAGTCCTTTAATCTTTGCTAGTTCTGAAGGTGCAGTGATAGTCCCTGGTGGCCCAGGGTTAAGTTCCACATTCCCTGAGCATATTAGTAGTGGAGCAGTAGTTTCATAGTTGCCGCCAGAATAGGGTATAAGTTCTTATAGATGCCTTTTTATTTCTTTTTTTTTCATTATTCTGTGGAATTCTTATTTGCCATCCAGATTCGGTTTTTCGTCCTCTTGTAAAGGAAAGGATTAAAACTTTAACAGAGATAGTCGTGGGATCTTGTTCTGTATACAGTTGGAGACAGACACCAAACAAATGCAATGCCGACTGTGTCCCTCCGTAGAAAAGAATAAATGGGTAGCATCGTATCAATGGAAGGTCATAGGTACAGATCCAATCTCTTGGGGCTGCTGTAGAATTGCAGCAGAATGAGAATGTGGTATCTGCACTCTGCTTGGCATCCTGTGGATGTCTGCATCTTTTACTTAGTTCAGGTAATAGTAGTAGTATAAGGAGCTCCAAAGAAAGTTCCTCATTATGAAGGTGATCAGAGATTTTGTAGGTAATATCTTATGATTTGCTCACAGTAGTTGCCTGTGTCATATATTATAAAGGTGGTATACTTAGCTCATACTGGAGCCTAATCAGATATTAGAGGAGGGTGTTTAGTCTAGCAATGGGATAGGAGGTTCGGTAAACAGTGAGATACAAGAATTGTTTGGACTCGAATAAAGGCGAGTATAAGATGGCAAGGGCAGTGTGCCTTATCAGATGCTAGGTGGAAACCCAGTCTAGTTGTGGCGTCAGAATAGATAGCATAGGTAGTACTCTGGTAATCAAAGTGTAGTATCAATAAGGGATATAAGAAAGGCTATAGGTTTAACAGGACGCAGCGGGCGTGGTTTTAATAACGTTGGCGGGAAAGTGTCTATTTAAGAAAGTCTAGAAGAGGGGCAGGCGGGTGGGCATAAAAATTGCGCCTTTGCCGTACCTTCCCTGGAGGGTCTCTCCGGCTCTGTGGAGCTGAGCGCCGGCTGGAGATGCCGCCCGACCGCTGGCGAAGACTGGCCTCGGCGCTCGGTGCGGGGGGCGCTCAGCAAGGGTCCTCCTCTGGGGAGACAAGAAAGAGCAGGTAGAATTTAAAGGATTTTACAGCTCAGGCACAGGCAGAGCAGCAGGGGGGGCCAAAATTAACATTAGAAAGGCTAAGGGATGGGGGTAGAGGCGCCAAAGCGTCTGGCTATGACACATAAACACAGGAAGGCTGTAATTACTTTTTTTTTTTTTTTTTTTTTAACAACACCTCTCACAATTTCCCTCCCCACAATTACAGTGTTCAGCTCTTTTGTGGAAATTTGTACACACAATACCCTAAGCAAACTTTTCCCTTACACAAAAAAGCAAATCTAGCAAGCAAGAAACCAGGAGCAGCGAGGACCAATCGGATGCAAAGCCGTGGAAAGGCGCTCGCCTTCCGATTAGTTGCGCCTTGCGTATACCTTCCTGGAGGTCTCTCCGGCTCTGTGGAGCTGAGCGCCGGCTGGAGATGCCGCCCGCCCGCTGGCGAAGACTGGCCTCGGCGCTCGGTGCGGGGGGCGCTCAGCAAGGGTCCTCCTCTTCCCTGGAGGGTCTCTCCAGCTCTGTGGAGCTGAGCACCGGCTGGAGATGCTGCCCGCCCGCTGGCAAAGACTGGCCTCGGCGCTCGGTGCGGGGGGCCCTCAGCAAGGGTCCTCCTCTTCCCTGGAGGGTCTCTCCGGCTCTGTGGAGCTGAGCGCCGGCTGGAGATGCCGCCCACCCGCTGGCGAAGGCTAGCCTCGGCGCTTTCGGTGCGGGGCGCTCAGCAAGGTCCTCCTCTTCCCTGGAGATCTCTCCGGCTCTGTGGAGCTGAGCGCCGGCTGGAGTTGCCGCCCGCCCGCTGGCGAAGACTGGCCTCGGCGCTCGGTGTGGGGGGCGCTCAGCAAGGGTCCTCCTCTGGGGAGTTATACCGACCCGTGAGGAACTGAGAAAACAATTTAAACAATAATAACCAATATAACTTAACAAATTAGTAGAGGCAGTAAAAGAAACTAAAAATACTCATGGTTTTTAAACTTTTTTCTTTCTTCTTCACGCGAAAGAGGGCGACAGAGACTCCTAGCGACCAGACTTTCAGGCGGAGAGAAAAATCTGAAGGGCTTAGAACACTACAGTTGGTAGAGGCAGTATTTGAAAGATGCTCACGTGCAAAGAATTCCATCAGTTGCATGTGTTCCATCTCTCCGGGCAGTCCAACCCATCAGGATGACTGCACAAAGTTATGAATGGTCTGAGCATTACTGAGGTTAGAAACATCAGCTTGTAAATTATGTATACAGTTTGGGAGGTCAAATCTAAGGAAGAGTGTACAGTCACTGCAGGGGAAGTCTCAAAACATAGCTACATAGACAGTGTCGGCAGATAAGGGCCTATGGCCCACCCAGTCTGCCCATTTGAGCTTGTAAGTTCAGTTTGTTTTCCTAGAAGTCTGTTGCCCCTTACCCCTGACCTCCAGAATTCCTTTATGTCTATCCCATGCATTCTTAAATCCCGTGATTGTTTCAGCCCCCACCACTTCCTCTGGCAGGGTGTTCCACTTGTCCACCACCCGTTCTGTGAAGAAATTCTTTCTTATGTTTCCTCTGAATCGTCCTCCCTCCAACTTCATCCCATGCCCTCTAGTCCTGGAACATCTTTTTCGCTTAAAAATAGTGTTTTCCTGCACCCTGTTCCTCCCTGTAAGATACTTGTATGTCTCTATCATATCCCCTCTCTCCCTTCTCTCCTCCAGGGAGTACATGTTCAGTTCCTTCAACCTGTCTTCAGTCTGGCCCATACTAGATACAGCATCCACCACAACAGATTCAGTCTTACCCCCACCTTTCGTGCTTTTTTCCCCGGCAGAGGAATTACCGGGTTGGCTGTCCAGTCTCCCTTGGCTGTTTGGATTCAGCCCCCCCCCCGAAGAGTTTGTTGTGGGGACCAGGACTCGCTAACTGCAAGGTTAGAGTCCTGGGGCGGGGTTACATCATTCGGTAGATCAGGGATAACTGGACCCTTTAAAACCTTAGGCACAGTACCTGGCAGGCCCGAAGGAGAATCCAAAGCGGGCTGTTTCCTTTTCCGATCCTCCTCAACCTGTTGTTGAAGAGTTTTAAACTCAACCATGGCGTCTTCAATAACCTGCCGTTTTTTTTTCTAATAAATCATTCAGTGCATCATTCAATGCATCAGTGAGGCCTGGGCTTCACTTAATACTGTAGCTTTTTCATCCAGTATCTCTCCCGAGATTTCAGGCTCCGCCAAAAATGCTGCGCTTCTCCCTGACTCCACGCTCCCGATGACTTCTGCATCGTGTACCATAATTACTGCCCGCGGGGATTCCAGTACGCTATGCTGGCCAGCACATGGGTGCATCCCAGCCATACCACTGTCCCCGCACGGAAGGTTGAGGTGTGGACAAGCAGCCGTCCGACCTCCGCTGCTCTCCGCAGCCATCTATAAATTCAAAACATGCGCTGACTCTCTAACAGCGCCCCCACACAGAGTAGGGGAATTTCCCCTGTGTCCCGGCCAAATTTCCCTCATTCACTAAAAAATTACCACAAACAGTTTCATCTGGTTCAAGGTCAGTTGGCATTCATCTGTATCCCCCTCCCCCGGGTCATGCCTGAAAATAGGCAGGATTTGTCTAGTGCACTTACCCGGTCAACAAAAACTAACTAAATAAATAAATAAATTATTGTGGGACTGGAGCTGGCTCCAGCATAGTTAACTGAATTAAGTGAACCAAAGTTTACTCAAAACAGAGGAAAGTTCATGGTGCTCTAACCCATGCAGACAGTTGGGGTTCAACCTTTTAGGGTTCAGGTCAAACTAGACTTGCAACCCTAATTTTAGCACTGTTTTCTCACAGCCTGACACCAATCATATTACCTGACTTGACAGGAACAAATTCCTTCAAATATCTCTCTATTTGTTACTCTCAGTTAAATCGGTCATTTTACCTTAGCACCTTGAAAAGGCAAAATCATATCATGTGTGCGGGGGTCAGATCCATGAACAGGTTCACTCTTTCTGTTGGTGTGCTGCAGAAGTCTTTGAGTCTTTTTGGTTCATGTACTCTGCACAGCTGATTTTTTTTTTTTTTTTTGTCAACTCTATTTATCACCGTCCTCACCTGGAACTCTCTCAGACATCTACTCATGCTGCCGCTGCATACCGCCTGCCTGAAGCCACCCTGCTGGTAGAGAGGGGTCAGGCACTCCCCTGCCTAGCTACCCCAGTGAGGACCCCATTCGTTGGGACTAGGCAGGCTGGGGGATTGGAGGTGCCGTCAGCTATCCAGGTGGGGCGGGGTTTTTCTTATAGGTTTCCCCAGCACGCGACGTGCAGTATCTCCAGCATGGTCATCTCTCCATGCCGCTGCCACAGGAGCTCACTGACGTCCTTCCCTCTCTGCATCCCGTCCCTCCCCGGGAGAGAAGAGCAGTCCTCTGGATGCTTGATCCTCTCCTTCCCCTGCCAACCCCCGATGATCAGAGTCTGTTCCCGAACCCAGATCACCGGTGTGGCGGGAGGTGTGGTGTCCAGCGCCTCAGCCCTCGGCGCCACTGGGCCAGCAGCTGAATTGTTCTTGCTGTTGAATCGTGGCTATATGAGTCCTGCACTGTTTCAGTCATGTAAATTATAATTGTAAATTTGTGGTAGCTTTTACTGACCAGTCGTGCATCCTGTACTGCTCTCTTGCATGGCACTTGCCATCACAAACATTTGACCACCACGTTTTGTAAAGAGAAAATAGAAAAGCTTCTTGTAGAAGAACTCCGTTGTCTACATTAATCTGCAGCTTAGATTAAACAATGCCAGCTGTTTGCACACAGACGGTAGTTTGTTGTTGCACTTCAGTATTCAGAACGCCATTCTCCTAGTGAAGCTAGGGGATGGCTTCTTGCTGACTAGTGCTCAGGCATGGTCAGTTCTGGAACCATGCCCCCTGTCATGTTTGTACAGCATACCTGTTCATTACTGCCTACAGAGCAATGGAAGAGCCAACATAATGGCCCCACACTAACTTCTGACCTTTAATACTGTTATCAAATTCCATTTTCAAGATTTGAAAGTCTGCAAAATGAATTGGTAATTTATTTTATAATTTCCAGAATTTATTAGGATTCTGCTGAAAAGCATTTGCCATGTGTTTGAAATGTAGAAGGTTAGAAAGATTGATGTGGAGTAAACTGGCCCCTACTTCAGACTAGAAGGAAAAAATGTGGGCCCAGTTACTGCTATGACTTATTATAATATGTTCTCTTGTAACTTTTAACAACAGTTGTTTAATTGCAAGTACCACCAAACTCTGATGAAATTCTTTTTCTCACAAAATGTTTGAAACCTTGCTGTCGTAGAAAGTAAATACAATTCTAAACAAACTCTGAAATGAAATAGTAGTGAAACTTTCATGCTTCTTTCCCAGTAGTTGTTTAACATTATTAAATCTAAAACCCCAATAAACATGCATATTTCCCTTCCTCAGTTAATTTCCATATATACTTCAAGGGACCTCAGGCACTGGGGTCTGCTGGCACCTGAAGTAAAACCAGATCTGGTCAAATAACTTTTCAATAAAACATTTCCCAAACCTGGAACGGGCTGCCACTAAGTTTGTTTGTTTTTATTTTGTTTACCAGGTACTGTACCTGTACTGGTGCAAAAAAAACCTTTTTTTTTATTTTTTTATCACTATTTTATTTTCCCTCCTGTGCAGCCACCACTCTGCCTTACATCCAGCCACCGCTTACCTTCCCCCGACGACCCCCCCAGGGCACCACACACTGGCTGGCATATGCTGCTGTACCCATGAGAGGGACCCCCCCTTTAGTCGCTGCGCCAGGCCAGGATCCAATGCCAGTGTGTCAGGTCACCCCCGGACCTCCACCGGGCTCAGGAAGCTGCGACCATCAAGCTGCCGTGAGTAATGCTGCTAATTTTTCCTCCTTTGTTCCCTAGAAATGTTGACATGCAATAACGTCTAGCACTGATGTGCGGACGTCCGCTGCACCGCTCCCTTCGTTGCACCGGCTCTAGCAGTACCTCCGAGCGTCCCCAGGGGCCACTGCAGAGCAGTGGAAGCCCACATCCCTCCCCAGGATAGGAGAGCAGTCCTCTGGACTTTCGATCCTGTCCTCCCCTACCGACCTCGGGTAACCTGGACTCACGTTTGAACCCGGGTTGCATGTGTGATGCGAGGTGTGGCACCCAGTGCCTCAACCCTCAGTGCCACTGGGCTGGCAAAAACATCTTCTTGAAACATGGCCAGGGTACCAAGGTACAACGAACAGTAAAATGCGATGTATAAAATATGCAGTGCAACACATACAGTAAAGAAGTACAAACAATAATTAAAAATTAAATATAACTGTAGTATGTGGTTAGGGCTTATTCTCCACTGAAAACAGTGGCTTTGCAGATCTTGTTGTAGGACAGTTCAAAGGTCAAAAAGTTGTACTATCATTCTGACGTCACACTGATAGTACAACAACTTTTGATCTGCCTGCCGATTGGCTCACTCCATATAGTTCAATGAAAAAAATTATGCAAACATGGCGGCTGCAGTTTAGCAAGTACCGAGTAGTGGACTCTGCTAATTTTGGCACAAAGAGCTATCATCGCCCCATGTCAGAAAAGTGAACTATTTTTTTGTTTGTTTATTTTAAAAATTAACAATGCCGACACCAGAGTGAGCAGGAGTGGGGAGGATCTGGAATGAGTGGCAGCAGGAGCGTGGAGAAGCTGGAGCGAGTGGCAGCAGGAGTGGGAAGAAGCTGGAGTGAGCGGGAGCATGGAGAATCTGGAGCGAGTGGCAGTGGGAGTGGGGAGAAGCTGGAGTGAGTGGCAGCAGGAGCAGGGCAAATCTGGAGCGAGTGGCAGTGGGAGTGGGGAGAAGCTGGAGTGAGTGGCAGCAGGAGCAGGGCAAATCTGGAGCGAGTGGCAGTGGGAGTGGGGAGAAGCTGGAACAAGTGGCAGCAGGAGCAGGGCAAATCTGGAGCGAGTGGCAGTGGGAGTGGGGAGAAGCTGGAACAAGTGGCAGCAGGAGCAGGGCAAATCTGGGCAGTGGCAGTGGGAGTGGGAGAAGCTGGGTGGCGGGAGCATGGAGAATCTGGGCGAGTGGCAGTGGGAGTGGGGAGAAGCTGGAACAAGTGGCAGCAGGAGCAGGGCAAATCTGGAGCGAGTGGCAGTGGGAGTGGGGAGAAGCTGGAGTGAGCGGGAGCATGGAGAATCTGGAGCGAGTGGCAGTGGGAGTGGGGAGAAGCTGGAGTGAGCGGGAGCATGGAGAATCTGGAGCGAGTGGCAGTGGGAGTGGGGAGAAGCTGGGTGGCGGGAGCATGGAGAATCTGGAGGCGGTGGCAGTGGGGTGGGAGAAGCTGGAGTGAGCGGGAGCATGGAGAATCTGGAGCGAGTGGCAGTGGGAGTGGGGAGAATCTGGAGCGAGTGGCAGTGGGAGTGGGGAGAAGCTGGAGTGAGCGGCACCAGGTAACCCACAAGCTGGTAACAAGCAACTGAAAAACAAGCATTTGTCAATGCCAAATGTTTGCTTGCTGGTATTAGCATTGGAAATGCAGGAGTTAGAGAGATGCAGAATAGGAATGGCAGTGAAGTATTGAAGTTCACACCAACCCCATCTCCATCCTGTAGAAATGGACAGGCACTGGGGTAAGTGCCTGGGTCATCGCCCATGAGGGTCATGCAATGTCACCTCTCCCTATTCTGCAGACACCGACATGAGTTGAGGTGTGCCTTAGGGTTTTCATCTTTACAGTCACCCCATTCCATAAGGACATACGCTGAAATGGGTGCAGCATAGGAGAATGGGGTGAAGTCTGGGGCCGAAGAGTCCAAGGCACACCTTGATGCCTGTCAGTTGCTGGGGGTGGGGTGGGATGGCATGAGCAGTACAGTAGGCAATCAAAGGCACATCCTGATAGCTGTCCATCTGTACAGGGTAGGACGTTATGGTTAGAAACGCTAACGCTTCGGGCATTTGTTGGCATTTACAGAAGAAATTGTCAACATGGTCTTTTGTGACCCCACCTCGTGAAAGCATTTGGCACCTCTTCTCATGAAGAGTGGCAGTGTGATTTTGTCAATGTGTTCCAAGCATTGAATTCCAAGAGGGACAGTGCCATTCTCCACTACATGTACGAAAACACAGATCGGGCAGGATGCGAAAAATGACAGCTGTACCATCCATAGGGAGGTATGAAGAGATGGCAGTCTGAAAATGCATAGTGGGAATATTACACATGCTCACATTTTTGAGCATACATGGAAACTGCGCAGTGCATGCTCCCTGTGCTCATGAACAGTGTCACTGTGATTTTCTTAATGTGTCCTGAACACTGATTTCCCACAGCAACCACGGTATTGTGTGCTGGAAGTGCAAAAACACATTTTGGCCAGCATGTGAAAAACGACAGCTGTACTGTTCATAAGGAGGTGCGGAAAAATGGCAATGTTGAAAATGTGGAGTGAAAATATTGCAAATATGCGAAGTTATGAGTATGCATGGAAACTGCATAACGCACGCTTGTAACACAGTCATTTTATGGACTTTTCTCACCAGATTTTCAAGATAGGCATTTTAGGACCTCTGCTAATGAACAATGTCACTGTGATTTTTGTAATGTGTCCCAAATGTGGATTTCCCATAGCGACCCCGCAATTCTGCACCGGCAGTGCGAAAACACATTTCGGCCAGGACGTGAAAAATGACAGCTGTACTGTTCATAAAGAGGTGTGGAAAAATGGCAATGCTGATAATCTGGAGTGAAAATATTGCAAATGTGCGAAGTTACGAGTGTGCGTGGAAACTGCGCAACGCATGCTTGTAAAACAGTCATTTTTGGCATTTTTTCCACCAGATTTGCAACATACACTTTTTGAGAGCCCACCACATGAACACTGGCACTGTTGTTTCGTTAATTGGTCCTGAAAGGTGATTCCGCGCAGTGACCGCAAAATCACCTTTTGGGACTGATTAATGTCTTGACAGTGACTGAATTCATGAGGAGGGGTCCCAGAAACCCCATGTTGAAAATTTGGTGCCAAAATTCCAAAAAATGCCTGAGGTATGCAAAATAGTTGAAAACACCCTATTTATGCATTTATGCAGCTTACCGGCATTTCCTCAGTTCGCAGTCGGCTTTGAGGAGTGCAGACATGTTCCCGGTCCACTGAAGATCGTCGTGCTGGGCTCCGTGGCACGTATGCGGTGAGGGGGGTGTGTGGGGAGGCAGGGTGTGCAGTGGGTGGGTGCGGGTTTTGGGAGGGCAGGGAGACTACGAGGGACAGGTTGTTTTTTTTACTGGTTTAAAACAAATTAAAAACCATCATCGTGAGGACAGTTTTTCCGTTACAGGGCATTGGGCATGCTGGGGTAGGCTCCCAGTGTGCCACCTGAATGTTTCTTAGGGTGTGTAGCAGCTGGGGGTGGGCACCACTGTCGGCACAAAAGCGTGGGGCGAAGAGCCGAGAGATTGGGGCACCCGGCACAAATTTACTTTGTTTTTCCAGGGGCGGATATGCCGACGGGAGTGGGCCCCCCATCTGCAACTTTAAATTGGAGGGGACTGAAGTCGAAGGAGATTGGGGCCCCCTTCAGCAAAAACACTGTTGTGGTGAGGGGGGGGCACATGCTGCCGAGGGGGATTGGCCACCTCCTCGGCTCGGGGCAACTTTAATATTGTTTATGAGCAGGCGGCAAGCCGCCCGCCATGTTCACAAACAATATTACAGTCGGCAGGTTCCGTCCAGCAATGACGTGTCGCTTCCTCATTGCAGCGGAATCACTGATGCTGCAATGTCAAGGTGGCACCTGCTTGCTGTGGCGACAACTTTGCAGCTTGGTGCCAAATTTTGGGAGAGCCAGTGTCGTCGGCACACTGTCATTGACCATTACAGCTAAGCCCCCAAATGCTGTGCCTCCCTTGGCTGCTAAAAGGCGCCCCACAACCCGCCTTCCTAAGCTGTCACATAATGTTTCTTGCGC
This sequence comes from Neoceratodus forsteri, assembly GCA_016271365.2. Taxonomy (NCBI): domain Eukaryota; kingdom Metazoa; phylum Chordata; order Ceratodontiformes; family Ceratodontidae; genus Neoceratodus; species Neoceratodus forsteri. The sequence continues at coordinate 77,255,717 of JADMNL010000022.1, forward strand.
ATACGCGCAAGCAAATATAAAAATCTAAATGAGCCCTAACCATATAAAATAGTGGATGTGTGACAACCCACAACTATGGCTGTGTTTCCATCTCAGCTGTTGATGACATTATGGAGACCTCTCAAGCTTCGCTCTTGAGGTCTCTGTGATGTCATTCTGAATTTTATAAAGAAAACTATGAATTCTAAAGGTATGATAGACCAACTAGAGGGGGAAGGGGAGCCCTTTACATTAAAAGTAATCTGGGTCAAGTAGAGGTACTTTTTTCAGGAAACATTGAGGGCATAGAGATAATGCTGGTTTATATACCTGGGCTGAAAATGTGTTTTGGGGTAATATATTCCCATCCAAGAATAAAAAATCAGTTTCTGAGGTTTTGTTCATAAGGTTAAATGATTTATTAAGGCAAAGGGGAACAGTTTTGATTGGGGGCTTTATCGCAGCATGGGGAGCAGACAGAGGCCTTAAGCTTCAAACTGAATTTCATTTTCTGGGCTTTACCCAAATTGTGAAAACTCCAACACATAGAAGTACCCATGCTAGTGCAGGGAATATTTTGGATTTAATATTTATAGCAAATGGCGTACACTTCCTGGGTTAGAGGGTGGGTTCTCCAAACCTTGGAGACCATAGTTCTATTGAATGCAGTATAAAACAAAATTGTGACACTGTTGAAACGCCAAAATGCAGATATGTTAGAGACTGTAAATACTTTAATAAATCTTCTTTCCAACACTAAATAGAGCAAATGGACTGGACACATACAGATTTGATTCCAGAAGTAGATATGGCATTCAGAGAGTTTACAAAAATTTACCTGGAAATATGTGTCAAAAATGCCCCATTTAAAAAATCCAAAGAAAGACACCAACATAATCCCTGTGTAAATGAAGTAATTAAAAAACAAATAAGATGGAAGGATAGGGTATGGAAAAAAAGCAAACCGATCCCTAAGAGTCGAAGATTGGGAATTGCTCAGAAAGATCAGGAACAAATGTAAAAGTATGATGAAGAAAGCACGGAAAATATATTATTGAAATAAAGTTAATCGAACAAAAACCCCAACTCACTATTGGAATAATAAAAGATTTGGAAGGTAGGGAAAGGAAACAGTTGAGTATTTTTTATTTATTTATTGAAATTTCGAATAACACCTTTGAGAACAAGCTTATTTCATAGGTTCCATGTCAGGTGAACAACACACATTGGAAAAGAATGAGACGGAGAACAAACAAAACAAGGAATTATACAAGACATTACAACAGTATATAACTAGAGAAGTTCCAATACATGTGGCATTGTACAATGTATGCCATGGTGCATATTTGATTAAAACCTGAAATTCAAAGGGTCATATTAGAGGGCGTGGGGTCTTATAATTTATTTAACCTTTGTTTACCAGGTAAGTACAATGAGCCAAGGCCTGTTTTCATGTACGACCCGGGGACCATATACATATACAGTCAAGATGTTTACAATAAGATTAACAAAACTCAAATGAAATGACCCTTTACAGGAAAATGAGAACAGACTCAGCCTAATATCTAATCATCAACAAGGTAAGGGATGGCATCAGCCCAGGGGCCTCGTCAGAGGTGAGAAGGTATGGGACAAAGCATTTTAAAGTGAGCAAGGGCGCTCAGGAGATATAACGGGGAGGGAGGGAGGATAGGGGGAAAGCCATAGAGGGGTGAGGGGAAAGAGTGGAAGGGATCATGATGAAATGTGAAAGGAGAATGAGTAGCAACTTAGAGCAGTTACTTACATGCTGAGAACAGTTATGTATAATATCACTGAAGGATGAGAGGGGAGGCGAGATGCCAATAAAGCAAGTGGTAAACAGCCTAAATCAATATTTCTGCCATCTCCCGGACATAATAATGGAACAGGAAGGTAGCAATCAGAAATATGGTACCCAGCAAAGTTTGTATTCAGGGAAATACTTTAAAGGGGATATGCCATGTTTTTACTTCCGAGCAATTACAATTAATGAAGTAAAGATAGAAATAAGACAAATTCACAGAAGGCAGTTGGCCTGGATAAAGTGGAGACAGGTTTTTTAAAAGCCTCAGTAGACCAAATCAGCCCAATTTTGTCCAATCGATTTAATTTTAGTTTACAGCAAAGAAGCTTTCCAGATTTCTGGAAAAATTCAAAGGTGATCCCAGTATTTAAGGGAGGGGCAAAAGACAATCAATCTAACTATTGTCCGATAGCTCTGTTATTGATCATATCGAAGGTCTTTGAGCGTCTGGTCTGCGCTCAGTTATATGACTTCTTGGAAAAGTACAAATTATTAACAGAGTGTCAGGCAGGTTTTAGACCTGGGAGGTCGACGGACACTGCCCTGATGGACTTCATTGACACGGTGGCAAGTGGGATTGGGGCAAGGGAGACTGCCGGCACAGTGTTCGCGACCTCTCGTAGGCCTTTGATTTGGTTGATTTCAGTATATTGCTAGGGAGATTGGCCCAAATAAGCATGTCTGAACCCGTTCAGACATGGATGCTTTCCTATTTGACCGAACACACACACACACAACAAGTTTGTGTAAATGGAACACTGTCAGATACGGAAGCTACTTCAGGGGTGTCCCTCAAGGTTCGATCTTGGGCCCCCTGCTGTTTCTAATATACATAAATCCACTCTCATCATACATTAAATATAGTAAGATTTATTTGTACGGAGACAATATGGCTCTGTAGGAAGAGGAACAAAATGTAGATAGTTTACAAAAAAGCCTTCAAGTGAATTTCGATATTTTAGTACATTGGTTATCTAGAATGGTTCTTAGTATAAAGAAAACTCAGGTAATGCTGTTTAATTCTAAAAGTAAAAAATCTTATAGTTAGACACTATGTATATACAAACAATAGGTGGACAAGTGCTAGAGCAGGTTTTTGTTTATAAGTATCTAGGGGTATACATAGGTAGTACTCTTACCTTTGCTGAACATATAACTAGTGTAGTTAGTGAGGTCAACACTAGATTGGGTGTGCTTAGAAGGAAAACTTCTGTCCTTCCTAGAGAATCTAGGAACACAGTGGCCTTACAGCTACTCTTACCAACATTAGAATATGGTAGTGTAACATACCAATTTGCTTACATAACATTATTGAATAGGCTGGATAAAACATATTACAAAATGGCAAAATATGTGTTGAAATGTCCTTTTTCCACTCATCATTGTACCCTGCTTCAAAAATTAGATTGGGATTCCCTTGCAAATCATAGAAAAAAACGAGTGGGGCAAAATGCCTATGTGGAATATGGAGGAAGAAACAGGAATAAAATTAATTCCTCTGATGCCTCCATTCCCTAATTTATTTATTTATTATTTATTGAATTTTGTTAACCGAGTAAGCCCACTGGGCCCCGGAGGTCCCTTTTTCAGAGGCGACCCGGAGTTAGTTACATAGAGTTGAACAGGTACAGTTAATAGATACAGAGTAGTACATTGCACAGAAGTGTACGATGCTTTTGTACAACAGTAGTTGGATAACACAACAACAGTAGCAGCTGTTAGGCTGAAGGCCGGTTGTACATTAAAATATACAAGTGGTGTAGGTCTTTAAAATGTGCAGTGTTATAATTGGAGATACTAGCTTTATATAGGAGAGGGCAACTATTTACAGGGCAAGTACCCCAGGTCAAGAGTGGTAGTTAGGTGCCAGGGGTGTGATCGAACTAGCCTTCCAGACAGACGCAGGAGCTGAGCTTCAGGAGGTGAGCACGTAACCTCATCTGAAAAATAGCTAGGGAGGGTGCTTCTTGTAGTTGACAGGGGAGCTTGTTCCACAGTGTGGGGGCTAAATGGGCAAAGGATTTACTGCTGGCTGCAGATCTGGGCCTGGGCAGTTCAAGCAGTGTTTTGCCTTAAGTGCAAAGGGGCCTGCTGGGCCCGTTTTGGGGCGAGTAGCCGGATAAGCCCTGTGGGGGGATCGTTGGAGAGGAGCTTGTATGTCCAGTTTAGTAGGGGGTACTGAAGTCTTCGGTTCAGGGTAGGCCATTTAAGTGCGGTGAGGACTTCACAGTGGTGGGTCCTCGGATGGGTTTTTCTAGTGAATCGTGAATCTTTATGGTACAGCGTCTGTAGTCTACCATAGTCGAGCTTAGCGATGCTGAATAGAGTTGGGGCCGCGTAGGTAAGAGCAGGTAGCAGGACACTCTGAGCGATTGTCAACCTTGTCTCGAGTATCAGGTTGGCACTTAGATGGTAGAGCAGCTCGAGTTTTTGGTGGATGTTTTTGGCCACCAAATCTACATGTGGTTTTAGTGTGAGTCCCTGGTCCCAATGTAAGACCCAGATATTTGAAGGATTGGACCACTTAAGTAGGAGAGCCAGATGTGGTGACCAGTGGTAGAAGATGTGCCCGGGAGGGACCCAGGGATTTGGGACCAAACAGGAATGCCTTGGTCTTGGTAGGGTTGAGAACCAAATGATTCTTGACCAGCCACGCTTCAGCCTGGAGCAGGGGTCCTAGATCATCCTGATGTGGCGCAGCTCTGTAGAGTACTGCATCATCAGTGTACTGCACAATGGAGCTGCTCCCGCAGTGGTGACAGAGGTCATTGATGAACAGAGAGAACAGACACGGGCCCAGGTTGGAGCCTTGGGGCACACCCTCCTTTAGCAGTAGAAGGTCAGAGGTAGCACCTTTCCACTTGATCTGCTGGGAGCAGTCAGTCAGGTAGTTGCTGAACCGGTTCAGGGAGGGTTGGTCCAGTCCAAGTGTGCTCAATTTGTTTAGTAGGAGTGGGTGGTCTACCAGGTTGAATGCCTTGGTCAGATCTGTAAAGACTGTTCCTGTGGGACTGCCCTTGTCCAGGGCGGCTAGGACATCGGAGGTGAACCTGATGAGGGCTGTGTCAGTCCCGTGTTTTTGCTGGAACCCATGCTGTGAGGGGGCCATGAGCTGATTGTTTTCCAGGTAGTCCCTCAGTTGGCCATAGATGAGCCGCTCCTGGATCCTTGCTAGGTGGCAAAGAATAGAGATGGGTCTGTAGTGGCCAATTGAATCTCTGGATCCACCCTTGTGTATTGGGACCACATGGGCCTGTTTCCACATTGTGGGGACAACTCCCTCCTGCAGGGATCTGTTTATTAGCACAGTGATAGGTAAGGCTATGGCAGGGGCCGCGGCCTTGAGCAGCCAAGGGTCCAAACTGTCGGGTCCTGGTGATCCCCTAGGTTTTAAAGATAGCAGGAGGGAGACAGCCCGGTGGCACTGAGGGTTGAGACGCTGGACGCCACACCTCGCTCCACGCTGGCGACCTGGGTTCGGAAACGGACTCCGGGTGCCAGGGGTTGGCAGGGACAGAGAGGGATCGAGTGCCCGAAGGCTGCTCTCCCTCTCCGGGGGAAGGGAGTTTCAGTGGTCGGTGCATTGGTACCCCTAGCGGAGGCTGGTAGGGACATTGCACTGATGGTGTGCTAGGGGGAAGCGAGTTGGGGCACGGCGCTGGGATGGAGTGCATGCAGACGCGTGCGCACTCTCCTCTTTGGCGTCATTGCACACCCCACTCACGCAAGCTAGTAGTAGAGGAGGAAAATGGTGACCAATACATGGCCCGGCTTGATTGCCGTCCACGGGGCCTTTCGACCTCGGAAGCACCGCTGCGATGCTGGATCCTATGTCGGCAGGAGGAAGGGGGACTCTCTGCTGCCCCACCGCGGGGGTACTTGGCAGCGGGGGCCCCATAGGGGCTGAAGTGGACCAGATGGTGGCCAGATGACTGGGGATGTTAAGACGTAATGTGCAGATTGGGAGCCACAGGGTAAAAAGTACTAAGAGAAAAAAAAAGACTGCAGATGGGGTAGCACTTCTTTGATGCATATGGGAGGGTTCTGTGTTTTTCCGTGATCAAGGGACCCTGGTGACGAAGTTGACGGTCTTTTCTGTAGATGGCCAGGTCTGTGAAGAAGCTATTGAAGGCAGCAGCGGCCTCTCCTCCATCCGTTAAAGTTAGCCCTTTGCAGGTAATATTGCCCGGCTGTGGTTTGTTTATGCCTTTTAACAAGGAGTTGATGCAGGTCCAGAAGGACTTAGGGTCGGACAGGGTGTCTCAGTGAAGGGCTTTGAGATGGTCCCTTTTAGCAGATTTTGATGCTTTCTTGCACTTGTTCCGCAAGGACCTGTAATCAGCTAGGTCTGCTGGGCTATTGGAGTGCCTAGCTTTCTTCCAGGCCTTGTCTCTGCTTAACATTAGGGATTTAAGTTCACGTGATATCCACCTGTGGCACTGCCCTTTCGCTCGTCTTTTCCATAGCAGAGCATGTAGTTTGGCCACCGCAGAGAAAGTGTGTTGGAAGTACCGAGCAGCATCGTTGATACTACCTAGCAAACTTAGTGGTGCCCAGTCTGTGTTTCTCAAAGAGTTCTGGAAGGCCTCGGGAGAAGCCAGAGAAGTCCCTGGCTGTTATGAGCCGGGGGGTTCTGGGCGGCCCGTTTTCCCAGATGCAGAAGGTGGGGGAGTGGTCACTCAAAGCATCAGACATCATGCCAGCTGCTTGGATGTTGGTTGGATTGGAGACTAGAATCCAATCAAGGGTGGAGTGATTCCCAGTCTTTAGATTTTGCCTGGTGAACTCTTTGATGACCTGGGTCAGGTTAGCTTCTTGGAGCAAGGCCTTATGGGCTTGCTCGGAGGCCGGATCCCACCTCAGGTTATAGTCCGCTAGGACTAGCAGCTCCACAGGTGGACACCCTGCGAGGGCGCTTGTCAGGCTCTGGAGGGCAGCACTGCCACCAGTGGGGGGGGGGGGGATTATAGATACAGCCTATGGTTAGGTGTTTTGCATGGCCCAAGATGATTTTGATGAAGAGAGATTCAAGGCCTGAGGAGCTTGGCAGTTCAGTAGAGGAGGACGAAGCCTCCAGAGAGGAGCTCACATAAATTAGGACACTCCCTCCTTTTTGTCCCCTCTCTGTCCTTTCTGAAGGAATGGGTAATTTGCCAGCTCCACTTTGTGCGGAAGAATGTGAGGCTTCAACCAGGATTCAGAGATGGCTAGCACATCTGGCATGTACATCTCCACCCAGGACTGGACCTCATGCATCTTGGGTCGCAAGCTGCAGATGTTCATATGGGCAACTCTCAGGCCTCTGGCAAGCTGCCATGTGGGGTCACTGGGGGACCCCAAGGTGATGTTAGCAACACTAGGGCCTGGATTGGATTGGACATCGCCCGAGTTCATTAACAGGGCGAGGACAAGGAGGTGGAGGATCCCCTGGCGGATTTGGGGAGGCAGTGTTGTGTGCTATTTGGTTGCGCCTGCTAGGATGTGGTAGCAGATTCCCCCTACACATTAGGCTATGCATCAATATCAGGGCATCTGGAGTAGTGAGTGCAGGGCATTGTGTCAGGTGCGGGAGGTGGTTGCCTGGGGTTCCATTTTGCAGGTTCAGGTAGAAGCTGTTGGCCAGTGTTATATCTACCCATGCTAGCACCGCAATGTACAGGAGAGCCATGCCATGGACCCTAAGTGGGGCAGGACATGGACAGTGCCCTGGTTCCTGTGGTTTCCACAGTTGTTGAGGCCTAGCAGTTTTCAGTTCGAGCTTTGACCTCCAGACCTTCAGGCCCATATTGCAGGCAATGGTGTGCGAGTTGGTTATTTGTTCCTGTCCTCAAGTAAAGTGCACTTGGAGAGTAGGGGCGATAGTGCCTTAGGGCTTTATGCTGGTGCACTTTGATAGCTATGGTTAGATTCTCGCACAGCAGGTAGTAGCAAGGATTGTGGTGTTATCCTAGGGGGTAAACCGATGGGGAACCTTAGCCCCTGGTTCTAGCTCTGCAGTTTGACCACGACTGGGGATGTGCCGCGTGAACAGCTCTGCACCATAGGCATCCCAGGGAATAGACTTTGGAGTTCCTTGCAGTAGGTGGTTGTCAGCAGATTAGTCAGCCCTATCTGAAGCGCCCTCTAGTGGTAGCAATTGATAAGTTGCAGATAGGAAAGTGAGCTGATAGGCTCATGCGGTCACGAGACCACCACTATAATAGGCCCAGTCAAGCAAGGGTGGTGGTGGGGGCGGCGGGGTTCCTTCGATGAGCAGTGAAGTAGCAGCTCATGTCTGAAGCAGCATGTTGTTCTGCCATCGGGGTTACGTACCTGTGGTGGTGAGCTGAGCTGGAGGGAGGGCTACAGCAGCCTGGCCCTCGCAACCGTCCACCTGTCGGTGGGTGGGGAGGGGGGGGGCGAACCTCCGTTCCCGATGCTGAATCTGTGGAAAGGAGAGAATGAGGTTTATACCAGATAAGGGCCCTTTGTTAGCTGTAAGGGGGAAGGGGTGTGTAGAAAGGGGAGGGCTGCAGATTCAGAATAACTAGAATTAATTGGATTAAGGTTCCTGCTGCATTAAATTTAGAACCTCTGTAATTAGATTAAGGTTCCTGCTGCATTAAACTTAATATCTCTGTGTTTAAATAGATGTAGTTTTCTGCTTAGCTTGGAGGTCCCACTTCTTCATTGAAATGCTGGCTGGAGTGGTTAAAAATTCACTAATTTAAGGATGCAGCTTCCCGTGTATTTACTCCTCTAAAGGCACCTTGCTTTTTGGCTGAAGCACACTGAAATGAACAGTAGCAAAATGGTGCCAGAATGAAATAACTCCCAAGGTTTAAACCCTTAATGCACGAGGAGGAAAAGGCCACAGTGCACTTTTGAAGTAAATGGAGTTAGTTTGTGGATTTTTCCCCTTAAGGCACCTCACTGGGGGAGCAAAACCCCCCTCTGTATTTTAAATAGTCTGCAGGATTTGTAGTTGTAAATTTGCTGCTTAGCTTGGGAACTCCAGATTCTTAATTAAATACTTGGTTGCAGTGGTTAAAGATTTATTAATTTGGAGGTGCAGCTTCCCGTGTGTTTAATCCTCTTAAGGCACCTTACTTAATCACACCAGAATGAACAGTGGGAGAACCAGGATGTGTTCGGAGGAAAATGGTGCTAGAATGATATAATTCCCAAGGTTTAAACCCTTAAGGCATGAAGGGTGAATGGCTACAGTACACTTTTAAATTAAAACAAGTCAAATTACAGACTTTTCCCCTTAAGGCACCTCACTGTAGGAGCAAAAACCCATAAATTTCAAGCAGATTCTTGAGTGTGAGAGACTATTTCCACTCCTATACCGACAGAAAAAACAAATTAGCAAGTACAGGAGTCCCAGTTTTGAATTGCAAAAAGGCGCCAAAATGCCTCCTCCTCCTCTGATGAGCAGTGCAGTAACAGCTTGTGGCCAAAGCAGCATGTCGTTCTGCCGTCAGGGTTGCGTACCTGTGGTGGTGAGCTGAGCTGGGGGGAGGGCTACAGCAGCCTGGCCCTTGCAACCATCCGCCCATCGTTGGGTGGGCACCTCTGTTCCGATGCTGAATCTGTGGTGGTGTGCTGAGCTGGAGGGAGGATACAGCAGCCTGGCCTTTGCGACCATCCATCCATCGGTGGGTGGGTGGGGGCACCTCCATTCCGTTGCTGAATCTGTGGCGGTGAAGCTGACCTGGAGGGAGGCTACAGCAACCTGGCCCTCTCGGCCGTTCTTCCGTCAGTGGGTGGGTGGAGCGGGCCCCTCCGTTCCCGATGCTGAATCTGTGGTGGTGAGCTGAGCTGGAGGGAGGGCTACAGCAGCCTGGCCCTCACGACTGTCGGTGGGTGGGTTGGGGGACACCTCCGTTCCCAAAATATGGAACGAAATAGATCCAGAAATTAGAAATATGGAAAATCTAAGTCAATTTATACATTGTCTGGCTCTAGCCTGGAAAGATAACTATATCCCCCCATGTAGCCAGGCCACACCTGCTAAAAGCCCTTGGTAGCAACAACCGTAGCTGTGATCCCCTAGACTCCAGGATCCTCAGCCTGGTCTTGGATGTCATCCTAGTCCCCCTTACAGACCTACTACACCGGTGTGTATGCCTCGTTCAGTTTCCCAGTGTTGGGAAATTGGCCGAAATCACCCCTATATATAAGAGTGGAGATCGGTCCACACCTAACTACTAATGGCCGATCTCTATCCTCCCCCCCCGCTCTCTAAAGCCCTAGAAAAAATAGTATCTATTCAACTCTCTGAGTACCTGGCCAAATATGACATAATGTGCCCAGAGCAACATGGTTTCCGCCCAGGACACAGTATCACTACTGCTTTCCTGGAGTTCTCTCAATACCTGCAGTCTGCTCTTGACTCCGGCAACCTTGCCGGCGCAGTGTTCATAGACCTCTACAAGGCTTTTGACACTTCGTCACCCCCTCCAGCTCAACTCCCTCCACCAACTTGGCTTTTCCGCTGGTCCCCTTGCATGGTTCTCCAGTTACCTCTCTGGTAGATCCCAGCATGTGAAGATAAACGGTTCCCTGTCCAATACCCAGTCTGTTCATTCCAGGGTACCCTAGGGCTCCATTCTGGGCCCTATACTTTTCAGCCTCTACCTCAACACTCTCCCCAGTTCCTGCTTAGGAAAAATGCTCCTCTATGCTGATGATGCAGTTCCCTTTGCCTCCCACCCCGATCCTTCTTCTCTCCAGGTATCCCTCCAGCACACCTTAAAGCCAAGCTGAAAAGTGGTTCCTTGACCACCAACTTGTCATTAACCTAAAGAAGGCTAAGGCAATGCTCTTCTCTCATCACCAAAACAAGGCCAAGAATGCCCCCTCTTCATTCTCCCCAGCACTCTGCACCCGCTGGAACAAGTGACCTCTTACAAATATCTAGGCATCACTTTCGACTCAGCTCTCACCTTCCACACCCACATCAATGCCCTATCCTCTGCCATAAATTCTCCGATAGGCCTTCTATACCATCATAGAGATTGCCTCCCCCAAGTTGCCCTCTGGCTGGCCATCACCTCTTCCATCCTGTTGCTAGTGGACTGTGGCTTGCCCATTTACACTGCGGCGGACAATACCGCCTTGACTAAAATCCAACTCTCAATCAATAAGGCCTGCAGGCTCCTGACCGGAGTCCCTAGCCGCACTGACACTTGCCTGCTCTACTCCACCGCCAACCTGCTCACCTTTGAGGAGCGTCTGCACTACCAAAGCTGCCTACTCACCAAAAATCTCTTCTAGGTTCCCCAGATCTCAAGCTTCCCTACGGCATGTGTCCTCGTTTGTTGCCACCATAAGCCTCTGTCAAGGCCACCTTCTGGTGCCCAGAACCAAGACCTCGCTAGCCCAGAGGTCTTCCATTACCGAGCCCCTGCCTGGTTCAGCTGCATCCCACCCTGCATCACAGACATTGCCAAAATTGGTCCCTTCAAAATCGCCCTCCAGAACCATCTCTTCGAGGCTCGTTGCTCTAGATGCACCTAATTAATCCCACTGTAGGATCCTCCTGTTAGGCCTCCCTGACTTGACAACATCCTCTGGACAGCCTATCCTCCCACCCCACCCCACTTCCCTCCCCTCCCTCCTCCCTTTCCAGGTATTATCTAGGAATGTCCAGGGCTGTACCCCCAATGTAACCCTTGGGTACATTGTATATGACTGTAACCTATTATAAGTAACATGATTATGTAACCTATGTATACTGTATGTTTAATGTTCTGCACCTGTACTGTTCTCACTATTGTAACCACACTATGTAACTCTGTCTACCCCCCCCCCCGTGATGAGGTGCCTTTGTAAATGAGTCCATGACTCTAAGGTTGTAAATCCGACTTTTCTAATAAATAAATAATAAAAAAAAATGTATCTGCTGTGGTGTCTCTGGGTAATCTCTGTTTTTGTTTTTTTCCTGGGATTGGATGTTTTAACCTTGGTTTTCTTCTTGTGTCGGGGTCCATTGGTTGGATTGAGTGGGTGAATTAACAAGGAATTAGACATTGTTACCATGTTCTCTCTTTGTATACTATATTGTGTCCAAAATTTTGGGGGTTTTGCTGCTTTCTTCCCCTATTATGAATAATAAATGGTCTGTTACATACCATTGTTTGCACATATCTTCTCTGCCTATTATATGGACAACATTTTATAACTTACAAGGGCTTCATTTTGCTTCCCAGGAACATGTGTATTATTCCTATTACATGTATTAAATGTGCCTAGTCTGTGTTAATGTTCTTAAGAATGTTACTGTAATATTGTATTACATGATGGCACATTTTCTGTGTAACTGTAACCTTAAACAGGACAACTTTGATAAACAGGGCATGTGGTCCTAAAAGTTATTCTCCTGTCAAAAAATAAAGCTTTTTATCTGTCTGTCTACCTGTCAGTCTATCTATCTATCTAACCTCAATGGAGACACAGTCTTGCTGTGGATGGTCACCCATCCACTGTTCTATATATATACCATACAATACTGAATTTGATTTCAGTGGTAACATTTACAAACACTTAAGTTTTGACAATGATCTTTCAATACAGTATTAAAACAGTAAGAAGATGATCTTATGACTGGTATGGTATTCCACAAGCAAGATGCCCTATAGCTAAAGGATTGTGGCATGACATTGTTTTCAGTTGAGAAACATGCAAGGATAATTTGTTTTGGAATGAGAATTGTAAGTAATTTGTTGGTCTTTAAGTAGGTTTGCCAGGCATGATGTTAACCTGTTGCACAAAATTTGCCAATGACAATTGTGACCTATGTTAAACCGTGAGCCAGTTTTAATTGGCAATATTTATACAATGATGGGGTTTATCACCAGCAAATAGAATACATTTAGCTATTTTATGATAAAGCATTTAATTTCTGTCAAATATTTTCAAGCAGCATCAACCATTATTGAACCATAATTAGTAATTGGTAGTAAATTATGAGTTGCAGTTTTCAAACAAGATTCATGAGTGAGATATTTTCTGAGACAATATAGTTGACCCAAGTTCTTTATGGACTCTATTAGTCATGTTCTTAATATGAGGACTGAAACACAGCCCTGAATCAAGATGAACAGCAAGTTACTTAAACACATCAACTGCTTCAAGTGAACTTCCATTTATAGTCTTGTTCATGAAATGTTCGGGAAACTTATCAAGTTTGGGATGTGTACCAAGTAACATAGCTTGTGTTTTTGAAGTGTTATATCCCAGTTTCTTCATCATGAATCATGCATGTAAATTCTGAAAATCTTTTTGAAGAGTGGTATTGATGTCATCAGTGTAATTGGAATGGGCAAAAATAACTGTCATCGGCATATAATATTTTAGCCTAGGAACAAATTCTAGGGACATCATTAATTAACAATGTATAAGGTTAAGGCCTTAAGACAGATCCCTGGGGTACACCACAGGGAACCACCAAATTATCTGAGAAAATGGAAACCAGATTTACAACTTGTGTGCTGTTATTCAGTAAAGTAAAGCTTTTATCTCATCAATTTGATGATTTTTTGATGTTTACCTGCCTATGCTTATTTTGTGTAGTCTAACATTTCGGTGTCTGGATGCCCTTGGAATCTGTTAATGTGTTATTCTTGTATACAGTATCTGAAAGTAAACATGTTTTAAGTTTTTTCATAACTGTGTTGGAAATAGAGATATAAAGAGTTTGTAAAACTTCACTTTGTGAATTAATTCACAAAGGTTGTCAGATTCGTAAAGTGCCGACTTCGAGGTTTTCAGCAGGCAAAGTAGTACTTTAAGTGAAGTCACGCAGATTCGCCAGCAAAGTTGCAACTCTGCCATGACTTCAACTTCCCCAGGAAAGCTCATTGCAAAGTGGGCAGTTTGTGTTTTATGAAAGCAAATTTTGCTGGAACTTTTGCCAGCAAAGTAAACCTTTGCAGCATCTCTGTTTGAAAACAGTTTTCAACCAAAGGACAATTCTGAAAATAGGTATTGGGTGCTAATAAACTTACCCTGACTAAAAATAATGTTACTTCTTTTGCAACAAATAAAGCTCCGTGAAAACAGAATGAGAATTTGTTTACAACTAAATACATGTAATGTAGATACGCTGGTCTAACCTATATTTTGCAAGGTCAAATTCTATGAAATTCCTTTATTTTTAGGCAGTTAAATTCCATTATTTTACTGTTTTGTTTTGGTAAACAGTTTTAACAGCGCCCCTAATGAAATGAAGAGGAGAGTGCCCCTACACGGCTACCATTGCCACTTCTTGTAGCACCTGGTTTTCATTGGAGGTCTCCCATTTTACTACAGACCAGTCCTCTCCCTAGTTAGCTTCTCATGTCTGAATGGATCAAGTTTCCAGGTGGTAAGACTGCATTCATTACATGGTTTGGAAGCCTGCACTGTACCTGCCCTCGCAGCGCCACGTGGAAGGAAAAACAGCAACCTCCAAAAACAACTAGTACAAAACAGCTCAGTCAAATATAGCAAGTTTTGTTTTGCTTTGCTCCCCACATCCCCCTTCTTATATATACTAACTTTGGGGGGGATGCACCTCTGGAAAGGGGGCAGTTTTCAGTTGCTGTATTTGACTTGGCTGTTTTCATTAGCCGCTGTCCTCGCACTGCACTTGTCAGTGTGGCTAAACAAAGTTTCTGTCTTTTATGCTATCTGTCCTCCCCTCTTCACCAGCACTAAATACATTAGAGTTGTGGGAAAGACTACACTGTACTGTACCTGCCCCCATACTGTAGCTGTGCCTGTTGGTAAACGTCCAGTCCCTCACCTTTCAACAGTACTAAATCTATCAGTGTGGGGAAGCCTGCACTTTGGCTGCTCACATTGTATCTAACCTGCAAACAAACGGGGGGATTTAATGTATAGTGCTGTTCCCCAGCTCATTCCTTCTTGAAAAACTTGATTAGAAACTAACACTGATTGCTTGGCACGCTGGCGACCTGGGTTCGTGCCCACACCCAGGACGACAGGAGCAGCAGCCGGCTGGGAGGGTTAGGAGCATCCATCAGAGGCTCTCCTACCTAGGAGAGGGTTCGAGCCTGCACTGCTCTTTGAGTAGCTCCTGGTGGCACATGGTGGCAGCACAGTTGTGGCATGGGTGACCACCTGCTGCCAGTGTGTCTCCCAGGATGCTGCGAACGTGCGGCCGACTTGTGGGAGGAATGGGGAGTATGCAGGGAAAAAATCCTCTTGCTGGTTGCCGTATGATGGATGTCCTATCTCACAGTCTTACAGTCGCCCCACCATAGACTGCACCGAAACTCATGGTCTCACTCCCCGGTTAGTTTCTCTCATGTCTCCCCTCCTCAGCACCCCCAGGGAGGGTTAGACCGGGTTTACATGGGGCCACTGGTTCTGAGGAGGTCCAGTTTAGTGGAGAAACGAGGGCTGCAGGGGGAATGTTTTGGCGGTCTGAAGGAGTAGGGACCAGCTGAGCAGAGAGATAAAAAGATAATACAAAAACAAAACTCACAACACTAGAGGTGTGTGAGGAGGAGAGCTGTGTCAGTAATCTGTATACTGTCCTTATCTCAGGATGCCCTGACGGACTCCGAGCTGAAGCATTCAATCCTTCCTGGTGAGAGTGATGTTGATGCAGATGTGGAGGATACTGAAAGCAGGTACTGTGCATTACATGTTTATTTTTGTCCCTTGTTTGCAATTTGATGGAGTTCACCCTGTCCTTGTGGGTTGTACGAAGTGCATGGAGCAACTGAAAGTGTTCCAAACAAGATAAGAACATGTTTCTCCTTCGTTTAGAAATAAGGCTAGGAAGTGTAGAATCCTCCTGCTTTAAATGTCTCTGGCTTAGAATAAAAAGATCTCCCTCAAGTACATCTCTTTCAACAGGTCACACCTATGGAACTGTAAGCCACCGGGTGCGTGGACCACACAGAAACTTTTGCAAGCAGTCCACCAGGGGCTGCCCACGATGACGTCTGACGTTGGCTACTACATAAACGTGGGCGGCCCCTTTCCTCCTCAGTTCTTTTCCAGCCATTAATCAAACTCATCGGGCTGCTGACGGAAATGCCGCTGCAATTGTCACCACTGTATTTTTTCTATATAGCGAACTAATCACTTTTACAAGTGATTTTTGACAACCTGTATGTTGTCGAAGGAACCATCAAAATTGTTCTGTTATTGTGAATGTGGTGCGAAGATCACACCAGTGATTCTCACAATGTCTGTGTCTGTTGCTTCAGACTGAACCATAACATGCAAGCATGCCTGATCTGCAGGGCTTTCAATACTGCCACCCAGCAGTGCCAAAAAGGGGCCCTAGAATAGCACCTGTTGAAACAGCAGGTAGCCCACATGGAGATGGACTTCCAGCAGAAGAGCACCGCTGCATTGCCTGCCCACTCTTCCGGGTTCAAGTTCTCAAAATCCTGGAAAAGGTCATCTAGGAACCATAAGCACAAACACCAAGAGATGGAGACAACTTCCCCAGTGCATTTCAAGTTGCCCCTCTATACAGAAGCTACAACCTCCACTGTGCCATTAAGCACTGTGGCAGTGATGCCGCTTGCCCCCCCCGACCGTCGACACAACTCCCAGGTCGGGGCATGGCGATGGTGTTACAAGGCCTAGTATGGCTGGTATGTCGCTGTCTACTTCAGGGGCACTGCCTCCCCCGTCGAGTATCAACGTACCCGTTGACCACATAGGCGCTGATGTCCAGGCAGTTATATAATCTTTTACAGACATACTCAGATGCCTTCTATCGCCTCATTCCATTCCAGGGCACCCATCAATGGGGCTTTCTACAAACTCCCCATGTAACAGCGCAAACTAGAGCTGTACATCAGTTGCCTCCTAGGGCACTGATGACCTCTCCAATGTATTCCCCAACATATTCCCTCCTACCTGTCAACCAGGTTGACAGTAATTTTGAATGCAGTCTTGATTAAAAAATGTAGGATGAAGAGAAAGAACCTGAGGACTATGTTGAAAGCCCTTATGAGAGGGACACCAGCTCTACTGTGTCCACCTGCAGTATGGACTCTGTGGTCCACACTCCAAGGTCCCCATCAGAGGATGGCTCTACGATGCCGGTTTGACAACTAAGTTGTCGACCGCCATCAGAGCGACGAATTTATGTCGACCACAACTTGCGTTTAACATAAATCCGACTGGAGATGCTGGCTGTTTTTTCATTGCGGGGCCTTGCCTCTCAAACCCTCCATGCAGGGGGCTGTGCCCCCCACAGCCCCAATCTAAAGGATTCCAACTCCGAGTTGGGAGTTTGATTGGGGAGGGGGTGCAGGACCAGGGGGGGAGAGAAAGTGCCCGTGGTCTCAGGCAGACTATTACAGTGAAAACGTCGATGTTGTCGACTTCGACATTTTTGCTGTAATAGTGTCGCTGTCCTAGGGGCAAACCCCAGAGGACCCAACTTTCCTCACCATGATGCTGCAGTTGCAGGCTGCCATGGGTTTTGATTCAGAGGAGCAGGACACCACCAAGAAAAATGTAATGGATTTCATGGAGTTACCTGATTTCCCCCCTCCTTGTGGTACCACCTCTTCTCCTTGCCCTAGAGGATGCCACTTTTGGTGCCTGGTATAGGCCGAATGCCATCCCAGCCATACCAAGGAAAGCGGACAAAATGTATATGGCTCCTTTGAGGAATCCCTTTTTTGCCACCCTGCCTGAAGCAGACTCTGTGGTCATTAATGCTGCCCATGATAGATCAAGAGCACCTAAACACCTGAGCTCCTTCCTTCCTGATAAAGAATCCAGGAGGTTGGATGTGCTAGGCAAGAGGAATTTTGCTTCAGCTTCCCTGGGCCTTAGAATTGGTCAGGCCCACATGATTAAAGAGCTAGTATACTGCCCAAAACTAATATTAGATTTTAAAAGCAGCCAACCATTACCTTTTATACCTGAGGTACTTTTTTCTTTCTCTCTGTTTAATTAGAAGATTGTTTACCTGTTGTTAGTAGCTGTGATGTGTGGAACAGCTCTTAGCCCAGCAGCTGATATATCTTGCTCCACTACATCATCAGCATTGTGATCTCACTGACTGTGACATCACTGCTACTTAGGAACAGCAAGTGAGTGACTGCCAGTTCATTCACCTGTGATGTCACTGTCAGTGAGATCATAATGCTGATGATGTAGGTCAGTAGAGTTAGATATGTCAGCTGTCAGGCTAAGAACTGTTCCACACGTCCAGCACAATATTATCACATAGAAGAATTTCTGATGGGCAAAACAAAAAAGGAAAAATACTTCAAAAATAAAAGTTACAACTGACTACTACTTAAAATGTATATTATTTTCCTGCCTGCCTCTTTTGGCTTTACTAGCTCTTTAAGTACCAGAATACACTCTGGAGAAAGGTCAAGGCAGCTGCACAAGCCTTTACCAGTGGGTACATGCAAACATGAGCTCCTTAAGGCGCTCACAGCTGGTGCTGATGTAGGAAAGCACCTTCTTTGCATGGCACATGATGTTTCCAGTGCTTCTGCCAGGGCTGGTGCCTTGGGCACCTGTCTAAAGAGGTGCTTCTGGCACAGGGTGGCAGGGTTTGTGAATGACGTTCAACAGTCCATTCTCAATGCCCCTTTAGAGAACAAAAACTATTTGGTTCTGATGTCCTTGATAGTCTTTTTAATCTTCAGGCCTCGTGCAGGACCCTGAAGTCTGTGCACTCTCTCTACCATACACAACCAAAGGATAGGCAAAGGGTACCTTTTCATCTAGCTGGTGCTAAACACTGTCCATCCACCAGACAACAAGGTAAGGGCAAGGGAGCAAAAGCCTTGCCCACCCCAGATACCACTCCAGGTGCACATTTAAAAGCCTCTAGAGGTGGTGGCAAAGCAGGAGCCACCACAACCAGCTCTGCCTAACTCCTTTTACACCCCCAAACCACCCTTTCTTCCAGGGGGGTTATAGGGAGTTATCTCTCCCTTCACTTAAATCAGTGGAAGAAGGTGACTTCAGATGCCTGAGTCCTGGAAATCATAGCACAAAGTCAAATTCTGGCCATTTTGTCCAGATCATCCACTGGTGCCCACTCACTATCTTCCAGATCATATTCCTCTGCTCTTGGAGGAAGTTCAGACTTTTCTTCAGAGGAAGGCCATAGAGCTTGTGCCCTTTGAGCAAAGAAACACAGGGTTACAGTCTCACTACTTCCTTGTCAAAAAATGGACAGGAGACCTGTGACCTATTGTGAATATTAGGGACCTGAACTTTTTTCACACAGTATAAAAAGTTCAGAATGGTCACCCTGCAAGGCCTGCTCCCGGTGCTGCAAGCAGGGGATTGGATCTGTTTCATAGACATGAAGGATGCCTACCTACATATAACAATTTGCAAACCTCACAGAAGGTATTTGAGAATCTTTTTCAGGGTGTCTCAGTCATCAGGTCACACCTAGCTAGCTGCACACTTGATAGACCAGGTGGCTTATTTCTGTTGGCAAATTCTTATGTTCGTATGTACTATAGGAACATCACCATCGGTGAAGCAGGATCTACATTGGAAGACTTTTGCAGCAGTACAACTGGGACTACCCACGTTGACGTCACCTACCAATGTCATCAACCCTATAAAGGCGTGCGCATCCTAGCTCCATCCTCAACTCTTTCCCGACATGGGTATCCACAGAAGCTCCACTGCAGTTCACACCTTTTTGCCTACACTTTTTTTTTTTTTTAGTATTTTGTTTAGGAATCTCTTTTTAATAAAGAAATTATTTTACCTCATTCATGTCTAGAGTCACCCTTTCCACATCTCTCTGCTGTTGCTGCCACTGCGGAAAGAAGATTGCTTCTTCAGACAACCACAGCCTCTGTATCTGCTGTCTTGGACCTAACCACAATGTTCCTACCTGTGTGCTCTGCCAAAAATTCAATCTTACAACCCAAAAGTGTTGAAAAAAGGCTCAGAAGAAATTCCTTATGGAACAGCAGGCAGCCAGTTCTAGGCATGGGCCCTCTGGGATCTCTCCTTCCCAATCACCAATGGGTTTGTCGCGCTCCCAAGCCTTGAAGGCCCGAAACAAGTCCTGGGTGGGGGGGGAAGTCACAGAAAGGGCTGGAACCAGGACAGCTCCCTCTGGAGGCGCTCCAATCCCCAGCAGCTTCTTCTTCTTCCGGGAGTACTCCTTCGACTGCTGCTGCACCAACGACCTCTGCTGTCCATGCTGCTACTTTTACCAGATTCATACTGCCAGCCCCAACTCCCTCTTCACAGGGAGGCTAGCCTTTGACCCTTAGGCCATCATCAGCTAGGTCATCAATCCTCTGGTCATCGACACCTGCCCCTCCATCATGGCCTGTTGCCTCTCCAGGCCCTCAGACGCTGTAGACGTCAGGCTCTCTGGACCCGATGGATGGTTTGTTGTGCTCTGATCCGATGATTCCGCCTCCTTCAATACAGCCTGAGCCTGCCATCGATCTCAATTCTATTTTAACTTGGCTGACAACAGTCTTGGTGCACCAACTTGGTGCTCATAGACCAGTGTCTCTAATGCCATTGTGCATGACAACGCCTGTTCAGTCTCTTTGGGCTGCACCCTCTAGATGGCCGTTGGTCCCTCATTCATCATATCCAGAGCCAGAGTGGGTCAACATTGAGGAGGAGTATCATCCAGATCTTATCCTCCCTGAGGAAGAAGAGGAGGTGGACGTCTTTTCTTCAAACAAGTCTATTCAGTGAGTGAGGACTCTGTGAAGCACACTCCCAGGTACCCTTCTGAGGGCCTCACCATCTTCAAAATCATGATTGCTGTCATGGGGTTCCACACAGAGGATGAGGATGCCACCAGAGGGTGCCTAGTGGATTTTTTGGAGATCCTCTAATCTCTACCAAAGGTCATTCCCCCATTTTGCCAGCACTAAGGAATGCCACCACTGCTGCATGGCACTGCCAAGACATAGTCCGTGCCATGCCCAAGAGGGCTGATAAGCTCTATCATGCCCCCCAGGGCCTGCCCTATTATGCTGCCCAGCCTGAGACCAATTAGTGGTCATTAAAGTGGCTCATGAGAGGTCCAAGGTGTCAAAACACCTCAGCTCCCTCCCCCCTGACAGGGAATCTAGGAGGATTGATCTCTGGGGTATGAGGGTTTATGCCTCCTCTGCTCTGGGACTCCAGATTGCAAATTATTTCTCCCATATGGTCAAGTATCAAAATACCATATGAAAAAAGGGCAGGATGGCTACCCAAGCCCCACTGGAGGGGCTCCCAGAATCAGGAGGTCCTTAAGTCCCTCCAGGTCACTGAGGATATCAGTAAGCACCTCCTCAGGGCCATGTATGAGATGTCGGATACTGTTGCTAGGGCTGCTGCCACTGGCATTTACCTGCATAGGCTGAGGGTATCTGGTTTTGCAGCAGATGTCCAGCAAAAGGTTCTTAATGCCCCTTTCAGTGGCTCAAAGCTCTTCGGACCTGATGTCCAAGACATAATCAATGATTTGCAGGCCTTGGGCAGGGCCCTCAAATCTGTCCACTCATTTTACCATACCCAGCCCTGGAGCAGGCAGAGGTTGCCTTTTCGGAAGGTATCTCACAAATCCAGTAGAGCTCCAGACTCCAGGGTAAAAGGAAAGCCGGTTCTGCCTTGCCTGTCCCCCCCTCCTCCTCAGGTCCTGCTGCAAAATGGCCCAGAGGCAATGGGATAGCCCCTGCGGTTGGATCTGCCTCCACCTAACTCCTTACCAGACCCCCTCCCTTCCAGTCCCCGACCAAGAGGTGGTGGTCGGAGGTCAGTTGTCCCAGAATCTAAATCGGTGGAGAACCATAACCTCAGATGTTTGGATTCTTCAGATTATGGGGGGTCACACTGTGGAGTTTTTAGAACAGCCCCCATAGACGACTCTGGTGCCCTCTACCTTCCCTGCAGACCACACAGCAGTCCTTCAGGAGGAGGTACACTCCCTTCTGCAAAAAAAAGGGCGTTAGAACCAGTGCCCAGGAGGCAATGGAACCAGGGGTTTTATCCTAGGTTTTTCCTTGTCCTCAGACGAACTGGGGACTATTCTAAATCTCAAAGATCTCAACCTCTACACCACTACATCCAGTATAAAAAGTTTTACATAGTCACTCTGCCAGGTCTGTTGTCCCTGCTCAAACAGGTGACTGGCTGTGCTTCCTTGACGTGCAGGACACCTACCTGTATATTTTGGTGTGCCCACCACCCAAGAGGTTGCTCCAGTTTCTTTTTCAAGGTGAGCATTACCAGTTCAGAGTCTTGCCATTTGGCTTGTCCTCTGTGCCACTGTTTTTTTTTTTTTTTAAATGCTTAGCAGCAGTGGTTGCCACCCTTCGGAGGGAAGGCCTGTATGTCTTCCCCTACCTGGACGACTGGCTACTCAGGGCCCAGCCAGGGCTCAGCTTCTAAGGACTTTGGAGAGGACCCTCCAGTTGTTCCACTCCCTGGACATTACTGTCAACCTGCACAAGTCCGTTCTGGTCCCCACTCAAATACTCCGTACAAGGCAAGGCCTTCCTGCCACTGGACAGAGTGGAGTGCCTCATATGTCAGGCGCAGGTGGTGGCTCAGAGCTGCTGTATTCCCACTAGAATTTACCTGTGGCTCCTGGGCCTCATGGCAATGGCCATTGCCACTGTCCTCCTGGCTCACCTGCACATATGGGTGCTCCAGTGGACCCTTCGGGTGCAGTGGGACCTACACACCAATGACTTGGAACAGCTGGTGCTGATCTCCTCTCTGGTCTGCAAAGTTCTTCAGTGGTGGCTGGAACCCCAAAATGTCTTAAGATGGGTCCCCTTCCTGATCTCGTCTCCCCAGCAGATTCTCACTATGGATTGGGCTGGGGGGGTGTACCTGGGTCTCTGCCAGACTTGGGGTACCTGGCCCCAGGTCTAGACATCCCCCCCCTATAAACGTCCTTGAGATGAGGGCAGTTTTATGTGCTATGCAGGCCTTCCAGAAGCACCTCTCTCCGGGTCAGTTGTTGATTGTCAGACAATCTCAGTGTGGTCTACTATATCAACAAATGGGGGGGGGACACATTCGTACCACCTTTGCAGGGAAGAAGAGAGAGTATGGTACCGGCACTGGGCCATGGCCTGGAACTATCAGCAGTCCATGTCCCAGGTGTCCTGTATACCCTGGCATACAGTCTTTGGTCGCTAGATCCAGGGTATTAAGTTTTCTGGCAAGACACGTCCATCTCTTGGAGAGGGACATTCCTGAATGCCTTTCTTCCATTTCCTCTGATTCAGAGGGTATTAATCAAGGTACAGATGGAGGGGGCCAGCGTGATCCTGGTAGTGTCCTGCTGGCCACAGCAGATATTGTTTCCACTACTGCAACAGATCAAAGCAGAATCTCCAATGACCCTGCCTCTCTGCAGGGATCTGTTGACGTAGGCTTGGGGAACCCTGGTCCATCCACACCTCAGGTCCCTTCATCTGCATGCCTGGTTCTTGAGGATGTAGCCCCTGCCCGGTTTGGGGTTTCCCAGAAAGTGACTGACGTCCTGGTGGCAGCTAAGAAGCCCTCCACTAGGGCCACCTATGTCATGAAGTGGAAGAGGTTCACCATCTGGGTTGCCAAGCACCATCTGGACCCTTTCACCTATCCGGTGAGTCAAATCCTGGACTACCTGATCTCATTGTCAGACTTAGACCTCTAGTATTTTTCCCTCAAGGTGCACCTTTTGGCTATATCTGCCTTCCATTGAGCTGGTGGAGGGCCCGACCATTGCTCAGTTAGATGTGACCTGTACTTTGCTCAGAGCTATCCTGCATCTGGAGCCTCCAATATGCAGTCCTGTTTCAGCTTGGGAATTGAATTTTGTTTTGGAAAAATTGATCCTGTCTCCATTTTAGCCAGCTGTGACTTGCGAACTACACTTCTTTTCATGGAAAGTGTTGTTTTTCATTGCTATAACTTCTGCTGAAAGGATTTCTGAGCTTCAGGCTCTCTGTTGTGAGGAGCCTTATTTGATTTTTCTCAAAGATAGCGTGCCTTTGTGCATGAATCCTAAGTTTCTCCCTAAAGTTTGGATGCTCATATGAGCAATAAAAAATGATTTGTCCACCAATAATTTGGTGGCGAGCTATTAAAGGCACACCTGCCTCCCAAGTTCGTAAACACCTGTGAACCTATGAGGTTTGTCAAGATAAAAAGAAAGGAGCAAAAGGCATATGCCCATAGGAGCTCCTGTCAACTTATAGTATGATTTTTGAACTGCCAGAGAGAAACCATTTGTCAAGTCCATTCTTGAACATGGTCTCAGTCTCACTAATAATTACGTAAGTAGGGAGAGAATGCCATACTCTTACTACCCTCAAAGAGAAAAAAATGTCCATGTCTAAGAGCAAGAAAATTCAGTTTAGAGAGCTGAAGTGAGTGTCCCGGAGTGTTTACTGAGACCTGTTTACAGTCTAGACCAATGTCTGTAATAAGTTGTTGATCTTTAGGTATATCCCAGACACACAGCACTCCACAAATCCTCCTTGTTTCTAATGTCATTAGATTTAGAGAGTTCAGCCTCTCTTTATAATTCATTATACCCAAGCCATTCATGTATTTAGTAATTTTGCATTGTACATTCTCAGTACTAAATTTGTAATTTTTTAAAATAAGGGCTCCACAGCTGCGAACAAAAATCCAAATGAGGACAAATGTGAGCTCTATAGAGAGGTAATAAAACAAAAGGCTCTCTTGAGATGATGATGTGTCTGATAGCCCACCATGTTCTGTTGAATTTATTGACTAGTACAGGGATCTGATTTCTGAAGGAAGGGTTACCATCAATAGTAATCCAAAGATCTTTTTCATTTTCAGGTTTGTTTAGTAATATGTTGTCTAGGTAGTAATTACGCTTTAGGGTGTTATCATCAAAGTACATCACTCCACACTTACTAATATTAAACCTCGTGACCCAATTGGCATCCCATGAAGATAGTTTATTTAAATTTTCTTGTATTGTTTGATAATCAGAAATACTTTAACAGGGACCACCTATTTTGTAGTCATCTGCCTATTTGATAACACAGCTCTTAAGGTTGGTAGAAAGGTCTGCGATGAAGATTTGAAAGACAACTGGTGCCAGATCAGGTCTCCGGGGAACCCCACTAGTCACAGGTCTCCATTCGGATTCATGACCCTCTAGTATAACTCCCCAGGAACGATCGAGAAGCCATTTCTTTTATCCAGTTTTTATGTTTGCTTGCACGCATGTGCAAGAAACATAGTGCCATCATCCGAGATTTCGGAGGTGTGTCACCCCCTCTTCCAATTCAGTCAGTGTGTTGGCAGGCGTGGCCCCTGTAAGCCAATGCATGCTGGAGCTGTCTATGACAAGCTCCAAAATGCAGTGGCATACAGTTGAAAGGGGAGCTACGCTTCAGTGAGCAGCGATAAGATATCGCCTGCTCATGCGCAGCTCCCGTACACACACACACACACACACACACACACACACACACACGCACGCATACTGCATGCTGCCCCCACGCACAATCCAATCATAGCCGGCCAGGGGTGCCCAATCCCCATCGGCTGTGCTGTCTCCCGAAAGCCTTCCAAATGCCGCTGGGTGCCCACCCCAGCGTGGCAACTCGATAGTATAACCGGCCACGGAGTGCCCAATCCCCGTCGGCTTCACTGTCTCTCTCCCCATGCTATCGCCGGCAGGGGTGCCCAATCCCCATTGGCTTCCCTCCCAGTACAAGGTGCCACGCTGGGAGCTGACCCAACATGGCAACAAAAACCAAATGCCATGGCCGACAGGGTGCCCAATCCCGTCGGCTCCACCCAGCCATCCTTCTGCCACGCACTGGGGTCCACCCCAGCGTGGCAAATGTCGTCGTCTTTTTATTCCCTGTAAAGCAAAAATGGTCCCCCACAACCTGCACCCACCCTGCGCACCTGCCTCCCCACACCCCACCCCATACTTACCTCCGGAGCTCGGCGCGACGATCATCGGTGGACCGGGAACACGTCTGCACTCTTCAAAGCCAACCGCGAACTGAGGAAATGCCGGTAAGCTGTATAATGGGCTAGATAGGGGTTTTTCAACTTTGTTGCATATCTCAGGCATTTTTTGGAATTTTTGCACCTAATTTTCAACATGGGGTTTTTGGGACCCGTTCTCATGAATGCTGTCACTGTCATGGCATTATTCGGGCCCGAAGGGTGATTTCGCAGTCACTGCGAAATCACCTTTTGAGACCGATTAACATAGCTAACACTGCCAGTGTTCATAAGGTGGGCTCTCAGAAGCCTATTTTGAAAAATTGGTGGAAATCAAACTGACTTTATGGCGTGCGTTGCGCGAGTTCCTATGCATCGTAGATTCGTGAATTGTCAATATTTTCACTCCAGATTTTCAACATTGCCATTTTACCACACCTTCTTATGAGTAGTACAGCTGTCATTTTCACATCTCACCCAAAATATGTTTCCGCCCATGTAGCGCACAATGGCGCAGTCGATTGTCACCGAAGCAATGTATAGGACAAATTAAAACCACAGTGACACTGTTCATGAGCAGAGGTCTTAAAATGGCTATCATTGAAAATTTGGTGAAAAATTTCCCTAATAATGACTGTTTCTGGCGTCGCGTTAGCAGTTCTATACTGCCTTTCGTAAGTTCGCCCGAATTTCAATATTTTCCTCCAGATTTTCAACACTGCCATTTTACCACACCTTCTTATGAGTACTACAGCTTATTTTTCGCAGATCTCGCCCAAAAACTTGTTTCCTCTGCCCAGGTATGCCGCGAATGGCGCAGTCGATGTGCGAAATCAATGTATGGGACACATTAAGAAAATCACAGTGACACTGTTCATGAGCAGAGGTCTTAAAATGGCTATGTTGAAAATTTGGTGAAAAAATTACTAAAAATGACTGTTTTACGAGCGTGCGTTGCGCAGTTCCTATGCATGCTCATAAGTTTGCGAATTTAATATTTTCACTCCAGATTTTCAACATTGCCATTTTATTACACTTCCTTATGAACAGCACAGCTGCCATTTTTCATATGACGCCCAAAATGTGTTTTTGCACATGTAGCGCACCATGGTGCTGTTGGTGTGCGAAAGCAATGTTTGGGACAGATTAAGAAAATCACAGTTTCACTGTTCATGAGCAGAGGTCTTAAAATGGCTATGTTGAAAATTTGGTGACAAAAGTCCATAAAATGACTGTGTTACGAGTGAGCATTGCGCAGTTTCCATGCACCCTCGTAAGTTCATGACTTTGTAATATTTTAAGTCCACATTTTCACCAGTGGCATTTTTCCACACTTCCTTAAGAACAGTACAGCTGTCATTTTTCACATGGCCGAAGTGTGTTTTCACACTTTCAGCACAGAGATGCGTGGTCGCTGTGGGAAATCATTGTTCGGGACAGATAAAGAAAACCACAGTGACACTGTTCATGATCGGAGGCACCAAAATGCCTGAGTTGACAATCTGCTGTAAGAAAAGAAAAAAAAAAAATCCCCAACCTAATTATATTACAGGTGTGCGTTGCACAGTTTCTATGTACGCTCGTGACTTCACCATTTTTTTAAATATTTTTACTGCAGATTTGCAACATTGCCATTTTTTACACCTCCCCATGAACAGTACAGCTGTCATTTTTACATCCTGTTCGGAATGTTTTTGCACCTGTGGTGCTAAATGACGTAGTCGCTGTGCATAAGCAGCTTTCGGCTAACAAACTGATATTCCCCCTGTTCATGAGGTGGGGTCACAAAAAATCCATGTTAAACATTTGGAGTGAAAATACCAATGAATGCCTGAGGTATTAGGGTTTCCAACCATAACGCCCAACCCTGTAGAGAATGACAGGCATCAGGGGTGTGACTTGGGATTCTTGCCTGTAATGCTCATACCATTCCACACCCTGCAGCCAGTGAGAGGCATCGAGGTATGCCTTGGACTCTTCGGCCCCAGTGTTCACCACATTCTCCTATATCGCACCCATTTCATCGTATTTCCTAATGGAATGGGGTGCGCGTAAGGGTCAAAGACCCCAAGGAACACCGTGACACTTGTCAGTGTCTGCAGGGTGGGTGTGGTGAAATGGCGTGGCCGTTATGCCTGACGACCCAAAGGCACACCCCAATGCCTGTCACTCTCTGCAGGGTGGTGGTGGGGTTGGCTTCAGTTCAATACTTCACTGCCATTCCTATTACGCAGCTCTGTAACTTCTACACTACCACTGCCAGTGCCAGCAAGCAAACATTCAGCATTGACAAATGCTTGTTTATTTTGGTATGTATGTTCATAGTGTCTGTTTTTTCACCGAGAGTCCAGTGTGGGACCGAATCGAAACCTTTCCTAAAATCTAAGAAAACTACACCGAACGCTGTTCTGTCATCCAGACACTTGCTGATTAACTCGTAGAAGCATAACAGATTTGATGTAACAGATCTCCCCCTTGTAGAACCATGCTGGTCCTCATCAAAGACACCTAAATCAGCTGTGAACGTAACTTTTATAATGCTTTCCATGACTTTACCCAGGATAGGGGTCAGACTTATAAGTCTGTAGTTATCTACCTCATGTTTATTCCCCTTCTTGAAAATAGGAATTACGTTGGCTCACTTCCAGTCTTTTGGTAATTGTCCAGTTTTTATGCTGGTGTCAAAAATAATTTTTAGTGAGGTATTAAGATTTTCCTTCATGATATTTATCTTCTACCAGTAATCTCATCCAGGTCTGGAGAGGACCCAAGCTTAATGGAGTTTAACTTTTTTGCTAATCTCCTTGATAGTAAAGGTGATATTGGAGGACAAAGTGTCACATATTGGGAGGTTAGTTCTTTGTTTAGAAAAAACTTGTCAGAAGTACTCATTTATTGTTGAAGCCACACACTGAGGGAATGAGACAACCTTATCAATTGTTAATGGACCTACTTTACAATGAGGACACCTTAAGAAACTGATATAACTAAAAAATGTCTTGCTATTTTCTGATACCTGCCCTGCAAGAGATCTCTCCATTTGGATTTTAGCTTTTTTAATCTGTCCTTTACACTTTTGGGGGGCTAATTTAAAGGCCTCCCGTCTATATAAACTCTTTGGTTGTTGGTATTTCTAATATAATCTTTCTTTTCTTCTGATTGTTTTCCTGATTTTAATTGCAATCCACTGCGGGGATGCCCTGTTACTTTGATTTTTTTTATGATTTTAGGAATATATTTATTTGCCATACTTAAAATAATAGTTTTCAATCTATTCCATTTATTATTAACAGAGCCTTTCTTTAAAGTCATGTGCCAATTTAGTTTGGAGAGTTCCTCATTTATTTTTGCTTATTTTGTCTTTTTGTATAGATACATCAGTCAAAAACGAAATATAATACAACAGAATTATTTATACTAAATTTGACCATTTTGTGGTCGCTATTTCCAAGCAATGCCACAGTTGAGCAGCTAATTATTTTCACATTCTCAGATCCAAATTTAATATTTAGGATATTATCAAATCTTGTAAGGGATGATACAAATTGTTGTAAACCTAGATCATCACAGAGTGCAAGCATTTGTTTTCCAATGGAAGAGGTCACCGTATGAAGGGTCCAGTTGACATCATTAAGATTGAGATCGCCCATGACCAGGACCTCAGTCATTTCAGCTGCTGATTCAGTTTCATTAAAGGTATCTGAGGTAATCTCGTTATTGCAACTAGGGGGTCTATAGCAGAGGCCAATAATAAAGGAAGTAGATTTACTTGGTGCCACATTTAGCCACAAGAATTCCATATTTTCTGACTGTTTGATTTTATGGGAGCTATCAGTAGGTTGTAATATGGAATTAATATAGCATGCTATCCTTCCTCCTCTCCTTTCACAACGAGATTGGCTAAAGAGGCTATATTCATCTATTTCTTTTCCCTCAAAATCATCATTTGACCCCCAGGTCTCAGCGCAATAAAGTCAGGTTTTTCCATGTCACAGATGGCCAAAAGTTAATCAGCTTTATTTCTCAAACTGCCAGCATTCAGTAAAAAACCTGTAATGTTATTTGAAACTATCTACTTACTGTTAGTTCTAAGATGGTGTCTGAGTTTACCCTGAACCAGTTTATCCACCTACCTGCGAATTTCCCAGAGCGTGCCAATCCAGAGGAAGCACTGATCCATACTTTAGATGTGCGCAGGATTTTGAAGTATTGCCGGCTGTGAACTAAGGACTGCAGAAGGTCAAAGCAGCTTTTTGTTTGTTTCGCCTTTGGAAGAAAGGGTGTTCAGGTTTCCCGACAGTGTGTGTCCAAATGGTTGGCCGGTTGTATTGTGTTTTTTGTTAGGGTTCACTCATGTCGTAACAACAAGAAAAACTACAGTCATCATTAGGGTGCCAGCACAATGCCGATGGCAAACATCGTACCCGGCAATTGTGCCACCCGACCTCCATCATGCCGAATACCTCAGGGCATGCTCTGGCTGTTTGTGGGGAGGGGGGTGCATCCCCATACTTCAGTACAATCACTTCCAGGTCGGAGGTACTGTATATGGGGCAAGGGGCACATCACCTGGATGGCACCCTCACTGCTGAGCACTGCAAAATCCAGTTCACCGGCATGACACACGAACTGGTTGTAGTGCCCTAAGTACGTCACCTACATAATGGTATACCTTTTTGTTACAATAAGAATGGCAAGAGTTACCAGGGACGATGAAGCCTGTTCCATGATGGGTATGGCTGCCTCTGTGGCTTGTTTCAAGGAGGTCTCCACAGCTGACATCTGCGCTGTGGCTACCTGGAGTACCATCCATGCTTTCACCAGGCACTACAGTCTGGACATTGCCTCCAGAGCCCATGCAGGCTTCAACCATGCTGTACTTCAATGCAGGCTTCAGCCATGATGTACTTCAAGACCTTCTGGCTTTGGTCTCAGACTGCTTGCCTCCCAAATTGTCCTTATGTACTTGTAACTGCTTCGGACTCGTTCCTACGGTGTGACCTGATGACTGTGATACCCCCAAAGAAGATAGAATAGTTACGTAAGAACTTACTGTAACAGTAGATCTTTGAGAGGATCTCAGTCATCAGGTCTGCCTTCCATCCCCCCATCCCCCTTCTTGGGGTCCTCTTTTCAGACTGGCTATCTGGTGTCTCCACCGTTTTATTTCGGCCTGGCACCTCAGTCTCTTCTCAGTCCCCCGTGGCAGGAGTTATTGATTTAGAGGCGCATCCCTTCAGTTGTACCGCTCCACAATCCATACGCCATTCTGGTGGAGCATAGTTCCCCTATGAGGCACCCGCAGTGGAGACAGAGGAGGTTGCTGGCAACAGTCACAAGGGAGGACCACAGGAAGGTGGCACAGGGCACCACAGGGAAAGGAAGCAGCTCCTGGTAGGGGACTCGGTTATTAGGGGATAGAACTGGGGGGGAAGGGAAAGTGAAGTAAGGAGCCTGCCTGGCACCATGGCTTGGAGGGACAGGAAGCGAATCCTCAGGATCACGAGAGCAACTGCATGGGAGACGGAGCTGGACATCATTGTCTGCCTAGGGACAAATGACTTGGCTGGGCATGGGATTAGAGCAGTGCAGGAGGAGTTTGTGGAGTTGGGGAGGGGCCTTAGACAAGTAGCACACACAGTATCCTTCTCGGAGGTACTGCCTCTCTATGGCATGGGTGAGGTGAGGGTACTCCTCACCATGCGATTCAATGCATAGTTGAAAAACTGATGTGGAGCACAGGGTTTTGGCTTTATTGGGGACTGGAGTTCCACCTGGAGGGATACCCACCTATACTGGCATGATGGTCTGCATCTGTCCGGTAAGGGAACCAGTCTCCTGGGTGATCGGTTTAAATGCTTCATTGGCAAGCTTTTAAACTAGCCAAGGGGGAGGCACTGACAAGAAGCAGGGAGTTCTCAGCCTCCCCCCACAAAACAGGGTAGTCAGCGACGTAAACACCAAGGTAGAAAGGTCAATAGGAAACACAGTAGGGGTAAATGAAGAAGGCCTAGTCAGTAAGGGCAGGGATGGGGCTACAAGAGGTAAAGCCATTAAAAAATGGAGAGTAATGTGTACCAATGCCCATAGTCTTGGTAACAAGCTTCCTGAACTAGTGGCCTTGATGGAAGAGAAACATCTGGATATCGTGGCAGTCACAGAAACATGGTACATACAGAACCATGACTGGAATGTAAACATACCAGGGTACACAATCTACAGGAGGGACAGGGAGGGTAAAAGAGGAGGAGGAGTAGCTCTCTACATAAGGTAAGGAATCAAAGCAACAGAACTAAAGGGTAAACGGGGAGGAGAGGAGGCACTGTGGGTCAACTTGGAGACAGACAATGGCACCACAATCTGCACAGGGGTTGTATGCAGACACCCATCTCAGAGGGAGGAAACGGACAAGAAAATGATAGAAGGTATCCTTAGAATGACAGACAAAGTGGAAATATTGTTGATGGGGGACCTGAATATGCCAGATGTTAACTGGAGTGCATTTGCTGCAGCCACATCCAAGAGCGGGGTCATTCTCGATGCCCTGCAGGGGGCATGCCTTAGACAGCTGGTATTGGAACCCACTCAGGAGGGAGCAATCTTAGACCTGGTACCCTCAAATGAAGATGGAGAGAGGGTCACAGATTTAGAAGTGGGTAGCCATCTGGGAACTAGCTACCACCAAACAGTATGGTTCATGATAAACACAGCAGCAGAGTCAAGCCATATAAAAGCAAAGGTCACGGACTTTGCCAAAATGGATGAGTGCCTAAGGAATGCACTAGCAAATGGGCAGGAAGGAGGGGTGGAAGAACAATGGGGAATAATCAAAACTGCCATCACAGAGGCAACAAGCCTTTGTGTGATGCAAATAAAACAAAACAAAAAGTAAAAAACCACTATGGTTCTCAACGGAGATGGCAGGGAAGGTTAGTGAGAAAAATATAGCATTCAGGAAGTACAAGGAATCACAGAAGGAGTAGGACAGAGAACTGTATCAGTTAAAGCAGAAGGAGGCAGGGAAGGCAGTCAGAATAGCGAAGGCCCAAACCAAGGAAAAGATAGCCAACTCAGTTAAGAAGGGGGGATAAAACCTTTTATAGGTACGTCAGGGAGCAAAAGAAGACCAAGGGAGGGATAGTGAGGCTTGAAAAATGGGAGGGGGTGGGCAGAAGGTGACTGTGAAAAGGCAGAGATACTGAATGAATATTTTTGCTCAATCTTCACAAAAGAAGACGAGGGGGAGGTACCTAAACCAAACAATAAGAGCACTCTGGACAGGGAGGTCGATACCAGTCCATTCACAGAAGAAAGGGTTATCGAGGAACTCCTAAAACTCAAAGTGGACAAAGCAATGGGGCAGGATAGGATTCACCCCAGAATTCTGGAAAAACTAAGGGGAGAACTAGTGACACCACTGACTACCCTTTTTAACAAATCATGGGAGGATGATGTGGTACTGGTGGACTGGAGCAGGGCGGATATGATTCCTCTTCACAAGTGTGGGAGCAAGGCAGAGGCAGGAAACTACAGACCTGTTAGCTTGACCTCAGTGGTAGGGAAAATGATGGAATCACTTCTGGAAGAAAGAATTGTTGAGTACCTAGAGGCCAGTAGGGCACAGGACCCAAGGCAACATGGATTCACAGCAGGAAGGTCATGTTGGATGAATCTAATAGATTTCTTTGACCGAGTAACCAAAGTAATAGACCAGGGGAAGGACTGTGGATATGGCCTATCTAGATTTCAGCAAGGCATTTGACACAGTCCCACACAAAAGATTAATAAACAAGTTAGCCAGCCTAGGAGTGGGTCCGAGGGTGGTAGCCTGGGTAACAAGCTGGCTGGACAACAGGACCTAGAGGGTAATAGTAAACAGAGTCCACTCTGAAGAAAGGGGGGTTACTAGTGGGGTACCACAGGGTTCAGTATTGAGACCGGTCCTCTTTAATGTCTTTATAGGTGACATTGCAGAGGGGCTGGAAGGAAAAGTTTGCCTCTTTGCAGATGACACAAAGATCTGCAACAGGGTTGATACACAAGAATGGGTGTAAAGGATGAGAAGAGGCTTGGCAAGGTTGGAGCAATGGTCAGAATCTGACAGCTTAGATTCATTGCACAAAAGTGCAAGTAATGCACCTGGGAAGCAAAATCCAGGAAAAGTACACAGTGGGGGGGGGGGACTAACAACAACACAAATGGAAAGGGACCGGGGGGTAGTCATATCACATGACCTTAAGGTAGGTAAGCAATGTGAGAAGGCAGTAAGGAGGGCTGGGGGAATACTAGGATGTATAGGGAGAGGCATCACCAGTAGAAAACAGGAAGTTGTTATCCCACTGTACAGACAGTTGGTGAGACCCCATCTGGAGTACTACATACTTTTCTGGAGACCCCATCTCCACAGGGACATAGACGAGATGGAGACAGTTCAGAGGAGGGCAACTGAAGTGGTGCAGGGTCTGCAACAGAAGCCATATGAAGAGAGACTAAAAGTACTTAATATGTATACCCTCGAGGAAAGAAGGGAGAGGGGGAACATGATAGAAACTTTCAAGTACCTCAAGGGAATCAACAAAGTCCAAGGCGGGAGCATCTTTCAGAAAAAGAGATGTACAAGAACAAGCGGGCATAATTTGAAGATAGAGGGGGGACAGCTCAGGGGCAACGTGAGGAAGTACTTTTTCACAAAAAGGGTGGTGGACGCTTGGAACTGCCTTCCTGAGGAGGTTGTGGGGTCAAAAACAGTGGGGGAATTTAAGAATGCATGGGACCGACATAAGGCAATTTTAGTGAGGGGTAGGAGGAAGTAGGGTGTTGGGTAACTGGAATCTGCAGTTTATCCAGTAGGTAGGAAATGGGCAGATTAGGTGGGCCAAGTGGTCCTTATCTGCCGTCAAAGTCTATGTTTCTGTGTTATGTTTCACCAGGAAGGCACACTGAGTGACAAGTCACTTGTCTTCCAATGCGACCTGGGAGGAAGGGGTACAATAGGAATGAGTCCTTAAACATTCAAGTTACAAGATCAACATTAACATAACGTTGTAAGGCAGGTGTTACAAACAGTGTTACAACAGTGTTGAGCATAATAGGTAGAAAGAGTGGCCAAAAAAAACAAAACAATTAGCAATATAGTCACAGCCAGATATAAGGAGGTTAAGCAGTATAGGGTAGGCTGGTTAGCCAGCTAAAAGCTGGTCAGGGCACATACTGAAAATAGCAAAAGTCAGTCAGTGAACAGCCAAGGTGCTTGCAAGGGCCAGTGTCCAAAATGTCCCGCTTGAAGAAGGCATGCTAACCAGTAGCAATCCAGCAGTTTCCAGAGGAAATTAGCCAGTGGGAAATGAGTAGGCAAGGAGAGCAACAGCAGGCGTAACTGATTTTCTCAGCAGCAGGAGGCAGAGTATGGCCGACGGCTCCAAGGAGTGAGCCACGGCCGCGGGTCTGGAGGAGGAAGCCTGGTCAAGGGCAAGTTTCTGTGGAGGGAAAATGGAGAGAATTAGAAACGTTAAATGGTTGGAGGATCAGCCACCAGTTAAGTGGTGGGTGGGACTAGTAACAGAGAGAGGGGAGGTGGGGTTTGGAAACAAAAGGGAACAGTAAATGGGTGTCTGTATCTAGGTGCCAGAACCCTGAATAACAAAAGAAATGCAATTTAAGTGAGGTAGGGAGGAGGAGAAGGGGGTAGAGAGATTAAGCAGAGTGCCCGGGCAGTCAGACGCTTGGTTCTGTCCAGAAGCAGGCGATGTCAGCATGGGCGGCCCCAGTTGTACTGCTGGAAAAGTCTTCCGTGTGGATCTTGTGTCACCGAACATGAAGTTCCTGTGGTGTGACCTGATGACTGAGATCCCCATGAAGATCTACTGTTATGGTAAGTTTTTTTTTTTTTTTTTTTTTTAGGTTTTGTTGACCGGGTAAGTGCACTAGACAAATCTTGCCTATTTTCAGGCACGACCCGGGGGGAAGGGGATACAGATGCATGCCAACTGACCTTGAACCTGATTAAGCTGTTGGTGGTATTTTTTTAGTGAATGAGAGAAATTTGGCCAAGACACCGGGGAAATTCCCCTACTGGCTGCTGGTCAGTGGCTGGTGGGGAGTCTTTCTGACGTCACGTCTCGACATGGCAGACGATTTTGCAGTTGGGATGGAGGAGGAGGTTGGAGGGAGTGTGCAGATCCATGGTGAACAGGGTCGCGTTTTGGAGAGCGCCTCAAGCTTCAATAACCGATAACGATTTGGAATCAGCTCGAAGATCAGGCTCCCGAGTTTCGGCAGGTTGGAAGTGTTTCAGTGGCAACTACACGATTTTCTGACCAGGATTTACTCACCGTGGTTGAGCCCCCATCGTCTTTGCAGACTTCAGTATCCCAGGAGTGTCGCGCTATTCCGGATCCACAGCAGGAACCAATATTGAAGGAGGACGTTTCCGGGAGGACTGTGTGCAACGTGGGACCTCGCACGTCGCATTTAGTGTGACGACAATTCGGTCTGAAGGGTGAAGGTACTGGGAGCAGTTTATCGGACTGGTCCGAAGAAGTTGCCCTATCTGAAGCTGGCTGGAAGCGCTCTGAATCGGGAGACTGGGTACCTGATTTGTCATGGTCTCCATCTCCAGGTACATTTAAAACTGATTCCAACTCTGTTGTTTCAGGGGTAGGTGGGGAACCTGTTCTACCTGCAGTGACTCTTAGTACTCCTGTTGCTAGTACTTCAGCTGCCTGTGTACCGCAAGCCTTCTTTGACCCAGACTCTTAAACCCACAATGTCTGACCTATTTAAATCTAAACTTGAACAAGCCCCTCGTAATGCTGTTCGTTTGAAGTACAGAGGTGGCTTAAAGGACCATCCTGATAGATATTACATTTTCAAGCAGCTGTTGAAAACTAAAATGGGATTTTGTGCAAAAGATATTTATGCTTTAATACACATCTCTGGAGAAGACTCATTTGATATTAGTTTTCAAACAAACGCTCTGATGGATACATTTTGGGATAAGTATGCTACTCAAAAGACTCATCCTTTATGGTTACCTTTTTTAGCAATTCCATTAACCAGACCCTTGATTAGGTTTGTTACCATTATGTTTAGAAATTAGGGTGTAAATGTTAGCGATATATACCATTGGCTACAGTCTAAGTGTGAAGTATTAGGTCCACCTGAAGCACTTTTAGATACGGAAGGCATTTGGACAGGGGGGTGGAAATTTAAAGTGAAGCTATTACAAGTCAACTCTGAAATTGTTCACCTACCAAATAGTTTTTTCCTGGGCAAGGATAGGGGTGTGTTTTTACGGAGGACAGCCGAAAGCCTGTTATAAGTGTGGGGACAGAACGCATATCAGCAGTGTTTGTGACATGATGAAATGTCCTTTATGTGGGGGTTTTGGACATTCAGTAGATATGTGTAGTAACATCTTCCAGTGTAATTTATGCGACGAAAAAGGACATGCCTTTCATCAATGTCCCTGGGCTAGGCATAATTGTCCTGATGGGTTGGATCATGATGGCTTGCTTCGTAAAGCTCAGTCTAAGATTCAGACTTTAAATAGATCTGTTTCCCCTCACTCCTCACGACAAGAATCTATTTTAACCCCTTTGGTAGTAGTTAAACCTAAAGAAGCGCCACCTGTAGTTAATGACTCCCAGACTCCTGCTGAGCAGGCCTCCACTCACTTAGGGGTTAAGCAGGCCCCTGTTCTTTCTATGCCACCACCCTTTGAAATTGTTAAAAGTAGGAGATTCACTAGGGCTTCATTAAAACAATCTCAAGCTAGTCCATTGGTAACGGAGAATTTTTTTTCGCCCCTTCAAGACGAAGTTAGGGATTCAGATTTAGAATCTGAAACTTCTCATCTTTCTGAAATTGTGACTGATGAGGAAGAGAGTAAATCTACAGAGCTTGCAAAAGATAAAAAAGGAAAGAAAGGAAAAAAGAGAAAAGTAAGCCAAAAAAATAGTATTTAAGCTTTTCTATGGCTTCCTTGAAACTTGCTTCTTTTAACGTCTGCAGTTTGAAAACATTTCAGAGGCAGATATCCATTTTTTCATACCTACAATCTTTACAGCTGGATGTAATTTTTTTGCAGGAAACAAGGCTGTCCTCTCTTTCTGAAATCAATCGGTTAAAAAGAAATTGGATATGTGGACCTTCTTTTTGGTCTTTTGGTTCAGAAGTGGCTGATGGGGTTGCTTCTTATTTGGGAATCTTCTTTTAAAATATCACGTGTTATTGATTTGTTACCTGGCAGAGCTCTCATTCTAGATTGTTTATGGGGATTATTTTTTCGTTTTATCAATATCTATGGCCCAAAACTAAAACAGGCCGCATTGATTTATTTAAGGAAATTAAACCCTTTTATTTACAAAAACATCTAGTATGGGTGGAGATTTTAATGTTTCTCTTGATATCAATTTCGGAGAATATCTGGAAAAAAGGTTTACTGTGATTCAAATGCTCTTTTTGAAATCGTGAAGGATGTTAGGCTCACGGATGCCTTTAGACATCTTCATTCACGGTGGTGAAACCTACCATAGGCATACTTTTGCAACCAGAATTGATATGTTTTTTATTTCGTCCTATCTTAAGATTTTATTTTGTACTATTTTTCCCTCAGAATTTTCAGATCATCACATTTTGCTTTGTACCCTATCATTATGTAACCTCCCACCAAGATTACATTCTTTAATACAGAGATGGAGGCTTAATATTTCCTTTTGATGGATTCAGCCTATTTTTCTAATTTAGAAATTTTCTAGCTGCAAAATTTTCCACTTTAGAACTTTTTCTTCATATTTTGAGTGGTGGAGGCATGTGAAAACGGAAATTAAACGCTTATTTCAAACCTGGGGTAAGGGTAAAGTTAATGAGGATTATCGAAAATATTTGACTCATAGAAATCAATTATACAGGTTAATGTCACTTCCCCCAAAAGACCATAAGTTATTTCTATCTCAAATAAAAGAAATCAAACAACTAATGAAGAACTATCAATATGATAGAGCTAAGTCTTTAGACTTGGAATTTCGTTTTAACATTAAAAATACTCCAATGGCTGATCCTTTTCAGGCCTGTAAAGCACACTTAAGAGATACTCTAATGACAGGGTTGTTAAATTCAGAAAATGAGACAATTACTTTGATTTAGGCATGTTGCAAATCATTCAGAATTATGTTAAGGATTGTTTTTCATCCCCACAAGTATTATCCACTGATTCTTTTCCGGGATCTATTTTCTACTCTTTCCTAGCGCTTCAGGTGACTCGATACAGGCCTTAAACGACCCATTTCATCCCAGGAGGTGATTGAAGTTATTAAACAGTTGAAGACTGGGTCCTCCTGGGATAGATGGAATTCGAATGAATTTTATAAAAATGTATAGTTTATATGGTTTTTTCTTCCTTTGGTGTTTAACTCTTATTTGTCCTCTGGGATCTCCTGCAGATTTTACTATGTCTGTAATGACTTTCATTTATAAAAAAGGAGATAAGGCGTCCTTTCAAGTTGGAGGCTGATTTGTTTATTGAACAGTGATTACAAAATTCTCTCCAAAATTCTGCATAATAGGTTAGAAAACTGGCAGAAGTATTAATTCATCCAGCACAAACATGTGCTATAAAAACAGAAAAATTCAACATAATCTTTTTACTCGGATCTTTTAATAATCAGTCCAGCTTTGTACATCTGAATTAGTTGCTGCTTTGGACCAGTCCAAAGCTTTGATGCCAGTCAGTCATTCCTATTTGTATTTTGTCCTGTCTTCCTATGGAATTCCTACTATTTTTGTTCAGTGGATCTCGCAACTGTATGATAATGCAGTCACTGTCCCAATAGTTAATGGCTTACTGGTGATAAGATCAGTATTTCTAGAGGGTCCGCAGGGATGTCCCTTGAGTCCTTTACTGTATACTTTCACTTTAGACCCGATTATTAGGCATATTATATATCATGATTCCATAAAGGGTATTGCCCCTTTGCCTCATTTAGAGACAGTTAAAGTAACTGCCTTTGCTGACGATGTCACGCTTCTTTTAGCAGACACATTATCATTACAAAAGGCATTAGAGATTTTTTTTCTCTTTAGTCGGTATTCTGGGGCTTCTCTCAACATTCAAAAAAGTTTTGTTTTACAGCTGGGAAGTATTGTTCCAGATTATCTGATTGTTTTGGTATTTTCTTAGTAGATGGGCCTCAAAAAATTTTGGGAATATGGTTTGGGGTAGAACACATGGCAGTATATAACTGGGAAAAGCAGCTAGGAGTGGGTGAATCTAAGATTAATCAATGGAAACATTGGAAATTTGGGAAAAAGAAAAGGGTATTAATCATTAAAAAATTTTTATTACCAATTTTTCTCTATTTAAGTCATATTTTTCCGCCCCCTTTAGTTCTGGAAACTAGGATTTATAGTATTTTTTTTTCAGATGCTCTGGGGAAATAGGCTGAACCAGTGAAGAGGGAATATCATTATCTTCAACTAAGGGACGGTGGGCTTAAAATGATTAACCCCTCATTTTTTTCCATTCCATTTTTTTGTTTTCTTCTTTCCTGTTTATTTGGCAGGAACCTTCTTTGCCATGGCATTTTTGGGTCAAGGCTTTATGGCATAAATATTTTTTTCGATGGTCACTTTTTCCGCCTAGGATCTTATTGTCGGATGATATTCCGAAATATGGCTTTCCACTTTAAAAAGTTATTTCAATGGAAGATTCCTATGTAATGTTATCGCTAACTAGAAAGACCTTTATGATAATATTGTCTATGATTTACAAAGGTAATCTTACTCTTTCCCTATTGTTCTCCAACAAATATGAAGTATGCCCTCAGTAAGTTATCAGACATTAGGATTCCTGTTAAAACCTGGGATATTATCTGGATCTCTGCTCATGGCCGATTGGGTGTGAGAGGCAATTTGAAATATAAACCAGTAACTGACCGTTATTGTTTAAAACCTGGTTGTATTGATATGGAAGAAAGCCAATCCCATTTTTTTATTGACTGTCCTGACAGTCAGAGTTTTTGGAACTTTGCAGCTTTACACTGGAATATGCCTTCTTTATGATTTATTACTTATGATACTTTGATACTGGGGATTATTCGGGTAGCTGGGAGCAGTATCATAGAAGCACATTGAATGTTTTCTTTGCTCTTTTGCAATATTTTTATAGCAGGCACGTTGTCATTTTGTATTACAGCAACTTCATACAGATTTTTTACAATTGTATCTTCTGTTGATTCTGAGTTACATGTCTTATGTTATTTAGATGGAAAAAATACTCCAAATCTTATGTTAATCATTTATGGAACCATTTTTCAACTGTTTAAAACTCTCAGTTTTTGTGTACTCTTTTTTTAATTTTTGTTGTTTGAATCTGGAATATTTCTGTTTAATGTGATGTTGTGTTTATTGCTTAATAAAATTTCCCCTACTCTTTTCGATAAGTGTAATGAGATCTTTAATGTCCACCTGAACTACCACCAATCCAGGCAAATGGGACCTCTGTTTAACGTCTCATCTGAAAGACATAACTGTTCTTTCCTGTTCCAGGGGGAACACTACCAGTTCAGAGTATTGCCCTTTGGCTTGTCCTCTGCAGCATGGGTCTTTACCAAATGCTTGGCAGTGGTGGCTGCAGCCCTTCGCAGAGAAGGCCTCTGTGTCTTTTTTCACCTACCTGGATGACTGGCTATTGAAAGCCCACTCCAAGAATCAACTCCTGCACACCTTATCTCAAACTAGACACATATTTGATGCTCTGGGGGTCACTGTCAACATGCCTAAGTCTGTCTTGACCCCTTTATCAATAACTGCAGTACATAGGAGCAGTCTTGTACACAGCTCAGAGCTCAGCCTTCCTGCTTCTGGACAGGGCCGAACATCTGATTGCCCAGGCCCAACTAGTACACGACAGCCAGTATGTCTCAGGACATTCTTTTGGCTCCTGGCCCTTATGGCAGTGGCCATTGTCAGAGTACCTTTGGCCAGACTGCACATGGGAACCCCTCAGTGGACCCTAAGAGTTCTGGGCTGGGGTGCACACTTGGGTTCCCATCAGATGCAGGGTACATGGAGCACAGTGGAGAGCACCTTGCACATAAATGTTCTAGAACTGCAAACAGACCTGTATGAGCTACAAGCCTTCCAGTCTGATCTGTCTCTGGATCCTTTGTTAGTACAGATGGACAACATCAATGTGATGCATTACATCAACAAGCAAGGGGGAACTCACTCTTAACCCCTGTGCAGGGAAGCAATGAGAGTCTGGTATTAGGCTGTAGAACATAGTCTAGAACTGTCAGTAGTACATGTTCCAGGCACTCAGAATGTCTTGGCAGACAGGCTAAACAGGTCACAGTCCAGAATGCACACGTGGCAACTGATGACCTGATACATAGATGCATCAAAATTGTCGACAGAAAAGGACCGCCAGGCCTATCCAGTCTGCCCGTTTCCCCTACCTGTAATGGCGGCTGGTGCCAATAGTTAGTCACCTGCTTAAACTATTCCTTCTCATCTCTATGGTCCCTTTATTCCTATCCCATGCATGCTTGAATCCTGCCACATTGTGTACTCTCACCACCCCCTGGGGCAGGCCATTTCATGCATCCACCACTCTTTCAGTGTAAAAGAACTTCCTCCCATTTCCCCTTATATGGCCCCCCTCCATTCTCAT
Organism: Neoceratodus forsteri; assembly: GCA_016271365.2. NCBI lineage: Eukaryota > Metazoa > Chordata > Ceratodontiformes > Ceratodontidae > Neoceratodus > Neoceratodus forsteri. The sequence continues at coordinate 77,298,109 of JADMNL010000022.1, forward strand.
GTCATTCCTCCTGTTCTATTACTCTTTTTATACTGGAAGATGCTTTCCCCTTTCACCTTATTTATGCCCTTTAAGTCCTTGAACATTTCAGTCATGGCCCCCTTTCCCTCCTCTCTTCCAGTATATACATATTAAGGTCTTTTAACCTATCCTTGTTTAACTTATGCTGTAGTCTCTGCACCATCTTAGTTGCCCTCCTGTGCATTGTCCCATCCTGTCTGTGTCCTTACAAAGGTATTCTCCAGAACTGCACACAGTACTCTAGATGAGGCCTCACCAGTGTTTTGTACAGTGGAACCAGTATCTCCCTCCTTCCTTCGGCTTGTGATACCCCTTCCTATACAACCCAACATTCCACTGGCCTTCCCCACCACCTTTGCTGCCTGCTTAGTGGCCTTCAGGTCCTCTGTGATAATGACCCCTAGATCTCTTTCCTCTTTCGTGACTGACAGCAGCCCCCTTCCCCACAATTTTGTAGCTCTCTCTCCCGGGTTTCTATTCCCCACCTGCATGATTTAGCACTTCTTTGCATTAAACCTCGGTTGCCACACCTCAGACCATCTTTCCAACTTCTCTAGGTCTTTTCTCATTCTTACTACACCCTCTGGCATATCAACTCTGTTGCAGATCTTGATGTCCTCTGCAAACAGGCATACCTTCCCATCCAGCCTTTCTGCAATGTCGTTGATGAAGACATTGAAGAGGACTGGCCCCAGAACTGAACCCCGAGGTACTCCACTGGTCACCTCCATTTCCTCTGACTGGGTTCCATTTACTACTACCCTCTGCTTTCTGTCCCTAAGCCAGTTACTAATCCAGTTCACCACCTTGTGGCCCAACCCCAGACTGCCCAGCTTGTTGACCAACCTTCTACGTGGAACCGTATTGTAGGCTTTGCTGAAATCTAGGTAGGCGACATCCACCGCACCCCCTAGGTCCACTACCTTTGTCACCCAGTCAAAGAAATAAATTAGATTTGTTTCACAGGACTTTCCTCTTGTGAATCCATGTTGCCTCAGCTACTGCACCCCTATGGATTCCAGATGTTCAACAATTTGTTCCTTAAGGAGCGTCTCCATGATTTTACCCACCACTGACATGAGACTTAATGGCCTGCAGTTCCTTGTCTCCTCTTTGCTTCTGCTCTTGTGAAGAGGGACCACATGTGCCCTTCTCCAGTCCTCAGGGACTACGTCAGTCTTTAGGGACTCTGTGAACAGAACCGCCAATGGGTCTTGCCAGCTCCCCTCCTTAGTTCTTTCAGGATCCTGGGATGTATGCCATCTGGACCCATAGCTTTGTCCACTTTTAGCTTTGTAAGCTCTTTTAGTACCCTCTCCTTTGTAAAAGGACTGGTGTCCACCTCCTCCCCCCATGTCTATGTTGTCTAACCGTGTTCCCTGTCCCTCCCCTTCCACTGTGAAGACTGAGCACAAATATTTGTTTATAATTGATGCATTATCTTGATCTCCCTCTACGGTGTCTCCCTTGTCCCCTCTGAGTTTAGCGATTCCTCCCCCCTCACTTTCGTCCCTCAGTAATGTACTTGTAGCATGTCTTATCCTCTCTTCTCACTGACTGAGATAATCTTTCCTCAGTTTGCACCTTGATGCTCCTTACAGCTTTTCCTGCCTGTCTTAGACAATTCTGGTACTCCTTTCTATCTTCATCCCTTTGTCTCTCCTTATATTTTCTTAAGGCCACCCTTTTGGCTCTAACCTTTTCTACTACACCCTTGAAGAACTAATGTGGCTTCCTTCTTCTCTTCCCTTCCCTTTGCTTAACCTTAACACATTGCTCTGTGACTCCTATAATGTCTCTTTAATATGTGCCATTTGCTCCTCAACCCCGCTCCTGCCTTTCTCCGATCCAGGGTTTCCTTAACTTTTTTCCCATGCTGCAGAAGTCAGCCTTTCTAAAATCCAAGATCTTTGTCTTTGTATGGCTAGACTGCATCCCTGTGGTCACCTCAGTGGTCAAAGACTTTGTTCGACAGATGGGGTCATCCCGAGTTGGACCTATTTCATCCCCACACAGCATAAAATGCTGTTTTTCCTGCTTGCTTGCTCCAGGTCCTGGAGTTTTCTGGTGAGACGTGTTGTCCCTCTCTTGGAAAGGAAGGTTCCTGTACACTTTTCCTTCCTCCCCTCTAATTCATAGAGTGCTACTCAAGCTCCGAAGGGATGGTGCAACTCTGATCCTCATTGCTTTCCTTTGGCCTCAACAGATCTGCAACCCCCTACTGTAGCAGCTGGCAGTGGAACCACCAGTTCCTCTGCCCCTGTGCAAGGGTCTACTGTCACAGGAACAGGGAACCCTGGTCCACTCTGACCTCAGATCTCTTCATCATCATTTATGGCTTCTGAAAACATAGCCATTGCCCAGTTTGGGGTTTCCCAAAAGGTGGCTGATGTCTGGTGGCTGCCAGAAAGCCTTCCACTAGATCCACTATTCTATGAAGTGGAAGATGTTTGCTCTATAGGCTGCTTTTCATCACTTGGATCCATTTACCTGTCCAGTTAACCAGGTTCTGGAGTATCTGCTGTCCTTATCAGATGGAGGCCTACAGTATTCCACAAAGTCCACTTGTCTGCCATTTCAGCTTTCCATGTGCCTATTGAGGGTTGTATGGTTGCCGAGCTGGAGGTGGCCCATACATTCTTAAAAGGCATTCTACATTTGAAGCCTCCTGTCTGCAATCCAGTCCCATCTTTGAACCTGAATTTTGTTTTAGAAAACTTATCTTGGCTCCTTATAAGCCAGCTGCGACTTGTGGCATACAGTTTCTTTCTCGGAAAGTGTTGTTTTTAGTTGCAATTACTTTGGCTCAGAAGAATTTCAGAGCTACAGTCTGTAACATGTGAGCCTCCTTATTTGATTTTTCACAAAGACAGGGTGTCTTTGCATACTAATCCTAAGTTTTTACCAAAGGTGGTGTCTGAGTTTACTTTAAATCAAACCATCCACCTACCAGTTTATTTTCCTGAGAATGCCAATCCCGGGAAAGCATTGCTCCATACTTTAGATGTACATAGAATGCTCGGGTACTGAATACATCACATGAAGGACTGCAGAAAGTCCAGACAGCTTTTTGTTTCATTTGCCCTTGGGAGACAGGGTGCCCCAGTATCAAAACAGCGCCTGTCCAAATGGTTAGCAAACTGTATTACTTTGTTACAGGAAGTACAGTAATAGGCCATATGGTAAGGCCCATTATTGTGTAGTTTCTTTCCAGCAAGAGGGGCACTACTTATTCTTTGCAATTTTATGTAGCCAATAACCTGACAGACCTTGTGTTAAACGTTCTCCGCAAGATACCATGCAGTTTTCTGTCACGACACATCCAAAGTTACCTGGCTGTCAACCAGTTTTGACACCATACCCATTAAAGAACATTTGGCCATAATTTCAACAGTATTTGCGTAATCTGGGCCCATGATGGCTCAAAATGTTTGAAATGATTAGTGAAAACATCATGCAGCTTATACATGATACATGGTGGAAAATGTGTTTAAATTGCACAAAAAATCCTTGCATTTTATCTTTGAATTATGCATGAAATTGTTTATAGAGTCTAGAAATCTTGCCTGTCTAGTGCATATTATACACCAACATTTTCCTAATTGATTATGTAAACAGATAATGTGCAGTAATCAGTTATATCTCTATTTTGGTAAAATTAGTGGGGTAAAACATTACCCCACCCCCATAATTTATCTATCATCAGCAATACTCACTGTTCATTATAGCTATAAATATGTTCTATTTCAGCTCCTTGCAAAGTAATTTGATGATAAATGCATGATATTTGAAATAATTTTTTTCCTAAATATTCGTAGTAGCATGTCTTTTCATGGCAAACATAATATTTTCCTTAGTGGCAGCATTGTAAAAAAAATAGCATATAAAGTCTTTACACAACCATCTTACAGGGATGTTTGGATGTCTCAAATGATTAATTTCAAACAAAAAAGAAGACAGGGTAGCCTTGGATTGACAATTTGACACTTGACAGGATAATCTCAAATGGTCTCCCTGTTAAACAAACTGATACATTGTGCATAGTGGAATACGGTGATTAGCCTGACACAAGCTTTGCTCAGCTACAGCTTGTTAAAGGTTCTGATAAGGTCCCACCGGGCTTTGCAAAGAAGACTCCAACAGTTCTAGTGTGGGACAATATTGATTTCGGAGAAGAAACGCTATTTGGGCGTGGCACACCCACCATACAAATGAAATAATGCTGCAGAGCCACATCACTGAATCTACCCTAACACCAGGCAGAGCGCCACTGCCAAAAGGAGTCGATTCTCTTAATGCATCCTCTAGTTTTGCGATAGAGCAGTACCATCAGTGCAAGAGGCAAGGTCCACAAAACCTGATTCATGATGCACGTGCCCCATTAGAGGCTGACAAGTACAGATCGAACTTTGCACCAGTGCTGAGAACTGAATTGGCATACATTTTTATGAAGGCTCTCAATGCTGACTCATGTACACATCCTGGCTGGACAGGTTTTCATACTGCTCTTCAACGTGATTGTACTCTCGAGAAGTCAGCTATCCATTACCTTCCAGTCACTGAGGCATCACCAACAGAGATGTCTACTGTCAACACTATTCTGAAACAAAGTATCGCTATAGCTGATCAGCTTGAACTTGAGCATGTAGTCTTGGTCTTTGACCAAGCAATATATACTGAAGCACAACAAATCCACTGGAAAGACGATGACTATGCAAGACATTTGATTAGTGCTGTTCGGTAAATTCCATACCTGCATGTCATTTCTAGGTGTCCTTGGCAAAAGATTTGGGGATGCAGAACTTCATGATATCTTGATAGAGTCAGATGTTGTCGCCAAGGATCAATCAATGGTGTTCTGAATGGTCATCATTATAACCAGAGTATGAGAGCACACAGACTTCTGTATGAAAGCATGCAGCTTCTGAGATTCCAGACTTTCCTTAAATCATTACCACTGGACAAGGCAGATGAGTGTCTGGAGGTCAACAAAATCCATTTAGCATTCCCTGTTGACTCGTTTGATGTTCTGTGTACAGCTGACAAATTCACCAGTGTGCTCATGAATTATGAGGACTGTCAAGAGGAAGAGCCAAGAGAACCAAACATTTGCCTTCTGGAGCTCTTACATTGACACGGTGCAAATCTTGCTCCTTTTTGTAAGAGCAACCCATGCATCTGACTGGGAGTTGCACCTTTCAGCTATCCTCTTCATGGTGCCCTAGTTCTTCTCTTATGTTCAGGTGAACTATGCTAGGTATCTTCCATCTTATTGGCTGGAAATGGTGAACCTGTCCATCACACACCCAGAATGTTACAGAGAAATCGGCGCTCGAGGACAGTGGACAGTCCGTCAGAGTGGACATGGATTCTCTTCAATCGTATGTCACCAGGCTGTTGAACAAATCTGCAATAAAGATTAAAATAAAAGGTGGATTGATTGGATTGACACAAAACCGTGCAGCGGTTTATCGCTGGATCTTGTCGCAACTTGAGACAGCTGCTATAACAAGACAGTGTGCAGTGATGGCAGGCATGACTCCAGAGGTATGCAAACTGAAAGAGCTTGATAGCACAAGAATTTGGAATGATGAGACAACCACAATGGGCATTCTGTTCACTGTTGAATGCATGATCAGTCATTTTGATGCTCCTCACGATGGACTAGTGTGTTTAAGTTCAGGTGTTTTTGCTGCCAGTGAGATTACAAATGACTGCTAGCTGCTCAAAAGAAAGGTGAAATTACACTGATGGGTTTTTTGAACCAGTGACTGCTTTCTGCTACTCAGGACATTTTTTTCTTCCATCAAAAGCCAGAAACTAAAAACATTTAGTGATCAAGTCAAACAAAAAAGAAAAGCAAAAGTAGCTGGCAAAGATGTGACACTTCATCGTGACAAGAACCTCTTTGCAAGACTTCTTGTATTAGGTCAAAGTAGGAAAACTGATCTGGGGGAAATCTTGTCCTCCACTTAGGGAGAAGTTTCTTACCCTTTTGCTAGTGCTGACGGTACTCTGGCAAAAAACAACATATCAGCTCTGCTCTATCTTGTGCAATCCAAAGGTGGAGACTGCCTCATTGACCATGTTCCAGAGAATGGTGCAGTAATCTTTGATAGAATGGCTGTCATGCAAGCACTATGTGATGTTCCTTCAACATTTGGTAAGCTTGCAGACGCCATTTTAGTGTACATGATTAAGCTTGCAACAAAGTACAAGTGTACTCATTTCGACAATTGTCACAGATCAGTATCCAGATGTGAGCACATAAAATGTGGAACAGTCCTGCCGAGCAGCTGGTGGCTTACAAACTATACAGAAAGGAGCAGAAAACCACCAGTCAGTGGAAGAAGTTTCTTTCTGATGGCCGTCTTTCGGATGAGACGTTAAACCGAGGTCCCATCTGCCCCGTCTTTCAGATGAGATGTTAAACCGAGGTCCCATCTGCCTGGATTGGTGGTAGTTCAGGTGGATGTTAAAGATCCCATAGCACTTATCGAAAAGAGTAGGGGAATTTTATTGAAAAAAGTTGGACTTCATTACAAAAGAAACAACATCCTATACACAGAAAACTAAATCAGGAACATCGAGAAACACAGTTAACAACAATAAATAACAAAAAAAATAGTCAAAAGGAAATAATAGACAATCAATCAATAGACCAATGATCACAATTATGCCATAAAAGGAGAAATTGTGGTCCTGTAAGAACCTTAAAATCATGCAATTTAACCAAACGTATAGCAGTTCTAATATTGTCATTTATTTCTTGTAAAGAAATCACTTTCTGATGCAAGACTAACATGCATCTGGCCTGCCATAGATAATATCGGATCAAAACCAAAACAATATATAGAGTATCAGCATGATATTTTTGATATAAATCAATATGTGTACAAAACATAATCTGTTCATAAGATAAATGTTGCAATAAAGGTTCGGACCACAGACCTGCCAACAAAGTCCAAAAAGCAAGGGCAAAAGGGCAGTCTAGAAATAAATGCTGTTGAGTTTCCAGAATACCCTGACAGAGATCCCTGGGGCAATATCATGCATTCAGTGCTTTATGCTTATGATTACCTTTGACACTCAACTTGCCATAATTACCCAATCATACCATATCCCAAACATAAGAGGGTAAACGGGGATTATAAAGTTGCTGGAGGATCCAAGCAAAACAACCTGGGGGACAGAAGGGGAAAGCCTCCTCCTCCTGAGCCTCCCTCCTCCAAACCCTGTCATAAAGCATATGACGAGACAGGATACAAAAATCCTGTGGGGAAATAACCCAGGACAATGCCATCTTAAGAGCTTCCTTCCCCTATGACAGAACTTCCTGAGAGCGAGACATCGAACCCTTCTTTCCTGAATCCCAGTTTGAAAGACAGGGTAACAACCACTGCATCAAAAATGGTTTCCAAACTACCTCCCCCGGCATCAAAGCTTTCCCAAAATTATAACTAAAAAACAAACCTATAAAAAAAACAACTGGATGAATCATGCCTACCCCTCCCTCATTTAATGGTCTATAGGTCGCACTACGCTTCACTGGGTTTAGACGGGACCCTCAAAACTCTTGAAAAAAAATCCATATAGTGTGGTAAAAAAGGCCATAGGCGGGGGAAACACATAACAAAGATACAAAAAAATAGGAATCACCAAAGTTTTAAACAAAACCACCCTTTTTTTCCCTACCAATCTGAAACTGTTTCCACCCGGAAATAAGACCTTCCGCCCTCCCTAGGGTAACCTGCCAGTTATGAGAGTGCATATCGCCAATCCCCCCAAAAATACCTAAATATTTGAAAGGAGCTACAGAAATGGCAATCCGCGCATAGGTACCAGCAGGCGGAAGAATGAGATGACCAGTGGGAACCCCAACACTTTTCCCAAAATTAATACAAGATCCGGAAACTGAGGAATAAGTCCAAAGAACCTGTACCAAGGCCGCTTCCTCAGTATGGATGTCCACAGTCAAAACCAAATCATCAGCATAAGCTAAAAGTTTTATAGGTTCAGAAGGAGGACCCCCCCCAGCCCTAAAATTTGAGGACAAAGAAAAATTGCCCGTATCAAAATATCAATGCAAAAATTGTAAAGAATAGGACTTAAGGGGCACCCTTGCCGAACCCCATGTACAATCGTCACAGGCTTCCCTAACCAGCCATTCACATTAGGAATGATTGTGGCCCCAGCATACAAAGTCTTAAGCCAAGAAAGAAACCTAATAGGAATCCCAAAGGCCCGCAACACTGAGAACAAGAAACCCTGAGAGACCCTATCAAAGGCCTTCTCCTGGTCCAAACCCAGAACCCAGACAGTAACTGCACCCCTCTCACCCAGGGCAAATAATTCCCTCAATAAAACCAGATTATCATGTTGGTATCTACCAGGAACGCCACACGTCTGAGCAGAACTTATAAGATCAGCAATTTTGAGTAATCTGACTAATAAAATTTTAGCCAGGATTTTATAATCCACATTCAGTAAACTCAGTGGTCTCCAATTATTCAAATCAGCTGCATCCCCTTTTTTAAAAATTAAGACCAAAATGGCTTCCTTCATCGACTTTGTAAAGGAGGCTGTGGATAACATATCATTAAACAACAACGTTAAGGGCGGAACCAGATCATTCATAAAGGTTTTGTAAAAGTGGGGCAGTAAGGCCATCTGATCCAGGTGCCGAATTCAGATTTAAACTACCTATGGCCTGAGCCACTTCCAAGGCAACAATATCTGCAGATAACACACCCTGCTCATCGGGAGAGAACGTAGGGAGATGCAGAGAGTCCAAAAAGGACTCCGCAGACTCGTACACCGGGATGCTACCAACATGTTAAGAACATGTTGTTCCACAACAGTAACCAAAGCCTCCGGAGCCGTAACTAATTCACCGGAGGGGGACCGTAAAGACCGAATAAATTTAGAATCCACTCATCCTTTACAGGCCTTAAAAGGGTCCAACCCCCCTTTGGTCACCCGAGTCCCAAATCTAGCCTCTTGTCCCAAAGAACTAACCCGATCATATTGCAAGGTTTTCATTTGTGTACAAACCACAGCAATTTGATCACTATAGTCATGCTGTGTGGTATCAGATAAAGAAATCAAATGTTGCAACTGCTGCCTCAGTGCCAAATACTGTAAGTATTGAGCAGTCTGATTTGCAGCAGCCTTCCCCTGAAAGACATGCCTCCATCGTAATTTAGAATCTTCCCACCACTCACACGCGTCTTCATAGAGATCAGCTACTGAGAGCTGCCCATTCCCTCCGCCACAATTTCAAAATATTAGGATCCTCGAAGAGGGAGTCATTAAACCTCCATCTGTTTTTCTTACACCGTGGAGCAATGTCCCAAGAAAAAGACACCCTGAGAGCAGCATGGTCTGAAAATTCCACACCCACCGTCTGACAAGAAAGAATCTGCAAAACTTTAGACAAAAACATAAAATCAATACGGGTCCGAAAAGGTCCCTTAAAAAAGGTAAACCCACCTGTCTCATGACAAAATCTATAAGCATCCACAAGCTGGGCCGTGGTGATAATTTCCTTCAAAGCAATAGAATCACAAAATAATTTGGGGGTTTGCAACCCCCTATCCCTTTGGTGTAAACCACAATTAAAATCACCTACCCATAAGAGTAACCTGGAGGTATGCAAAAAGGGCCTCACCAAATGAAAAAGGGACACCCGCTGTGCTTTGGTCTGGGGAGCATAAACAACAATTATCCGAAATCTCTCCAAGGAGTAAGTACAATCCAATAACAATGCTCTACCCGGTAGTATATCTACCAACCTGGAAACATGTAGATCAGGGTTTGAAAACAAAATACCAATACCATCACTTTTATCAGTGCCGGATGACCAAAAGGAAGGACCAAGGGTCCAAGCCCGGAAGCCTGTTGCAGTTCTTGATGTTTTTTTTAATCTAGTATCCACTAGACAGACAATATCACACCTGAAATCGTGCATAGTCAAGAGCACACCCCCAAGCTTTCTATGACCTTTGATACTATTCACAGTTAAGGAACAGACTGAAAAACAAGCCATTTAAGTGCCAATGGGTGATTTACTCCTATGACTTTGACGGGTCCTTTTAGCAATAGGATCCAACTCCCTACCTCCCTCCGTGTCCGTATAGGATCGAATAGAGGAGGTCCCCCAGTCCTTATCAGACAGGTCCGTGGCCAATACCGCAAATTTATTACCAGACTGCCAAGTACGGACTCCTGCCTCCTTGCCCCGACCAGCAACAGCCAGACCTTTCCTGGTCCATTTATGATGGATTTGTACTAAACCAGAAGCGTCTAGGTCAGAGGCAGACTGCGTGGGGGGGGGGAGCATCACACTATCAACCACAACTGGCTCCTCTTCCATGACATGAACCACTGGGACAGAGGTGGAATTGCAACAGAAGGCTGAGCCTGCAACAGAGGAGAAGAGCCAACTGGAGTGTCCTGGACTACAACCCCCTCTGGCCCCCTGTTCAACCCCTCAGGTGCAGAGGAAAGCAAACTGACTTTCAAATCCCTGGCAGCAACAAGCTTAGCTTGCATTTGCTGTGCCATAGTAATCAAACCTTCATGTGAAGGACAGTCCTCCCTATTATGAGACGCCCAGGGGCAGCGCTCATAGGCATGTCCCGTACGCTCACAGAGGTTACACTTAAAAAGATTCAAACATGCACTGGAATTATGTCCAAAGTCAAAACAATGACTACATTTCACAGTATCGCAGGCAGAACTAAGGTGAGCACGGGAACCAGATTTAAAACAAGATTTAGGCTGCCCCACTTAAAAAATGAGACCTTTATCTTTCCCCAGATAAAAGAAACTAGGTAAATGACTAGGTCCAGCATTGGTAGAATACAACTTCACTTGAACTCTCCATCCTCCATCCCAGATTTGTTCACTATCTAATGTGGGGGTAGGCTTGTTGAGCACCTCACACCTTTGTTTTAACCAAAATAAAATATCCTCCACATTGACCCCTTCATTTTTAAACATAATAGTAATATTCCTGACAGCGGGCTTAGTCAAGGGAATAGCCTGAAAGGGGGACCAAGTGGGAGAAGCTTGACAGGTCGCATACTGTGCCCAAAACCTATCCAGGCTGGAAACTTGCTCAAAACTGACATCATAATTATAATTACCCAAACTAATAAGGGCAAAGATTTCTGAGGAAAAAAACTTCATAGAGCTCTTAAGTAAAGTTTTAGCTACATAAACCCTATTAGGGGGTTCTACTAGCCCTCCCATTACGCCTAGGTGCTGGTTCTCGCTTAGTGGAAAATAAATCAGCTAGTTTAAAACCAACTGGATGGACAGGGTCATCATCTACAGAATCTAGCAACAAAGGGTTCAGCCCCAGCCGGAGAGGGACCTCAGGCTCAGGTGGTGCATTAGGGGAAGGAGCGGGAGAAAGAGCTACTTTATGCAGAGCAGATAAATGATCAACAACAGGAGAACCTGGCACAATAGAAACATCCCCCAAATCAGAACAAGTCTGTAATACATCAGTCTGTACACCTGAAACACTACCCTCTATCAGGCCATAATCAGAAACAGCACCCCGGGGATCGTTGGAGCTCAATTCAGGGTCGGTGGCCACAGATGCAACTGCTTTTTGTAGCATCTTCAAATAAGTGGGATCCTGGGAGTCTGGAGTCCAATTACCCCCATCTCCATGTTCCCAACCAGCACTCTTCAAAGCCGTCTCAGGGGACCAAGAAGACCCCTGGCTACAATCCTTTGATATAGTAGGAAGTCCCTTAGTAGATAACTGTTCAACAGGGGCCAAAGTCCCACCTCGTTTACTCCAGCCAGGTGATTTTGAAGCCTAAAAAAGAAATACATCTGTAGACAAATTCAAAGGGCCTGATGTCTCAGGCTGACTTCTGGGAGGCTTACCTCGCATTTTACCAAGTCCACGCCTCTGTTTGCCTGATTGCACTGGAGGGTTTTCAAAAGGAACAGGCGGGGGCTGTGGGCACACCGTTGGAGCACTTGGAAGACTGCCAGCCCCAACAGAAACCTCCGACAATGCGGAAGTAACAGGAAACGGCGCTGTACCTTCAGCATCAGCAGGGGGCTTAGACGACTGCACGGCCCCAACATTAGGACTCCCTGTTGATGCCTGAGGGAGTGCTGCAAGCTCCTCGTCCAACAATGTCATTTCATGTATTAAAGCAGAGTGCTTAACCAATAAAGCGGAACGGTTACCATTTCCATCAGAAGAACAAGCTGCTCCTTGCCGCCCAGCAAAAGCCACAACACTTGGCATGTCAGCCTCGATTTTTGTTGCCGCACTAACTGCAGCCACAACACATTCCTCATCCACGGCCCCAAAAGTTGCAAGCGCAGGAGAGGAGGCCTTCTCTCCTGCACTCTCGACGTCCATCTCCTCCGAAGGCACCTGCACACTGGCCATCCTGCAGCCAGTAGCAAAGGCTCCTCCTACAGAGAGTAGGGGAATTTCTCCGGTGTCCTGGCCAAATTTCCCTCATCCACTAAAAATACCACCAACAGTTCATCTGGTTCATGGCCAGTTGGCATTCATCTGTATCCTCTTCCCCCGGTTCGTGCCTGAAAATAGGCAGGATTTGTCTAGTGCACTTACCCGGTCATCAAAAACTAAATAAACTAAATAAATAAATAAAAAACAATAAGGAAGCACTTCAGAAGTTCTTGTATACCGTGTGGAGGGATGCAGATTTGCAAGCTGTAGGCAAGGACATCACTCTCTACATAGCTTATGGAGAGGAGTGTCACTGCCTGGCTGCACAGGAGGGTTCAGTAACAGTCAGTGCTGTTGATGAATTAAGATGTGACAATGAAGAATGTGACGCGCGTATATTTCTTCATGTGAAACATGCAGCCAAGGACTACCACACTGTGATAATCAGTAGCCCAGATACAGATGTTGCAGTCATAGGCATCAGTCTGAAGTCAGAACTGCCAGTAAATTTGTATTTCATCACTGGTGTTGGGAATCAAAGCCACATTATTGATTTGGAGAAAGTCACTTCAGCTCTAGGCCTGAAGGTATGTACCTCTGTTATTGGACTCCGCACATTCACAGGATGTGATTCTACAAGTGCATTCTACGGGAAGGGAAAGAGAAGGTAATTTGCTGTGGCTTCTGAAAGTAAAGAGTTCCTTGATGCTTTCACAGACCTTGGGAAAGACTTCACACTGCAAGACTCAACATTCCTTGTGCTTGAGAAATTTGTGTGCCATCTGTATGGCCAAGCTTCATCACAGGATGTCAGTGATGCCTGATACAAGCTGTTCTGCCTGGCATCATCTTCATTGCCTGAACAGAGTTATGTAAGTAAGTAAGTAGTAAGTAAGTAGGTAAACTTTATTTTTTAAGCGTCTTTCAGATACCAGGGTGCTCTACAATAAAATAAAGTAATCAGAATAGACATACATTTAAAATTTTAAAATCCTTCAGAAAAAGTCTTGTAAAACAAATGAGTATTGAGCTCAGATTTAAAACTGAGACGGTCAGGCATTCTCTTATCCGACGAGGTAGAGAATTCTACTGGGTAAGGGCAGCATAACAAAAAGCATGTGCCACAGATTTTTTTAACTGAACCATGGGAATCTGTAGCAGTCCCTCAGCTGATCGGACTGAGTGGGAGGGGCAGTAGGGAGTAAGGAGATCTTGCAGATACTGAGGTCCCTCTTCATGTAGGGCTTTATAGGTCAGTAACCCGACCTTAAAGGTGATCTGCCACTGTACCAGCAGCCAGTGCAGTTTGCGCAGTACAGGCATGATGTGACCAGTCCTGGATATCCTAGTCAAAAGCATCGCCGCCGCATTCTGCACTAGCTGCAAGTGACGGATAGCAACCCCCGGAAGCCCTAGGTAAAGGGCATTTCAGTAATCAAGGGGGGTGGTTACTAAGGCATGGACCAATGTAGGAAGGTCAGACGGAGGAACTAGGTGTTTCACCTGGCGATATTCCTAAGATGATAAAAGGAAGATTTGACAATGGCAGACACCTGTGATTTCAGGGTCAAGCCACCATTAAAAATAATGCCCAGGTTACGCGCGCAGTCTGAGGTCATGAGCCGGACATAATCAAGCCATAGACCTGAGGGAAACCCAGCCCTAAGACCCGCCTCAGGGCGACCTGGGTCTGTAACCAACACCTCAGTCTTATCCGGATTTACCCTCAGCCAGCTAGTGCTCATCCAATCTCTGATTTTGGCTAGACAGTTGTTAAGCATGGAGATCACATCATCCTGTCCAGGAATAAAGGGCACATACAGTTGGGCATCATCTGCATAGCAGTGAAAACCCAAACTGTATTGCCTAATGGTATCTCCTAATGTCAGCATATACACTGCGAACAACATGGGTGCCAATATGGAGCCCTGTGGCACCCCACAGGACAGGGAGAGGGTATCAGAGGAATAAATTCCAGTGACAACCCTCTGTGTCTTGCCCATAAGGAAAGATCAAAACCAGCGTAAGACTGTACCACACAGTCCACAGAGAAGCCGCAGGCACTCCAAAAGCACACCATGGTCCACAGTGTCAAATGCTGCTGAGAGATCGAGAAGGACTAGAATAGTATGAGCCTTTCAATCTCTCGCAATTAGGAGATCATTAAAAACCCAGATCAGGGCTGTCTCGGTGCTGTGTCTTTTCCTAAACCGAGATTGGAGAACATCATAGACATTGTGGGTTGTAAGATGGTTATCCAGCTGCAACGCAACCACCTTCTCAATAACCTTACCCACAAAGGGGAGATTAGAGACAGGTCTATAGTTAGCTAGACAGTCTGAATCCAAGGAGGGTTTTTTTAAGGAGTGGTCGAATGACCGCCTCCTTGAGGGGATCAGGAAAGACTCCCTGCTCCAAGGAACTCCAGACAATTTGAGCAAGGATCGGGCAGATAACATCTACACAACCTACCAATAGTGGTGTAGGGCCCAGATCCAAACTGCAGCTGGGTGGTCGCAAAGTCTGGACAATCCTCACAATGTTCATGAATTCCGGGTGACTAAAGTCAAACCAGGTAGCACGGGCGCTCGCCACCTCCTGCTGATCTCCGCAATCCCTTATAGAGAGAGTTGGGCCAATACTCAACCTGATGCTGGCAATCTTATCTGCGAAGAATTGAGCAAGCTCATTACACTTCATTTGTGAAAAATCTCTTCCAGACTGAAGACAGACTGGATTGCACAGTCTGTCCACAGTCTGGAACCGCTGTGTCAGTCAATTCCGCGCAGCAACAATCTCCCCGGACAGGAATTCTGCCTTCTTACTGGTGAGTGCTGATTGATAGGCCTTATAGTGGTCCATCAACCTAAGCCTGTTAGCATCCAGGCCAGATTTTCATCAAGCTCTCTCTAGCCTTCGCCCCACTCTTCTCAGTTCCTTCAAGGACCCATCAAACCAAGGGGTCCTTGGGCACAGAGAGAGTGGACGAACATGAATAGGAGCAATTAAGTCCAGGGCGTCACCCACCACCTTATTATAGGCAAGTACGAGATCCCCTGGGCTCATGCATTCACTTGATAGACCCGATAGGTCCAGCGCCACCAATAAGCCCTCTGGGGTAACTCCCCTCAAGGAGCGATACTGGACCATCTCCGTACGGGCAGGCCTACTAGTGGAGTACCTCTGGGCTCAGTACTGGGTCCAGTCCTCTTTAACGTCTTTATAGGTGACATTGCAGAGGGTCTAGAAGGAAAGGTATACCCCTTTGCAGATGACACAAAGATCTGTAACAGAGTTGATACACAAGGGGGGGTGGAAAGGATGAGAAGGGACTTGGCAAGGTTGGAGGAATGGTCAGACATATGGCAACTTAGATTCAATGCAAAGAAGTGCAAAGTAATGCACCTGGGAAATAAAAATCCAGGAGAAGAGTACTCAATAGCAGGGAAGGTACTAACAACAACAGTAATGGAAAGGGACCTGGGGGTAGTCATATCAGATGACCTAAAGGTGGGTAAGCAATGTGAGAAGCCGGTAAGGAGAGCCAGGGGGATACTGGGATGCATAGGGAGGGGCATCACAAGTAGAAAAAGGGAAGTGGTTATCCCTCTATACAGACAGTTGGTGAGACCCCATCTGGAGTACTGCGTGCAGTTTTGGAGACCTCATCTATGCAAGGACATAGACAGGATGGAGGCATTCCAGAGGAGGGCAACTAAAATGGTGCAAGGTCTACATCAGAAACCATATGAAGAGAGACTGAGAGAGCTTAGTATGTATACCCTTGATGAAAGGAGGGACCGGGGGACATGATAGAAATGTTTAAGTACCTCAAGGGAATCAACCAGGGAGTCCAGCATCTTTCAGAAAAAGAGATGTGTAAGAACAAGGGGACACAATTTAAAGATAGAGGGGGACGGCTCAGGGGTAATGTGAGGAAATTTTTTTCACGGAGAGAGTGGTGGATGCATGGAACCGCCTTCCTGAAGAGGTTGTGGGGTCTAAAACAGTGGGGGAATTCAAACATGCATGGGAAAGACATAAGGCAATTATAGTGGGGGGTTGCAGGAAGTAGGCTGTTGGTTAACTAGAATCTGCAGCTTATCCAATAGGTAGAGAAATGGGCAGACTGGGTGGGCCAAGTGGTCCTTATCTGCCATCAAAATCTATGTTTCTATGTTTCTGTTTGGGGTTGCCCCGAAGCTGAGCCTTATGGTGTGATTGTCTGACCAACTGATTGGTTCCACCCCCAATTCCATGATCTCCATCCCCAGGAGGAACACAAGATCCAGGGAGTGACCCCCTATATGGGTAGCAGAGGTAACCACCTGTGTAAGGCACAGCATAGTCATAAGCTGGAGGAGATCATTTCCAAATTGCGAGAGTTCATCATCGATCCAGGCATTGAAGTCACCCAGAATTAACCTTTTGGGTGACTCCAAAGCCACATCGACAATGAAGTCTGCGAACTCCTTCAGGAATTCTCCACCATCACTGGGTGGACGGTAGATGAGAAGTACCCTGAACCCTACACCTGCTTCCAGAATACACTCAAAGGATTACGTATACCCCAATGGCACATCCACAAGGCTCAGCTCCATTTTAAACATAATGGCTACACCCCCACCCCTACGATCCAATCTCGGGCAGTGTATCACTGAGAACCCAGCTGGAACAGCAGATGCCAAAATAGGGCCTGCATCCTCATCCAGCCAGGTCTCTGTGATACATGTCAGATCAGACATTCCAAGAAGATCAGCTATAATAGCTGTCTTGTTCCTAGACGATCTGGCATTACAACACTGCCCGGGTTGGATGGGTCAAAAGGAAGATCCCAGGACCTGCTCACTATTTGTGGAGCCCTTGGGTATGGGAGTCAGGCAGGGAGCACCCCTTTCCTGACCTCATTTCACCCCAGGGCATCTCCTAGTCCCCGCGACCTCTATCCGACCACCCCTGTCCATTCTCCCACCATGCCCAGGCCTCGTCCCCCTCATCCATCTCCTCACTATCCCCAGAGCTCGACATTTCTTGTAAGCTTCAACTGGTAATGGGGGACAGTCAAAGGGGCGTAGATCCCTGAGCATAATGGGAGAATAATGCCCGACCATCTTAACACCCCCCCAACACATCTTACATTAATAATTAATAAATAAAAACCCCAAAATTTTACAACCACAATAATTCCACACTAAATTACCACCAACACACATATGCAGTCACCTACAGCGAGGTGTGTCTCACACAACCCCACCAAAGGTTCAGTCAGCCATTACATTCAGTACAATCATCATCTACTTCATAAACAACACAAAAATACTAACCCCCCAAAGCAAACAATATAACCCCAGCAACCAAATAAATAACAAATTGTTTAAAACACCAATCCAAAATTAAGTCTTGCAAAAATTTCCAGTTCATATTCAGTCCATGTAAATCCTCTCACAGTTCCTGATTACGAATTGCTTAGCTTGACTTTCAGTTCAGGAACAGTAGTCCAGCACTCCTCAATAATAAACGTAGGCAGACAGCTTTAAATGTTTTAATGGGGAGCCAAGCGATTTCTCACTTCAGTTAGCCAGCAAACCAAAGTTTTCATTCTCAGACTCTGCTCTAAGCGTCCGAGAGAAAAACATACAGTAAAAAAGAAGGGAAAGTTCAAACCAATATAGTGTAGGTGACATCCTCAAAGATGCTATGAATTAGTGCCAGGTAATGACTCCACATCCAGGAACACTATCAGTTCAGAGGCCAACAAGGTGAAGGGAAAATAACCACCTCTCCAAGAGGTCACTGCCCTGGTCAGGTCCGTAGCAGTGGCCCCCAGCCCAGGATCCACTCACCAGCAGATCCCCCAGGTAGACCTAGGAAACACTGGTAGCCCATGCCCACCCTTCAGCGGACCCAGGACCGGTGTCACCCACCCCAAACCCAGCCAACGACAGCTACCACCTCTGGTAGCTTCACCCCAGTATTCACATTACCTCAGACAGACCCAAGTCCAAATCACAGCTCAGGAAAGCTGACAGAATTAATTCCAAAGATGGTCAAGAACAAAAATACTCCAGAGAAATATCGTATTTAAACTCCTCTCTCCCGACTCTCCAGCAGTCCAGTCTTCAGCAATCTCTTCACTCCCAATCCAATCACGACCCACATCGGCAAATATTCAGACCCGGATCAGGCTCCACTGAAAAAGCATTCCCACAACAAAATAGTAGGGCCCCCATCACTTATCCAATTCAAACCGAGAATGCTACCACCCAGTTAATTTAATCACGGGATACTTCAGAATAACATAAAATACTAGGCTGTTGGGCTATTAAAATACATCAGACCACTTGTTACAGATGAAGGCAATTCTGTAACGGTACAGTCAACAGGCGTCAGCGAGTATAACAAAAACGACAAACGTTGCACATTATCTGTTAGACTGATGATTGTAGAAAGTTGTAATGCATAAAATATCCCAGTAGGGCAAGAAGTTTTAGTTTTTTGGCACATTGTATTGACAATAAATACTTATAAGAATTTTCACCCAAATGTGCTATAATTTGCAATATTTTTTTTCTTGTGTATGACAAGGATAGAGTGAACAGGGCTGCCAGGAGTGCAGTCAGTTCTTTCCTCATTTTTTTTAGTATCCTTGGGTATACCCAGTCAGGTCCCATAGCCTTGTCCACTCTTTATTTCTCCAATTCTTTACGTACCCTGTCCTCTGTAAAGGGGATCATGTCCACCCCCACCACCACCGTTCGTTACTTTCTCCTTTATCTGTGGACCATTTCCATCCCCTTCCTTCGTGAATATTGAACAGAAATACTTGTTCAGTCTGTCTGCCTTCTTCTGGTCCTCCTCCACATTTTACCTCCCCTTCCCCTTGATTTTCACTATTCCTGCCTCATTTTTTCTTCGACTGATGTACCTGTAAAATGTTTCCCCCCTCCTCACTGTCTTTGCTATGTTCTGTTCTGTGAGAGCCTTTGCCTCCCTGATCCCTTTTGCTACTTCTTTTCTTTTGCTCCTATACACCTCCCTGTCATGTTCCCCCCCATATTGTTTTGTACTGCTCGAAGGCTATTCTTTTTGCCCTGACTGCCTCTGCTACTTTTTGTGAGAACCAAAGTGGTCTCCTCCTCTTTATTCTTCAATACCTAATACATAGGCTCGCAACTTCTTCTGCCGCCTCTGTAAATTTCTTCCACCTTTCCTCTACCCCCTCCACATTCTATATCCTTGCCAGAGTGCTGCCAACTCCGTCCCCCGTTTTCCTAAAGTCCACCCTCCTGAAATCTAGGACCTTTGTTTTGTGTGAAATGCTTCTTGCCCAATACTTAATATATTGTTTTGTGACCGCTTTCCGTGAGGGGGTCCCCCACTGTGACTCTGGTCACAGTGTCTCTGTTTAACAGTATTAGGTCCAGTGTGGCCCTGTCCCGTGTAGGTTCATCTATAAGCTGTCTCAGCAATGCCCCCTGCAGCTTCTCCAGGACCTCCCTACTTCTATTAGATGATGCCACTGGGATGCTCCAGTCCATATCAGGCATGTTGAAATCCCCCATCAGTATCACCTCCCCCCGTTGGACATCTTCCCAATGGCTTTCCCCATTTCCCAATCCACTTCCTCCCTATACATGGGGGGGTCTGTAGATAGCCTCTGCCATTATTATTATGGCCCCTCCATTTGCCTCCAGTGCTACCTATAACATCTTCTCTCCCCCCCCACCGTCTCTTGGTATTTCTGTTGCTTTAATAGTGTCCTTTGCATACAGTGCAACCTCCCACTCCCTTTTTCCAACTATATTCCTCCTGAATAGTGTGTATTGCAACCTCCCAGTCAGTGTTTTCATTAAACCAGGTCTCTGTTAGTGCCACTATATCTGTCTTCTCCTGAACTATGACAGCTTCAAGTTCTTCTACCTTATTCCTCAAGCTCCTGGCATTTGGGGACATCAGCTTTCAGATGTTTCTGCCTGTTGTCCTATTCCTGTGTTTTCTGCTGTCTGTATATCCCACTTTGTGGATGCTACTAGTTCCCCTCCTGCCATCTCTTTTCTGTTTTCTTAGCATGTTAGGTCTTTTTCAGTTTTTCCCCTTTTTGCTCCTTGTATCCCTGCTAGCCTTTGGGGGTGGCCAGCTATTTTCCCTGTCTACCAGCCTGGCCCCCTTCCCCTTGGCTAGTTTAAATACTCCTCAAGGCAGCATGACGGAGGAGGAATCCACTCAGCCCGAGGACCAGGCGGGCAACCCCGGTCATCACCAAACTGCAAGAAGCTGGGAAGGCCGTCAGATCTGTCCAGGCCATGTACAGATCTAGACTCAGTTCCTTTCGTAGGAACCAGAGTTGCTTTCGCAGCCGGACTCAGAAACAACAGCCCTCGCTCCGCCTGCAACAGAGGGGCCTTACTCGGGAAAGCCCAGGCAAGTCGCCTCGGTAGAGGCCAGCCCTACCAAGTCAGCCCAGCCTGCAGGACCCTCCGCTACCACAGCATGACTCCTTCCTGGCCCCCGCCTCAGGATCAATGGGAAATAAAGGTTGGGGGTCGCATCGCAGACCACCTGCCAGGGTGGCAGTCGATCACCACCGACAGGTGGGTGCTACAATTGGTTAAAAAAGGCCACTTTATAGAATTCTTAGACAAGCCACCCACAAGGCCTCCTCGGCTCTCCCGTTACTCGGGTCAGCACGCCCTGCACATCAGGCAAGAAGTGCTCACGCTGCTGCAGAAAGAAGCTTTGGAGCACGTCCCAGTGAACCAGAGAGGAGCAGGATATTATTCCCACTTCTTCCTGGTTCCAAAGAAAACAGGGGACCGCCGTCCAATCTTGGACCTAAGCGACCTCAATATGTCGGTCGCCTACAAACGCCTACATGGTGACCCTTCCGCCTAATCTCATGCTGAAGAAGGATGCATTCCTGGCGCCCCTGGACATGCAGGACGCCACCTGCACATCCCATCACTCAAGCGCACAGGAGGTTCCTGCGCCCGAGTTTCTCGGCCACGCTATCAGTTCCGAGCGCTTCCTTTCGGGCTGTCATCGGTCCCCAGGGTCTTTACCAAGTGCATGGCAGTTGTGGCAGCGTCTCTGAGGAGACAGGGCCACTATGTGTTCCCGTACCTCGACGATTGGCTTCTCATGGCATCCTCCGATGAGGCGCTGTTGATAGCTATCCAGCACACCCAGATCCTTTTTCAGTCTCTGGGTGTCCTAATCAACTACGAGAAGTCTCTCCTGGTACCGTCCCAGAAACTGCAATTCATAGGGGCAGTTCTGGACACCACCTAAGGGAAAGCTTTTCTTCCTGAAGACAGGGTGGAACGCATCCGGTTCCTCATAAGGGACCTATCAGCGAAGAAGACCGTCCCAGCCAGATTGGTCCTTTGCTTGCTTGGACACATGGCTGTGGCCATTCCAACAGTCCCAATGGCAAGGCTCCACATGTGGGTAACCCAGTGGATGCTCAGAGTGCAATGGGACCAAAGGCAAGACCATCTGCAGCAGCCAGTCAGAATCACGAAGGCCGTGGTTCGGGACTGGCAGTGGTGGCTAGATCCAGGAACCCTCTTCATGGGGTTCCGCCTCAGCGCCGTTCCCCGGGTGATAACACTTCCACAGATGCCTCAGGGCTGGGTGGGAGCACACTTGAACGGGTGAAGTCTCAGGGAACATGGACTACTCAGGAGGCTCATCTCCATATCAACATATTAGAGATGAGAGCGGTCCTTTATGCCCTGCAAGCCTTCCAGTCGGACATTCCACCGGGTACTCTTCT
This sequence comes from Neoceratodus forsteri, assembly GCA_016271365.2. Classification (NCBI taxonomy): domain Eukaryota; kingdom Metazoa; phylum Chordata; order Ceratodontiformes; family Ceratodontidae; genus Neoceratodus; species Neoceratodus forsteri. Next base: position 77,320,359 of record JADMNL010000022.1, read on the forward strand.
GCTACAAACAGACAGTACAGCGGTGATGTATTACCTCAACAAACAAGGAGGCACACACTCCTACCCCTCTGCAGGGAGGCCATGAGAGTGTGGGTATGGGTAGTGCGACGGTGCAAACCTCATTGCAGTTCACTTTCCTGGAGTGGACAATACCGTCGCAGACAGCCTGAGTCATTCCCAGGCCAGGGTCCATGAGTGGGAACTTCTACAGGAGGTGGCAGAGGATCTGTTTCACAGATGGGGCACTCCAGAATTGGATTTGTTCGCGCCCCCATCCAACGCAAAACTGCCCAATTTTTGCACGCTACATCCAGTGCGTGGTGTTTTCTGGTGAGACACGTTGTCCCTCTCCTGGGTGGGCAGATTCCTCTATGCCTTTCCTCCCTTCCCGTTGATCCAGAGAGTCCTTCTCAAACTTCGCAGGGAGCATGCGACACTGATTTTGATAGCGTCTTTTTGGCCCAGACAGATTTGGTTCCCGCTTCTGAGTCACCTGTCCCGGGAACCTCCGCTTCCTTTGCCAGTCAGCTCCCATCTACTGTCTCAGGAGGAGGGTTCACTAGTCCACCCGGACTTACATTCACTGAACCTGCACACTTGGCTCCTAGAGACATAGCCATTTTGCGACATGGGGTCTCGCAAGAGGTGGCTGAAGTACTTTCTGCCGCCAGAAAACCGGCGACACACGGTACATACGCCATGAAATGGCATAGCTTTTGCCTGTGGTCTCAAGCACGCGGCTTTTCCCCTTTAGACTGTCCAGAGAAATTAGTTCTGGAATACCTGCTCTTCCTTTTTCAATCGGGGTTGGCTTACTCCTCAATCAAGGTGCACCTTTGTGCAATCTCAGCCTACCACGCCCCGGTAGGCCAACTCACAGTAGCACAGTTGGATACATCCTGGGCCTTCTTAAGAGGGGTACTCCACCTTAGGCCACCCATTAGGGATCCTGTCCCTCCTTGGGACCTACCTTTCGTCCTGGAGCAGCTTATGCTGCCACCTTTTGAACCTGCTGCAGATTGCGAGCTGCATTTTCTGTCGTGGAAAATGCTATTTTTGGTTGCTGTTACTTCCGCTAGAAGAATCTCTGAACTACACGCTCTAATGTGTAAGGAGCCTTATTTAATTTTTCACCAGGACAGGGTGTCCCTGAGGACGAATCCCAAGTTCCTGCCTAAGGTGGTCTCGCGGCCCCATGCTTAACCAGGACATTGATTTACTAGTGTACTTCCTTGGCACGCTAATCGAGGAGAAGCACTGCTTCACACCCTGGATGTTCATCGGTGCTTCGACATTACTTGACTAGGACCAAACAGCACCACAAATGGAACAGCTGTTTGTCTCTTTCTCGAGAGGATGTTGGGAGATCCAGTCTCAAACACACCCTTTCGCTGGCTAATCCAATGCATTTCCCTTTGCTACAACAATAGACGGAAACTTACCCAGGGTGGTTATACATTCGGACAAGGGAGTGGCTACCTCTTTGCAGCACTGAAAACGTGTCCATCAGCCATATGTGCTGCAGCCACCTGGAGCTCAGTGCACTTTTTATTAGGCATTACAGCTTGGATATCGCTTCACGCGAAGAGCGTGGTTTCGACTCTGTTGTCCTGCAGGGCCTCCTGTCCTAGGCTCAGGACATGTTAGTGTATCAGTATTGCTCCTCCCGATGGCTTTTCAGGGCGCTGTTGCTTGGGAATCAGTCCTAATGGTGTAACCTGCTGCAAGAGCTGTACCTCGAAGAAGATAGTACAGTTACGTAAGAACTTACCGTAACAGAAGATCTTCAAGAACAGCTCTTGCAGCAGGTACCTTCCCACCCACTATTCCCCCTTGGAGGAGATAAGTTCCAGCCTATGCTTTGCAAGATCGTTATAGTCTTGCCCATCTGATGGCGGATCCTCGGTCTCCCTTTCTGATGTCATCCAGCGGCCGGGAGTCTCCGGTTGGAGAACTGGGGATTCTGGCGGGACCGCCTCCTTATGTACTATGCCTGATGTCTGGCACGGGACCGACGTCGGAGGCGGTCCCCGCTGAAGACTGCTAGCTAGAAGATTTCCATGGGGTCCTGATGCCTGCTGGCTTCAGTCCTAATGGTGTAACCTGCTGCAAGAGCTGTTCTCGAAGATCTACTGTTACGGTAAGTTCTTGCGTAACTGTACTTTCTGCCATTGCCTTGTGCCACGATGTGTAAACCTTGGGGGTCCACCTTTGCTTTAGAGTACCATCTTTTGGAATAAAGTTACACTCTAGAACCCCAACCTGGTTTGGACATTCATGTTACTGCTTACTGGGTACCCCTCTGGAAGTTCAGACCTAGCATAGTCCTAGCAAAAAGGTCTCTCCTCAGGACCTGGGTATAGTTGGTCAAACTGTGTGTAATTTGCTTTTGTACACCCCCACCCCTTTCTGATCTCTAGAAATAATGAGCCTGGTATACACTCCCAAAGCTAGGGATGGTACCAATTGTTGTGAAATAGTTTGTGTGCCCAGTCAAGGGTACCAAGGGGTAGCTTACTGTGCAAAGTGGGGGGTGTTACCAAAAATGGAGGCACGTCTGGGATGTGGTTTAATTTGAGGAGAGAACTACAATTTTTTTGCTGAGGGTATGGCTAGTGTTTGTCTGGTAGCATGGTAGCCTAAACAGGAAAGGAAGCTTTGTACAAAAGGATTTTGCCCAGGAAAGTGCCATCTGAATATGCTGCTTGGGTGCCTGCTAGTAGAAAAAGAACGGAGTGCTGCTTGTGTGTTTTGTCAACTTGCAATGGACAGTAAAGCCTGGAAGTGTATGTCTTTGTTTTTGCATCCAGAATGTTTACAGAACTTTTTAACATGCCGTTTTCAAATGCCGAGGGAGTCGCTAGAGAAATTGTCCAGAATCTGTGGAGAAAATGGTCAAAATGGTGCTCCTGCTGCTGAAACTGCAGCCAAGAAAAAAAGTTACAGTTTGCAGTTTAAATTTGCTCCTGCTCGATGAGCGCTGTGAAGGAAGAGTGTGCGTAAGAGAGAGAGGCTCATTTGCATGACGTCAAGTGATTGGTGCGACTGCAATCAGTCCCTCCCCCTAGCCAGCTTCTGTGTGCAGCTGAGTGTTCGAGAAGAGGGAGAGAGTGGCATGTGAGCTGGTCAGACCAGGATCAACCATTGAGGGGCTTATGAACGTTCTAATCTGTAGAAAACGGACTTTTGCTGTGTAAATTCAGGCTCAACTCGTTGTCTGACTGACTGGAAATTTAGCGTAGCATTCGTGGCTATGATCAGTGGGACCGCCAGCCCGTTTCAAACAACATGAAGTCTTGCTGTATTCTGACAATAGCAGTGAGTCCCAACCTTCGAACTGCCCTGGAGATGAAAGAGTTAACTTTCCATGCCAGGCATGGAACGCTGAGCTCGAGCTCGGTTGAGACTCTGTCTGTTGCTGTTTAAACTCAAACCGTCAGATTCTTTACTCCGCCTCACTGAACAGTCGCTCTGGAGATTTCTCCTTCTGCTCGGTTCAATTTGTCGGTTAAAGTACCGCTTTTCTCGGTTTTCGACCGAATTTAAACCGTAACCTGTCGGTTCAGTCTCTGTCTGTGGTATTTGTGAGTACTAGATAGGTTTATATTATTTCTATTCTGTGTGGAACTTGTAAACGGTTCATCGGTTCGGTTTGAACCGATCAAGTTGTTAAAAATCTCTATTTGTACTTTTAGAGTGTGGTTACCGGCTCTTATCGGTTCTAAAAAAAACGGATTTTATTACGTCTTTTTTCCACGACCCAAAACACGGTCAGGAACCAATAAGAGGGTCTTGCCTGGCGGCAGGGCTGCAGCTATGAATTTTGGGGCCCTGGACAAGTCACTTGAAATGGGCCCCTGTTTCCCAAACCAGCTAATGCCAGGGGTAATGCCAGCTCCTCAGGTGGGCCCCTTCTGAGCTCGGGGCCCCGGTCAACATCCCCACTTTTCCCCCCATTACTGCGGCCCTGCGTGGCGGATTGCCATTAAAAGGGTAAGTTTGGTTAGGACTGGCACAATGTCTGAGAAACCCAAAAGAAAAACCGGGCCCACTGGGTTTCAACACTGCAGTGTGTGTGGGGAAGTCTTTGCTAAGGCTGACCCCCACACCACCTGTGTTTATTGTCTGGGGTTTGACCACCTCAATGCAGACTGCCAGATTTGTAACAATTTTCCTGCACCTACCCTAGAAAAGAGAGTTGGTAGGCTCAGGGAAAGGGAGGCCAAAAAGTCCGCTGAACCGGATGGCCAGCCCGGTTCGGTTCAGACCGAACCAGAAGGAGTGCCCTCTGACCAGGGCGAGACTTCTTTGGGCAAAAGGAGAGCCGATTCTGAGGAGTCGGTTCCGGCTAAGAGAACAAGAAAGGAAAAATCAGCTGGTGTGGATCCAAAACTTTCTTCTCCAACCGCTGAAGAAATGGCCAAAGCAATAAAAATTGTGCAGTTGCTTTCCCCGGTTCCGACCAAACCGGCACCATCAGGTAGGCACTCGGTTCGGCCGGTTCCACCGGTTCAAGAGTATGATTTAGAGGAATATTATGAACTGGAGGAGGAGGAAGAGGAGTATGAGGAAAGTGAATGTGGTTTTGAAAGTCTGGATGTGCCCATTGACCCGGACATCTCCCGACAGACCTTCAGGAGTGTCTCCTCCTAGGCTTTCTGAGTCCCCCTCCCATTTCATGTTTTATAAAAAAGTGGCTGAAACCCTCCAGCTTCCTATGGAAGAAGCTGTGGATGACCAGGAGGAGCCTGACTATGTGGAAATGATGGATATCCCAGAGTCTAGGAGACTGTCTATTCCCTTACACAAATCTTTTGGGAAACAGACATTTAAGATTTTAAAGACTCCTAACACAATACCTCCTGTGGATAAAAGAATGGACAAGAGGTATACATTGTCAGGCTCAGATACGGAGTTCCTTACACAACAATGCAGCCATGTTGGGGTAGTGCAGCCTGTGATAAAGCAAATATTCCCTTGGCTTCACACCCCCCCCAGACAAGGACTCCAGGAGGATTGATGCCATGGCAAAGAAACAGTACATGGCAGCATCCTTGGGACTCAGACAGGCCAACTATATGGCCTGTACTGCGAGGTATCAAAAAATCCAGGTGGGACACTGTCATGGCTTTAGCAGAACAGGTCTCTGGCCAGCTTGCCAAGGAGCTGGAGCAGGTGGCTGCTGATGGTATTGAGGCATCCACGGTGCAATTCCATGCTGCAGTGGACTCCAATGATGTGTCATCTAGAGTCATGGCTACATATGTGGCACTTTGTAGAATGGCTTGGCTCAGATGTACTAGCCTGTCACAGGATACCCAGACTAAGGCCATGGATTTTCCTGTTGTGGGTAATTCTCTGTTTGGGGAGCAAACAGAATTACATGAAGAAAATGGACGAATATAGGACCACCTATAGGAGTGCACAGGCCAAGGAAAGGCAGGCCACCTCAGAGGCAGCACCCTAGGGCAGGCCTTTTTCATAGGCCATTGTACCAAGCCCAGGCCTCCTCTGCCTATGCTCAGAGGGGTTCTTTAGAGGGAGAGGCAGAAGGGGTACAAGCAGACCTGCTTCCACCCCTCAGCCAAAACCCCCTGCCAAACAGGCACCCTGATGGGTTTGCCAGGGCCGATTCTCCACTACCTGTAGGGGGCAGGCTGGCTGACTTTGTCCAGAACTGGGAGTCTCTAACATCAGACAAGTGGGTCCTGGAAGTAGTAAGCCAGGGACTGGTTATCAGCTTCCAAAAATTCCCAAAGCTGAGAACCAGATCTTTTCCACCTGCAAATCCCTCAGAGGCACTTGCCCTAGAGGCAGAGGTCTCTTCCCTCCTGGATCTCAGAGCTGTGGAAGGGGTTCCACCCCTACACCAGGACAAAGGATTGTACTCCAGGTACTTCTTTACCCCAAAAAAGACAGGATAATGGCGGCCCATCCTGGATCTCAGATACTTAAACAAGCACCTTTTAAAACCAAAATTCAAAATGGTGACTCTGGGAATTATTCTACCCTCTCTAAGGCCAGGGGACTGGCTAGTTTCCCTGGACCTCAACGATGCCTATTTCCATATTCTCATCAGAAGCTTCCATCGAAAGTACCTCAGGTTCGAGCTGTCCTCAGGCCATTACCAGTTCAGAGCAATGCCCTTCGGTCTAACCTCTGCTCCAAGGGTGTTCACAAAATGCCTGGCAGTAGTAGTTGCTTCTCTAAGAAGGCAAAGGATTGCCATCTTCCCATACCTGGACCACTGGCTCATAGTAGGCCAGTCCCCAGACCAAGTCAAGTCACATCTACAGATAACTCAGCAACTGCTCACCTCTTTGCGTTTCCTTCTGAATCTTTCAAAGTCAGTTCTAGAGCCTGTTCAGCTCCTCACCTTCATAGGCGCAGAGCTAGATACAGAAAAGGCCAGAGCTTTCCTTTCCCTGGACAGGGCAAGGACCCTTATCACACTGGCCTCCTCATTCACACTGCAGGTGTCTCGACCAGCAAGGCATTTTCTGCAGCTCCTGGGGCACATGGCTGCTTCCACAGCAGTGGTGCAGGGTGCAAGATTTCAGATGAGGGACATTCAGTTCCATTTGAGAGCCTTTTGGTCTCAAAAGAAGGACCCTCTCACCAAATTGATCCCAGTGACTCGAACCCTGATCCAGGCCTTACAGTGGTGGCAGGATCAGAACAATCTAAGACAGGGAGTTCCCTTTGTCACTCGGTCCCACTCTTTAATCCTTACTACAGATGCCTCCCTCTTGGGGTTGGGGGCTCACTTGGGCGACCTGACTACCCAGGGGTTGTTGTCCCCTCAGGAACCTCTGCTTCACATTAATCTATTGGAACTCAGAGCAGTATTTCTAGCACTTCAAGCTTTTTCCAAATCTGTTCAGAACAAAGTTATTCAGGTCAGAACAAACAATACCACCACAATGTGGTACATCAACAAGCAAGGAGGCACTCAGTCTACGACCTTGTGCACAGAAGCAATGAAGTTGTGGTCTCTGGCTTATTCCCTGAACACCTCCCTCACAACAGTACACCTCCCAGGCAAGGACAATGTCCTGGCAGATGCTCTCAGCAGGATATCTCAGGGCCATCACGAATGGTCACTGGATCCCCTGGTCTTGGAGGTGATATTCTCCAGATGGGGCACCCCACAGATAGATCTTTTTGCAGCCCCAGACAATCACCAACTTCCCCTTTTTTGCTGCAGGCCCCCAGTGTTGGGCTCAGTCCCCCTGGATGCCTTAATTCTCAGTTGAAGGGAAGTTCCTGTATGCTTTCCCCCTTCCCTCTCCTGTTCAAAGTGCTAGTCAAAATCAGGTCTCAACCCTGCAGGTGATCCTGATTGCTCCAGACTGGGCCAGACAGCCCTGGTATCCTCTCCTGTTGTCCTTAGCAGTCCATCTCCCCCTGTGTCTTCCCAGGAATTACAACCTGTTAACCTGTGCTGGGGGGGGGGGTTGGTACCCAAATCTCTCAGTCTCAAGGCCTGGCTCTTGAAGAGTTAGAGTTTGCTGATTTACACCTCTCCCAAGGTGTAATGGATATTCTGAAGGCTTCTAGGAAACCTTCCACCAGGACTACTTATAATTCCAAGTGGAAAAGATTTTCCATGTGGTGCTCTGGAAGGCATATTTCCCCAGAGTCTGCTGATCTGCCCACAGTCCTTGATTATATGGTCCATTTGAATAGCTTGGGGCTTAGACCAGCTACAATAAAGGTGCATCTGGCAGCTGTTTCTGCTTTCATTTCAGCAGGTAAGCCCTCTTCTCTTTCAGCTCACCCTGTATTCTCCAAGTTTTTTAAGGGATTGCTTCATACCAACCCTCCATTCAGGGACCCTGCCCCTGCTTGGGACCTTAACGTTTGCATTGCTTAGCTTATGCAACACCCTTTTGAGCCTTTGTCTTCAGCAGAGCTTAAGTACTTGACTTGGAAAACTGTTTTCCTGGTAGCCATCACTTCTGCCAGACACATAAGTGAGTTACAAGCCCTGTCAGTGGAGCCTGATTTTATCTCCTTCCATAGAGATAAGGTGGTCCTCAGGACTAACAGGAAGTTTTTGCCTAAGGTGGTTTCAGATTTCCACCTTAACCAATCTGTGTCTCTTCCTGTGTACTTCACTGACCATTCCTCCTCTGGTGAGAGGAGGCTGCACAGTTTAGATGTGAAAAGAGCCCTTAGCTACTACATAGAACGTACCAAGGGTCACAGGTTTGACTCCTCCCAACTGTTCCTCACTTATGGTGAGGTTGGTAAAGGGAAACCTGCCACTAAAAGATCCATTGCTAGGTGGATTGTCTCTTGTATTCAATTTTGTTATGAAAAACTGGGTAAGGTTCCCCCCTCAGGCCTGAGGGCTCACTCTACCAGAGGTACAGCTGCTTCCTGGCTGCTGCCAGGAATATTCCTATTCTAGAGATATGTCAAGCAGCTACCTGGAAAACAGTTCACACTTTACCAAGCATTACTCCCTGGATATCCAGGCTAGGAGTGATGCTCGGTTTGACACAGCTGTGCTTCAGAGCCTATTTCCTAAGTAGGTTCTGTCCCTCCTCCATGGAGGTACTGCTTGGTAGTCTGCTATTGTCAGAATACAGCAAGACTTCATGTTGTTTGAAGAAAAAATTACTCACCTTAGTAATGTTGTTTCTTCTAATGGAGTCTTGCTGTATTCTGACCTCTCCTTCCCTCTCAGAACCTATGTTTTTGGAATGTGGGTGGGCAGTGGCAGTGTTGGCACTCAGGAGGTGCCCCACCTTGTTGTTTTCACCCCTTTTTTCTTGGGTGAGTGGGTGTTGTGTTTTTCATTTTTTGGGTCTCCTGACTTGAGTCTTTGTTTTGGGACCAAAAAATCTGTTTTTATGTTTAGTAGCCAGTTGGCTAGTGTAGGTTTACAGCTTCCACACAGGACCTTAGTGAGTTTAGCTCATAAAGATCTGACGGTTTGAGTTTAAACAGCAACAGACAGAGTCTCAACCGAGCTCAAGCTCAGCGTTCCATGCCTGGCATGGAAAGTTAACTCTTTCATCTCCGGGGCAGTTCGAAGGTTGGGACTGCTATTGTCAGAATACAGCAAGACTCCATTAGAAGAAACAACATTACTAAGCTGAGTAATTTGTTCTTCACTGCAGAGGCCTTCCAGGATTGGCACCAGGCTGAAAATTTCCACTGGAGGAAGCCGTCTACTGATTTAAGTGAGTAAAACCAGCTAACTCAGCATCAAACTGTGTGTGATTTTCAAGCCAACTGAATCTGTGTGCGAGCAGTGTGATTGTTTTGCAAAGAAGGACTGTGCGTTGAAACAGAAACGCAACAAACAAAAATTCTGAGCATACACTGTGACCATTTATAATGGGTTCAACAACAGTGAAATGTTTCTAAGCAAGAGAGAGACTGCGAGTTGTATATTAGGCTGCAGCAAACAGGCAGTCCTGTACAACAGAAATGCTGTGGGCTAGCAAGTGACTTTGAGAATGTGCAAATAGTTTTTTGATGGATGCTGATCACAAAATCAAGTTAAAATCATATGAAGGTACTGAAAGATACAAGCAGTGCAATCGATTACAGTTTAGAGCAAATTCAGTAGCACAGAAAAGGTCGGAAACAAAGTTTTGAGTCAGTGAACAGATCTGATGCATGAGTAGAGCTACTGCCACCATTACAGGGTGGGGTTAGCAATGTAAATAAGCAGCAGGGATCCATTTTTTGTGACTGTAAAGAGACTAGTGAGCAGTTCAGTAAAAAACTTTTATATGTTTGTTTTCAGACATGGCTTCAAGAACTCCCCGCTACCTGGATCATGCCTGAGCTATGATCGCAGAGGAGGTGGCAACACTTCGAGAAATAGAGAGAACTTTCTATGGTGAAGGGTTGCCTCCAGATGTAGCAGTCCCTAGCTATCCAGTGAGACTATACATTATGTGCCTCAAGGCTGGAAGGGATTTTATTTTTTTTATTAGAATTTTGATGAACGGGTAGGCCCAACTGAGACAAACAAGCCCCTTTTTCAGGGGCGACCAAGGGAACTGTACATTCCATACATATCTTGAACAGATATTACAGTACATGGTGATGCAGTTTACAATAATACAGTATACAGGAAGTATAGTAAAAGGAGCTACAGGTGAAAGGCTTCTGTCCTTCCATCTGGAGTACAGCATTCAGTTCTGGAGACCCCATCTCCTCAAGGACATAGACAGGATGGAGGCAGGCCAGATAAGGGCAACTAAAATGGTGTCAGGGTCTGCAACAGAAGCCATATGAAGAAAGATTAAAGTAGCTTAATATGTATACCTTTGAGGAAAGGAGGGAGAGGGGACATGATAGAAACTTTCAAGTACCTCAAGGGAATCAACAAAGTCCAAGAGGGTAGCATCTTTCAGAAAAAGAGATGTGCAAGAACAAGGGGGCACAATCTGAAGATAGAGGGGGGATAGCTCCGGGGTAATGTGAGGAAGTATTTTTCACAGTGAGGGTGGTAGACGTATGGAACGGCCTTCCTGAGGAGGACATGGGGTCAAAAACAGTGGGGGAATTCAAGAATGCATGGGACAGACAAAAGGCAATTCCGGGGGGTAGGAAGAAGTAGGCTGTTGGTTAACTAGGATCTGCAGCTTACCCAATAGATAGGGAAATGGGCAGACTAGGTGGGTCAAGCGGTCCTTATCTGCTGTCAAAGTCTATGTTTCTATGCAAGACAAATATAGTAATATATAGCATAATTTGACAGTAGTTTACATTCTTAGTATAAGGTGCATGCCGACAGTGAGGTTAAGCAATTATGATTTTCACATTTGGTCCTATAGGAGTGAATGCAGAGTCCTGAGAGAGTAAGAAGGTACTGAGAGCCATAGGGAAAAATAAGGGATAGGGAGAGAGGTTTGAAAGTGGAGGAAAGGGGGAAGGGAGGTTGGGATGGGACTGCCCAGTTGGGCTGGAGGGAACTAGGTAGTTGAGATGATTTTTAGTGGCAGTATCCATTGCAGATAGACGTCGAGAAGAAAGATTCTTTATATTGTAGTTTGAATAAGGGGAGAGACTTACAAGTGAGTAACGAATGTGGGAGGTTGTTCCATTTCTGGAGTGCTGCCAAGGAGAAGGATCTTTTACCTATGGCAAGTTGTGTTCTAGGTAAGCTTAAGATTGGAAGGTGGGAAGATCTGAGTGTCCTGTGGGAGGTTTTCAGGATGAGGAGATTAGATAGGCTGGGAGAGGAGGGTAGGTGGATGAGTTTGAAGGTGGCATAGACCACTGGGAAGTCCATCCTGGCTTGAAAAGACAGCCATGTATTCGTCAAGAATCAGTCCCAGGTATTTGAAAGATGTTGCCCCTTCCAGCGATGTTCTTGAGGAGGATTTGATTATCAGAGGAGGCAGGGAAGTATCAAAGGAGGTATGATGGAACAACATGGATTTGGTCTTTTTGGTGTTGAGGACCAACAGGTTTTCCTTGAACCATATTTCAGGGGTCTGGAAGTCATTTTCCAGGCCCAAATTTATACAGCTGACATCACTGAAAGATCTGTAGAGGATGGCATTGTCAGCATAGAGCTGAACCGAGGCTCCACCATAGTTTTGGGGCAAAACCCCAAGAGCGAATTATATACAGTCACCTCCAGGACTACCTGGAACTCCATGCCCCAGTATCCCCTTATCAGCATGGGTTCAGGAGGAACCACAGTACCCTTACTGCACTGATAAAGGTTACCTCTGGTATCTTCCAGGCTATGGACCAAGGGTATACCACTGGAGCCATCTTTGTTGACCTTACAAAAGTGTTTGACCTGGTGGAACATGACCTTCTGCTACATCAGCTTCATGCCCTTGGTCTCGACTATAGTGCCATAGCCTGGATCAAATGTTACCTGTTATGCTGTTCTCTAAGAGTTAAATGGGCTGGCTCTGTCTCTAATCCTAAACCTATATCTCATGGTGTTCCTCAAGGCTCCATCTTGGGCCCAATGCTATTCTCACTATTCATCAACGACCTACCCCAGTTCTGTGGAGGGGCTACATTCAGTCCTTTAAATATCTGGGTATTACTCTGGACTCATCTCTCTCTCTCTCTCTCTCTCTCTGTCTCAAATTGCATGCCTCCAATGTCTCGAAAGCTCTAAACCAGCGACTAGACCTCCTCTACAGGATTCGTCCTTTCCTATCCTCTGTTTCCTGCCTCAAGATTGCCACATCTTCCCTTATACCTCTCCTAACCTATGGTGTTCCTCTGCTGGTCTCTGCGAATTCCTCGACCATATCAATACTCGCCCAAGCCTACCATAGGGTGGGTAGGTTCTGTCTGGGGGTCAGCTTCCGACATCACCACTGTAATGTCCTCTCCTCTCTGGGTTGGCTAACCTACGCATCTAAGTTAAGGTACTATTCCCTTAGCCTCTTGTTTAAATTGGTGAATAAATGTACCTCTCCTTGCCTCAGTGATTTGATATGTCTGAAACAACTCCTCATTCCCTCAGATCTGCCTCTCTCCCACTACTTATTAAGCCTAATATGCATCTTGCCACTGCCCACAAGCCTTTCTCCTTCGCTGCGCTATCTGACTGGAACTCCCTCCCTCCCTCTGTTCTATCCTGCTCCTCCCTTCCCAAGTTCCAATCCACTTTGTACGCCTCACTCACTGCCTCAGTAGCCTGTTCCTGCTTCAGCTAAAGTCTCATATCCTCTACCTGCACCCTTTACCATTGGCTGCTGCTTCAGTTGTCTGACTATTCTGACTATTCTGTAAGGATTTATGACTGCTGTACATAATGTGTATATATGTGTGTGTGTGTGTGTGTATATATATATATATATATATATATATATATCTCCCATTGCCTTGCCTGTACTTTGTATAAAATGTTTTTAGAACTCTGCTTAATCCTCTCTGCATTTGTACTGCCTACGAGGCTTTTGCATCAGTTGTACATAATGTATAGATATCTTATTTGCCTGCCAGTGCTTTGTATAATATGTTCTGTGGCTTAGACTGTATATTTAACTGCCATTTTGTTTTTGTACTATGTTTAATTCTCCCCTGTATTGTACTGCATATTTTAACCCCCAGGTTGACCCTGAAAAAGGGACTGCAGTTGTCTCAGTGGTCTTACCCGGTCACCAAAACTCAAATAAATAAATAAATCATTGAAGAAGACCGAAATAAACGTGTTCCAAGGATTGACCCTTGGGAGACTCTGTTGGTAATGGGGGATAAGGATGATACTGCTCCAGCCCATTTGATGCACTGGGTCCAATTTGTTAAATAGCATGCGATCCAGGAAAGTGATTCATCATCGAATCCAAGGTGAGGGAGCTTGGAGATGAGAACAGGGTGGTTAACGAGGTCAGAAGCTTTCATGAGGTCTGTGAAGACCGCCCCATGACTTTACCATGACCCATGGCCTGAAATATGTCGGAGGTGACTCTTGGGTGAGCAGATTCTGTACTGTGTAGTTTATGAAATCCATGTTGGTGAATGGCGACTGCATTGGTCAATTCTAGATAAGAATATACTTGGTTGTATTGTATTCTTTCTTGAATTTTAGCAATTGGGCATAAAATGGATATGGGTCGGTAGTTATCAGTGAGGTTGGCTGGTCTACTCTTGTGCATGGGGAATGATGACTGCAGTCTTCCATTTGCTAGGGATGGATTGTGTGAGGAAGGCTATGTTGATTAGTAGGGTAATAGAATACACTAGAGCATGCGCTCCTATCTTGGGAAATTTGGGTGGCAGGGAGTCAAAACCAGGAGAGCTGTCCGGGTTGAGACCTTGTAAGAGTTTGAGTACATCTCTTTGGGAGGTAATTTTAAGATGGAAGCAGGGGTGGGAAACTTCTGAGTGAGTCCCTAAATGTGGCGGGCAGACAGCGGGAAGGCCAGTCTTGTACCCACCAAAGTTGGTAAAGTAGTGGTTGATACAAGTGGCTGTCTCCAAAGGTGAGATCATGGTGGAACTTTTTTTTGGTCATGCTTTGGAGTATAATTCTCTCTTTGCCCTTAATGAGTACATTAATTTTTTTCCAGAAGCTTTTAGGGTTGGCTGGGTGCTTTTCCTGTAGGGAACGGAAGTATTTCCTTTTTGACTTCTTTATACATGCTTTGCATGTTTTCCGAAGTTGACGATAGATCAGCTAATCTGACTGTAGTCCCGATCTGTTGTAGGCCTTCCAGGATTTATCACAGGAGTGCATGAGGTGCCTCACTTCCTAGGTAAGCCAGGGGGAATTACAGTTGAATAATAAGATAGATATAGCAGCCATAACGGAAACATGGTGGACTGAATCTTCTGAATGGAATACCACCATACCAGGTTATTCTACCGACTGTAAGAACAGAGTAGGAAAAAGAGGTTGTGGGGTAGCCTTTTTCATAAAAATAGTATAAATTATAAAATAATCACCGACCCAAGTAAAAACACAGATACTGAACTCATTTGGATCGAAGTACTAAGGGAAAATCAAACCAAAATATTGATAGGGTTATGTTGTAGGCCCCAGATATTCATTTGTCCCTACATCAGCATATTCTGGACTCAATAAACTGTAAATCCAATTATAAAGAAATTATACCTTTGGGTGATTTCAAACTCCCAGGTATAAATTGGACTAAGGCCATCGGCACTAACAACCTTGAAAACCTCTTTTTTAGATGCATGTTTTCAAAATGGTCTGTATCAGTTAATAAACAAACCAGCTAGGAATATGAATATATTGGACTTACTCCTGACAGACATTCTGAAAAAATTACAAATATCAGTGTTAGAACACCCATTCAAAACAGTGATCACATGATAATAACTTTTGATATCAATATTTTTATAAAACAAGATTTGGGTAAAACCATTTTTAAAGATTACAATAGAGCTAACTTTTCTGCACTTAAGCAAGAACTTTTTAATTGGAACTGGGATTATGGGTCTCCGAGTCCATCCAAGCTCTGGGATAGGATAAAAGACAAACTCCTAATCCTGGAGGAAAAGTATTTACCAAACAAAATAATATATAACAAAAAGTGAAAGTTACCGCCCTGGCTAACGAATAAAATTCAGAAATTAATTGGACATAAGAAAAGGGCTTATAGAGCTATGAAGAAGGATAGCACTGATTTTAATAAGTGGACATTTAAAAATATCCAGAGAGAATGTAAAAATAAAATCAAAATGAAAAAAACAGGCTGGAACATCGGATAGCATACATAAAAGACGGAGGGAAAAGTTTTTATTCATATGTTAATAATAAAAAAAAAAACAAGGACCATTGAACCTCTTAAAGTTAACAATGAGGAAAATAAGTACTTCTAAGGGCATGGCAGCAGAATTCAATAAATATTTTAGTACTGTTTTCCATCTAAAGTCCAACACCAGAAATCCCTCATCTAATAAAAAATTTGAAAACTTCCTCGAATTTTCCAGGGGAGAGATATTAGATCAACTAAATTCACTAAATGTTAAAATCTCCAGGGCCTGATAAGCTACACCCTAGACTACTAAAGGAACTGAAAGACTGGCTAGTAGACCCACTATTTCAGATCTTTAATAAATCATTACAATATAGCATTATACAGAATGATTGGAAAACTGTGTGGTTGTGACTCCTATATATAAACAAGCATTTGTCAATGCCGAATGTTGTCGCACTAGCATTGGCATTGGCAGTGCCGGAGCTAGAGACACATAATAGGAATGGCAGTGAAGTATTGAAGTGATGCCAACCCCATCCCCACCCTGTAGAGAGCGACAGGCATTGGGGTGTGACTTTGGGTTGTCAGCTATAACGCTCATGCCATTGTACCTCACCCTACCCTGTAGACACTGACAAGTGTCGGGGTGTGCTTTGGGGTCTTTGGGCGTTATACTTACCCCATTCCATAAGAAAATACGCTGATGTGGGTGCAGTATAGGAGCGTGGGGGTGAACTTTGTGGCCGAACAGTGCAAGGCACACCACGATGCCTGTCAGTGGCTGCAGGGTGGGGGTGGAGGGTGGAATGACGTGAGCATTACATCTGATGATCCCAAGTTACACCCCTGATGCCTGTCAGTCTGTACCGGGTGGAGTGCTACAGTTGGAAACCCTAACACAGTAGGTGTGTGGTGGTAGTTTCACTCCACATTTTCAACATGGGCTGCTTGTCAGGCCACGTCATGAAAAGCGGCACAATCACTTTGTTAGCTGAAAGGTGGTTTTGCACAGCGGCTGTGCCATTTGGCGACAGAGGAACAAAATCACATGAGGAGACATAAAAAAATGGCAACGGTGAAAATCTGGAGTGACAATATGAAATATTGGTGAAGCAATGAGCGTGCATGCAAACTGTGCAACACACATCCATAACCTAATTATTTTTGGGAGTTTGTTAGCCACATTTATAACATTGGAAGTTGGAGACCTCCCCTTATGAACAGTGGTGCTGCAATTTTGTTAATCTGTCCCAAAAGTTGATTTCCCACAGCGACCACGCCATTGTGCTCCACAGGTGCGGAAACACATTTTGGGCAGGATGTGAAAAATGACAGCTGTAATGTTCATAAGGAGGTGTGAAAAAATGCCAGTGCTGAAAATCTCCCAAATTCAAGAAGAAAGTTCTTCTGGGAAATCGCCAAAAGATTTCAGACAGTCATATGTGGTGGAGCCAGCCAATTAATCGGCACATCATCTTCAAAATTCGCAGCATTAGACTCGGTCTTGCGAATAAACTGTATTTACAAGAGCGAGTCTAATCCTACGAATTTTGAAAGTGTTAAAAATCTGTCATGGAAATATTGCAACTTTGCGTAGTTACAAGGGTGCATGGAAACTGTGCAACGCACACTTGCAACACAGTCATTTTATGGACTTTCGGCACCAAATTTTCAACATAGGCATTTTAGGACCTCTGCTCATGAACAGTGTCACTGTCATTTTCTCAAACTGTCCCGAAAAGTGATTTTGCACAGCGACCGGGCTATTCTGCGCAGCACATGTGAAAATACATTTTGGCCAGGATATGTAAAATGACAGCTGTACTGTTCATCAGGAGGTGTGGAAAAATGCCAATTTTGAAAATATGGAGTGAAACTATTACAAATTCACAAAGTTACGAGCGTTCATGGAAACAGTGCAATGCACGCTCGTAAAACAGCCATTTTTTTATTTTTACCACCATATTTGCAACATAGGCTTTTTGAGAGCCCCCCCTCATGAACAGTGGCACTGTCGTTTCATTAATTGGTCCCGAAAGGTGATTCACGCAGTGACTGCAAAATCATCTTTCAGGGCCGATTAATGTCATGACAGTGCCAGAATTAATGAGGAGGGGTCCCATAAACCCCATGTTGAAAATTTGGTGCCAAAATTCCAAAACTTGCCTGAGATATGCATTTAAGTTGAAAAAAAACTATTTATTCCATTGTACAGCTTACCGGCATTTCATCAGTTCACAGTTGGCTTTGAAGAGTGCAGACATGTTCCCAGTCCACCGAAGACTGTCGTGCCAGACTCGGAGGAGTAAGTATGGGGTGAGTGTATGTGGGGTGGCAGGGTGTCACAGTGGGTGGCGTGGAGTTGTGGGAGGGCAGGAGACCGATGGACTGTTTTCGTACAGGTTAAAAAATTTTTAAATCAGGTTTTTTTTTTTTTTGTAGCTTTGGCATGCTGGGTGTGCTCCCAGCATGCCACCTAAGTGTTTTGTGGGGGATGCCAGTAGCCGACGGGATTGGACACCCCCATCAGCACACAACGAAAGCAGAGGGTCAAGAGCTGAGGTGGATTGGGCACCCCCCTTGGCACATAAATGGGGGGATGCATTATGCCGGCAGAGAGTGGGCTCCCCCGTCGGCACATACATTGGGACAGGGCTTGCTGGCAGGGAGATTGGGCACCCCCGAAGTCGGCAGTATTGCAGGCAGTGTGCCGCCATGTACATTTTGTTTTTCACCACGAGGGAAAGCACGTCGAGAGGTCTGCTGCATATGACGAGCTTAGCTCACATTGCAGCAGACCTTTTGTTTGATCCCATCACCACATTAAGTATGCACAGTGTAGCGCCAGCACACAAGCTGATTGGGGAATGAGGGACGCACCTGCTGATGCGTGCCCTGCATTCGCCCAACAGTGACCGTGCCTCCAAATCTGCACTACCACAAGATGTTGGCTGCGAAAGCGTGCCAACAACATAAAAAGGGAAACATGATGAGATCTCAAACTACCAGGGGTCAGTATTGGGCCTAACCTTGTTTTCAATTTTTCTCTCTGACCTAACAGAAAACATTAATAGTTTTATTATTAAATTTGCTGATGATATGAAATTGGCAGCCAAAGTAAAAACAGATGCTGACAGATCTGTATTATCTAAAGCTCTTACAACACTAGGAAATTGGGCTAATCTAAATCAAATGTCTCTCAACATCAACAAATGTGCCCAAATGCACTTGGGTCCAACTAATAACCATTATAAATTCTTACTAAATAAATAAGTTCTCACATCAGTTACTATACATAATGACCTGAGTATTTTGATCTCTCACGACCTATCTTTTCAAGAACACTGTAATCATGTGACCAATAAGGCAAACAAAATATTGGGTTGTATAAAACAATGTTTTACTTCAAGAGATAGGGAGTGTATAATGCCATTGTATAAAGCTTACATAAGACCACACTAAGGGGTTCCACAGAGGGGAGCAATAATCTATCTGAGAAGGGATATAGATAGGTTGGAAGGAGTCCAGAGGAGAGGGACTAAGATGATTACAAATATGTACAATAAATATTATGAACATAAGCTTATTGATCTAAATTTGTACACCTTGGAACAGCGAAGAATGAGAGGAGATCTCTTCTTAATGTATAAACTATCTACTGATAGCACACTTATGTCACATTTGGGAATGAATTTATGGGGAAATAGACCTAAAAAGTCATAAGCATTAATTGTCACTGACATACTTTGAGGAGGGACATACAGTAGCTGGCTGTTTGTGTTTGTCTCTGTCAGTAGTTTAGTTTTTGTGGTTTTTCATGTGTTTCTACTTGGAGGAACCGGACCATTCTTGGACATAACATCTATGTGTAACCCCTCACCCCTGCCTTTTTGCCAAAATGACAGGTGGCATGCTGTTGAAGCTGACAGCAGTACCTGGTGGGGACTGGGTTCAGGGAGGATGAGTTTACTCGGCACAGGGGGACCTAGGTTTGACTACTCTGCACAGGGGCACCCAAGTAAATCTGAACACAGGAAGCAATAACTGTAATGTCCAGAACCAGGAATGGGATTCTTCAGTGTGGCTTTTATTCACATACTAGCTGAACAAAACAAAGCATAGACGGACCCCCATGGGGCTACATTACAGCTTAATCTGGTTCAATTTCAGTTGATTACCATCTGTATCCCCCCGGTCGCCCCTGAAAAATGGACTTCTAGGCCCAGTGGGCTTACCGGGTCAACAAAATTCAACAAACAAACAAACATTTCCTGGTAATGCAGATTAGAGACTACAACATGGTCCACTGAAAGAATGAACCAATTATACTGTTTTCAGGCTCTGGACCCACCAGGCACACAGCCCAGACTTGCACGTGCTTTGGGTACACAGCCCGACTGGCCCTGCTCCCCTGCCGGCCACTGGATCCGCGGTCCATTGGAAGAATGAACCAATTATTCTGTCGTGGCTCCCCACACCACCTAGAGTCTGTGACTCCTAGAGAGAATTTTTCCTTGTCGTGGCTCCCCACACCACCTAGAGTCTGCGACTCCTAGAGAGAATTTTTCCTTGTCGTGGCTCCCCACACCATACTAGAGTCTGCGCACTCCTAGAGAGAATTCTCCTTGCAATCCCACGCCTGGGTACTTCCCATCACTGGCCAAGTGCATGAGGCAAAGTAGCAACCACAGAAGAAATCAGAGAGGGGTGGACCTAGTCACCAAAGATGGGGTCCACCACCTCCAGCTCCCACAGCCCATACCCGGCCATTTCCCTGGGAAAACTGAACCATTCCTTTGCTGAACTTCTAAATGTAGATTAAAGGGTAGATGTGTGTTGCATCTCCTCTACATATTATTTGAATCACACAACACTCTAGGATTTGACACTACTTTACTTGTTTGGCCCATTTCTGTAGGCTTCCCATTATGTAGCTGAATCCCTAGATTTTCACACAAGCCCCAGGGTGAAGAAAACAATTTGCTCTTTTAGCCAGAGCAGACACTCACCCTTTAGTTGCAGGTGCCCCACAGGCGACTCACAAATCTTCCATCTTCCAAAATGAATGTTGGACTAACCAGGCAACTTTTCTTCCATTTAGCAGAATTAAGGGGATTGCCCCAGGAATCTGCTGGGAATCTTTACATCCTTCCCCCTTCCCCGGAGGGAGGGGGCACTGAGACCCGAACAGCGGTCTCCACCACTTGAGCACAACTTCACTCCTCAAGCCAAACTGCAGACTCTCTCTTCACTTACTGAACACAAACTGGATACTACCCCAACGTTCTGTCTAACTCCTTTTGCTGCAGATTCCAATGTGGCTTATGTAGCTGTGAAAGTTCTATTGGTGATGTCATCCCTCAGTCTCAGCTGAGACTGAGAACAGAGTGAGACAGTGTGAAACCCATTTAACTGGAGTTTCACAAGCTGCCTTCCCTGCCTACCACTAGGTCTTACTGGGATTCTAGTAACCCCAGGTAACAAGGGGGTTACACTCTCCCTTGACCAGGAAAATGACTGTCCGCAGTCATTATTTACCCGGCCTTAGGCCATCCCACCCTATGTGCTACCTGCGGAGGGAGATGATCAGGCCCCCTCCTACCGTGTGCCAGCACAGGCAGGTAACACTAAGGGCCTAGAGGCCTGTAGCTGACATGTCAGCCTCTACTCTATCCACTTACTATGGGCACCTAGTGGCTCTGGTAGAACTATCCAGAGCATAGCCCTGATGGATCAGCACTGCGGTCCCAGTGGCCACTCAGGACCACAGCCTGTCTATCCCCCCTAACCCTCTAGGGAAAATCTATCTGCCTTGAACATAATACCCCCAAAACAGAAACAACCCTGGGACCTCCCCGACCTTGGGCAACCTGCAACCACACACCATTAAAATACCACATTACTGCCTCCTCCCTACCCTCACAACCACACCTGTGGAAGGAAAGGGTTAATACAGCAATAACAACCATAGCAACATAGTACTTTAAATTTCTACACACTAAAGCACTGATGAGGAACTCTGATGAGCCCCTCCTCTTCTTCTTGTCTTCTCTTCTGTCTTCCCAGGAACGCCTGTAAGAAAAAGAAAGACAAAACACACGCTCCTAATCTGCATAGTCTACCTAGACCCCTACCATCAAAACACTGCAGAATCCCAAAAAGATTTTTTTTAGAAAAAAGGTAAAAAAACAGTATTTACATTAGAAAACAACGACATTACTTACAATACACATTTGGGGGGATGGAGTGCCCTAAAAGTCCCAACTAGTGACCACAAGGCCCGAAGGCTAGTCCAATAAAGAGTCTCTCCTGGGCCGGAGCCCGGTGAAGCACAGTTCTAACAGGCCAAAGTCCCGAAGGGGAGAGTCTTTGTGACAGTTCACACATTTTGAAGTCTGTTAGTGTAGAGTGTGTACTGCAATGTCATAAAGATAGAAAAGTTTGGACTTACCAGCCACTTGTAGTACGAGATTCAGCACCAACCTGCACCTCTGAAGAAGACTCTCCCTGGCAGCATTTCTTCCGATACAGCTGGGCGGACATCTTCCGGGAACCACAGGAGGGCACATCTGGGAACAGCTGGGCTGATGTCATCTCTGGAGATGGAACCTTAGAACAGGAACAAAAAGGAAACAGCTGGTCCGACGTCATCCGATTACCAGGCGATGAACAGGATACAGCTGGGCTGGTGTCCTCTCTGGATCTGAAGTCATCTGGTGGGCCAGTCGATGGATGCTGGAAAGGACAGTACACTGTAGACTGATGAATGTGGGGCACCTGAGTCCTGGATGTCCATATTGGCGGATCAATAAGGCACTTCACAGTCTGGTGTGGCAGTATTGACTACCACTGCTCAACTCTCCATTTTGTAGGCCCGGGCACATTTGCTGAGAGGTCCTTGCACTGAGGCCAATAGTACCGGGGATCAGGGGCTTGAATTATTACCCCATCTGGGTGCACATAATTCATACAGTGGGAGATTTCACGTCCCTCTCCGTCCACCACTCTCACTCTGTCTGTAAATAGTGTCCTGCCTCTCTTCCACTGGGTATACTTTTCATGGAACAGTCTATTCTTTACATTCTTGTTGGCCCCAGGATGCATATTGTTCATGGCTTCATCCCAGATCCAGGATTTCCTGCAGTTCTCAATCTCCTCCCAGACTTTTCGGGGAAAGGTAGGAGAGGTCATACCATAGATCTCATTTGCCTTTCTACGAACCAGTCTCACCTCTTTACTTGCTTTGGTCAATCTGAGACCGCTGGCCTGGCTTGGGGGTGGCCAGTCCTGGTTCTGCCAGCTACGCATCCTTAAGGAAATTAGAAACAGATCCCTGACTTCTTCCTCCTGTAAAGCCAGGGCAGTGGCATCACCACTTTCTTCCATACATTCCTCCGAGGCAAGATCTTGAGGCTGTGTGCCCGTTCCTTTTCACAAGGTCACATAGGTTCCCCTCATCTTCCTCTTCACTGAGGATCTGAGCCCAGGAGTGAGCAGTCATCCTCACTCCTGAGACTATCCACTCACCACTCAGGGCGGAGGTCAACACCTCCCACTCAAAGGCCTCCCGGATCTCATCTTCGTCTAAGAGACTTGGGCTAGGCCCCCAGGGGTCGATTGATGCTTTATCCGAACTTTTCTTCTGGGATCCAGCATCCAAAACTTTAACTTCTGGTTCTGTCTCTAACTCTGCACCCTCTAGCTTTGTGCCACACTCCCCCGAGGGGCCTTCCTCCACAGGCTCCACCTGGTGCTGTGTGCTGCCAACTGCAGATTCCTGAATTTTTGTCCATGTGGGGGCCAAATGAAGTGGATGCACTTTATACAAGCCATATCTTTCTAGGCATCCAGCACAGTGAGGAATCATGAAGACGTCCCTTCCAGCTCCCAAGCACATTTGACATACACGCACTGGATAATTAGGAATCGCCACCTGAGGAGGGAGTTGCCCTCCATAGCACCACTTTTCAGTATCCCTCAGTCTGTTTACTGCTGCTGTTACTGCAACCCGGGCATGATCCGGGTAACGAGCTGGTCCTGAGGCCATAACTGCAGAAAAGTAAACAAAAGTTCACTGTAACTGAAAGTCCCACTTCATTGAACACACTCTGTAGCTGTAAAATGGCTCCTCTGCTGCTGTGTTTACTTTACTACCCCACCCTGTATTGGCGGTGGCAGCACTCCTTGAGCATCAACATTTAGAATCTGGGTCAAGCCACTGCGCACCCGATTTACACAAGCTACTGATAACTTTTGCTCAAACTGCACAAATCTTGCTTTAAACACATTTACAGGATTTTCCATGGACTTTTTACATGCTGGTATCATTTCTTTTATTACAGTCCCTTAAAGCTTCAGGTTTTTAGCACAGGATTGTCTGTATTTCTAGTGCTGCACTTTGCTACAACCCACAGTCTCTCTCTGGCTGCAAGCTTTAAACTGAGGCTAAATTCATTACTATGCACACAGTCAATGGCTTAACAGACTTGCACTTGCTGGTAGGACTTTACATAGTCGTTACTTGCAAAGCGACTACACTGCTGCACACACATTTAGATGGCATAGGGCTGAAAATCACTGTTTGAGCAGTTTCAAGGATGGTTACTATTATCAGTAGCAGTTTGCTGCGTTGGGGAAAACGGCCTGCAGCCAGTTCTTGAAGGCCTTGGTACACAAACGGGCAGGCAGTCCTAGTGATCGTCCTTTTAACCACCAAACTTGCAATTCTGACGATCGATTAGCGGGTTGAGCCCGATTTTAAACTATAAAGTCTATTTTTGCAGTGTTTACAGTGATTTTAACACTCCGCGACGCTCCTCCACTGCCAGTACACACACTCCACTCTCACTCCCTCTCGAATGCTGGGGCAGTCTCTGTAGAACTGGCTGAGGGGTGGGACTGATTGCAGCCTGACCAACCACACGATGCCATGCAAATGAGCCTCTTCTTCCTCGCGAGGGCTCTTCTCCTCATGGCGATCGTCGAGCAGGCAAATTTAAACTGCAGAATTCAACTTTTTTTTTTCTGTACCAACTAACTCCACGGCGGGAGTCCATTTCAGCCATTTAACATGGCCATTTACCCTGCAGTCTCTCAGACATTTCAAAAAGCATTTCCAACGACCAGGGCACAATTTTCCTGTTGCTACCCCTAGTCTTCCACACTTTTCTTCACAACAATTAATTTTAAAAGCATTTCAAACGTCCAGGGCACAATTTTCCTGTTGCTAGCCCTAGTCTTCCACACTTTTCTTCACAAGTCCCAGGGTGAAGAAAACAATTTGCCTTTTAGCCAGAACAGACACTCACCCTTTAGTTGCAGGTGCCCCACAGGCGACTCATAAATCTTCCAAAATAAATGTTGGACTAA
The DNA here is from genome assembly GCA_016271365.2 of Neoceratodus forsteri. Taxonomy (NCBI): domain Eukaryota; kingdom Metazoa; phylum Chordata; order Ceratodontiformes; family Ceratodontidae; genus Neoceratodus; species Neoceratodus forsteri. The sequence goes on from JADMNL010000022.1 coordinate 77,344,901, forward strand.
CCAGGTAGCTTTTCTTCCAGTTAGCAGAATTAAGGGGATTGCCCTAGGAATCTGCTGGGAATCTTTACATCCCCCACCCCGGAGGGAGGGGACACTGAGACCCGAACAGCGGTCTCCACCACTTGAGTACAACTTCACTCCTCAAGCCAAACTGCAGACTCTCTCTTCACTTACTGAAGACAAACTGGACACTACCCCAACATTCTATCTAACTCCCTTTTTTGCTGCAGATTCCAATGTGGCTTATGCAGCTGCGAAAGTTCTATTGGTGATGCCATCCCTCAGTCTCAGCTGAGACTGAGAACACAGTGAGACAGTGTGAAACCCATTTAACTGAAGTTTCACAAGCTGCCTTCCCTGCCTACCACTAGGTCTTACTGGGATTCTAGTAACCCCGGGTAACAAGGGGGTTACATATGAACATTTCCTGGACTAAGAAACTACAAAACATCACCACCAGGTATAGGCATTCTCATCATAAATCAACTTTTTTGGAAGACATCAAAAACCAAAAGTGAGGTCAGTAAATCTTTTATACAAGTTTCTGGGTTGTGGAATGCTGCATTGAATCTACATTTCCGTCTGACTTTCTTAAAGGATGTGTGCTTGTCTTTGAGGTCTATTCACAACTGTTTTGGAGAACAAAGGGAAGATTCTAACAAAGGATTTTTACATCCTGCATATGCCCTAGGCTAATGTTCATCACCTTCAGGAATTTAACACTTTATGGGTCTTTGATCTACAGTAACAATCAGTTTTCTGGTCCACAGTAGCTCACCACGAGTCACTCAGGAACACTCACCCTTGCTACAGTAAACATTTGCAGTCTCCTCTACCTCTCACACTAACCATTCAAGCTCGATACCAGCAACCTGGCACCATGGCAAATCCTCCTTACCCTCACTTGTGGCACCCTCCTACAAAGGACTGGGTGAAAATGACAGCTCACGCCGCTGGAAAGTTGACAAATCGACACTTGCTCCTAGCCATTACCCTATGCTGGGACCCTAAATGACTACACTGTACTCAAACTAACAAGAAACAGAGGCGTTATATGTTATACTATGAGCTGCGGCAGATGTTCCTTAAACTCCTGCTCCTCCTCCTTCTGATGTCAGGAAGTGTCCATCCAAACCCTGGCCCTGTTTCTACCAGGGTAACAAATCTAACAAAAACGGAGGGGAGTGTCACCATCGGCACCTTAAATATCTGTAGCCTCCTTCCAAAACTGGCATCCCTTCAAGTCTTTGCGTCAACACAATCCTGACATACTAGCCATTGTTGAAACCTGGCTGACACCAAGCACTCCGGACCATGCCATCTCACTACAAGGCTACAATATTTTCAGACAGGACTAATAAAGGGGGGGTTGTGCTATTTACATTAAGGACAACCTCTCTAGCCACCCTGTCTGCTTTTCCACCACTAACTCCTCTGTGAAGTTTCTCCCTGTCAAGTTACTACTTGCTGCCCAAAATAAAGTGCTTACTGTGGCCGCTGTCTATATCCCTCCTAAAGATCCAGGGTCCGGCCTCCAGACTGTTCTTGAATTTGTAAGATCGCAACCACCTGACACCGAGCTCCTTCTCCTTGGTGACTTTAATATAAATTGGCTCGCATCAGACGTTGGGTCCCTCAAGGATGCTATCCTAGCAGCTAACCTAACGCAGATGGTGAGCTCCCCCACTAGAAAAAAACTACAAAACTGGAACTTGCACTCTCATTGACTGGATCCTTGCTAGCCACCTAGCCCACATAAAAAACACAGTTGTTCTCCCGGACTCTCTCAGTGACCACTCCCCTGTGATCTGTACCTGGATAAATAAGTTCCAAAAACCACCTCCAAAAAACATCTCAAGCAGAGTGCTACCCCATGGAAACCTTACTAAGCTCAAGACCTGTCTTTTACAGCAAGATTGGTCCCCAATATGTAATACTCTAGATGTTGATGCAGCCCTAGATTATTTTATCACAACTTTCAACACTGCCTGTGACACCTACACACCAGTAAAAAAGCGTAAAATCAAAGCGCTCTCAAATCCCTGGCTCACGGCCAAACTACTGGTCCAACTCAAAGCTCGGGACCACCTCTGGGCCATAGCCAGAGCCACAGGCTCCTTGACGGATATCCAGAAGTATAAACAGGCACGAAACCAATGTACCAAACAAATCTGACTAATGAAGAGCTCCTATTTCAAAAATGCCCTCGCAAACCCTGGGGTGACGGGAGATCATTCTGGGACAACATCAGAAATATTACGAGTAAGCAGTCTAGATCCTCTCCCACTATAATGACTGTCGATGGAACCACTACTCTAGACCCAATGGTCATGGCAAAGGCCTTAAATAAAACTTTCATTGACCTCAGTGGGGTCCTCTCGACGGACTTCTTCTCTGACACGGACTCGCCAAAACCAACATCTCCTACTGCCTCACCTGACCAACCGCTTTTCCACTTCAAAATAGTTAAGGCACATGAAGTCTACAAATATATAAAACAGGCTATCTCTAAATCCAGAACAAGCAGTGATACTATTGATCTTAAAATTCTGTCCCTTACCCTGGAAGAGGTGGTGCACCCACTCACCAAAATTTTCAATCTCTCCCTCTGCTTTAGTCAATTTCCCAGCAAATGGAAAGTCTGCTATAGTCACACCAGTGTTCAAAAGTGGTGACAAGTCCCTACCAGGAAACTATCTGCCTATATCTATACTTCCACCCCTCTCCAAGGCCCTGGAATGCATCGTGGCTGACCAACTCTCAGACTACCTGCATAAGTATAACATACTCTGCTTGCCACCCTACTGGAATTCTCAGGAGAAATTCACACTGCCTTGGACAAAGGATATCAAACTGGAGCTGTTTTCATTGACCTAACAAAGGCGTTTGATACTGTTCACCATGGCTTACTTATCACACAACTACACAGTCTTGGGCTCTCAGAAGGACCAGGTGCCTGGGTTAAAAGTTACCTGGCCCAACGCTCTCAATCAGTAAAAATCTCAGAAGCTCTCTCAGACTTAAAACCAGTCCTCTCAGGTGTTCCACAGGAGTCAATCCTAGGCCCCTTCCTTTTCAGCCTTTTCCTAAACTCTCTCCCCAAATTCTGCCTGGAACAAATAATCCCTTATGCTGACAATGCCGTCATTCTCTCCTCTCATAAGGACCCGAAACCCTTACTCCAGAGCCTGCAACTTGCTTTCTCCAATGTTGAAAAGTGGTTCCTAGATCACAAGCTGCTCCTAAATCACAAAAAAACAAAATCCATGCTTTTCTCCAGTCCACAAAACAGAAAAAGGAAAATTCCACTTACTATCAAAACATACCCAGGAAATACCCTTGAAGAAGTGTCAACATTTAAATACCTTGGAATCACCTTTGATCAAGGTCTTACCTTCACGACCCACATTGGTACATGGCGAAAATGGTGAACCAGCGCATTGGTATCCTGTTCCAAACCGCAATCCTTTACCCAAGCTGTGCTGAGGATTGCTATCCAAAGCTCTGTCATCTCAATCATAGACTATGGCTTAATTATCTATGGCTCTGCCACTACCACCGACTAAGGCGCATCACAACACCCTAAACAAGGCCTGTCGCTCACTGAGTGCAAGACTACTCATACAGTGAGCTTCCACTGAAATAGGATGGTTGCAACTCAAATCACATAAGGTACCTCACATGCTTGATGGCAAAAATCCATCTTGGGCCACACTCCGCCGTGTATCCAAGACCTACTTTGCCCGAATACCAGCATCCGTCTCACCAGAAGATTGGAACACCAGCCTCTCCAGGTCCCCAGATGCCGGACCGCACAGGGCCAAAGATCTTTTGCCTATCATGCCCCCAGCTGGTACAATGCCCTGAGCTCGCTCATTACATCCTCCACGTCACTAGGAGCTTTCAAATCTATGCTTTACTCTCACCTCTCAGCCTCTAGCTCCTGTGACTGCCTTGTCTAATGATTCTTCCCTCATGGCTGTTTTTACTGTTTTTCATCCTCCTCCTCCTCCTCCTCCTCCTCTGTTCCTTTCTTGATAAAGGCACCTGAGTACCTCTAACTACTCTAAGTCTGCTCCCCTCCCCATATCTCCTCCTACCCTTCCCACCTTGACCATTCCTCCAATGTTTTGTTTTTTTCCTGTGATGTACTGTATTATACTGGCTTATTGAAACCTTTATAATTTGCTGACCATTCTATGTAACATGTCTTGTTTGTTTGTACATTGATGATGTGGAACCTTTGTAAAAGAGCCATTGGCTCAAAGGTAATAATTCCTAGAACAATAAACAAAACAAACAAATGTATCCCAGGAATAATAAAAGGCACTTTTTTTACACACAGAGAATTATACCACTATGGAATTCCCTACCCAATACAGTAGTATACGCCACAAATCATTCAGCCTTTAAAAAACAATCTAGATATATAACTAATAAATAAGGCATGAAGAATCAGCATGGCTGGAGCTACACACTTATGGGCTTAGGCCTTTTGTGTATCTGTCTTTCCTAGTATGAATCCTAGTATGAATGGAGACCTTTGGATCTTCTGTGTTTGTGTGGGGCGTGTGAGTCTAGTATAGAGGTGAAAGTACTGATAAGATAATCTAATGCCTGGTCTGTATCAGGGAGGGTGGTTATGGGGGTCCAGTCGACCGAGACAAGACTTAGCAGGAATGCATCAATGACGAAGTTAGTTAGATCTTGGTTTTGAGAGTAATAGGGTGGGGATGTGGCGCGCTGTTTTTCCAAATGCAGAAGGTTGGGGAATGGTCGCTTAAGGAGTCTGGGAGGACTGCTGTGGCCTTAATAAAGGAAGGTTTATTAGTTATGATCCAGTCTAATAGGCTATGCCTACCTGACTTCATATGAAGTCTAGTGGGTTGGTCTAGTAGCTGCTCAAGATTAACATCAAGGAGTGCAACATGGTATTGAGGTCTTTTTGGTCCGGCCCAATCTAGGTTTAAGTCACCACATAGTAGAAAGTCAGTGTGTCTCAGGTTATTAAGACTAGAGAAGAGCACCACGAAGTTGGTCGATGCTTGATTAGGAGGTACATATATGCATCCAATTATAATGTGTTTAACACAGCCTAGGGTTATTGGAATGAATAGGTGTTCTGCAGCTGGTTTGATTTTAGGGTCAGCCAGTTCACTGACCACCTGCCCAGCCCTGGTAAATATAACCCCACCTTCCTTTTTGTGTGACTGATCTCTCCGGTAGGAGTAGTAGCCTGGGAGAGCAATCTCATGTATCAGGATGGTTGGTGTTAACCAGGATTCCGTGAGACAGAGGACATCAAGTCTGTAGTGCAGAGTCCAGAGTTCTAATTCTGCCGTTTTACCCCTAATGCTTTGAATGTTCATATGGGCTATTTTGAGCCCTTTTGTTTTGGACTATGTGGGACTCAAGGTTAGGGGATCCGGCATAGACCTTTTAACGTTATTACTGTTTTGTATGCGGCGGGGTCCCAGGTTTATTTCAGTGTCGCCTGAAGCACATAAGGGAGTGAGAAGAGGATGGGTGAAGAAAAGGTAATTTATGCATGCACTTGCTATGGTGCCTAATTAAAATTGTTTTATTATGGTGTGCCAGGGCCAGCAGACTGAGGTGGGGCAGAGACAGATTAGTGCACTGCATAGAGTGGCTTGGGGTAAGAGGTAACAAGGACCCATTGATGTGTGTCAAAGAAATTCTGGAGGCATCATGCACATTAAATTGTAGTTGTGCCAGAAGGGGCAAACAGATAAGAAATCCTCTAGTTAGGTAGAGGAGCGACATTGTTAGAGTGTGACTGTCTAGTGGGGGTGTTATGAGTAAGGGTTGAAGCCCAGGAGATGCGGGTCAGTTGGAAAGGAGAGGGACAGAACCAATAATAAGTGATTGGTAATAAGTCAACTAAGTACTTTACTGGTGGCTAAACTGAAGGTTAGGTGAGTGAGACACAGATATTTATAGGCTATCAGACTGGGAAGAAGCAGGCTTGCCCCTGGTGGAGGGTGGTGAATACTGTAGGAGGAAACTTGAAGAGGGACCAATGGGGACTAGACAGTAGATGGATTTGAAAGGGCTTCTGGGAAGAAGACCTATTTAAGAGTGAGGAAGTGTTTCTGATACCCCACTGTTCGAATTGCCTTCTGAAGTATGGTATGAGCAGGGGAACAGTGCCAGAGAGGACATCACAAATTTGTTTGGCTCCCACATGGACAAGAGTAGGAAACTCTGCAAGTAGCAGCATGCAGCACCAGGAAGAACCTGATGGGGAAGCCCCACAGAATGTGGCACAGAAGGAGAGAGCAATGTTGATCTACTGCAAGGGCAGGCACGGAGAGAGGTTTCCACACCTGTGTCTAAGGTGGACAGTGCAATGGAAGGATCCTTGGGCCCATAAAAGGAGAGTCCAAGTCCTAACCTAGCAGGGGAGGGATGAACTGCAAGAGACACTGAACTGGGAGGTGTCTACCTCCATGCTCAGTGAGGAGTGGACTGTCTCAGGAGTGTGGACATCTGCTCACTCCTGGGCTCAGATCCTGAGTGAGGAAGAGGAGGATGAAGAAATGTATCTTCATGTTGAGGGTCCCGGTGAGTCGCCTCAAGCTCTTGCCTTAGAGGAGCCAGAGAGAGAAGAAGGCTCCAGTAACCTGCCCACAGAGATGGTCGTGGACAAATTCTTTCATTCTTTAAATATGCTGCACTGGCTCAACCAGGACTGGCCACCCCCAAGCTGGGCCATAGGCCGCAAACCTGTGAAGAGCAGCAAGGAGGAGAGACTAATATGTAGGATGGCTGACGCCATCTATGGGCAGTCCTTTCCTACCTTTCCACACGGAGTCTGGGAGGAAATTGAACAGAACAGGCAATCCTGATTGTTGGAAGAGGCACGCAAGAATTTGTACTCTGTTGCAACAGAATGTGTCAGGGACAGAGTCATAAATGCTCAACTTAAATTCTGGAAATTGGGCAGAACTCTGTTTATGGACACTGTGCGAACTATGGACAAGGCATGGAATGAGACATTCCACAACATCAACTTTGAACACCCAGATGGTGACATAGTCCTTGCACCTCATCCTGAGTGGTACTACCCTTAACGGTGCCACTCCCAGTGAATAAGCCCAGCACGCGTAGAGGATAGTGAGCAGTGGCAGCCTGGGGTCTGTCATCCAGCAGCAGCAGTATCCTAGGAGGAAGATGCAGCTCTACTAGTATTCCAGGATTCTTCAGGTGCATCCAGATTCTTCAACCCAGCATTGCTTTCCGATTTCCATCGCCTGGCATTCCAGATGACATCAGTCCAGCTGTTTTCCTGTTTCATCGCCTGGTTTTCCAGATGACATCAACTCAGCTGTTTTCCTGTTCCATCGTTTGGTTTCCAGATGACATCAGCCTAGCAGTTTTCCTGTTTCATCACCTGGTTTTCCATAGGACATCATCACAGCTGTATCCAAAGATGCCACCTGGTCTGAAGGGAGAGGGTCCTCAGCTCAGAGAAGTAAGCTGATCCTTTGTTTCAGTCTTCAAGGAACTGGTAAGACCAATTTTTTGTTACTTAACTGACTTTCCACAACACACCTTACTCTTGAAGACTGTCCACAGAACTGTTTGATTGTCCTCAGAGACTCTCCCTATGGATTGCAATGCTATATAGGCCCTGTCCTGTTCCAGGACTGTTCTTCAGCAGGCTCCAACATAGGAGAGACTCTTTAATGGACCTTGCCTTCAGGCAACAACATTCTGTCACTAGTTTGAACTCTTTAGTGCCTTCCACCCCCCACCAAATGTGTTGTATAAATGTCCTCTTTCTTTCTTTTTTTTTTTACTTTTGTACTTTTATGGAAAAATATTTTGGGGAATCTCTAGTGTTCAGATGGAGGTTTAGGTACTGTGTGGTATGCAGAATGGGTTTTATGTTTTTCTTCTCTTGCATGTGTTCCTGAGGAAGAAAAGAAAAGGATGCTGGAGCTTAGTCGAGTTCCGCTTTTCTTAGAGTATTAGGATTGTCTTTGGTTACCAGGGTGTTAACATGTTTTTCCTTCACAGGTGTGAGGTTGTGGGGAAAGCTTTGGGAAATGTGATGCATTGCAATGTACGTTATCCTTGTTTTTGTTCGCAGGTACCATGGGAGCTTGGGGGGTAGGTTCCCCGGTGGGCAGCCTTGTCAGATTTTCCCTAGAGGACTAGGAGGATAAACAGGCTGTGGTCCTGATCTGCAGTAGGGGCCTCAGTTCTGGTCTATTAGGGCATGCTTCAAGCAGTCTCCTTGTAGCCACTGAAGAGACATAGATAGACCATAGGATAGGGGCTGAAGTTTCATCAGCCAGCCTCTGTGCCTTTAGTGTTGCCTGCCTATGCCTAGCACATGGTAGGGGAGACGTAGCGCTACCGCCCCGTAGGTAACACATAGGGTAGGATGGACTGGTGCCGGGTAGAGAAATGACTGTGGACAATCATTTACCTGGCTAGGGGCTAGTGTAACTACTCAGTCCTCTGGGGTTACTAGAATCCCATCAGTGTCAGTGCTAGGTGGGGAAGGCAGCTGGTGAATAACTAGTTAAATGGGTTTTTCACCTACTCCCTCTCTTTTTACTTGGTCTCAGCTGAGATGAGAGAGAGAGATGATGTCATTTAGAACTCTCACAGCAGCATAAGCCACGGCAGCTGGCTGTGAGTGGGGAGTTTTAGAATCTTGGAGTAGTTCTGTGTTAGCAGCAGTAGTGAGCAGTTGGAGGAGTGAGAGCTGCAACGTGGGCTCTGTGAGGAGAGCCTATTTTCTCACCCTAGTGTTGAGAAACATCTGCCTGCCAAGAGAAATGGTGGAAACCATTGTCTAGAGCAGGCGTTTCTGATTTTTCATTCCTGGAGAGATGAGAAGGACTGCCAGTATGGATCCGAGGGGCAATCCCCTATTTTGATCCAGGACTTTGAGGCTTCCTGTTTGTGTACCAACTGTGAGTAATTTGACTTTGTGCTTCCTAGGAGAAAAGTACCTGCTTTTTTAGAGGTGATAAAGGGAAATATACACTAGTTCTGTTCTAACTTAAGACTGTTCTCATGCTTTTAAAGTTGGTTGACAATCGTGGGGTCCCCAGAGAGATGTGGCACATTGTTCAGGACTTTAATTCTACACTCAGAAGTAGAGTTTTTCTTGTGCAGGATGTGAAAGACATTCTAGGATGCGTATTTCTGACTGATTTACTAGAAATTTGAGGTGTAACTCTGAAAGAATGGCTGGGTATGGATGTGGAAGCAAAAGGTGGGCAGCCCCCCCATCTGGAGTGACCAGTTCAGCACTACAGGTTCCGTAAGGGTGCCTGCTTATTCAGGACATGGTGACCAGTGTCTGAAGAGAAAGTTTACCCCCTGGTGTGGGTTGTGCTAAATCTGAGTAACAGTGTGCTCAGTCGTGGCCAGTTGCCACATTGCCAAAATATTAAGTCCTATGCTATGTGGGAATTGTGTGCTCAGTTGTGGCTAGTGCCATTAGATGAAAATGTGTTTCAGCTGAGGCCATTGCCACTGAAGAGAGTTCAGGGTCCTGTGCCATATGGGATATGTAGAGTTTCTGTCCGATACAGATTTCTGTTGTTCTGCCATTGCCTTGTGCCACGATGTGTAAACCTTGGGGGTCCACCCTTGCTTTAGAGTACCATCTTTTGGAATAAAGTCACACTCTAGAACCCCAACCTGGTTTGAACATTCATGTTAACTGCTTCCTGTGTGGAATTACTGGGTACCCCTCTAGAAGTACAGACCTAGCATAACCCTAGCAAAAAGTTCTCTGCTCAGGACTTGGGTATAGTTGGTCAGACTGTGTGTAATTTGCTTTTGTGCACCCCCAACCCTTTCTGACCTCTAGAACTAACGAGCCTGGTATACCTTCTCAAAGCTAAGGATGGTACCGATTGTTATGAAATAGTTTGTGAGCACAGTCAAGGTAGCTTACTGTGCAGAGTAGCGGGGGGGGGGGGTTACATAGGTACCCCCTTAAGAAAATGCAGGAAGTTGTATGACTCTGGTACCTGTAAAGGTAGTGTGAGCATAAGGGTGGGGAGGGTGAGTGGGAGCTACATTACTGCCCTCTGCTCCCATAAAAAACAATCAGGCAACCAAAGTAAAATTCCCCGTCTGTACACACAGCCCCCCAGAACCTAGAACAAACACCAATGCAAACAGGTAAAAATGAAAGCTCTTTGTGTTGCAGTTACTTCCCTTCCCTGAAGATAGCAGCCGCCTCTTCACTCGCTGCTGTTCCTTGCCCGGGATGTCTGCTTCTAACTCTGATAAGCCTGCCGAGCTCTTTAAAGCTCTTTTGCTTGGCAGGCTATTTAAATTCAGGAAAATCCCTTTTGGCTAATTAAAGTAGGGAAATTCACTATGGTCTACAGATCCCCTGACCAGTCTATGGAATTTGTCCTACTGTTGAAGGGAGAAATTAAGAAGGCAACTGGAAAGGGCTAAATACAGTTGCAGCCATTGACATTGCCAGATATTTTCAGATATTCTGCAATATTTCTAAAGACATTCTCTTTGGTGGCCCTAAAGTGGTACTGCAGACAAGCAGGATTTTCTCTAGAGATGTCACAGAAATTTCAGTACACATCTGACCATGGCAATGGCTGCAGCAGTAGTTCACATGGGAGACTTCAATCTCCTACATATTGATTGGGAAACTCTGTGGGACAGCAGTCAGACTAGCCAGAGGTCTTGGAGGCAACACAACACTACTCTCTGAGTCAGTGAGTGAGAGGGGCAACTAAAGGCAATGCAGTCCTGTACCCTTGTATTGTCTAATCAAGACATAACATAGAGAATACTGGATGGGCAACTATGCACAGCCACTGTGTTCTGCCACAGAGGGGTTCTGATTCCCTCCGACCTTGAGAGCAAAGCTCGAGAAGTCCGTGGGACTCATAACCCCAAAAGTTATTTTCTCTAGAGATGGGGCAACTCACCTGCCGAGAGTGCCAAGAAATAGTTGACTGCTCCTCCTGTGTGCTGTCAGGCTCGCTGCTGTCTTTTTTCTGTTGTGTTTCCTGGCCCATTACTGCAGTGTCCCTAGAGGATCAGGGAAGTCAAGGTACAGGCAAGTTGCTGGCTAAGTAAAGTGTTAACTGCTGTAATTCTCAGCTTCCGTGAAAAAAGACGGCTGATGGCCGGGGGAGGGGTGGGGGAGCTGATGCTGACAAAATTTGGAGGTAGCAAGTGGGTAGAGTAGGGTGCCGGGAAACATGAAACACAATTGAACTAAAGTTTTAAGATATTTCCTAAGATAAACTACTTGTGCTTCATGGCAGCCGGCAGCGGAGTGGGGGGTGCTGAGACAGTATCGTAAGGACCAGTGATTGCTTCAGACAGGGGTATATACCATTCAAGAGGGTGGCATCATAAGTGTTTCCAGTAGCCACACGCTTCATGCTGAATTGGAGTCAGTGACGTGGACATTTTCAAAGCCTGACACGTGCTGACTCTCGATTTAAAAAAAAATAAATAAATAAAAAGACTGTCAAGCCCATTCTCTTCTCAGAAATTAAAAGCAGCATACAAATGAGCGTTTTAAGAAGTTACTCCATAAAAAAACACACGCAGAAAAGGCCATTCCTTGATGTTCAGGATTTATTTAACAAGTAAGAATGTCAGAAAAACATTTCCTGTCTCCTTAAGGGCTGATTGAAACTCGAGCACCAGGGTTTTGAATTCATGCATTCCATTTTATCATTCCATGTTTGGGGGGGTGAGCATTTTAGTAAAGGAATACTGCAACATATTGAATTCTTATGTTCCAGAGTAAACAAATCTTCTTTTGCATGTGTTGAAGACAAATGACTGACCAGTAGAAACCATCTGGAGGGTGGGACTAGTTGGCATTTTCTAAGCAGTGTTTTATTGTATTTTTGTGTCTTTTTAATCTTTTAGAGACTTTTTTTTAATTTGCCCAACCTATTTTCTAAGTGCAGTAAGACCCTTTAGGGTGTGGGGTATTGAAGTACAAAATGAAAGAAAGCTCAAGCTGTGCTCGATGTGCGAGGGGATGTGCTACCAAACGGACTGCCATCCGAAAATCGGTGAACAATGTAAAGAATTGCAGCGCTCCACAGGACAAATCAAGAAAGCCACCAAACAATGAATTTAAACAACTGTTGTTGTATTTCATTTACCACCTTTTGAGAGCCCCTAGCGCCTCGGCTTAGTGCCTTCAAGGGGGCATTTTTACATCCTCGTTACCAATGCACCTTAAATACATAAATACTTGTGACATCACACTAGAAACAAGCCAATCGCCTATTAATTAAAAGAAATGTCATTACAAAACATACATGTGTATTCTAGTGTTCTTTCACACACTCATTTTACACTTCATATGCATCACACCAACAGCAGAAAAGGGCTGCTTTGGCCCACCCAGTCTAGGTACCACATGAGGGGGAAGAGTATATGGGTAAAGTTAGATACAGAAACAGAAATTGAGTGTGAATGATGATAAGACAAGGGCGGGACAGAGTATCATATGGTGGGTTACTGCATATCTGTGGTGGGGAGAAAGGTGTGTGAAAGGCTAAGGGGGTGACTATCGTATTGGGGTCATAGTACAGCTCTGTAGAGAGGTGTGTGTGTGTGAATGGACTGAGGATAAACACAAGGGGGTGATTATCTGTTGAGGCTGCTGTTTACTGTAGTTCTGCAGAGGAGAAAGGGGAATATCATAAATGTTTCCAAGCCATTATTTCTCACATCATTCTCCACAGATTGAAGAAACCAGAGATCTTACAGCGAAGCACCTCAAAGCGGCGACGGAGACCAAAACTAATAAAACAGGACACAACTGAAAGTGAGGACGATGTAGGACACAGAGTGCCACCACACCGCTGGAACCTGCGCCTCAGCCCGTGCAGGGGGATCAAAGACATTAAGGAGGTAAGAGCAAGCCTGGTGAGAGTACCCCCTAGTGGTGTCAGTGAGACATTCCATTCTCCATAATCCACTGTTAAGGATTCCTGTCCCACTTATGTCAATGTGCTTTGACACCAACCAGGTGAGAGCACCCCTCATGCTATTAGCAATAAGACATTCAACTCTAATACTTGATCTTGGGAACTCTTCTCCCATGAGGCATCCAGCACAAACCTGGTGAGAGCATCCTACCCCAGGCTAGTACCAGTGACATATTTCACTAGTATAACTCCAGTCTTTGGGACATTGCTCCCCCTCCCAATGTAATGTCAGTACGCCTTATCCCAATTAGCGAGAGGATATCCTGCTGATGAAAGTGACCCATTTCCATTCTCCACACCCATACAGCTGTCCTGGGAACTCATTTCCGACTGTGCTGTTAGTATACACAAATCTGGTGAGCACACTACCTGCTAATACTAGTCAGATATTTCCATTTTCTTTGCGCTGAATCTTAAGGACTTCAAGCAGTGAGAGTGCATTAGTGATGACTCATTATGCAGCATCTCAGCCGTAAGTGGTTGCTCTGGTGCTAGAACTTAAGAATGTTTTAAGTTCAGACTCTGCAGTGTGGCTGTGCTCTTCTTGGCATTCTAATGTCAGATTTATTTCTCTGCTGAAGAGATCAGTGGCCATGGAGTTCGTTCCAGTCCTAGTGGCTAAGTTTTCTTAGTTCTTTTGTTTTATTATTTTGTGAAGAATTTAAGTTTATTCGATACTCTGCACTAATTCAGCTTAGTTTGATCAATTTTAGCATTTTCTTTCCTGGTTTCACACTAGCTCCCAGAACCAAGAAAACTACAGTGAGCTACAATTCCTGGTGTGGGGTTCTGATATATGAACTATTTAAAATAATTTCTTATTATTCAGATTGGCTCATTTTTAAAATGGTTGTACTTTCTTGTCTTGTGCACCACTGTAAACATTTTGCACCCTTTTCTGTCAGGTTAGCACAGTGGAAAAACCTAAAAAGAAGCAAGACCTCAGAGGATTTAAGCATTGTGAATCCTGTCCATATTGGTTGGCAAACATGTTCTTCTCTTCAATTATTTGGGCCCAGATACAATTTAGAAAATTGTGAACTCTGCAAAGTTTTCTTCCATAAAACAAAGAGGGCAACTAAACAGCACTTGTCATCTGCACCAGCTTCCACACTTGTTTTGCAAGAGTGCTTTCCTGTTAATAAAATAAACACGGAGAATGGTTCCTCTGAAGCGCCTCTTTAAAGGAAAAGTAATCTCTGGCTCCCAAGGAAACAGATAAGATGGCCAAGCCATCTTCCAGGAACGAGCACAGGGATACTGGCAGGTTAAGCCCTAAGGCTTTTAATGACAAAAAGCAAAAAAGGCTTTCAGACCAGCAGCCAAATACCACCACTGTCAAGAGAAAGGAAAAGCATCCTATGGTTTGTACCTTGCTCTGTCTGAAAAGCAGATAGAAGAACCAGTGCCAAAGAGCAATATGCCCTGTCTTGAGGACAATAGGAAAATGTGGCAGTTTTTCCAAATGATGGAGTTTGTTCTCCTCCCCCGCCAAATTCCTGCCTGAAATAGGAATTTGTGTGGGGGAGGAGAAGGATTAACAGATATCCAGGGCTTCAGATAATTTTTTTTGAGTGGAAGTCAAATACTTCCATGGGTTGAAATTTGGAAGTCATTTCAGTTTTACTGGAGTCAAAATACCCCAGCTGTCAACTTTTTGGAAGTCAGAATAATTCCGGGCGACAAATTTTGGCAGTCAAAATATTCCAAGCCCTATATTTTTTAAAGTCAACTCATTGACCTCACTGTAATGCATGCTACGTCCACATAAATTCATTTCTTAATGTTAGGAAAGGAAAACATACTCAATAAATCATTTGCAGACAGAATGTGTTTATACCCCATTCCTTCCTAGCCCTGTTCCTCACTGTGACCACCTGTGGCTGTGCTATGCTTCTAATCACAGCCCCCGGCATTATCAGGCACTCTTTAATGGCACCCTTTAGAATTACTGAGCATGTAACTGCACTTTGTGAGGGACGCTATATGCTATGGACATCCTTGTGGAGCAGTTGCATGGCAACCCCTGCCCCCTTTCCCATGCAGTCACAAGGCAGCTCCCCCTTGCTGCATGTATTGTAGAATTTAGTGCAACAAAGATTACACACCCTTGAAGGATTTCATCCCCTGTATTTACATCACCCTGCGGATTCAGTGCTTGTGTTTACCACCATCTCTTTGCATTATCTAGCCAGAGTGTGCCCATTGCAGGATTAAGCTGTGTGCCACCTAAAGATCCCTTGCAGAACTTTCCAGGGCCACATTGTTAACACACCTTGCAGTACTTATTTAGCCCCTTGGTATTACATCAGTGTGCAGGATTTAGCCCGTAGTGTTGACAGCGTCCACTCCTACAAGATTTTTCTCACTGTTTTAATCTCTCTTGCAGGATTTAACCCTCAAGTTTACCCCGCTTTCTTCTGCAGGATTTATCCCCTGGGTGTTTACAGCCCATGCAGGATAGGCTTCTGTTTCACCCGACACAGAAGTCTTTGCTCAAGCCTCAAGCCCCTGCCTTTATTTCACTCGAATTGTTTATACTCCCATTACTTTGGTTACATTTACAACACCGCGGTGCACTGATCTCAACCTCCTGCCTCAGAAACTAGAGGTAGCAGTGCATAACAAAATTATCCAAATCAGGAACTGCTGAAAGTTATAAACACTGGGCTGTCTAACAAAGCCAGCAGCGTAACTAGCCAGAAGTTTGCCAGGATCCCAGATCATAGCGTGCAGGAACTTCGGAATGTCAACAACAAATGCTACTGCTGTCTCACCACTAGAACAAACAACAGGCACACGGTGGCAGCAGGGCACTCGTTTGTTTTTCACAAGCTGCTCAGCCATCCAATATAATTATTATTTTTGTCAGGCTTCAGTGTCCATAGACAAACATGCACTGTAGCAAAGGCAGCTAGCAGAACAATACACGTCTACTCCTGTGTAATGAAGCACTGGTTAACTGCTATAAACCGCATGTAGCATGCATGCTACCGATAACCCAATTATTTCTAGTGTTTACCCGTGGCAGCCCATTCCTGAGAGGGAGACGAGCGCCCGCATTTGTGGCAATAACATACTCGCACACAACGAACTTCAGTTTTCCCAAATAATCCCTGCCTGGTCTTGAGTAGCTCACTCAGGACACACACTGTCAGTCAAAGTTGCTTTTCCATGTCCTTCCCGCTCTCCCCCTTCTGTTCAGCTTTACCTTCCTCGGTCACCCTATTTACTTTATTTAAAAAATAGCAGCAGATCCCTGTTTATAACAGATTTGTCGACTTCAGTACGCGTTCCTTCCAGCAGGTCCATTTGCAGAAACTTCAGAAAGTCCTGCTAACTTGGAGTCCCACTACAAGGATATTTTTTCAGCCAGGATTTTCGCAAGTCCAAAGCCTTACCCTGCTGGTAGTGCGGTCTGAGGTCAGCGGTCAGATGAAGAAAATGTTTTAAAGCTGATACGCTTTAGAAAGCAGGACAGACAAGCTGTTTGCTTTCAAATTTGTAATATGTGGTTTCAGAGCACATACAAGCATTTGGACATTAATCAAAAGCTTGCAGTGACTCCATCTCCTCCATCCTGACTGTGGCCCCCTCCCTCTCCTACCCCCAAAGTGACTTCAGGAAAAATGAAAGAAAGCATCTAGCCTTAGTGAAAGATTGCCCGAAGTGCTTGGCTAACACCAACTGTATTATTTTTTTTTTTTTTTTTTGTGGGGAGATGCAAGGCACAAAAGGGACAAGCAAATATAATTTTATGTTCACTTTGCTGAGCCTTTTAATTTTAGAAAATGGATTTGCTGTTTTACAGCAGCCCTTATTTTGTGTGAGAACCAGAGTACTCACTAACCTCTCAGCTGGTGAGTCAGGGACGTGGCTCCAGTGCCCCATACAGAAGTTGACTGCTGCTGGATTGGCATCAATTTTACTCTGCTACTCTGCACAAAATCTGTGCATGCTGGTGAAAAATGATCAGCTCTCTGTCATGTGCAGATAACAAGGCTGGACTGCACATGACTTGTTGAACATTCAGTTGTTGGTTTTTTACACTCATAGCCACATGATGCAGGACCATGTAGCATTGCTTGGCAACAAACAACTAGTGGAGTGCTTAAAGAGCAAAAACCCGGACAAAAGATTAACCACATAAATAGCAAATTGAATGTGGCAGACAATTTGCGGGGTGGGGCCGCTGGCATTTGGAAACTAAAGCAAAAAAAAAAAAAAATGGCAACCCTCCACAGGATTAAAAAAAAAACATAAAGACCTGACGTCCACACCATGAAAAACGGACGTCAGCTTCAAACAAGGGAAATGTTAATGGACGTCAATGACTCCAGAGGCTATATTTTTGGATGTTTTGAGCAAAATTATGGACGTAAAATACGTCCAAAATAGAGTTATCTGAAGGGCTGCAGATATCCCTAGAGAATCTTGCTGAGGACGACTTTGGTTCCCCAAAAAGAGTTAATGGAGATGATTCCTCTTACACAGCATTTGTGTCCCAAGGCCTTTCCATTGTACTCTGTTTTTTTTGCACTTCTTGTGGAATGGGTATCCAACCTGTGTGTTTAATAATGCGTTACTACTTTGATGTGTAGTATGTTCATGCCTGTGAACTAATATTCTATACGCTTCTGTATATTATTCCATGTTATGGTATGTATTTGAAGTAGCCAAGGCAAAATGGCAAGGCAAATTTTATTTAAAAAAAGGCGCCCAATCCTGGAGGCTCTGGGCGCCATACACAAAAAAAAAAAAAAAAAAGTAACAAAACACATCGATAAATAGCAACAACCATAAACACTACAGTAATAATAAATAAAAATTCAGTAAAGAAATGAAGAAGTCAGGGACAGGCAATATAACAAGTTAGGACAGGGTGATAGTTACAAAACAGGGTCAGGAAAAGCCTGTGCAAACAGGAAGACCTTGAGGCATGCCTTGAATACCTCCACCGAGGGGGGCCTCCCTTACAGATGGAGGGAGCGAATTCCACAGGACGAATTAGCACTAGTTCATTAACCCATGTATTGTCTGACTCTGTAAAATTTATATTGTTTGGTGTAACCCACCCCCCACTACTTTGCACAGTAAGCTACCTCTTGGAACCCTCGACTGGGCACCCAAACTACTTTGGACACTTTTTGGTACCATCCGCAGCTTTGAGAATGTATACCAGGCTCACTGTTTCTAGAGGTCAGAAGGGGGGGGTGTACAAAGGCAGATTCACACAAATGACCAAAATACCCAGGTCCTAAGGAGAGAACTTTTTGCTAGGGTTATGCTAGGTCTGTACTTCTAGAGGGGCACCCAGTAATTCCACACAGGAAGCAGTAACATGAATGTCCAAACCAGGTTGTGGTTCTAGAGTGTGACTTTATTCCAAAGATGGTACACTAAAGCAAAGGTAGACCCACAGTGTTTACACATCGTGGCACAGAGCAATGGCAGAACAACAGAAATCTGTATCAGACAGAAAGTCTAGATAGCCCAAATGTCACAGGACCTCAAATTCTCTTCAGCAGCAATGGCCTCAGCTGAATACACATTTCTTCTAGTGGCACCGGCCACAACTAAGCACATTATTCCCATTTGGCATAGGACTTAAAATTTCAGCAATGTGGAACTGGCCACGATGGAGCACATTGGTGCTCAAAATTAGCACAACCCACACCGGGGGGTAAACTTTCTCTTCAGGCATTGGCCACCATGATCTGAATAACCAGGCACCCTTACGGAACCTGAAGTACTGAACTAATCATTCCAGTTGAGGGGCTTCCCAGCTTTTGCTTCCACGTCCATACCCAACCATTCTTTCAGAGTTGCACCTCAAAATTCTGGTAAAACAGTTATAAATATGCATCCTGGAATGACTTTCACATCCTGCATAAGATAAACACTACTTCTGAGTATTTGTTTATATATTTATTAGTTCTAGGATTACAAATACCTTTGAGCCAAGGCTCTTTTACAAAGATTCGACGTCAGTGAAAATGTAGAACTAAAGTCCTGAACAGTGTGCCAAGTCTCTCCCTAGGGATTCCATGATTATCAGCCAACTTTAAAAGTAGTAAGAACAGGCTCAACTTAGAACAGAACTGGTGTATATTTCCCTTTATCAAAGTACACCCCAAAAAGCAGGTACTTTTATGCTGGCCCCGGTGGTGCAGAGGGCTGAGGTGCTGGATGTCTCATCTCGCGGCATGCCGGCAACCCGGGTTCAGGAGTGAGCCTGGGTCATCGGAGGTCAGTTGGGGGGGGGGAGCTGGATGGAGCAGCCGACAGGCAGCTCTCCTCTCTGGGGAGGTGGATTGGCATACCTCGCTCATGGCTGCCCCCTGCTGGAGGCCAGTGGGGGGGCTGCGCAAGCAGGGTGCCAGTGATAGGCCAATGGGGCAGGCAGAGGAGGGTCGTTACCTGGGATGTAAGGCGCATGCGTGCCTCCACATGCATGCGACCTTGTCCTGGGGCCCTCAGGTAATAATGGGGAGAAAATGGAGGAAAAACAAAACCGGCAGCAGGATGGTGACTGACTCTCTGCAGGCACCACTCCCGGACCGGGTGTAAGATAAGCCCCAGTAATTCCGAGGGACGGAGCTGGGGGTGCTGGTCAGATGGGGGCTGTTCGGGGGATGAGTATAAATAATAATATAAAAAAAAAAAGCCGGTACTTTCCTCCTGGGAAGCACAATAGTTGGATTACTCGTGGTTGGAAAACAAACAAGCAACTTCAAAGTCCTGGATCAAATTAGGGGATTGCCCCTTGAATCCATTCTGGCAGTCCTTTTCCATCTCTCCAGGGATGGAAAATCAGGGACTCCTGCTCTAGACAACGGTTTTCACCACTTCTCTTGGCAGGCAGATGTTTCTCAGCACTAGAGTGAGAAAATAGGCTCTCCTCTCAGAGTCCACACTTCAGCTCTCACTCCACCAACTGCTGTTTACAGCTGCTGATACAGAACTAACCCAAGATTCTAAAACTTCCCACTCACAGCCAGCTGCTGTGGCTTATGCTGCTGCGAGAGTTGTAAATGACATCACCTCTCTTATCTAAGCTGAGACCAAGTAAACAGAGAGGGAGCAGGTGAAACCCCATTTAATCAGTTATTCACAAGCTGCCTTCCCTACCTAGCACTGACACTGTTGGGATTCTAGTAACCCAGGGAACTGGGTGGTTACACTCACCCATAGCCAGGTAAATGACTGTCCACAGTCATTTCTTCACCTGGCATTAAGACATCCTACTCTCTGTGTTACCTATGGGGAGAGGTGATCAGGCCCTCCCCTACCATTTGCCAGGAACAGGCAGGCGACCCTAAAGGCACAGAGGCTGGCTGATGAGACTTCATCCCCTATGCTATGATCTATCTATGGATATTCAGTGGCTCCAAGGAGACTGCTTGAAGCATACCCCAGTAGACCAGAACTGAGGTCCCTACTGCAGATCAGGAACACAGCCTGTCTATCCCCCTAGCCCTCTAGGGAAAATCTATCTGACCAGACTGCCCACCGAGGAACCTCCTTCCACGCTCCCAGGGTGCTGGCAAACAAAAACGACAAGGAACCACACACACTGCAATGCATTACATTTCCCAAACTTTCCCCACAACCTCACATCTGTGAAGAAAAAGCATGTTAACACCCTGTTAACCACAGACAATCCTAAAAACTCTAAGAAAAGGGGAACTCAGCTGAGCTATAGCATCCTCTTCTTTTCTTCTCTTCTTTTCTTCCTCAGGAACACCTGCAAGAGAAGAAAAACAAAACACATTCTGCATACCACACAGTGCCTAAACCTCCACCTGAACACTAGAGAATCCCAAAAATATTTTTCTATAAAAGTACAAAAGTAAAACATGGAAAGAGGACATTTTATACAACACATTTGGGGGGTGGAAGGCTCTAAAGAGTCCAAACTAGTGACAGGATGTTGTTGCCCGAAGGCAAGGTCCATTAAAGAGTCTGTCCTAGGCCGGAGCACACTGAAGAATAGTCCTGGAACAGGACAGGGCCTATGTAGCACTGCAGTCCATGGGGAGAGTCTTTGAGGACAATCAGACAGTTTTGTGAACAGTCTTCAAGTGTAGGGTGTGTTGTGCAAAGTCAGTTAAATAACAAAAATTTGGTTTTGCCAGTTCCTTGAAGACCGAAACAAAGGATCATCTTACTTCTCTGAGCTGAGGGCCCTCTCCCTTCAGACCAAGTGGCATCTTCGGATACAGCTGGATTGATGTCCTCTGAAAAACCAAGGGATGAAACAGGAAAACTGCTGGACTGATGTCATCTGAAAAGCAAACAATGGAACAGGAAAACAGCTAGAATGATGTCATCTGGAAGGCCAGGCAATGAAAATGGGAAAACACTGCTGGGTGATGAATCTGGATGCACATAAAGAATCCTGGAATACCAGTAGAACTGCATCTTCCTCCTTGGATACTGCTGCTGCTGGATGACAGACACCGGGCTGACACTGCTCGCTTCCCTCTAGGCATGCTGGGCATATCCACATGTAGTGGCACCATTAAGGGTAATACCACTCAAGATGAGGTGCAAGGCCTATGACACCATCTGGCCGTTCAAAGTTGATATTGTGGAATATCTTATTCCCTGCCTTGTCCACAGTTCGCACGGTGTCCATAAACAGAGTTCTGCCCAATTTCCAGAATTTAAGTGTATCATTTATGACTCTGTCCCTGTGACATTCTTCTGCACCACAGTAAAAATTCTTCCTTGTCTCTTCCAACAACCAGGATTGCTGGTTCTGTTCCATTTCCTCCCAGACTGTGAGGAAAGGTAGGAAAGGACTGCCCATAGATGGTGTCAGGCCTCCTACGTATTAGTCTCTCCTCCTTACTGCTCTTCCCAAGTTTGTGGCCCATGGCCCAGCTTGGGGGTGGCCAGTCCTGGTTGAGCCAGTGCTGCATACTTAAAGAATGAAAGAACTTGTCCCCAACCATCTCTGTGGGCAGGTTACTGGAGCCTTCTCCTTTTCTCTCTGGCTTCCCTGAGGCAAGAGCTTGAGGTGACTCACGGGGACCCTCAACATGAAGATACATTTCTTCATCCTCCTCTTCCTCACTCAGGATCTGAGCCCAGGAGCGAGCAAATGTCCTCACTCTGAGACAGTCCACTCCTCACTGGGCGTAGAGGTGGACGCCTCCCAGTTCAGTGTCTCTTGAGTTCATCCTCCCCTAATAGGCTAGCACTTGGACCCTACTTCCATGGGTCCACGGCTCCTTCTGTTGAACTGTCCATCTGGGACACAGGTGTGGAAACCTCTCTCTCTGTGCCTGCCCATGCAGTAGATCAACATTGCTCTCTCCCTCTGTGTAACACTCTATGGGGCTTCCCCCAACAGGTTTAACCTGATGCTGCATGCTGCTACTTGCAGAGTTTCCTACTGTGGTCCACGTGGGAGCCAAACAAATTTATGATGACCTCTCTGGCACTGCACCCCTGCTGATACCCCATTGTTCGGACTGCCTTGTAAAATATGGTACCAGAAACGCATCCCTTCCAGCCTTGAGGCAAATAATGCACAGTCTCACTGGATAGCTAGGGATTGCTACGTCTTGAGGCAACTCTTCACCATAGAAAGTTCTTTCTATTTCTCTTAGTGCTACCACCTCCTCTGCGATCATAGCTCAGGCATGATCCAGATAGCGGGGAGTTCCTGAAGCCATTTCTGAAAGCAAACATACAAAAGTTGGTTGTTTCTGAATTGCTCACTAGTCTCTTTGCTGTCTCACAAAATGGCTCCCTGCTGCTGTGTTTACATTGCTAACCCCATCCTGTAATGGCGGCAGCAGCTCTCCTCATGACTCAAAGAACTGTGTTTCCGACCTTTTCTGGCTACTGAATTTGCTCAAAATTGTAATTGATTGCACTGCTGGTATCTTTCAGCACATTCATATGATTTTAAATTGACTTTGTGATCAGCATCAAATCGAAGAACTGTTTACAAATGCTTAAAGTCACTTGCAAGCCCTCAGTTTTCTATTGCGCAGGATTGCCTGTTTGTTGCATCCTTCCCTTATACAACTCTCAGTCCCTTTCTTGCTTAGAAATATTTTACCGGTGCTGAACCCATTATAAATGCTCACAGTCTATGCTCAGAATTTTTGTTTGTTGCTTTTCTGTTTCAACGCACAGTCCTTCTTTGCAAAACAGTCGCACTGCTTGCACACAGATTCAGCTGGCTTGAATATCACACACAGTTTGATGCACAGTTAGCTGGGTTTACTCACTGAATTCAGTAGCTGCTTTCTCCAGTGGAAATTTTCGGCCTGGTGCGGCTCCTGGAAGGCTTCTGGGGTGAAACGGGCTGGTGGTCCCGCCAATCATAGCCACGAACACCACACTCACTCTCCAAATGGTTGGACATGTTGAGCCTGAATTTATGCAGCAAAAGTCTGTTTTCTACAGATTAGAATGTTCACAAGCCCCTCAATGGTTGATCCAGGTCTGACCAGCTCACATGTCTCTCTCTCTCTCTCTCTCCCCTCCTTGAACACTCAACTGCACACAGAAGCTGGCTAGGGGGTGGGACTGATTGCAGTCGCACCAGTCACTCGACGCCATGCAGATGAGCCTCTCTCTCTGTCTTTGCTCACTCTTCCTTTATGGTGATTGTCAAGCAGGAGCAAATTTAAACTGCAAACAAACTTTTTTTTTCTCAGCTGCAGTTTCAGCGGCAGGAGTGCCATTTTGACCATTTTCTCCACAGATTCTGGCAATGTCTCTAGCGACTCCCCCAATTTGCACAAAGCACATGACACCTTCAGGACACATTTCTCAGTCTGTTTCCTAAAGTCCACACTACTTTTGGCATTTGAAAACTGCAAGTTAAAAAGTTCTGTAAATGTTTTGGATGCAGAGACAAGGACATACACTTCAAGGCTTTACTGTCCATTGCAAGTTAACAAAACACACAAGCAGCACTCTGTTCTTTCTGTATTAGCAGGCACGCAAGCAGCACATTCGGATGGCACTTTCCTGGGCAAAATCCTATGTGCAAAGCTTCCTCTTCTGTTTGGGCTACTATACTACCAGATAGACAAACACTAGTCACACCCTCAGTAATCTCTAGTTCTCTCCACAAATTAAACAACATCCTTGGACGAGCCCCCATTTTTTGTAACCACCCCTTCCCCACTACTTTGCACAGTAAGCTACCCCTTGGTACCCTCGACTGGGCATCCAAACTACTTCAGACACTTTTTTATATCATCCCTAGCTTTGGCAGTCCTTTTCTGTCTCTCCGGGGATGGAAAATCAGGACCTCCTGCTCTAGACAACGGTTTCTGCCACTTCTCTTGGCAGGCAGATGTTTCTCAGCACTACTGTGAGAAAATAGGCTCTCCTCACAGAGCCCACACTGCAATGCTTCACTCCTCCAACTGCTCACACTGAACTCCACTCACAGACTCCGACAGACTAACCCAAGGTTCCAAAGCTCCCCACTCACAGCCAGCTGCCATGGCTTATGCTGCTGTGAGAGTTCTAAATGACATCACATCTCTAATCTCAGCTGAGACCAAGTAAACGGAGAGGGAGCAGGTGAAAACCCATTTAACCAGTTATTCACCAGGTGCCTTCCCTACCTAGCACTGACACTGATGGGATTCTAGTAACCCCAGGGGACTGGGTGGTTACATTGGCATTCTGTGTAATTAACTCTGTGTCATCCCTGAAAAAGGGACTTTGGGTTCCAGTGATCTACCTGGTTAACAAAATTCAATAAATAAATAAAGTAGCAGGCCTGCTGATTCCGCATTCCATGAAAACGTGTGTGTATGTAGATGAAGCTGAATGTTTGACCATGGTAGGACTGACCTTAACAAAAGTGTCCATCTCCATTCACAAGGCATTTCAGAATGCCACAAATAACATTGTTGCTATGCCTTCATCCTCTGCAGCCACGCACAAGAAGGTGGAGAGGGTGTAGTAACCGGGGAGGGTTTTGACTATATCTAAAACCACACTGATCCTAAGAGAACAAGGCCAGCAGCTGCTTGCTAAACAGCAAAAGTTAATCTGGCAGCTCTACCCTGATAAGGATTCTAGAAAGTTGGATTTTATGGTAAAAAGGCATACAGTACATCCACCTGGTTACTGAGGCAGGCTGCCTGCTTGTATCTGTTCTGCACATTACCGATGGGCCTTGTGGAATACAGTTCTGCCTTTATGTGAGAGTTTACCTCCCCAGTAAAAAAAAACATGCCTTGCATGTACTGTGAAGGTTGATTTGGAAGCTGTAAAATACCAGTTTCAAATCAGTGTTGATGTGAATGGCATTGCTTCCAGAGGTCCAGCAAATTTACGGTCTGTCAGGAGATTTGCATGGCTTACAAAATTTACAGTCTGCCAGGAGATTTGCAAGGCTTACAGATTTATGGTCTACCAGGAGATTTGCATGGCTTAAAACAACTGGGTTGTCACAAGACATCATAGGTAAGATCAAGCTTTGTAGACTTACGTCCTTAATGCTTGCCAGATGGGTTTATTTACAGTATATTGCCCAAATTTGATTTCATCACTCGTTGCATTGTCTAGTCTAGTTTTAAAGACATCAATATTTTTACTGGCTATTGCATCCTCAGGGAGGTAGTTCCATAAAGTAATAACCCTTTGGCTGTACCAGTGCTTTCTAGATGGTGTGCTCCAACAAATGGAATACAACTGCAAGGAATGTCTTCTACCACTAGCTCTATCTTGGTTAAACTTTATACCAAGTTCTGACATGTAGTTATCTTGTCCTATTACCCTGTACAACATACACATGTCCCCTCTTAGTCTCCTGTATTGCAGTGAGTACAAATTGAGTATTTTCAATCTTTGAGCATATGGTATCAGTTTTAAGCCGGTTACAAGTCTAGTAAAGCAGTGTTGTACTGCTTCGACCTTGTTTATGTCTTCGTTTATAAAAGGAGACCATATTTGCATACAGTATTCCAACTGTGGCCTAACCAGTGCTATATAGAGTGGAAGTAATACCTCCTTAGTCCTACTAGAAATGTGTTTAATAATACAATTTAGCATCTGATTTGCCTTTCTTACCTGATTTCTACAATGCATATTAAATTTGAGATCATTACTTACTGTATAGTCACCCCCAAATCCCTTTCGCTTGTGGTTACAGTTAGTATTTTGTTGTTAAGGGTGTAGTCGCATTGTCTATTTTCAGGTCCCAAATGCATAACTTTGCATTTATTAATGTTAAGTTCCAATCTACTATGTGTCATCCATGCATACACATGGTACAGGGCTTCCTGTAAGGTTGTACTACTTTCAAGGGTATTAACCACTGTTCCCAGTCGATAGTCATCTGCAAATTTGGACAACCACACGTTTGGTAAATCTACTTTCAGTTAAGAAATGTACATATTAAACAGGACCTGCCCCAACACTGACCCCTGAGGAATGCCGCTTGTAACTCCAGCCCAATCAGAAAAAACTCCATTTACCACTACCGTCTCCCCGTCAAACAATTTACAGTCCAATTTGTAATATTGGAACATAATTTAAGATTTCTTAATGAGTTAGCTAATTCTAAGTGAGGTAGCTTATCGAAAACTTTTGCAAAATCCAAGAATATTATATCAACTGGGTTTTTGTTGTCAATCTCTTTATTTACTTTTTCATAAAAGCCTAGTAGATTAGTCAAACATGATCTATTCTTGGTGAACCCGTGCTGGTATGTGTCTATTGCCCCTATAGTTGATAAATGTTTTTGGATGTAGTCCTTAGTAATCCCTGCCAAGAGTTTACCCAATAGGGAAGTCAGACTTATTGGTCTAAAGTTTTCAGGTTTTGATGTAGGTCCCTGTTTATGAAGTGGTACAACTACTGATACCTTCCAACTAAGTGGGATATCACCAGAATCTAGGGAGTGTTGGAATATGTTTTTTAGTGGTTTATAAATGTAGTCTGCAAGTTCTTTCAAAACTCTAGGGTGGAGATCATCGGGGCCTGGAAATTTATTAATATCCATTGATTTTAGCCTTTTAAGGACTTCTAGTTGATTAATCTTTACTGTCCCAGGTATGGATAGTTGCACATCCTTCAACACAGTAAGATCAGATTTATTGAATACTGAGGAAAAATATTTATCCTGGATATCAGCTGTTTCCTTGTTATTGGTAGGTTGTCCCGTACTTCTAGCAAATGATCCCACTACGTTTGAATTTCTCCTTATACTATTGATACGGGAGAAAAAAAGGTTTTTATTATTCTTTAACTTTTGTTGCCATAAATATTTTCTGGTCAGATGTAGCATGATTTATTTTAACTTTGATTTTTTTTTTTTTTTTTTTTTGTCAATACTTGGTAAGCTGGTAATAGATGCTGGTTGCCTTTTTTAATGTTTTTAAACATTCTACTCTTTTTGTTTATGAGTTTCTTTATAGAAGGTTTCATCCAACTCTGTAGTATTCTTTTTGTAGTATACCTTTTTGAGTTAGGTACATAGTCTTGAATCGCTTTTTTAATCTTTGTGGTCAATAAATCCCATTTCCACTCAACAGATCTGTTAGTAAAGTCTTCTTCCCAATCCCATTTTGCTATTTGTTCTTTTAGGGAAGTAAAGTTAGCCTTTGTAAAATTAAGTTTTTCTGTAACTTCCGTTCCTGGTTGTCCTGATTGTTGTAACATCCTAAAGTTTACACAAAGGTGATCACTATTTCCCAGGGACATTGAAGTCTGAACATCAGTGATACCATTGCTCATGTTAGTTAGTATGATGTCTAATATGTTATTGTTCCTGGTTGGACATAATACCATTTGTTCAAGCCCTATTTGTGCAAATGTACCCAGGTATGTTTGTTCAATTTTACTAATCCCATTTTGTGTTATCCAGTTTATGCAGGGCAAATTAAAGTCCCCCATAATGACTATGTTGTCCGATGGGTTAAGATTACTACTGTAATGTGCTCCATGAAATTATTATCACTTTCTAATAATGTAGAGGGAGGTCTACATACTAAGCCCAATTTTGTTGTGGTACTGTTCCAAGGATATATTTTAGTCCATATTACTTCAATGCCTTCCACATCTTCAGTCATCTCACATTCTATGGTGTCATGTATATAGATGGCCACACCACCACCTTTCCTAAACTTCCTATTTTTAATGAAGGTTTTATAGCCCAGTATATCTTTGTCCCAGTTGTCACTATCAGCACCCCCATGTTTCTGTAGCTAGAGCCAGATGAATGTCTTGGTCATACAGCCTAAGTTTAAATTCAGCTAATTTATTGGCCAGACTTCTGGCATTAGTCAATAAGCCATTCCATACTGGATATGATGGAGCTTTTATACTAGGATGGGAAACTCTGAGATTTGGTTGATTTGTTCGTTCTACTATATTACGCTGACATATGATATCAGAACCTATTGTGTTCCCACCCTCCCCATTTTCCAGTTTAAATGAAATGCTAAGACTTTATCTTTTTTCCCAGTAATCTAGTGCCAAATTTGTTTAAATGCAGTCCATTATTTTGGAAACAATCTCTATTGGAAAAAGTGATATGATTATCCATAAACCCCAGTCCTCTTTCATCATATGTATGGCGTAGCCACATATTTAGGCTCTGAATTGATTTATTTTTGTAGGTATTCCTCCCTCTAGTGGGCAACACTCCAGAGATTATTAGCTCACCCTTTTTATCTAAAACGCTGTTAATGATATCAATAAACCCAGATTTTACATAGGACAGATTATTAGAAAGTAAATCATTTGTACCTATATGCAGAAGTACCAAAGGTTCATGAGTGTTTTCTAAAAGCCCAATCAAGAAGTTTTGCTACATCTTTAATACCAGCACCTGGGAGCATGCTAACTGTTGTGTGAGCTTGTCTCCCTTCACAGACTAGTGTGTCCACACCCCTGAGTAGAGAATCTCCAGTTACCATTATATCTCTGTTCTTTGCGTATGTGCTTGAAGTGATTGACATAGGGGGCACAGTATCTGGTAATAAGTTTGGAGTTGTTTAGCACTGTTTGGCAATTCTGTTGCTATAGAGAACTGTTGCTCCTCGCATTCATTAGCCAAAACAATGAAGTTATTATGCAATGGTAAAAATGTAATGAACTTTTCCGACAAGGTATCATTAAAAGGTACAACTTCCTCAGAATCTTTATTAAGGTCTGTGTCCTTTTTATTAGGTCCATAATCTCCTAATGTAGATACCTGAAGGCAACTAGTACTTGCAAGTGCTTCATCAATAAAGTTTTCAAGTAAACCAATTTCCTTGTGTGTTTCAAGTCTTTGTTTCAGTGTTTCAAGTTCTTTTTGTAACAAGTCAGTGAGGTTGCATTTCTCACATATAAACTCAGGGCAGGGAGTCTCGTTGGAAAACATATTGCAAAGAGTGCACACTCTCATTTTAGCAGTTTTGCCCCTTTTTACCTTATTTTGTGACATGGTGTAAAATGAAAGATACAGCGTTTAATAAGTGAACTGTAACAACGTGTCTCGGTTACCTAAACAGATTCACTTAGTCCTTCCTGCCCCAGCGTCCCCAGCAGGCACGCGTGTCTCTGCATGCATTGACGTGCATCCAGCCCTCAGCAGGGTCTGTTTAAATAGCTGTGGTACCCAGAAGTGGAGTTTGGCGATAACAGGGATCGCACAGGTTGCGAAATTAACAAAATTTGAACTCAATCAAGTTAGGTGATCTTTTACTATGCCCCTGTGCATCTGCCACTCATTCGTGGCCCAGGCACTAAGGAAATATCTCTCAAACGTTTGTTTAAAAAATGTAGGCAGTAGCCACAGTAACCTGTCAGCTCTTTTCCTACTTGTTTAGCAGGGCTCAAAATAAAAGTGCTGTTTCTTTCGTTGGCAACACACAGTAGATATATTTAAAAAGTACAGTACACTGGGTTCCCCAACAAGTTACCAGCAGTCATTAATCTCTCCACTCGCCCTGCTCGCAGCAGGGTCTGTTTAAATAGCTGCGGTACCCAGAAGTGGAGTTTGGCGATGACAGGGATTGCACAGGTTGCGAAATTAACAAAATTCAAACTCAGTCACGTTCAGTGATCTTTTACTATGCCCCTGTGCATCTGCCACTCATTTGTGGCCCAGGCACTGAGGAAATATCTCTCAAACAACGTTTGTTTAAAAAATGCAGGCAGTAGCCACAGTAAACTGTCAGCTCTCTTCCTACTTCTTTAGCAGGGCTCAAAATAAAAGTGTTGTTTCTTTAGTTGGCAACACACAGTAAATAATTTAAAAAGTGCAGTACACTGGGTTTCCCAGCAAGTTACCAGCACGCCAAACATGTACTAAATGCACCAGCTGTGCGTGTCTCTGCACGCGTCAACTGCGTGCTCGCTACGCTCGCACGGAATGCTGTTTAAATGCCCTTCCCCTTGCTTTCTTGCTAAGCAGTTGATCCATCTCGGGTAATCAGACCAGCCTCCCAGTTTATCAGTGTACTTAATAAAAAGAGAATGAGCTAATACCCACACTCAAAACAGTTTCAACACTGCAGTCTAAATGTTTAAAAAGCACCAACACTTAAGGCTGTGTGGTACCTGCAGCTCCTGGTTGTAAATAAGGCAAATAAACTAATTGCAGCACACACACAGAGTCAGAGCCCCTGCCAGTACTGTCTCACACTATACAGTGTCTCACAGCATGCAGGCAGGGCAAAGCAATTGATTTCCCCTTCGAATGGATCTTATTTGGTTACAAAACTGTGGTCTACATGGAAAACAATCATGAGAGAAAAGCTACTTTTAAAAATATAGCCTAAAAAGAGAGATCCTTTGTCCTAGAAGTGTAGGTATGTGAATGGCTTATTGCAACAAACCCTATGCCACTACTAATGTTGCTAGTAATACATAAGGAGCTGATAAGGCAGTTAGCCTGGAAGTAGCTCCTGTAGGTCAAGAATAGTATGTTATCTTTCCACAGTTTGTAATATATTTATCCAGTTTATTTTTAAAAATCTCCTTTGTCTCACTAATAATTATGATTTCAGGCAAGCTATTCCAGAGATTTATAATTCTTTCTGTGTAAAAGTATTTTCTTTTATTTGTTCTTGTCATTACTTGGAGAGGATGACCACGCATCTTAGAGTTGATGTCCTTAAAATTAACATTTACTTTGTTCATGAAGTACGGATCATGTATTATGTCATAAAAGAGTAACAGGTCACCTCTTTTTCTACGTACTTCTAGAGTAGAGTTTCAGTTTTTATAATCTTTGAATGTCTAAGCTGATCTTGCTATGAGGGGGCTCTTGCAGTGGGCAACACCATTAGGACTAAGCCACCAGGTGCCAGGATCACGCAGAAAAATTTCTAGCTAGCAGTGTACAACGGGGGACCACCCCCCAGTGTCAGCACGTCGATGTCCATTCTAGCATAAAAGGGACAGTCCCCCAAACCCACCTCACTTCTTTTCCTGCTATCGACGTGCATTCGTCAGATTCCACGGAAAACGTTGCTACAGTCAACCACCATTACTGTTTCTTTCTTTTTTTTGGCAGTATTTTTTGGATTTCAACATTATGTCATCACCGAATTTGTCTGCGGAGTCCCACAAATTCAAGTATGCCAGTGAGAAGCAGCTCCCTGAGAAAGACTACTACTCCATGTACGCTATCTGCTTAGGTCCAGAACATGATACCGAAGCCTGCCAGGCCTGCCAGAAATTCAACCAAGTCACGCGGAAAAGAAGAGTTCTGAAGACCCATCTCCTGGAGCAAATATTGGCCACTCTGGAATGAGAGTTGCAGTCCCGGACCTTGGCCGGGTCTTCTGGGGAATCTTCATCTGTGAAGAAGAAGCACAAAAAGCATCGGGACCAGTATCTGTCCACTTCAGAGTCACAGTTGCCTGCAGTGACTGTGACAGAGCTGGAATTTTTCTCCCGCAAGAGATCGTCTCATCTTCAACCCCAACCCTCCTTCCTTTGGGGTGTCAGTGGTCCAGCCACTTGCCATTATCTCAGTGCCAGGTAGTGCTGCTGTGGGCTCGGTGGATCCTTCCTCCACTCCGCCGCCCCTGTTACTCAGGCCGGTCCTTCAGAAAGGTCCTGACACAGGTGGCCAGGATGGTTCTCCG
Source organism: Neoceratodus forsteri (assembly GCA_016271365.2). Taxonomy (NCBI): domain Eukaryota; kingdom Metazoa; phylum Chordata; order Ceratodontiformes; family Ceratodontidae; genus Neoceratodus; species Neoceratodus forsteri. The sequence continues at coordinate 77,376,972 of JADMNL010000022.1, forward strand.
GGTGAGGCTATGGCTGTTTCCACCCTCTCGGCCTCTACGTCTTCACTGGACCCCTTCCCAGGGTCCAAAGGTGGTCTACCCGACCGGAGCCCGCTGCTGTGCTCGAGGCCTCAGCCAGCTTCTGCAGAACCCCCATCATTGGGGCTCCAGGCTCCTCAACCGCTGCTGGTGGTCACCTCCCAGGCCTCTCCCCACCAGTTGCCAGCAGGGCCTTCCTTATCTGAGCTTCCCCCCAGGACCTGATCCTCAATGATCCTCCATTGCGTACAGGATGTCCTTTGCCTTCGGGCCAGATGTCCCTGGCCCCACCTTCTCTAGAGCCCTCCACGGCTCACGAGGAGCTGGTTTCTATGTCAGAACCATTGGAAACTTTGCCTGACGCAGCACAGCAACCAGCGCTGCCACCTGGTCCCTCCTCAGATGCAGTCAATGATTTGGACCTGCAGTCTGCACCCACCAGGCATACAGTGGGTTCATCAGGGTGTCAGGCCTGCTAGCACACTACCCGGCATTAGGCTGTACCCTTCAACTGATATTCCTTTGCGGACTATGGCGACCTTTTGAATGCTTGGTGGGCCTCAGCATCCAAATCCAATATGGCTCTTCAGTCACTGATGCCATCTTCTCCCCAACAGAGGGGTACTCCTGTATTGGATTCAGAGGCCTCCCTGCTCGAATGCCAGTATGGTTACAACCTCCAGTAGGTCACCTATGCCTCATTTGGCCTCGGACTGTAGCTTCAGTTTCCTTTGAGTCTCCTACTAACCCCTCAACATTCACCCCCAGGGGCCGAATGGGTCAGGGACACACCTAAATCTCCCCCAGAGGACCCATCCTTCCTAGAAATGATGAGGACTATCCAGGCATCCCAGGGGTGGCATACGGAGGAGCAAGATCCTCAAAGACGCCAATTAGTGCAACATTTGCGCCTCCTCAAGGTGGACTCTGTGTTGATCCCACCATTGGTGATCCCATATGATGATGTTTCATCTGCGGTTTGGCAGAAGCCAGATTCAGTACCTGCTGCTCCATGGAAGGCTGACCATCTGTATCAGGCCCTGAATGGCAAGGTACACTTTGCCTCACACCCTAAGGCTGACCCCTTCTTTCTTCTGGAGCCACCGGTGGCAGGGCAAGGTCCTAGACCTTGTGGCTGCCCTCTAGACTGAGTCCAAATTTATGGACTCTCTGGGCTGCAAGGTCTACGCCTCTTCGACCTTGGCCTTGAGGGCACAGAACTACTTGGTTCATATGCTTGTGCATCAACAAACTCTCTTTGGCCAGATAGGGGATCTACTCCACTCTACACTGGATTCCCTACTTGATCACAACTAGTGAACATCCTTGCCGCAGCCTCAAGCCTGGGTTTCTCTGCTTTATGTGCCTGTTATGACATGGTGGAATCGACCGCCCGTAGTGCAGCCTCAGCCGTATGTATCAGACGCCATGCTTGGTTCCAGCTGGCAGACTTTACCCCAGCTGTTCAGGCTTCCATTTTGGACGTGCTATTTCGGGGCTGTGTCCTATTTGGGGACAAAATACAGCCATTACTGTCCTCCCTTCAGGACTCTGGTGCTTCCCTTCAGAAAGACCCTTGGGGGCTTCAGGGCATCTCAAACTCTCATTCAGTCCACCCAAGGGACACTGTCCCCAGTCATCAAGTAGGAGAGGCAAGTGCAAGGCCTCTGTGGCCACGCCGCTTTGACAGTTAAAGCCCACAGAACTGAGGTAGCCGCACCATCTGTGCAGGCTACATGTCCCTAAGTTTTCACTTCCCTCCTTCCTTTTCCCCATGGGTCACACCAGGGATGCTGGAAGAGGAAGGATATCCAGTGGCAAGGATGACCTTGTGTTTTTTCTTGGGAGCCTCTCCTCTCACCCGATGTCTTGGATGCATCATCGGACCTTTTCCGAGATCAGACTTCGAGGATGACTTGGGAATGGTCCTGAACCCTGGTAGGGGTCATCATTATTAATCCTCCTGAAGTGCCCCTTTCGTCTGGCTTGCTGACTGGGGAATTATTTTATTACCCCACTCCTTTGAGGGCTCCCCAGGCCCATTCATGGTGTCAACAAGACTTAGAGTCCTCTGGCGGGGTCATATTTCCAAGCAAAGAGACGAAGCTTAGTGATCTGATAGCTCATCACCTTGGCTCCTGAACCCCTTGCAGGCATGCTTCCCTCATTGCAGGCAAGCAACCCAGTTCTCTTCCCCTCTCCCCAAGGCCCCTTTTTCGGAGCTGGAATTGCTTCCTTATTTCACTGCTCATGAGGGCCACTTCCCCTCATCTCACTAGGCATGGAGAGGGGAGGAGTAATTCTCCAGGTGAGGGACAGACTTCGCAGCTCTTGCTCACTAGGTGCTCCCTTTACTAGTAGCATCCGGACTGGACCTTCAGGTCCTTTTGGGGGATACCCCTCCCCCTCCTGCCTCCTATGAGAAGCAGTCGCCTGTCTGGTTCCGTTCCTCTGGTCTTCCACACCCTCCCTTCCTCATGGGACACCTTTTCTCACTGAGAACTTCGTATCCTTCATGAAACCTTTTGTCTGGGCTTCTGCTCGTAAGGGGTACCCTTTGGACTGCCCCCTCCCTCGTCTTCCTTCAGAGGCTGTTTTTTTTTCCTTTGGGGCTTTCCTGTTTTGTAGGCCTGCCTCCTTCCATGTACCCACTGGGGTTGGAGAAGGAGCCTTTTGTCCATCCTAGTCTTCCCTTCCAGTTCTGGCTGAGATCTGATGCCAGACTGTCCTATATGGATTACCTCCTTTTGTTCTTGGCAAAAGGGGCACCGATACGCCACGTACACTCTTCACTTCTCCTTCCTTATTGGGGTTGCTCTTTTTAGTGACCTCCTTGGGGGAGACAACAGTCTGGATCAGCTAGGGTCTTTTCCCTGATGCTCGCCTTATCTTGAAGGTCAGCCATTAACTGAAAGGGGGTACCATCCTCTGTCCTCCTCCCGGATATCTTGCATTCCGGAACTGCTTGGGACTCGGTCCTAATGGTGTTGCCTACTGCAAGAGCCCCCTCGAAGTAAGATAGTACAGTTATGTTAGAACTTACCGTAACAGTAGATCTTTGAGAGCAGCTCTTGCAGTAGGCACTTATTTTCCCTCCCTCCATCCTTCTGCTCCTTTTCCTTTTCTGCCTCTTTAGGCTTCAGGAGTCCTCTTTTTCTCCTGCTGGATCTTGTTTTAGGGTCTTCGGAGGGGGAACTGAAGTGGGTGTGAGGGACCATCCCTTTTATTCTAGAACGGACGGGGCAGTCCCCCATTGTATACTGCTAGCTAGAAAAGTTTCTGTGTAGTCCTGGCGGCTTAGTCCTAACGGTGTTGCCTACTACAAGAGCACCTCTCGAAGATCTGTTACGGTAAGTTTTAGCATAACTGTACTTTCTTGGTCTCCACCAGAATTGTAGTTGTCTACGCTGTACCCTTTCAACCATATCTACATCTGATTTCCTGTGTGGGCACCATAACTGACTACAGTAGTATAGGTGCGGTCTGACATATGATCTAAACAGTGGCATTATGACCTCAGCTTTACAATTTTTTTGTATTTCTTTTAATTGCTCTTAGCACCATATTGGCCCCAGACACTACACTGAAACATTGTTCTTTAAAATCCAAAGTATTATTAATCATTGTATATACCTTTTTTCTTAGTTGTGAATTTTAAAATCATATTACTTAGAACATATTGTTGCTGGGAGTCGTTTCTTCCCAAATGTAGGACACAACACTTCAAGTTCAAGTTTATTGCAGGAAAGACTCCGTTGAACAAGCTCATTCACAAGGAGGTCCTGAGGCACATACACATACAGTTCGTAATTACATAGACAGGAGGTATAAAATGTAGAACAACAAAGAAAAAATATATAATACAAGAGATATACACAATAGAAGTCCTTATGCTATATATGCAGTACATTCCAGCTTTAACCTTGCCCTAAATTATGCAACACATTTCAGCTTAATAAGTAGAGGCCAGTTGGTACCTAGGAAGTTGACTTGGCGTTGGGGGCCTAGTAGCACCTACATATGTCTTTTAATTTAGAGATAGTTAGTGTTTTGTAGGAGTTAATTGATACGATGCTGGTTAGCTTCAGCATGGCTTGTCGTTGGTTCCATATGTTTGGGAGGGCGTATGAGACAGCTCTTTGGCCAGCTGTGGTACGTGTCCTGGGAACATCTAGTAGGATAAGGTTGGATTTCCTTAAGGAGTAGGTGCTATGCGAGATGTGTATGAGAGATGTTAAATAGACCGGCAGTTTGTGGAGTAGTAATTTGAGGGTCCAAATGCCAGCATGCAGGAAGCGTCTGGTGGCAAGAGAGGTTCACCCAACTGCTTCATAAAGATCACAGTGGTGGGTCCTGTATGCAGAGTTAGTAATGAAGCGAAGAGCACGGTGATAGAGTACGTTCAGTTTAGATAGGCTCAAGGTTGGGGAGGAGATAAAGATAATGTTCAAAAGATAATGATAACGTATTCAAGTTAAATGACCTACCCCATTTGTAAGCCCAGTTACTTACAACGTTCAGGTCTGCTTGGATTTGATGAATTTGCTCTAATGTACTAGATGGACCACCAAGCTTAGTGTCATCTGCATGTTTAATAATATAGTTCTTAGTGTTGTTGTCCAAGTCAGAAATGAATAGTTGGAATAAGGGCTCAAAATGGATCCCTGGGGGAACCCACTCGTCACACCTCCCTCCCACGATATGAAACCATTTATAGATGCTCTTTGAGATTCCTTAGCGAGCCAGTTGGCTATACGTCTCACAATATAGTTATCAATATTTGATTTAATCAGTTTTTCGACTGTTGCAGAGTGTGGCCCTGTGTCAAAGGCCTTGCGGAAATCTAACAGAATCTCATCCACCGATTTGCCTTGGTCCAGAATGTGGCTAATTATTTTTGTAAAAACAGACTAGATTTGTAATACAGGAACGAACAGATGTAAAACTGTGTTGCCCCATGCCCACATCATCTTTATGCTTCGTGTGGATCTGAATCCTGCCCTTGATTATAGACTCCAATATCTTCCCTGGAACAGATCTCAAGCTGACTGAACGGTAGTTACCAATGTCCTGTCTGCTTCCCTTCTTTTAAATAGGAGTTGTTTTTGCAGATCACCAGTCATTAGGAACCCCTTCCTCATTTAACAGTTTTTTTGAATAATGTTTGTAGAGGAACACAGATACTATCCTTCATTAATTGTAGCATTTGAGAGGTTATATTGTCCAGACCAAGGGCCTCAAATGGCTTGAGCTCATCTGTTTTCCTTTTTATTTCCTCAAGTTTAATTTTCTTTGTATTGTGATTTATCATGACAAACTGATAGAGGCTAGAGCTCTCCATTAAATAAACAACAAAAAGTCGTTATGATTTAGACCTTTTTAATGAGTTGCTATAGCAGTAAAACTGCTTGCTGTTTTGTCTAGAAGTGATTGATGCTAACTTGAATTCCAACCTTCTTCTTGCTTTGTTAATTGCACTTTTGCAAGTTTTTTGGGCATTTTTACTTCTTCCCTTGCTAATGCTGTGTTGGTTTTATTTATTTATTTATTATTACAGTCTCAGAATTTGACATACGCTTGAGTCAGAGACTCATTTACAAAGGTTGTAAACCCAAAAGAAATCGTAACAATTAGCTAAATGCAATGTAACAAAAACATGACATATGACAAACTAAAAACAATCAGAGCAGTTGTTATAATGAGACTTTGCCAAAGTTGGCAAATAAGAACCAACAACAGGGAATTCTGGTGACGTCATCATAGAGATGGCAGGCTGACTCTGGAACTCCTCCACAAACTGGGAGTAAATAGCCCTCCACAAAATTCTAAAATGCTTCAAACTGTTAGAAATGGCATAGAAAACCAGTGGTAGGGATCATACACCAAGATCCCAATCTAAATCCCAAGCAGTCAAAGAGGGATGGCAAAGGATTCAGTCTGACCGGTTCCTCTGTGAGCAGAGGGGAATCCCCAGCTAGCATGGTATGCCAAGAGCACGACACCAATTCAGAAAGGGAAGTATTGACCTGATCAAGATTTGAATTCTTGATGACAGAAATAAAAACTTTCGCACAGAAACTAAGCGAGAGTTTCAGAATCTGCATACCACCTTGAATGTTTTGGAGTCCCAGGTCCAGACAGTGGAGGAACGAGTAGCGGGGGCCGAGGATGGCCTTTATCAGCTCTCCAGAGCCATGGATTATCTTGTGGACCAGCAAGAGAAGCTACAGTTGAAATGCCTAGATCTTGAGGCACGATTGACAAGAGAAAACCTCCGTATTTATGGTTACCGGAGGAATCAGAGACAGGGGAGATGACCGATTTTATCTCCAATCTCCTCCAACATGTGCTAAATTTACCATAGACCTTCTCTTTTAAAATTGAATGGGCCCACCGCGCATTAACTCCAAAGCCTGCGGACCCCAACAGCCGACCAAGATCGATAGTGGCAAAGTTTTCCAGGTACTGGGACAAGGAAAAAGTATTGAAACAGGCTTGGCAGAAGAAAACAGTAAATTACAATAGCGTGAAGCTTTACTTTGACCAGTACTACCCACCTGCTATTTTGCAAGATCGATTGGCTTTTGCTCCTGTCTTCTGCACACTGCAAGCACAAGGAGTAAAGTTCCAGACTCCCTTCCCGGCCAGGCTTAGGATCTTTTGGCCCACAGGTACTGTTCTCTGTCATACACTGGAGAAGGCAAAAAGAGCAAATGAGAAACAGGGATGGAACATTCCTAGTGGCCCCAAGGATACCGGATACAAACCGAAACCGCAGTGGTCACAGACACTCGGGGGAGGAAGAACAGCACTAGTAATGATCATGGAAATCAAGGACATTCTGGCAAAGCTAACAAACGCAGCGGACAAAAATGCAAAAATCTCAAAGCAGGCAGATGCAACCTGAACGGGGACTCTTACTCTGTGAGTGTAAATTTATTATTAGATTTAGATGGTTGGTGCGGGTAGAGACTCTTGGTGCCTCAGCTTTGCACTAGAGCTGATACCATTCTAATAGAGCCGTTGCAATGTAGATTTGCTAACTGTTGCTCCAGATTTGAACTCTAGTAAAATAACAAGAGAAATGACATATATAAACTCATACAGAGCTTTAAATGACTATATAATTTTCTTTCAGGTCTCCTCATAATTAAGGAAATTCTTCTTTTTTTCCCCTTAACATTACGATAAGAGAAAGTCCTGTTTCTTTTTTTTTTTTATTTTTGTTATGCACCACCAGAGGGAGACAGAGTAATCTTTACAAGAATGTCACAATATTATGGTAAATTTAACATGGAGCTGGTTGGGCCAAAAGTTGAACCGACTGAAATAAGGAATGCCTCCCTGTTGACTAAAGGGTTTTCTTTATTTTTTTATTACTGAAACAGTACATGGTATTTTAAAGGATCACTTAGATATACGATACAAAGCCCAGATGATGGAGTCGAGAGAGACTGAGCAGCTGGATGATATCCTCTCAGTGTGAGGGGGTGATCTGGCTTTTGCTTAGCCTACTCAGCCACCTATTCCTGCCATCATCTCAGGCCGAGGATTACCTCGGTCATAGAGGTGTGGATGTAGCTTACATTCTCGCGCCTCATTGCTGGGCCCCCCCAAGACTTTAAGGGTCACCCTCAGTCACAAAAAGGGTGACAATGAATGCCCTTCCCCCTTGGGAGTACACAATTGTTATACGTTTTGTTTAAATATATATGTTAATGGTTGTAAGTTTGTTCTAGTTTGCTGTTATTTATGTTATAGAAGTTGGTATAGGCAGACAGAAAGGTTAATTGATCAGAGGAAAGTACAGTGTGTGAAAATGTATGGTGGTTAGGAGTTGCTAATTTAGAATTCAAAGGGTGCAGTTTTATCATCGTTTAACACTTAGACAGAACTGGGGATCTCAGGGAGTGAGACCAGAGAGAAGGAATGCTCCCATGTTAATATCTCAGTTAGACCGAGAGTCCTTTTTGTACACCCACCATGTCTAAATTAGAGACAGTTAAAGTGTGTTCGGTGAATGTTAATGGACTAAATAATCCCATAAAATAATATATGGTTATGTCTTTACTTAAAAAGCAACAGCCGTCTGTGATTTTAATGCAAGAGACACACTTCAGTAAGCAGGAGCATCAGAAACTGGCCAAATTTGGATATAGTCATTTAGTATCCTCGTCATATAAGGAGGGTAAGAGGAGGGGTACAATTATTCTAATCTCCCATTCAGCATAGTTTCACCTTTCAAAAAGTTACTCTGATCCTGCAGGGCGTTTGGCCATTACCACAGGTACGCAAGAGGGGATGCCTATTACATTAATAAGTTTATGTGTCCCGACGGGTACAGCCCCAGAAGAAGTGAGAGCTCTCTTCCAGAAGATAACTGCCCATCATACAGGAGTTCTGTTACTGGGGAGGACCACAATATGTTGTATGATTATAAGAACACTACTAATCCAACTCCCCCCCCCCCCAAAGAAAAATAAAGGCACAAAGAGCAGCTGAAGTTTACATAAAAAATGCAAAATGGATAGATACCTGGAGATATTTAAATCCCCAGAAGAAACGAGACTCTTATTATTCAGCAGCCCATAAAGTATGTACGAGGATTGATTTTTGCCACATCTCAGCTGAACATGCCTACATGGTAAGGCAGGGTAAAATGTTACCTTCCGTGCCTTCAGGTCATTCCCTACTAACATTAACTTTGAAATGGAAAAGGGAAGTCAGAAAGACCTTTTGGCCCTTTAATAATTTTTTTTAATTTCCCAGAATTCCAGAAGAAGGTAAAATAGCTAATTCCACAGATTTTAAGAGATAGTCAGGGGAAGAGATTAAACTAGGGAACATATGGAATACCCTCAAGGCAGTAATGTGGGGGAAAGTGATAAAGGTTGTGGCCTACTATAAAAAGAAGCAGACGACCCAAATGGAAAACGTACAAACTCAGAGTCTTTGCAGGAACAGCACGTCGCAGGGGATGCGGCGATACTTCCTGTATTGGAAGCTACAAAGCAAACATTACAAAAACTCCTAGACCTAAAGACAGAACAAGCACTTCAATATGTAAGGCAAAAATATTATGAAACTGGACCGAGGGCCACTAGGCTATTGGCACATAAATTGGGACAAAAAAACATGCAATCAGTCATCACAAACATTAATTGTACCAGAACAAATAAACATACTAAGGTACCAATGGAGATACAGAAAGAGTTTCAAAGTTATTACTCAAAACCTTATACCCCAGAGGGGGCCATATATGCCAGTGCAACCCGGGACTTTTTGACATCCCTCAAACTTCCTGAGTTAGGGGAAGGGCATAGAACCCAGTTGGAAGCCCCCATATTAATAGTAGAAATTGGCAGTGCAATCAAAAGCCTGAAAACAGAGCCCCGGACCTGACGGGTACACTAGTGAGTTTTATAAGCAATTCAAAACTCTGCTTCCCCCCCCCCCCCCAGCAGCTGCATAGAAACATAGACTTTCACGGCAGATAAGGACAGCTTCTTTTTGACTCCACAACCTCAGGAAGGCCATTCCATGCGTCCACAACCCTCCATGAAAAATACTTCCTCACATTACTTCTGAGCCGTCCCCTCTATCTTCAAATTGTGCCCTTGTTCTTGCACACCTCTTTTCTGAAAGATGCTACCCTCTTGAACTTTGTTGATTTCCTTGAGGTACTTGAAAGTTTCTATCATGTCTCCCCCTTCCTTGAGGCTATACATATTAAGCTCCTTAATTCTCTCTTCATATGTCTTCTGGTGCAGACCCTGCACTATTTTAGTTGCCCTCCTCTGGACTGCCTCCATCCTGTCTATGTCTTTGCGGAGTTTGGGTCACCAGAACTGCACACAGTACTCCCGATAGGGTCTCACCAACTGTCTGTACAGAGGGATGACAACTTCTTGCTTTCTTCTGGTGATGCCTCTCCCTTCGCATCCCAGTATCCCCCCCAGCCCTCTTAACTGCCCCCTCACATTGTTTGCCCACCTTTAGGTAATCTGATATGACTACCCCCAGGTCCCTTTTCATGCAGAGGACTGATGGATGGGGACCCCAAGCCCATGTCGTGTTGGTATGCAACTACAACTAGCATCCCCAAATTGGGCAGGGATTCAAGCTACTGTTCCTCATATAGGCCAATCTCAGTCTTAAATATTGATAAGATTTTTTTCTAAAATCCTGGCCTCTCAGCTGGAGGGGATTCTCCCTCAGATAATTAACTTAGATCAGTGTGGATTTGTCCCCACCAGACAGACACAGGACAATGTTAAGAGAAACTACATGTGCTGCACCATGCCACCCACTCGAAGGCTCCTTTTGTGCTAATGAGCCTGGATGTGGAGAAGGCCTTCAACCGGGTGGCATGGCCATTTTTGACGGCGGCTCTGGAGGCATTGAGTTTTCCAAGGGGATTTCAGGAAACCATTATGAGGCTATATGATGGCCTTATGTAAAAATTAATAGATCTATTGCAGGTCCCATATCTTTGCTGAGGGGGATGAGGCAGGGTTGCCCTTTGTCCCCACTACTGTTCGCAGTTTATCTGAAACTGCTAGCCCAGGTGATCCAACAGAATAGTGATATATTGGGGTGGAGGTAGGAGGAGATCGCCACAAGCTAGCCCTCTATCCAGATGACTTATTGGTATACCTGTCAGATCCAGAGACATCAATACCCCCCTTTGGAACTCATTGGAGAGGTTTGGTGATATGGCTGGTTACAAAGTAAACCTTGCAAAAATTGAGGTCCTATGCCTAAATTATACGCCATCACAGGAGATACGGCGTAAATATCCCTTTAGGTGGAACTTGCATTATTTAAAATACCTGGAAGTTTGCTGGAAGACCCGTCACACCTATACAGGTATAATTACGAGCCCCTCCTTACCCGCATAAATACAGATATGGAGAGGTGGCGTAGTGCCCCATTCCCTCTGATTCAGAGAGTGGAGGCCATATGGATGAATCTCTTGCCTAGTGTACTATATTTAGCACAGACATTACTGATTAGCCCACCTAAACAGTTCTTTGATAAAATAAACAAGTTTCAAGATATATTTGGGACTTTAAACCCCCAAGGGTAAGGTTTTCCACCTTGCAACTCCCCAAAAGTAGGGGATAACTATCCCTTCCCAACCTGACTAGCTACCACCATGCAGCACAGCTACGAATAGTGTTCTGGTGGTTGCATAAAGAATATTATGCCAATTGGAGGGAGTTGGAGATTAAAGCTGAAGACCTTACTAATCTCGATCAGATATTACTGGCAAAGCCAACCCCTTAATTGGAAACAATCCCAGATAATTCCTATACTAGTAATACCTTGATATGCTGGCATAACTTTATAAGCTCAACACAGTTTAAGAAATTGAATCCCCTGATAATCTCATTATCCAGACATCAGCATTCTTATCCTGGTCAGCTAGACACTGATTTTAGGGAGAAACAAGGGATTATCACCCTTTGGCATATGCTTAAGAATGGAGTACCCCAAACATTCAACGAACTTCGGAATCTTTATGATTTAAGCCCCCGAGACCACTTCAGGTACATACAAAGCAATTGATTTTATCAGACAATTCCCCCACACATCCATAGGACAAGGATACCACTCAGAAATCATTGACCTTATCCGGAAAGCTCTGGAGGGTCAGGCCCCTTGACTCACAAGGTCTCACACATATGCAGGGCTCTCTTATTACTTAGGGAGGGTCAAACATCCTGTCTTAAACAAAAATGGGAAGATGATTTCAGAAATCAGTTAAACCAGGAGTGGGAACGGTTTATTAAATTTATACACAATAGCACAAACTCACATAAATGGAAGGAGTTCAGCTGGAAACTGGATGTGCACTTTTTTAGGACTCTGGCCATTCAGGCAAAGTACTCTTTGGGAGGGAGTGCAACCTGTTGGAGGGAATATGGTGTAACACCTGCCACACATGGACATATGTTTTGGAGCTGTCCACAACTATATGTATTCCTACTGAGATGGAAGGCTGCGGTGTCAGAATTTTTGATGTCCCAAGTTCCACTTACAGTAGAAATATTTGTATGTCAGTTCCCTAGAGAATTCAGAGATATGGCTGCAAGAACGATATTAAACATTTCAATTTTAGCAGCAAAATAAGCCATTACACGCAGATGGTGATCCGCAGTGACCCCCACAGTTACGAAATGGCAGGCTATAATGATAGAAATTGATTATATGGAAAGGCTAACCGCTTGGTTCCGACACAAAAAAGATAAGTTTGAAATGTTGTAGCGTAAACGGGTGCTATATATAATGAAACATAGAAGGGAATTCGTACCCTGAAATTTGTGTTACATATTTCATATTGGAGAATCAGTTTTTAGATATTTCTCTTGGTGAATCCATTGATTTTTACAATGGATTCTTATGTTTTTTTAATTCAAAGCTGATCAGTTGTATAACCTTACATACAAATACTAAATGTACTGATGTATATGCCTATATGTTGAATGTTTGTCTTAAATGGATATTAAGAAAAAAAATATTCTAAATAAAGAGTATAAAAAAAAAAAAGAACCAACAATAGATACCAGTGTAAAAGCTAAGATAAAATACAGTAATATATCAGTATGTGATAGGCGGTCAAGATTAACTTTTTAGAAGTCAGTAGGTTAACATGGGTCAGCCAAGACAAAAGGGAGGAGGGGGAATAGGTAGACATCAGGGTTTAGGAGCTACAGAGTGTGTGAAGTAGAGAGGAAACACGTCAAGAGAGAGAGATACCTATGGGGGGCTGTGGGGGTGGCGGGGAGGGACGGGGAGAGTGGCTGCTGTTTAACCAGGAGATGAGGGGATACATCAGGATGAAGTAGCTTAAGTTGGGTAGTTGAGCAGTTGAGAGAAAGAAGGTACTGCCTGAGGTTGCGTTTAAACTGCCCTAACTTGGAGACAGTGTGTACATCAAGCGGGAGATTAGATAGCCAGGTGTGAGCCCTGTAGAGAAAGGCCCACTGCGTTTCATTAGTCCTACAGAATGGGGTCTGTTAGGTAGGTCTAGTTGCGCTTCTCATCCTTAGAGGATTGGTTACTAGGGTAAGGAGGTGTTGTCTTGTTGGAGGGGTTAGACCTAAACAGACCTTCTTACCTAGTAGGCAGGTCTGGTACATGATCCTGCCAATAGGATTCAGTCAGCAGGTTTGGGTATACAGATCGCAGGTGTGGGTGTGCCTTTGAGCCCCAGAAACTAGTCGGCCGGCCTTATTGAGGGCAACCTTAATACGTTTAAGTGAAGTGTCAGTAGCTGCTACATAAATGACTAGCCCATAGTCTACAAGAGAGAGGACAGTGCTGTTGACAGCAAGCCTGAGTGCATCAGGGGTAAGGCTATGATGGTGTCTGTACAGGAGCCCTTTTCGAATATTAACAGCTTTAGAAATTATGTATCTTACTTCGAGAGGGCTCTTGCAGTGGTAATTACATATAGGACTGACGCCGACAGGCGGCAGGACTCCACGGAAAAATTTCTAGCTAGTAGTCCCTAACGAGGGACCACCCCACGTCAGGTGACGGCGTCAGAGGCATCGGTATAAAAGCGGTCCCGGACGCCCGCCTCCCAGTTCTTTCCGCCCCGTTAGCTGGTGCAGCATCTCACGGTAAAGTTTGTTAACCGTCAGCCCTACCTTACGTTGGTTTTTGCGAAAATCATTATTTTTCGACTAACATCAGTACTAGCGTCGGTGTATGTCGTCCCCTACACCCTCCGAGAACAAGTATAAGTGCGATTCGTGCAGCGCCCAACTACTGCACAAGGACGGCCACTCCCTGTGCCTGTTCTGCCTAGGCCCTGATCACCCGGTCGAGACATGCCAACACTGCCTCAGTTTCAACGCGGCTACCTGGAAAAGGTGGCAGCAATCCCTGGAAGCCCATATTCTGAAGAAGAAAATGAGTTCTATACGAACATACGAAATTTGCCAGCAGATAAAGGCCTAGAGGTCTATCAAGTCTGCTTGAATGTGCAGCTAGCACCCCTTATTCTGCAGCTGCTCCTCCCTTCCACCCTTTCCCTTCATTAACCCTCCCCCTTGTCCTGTCCCATCCCCTTTTGAAGCAGTCCACTGTTCTACTGGATACCACTTCTGCAGGTAACACATTCCACCCAGCCACCACCCTCTCTGTAAAAAAGTGTCTCCTCATCTCCCTCCTGAACCTTCCTCCCTCCAGTCTCATATCATGGCCCCTGGTGGCCCTCCCCTCCCTTTCTTTGAACAGCCCCTCTGTACCCGTCTTGTATATTCCTTTCATGTATTTAAAGGTTTCAATCATGTCACTCCTGTCCCTCCTCTCCTCCAGTGAGTACATGTTCAACTCCTTCAACCTCCTCTCATATGATAAGTCCCCCAGCCCCTTGATCATCTTTGTCGCCCTGCGCTGTACCCCCTCCAGTAACTTAATGTCCCTCTTCAGATACGGGCACCAGTACTGCACGCAGTACTCCAGGTGTGGTCTAACTAATGACCTATACAGTGGCAGAATCACCTCCTCCCTCCTCAAGGATATACCCCTTGCAATACAACCCAGCATTTTGTTGGCCTTAGCAGCTGCCTTCCTACATTGTGCTGAGTTGTTCATTGACCCTGTAATGAGCACACCCAGATCCTTCTCCTCCTCTGTCTGGGCTAGCTGCACTCCCCCAGCTGGTAACTCCTCCTTGGGTTCTTCATCCCAAAATGCAGCACCTTGCACTTTTTGGCATTAAAGCCCAGTTGCCAGGTGTCTGACCAGGCTTCAAGCTTTGCCAGATCATCCTGCAACCCCTGCCATCCCCCTAGGTCATCCACCATCACGCCTACCTTGGTATCATCAGCAAACAGACTGATCTTGCTCTTGATGTCCCATGATATGTCTGCAATGAATATCCCAAACAACACTGGTCCCAACACCGAGCCCTGTGGAACATCGCTCGTCACTGCCCTTGGGTGTGAGAGCTCCCCACCCACCACCGCCATCTGTTGCCTTCCCTGAAGCCAGTTTCCTACCCATCTCACCAGCTTTGCACCCGCCCCTGTGCCTACTAACTTCCTTCCCAGCCTTCCATGTGGCACAGAGTCGAATGCCTTACTGAAGTCCAGATACAGGACATCCACTGCATGGCCCCTGTCCAGTTTCCTAGTTACGCAGTCATAGAACTCCACCAGGTTGGTTTGGCAGGATCTGCCACATGTGAAGCCATGCTGTCTGCTGTCCTGTAGTCCTTTGGCCTCTAGGAGGGCCACCAGCCTCGCCTTCAGGTTTGTCTCCATTAGCTTACCCATGATGGATGTGAGGCTCACTGGTCTGTAGTTTCCCGTTCATCCTTGGGGCCACTCTTGTGGAGGAGCACCACATGATCCATCCTCCAGTCCTGAGGTACACACTCCGAATGTAGTGAGGCATTAAATAGGTCTGGCAAAGGTCCTGCAAGGACCTCTGCCAGCTCCTTCAGTACCCTGGGGTGGATGCCATCTGGGCCTGGCATCTTGTCCACCCTCAGTGCCTTCAAACCCTCTCGAACTCTGCCCTCCATGATTTCCCCATCTGTCACCCCTCGCCCCCCCCGTTTCTGCCATTTCTCCCACCTTGGGTGTCACCCCCTCTTCTTTTTAGTAAATACTGAGCAGAAGTACTCATTTAGTGCTTCTGCCTTATCGCACCCTGCCTAATCCTTACTATGTGGTCCTTACAGCTCCTTTTCTCCCTGATGTACTTAAAGAAGTCCTTCTCCCCCTTCTTAATGCCTTGTGTCAGCCTGAGTTCCTTAGATGCTTTGGCTCCCCTTACTGCCCTTGTCACCTCCTTCGATTCTGTCAGGTACTCTTCCCTGTCCTCCCCCCTCCCTGTTTTCTTGTACTTCCTAAAGGCAGATCTTTTCTTCCTTATCTTTTCCATGACCTCCTTGCTCAACCAGCTCGGTTTCTTAGCCCTAGCCTTCTTGCTCTGGGCTTTGCAGCAGGTTTTGGTTGCATCCACTATCCCCAGCTTCATGAGCTCCCACCTCTGGTTAGTGTCCCTACTAGACTGAATTCAGGTCAGGTACCCTTTTACCACTTCCCCCATCCTCCCAAAGTCGGCCCTCCTGAAGTCCAGCACTCTTGTGCCAGATTCCACTCCTTCCTTGCCCATATCCAGTGTGAGCCATACTGAGTGGTGGTCACTCCCTGACAGCAGTTCCTCCACTGTAAGTTCTCTCACAAAGTCCCCATGTGCCAGCACAAGGTCAAGGGTATTCCCTAACCTGGTTGGTTCTATGGAGAAGGAGCTCAGAAAATTGAGGCAGGCGTCCACTTCCCCCAAAGGCCATCGGAAGAAGAAGGTGAAGGAGAGGCACCGGGACAAGGGCTCCTTCACCGCGTCTCCCTCGGGAGTCGCTGGGATGCAGGTAACATCCCCTCCGGGGGATCGCTCCTCGACAGCTGCCTCGGAGGTTTCCAAGGGGGCATCGTCCCGCCCGTCTGGCTCACGCTCGGGCCTTGCAGGCGCCTCCGGGCAGTTGGAGGCCTCCGCCCCTGGTTCGGCCGCAGGCTCATGGCCTACCACTGTGGGCGTCTCTGGTAAGCTAGGCATCAGCTCCTCTGATGTCCGCCCGGAGAGGGCCGGTAAGACGTCCAACCCTCCGGGGCGATGCACAGCCTTCACTCCACCGGACCAGGCTGATCACTCTACTCGGCCTACCTCTGGCGATGGCCCTCATAAGTCGGACGCTGGCTCCTCCGGCGCCCGCTGAGAGCTCACCACTAAGCCTCATGTTGGCTCGTAGGACGTTCGGCCGGCGAAGGAACCAGCGGCGACCCTCCCACGTCCGCTTGCCGGTTCCCTCAGCCTTCACTGCCGCCTGGGAACCGAGTCTCCCAACCCGACCCTGAATTTTGCCCCGTCAGTCCTTCTTCTCCACCTGAGCTGGACCTGACGCCGACCCTGACGCCGCCCCCTCCGATGTCAGTACCTCCGGCGCCAGGGCCTCCACCGTCGGCCCTGACGTCCGCCTTACCGACTCCGGGAGACATTCCACTCCCATCGGACCCTCTGGGCTCTCCACTGTGGACCCCACCCATGAGGACTCCGGCCGGACCATCTGCTCCGGCAGCCCCCCCGGCTCCCAGGTATCCTCCATCCTATTCAACGCCAGTGTACCTGGGACCACAGTATCTGATGCCGGGCTTCCCGATGCCACAGTACTCGACGCCGGGCTTCTTGCAGCCAGGTTTTGGATACATTCCATACGGTTATAACTCGTATCCTTATCCCCCGCCTCCTCCATCCTATTCCACCGCCCTCGTGGCCGCCGGTGGACCTGCAGGAGACTCTGGCCTCCTGGTGGGCTGAGGCAAAGGCTCAGCTCACCAAAGAGGTCGAGAGCCGTCTTCCGGCGACGGTGCTGTCTCAGGTTCCCGTACGTCCGAGGTGGCACACTCCCTCACCACCTCCGGACTCCAGGGTTCTTCTGTCTGGATCCAGAGAAGGGTAGGACATGCTTCCCCGGGGACTTCCCAAGGGGTCCGTTACTCCCCTGGGTCAGGAAAGGGAGTCTTTTTCCTCTTCATCCTCCTCCTCTTCACCATCGGACTCCTCGGATTCTTCCAACGGTTGCTCTGAGAGAGACAACGAGCCACACTCTCCGTCGAAGCCCAGGCCAAGGACTCCTCCGAAGTCTCCTCCGGAGGATCCTTCTTTTATGGAGTTGCTTAGGAAAATCCAGGAGGTTCATCAGTGGCACTCCCTGGAACCAGATCCTCGGCATCTGAAACTTGCTGAACATCTGGATCTGCCCATGACCGCTCCTCCCTTTGTGCCACCCTGGATAGAGCCTCACGCTGACCTTGTTACCACAATATGGAAGCAGCCGTCAGCCTTAGCTCCACTTCCTAGGAAGTCGAACCGGCTATATCAGGCTCCAGAGGGTGTTGATTTCCTGGATTCTCACCCTCGTGCCAACTCAGTGAACCCCAAACATCTTAGCTCGTCACCTGATAAGGAATCACGCCTTCTGGACCAGCATGGGAGAAAGATTTACGCTTCCTCCACACTGGGGATCAGGGCCCTGAACTATGTCGGCCATATGGGGGACTACCAGAAGGCCATCCTGACTCGGGTGGAAGCCGAACTGGACTCCTTGCCTGACTCCCAAGTCAAGCAGGAGTTGGCTGATCTCGTCCGCTCTGCTCATTCGGCCAGTCAACACATGCTACGTGCGACATACGATGCAGTGGACACTGTGGGGCGGAGCTCAGCTTTCGCTGTAGGCCTACGGCGTCATGCTTGGCTCCCTGTGTCAGGTTTGGTCCTGGAGGTGCAATCTGCTATCCAGGAAGCACCCTTCCGGGGGTCGGTGCTTTTCCGGGGTGATGTCAAGGACATCATCACCGATTTGCAAAAGAAGGGGACGGCTCTGAAGTCAGTCGATTCCATGTACCGTCCCCATCAGCAGCAGCACCGTCCCTTTCGCAGACGGAATCGGCCAAAGGCAAACCCCCAGGGAAGGCGGGCCACAAAACGCCAGGCCCCCGCTGCTGCCAAGCCCCCCCCGCCCAAAAAAGCAGCGGGTGCTTCAGCTGCGGCAGTGCCCCACACCACCTGACTCCTTTCCTCTCCCACTGCCTCTGGACTCCCCGGAGGAACCAGTAGGAGGGAGGTTTTCTCCCCACCTTCCGGGATGGGTGAGGATAACCACAGATTCTTGGGTGCTCCAGCTCATAGCAGAAGGACACTCAGTAGTTTCTTCAGAAACCACCCCGCCACCCCCCTCTGAATTTGTCGTATTCATGGGAACATCTTCTCTTGGTCCAGGATGAAATCTCTGCTTTTCTGCTGAAGCAAGCGATAGAGCCTGTCCCCCTCCACCTGCAAGGGATGGGTTACTATTCCATTTTTCCTGGTCCCCAAGAAGACAGGAGATCTCGGACCAATTTTGGATCTCAGTTCCCTGAATCTTTACATAGAATACAAAAGGTTCAGGATGCTTTCTTTACAGAGCCTTCTGCCCTTCCTCCGGCCGGGTCAATGGCTTTGTGCTCTGGATATGCAGGATGCTTATCTGCACATTCCCATTCGCCCATCTCATCGCAAATACCTTCATTTTGCGTTCCAGGGGGACCACTGCCAGTTCAAGGTGCTCCCGTTTGGTCTATCCTCAGCCCCCAGTATTTACCAAATGCCTGGCAGTGGTGGCGGCCCACCTATGTACCAAGGGAGTGCAGGTTTTCCTGTACCTGGACGACTGGCTCCTGGCGGCCTCATCCAGGGAGGAACTCCTGCATTTCCTCTCCCTTACCCAGCAGGTTTTTGCCTGCCTGCGTATTACCATCAACCATTCCAAGTCTCATCTGGACCCATCCCAGAGGCTACAGTTTATTGGGGCGATCCTCAGTACGACCATGGGCAAGGCCTTCCTGCCTCCGGACAGGGCGTCCACCCTTCAGACCCAAATAAGTCTGTTGTCCGACCACAGGATGGTCTCCGCGAAGTCGGTCCTTCGCCTTCTGTGGCTCATGGTGGCTGCTATCCTGACGGTACCTCACGCTCGACTCCACATGAGGATTTCTCAGTGGACTCTACACGCTCAATGGGATCAGCTAGTGGACGACTTAGATCACTCAGTTCTGATCTCCTCGCCGATGATGCGAGACTTGCAATGGTGGATGGTTCGAGAGAACCTGTTTCGGGGAGTTCCTTTCTTTCATCCTCCCCCCTCCCAGACTCTAACCACAGATGCCTCAGGCGAAGGTTGGGGAGCCCATCTAGGCCTTCATCGGACTCGGGGCACCTGGTCCAAGCTAGAACGAGCTCTCCACATCAGTGTGCTTGAGCTTCGGGCAGTGTTGTACACTGTCCAAGCCCTTCACCAATACATCCTTCCTGGCCACCTAGCCGTCCAGATGGGCAACATGTGTGTGGTGTGGTACATCAACAAGCAGGGAGGGACTCAGTCCTACCCTTTATGCAGGGAGGCAGTGAGGGTTTGGGATTGGGCAACACAACACGACCTTCACCTCACGGCAGTACACGTTCCCGGGAGTCGACAACACCCTGGCAGACAAGCTAAGTTGCTCTTCTGCTCTGACTCATGAGTGGGAACTGGACCAAGGGGTCCTAGACAGTATCTTCCAACTTTGGGGAACACCACAGGTCGACCTGTTCGCATCCCCCCAAACGCAAAACTTCCCATCTTCTGCTCGCTCGTTCCAGAGCAAGGCGCTTTTTGGAGCGACGCTTTGTTTCTAGACTGGAAGGACAGATTCATCTATGCCTTTCCCCCAATTCCACTTATCCCACGAGTCCTGCAGGAACTAGCTTTAGAAGGAGCGAGAATGTTTCTGATAGCTCCTTTCTGGCCCAGGCAAATCTGGTTCTCTCTTCTACAGCAAAATTCAGAGGATCTTCCTCTTCCTCTATCTCGAGGTTTGTTGAACCAGGATCAGGGGACACTGGTCCATCCAGGCCTCAAATCCCTTCAGCTGCATGCATGGCTCCTGCAGACCTAGCCCAATCCCGTTTTGGAGTGTCTCCCAAAGTGGCTGAGATTTTAGTGGCGGACAGAAAACCCTCCACCAGATCCACCTATTCCATGAAGTGGAAAAGATTCACTATTTGGGCCGCTTCCAAGAACGTGGAACCTTTCTCCTGTTCAGCGGGGCTTCTGCTGGAGTATCTACGTCATCTGTTTGACCTAGGTCTCAGCCATTCCTCTCTGAAGGTACACATGTGGCCATTTCGGCCTATCATGTTCCCTTCGCAGACGAGGCTTTTGCTCAACTGGAGGTCTCCAAGATCTTTCTCAGAGGGGTCCTCCATCTGAGGCCCCCCATCCGTAGTCCTGCTCCCCCTTGGGACTTGAACTTTGTTCTCGAGAAACTTACTCTTCCTCCCTTCGAACCTGCAGCTTCTGCGGATTTGAAGTTCCTTTCGTGGAAGACGCTCTTCTTGGTGGCCATTACTTCGGCTCAAAGAATCTCCGAGCTCCAGGCCCTGATGTGTAAAATCCCCTACTTGATTTTTCACAAAGAATGAATTGCTCTTCACACGAATCCTAAGTTTCTACCTAAGATAGTAGCAGAGTCTACCTTAAATCAGTCCATAGATTTGCCTGCCTTTTTTACGCAGTACTCTAATCAAGGGGAGTATTTACTCCATACTTTGGATGTTCACCGGATTCTGAGATACTACACCAACAGGACGAAGGATCTCAGAAAGACTGATCAGTTGTTCATCTCTTTTGCTCACAAAAGGGGAAGGCAATGCTGTTTCCAAGCAATGCCTGTCTAAGTGGTTGGCTCATTGCATCATTTTCTGTTATGACAAATACAACAAGACCCTCCCGGGTCAAGTCAGAGGCCACTCCACAAGAGGAGTAGTTGCCTCTGTGGCTTGTTTCAAGAATGTGTCTGCAGCAGACATCTGCGCTGCCGCCACCTGGACTTCCGTCCATACCTTTACAAAACACTACAGTTTGGATGTTGCCTGTCGCCAGAGAGCAGGCTTGGGCTGACTGTTTTGCAAGACCTCCTATCTTGAGACTTGCACAACCAGAACTACCTTGGAGTAGTTTTCCTCCTCCCGTGCCTCTCTTGTTCCAGACTGCTTGAGATTCAGTCCATATGTATCATTTACTTGCTAGAGCTCTCTCAAGTAAGATAGTACAGTTACGTAAGAACTTACCCCAACAGTAGATCTTCGAGAGAGGCTCTTGCAGTAGGTAATACCTTCCCCTCCATCCCCCTAGGCTTTTTCAGCTCCTTTTTCATTGAGGGAAATATCCGCTCCTCTCTCGTCCAGCCTGTTTTGGCCTGTGGCGGGAAAGAACTGGAAAGCGGGCGTCCGGGACCACCCCTTTATACCGATGTCTCCTGATGCCAGTCACCTGACGTGAGGGCAGTCCCTCGCTAGGGACTGCTAGCTAGAAATTTTTCCGTGGGGTCCTGCCGCCTGCCGGCGTCAGTCCTATATGTAATTACTTTCTGCAAGAGCCTCTCTCAAAGATCTACTATTACGGTAAGTTCTTACGTAACTGTACTTTATATGGTCGTTAAAGGATAAGGTGCTGTCAAGTGTAATGCCTAGGTACCTGAAGTTGTGTACTTGCTCCAGAGGATCACAACAGTTGTTAAGGATGGTGAGTTGAACTGACTTGTGCTTGTTGTCAGAATTTGCAAATTACATCACCTTGATCTTTCTGGGGCAGGCCTGGGGGAGGGAACTGAGGAAGAGACTAAAAAGAAGGAGGCCAAGAATGGAACCTTGCTGTACACCGGAGATCACAGGACAGGAGGTGGAGAGGGTACCCCTAATTTTCACCTGTTGTGTTCTGCAAGCAAGGTACAGTAGTTCTGAAACCAGGAGGTAACTGCATGTGAAAGACCAAGGATGGGGAGAGACTCAATAAGTAGAGTATGGTTAACCGTGTCAATGTAGATGGACCCAACTAGGTGGCCACGGCCAAGTGCTCTGTGAATAAATGTATATTCAAGAAATCCGGTAGTGGTGCTATGATTTTTTTCTAAACTGTGTTGCTGCAGACATTGAGTGTTGTATTTGGACAGGTAATGAGAGAGCTGATCAGAAATGATATGTTCAAGCACTTTGTGGGGGGGGGGGGAGTATAGAGATGGGACGATAGATAGAGTGCAAAGTCTTGTCTCCACTCTTGTAGACAGGGGTAATTATGGCTGCCTTCCACAAGAGAGGTAATTGACCTAGGCAGAGGAACAAATTGAAAATCTATGAGGGGTAGCAGTACAGCATCTAGGGCAAGGCGGAGAAGTTTTAGATCAAGGGAATCACTGCTGTAACGTGATCTGTTAAGGACCCGAAGGTGGTACTTTTTTGTCTCTTTGGCCGAGACTTTCCTAAAGTAGAAGGAGGTGGAGTTGGGAGTGGTCATAACTCTAGGGGGACTGTTAGGGGTTCCAGGTGTAGAGGGGGCGTAAGAGAAGAAGTCGGGGGAAGGACTCCACTTAGGTCTGAGAAGGCATTATTAAAGATGTCTGCAATTTGTTGTGGATCCTGGGTGGAAACCCCATTGATGTTGATAAGTGAGGGTAGAGTTCTGTTGGGCTTACCAGTCAGTTCCTTGATGTTCTCCCAAAAATTCCTACTGTTACCCCATGTCTCAGTAAACACAGTTTTGTAGTAATCAGATTTAGCAAGGCAAATTGCATGAGTGCAGGTGTTCCTAGCTGCCTTGTACCTTTCCCAGTCAGAGGGGTTCCCAGCGACAAGGGCTTATGCCAGAGATGATCTCAAGCAGCTGTCTAATTAAGGAGCGAGGTGGAGATCCATGGGTTACAGGCACCGTTGGATTTCCTTTTTCTGAGAGGGGTGAAGATATCACAGGCTGCGCTGAAAGTGGTGCTGAAATATTCTAGTGCAGAGTCGACATTAACGGCTGAAAAAATAGGCATCCAGTCACACTGCTGAACTGCCCTTTCTTCAGGACATGCTGGTAAATTGCCTTGGGGGAGTTTGGGGCCCTTGTTAGACCAGAAGCTGACAGCCGGGGAGTGGTCACTGAGTGTGTCAGATAAGACCTCAGTGCCCATAAACCTTTCAGGATGGTTGGTAAGAAGTAGGTCTAATTGAGTGCCGTTGCCTTTTGTATAGTTGCGCCTGGTGGGGGAATTAATCAGTTGGGAGAGGTTAAGGGTGACGAGTGCGTCTTTGAAAGGGTCAGCTTCAGGGGCAAGCCAGTTTACATTAAGGTCACCAAGAGCTACTAATTCAGAGTGATTTGCAAGGCTAGAGATCATGGAGGCATAGAAACTGCCAGCAGAAAAGGACCCCATGGCCCATCCAGTCTACCCATAATCCTCCCCTAAGAGAACCCCCCCCTCTCCTTTACCAGCCTGCCCCCTGCCCGTCAGGCCCATGTATTGATCCCAGGCTCTTTTGAAGCTGTCTACCATATCCACCCCCACCACCCATTCCGGCTGACTGTTCCATGGCCTTACCACCCTCTCAGTATAGAACCTCCCTCTGATGTCCACTCTTGACTCCTCCCCCCTCTAGTTTGTTTCCTCAAGTGAAATTGTTCTTACTCATTCTGAAGATGCTGTTGACCCTCACCTTGTTTATGCCCTCCAAATACATGAATGTCTCCACCATATCCCCCCCTCCCTCCTCTCCTCCAGGGTATACAGGCCCGGCTCTTCCAGCCTCTCCTCATACGACTTCCCCTGCAGCCCCCTCACCATCTTGGTTGCTCTTCTCTGGACCCTTTCCAGCCTATCCTTGTCCCCTTACTGGTATGGCCTCCAGAACTGGACCCCATATTCCATGTGTGGTCCGACCATGGTTTTGTATAGTGGCATGATCACCTCCCTCCCTCCCTCCTCCTGCTTGTGAATCCCCTCCCTATATATGCCAGCATTCTGAGTGCCTTTTCTGCAGTTCTGTCACACTGAGTCCGGACTTTCAGGTTGTCTGAAATAGTGTTCTAGGGACATGGATATGTTGTTCATCCACACTCATTGGCAGTATCCTTGCCGCTTTAAATCTTGCCGGAAGGTCTTCAAGCTTGCTCCTCCCACCCACCCGGGTGGTATAACTCTCGGCTCCGCCCCATGACTCCAGATCTTCCTTACCGCTTGGAAGCTCAGGTTCCCTCCTTAACGCTCTGCGTTTGCGACTGGTTCCTATTTCTCCGTTTGCGGATTTAAAAATAATATTTTGCAAAAGACTTCAGTTTTCGATCCCTCGGCTGCGATGGATAAATCGACTCCCGGTTTCGAGATGCCCATGCGGCAGAAGATGTCTCGGACGGATCCACACTCCACGTGTGTCTACTGTTAGGCCTTGAGCGACCCGCGGGCTTGCGACCTGTGCTCCTCTTTCTCGACCTCGTCCTCGAAGACCGTGCTGCCCGATTACCTTCTGGGCGTCCGGCGTTCCCTCGGTGAAGTCCAGGAGGTCTGTTGGCGGTGTCTCATGGGCGGGCGGGCTCATGGATCAGCTCGAGCGGATGGTCGCCTCGAAGAGGAGGCGCGCCGGGTCAGATTTTCCTCGCCGCTGCATTTATCCCGCCTCTCTGGGTTCTTCCCACACGGCTTCCTTTAAGGAGTTTTGTCTGTCCCTCTCCTCTAAAGGAGAAGGGCCCTGCGTCTGCTGGACCTTATTCTCGGTCACAAAGAGGGACAAAGTAGATCCCCTCCGTCGGCGCTCTTGGGAGGCTGGAAAGGTCCCTCTCCCCGGGCCGTCGACCGTCGGCTTCGGTCGACCGCTCGGCTTCGGCCACTGGCCTCACGGTGTCCCCGTCAGGTCAGTTGACCGAGACTCCCACTGATGAAGTCGAGATTTTTCTCGACCCATTGGACGGGCTGTCGCCTTTAGCAGCCGAGATTCCCTCCCGGTTCCCCCGGGAGGAGTTGAGGATCCCGTGGGCTCGCCTGTGCCTCCGGTTCCGGGCCCTCGGATGGACCTTCCGAGGCGAAGGGGTGCGGTTCCGGCCGACACCTCCCGCACCGACCCGGAATTCCGGGACCTCGGTCTCGGTCTGACCCTTCGCGGTCCAGCCGTTCCCACCGTCCAGGGCGGGCCCCGGTCTCAGCATCATGTAGCGGCCACTGTCATTCTCGTCCTCCTCCTCGGATGAGGGGAGGTTTCGGCGTAAATTACGTCGACGGTACGAGGACCTTATGTTGCAACAGCTCCTCCTGGCCGGGAATAAGCCGACTCCGGCGCCTTCCCCGGCCATTAAGTGGCTGTCACCGGAACGGCCGACACAACCCCTCGACTTGTCCGAGGAGCCTATACCCAGGCCGGTTGTTCGGCCAAAACCAGCTGCTCCACCGATTCCGGTGGAACCTCCGCCTCCACAGCCACCAATTGGGGCTCCGACCAAGGATTCTCGGTCGGCTAAGGGTTTACCCCATCGGCTGTCAGTTACCCTCACTCCCGACCGACCTCGCAGGTGAAGGGTGGCTCAGGCCAGAGGCAGTTTTCGAGGACTCTTCCGAGTCCGAGATGATTCCTCCTCTTCTCCAAGCGACTGGACTTGGAGTCTTCAGGAGGTCAGCCAATGGACGATAGCCCTTCGTCCTTCCTAGGACTGCTTCGCTCCATCTCGGAGTCTACCGGATGGAGCTCGAACCGCTTCCAAACGTGGGCCAGGTATCCCCTCACGGAGATTCTGGACCGAGGATTCTCCGACGGAGGCTCTTCCGTGGCCGAGGCCATAGTGGGTCCGCACTGGAACTTTGGCAGCGCCT
Source organism: Neoceratodus forsteri (assembly GCA_016271365.2). Taxonomy (NCBI): domain Eukaryota; kingdom Metazoa; phylum Chordata; order Ceratodontiformes; family Ceratodontidae; genus Neoceratodus; species Neoceratodus forsteri. The sequence continues at coordinate 77,403,203 of JADMNL010000022.1, forward strand.
GCTTCCTGCCCTGCGCCTCGGCCAGGATGGCCAGGAAGTATCCGGTCCCTACGGTTCCTTGTCCGGTTTTTTGAACACCCTCTGCTGAGGGGTTGGTTACCGACAGCGCTTCCAGCACGCAACGCCCAGGGATGTGGACAAACCTCCTGACAAGGAGTCCAAGAAATTGGACTATGTCGGGCGAAAGTCTACGCTCGTCTCTCTCGGCCTTCGTCAGGCCAGTTCGGCCGTCCTCATGGCACATTTTTCTCATGCCCTGTTGGGCTCCTGGATGAGGTCATTCTCATCTTCCCGCCGATCTGCAGACTACGGTTAGCAGGTGCGGGACCAGGGCAGGGCAGGGCCAAACAGCAGCTCCAGACTGCTTTGGATGGGGACTCATGTGCCAGATCGGTGGCGCCGCAGTGGCGTCATGGCTTGGCTGAGGATATCCACCTTACTCGGATACCCAGCACAAGTTGCGGATGTTCCTTTTGGGACTGACCTCTTGGCCCTGGGGTGGAAGGTCACCTGCAGAGGATCAGAAGTCCAATGCCACCTTGGACTCGGTCTCTTCCGCTCAGAAGGACAAAGGCCGAAACCACAGCCTAAGCCCTTTCGTCCTTCTGTGCCCCTGGCGCGGCCGCCCAGCAACGCCAGGGCCAGCAGGCTCGGCCTTGGCATCCCAAACCCAAGCCCGCTTCCTCTAACAGGAGGCAGGAGGAAGGGCCCAGGAGGTCCCTCGGCCGGTCCCTCCTCCAAGCCTGCCCAGTGACGGGCTGAGGTGTCGCCCATCCCCGTCACTTACTCCTGGGTCCCCCTGGGGACGGCCCGCACTTCTGCCCGCCTGGTCCGCTGTTACCACGGACAGGTGGGTCTTGAGGTGGTGGAAGAGGCCTGCCTCTGGAATTCGAGCAGGCACCACCCTTCAGAGCCGCTCGGGGCTTCGGATCCCCAGCTCACTGTGCCTGCTCGAGCCGACATCACTGTCCTCCAGAAGGAGGTGGTAAGAGAGGTGGTGGACCCTCCTTCAGACCCAGGGTTTGTGTCCAGGTACTTCCTGGTTCCGAACGGACGGGGGGCTGCCCCATTCTCAACCCACACGACTCAAACAAGTTCCTAAGGTCTCGAACCTTCAGGATGTCACTCTGGCTCAGATAAGTACCATCCTTGGAAGGCGTGTGGTTCTGCTCTCTGGACTTGCAGGACGCGTCTTTTCACGTCCCTATCCGTCCGTCTCACCAGAGATTCCTTCGCTTCCGAGCGGAAGGATCTCTCTTCGAGTTCCAAGCCATGCCCTTCGGCTTGTCTCCAGCTCCCAGGGTCTTCACCAAATGCATGGCAGTGGTGACAGCATTCCTGCGGCGCCGAGGGGTCCGGGTGTACCCTTACCTGGACGACTGGCTGATAGCAGCTCCCTCCAGGAAGGAGGCGGAGTGGTCCAGAGATCTGGCCCTCCAGGTCTGCTCTCAACTGGGCCTCCTTATCAACGAGGCCAAGTCGGAACTCGAGCTCAAGCAGGGATTTTATTCATCGGGCAGCCTCGACTCTCTTCGAGCCAGAGCGGCTCCGCGGACAGGGCCGAGGTTCTTTCCTCCTTTGCCCGATCATTTCTGGTTGGGCACCGCGCCCTGCCCGGACTTCCTGCGCCTCCTGGGTCTCATGGCGGCCTGTACCAGCGTGGTCCGCTGGGGCCCGCTGGAACATGCGTCCCCTTCAGTGGGACTGCCAGCCAGTGGTCACAACGCTGCGATCCCTTGACCAGCTTAGGTGTCGGTGACACAGGGATGTGAATGCTCTCAGTGGTGGACCGTTCCAGATCATTTGCAGGAGGGCATCCTGTTCATCCGCCCGAGCCGACGGTCTCTCTGTCGACCGATGCCTCTCTGATGGGTTGGGGTGCCCATCTGGGGAACACTGGGCTCATGGCCTCTGGTCCCCGCGGAGTCCCATGCCACATCAACCTGCTGGAGCTCCGAGCGTCCGCCTAGCTCTCACCGCCTTTGCTCCGCTCCTCCGGGGTCAAGTGGTCCGAGTCCAGACGGACAATACCACGACCATGTACTATCTAAACGCCAGGGCGGACGCGCCCATGCTTCTATGCAAGGAAGCCTCCGATTTGGTCACTCGTGCAGCCTGGAGGCGGATCTCCTAGCCATTCACGTGGCAGGAGCCTCCAACACCCTGGCCGATGCCCTGAGCCGGATAGGGGCTGCATCCCACGAGTGGTCTCTCCTGCCGGAGGTAGTACAGCATCTGTTCTCCCTTTGGGGCACACCTCAGGTGGACCTGTTTGCCTCCATGGAGAACGCGAAGCTGAGTCTGTTCCATGCCCGCCTCAGCAGGGCTCGCTGCAGGATGCCTCTCGAGGCAATGGACCCCGGCCTCTTTTACGCCTTTCCCCCATTTCCCTTGATCCACAAGGTGCTTCTCAAGGCGAGGAGGGACAAGGCGCAGTTGATTCTGATAGCCCCAGACTGGCCTCGCCAGTTCTGGTACCCAGATCTCCTCAGTCTCAGCTCCAGGACTCACGGCAGCTTCCAGCTCGCCTGACCTGCTCTCAGTCAATCAGGAAGGTGTTCCATCCGGACCTTCAATCCCTGCACCTGACGCCTGGTTCCTGAGCGGCCAGAGTTCCAGGCTTTGGGTCTTTCCGACGAGGTCCTCAATGTAGTGTGTGAGGCGTCCTGTAAGAGTCGACCAGAAAATGCTATGCCTTCAAATGGAAAAGGTTTTCCATTTGGTGTCAGGGCAAGGGCTTGGACCCTTCCTCCTGTTCCTTGGCAAGCATCTTGGACTATTTATGGTCCCTTTCTAGTCAAGGGCTTAGGTCGACGACATCTGGGGGTGCACCTGGCAGCCATCTCTGCTTACCGGGCGCTGGGCCGAAGCAGTCGGTGGCGAGGAGAAGGTGGTCTGCGCTTTTTCAAAGGCCTTGATCACATTTCCTCCAGTGCGGGAACCCCACCTCCGTGGGATCTACTGCTGGTATTGGCAAAGCTCATGGGCAGCCATTCGAACCTATGCACAGGTGTGCTCTCTCTCACCTGTCGTGGAAGACCGCCTTCTTGGTGGCTATCACGTCAGCCAGAAGGATGGGAGAGCTCCAGGCGCTTCCATCGAGTCTCCTTACCTGGTCTTCCACAGGGACAGGTTGTCCTGCGTCCCCACCGAAATTCCTTCACGGTGGGTCGGAGTTTCACCTTAACCAGGTGTTGACTCTGCCGGTGTTCTACCCCAATCACACCTCGGAGGCGAATATAGGCTCCATACTCTGATCCTAGAAGGCGCTCGCTATTATAAGGAGTGCACGGCTGAAATTGGGAGAGGTTCGCCAGCTGTTTGTCACCTACGCTGAAGCCGATCTGGCAGACCTGCAGCTAAGCGGACGATACAGGTGGGTAACCTCCTCATAGATCTCTGCTATAAGTTAGCGGGCATGGAGCCTCCCAGAGGGATAAGAGCTCATTCTACCCGCCATACTGCTGCAACGGTGGCTGCTTCCAGGGACGTCCTTATCCAGGAAATCTGCAGGGCTGCTACCTGGAAGTCAGCAAACACCTTCATTACCCACTACCACATCGACCTTGAGTCACGCGGGATGCTGGTTTTGGGGCCTCGGTTCTCCAGTCTCTCTTTCCCAAGTAAGTATATGGGGGTGTCGTCTTGCCTCCCTCCTCCCGGAGAACTGCTAGAGTTCGTTAATGAGGGATGAAAACATATCCATGTCCCTAGAAATACAGGTTACTCACCTGTAACAGGAGTTCTAGGAATGGTATATGTTGTTCATCCACACGACCCACCCGACCTCCCCGGCTTCGACGCACAACCTGAGCTTCCAGCGGGCCAGATCTGGCGTCATGGGGCGGAGCCGAGAGTTATACCACCCGGGTGGGTGGGAGGAGCAAGCTTGAAGACCTTCCGGCAAGATTTAAAGCGGCAAGGATACTGCCAATGAGTGTGGATGAACAACATATACCATTCCTAGAACTCCTGTTACAGGTGAGTAACCTGTATATCTCCAGGTCCCTGTCCTGTTCTGTTACCTCCAGCTACCCCCCAGTCAGTACTTCACCTTTGGATTATTTTGCTCTATGTGCATAATTTAGCACTTTTTTATATTGAACTGCAGCTGCCACCTTTCTGACCACTCCTCCAGCCTAACCAAATCTGACCTCATGTCCTCAACCCCCCCTTCTGCCGTATCAACCCTGTTGCTGCATATCTTCATGTCATCAGCAAACAGACACGGTTTCACCCAAAGACCCTCCATGATGTCCCCAATGTATATGTTGAAGAGTATGGGTCCCAACACAGACCCCTGGGGAAATCCACATGACGCCCTTTCTTCCTTTGAGTGCACCCCATTCACCACAACCCTCTGCTTTCTCCCCTCCAATCAGTGTTCTAACCAGCTTGTGGGCTCGCTCCCCACTCTTAAGCTATCTACCTTGCTTATCAGCCTACTGTGGGGGACAGTGTTGAATGTCTTCCTGAAGTCCAGATAGGCCACATCCACCATCCCTCCTGGTCCCATATCTCCATCACCCTGTCAAAGAATTAAAGTCAGGTTGGTCTGGCAAGACTTGCCGCCTGTGAATCCATGTTGTTTATCATTTAGAAGGCCCTCCCCCTCAAGATATTTTATCAGCCTTTCTTTAACAAGCAGCTCCATTAGTTTTCTGACCACGGAGGTTAAACTAACCAAGTGGTAGTTTCCTGGCTGCTCTGTTCCTCCTTATGTAGAGGTACTACCTCGGCCCTCTACCAGTCCCCAGGAACCCTTCCCTTGTGTAGTGACAGGTTAAATAACCTTGTGAGTGGTGCTGCTAATTCCTGTCTTAATTATTTGAGTACTCTCTGGTGAATCCCATCAGGACCCATCACTTTATCCATCTGTAGCTTTTCTAATCCTTCCAGTACCCTAGACTTTGCAAAGGGACTTGAGTGTGTCTCACTACCCATTCTTCCCCTACTTTCCAACTTCGGCCCCTTCCCTTCCTCCACCGTGAAGTATGATGCAAAATATTCAGGTTGTCGGCTTTTTCTATATCACCATCCACTTGCCCCCCCCTTGAGCTTCGTAATCCCGCACTTCCATTCCTTCTGTTGCTCATGTATCTGAAAAACCTCTTGTCCCCCTTTCTGCCTCCCTTGCTATATTCTCTTCTGTTTCTGCCTTTGCCCATCTGATCACCTTCCCTACTTCCCAGTTTTTCCTTGTATACTTCCCTGTCAGTCTCCCTCTGCAATGCTTTATATACCTTGAACGTCCTCCTTTTCTCCCTAACTGCACTCCTCACTTCAGTTATGAATCAAAGTGGTTTCCTCACCTCCTTTTCTTGCTAACCATCCTAATGCACAGTTCTGTCACCTTCAGTATTCTTCTCTTTATTTCCCCCAGAGCTCCTCCACATCTTCCAAGTCTTCCTTCCCCTCTAGTTCCTCCTGAACCATTGCCCTCTTCCTCCTAAAGTCTGCCTTTCTAAAGTCTAACACTCTAGTGTTGGAACTGCTCTTATCCTGGCCATTTCTGATTCTGAAGTTTACTGTCCTATGGTCACTGTCACCCAGATGTGCTCCAACCTCCACCCCTCGACACTGCCCCCATTTGTCATAACCAGGTCAAGTATGGCACTCCCCCAGTTAGTTCCCCAACCAGCTGGCTGATGAACACTTCTTGCAAGGCTTCCAGCAACTCCCTACTCTTTTCTGTTGATGCTGCCGGATGTCCCAAGCCACATCCGGTAGATTTAGATCTCCCACCACCACATCTTTCCCCCTTGCTGGCTATCTCCTGTATCTCCCTTGCCACCTGCCTGTCTGTTTCCTCCCCCTAATTTGGTGGTCTGTAGACCACTCCCAACATCACAGTCCTCCCCCTCATTTTGCTTAAAGTGACCCATAAGGTCTCTGCTGGCCCATCCCTTCCTCCACACATCATCGCCCTAATCCCGTCTTTTACATAAAGGGCAACCCCCCCTTTTTTCCTATCCTGTCCCTCCTGTAGAGTACATATCCAGGTATTTCCACCTCTCAACTGTGGTTTACAGTCCACCAGGTCTCCATCACAGCAGTTAGGTCCAGGTCATCCTCTACCACCACCACCAGTAGATCTCCCATCTTATTACCTAGACTCCTGGCATTTGCTAGCATGCCCTTCCACCAGCTGTGTTTCTCTCCCTTCCCCCCTCTTTTGGCTTCTCTCAACCCCAACTGTGGGGAGAATGAGTTAGGTCAGATCCTCCCGCTATTCTCACTGGGCTGCACCTAACTTCGCCCTCCCCCTCTCCTAGTTTAAAGCACTCCCTATTATTCTATCTATATATCCTTGCAGCTTCCTGTCTCAATATCCTAGCCCCCTCATCATTTATATGTAACCTGCCCCTCGCATATAGCTGCTGGTCCACCTACATGTCCCCCCAGTCCTCTATACATTCATAGCCCTCCCTCCTGCACCACTGCCTCAGCCAGTGGTTGAAGTCTTTGATTCTCAATTGTCTAGCTGTACTGGCACAGTGTACTGACAGAACTTCCAAAAAAGCTATGGGATCCACCATCTTTTTGTACCTGCTAGCTAGTTTCATAAATCTCCTCTGCACCTCCCCCACTTCCTCCCTGGCCAGGTCGTTTGTCCCTAGGTGGAGAACCAGGTTAGGATATCCCCCAATCAGCCTAATGCATTCCTTCATTTTTGGGAGTGTCCTGCTCGTCTTCATCCCTGGCTCACAAAAAAACAACCTCCCCTTGAAGGCTACTCCCTTTCCTAGCCAATGGATCCCTTTAATAAGAGTCCCCATACACTATTACCATTTTTTCCTGCGCTAACCCGAAGGGTGCCTCCGCTGCCCTTACCTGTCTTTCTCCCGTGTTCCTCTTGACCTCCCCCGGTCACCCTCCTCTTTCCTCTTCCACCCACTATCCTTTTGTTCCCCTTGTCCCTCCAGACCAGTCCCATGTCTTGCCCCCCCTCCTGCCTCCGCCTATTCTGTTCCTGTTACTCTCTAACCTTGTCCCCAGTACCCCATTTCCTCCCTGGATGCCTGTACCTCGTGCCCAACTCTGTTCTTCCCTCAGGATGTCCCCTCCACAGATGCCTGTACCTTGTGCCTCTCTCTCTCTGTTCTCTCCTTAGGATGCCCCCTCCTGCTTCCCTCCCCCCTTTCTCGCTCCTGACTGTTACATTATGTTCCCCAATGCTATTTCTTTGTTCTTTCCTGATGTTGCCCTTCCCATTATCATCTTTAGCCTGATCAGCTCTTACTTCCGTCTTTTTCTGCCTTTCCTTGCACGGCTCCTTTTTCCCTTTAATCTCAGTCCCATTGACTTCTTCATACTCAGTCAGCTCCATTAAGGGCCAGTGTCTATTTAGCCCTGCTTTGTTTCTATGCTCAGAAATGCTGCTTATACTGCACGTCATGTCCTCCTCCTCCTCCTCCTCCCCTGATCTGGGCCTACTCTCCCTAACCCCCTGTGTGACCTGCCCCCTCCACCTCCTGTCCCCCAGTCCAGCCTGTCTCCTTTCCTCTACTTGATTGCCTTCAGTGATTCTCTTGACGATTTCACCTTTAACTCAGGATAATTCCCTTTGTAGCCGTGCTAGCTCGGCCTCCAGTTTTCCCAGCCTTAGGCAAACTGGGCATGTCCCCAGTCTCCACAGAGTGTTCATGAACAATGCTGCACCACAGTTATTACACCCCACCATTCTTCCTCCCCATGCCCATTCCCCCTTCCTTTCACTGGTTGTCCCTTCCCTTATGCCACTGGCACACGCCCTGTTGTGCCCCTCCATACTGCTCCATCCTCTGAGGCTGCCATTGACCCTTCCCCAGGCGTGCCCTCCCATACTGCTCCATCCTGCAACCTGCACCTTTCCTTCCCCAAGGCCATCCCCCTCCTTTCGCCCCTGGTGCAATGCCTCTGAACAACCCCCTTCCTTACTCCTGTCCTGCCCATCCCACACGTGACACAATTTAACAAATTAAACCTAACCCTGACCTATTAGCTGAGCTTTGACAAAGCCTGCCAGCTTTAACTCAAACATTACCATTAATCGTGGACATATAATTTAAAACCTTAGTCATTTGGGATTGGCTTGCTCCCCGAGCTCCTCCCTCTACCTATGTCAGTCTGTTCAGTTTCAGTTTTCAACTGAAGTCCTTCCCCACAGACATCAAGCCCTACCGCCATGCGTATTTTGAGTATTTAACAAAGCTCTGGGGAGGTGGGTGGGGGACCTTTATCAGCCCCGATAAGCGAGAACAGTTTCCTGCATTTGTCTTTTGTGGCTGAGCACTGTTGCTAAATCCCAGCCACAGTCTCTGTCCTCTGATCGTCAGTCTGGTCCTCCTTCTCCTTCCTCCGCCACCAATGCTGCCTTTCTCCCTGCTGCCGATGTGGCGATTGCCAGTCCGTCTGCTGGCCGCCGATGCTGCGATCCGCCTCTGCTGCTCAGCTGCCGATGCGGCGATCACAAGTCCCCGGCAGTCTCCTTTTTGAACAGTACTGATGGTTGGGCTATTTAAGCCCAACTGGGTTTCAAACTTTGGTGCCCTGGCCCCTGATTGGCTGCAGGGCCTCCGTTGTCAGCCATGCTCCAGCTATCAGTCCCAAGATGTGAGAACAGCTCCCTGCGTTTGTCTTTTGTGGCTGGGCACTGCTGCTAAATCCCAGTCACTGTCTCTGTCCTCTGAGTATCAATCCGGTCCTCCCTCCACCGTCGCCATTGCCACCTTTCTCCCCGCTGCCAGTGCAGCGATCATCTGTCCCGAGAAGCGAGAACAGCTCCCTGCATTTGTCTTTTGCAGCTGGGCACTGCTGCTAAATCCCAGCCACAGTCTCTGTCCTCTGATTGTCAATCTGGTCCTCCTCCCTCCGCTGCCGATACCACCTTTCTCCCTGCCACCAATGCGACGATTGCCAGTCCCTCTGCTGGCCACCGATGCAGCATTCTGCCTCTGCTGCTCAGTCACCAACGCAGTGATCAAAAGTCTCCAGCGGTCTCCTTGATGTAGTCAAGTATAAGACTAAAGCCTCTACAAGTATCCTTTGGGGGGGATATATATATAGAGAGAACAGTGAGGGACTTACCACTGGTGCCAGTTGCAATTTTGTCTGGAAGTACCTGGGCATTGTTATTAAATGCAGTTGTCAGGAGGACTTGACCCTGTAGTGAGTCTGATAATTAAATAGCACACCCTCCTCCCCTCTTGCTTGTTTGTAGTGTGCATATTTATTTTTTGTTTTTATTAACTTTAGGATTTTTCTATTTAGCCATTTTGGTTTAACATTTAAATATGTTCACAGAACAAAAGAGCCAGAATATGAATTTTTCATTGTTGAGGCCCTCAATGAAATTTTTCCTCTCCGCTAGACCTAGTGGCATCCCCACCCTTTGATTGCCATCCCTGTAATTATTATATATTTCCCTAGTGCCCCCCGCAGTCACTGTCCCATATTGGAATACCCTGTAATAAAGAAAATGGTCCCTCAATGTCTTTTTCTTAAACCTGTAAAACAAAAAATCCTTCAGCATTACACCCACCCACTCCACACCTCCCACTCAGCACCCACCACCTCACCCCCGATACCCCCTCTCTCACCTGAACAGGTCCCAGGATGAAGATTCACTCTCTGATTGAAGACATGTCATGCTGTTAGAACCGCTGACTGCAATATGAAAAAGGAAGGTAAGTGCTGTTCAATGTATTTCAGTGAGGTTTTCAACTCTGATGCATAATTTAGCCATTTTTGCATATTGTGACACCAAATTTACAACATGTCCTTTTGAGGACCCCATCACACGAACAATGGTGGTGGAATTCCTCAAATCTGGCCCGAAAGGTGATTTTGTGGTCACATGGCGAAATCACCTTTCTGGTGGGATTTGAAACTTTTCACCACCCTTGTTCATGAGGTGCGGGGAGAGAGGCAAGCTCTCCAACTGAACAGAGGTATGGAGGAAGAGCAAGTGAGTTCCGATACAGGGGAAGTCTTGAGTGCGTGACTTGAGGGTCTGTTGTGGGGGTTGCAGCTGTGTCCGCCTTAGTGTGTTTTCTAGATGCTGACGCTGCTCGCTTGGCAGTACTGGAGGAAGCAGGCAAAGGAAGTCGGGCACAGCATCTAGGAGTGAAGTGGTTTTTCTTTTTTCTTTTATTTTTACTTTAATATGCTGGTGGTTCGTGCTTGTTGTTTGGCATACTGGGCTGTTTTGGGATGAGGGACGAGGTTGGGCTTTGACCCGGGAAGGCTGATTAATTACCGCTGACACTGGTTTCTCCCAGCCAATACGGAGGGAGCAAAAGAGTGCCACATTTATCAAAGGGACAGTGGCCTTAAGAACGCAAGGCTAGTCCCTAGGTCTCACTGTAGATCTTGGTGCAGGGAAGGGGGAGAGCTCTCAGACTGAATGGAGGTACAGAAGAAGAGCGAGTGAGTTCCGATACAGGGGGAGTCTTGAGTGCGTGACTTGAGGGTTTGTTGTGGGGGTTGCAGCTGACCGCCTGAGTGCGTTTTCTGGATGCTGATGCTGCTCGCTTGGCAGTACTGGAGGAAGCAGACAAAGGAAGCCGGGCACAACATCCAGGAGGGAACTGATTTTTCTTTTTTCTTTTATTTTGATGTGCTGGTGGTTTGTACTTGTTGTTTGGCTCACTGGGCTGTTTTGGGGTGAGGGACGAGGTTGGTCTTTGATCTGGGAGGGCTGGTTGATTACTGCTGACACTTGTTTCTCCTAACCCACCCTCCCCATCCCTCCTCCTGTGCTTCTCCACCTTTATAAGTGAGCTGATGTGACATAGGTGTTGCTAGGCACAGCTGGGGCATCCGATAGGGTTTATTTGTACAAGGAAACTTAAAGTGACTGACAATTGGGGTTTGTATCTGTGTTCTGGGGGTAATTCAACTGTAGGTGCAGCATGATTGAGGGGTACTAAGGTCTATGACCTTGTCAGAAAGCAGGGCAGGGGGTTATTAGGGACACACTAGATAAGAAAGATTACATTCTGGGGGGTATTTCAGGAAATAAGGAGACGCCAAGGTAAGATAATGAAGGGAGGTAGGGAAGGACACACTAGGGGATGAGGAGGCATTAGTGGGGGAGGATGGGGACAACAGAGGAGGGGGGTACAGTGGGCTTCAGGATGCTAGAGTGGCCTACAGGGGTAGAATAGTGTGCTGCAATGATGTGGGGTGGCAGTCTGGATGAATGTATTGTGGAAGCTAGGAGGGTGTCCAGTCTGTGACAGGCTGAGGAGACTTGAGGATGTAGTGCAGTGGCATGGTAGAGAGTTGAGGAGGTTGGGGGGAGGGTTTTTGGGGCAGAGAGCAATAGAAGGACACCGCGTGTGTGGAACAATCGTTTGGGGGATGTGATGGGGAAGAGGGCAGGGCAGTACAAATCAGTGGCAAAGCACAAGAGGGGGGTAGGGGCAGGAGGAAGGAGCCCACACTCAGCACGGCAGAGAGGGCAGGTAATAGGTTTGTGGTTCTGGCAGCATTGGAGGAGGAGGGGGAGCTGAGGGATCTCCAGGAGGGGGATAGGTAAGGTGAAGTGAGAGGATGGCATGGAGGACAAGAGTCTGGTGGAGGATGGTGGTAGTTGTAAGGGGGGAGGGGCACAGCTGGAAGGATGGAGGAAGAGAGCAGGGGTAAATGAGAGAGGAGCAAGGTTAGAGAAGTGAATAGGAGGGACTTGGGGGAGGGGAAGCACAGGTTGGAAGGGAAGGAGGGGGAGGAGTGTGAGGGAGCATTGAGGGGGAGCAGAGATAGGTCTGGGGTGGAGCGGGGATCCATAGGAGGGAAGGGAAGGGTTGCAGCTGAGGTGGAATCTAGAAGTAGCCACCAGGGAAAAATGGTGGAGGGGGGAACAAGGACTGGAAAGGGAAGGGTGTTAGTGCTGGGGATTCAGTACTGAAAGGGATAAGATGGTGCAGCAAGGGGCAAACGACATAGTCAAATCTGGGTGGAGTCCATACCTGGCTTAACTGCAGGCAGGGTGGGGCAGTCAATTCTTAAGTTTTCTAGGAGGGGGTAGGAGGAAACTGCATCTCGTGATGCACATGGGTACAAATGATCTGGCAGGGGAGACAGTGGAAGTGGTGAGGGAGAGGTTCGAGGATCTGGGCAGGCTATGTGGGGAACTGGGGGAATTGTGACCTTCTCAGAGGTGCTCCTAGTACCCTGTGCTAGCATGGCGAGGTAGGTAAGGACTGGGGAGTTCAGCACCTGGCTGAGGGACTGGTGTCATTCCAGGGGGATACAGGTTGGTAAGGGGCTGGGACAGACTCTAGAACAACAGTAAACTTTATGCAGGGGATAGGCTACATTTGAGCAGTGAGGGGAAGGAGGTATTAGGAGGTATTAAAGCAGAAGGTAGGGGAATACATAGCTACGAAGGTGGATTTAAACTAGGTAGGGGGATGGCGAGTGGACAGATGGCAGGCATGGATCCCAGAGGGGGAGCCAAACAAGCTTACCCCCAGGCTAGTAGGGCGGTACCTGGAGAAGTGGCATGGGGGGGATTAAGAGGAGGGTTTCCCAGAGAGGGGAGGGGGCAGGGTCAGGTTGGAGGGGGGTATCACTGAATGCGAGAAGCCTTGGTAATAAATCAGCAGAATTACAGGCTCTCTTGGCAGTAGGGAGGGTGGACACTGTGGCCATCACGGAAACATGGGCTACCCAGTACCAGGATTGGGATTTAACAGTCCCAGGTAATAGGATTTTCAAGAAGGACAGGGCTAAGTGAAAAGGGGGGGGAGTGGCAATATATGTATGGGAGGGGATAAGGTGTGTAAAGGAGGAGGGGGAGGAAGGCAGAACAGAGGCCCTATGGATGCAGTTCCAAGACTTAAAAAGTAGAACATTGGGGATGGGGGGTGGTGTACAGGCTGCCAGCCTAAGGGAATGACCTAGATAGGGGGTTAGCTGAGCAGATCAGAAGGGTCTGTAGGAAAGGGAACACTGTGGTGGTAGTGGGGGGACTTCAACCTACCAGGGGTCGAGTGGAGCACCCAAACCACCACAAGTGTGAAGTAGCAGGTCATATTATTGTCATTCCAGGACAACTTCCTGGTGTAGTTAGTCTGGGAGTCAACTAGATTAAATAGGACTCTAGATCTAGTCCTGTCATATGGGGAGGCTGTAAGGGATCTGGAGGTGGAGGGCCCTCTGGCTGGGAGTGGAGGACCCTCTGGCTGGGAGTGATCACCACATGGTATGGTTCACTCTCAATATGGGCAGGGAATCAGGAGGTACAAGTACCAGGGTGATTGAATTTAAGGGGGCAGACTTTAAAAGGATGGGGGATATTGTGGGCACGCATCTGGCAGGTATTTGACCATGCATGGATGCTAGCCAGAAATGGGATATTATTAAGAAAGGGCTGGTGGAGGCTACTGGGACATGTACAAGAACAAGGAGTAAGAAGGGTAGGGCTAAAAAACCCAGCTAGCTGATGCAGGAGGTCATAGAGGGGTGAGGGCCAAGAAAAAGGCATTTCAGAGACTCAAGAAATCAGGAGGGGAGGACAACAGGGAGATATATACAAAGAAGTCCAGGGAGGTTACCAGGCTGATCAGAGCGGCCAAGGCTGCTAGGGAGCTGAGATTGGTGCGGGGCATTAAGAACGGTGAGAAGGACTTCTTCAGACACATCAGTGAAAGGCGGAAAAGCAAAGATCAGATAGTGAGGATAAAGAAGGACGGGGGGTGGGTGGAGAAGGGGAAGGACCAGGCAGAGGCACTAAATTACTACTTTTGCTCTGTGTTCACGAAGGAGAAAGAAGGGCAGGCACCACCTGGGAGAGGAGGGGTGGGCGGGAGGAGAAGATGACTGATACAGGGATCACAGAGGATAGGGTGCTGAAAGGATTAAGGGCACTGAGGGGGGATAAGGCCCCGGGTCAAGACGGCATTCACCCTAGGGTACTTAAGGAACTAGCTGATATCCTGGCAGGACCGTTGGCTGACCTGTTTAATACCTCCTTGGACACAGGATGCATACCACTGGATTGGAAGAAGGCCCATGTGGTGCCCATTCACAGAAGTGGACACAAGGATGAACCAGGCAACTACCTGATGAGACTCGCATCAATTGTGGGAAAACTGATGGAGATGATCCTAAAAGAGAGGCTGGTGACCTTTTTGGAGAACAGTGGTCTCCAGGACAGTCAGCAGCATGGGTTTGTCTTGGGAAGATCCTGTCAGACAAACCTGATTGAGTACTACAGCTGGGTGGCAAGGGAACCAGACAAGGGCCATGCGGTGGATGTCCTGTATTTGGATTTCAGCAAGGTCTTTGATTCTGTGCCATATGGGAGGCTTGGGGGAAAGCTGGAATTTATAGGGGTGGGAACAAAGATGGTGAACTGGATCACCAATTGGCTGAAGAGTAGGCAGCAAAGGGTGGTGGTGGGGAGAACTCTCATCACTGAGGGATATGATGAGCGGGGTGCCGCAGGGATCAGTGTTGGGACCGATGTTGTTCGCGATTTTCATTGCTGATCTCTCCCATGGGGTCCGGAGCAAGATCAGTGTTTTCGTGAACAACAGGATGGGAGCAGTTGTAGATGGCATCAAAGGGTGGGGGGCTGCAGGAGGAGCTGACCAAACTACAGGAGTGGTCAGAGGCATGGCAGTTGGAGTTTAACATCAAAAAGTGCAAGGTATTGCACTTCGGGGCCAAGAACCAGGGGAGGAGCTATCAGCTGGGGGGTACAGCTAGAATGCACCGAGGAGGAGAAGGATCTAGGGGTGCTCATAATGGGGAGTATGAACAGTTCGGCTCAGTGCAGGAAGGCGGCAGTAAAAGCCAACAGGATGCTGGGGTGCATAGCAAGGGGACTCTCCTTTAGAAACAGGGAGGTGATCCTGCCCCTCAACAGGTCAATGGTCAGGCCGCACCTGGAATACCGAGTGCAGTTCTGGCACCCATTCCTGAAGAAGGACCTCAAATTGTTGGAGGGGGTACAGCGTACAGCAACAAAGATGATTCAGGGATTAGAGGGATACTCCTATGAGGAGAGGCTGGGCGAGCTGAACATGCATTCCCTGGTGGAGAGGACAGATGGGGGGACATGATCGAAACCTTTAAATACCTAAAGGGGATAAACAAGACTAGTACAGAAGGGATTTTCCAGATCAGAAGGGGGAGGGTCACGAGGGGGCATCAGCTGAGATTGGAGGGAGAAGATTCAGGAGGGAAGTCAGGAGACAGTATTTCACAGAGAGGGTGGTGGGTACGTGGAATACCCTGCCTGAGGAAGTAGTAGCCTATAGCATAGTGGATGGCTTCAAGAGGGGATGGGATAGAGCGAGAGGGGGTAATTATGGAGAGAGGAGGGGTGGGTTGGGCAGCTGCAAGGTGTGAGGAGCTAGCTGCACAATTGAGCAGACTTGATAGACTGTGAGGCCTGTATCTGCTGATGTTTTCATATATTCGTATGAGATAGGGGTCATGAGAAGGCTATGTTGAAAATGTGGAGTCAAAATATGTAAAAATGGCACAGTTATATGTGTGTGTGTGTGTGTGTGTTGAAACTTTACTACCTCCGTTCGTAACTTTGGTAAATTTAAATATTTTGACCCCGTGTTTTCAGCATTTCCATTTTTTTCACACCACCTCTTGAATGTGACAGCTGTCATTCTTCAAATCCTGGCCAAAATGTGTTTTTACACCTGTGATGTGGAATGATGCTGCGGTGGCGCAGAGTGATGTTTCAGCTGGGGTTTTAAAATTGTCAGCACAGCATTCATGAGCTGGGGTAATAAAGCTGTGCTTATAATTTGGTTGCTGTTTTAGCTTAAATGCAAGTGCAGGGCCATAGCAGCATACATGTATGCATCTGTGGAGGGATGGGAGCATAGGGCTCACTGCTCTTCGCTCCTACAGGCAAATGAGGATTCAGTTATGCTATCTAAAAAAGTAATGAAATTCTTTGCAGAAAACTGTGTTAATGTACCCGTTAGGGTAACTTAATGCCACAAAAGTAGGGAAATGTGGCATTAGGGTTTCCCACCCTAATGCCTCCAGCCCACAAGCAGCAAAAGGAAAAAACATTAGGGTTTTGGGTCTCTGGAGTCTTGGAGAATCAATGTTCGAGTCTTCCTTGGGGGCAAGGAGATCATGTGTGATGTTGTTTGTTCACAGAATGGGGTGGGCATTAGGGTTGAGAACCCCCAAGTAGGATCCGACCACTTATTCACCAAGATCCCAGAGACCCAAAACCCTGATGTTTTTTTCCATTTACTGCTTAGGGTTGGAAACCCTAACACCACATTTCCCTACTTTTGTGGCATTAAATTACCCTAACTGGTGCAATAACACAGTTTGTTTTGTAATGAATATAAAATATACATACACTTAATCAAGATGCGGATAAATGGGGGACATCTGCTTTATTGGTATGCCCCTCCAGGAACCAATGAAGTGGCCATGTACTTCAATGGAAGTGCATTCTTTTTAATTGGGACGGAGGTGTCGGATATATAGAACATTTCAGCTCTCCAGCACCTCAGTGAGCCAACCATTATCAGTCCCATTCAGTGCCATTCATTCACTGTTAGTCCTATTAAACCTAAACGAGCCAGCTATTATGTGTTAATCTGTGTTTAACACATACCACCTGCTCGAATCCCATTCTCACGCACAAATCGCCATCAGCTTTCTTTCCTGTAAACTGCACTGTCCTACCTGCCAAAACTATCCTCTCAGGTTTCCAATTTGGTGATCCATTTTCAGCGATGTTGTGAAGTCTCTCCATCTCTCTCTCTCTCTCTCACTCGCACGCAACTTGCCTGCACTGTGTCACAGGCAGATAGAAATAATTGCATCTTGCCACATTCTCAAATTAAACCAGTCAGCAATGTTGTGGAATCTCACTGTTTCTCTCTCTCTCTCATCCATGCAAATTGCCTGCACCGTGCTGCGAGCAGAGAGAGAGAGAGAATGGCATCTTGCCACGCTCCCAAATTAACTTGATCAGCAATGTTGAGGAATCGCTCCATCTCTCTCTTACACACACACACACACACACACACACACACACAAATTGCCTGCACTGTGCTGCACTCCACGGTTAAACCCGTAGCAAGAGAGTTTTGTACAGTACTGTATGATTTAAAAAAATATGTATATAGCACATGCCAAGCAAACCTTAGTTGTAAAATCTCTCCAGCTTTGTCTCACACATGCAGTCTTGCCGCACTCCCCAGTTAAACCAGTTGACCTCTGTAGCTGATGACATGGATAAAATGAGGGAGATCAGCATATTTTAAATCCCTTCACTTAAAGGGACACTGTCAGGTTCCGCAGCCAATTTTATTGCAGTGCCACTGCATGTGTCAATAGGAAGCAGTGGCATTACAGAAAGCATTCATGCTCGGGGAATTTTAAATAATGGGAAATTATTGCATATTTTTGGCAAAAAGTACATTATTCCTGGTCCACTTGAAATACCTGTGGTGCGCATCCACAAGTAGGAATGGCACCAGCTACGGGTAAACTCGTTCATGAACGAGTTGGTTATTTTGGGTCCCATGATAATAAAATGCTGAAGATCCTACCTTGAATACCAGGGATCCTTTCAATGTAACTGCCATAGAAAACTGAGCGCTCTATTCAGTTTTATTTAGTTTTTAAAACTCAAAGCCATGCTTCTGGGCATGCGCGTTAAAATCGGCTCCAATGTGCATACCTGGAAGCATGATTTCTGTGGCAATTGCATAGAAGTATCCCTGGTAGTCAAGGTAGGCTCTTCAGCGTTTTACTGTTATAAGACCCAAAACCACCAACTCGTTCATGAATGAGTTTATCTGCAGCTGGTGCCATTCCCACTTGTGGACATATGGGCCAGGATTTCCTCCCATGGTGAGTCTTCAGAATTGCAGTGCTCGAGAGTTGGGATCAGCGGAAATGTGGGTCATCTGGTATGAGTTTCACCTTACTGATTTGATGGAGATTCGCTGGGTGCTCTCAGAACTGCACTATAGCCACTGAGTGATGGATCCTGTTCCTGCCTCTCTAATGAAGACTGGAGAGGTAGTGATTAGCCCACTCCTCGCTGAAGATGGCAAATGCCTCTCTTGAAGGGAGTGTGCGTTTCCTACTGTCTAAATAGAGGTGGTGGTTCAGCCACTCCTAAAGAAGGCTACTTTAAATCCTGACAACTTTGCAAGTTTTAGGTCAATGTCTAACTTACCCTTTTGGGGTGAAGTTATAGAGAAAGTGGTGGTGGTATGATGTAGAGAGCATCTGGAGGAATTCTCCATCTATGAGCCATTCCAGTCTGGTTTCTGTTCCTGGCATAGCATGAAGATGGCCCTTGTAAGGGTTTTAAATGAGCTGCTCCTTGCCAGGGATCGTGGAGAGGTTTCTTTCTTGGTCCTTGTGGATTTGTCATCTGCATTTGACACTGAGCATGATGAGCTGTTAGAGCATATGATGAGATTTGTTTGGGCGATAGGGACAGTCTTTGACTGGTTCCAGTCCTTCCTTAGCGATTGCTTTCAGTCAGTGATTTTGAAGAAATTTTGACCTCATTCCTCTGTTGCTGACTGTGGTGTTCCTGAGGGTTCCATCTTGTCTCTTGTTTTATTAAGTGTTTATGCTTCCACTTAGAGATGTGATCCAGAAGTATAGCTTGGGTTTTCAGTGCTACGCCCATGATATCCAGCTATTTCTTTCATTTAATCCCAGACAGGGATCCTTGGTGACCATGCTTGAGAATGCTCTGTCAGAGATCAGCGAGTGCCTGGTTCATAGTGGGCTGAAGCTTAATTCCTTAAAGATTGAGTTGTTACTGGTGGGATACAATTGTCTAAAGGTCTTCCATTTTGGAGAGCCGGGATCGTCCCAGGTTTGGGGAAGATAAATTCTAGGCCAGGCAAGTTGTTTGCAGTCCAGGAGTCACTCTTGACCAAGAACCGACTCTTGTACCTGAGGTGTCGGCTGTGGTCAGGGGTGGCTTCTATTACTTAGTGGATATAGCAGAATTACATCCTTACTTACCTGAAATGATTTGCTAACACCAGTGCATGCTTTCATTGCCTTGCACCTCGAGTACTACAGTGTGGTTTACCAGGGCTTTCCAGCAGATCAGATCCACTGTCTCCAGCTAATGCAGAATGCAGCAGCCAGATTGATTACATTGGTAAAGAGGCATTATCATATCACTCCAGCACTGTGCTGGCTGCACTGGCTTCCTGTGAGATGAAGGATCTACTTTAAGATTCTCTTACTTACTTACTTTTAAGATCATGAATGGACTGGGACCCCAGTACCTTAGTGAGCTTCTTGCAACCTGCCCTGATGTCCGTGACTTACGTTCCTCTGGTACTGGTCTGTTGGATGTTCCAGAATCAAGACTAAACTTAGTTGGTGATAGAGCATTCACTGTAGCAGACCCTTTAGTACAGAATGGTTTACCCACAGACACCTGTACTGCCCCATCTGTCATCATTTATAAAAGTAAACTTAAGACTTGGTTGTTTAGTCAAGCTTTTATAAAAGACTGAAATAGCTATGTTTTTCACATCTGTTAGTATTGTATTCTTGTGGTATTTTATTTATTATTGTTATACTTGTTACATTATGCTTATGTAATGTACCTTGGTTTTTAGAAAGCCATTTTTAAATCCCTCCCTGCCAGTGTCTCAAACTCACTAACCTTAACTTGCTTTAAGCCCAGGCTCAGAAACTTACTGCTTAGCTCTCGCAAATGCAACTGCCGCTAGCCTAGTGTAAAAAAAAAAAAAAAAAAATTTATATATATATACTCTGTTTGACAATGCTCACTGAGCGTCTCCCCTTCCTTTCCTACTAATTCCTCCTCCCTGTCTTGCCTCCTTCTACCCCCACCAGCTCTCCCCTGACCATAAGTTTTGCACCTTTTGTTATCTTTTGCTTCGTTGGAGATTGTATTCTATTGTAACAAAATTGTAATTGAACTGTAACTTTTTGTTTGTAAGTACTGTGTCACTTGTACTACTGTTCTGATGTCCTCTTTGTGACGAGGTACCTTTGTAAATGAGCCTCTGGCTCAAAGGTTTCTAAACTGATGTTTAACTAAATAACTTATCTGTCTATATTCATTGAAAAACAAAACTGCATTAATGCACCAATTAGGGTTCAGCCTAACCCCACAACTTCCAATGACATCTTCCTGGTAATGGCAACCTGACCTTTGGTTCCATCCCCCAAAAAAAAAAAAAAAATGAATTAGCATATATCAGCTTGATTAAGAAATGGATTCCCCAGCAAAAAGCACTAGACTGACAGTAGGGAAGGCAAAGGCCATGGTGATCCCTGCACAGAAGCTTAAAGACCTCCTGGTCACTGACAAACACCACTCAGTTTTTTGACACACTGCTGAAGCTGGAGCCACAGAGCCTCATGGGCACAGAGTGTAGCATACCCGACAGCTCAGAGGAAGTTATGGAGTTCAGTCAATCAATCAAAATCTTTATCTAACCAGGCGAGCATCATTAAGCAAGCTAATTTTCAAGATGGACCTGGACGTTAAACAAAAGACATTATAGGACACAGAGGTTACAGCAGTACCAGCCAATGCAAAATTGAGCTGGATGCAGTACAATTAACAATAAGATTAACAGTAAGAGCAAGAAGGCATAGAGTATCATCATCAGCAAAAAGACCAAAAATATAAGCATTTCCGTAGATACAGACAACATTTACACAGTAGACCTGAAGTGAACCAGGGGTAAGCAAGAGTGGATTCATAAGTTAGATATAAGGAGGCAATATAGCGAAGTGGTGTAAGGCTCTGAGCTGCTAATCTAGTGACATCCAGCAGACCAGACCTGGGTTTAAATCCCACAGCTTCCACTTACATACTGTGTGACCCTGAGCAAGTCACTTAACCTCCTTGTGCTCCCAGGTCGCTCCTCTAAAAAAGCTTTCAGCTTAGTATGCTATACCTGGTTAAACAACTAAACAAAAAAAAAAAAGATGTTGCAATAGGGTGATTGTACAGGAGAAGGGGAAGGGGAGTGCATGAGGGATGATTATACAGGGGTAGGAGAAGTGGGAGGGGGAGAGGATGAGGGAGGAGAGCTCACTGTAATGAGGAGACCCCATTTGAGACCACCGGAAAAAGTGGAGCCTAAAGGTGCATTATATTGGATAGCATGCATTCTCCAAGGTGGGGGTAGTAAAGGTTGTTTGATAGTGTGCAGTCTACACAAAGAGGGTAGTAAGGGTTGTTTTAATAGTGAGTGTGCCTGAGGAGTGGGCAACATACACCATACCAGAAATTAGTATGACATGCTAGAGTGACACACTAGGTAGCAGAAGGAGCAGGTAGAGGAGAGGACAGGATAACAGGGCAGCAAGGGAAGACCTAAGTACAAGGCAGATGGTGAGGAATCAACAGGACACAGTGACCTAGTGTAGTAAGTGCTGAAACAAGGTAGCGGAGATGACAGAATGATAAGGGGACAGTAAGGAAGATTTAGCTTCTAGAGCACAAGGTGAGGATCAATGAGGACACAATAAATTGGGGAGGTAATAAAAGCCATCAAACAAACTACACGGACTGTCACCAAATTCAACAAAACTCTTAACCTTGATCAAAGCTGACCTTACAAAAATTGAGAGGAAAATGGATGAGGCGGAGGGTCGAGTGAGTGAACTCTCTACCACCACAGACTGACATGACAGGCTAATTTTATACTATCTGGCAAGAGAACGAGAGTTAACCCTGAAGGTAGACATTGAGAGCTGAAGCAGGAAGCAGAACCTCTATTTATACAGAGTGCCAGAGGGATCTGAGAAAACCTCTGAAACCATCATGACCTGTCTTCAGACACTCTTGATGAAACTGCTAAATCTCCCGGAGGTCTACTACCTTCATATGGATTGGACCCACCAGGCACTAAGCCCAGAGCCCACCAACCCCAGAGCTTGCCCTCGATCCATTTTAACAAAACTTATCTCCAAGTCAAGCAAGGACCACAAGTCCTTACAGGTGCCAAGTGTGAGCTGCCTATTTCAATTAAAGAACGGTGCCAGGGAAAAATGGTCTGGCTAGTGCCCTAGTTCATAGATATTTGTTGGCAGAAAAGGACCATCTTGGCCTATCGAGTCTGCCCATAATAGTATGTATCGAGTCTGCCCATAATAGTATGTATCAAACTATTCCCAAAATAAGTTTTACCTTGCACTCTCTAACAACTTAGGACTTAATAGTCCATATACTTTTTAACCAGCCATTTGCACATATTTCTTTAATAAAAGCCCTTTGCTAAATATATAACTGGAAATAAGCTTGCAGGCTTGGATACAAGAGCCTGCAAACTCATTTCCAGCTACACGTTCTGTGGAGTGCTTTTATTAAGGAAATATGTGCAAATGACTGACTAAAAAGTGCATAGCTTGATAAGTCCCAAGTTGTTGGAGAGTGCAGGGCTAAAACTTCTTTTGGGAATTGGTCAGGCATTGCTTAGATGAGCCTGGCAGCAAAAAGAGTTTAGGCATTGAGGCAGCAAAATCATGCTGAACGATGTTTACATAGGTATAGTGCAGGACAAATGGAGATTAATATGGGAAGTCACATATAGAAACATAGAAACCTAGAATTTGATGGCAGATATGACCGCTTGGCCCACCTAGTCTGCCCATTTCCCTACTTAATGGATAAGCTGCAGATCCTAGTTAACCAACAGCCTACTTCCTCCTACCCCACACTAAAATTGCCTTATGCCTGTCCCATGCATTCTTGAATTCCCCACTGTTTTTGACTTCACAGACTCCTCAGGAAGGCTGTTCCATGCATCCACAACCCTATCCATGAAAAGATACTTCCTCACATCACCTCTAAGCCGTCTCCCTTCATTCTTCAAATTGTGCCCCCTTGTTCTTGCACATCTCTTTTTCTGAAAAATGCTACCCTCTTGGACTTTGTTGATTTCCTTGAGGTACTTGAAAGTTTCTATCATGCCCCTTCCCCTCTTTCCTTGAGGCTATACATATTAAGCTCCTTAATTCTCTCTTCAGATGTCTCTGGTGCAGACCCTGCACCATTTTGGTTGCCCTCTCTGGCAGCCCATCCTGTCGGTCTTGCAGAGATGGGGTCTCCAGAACTGCACGCAGTACTCCAGATGGGTCTCACCAACTGTCTGTACAGAGGGATAACAACTTCCTGTTTTCTACTGGTGATGCCTCTCCCTATGCATCCAAGTATCCCCCAGCCCTTCTTACTGCCTTCTCACATTGCTTGCCCACCTTTGAGTCATCTATCCCCAGGTCCCTTTCCATTTTTGATGTTGTCAGTCATTAAACAGTTGCAAGCTAAGAACCTGAAAGCCCAGTACCTTTACCTGGGGAGAATGAGGGCAGGCAAGCCAAATGGTCCCAAGGTGCTTGCAGACTTGTTAGAAGCTGTGCCTTAACCTTGAGGAGCATGGTATCTAATTTCCGCCAGTGGGTAAGGACTGGTTGGAAAGAGTTGTGTTGCGGTGAGCCGGAGAAATGGTGCATGAAGGATCTGAGAAATGTAGACATCAAAATGAGGTGTAGCCTCCCTTCACCCCTGTGCACAGACATCATCTTGCTTCTCAGTCCATACCTAAACAGTGATGGACAACGGTCAGGTGGCCCCATACAAATGGAGGGAATGGCTGGGATCAGTACCCAAGAAAAGTGGCCCAAGTTATAGACTAAACCACCCCACCCACAGAATAACCTACTGTACTGAATACTGTGCAATGACCTGATCTGCCTTTGATCACAGATTGGAAATATATGGAAACGTGAAACATTTGACTCAGCGTGTCCTTTGCAATGTTGTGGTTTTTAACTGAGCTGCAAGACTCATTGATAAAATAATAAATTCAGGTAAGCTTGAGGAAGGGGGTAGTAAAGGTGGGGTAGAGAGTTTTTGCCGAGCTCAGGGCCTGACAACAAAAATGATGGTACTACACCTCAGAGACTGAAAATGAGGGAGTGATAGGGGCATCTTACTTTACAGGGTTGACACTGATAAAAGTGAGTTATGCTTTCTAGCAGCAGGAGTGAGACACTTAGGATTAAACCTGCAGGGATATCGTTGAATAGGATGTGAGGCAAAAGACCCACCCTATTCTGATCTCCCTTAAAGCAGTCTGGTGGTACCTGGAGGTTAGTAATTATGAACAGGCTATATTTTACTGCATCCTAAACGTGGTGGCTGCAGTGCACCCTGGTAAACCTGTGGTCTGATCAGATTACAAACAAGCTTTGTTGTAGGGAGGAGGGCAAACCCTTACCCCAGATCCTAAGCCTGAGTTCACATAAACAGCAAGGCAACAGGGGCCGATCATTACATAAGTGCCAGTGGGCACCACAACAACCCTTTCTTTTTATAATGAATGCCCTCCCAGGGCACCATCTGACACAGTTTCCCATGACCTGGTGGTACCCTGCTGCACCAGACTCATGTGGGAGTCTGCCCATTGGTGAGGCCTCTTGGCCCAGTGGACATGGGGGGGGATGAGGTCAACATGCTTATATTTTATTTATTTCAGTTTTTGGAGAATAACCTTTGAGCAAAATGCGCTTTTTCAAAGGTTCCACGTCAGAAGTAAATGCCAAAAGCAAACAGGAAGTAACAATGACAATTATCACAGTTCACAAACATGAATTTACATTGGAATGACATCATTGCTTCATTTACATTGGAAGAAAATATTCAGGTACGAGGAGAACCATTTACAATGACAATTTTTAAGGGAATCATTTCAACAGAACCAAAAATATAAAACACTTGCAAAATGAAGTACAATCAGGAGAACACTCTGGGCTGGGAACAACTGGGGCAATGGATGAGCAGCAAATATTCAGGCTTTGTCAAGGCTTTGGGGGGGGGGGAAGAGGAGATTAGGGCTACAGAAGTGAAGAGACAGTAAGAGAGGACAGGGCCAAGAAGGCAGAGAGGTTTAGAGTTTGGCACCCTATAGGGCCACTATAAAATATAAGTGCTCGGACTGACAGTGGGAGACAGTTAAAGTAAATGCAAAGGCAGGGAGTGGGAGGGGAGGAGAAGGTGAGGGGCCAACCCCACCATCCTCCAAACAGGAGGCCAATGGTGCCAGGGTCGGGGCTAGCAGGTTACCTGCATACATAGGCACCATTACCAGCAAGGTGAAGCTTCAATTCTGATTTAAAAGAAGGAAAGCTCTTGGTATTAATTATGTGGTCAGGGATCCCATTAGTCAGAGGGGGGCCCTGTATAAAGGACATAAGACTAGGACAGCCACAACAGAGGGACAGGATGACTGGAAGCAGCCCAGACATAGGACCAGTGCTAAGGGGTGGCCAGACCGCTAACTGAAGAGCACCACAGACAAATAGAGGAAGTATCCTAATCAGCTACTAGGAGTCTCACTACAGTGCTTTTAGCTCAGGCTGGGCATTTGGGGGTTACCCATCCCATGAAACATTGCCTGCTGTTTACAAGGTAAATGGCCAAGGAACCTGAGTCCTACTGGAGAGGCTCATGGGCCATGCCTGGTAGCTGCTTGGGTGCATACGCCAGCCTTAACATGTAAACTAATGCTACCAGCTTGACACATGGGGGGGCAAACAATTTTGGATGTGACTGGATCAGTACCTGAAAAAATAATTGTAACTGGGTCATTGTTAAACTGTCAGTTACTTCCCCTGCCTTGCGGGCTTATCAAGGTCGAGGGGGCCTGGGTTCTTATTCTGATGGAAAAGGGGGCTTCTTTTCCAGATAGCAAATAAATAGCATGGTGCCTCCACCCAGAGTATAGTGGGCCAGTTGTTTGTGTGGTACAACACCCTGGGATGCTGTACCTGCCCACATCCCCTTAGTCACCCCACACATGAAATACCATAAATGGCTGCAATATTTTACCGAGCATGCAGTTAATGACTAGCTAATAATATGCTCAGACAGTATTGCACAATAACAAAGATTTATTAAATAGGGTAACGGATTGGGATGCAGAAGTAAAACATCAATATTTGTTAGCAGTATTCGACAGAACTGGTGAAACAAACAACAATAACAGCAGTGCCTGCCACAACAACACCCTATAAGCCCACCTCCCCACTGGTACCAGTGCCCTTGAAAGTTAACCTAAACACCCAGGTAGAGAAGTTGCAGGCCTGTACGGTGCAACTGGGTGACCAGCATTGATGCACTTTTGAGTAAAACAGGAACTTCTCACCCCGGGGTCCTTCAACATCAGTAACTATGTGCAGTGAGCTGACTAGGTAGTACTGCCATGGAGGTGAAGATTTTGGTAATGAGTTTGTGAATTAGCCAATCAGATTGAAACTTGAGGGTGTGCTGAGCAGGGAAAGAAAAGAAGGCTGCAGAATTTTTTCTCCGCCTGACTGAGCAACAGTGCCTCCTAGGTGCTCTCTCTCTTGGCCAAGAAAAAGTCATTTTCCTTGTACTTGGTAGATATTAACTTTATTTCTTTACATTTTTGTAGTGTGCTGAGTATTTTCTTATTGTTTTTCATGGTTTCCCTCGGTTCTCGGGAACCACGTCTTTTTCTCGGTGGTTCTGTGGTTCCTCGCAGTTCCTTTTTTCTTTATTTTCTATACATTTTAGTTACTGTGTCTAGTGTTTCCACAGTTCCTTTTACTATATTTATATCGCAGTTCCCTTTTTTAAGCGAGAACCGATGATTTTCTTTCATTTTTACCTCAGGAAAGTCACGGTTCTGTACCGCGAGGGAACTGACCGCTAACCTTTACATTTTACCTATTTAACTTTCTCAGTACAAGGTTTTCTGCAAATTGTCATGTCAGAAATCCTTAAGACAAGAATGGGACCCACAGATTTTAAAAATTTAAAAGGTGCTGATGAAGTGCCTAGTTCAAAGAGGAAGCCTGATCAAGTCACTGATGAGGTGGCTGCTAAAAGGTTATGTAAGAAGAAAAATACCACTGCACCTCTGAGCGGTGCTAAAGGTGAGGCTGCACTTGGTAAAAAAAAAAACAAACAAACATAAAGACAAATCCAAAAACATTGAGCCCCAGGAGGGTATGCCCCAAGATATACAGGGGAACATACCATCCATAGAGGGTATGATGAAAGCATGGCATCTTTACCAAACTGTACAGGGTACGGGGTCCCTTTTTGTTGCCCCTGTCTTTCCCAGGGCCCCTTCTGCAGCTCCCTCTGATACCGGGGCTGAGGGGGGTGGCAATGATGATTTTTATGATGCCCCAGATGACATTTCAGAGGGTAAGGTCCCAGAACCTGTCGTGTCACCTGATCTCAATTTTGGGGCATTCCCTTCAGATAAGGAGGACACCTCCTCCATGTTTTCTTTCTAACAGCATATGGTGGATACCCTTGACCTCCCTTCTCAAGAGTCCAACCAGGAAGAGATGGAAGATCAGGATTATAGAGAGATGAAAGGTCCCCCCCAAGAAGCTAGGTCGTCCTATGTATAAGCCTTTTAGAAAAAAAACTATGAAGCTTCTTCAGACTCCCACATCTCTGCCAGGGTTCAAGAAGAGAACAGATAAGAAATATCAGTTGTCAAAAACAGACACAGAGTTTCTGTATGTGCACCCCAGTCATGAGGGAGTGGTGCAACAGGCAGCATGTAACAATGCAGGAGTTCCTCTTTCCTCTCAGCCTCCTGAAAAGGATTTTAAAAGACTGGACTTTATGGCCAGAAAGACTTATACTTCTTCCTCCCTTCTCCTTTGCCTGGCTTTATACATGGCTTACATAGCCACGTATAAAAGGGCTCTCTGGAATACAGTCCTAGCCATAGTTAAACAGAGCTCTGACACCATGGCAAAGGATTTGGTGGAAACAACTAAAACTGCCTTGGAAGCCACAAAGTACCAGTTCCATATGGCAGATGATAGCGGTGATGCAGCCTCTAGGGTAATGGCCCAGGCTGTTTCTCTTAGGTGTTTTGCTTGGCTAGGAACAACAAATCTGACGCAGGACACTCAGTCCAAAGCCATGGACTTTCCCTGTGACAGAAACATGTTATTTGATTCCAAAACTGAGGAACACTTGAAAAAGGGTGCTGAATACGAAACAACCTATCAGAGCAACACTTCCAAAGTGAAGTCTTCTGCTCCCTAGAAGACACAACAGAGGGGAAACAGAGGCAGGGGATACTTTCCTAGGCCCTATTCCCGTCCTTCTCAATTTGACCTCTCTCAGTTTAAAGGTTATTTCAGAGGAAGAGGCAGGAGAGGTCAAAGGAAAGCTACCTCTATCCCTGCTTCTGCCACCTAGCAAAAGCCATGACTCCTCAGCTCAGGTTGCCTCCCCTCTACCTGTAGGGGCAGGCTCTCCCACTACCTCCAGTCTTGGACCCTTATTACTACAGACTTGTGGGTCCTAGAGGTAGTGGAAAAGGGCTTGTCCTTTAGTTCAAAAAGATGACAGCCCTCACGGACACCCAGCTATCCAAATCTCTAACTCCAACAGAAAAGATCCTGTTGGAACTGGAGGTAAAACACCTTTTCGAAGCAAGGGTGATAGAGTACCTTCCCATCAATGGGGCAAAGGTCTCCACTCCAGACTTCCTAACACAGAAGAAAAAATTGGGAGTGGGGACCTATTGTAGATCTTGGATACTTAAACAAGCATCTTCTGAAATCCAAATTCAAAATGGTCACCCTAAAAATGGTGATCCAGTCCCTGCAGCAGGGAGACTGGCTAGCCTCCCTATACCTCAAAGATGCCTATTTTCACATCCCAATAAGGCATTCCCACAGACAGTTTCTGAGGTTCAAACTTCCTTGAGGACACTACCAGTTTGCAGCTGTGCCCTTCGGCCTGACGTCTGCACCAAGAGTGTTCACAAAATGTCTGGCTGTTCTGGCAGCACATCTTAAGAAAAAAATGGGATTTCTGTCTACCCTTACCTAGACAACTGGCTCATAGTAGAGAAAATACCTCTGCAAGTGGAGGTGGCCCTCTCCCTGACAAGAGACACTCTGCACTCCTTAGACTTTCTAGTCAATCAAAAGAAATCCCACCTGGAGCCAACACAGCTCCTTACATTCATAGAAGCACAGTTGGACACCCTACAGAGCAGAACTTTCCTTCCTTTGAAAATAATTCAGAATTTGTTGTCAGTGGCAAATTCTTTAGTCCTGGGCCAGCCCAGGCCAGTAAGACACATCTTAAAGCTCCTAGATTATATGGCATCCATGACAGCCATAGTTCCAGGAGTCCAATTCAGAATGAGGGACATGCAGCAGCACCTAAGGTCCCACTGGTCCCAAAGCAAAGTTCACTGTCCAAACTGGTACCAGTCACAAAACAACTCCTTCAGTCTCTGGACTGGTGGAAGGAAGTTACCAACCTCTCAGTAAGAATTTCCTTCCAAGCACCCTCCCCTTCAAGAATCATTACTACAGATGCTTCTCTGCTTGGATGGGGAGCTCACATGGACAGTACTTCCATCAGTGGCTCCTGGACTCCACAGGAGTCACAGGCTCACATCAATTTGCTGGAACTCAGGGCCATTTATCTGGCACTCAAGGTATTTGTCTCACAGATAAAGGGTCACAAAGTTCAGATCAGGACAGACAACACCACTATAATGTTCTACTTAAACAACCAACCAGGTTAGGAAATACCCTTGACCTTGTGCTGGCAAATGGGGACTTTGTGAGAGAACTTACAGCGGAGGAACCGCTGTCAGGGAGTAACCACCGCTCAGTATGGCTCACATTGGATATGGGCAAGGAAGGAGTGGAATCTGGCACAATAGTGCTGGACTTCAGGAGAGCCGACTTTGGGAGGATGGGGGAAGTGGTAAAAGGGTACCTGGCCAGAATTCAATCTAGTATGGACACTAACCAGAGGTGGGAGCTCATAAAGGTGGGGATAGTGGAGGCAACCAAAACCTGCTGCAAAGCCCAGAGCAAGAAGGCTAGGGCTAAGAAACTGATCTGGTTAAGCAAGGAGGTCATGGAAAAGGTAAGGAGGAAAAGAGCTGCCTTTAGGAAGTACAAGAAAATGGAGGTGGGGAGGACAGGGAGGAGTACTTGACAGAATCGAAGGAGGTAACAAGGGCAGTAAGGGGAGCCAAAGCATCTATGGAACTCAGGCTGGCACAAGGCATTAAGAAGGGGGAGAAGGACTTTAAGTATATCAGGAGAAAAGGAGCTGTAAGGACACATAGTAAGGATTAGGAAGGAGAGGTTGGGTGGAAGCAGGTGCGTATAACGGAAGCACTAAATGAGTACTTCTGCTCAGTATTTACTAAAGAGAAGAGGGGGTGACACCCAAGGTGGGAGAAATGGCAGAAGCAGGGAAAGTGGTGACAGATGGGGAAATCATAGAGAGCAGAGTTCAAGAGGGTTTGAAGGCACTGAGGGTGGACAAGGCACCAGGCCCAGATGGCATCCACCCCAGGGTACTGAAGGAGCAGAGGTCCTTGCAGGACCTTTGGCAGACCTATTTAATGCCTCACTGCATTGGGTGTACCCAGGACTGGAGGATGGCTCATGTGGTGTCCCTCCACAAGAGTGGCCCCAAGGATGAACCGGAAACTACAGACCAGTGAGCCTCACATCCATCGTGAGTAAGCTAATGGAGACTATCCTGAGGAGAGGCTGGTGGCCCTCCTAGATGCCAAAGGACTACAGGACAGCAGACAGCATGGTTTCTACATGGCAGATCCTGCCAAACCAACCTGGTGGGAGTTCTATGACTGGGTAACTAGGCACTGGACAGGGGCCATGCAGTGGATGTCCTGTATCTGGACTTCAGTAAGGCATTCGACTCAGTGCCACATGAGGCTGGGAAGGAAGTTAGTAGGCACAGTGGCGGGTGCAAAGCTGGTGAGATGGGTAGGAAACTGGCTGCAGGGAAGGCAACAGAGGGTGGTGGTGGGTGGGGAGCTCTCACACCCAAGGGCAGTGACGAGCGGTGTTCCACAGGGCTTGGTGTTGGGACCAGTGTTGTTTGGGATATTCATTGCAGACATATCATGGGACATCAAGAGCAAGATCAGTCTGTTTGCTGATGATACCAAGGTAGGCGCGGTGGTGGATGACCTAGGGGGATGGCAGGGGTTGCAGGATGATCTGGCAAAGCATGAAACCTGGTCAGACACCTGGCAACTGGGCTTTAATGCCAAAAAGTGCAAGGTGCTGCATTTTGGGATGAAGAACCCAAGGAGGAGTTACCAGCTAGGGTGAGTGCAGCTAGCCCAGACAGAGGAGGAGGAGAAAGATCTGGGTGTGCTCATTACAGGGTCAATGAACAACTCGCCACAATGTAGGAAGGCAGCTGCAAAGGCCAACAAAATGCTGGGTTGTATTGCAAGGGGTATATCCTCGAGGAGGGAGGAGGAGGAGATTCTGCCACTGTATAGGTCATTAGTTAGACCACACCTGGAGTACTGTGTGCAGTACTGGTGTCCGTATCTGAAGAGGGACATTAAGTTACTGGACGGGGTGCAGCGCAGAGCGACAAAGATGATCAAGGGGCTGGGGGTCTTATCATACGAGAGGAGGTTGTTGGAGTTGAACATGTACTCACTGGAGGAGAGGAGAGACAGGGGTGACATGATTGAAACCTTTAAATATATGAAAGGAATAAACAAGATGGGTACAGAGGGGCTGTTCAAAGTAAGGGAGGGGAGGGGAGGGCCACCAGGGGCCATGATACGAGACTGGAGCGAGGAAGGTTCAGGAGGGAGATGAGGAGACACTTTTTTACAGAGAAGGTGGTGTGTGGGTGGAATGCGTTACCTGCTGAAGTGGTATGCAGTGAACAGTGGACTGCTTCAAACGAGGATGGGACAGGACAAGGGGAGGGTTAATGAAGGTTAAGGGTGGGAGGGAGGCAGCTGCAGAATAAGGGGTGCTAGCTGCATTCGAGCAGACTTGATAAACCTCTAGGCCTTTATCTGCTGGCAAATTTCATATGTTCGTATGTTCTTAAGCAGGGTTGCACAAGGTCCAGCATTCTCTGTCTGGAAGCCATGATAATCTGGGGCCTGTTCTACTCCCTGGGACTCAGCCTGTCAGATATACATCTTTCAGGCAAGGACAACACCCTGGCAGATACACTCCGCTGCATCAACCAGGGTCACAGCAAATGGTGTCTGAACAAGTAGGTGTTGGCCACAGTGTTCAGAAGGTGGGGCATACCAGAAGTAGATCTTTTTGCCTCTCACTTAAGCCATCAACTTCCTTTATTGCTGCAGGCCTCTAGCCCTGGGGATTCTCCTGACAGATGCCTTAGTGCTGGATTGAGCAAGAAAGTTCATTTATGCCTTTCCTCCCTTTTCTCTGATTTTTAGTCTTGCTAAAGCTCAAAAGCTCAGCCTGCAACAATGATTCTGATGGCGCCAGACTGGCCAAGGCAAGTCTGGTATCCCTTATTGGTAACCCTTTCTTGCAGCAAACCCATTCATCTCCCTCTCAGTCACTCCCTCCTGACTCTCCCTCAGACAGGGGTGGCCTATCCAGATGTGATATCTGTTCACCTCAAAGCTTGGCTCTTGAAGAGATAGTGTTTCCTGCCTCTCAGTACTCTGAACATGTTTTAAAGATCCTGAGGATGACCAAACAGCCTAGTACAAAAAAGATCTATGCAGCCAAATGGAAAAGATTTCCCCTTGGTGCAAAAAGCACATTAATTCCCTCAAGACTTCAGTTCCTAACCTTTTGGATTATTTAGTGCTCTTACAGGTTTCAGGCTTAATGCCTTCTTCCCTGAAGCTTCACCTGACTGCTATTTTGGCTTATCTTTCTGTTGAAAAGAGAAAATCTGCTTTTTCACAGCTAGTCTTTAAGCAGTTTTTTAGAGGTCTCCTCCACGTCCAGTCTCCAATCAGAGAGCCTGTCCCTCCTTGGAACTTGAACCTCTGTATTGCCAAGCTCATGGAACCACCCTCTGAACCCACGGCTTTGACTTAGCTCAAGTATGTCACTTGGAACATTGTATTTCTTGTAGCCATTACCTCTACAAGAAGTATTTCAGAGTTGCAGGCACTCTGCACTGAGCCCAACTACATTATCCCTCACAGGGATAAGACTGAACTCAGGACGAACAGAAAAGTCCTGCCTGAGATGGTCTCAGAGTTTCACCTTAACCAGTCTATCACCCTGCCTGTGTTCTTTACTGTAAAATCTATTCCAGAAGAACAGAAGCTCCATAGTCTGGATGTCAAAAGGATCCTACTTTACTATTTGGATCACACCAAGCAGTTCAGGGGTCCATCCGCACAGTTATTCCTCACCTATGGGGAGGTAGATAGAGGAAAACCAACCACTAAGAGAATGATCTCCCACCGGATAGTTTCATGTATTAGATTCTGCAATGAAAATGCTTGTAAGCAACTCCCTGAGGGGCTTAGGGCCCACTCTACTAGGGGCACTGCTGCCTCTGCGACAGCTGCAAGAGACATACCCTTGATGGATGTCTGTAAAGCAGCTACTTGGAAGACTGTGCATACATTCACTAAGCGCTATTGCTTGGATGTACAGTCCAGATCTGATGCAAATTTGGCAAGGTGGTGCTGCAGAGCCTTCCTAAGCAGGTTCTGTACCTGCCTCCCGGCTGCACTGCTTTGTAGTTTACACATAGTTACTGATGCTAAAGGACCCCGGTGTGAGAAGAAAAAAATAATCATCATAGTAATCTTTCTTCCAGTAAGCTCCCACCCTTCCTTTCCAGATAACCTTCAGAAGAGTGCTCTGCTTCTTGCCTTCTAGCAATTTGGCCATTTTAAACTTTGAATTGCATTTTGAGCAAAGTTTCATGTTATGATTCTGGTTCTTGTTATATATTTTTGAATCCTGTTGGTTCACTCCTATGTAGGCATGTGCCCATTCTAACTTCAAAAACATTCTGAAGCCTTCCTCCCTCTCTCTCTCCCTGCTCAGCACACCCTCAAGCTTCAATTTGATTGGCTAATTCATAAACTCATTACCATAATCTTAACCTCCAGGGCAGTACTACATAGTCATCTCACTGCACGTAGTTACTGATGCTAAAGGACACCTTGGAAGACAGAAGATTACTATGGTGAGTATTTTTTCCTTGTTCGCAGATGTTTTGCAAATCCCCAGGTCAGGGCAGGTCCTGCATGTACTCATGGTTTTGTAACATAGTCTTACAGAGTCTGTTGAACAGCAGCAGACAAGGCCAGTAGAGCTGGGAGCCCGAGCAGTGAAACAGGGTCTGGCAGCTTGTCAGCTTCTGAGTTGCTTGAAGGGTAGGGCAGCTTGTCACCTTCTGAGTTGCTTGAAGGGTAGGGCAGCGTGTCACCTTCTGCAGCAGGTTAATCACGGATGCTGAAACAAACCAGAACTTAGGACCAGGGTCACACACATACCCCCACACATCCAGGCATTTACCTCTCTGGGGCAAATGGTAGGTAATGTCTAGCTGTGATAATACCTGGCAGATTCCCCAGTCTGTCCTAGCTGGTAGTGAGGCCTATTATACAGCGCAGGATCACACAATCTTTTCCTTTCTATAGGCCACAGACACTCGTACCTCAGCAGGCAGATCTGGTTCACCCCCAGGCTGAAGGGCAACAGTCTCTCGAGCTGCTTTCCATATTTTGAGGTGGCAAACAGCTATCTGGCTTCCCCAAGCAGAGAGAAACTGTAGATTCCTTCCGATTCTGGCTTCAGAATTCAGGCAAATGTCAATCTCTTGCAGTTCACTCTTTTCACAAGCTAAGCTGTTTTCTCTGGGTGCCACAGGAATTTGTCCCCAAACATCCTGCACTATATACCTCTGCCTCTTCTAGCTAATTGAAGATGTGGGAAAGTCACCCAGCAGTCAGCCATGAAAGCCTTGGACTGACTCCTAAATGCCTCACTCTCGCTCGCTCTGCTGTACCCTGTGAGCCTCAAACAGCAACTGCCGCAAGCTGTGTTCTCCACCAGCATCTGAGAAGAAGAATGGCAGCTTCCATTGGCCTATGCCGCTGTCCATCTCTAAAATGAATATGCGTGAGACTTGCTTAACACCCGGTTGGCTGACACTAAAGACGACAAGAACATAGTTCAGTCCCCCTACCCAGGAGCCATAGGAACAGTCCGTGGAGCTCCCTGAGTACTTATTGGACAGAACAAGGTCAGGAGTTATCAAAATGGTGTCCATGTAAACAGTTTGTGCTCTGTCCCAAATGTAAAGTCTTGATGCAGGCAAACTATGCGGTTTTGAGGAATAACTGTCCAGTAGTTCAGTACCTGTGCCTCTGTACTGTTATCTGGTTGTGGATGGATTGGTCACTGCAAGAGTCCTTCTCTGACTGTCGCTAGCACCATAATGCTAAGTCTCCCTGTGGCAGGCAGAAACAGATCCACAAGGTAGTCCCGGCAGTTCTTAAAGCAACAGTACACACATACTGTAAGCATATATTTTTACAGAGTTTTACTTACTTTTGCTCCTCAAGTGTGTCTTCGAACCCCCACACATATTCTGGGATCTCAGGAGTCAGAACACACAAGGACTGTTTGCTTTTTGCTGCAATCTTAGAATTACTGTGGAGGCCATAGCACAAAGGGATACACTAAAAGACCACCAGCTCACACATTCAAGTAGAAACCAGCTCAAATGTGCACACAGCAGGCTATGCGGCACTCCAGGGTTTGCTCAGAGCTAACTGCACTGTGCCAACAGGTGGCAAACTTTAACTATTTACATGGCTCATCCTAACCCCATAGCAGAACAAGCACACAAGGGCTGACAGGAGCAATAGAAGGCACCTGGGGACCCAGGACTGGTGAGAGCAGGTGGATGTGAGGCAGGACTAGTAAGCCCCACCTGAGGGTGATTATGTAATAAATAACTTTCCATGGTAGCAGCTGTATGGGAAGTGCAGCCAAACCCTTGTGGCCTTTGAGGGGTGGGAGGTGGCAATCAAACATGCTGGCTATGGTGCAAAATGTTTGGGGGACGGTACAGAATTAGAATCTATGTGTACACCAGGATGGGCATGTAAGCCACCCATCTCAGGTCTGGCTTACTAAGCCACATTCGCCCCATTTGATTACGTTCCCTTTAATGGTCTTTTTACATGCTCCGCCCCCAAGGGGGCATTGCTCCTTGCCTGGGTTTAAAAGGGGGGGGCCAAAATGGAGGGGAGCCAGTGAGCTGAATGTAGGACAAGTCAGGCTGAGGTTTCAACCCCCCAGCACGGTAAGTACTGGCTGCTTTTAACATCAATGGCTACGTGGTTTTAACTCTGATGGGGAAGGTGATGGGGTATGGCGACTGTTGGGAACTGGGGTCCTGGTAAAATCTGCAGCTGGGACAACAGCAGCCTGGAGGTAAGACCATTTATGTCTGGGATCAGGAGACCTGGTGTCCTATAGAAAGGTATGGCAGTGGCAGGGCCACGGCAGAGCCCCATGGAGGTAGCAGCTCTAAGGTGGTAATTTCCCGGTATGGCACACTGATGATCTGAGTGTGGGTGGATTGCATTTCGGGATCTCATTTTATCGGACCTGCTGTGCCCATGTCTGGGGCAGGACACATGTTAGGACCATTAAAGATATGCAAAGAAAGAGCAACTGCAAGGAAAGAACCAAGTCACACATGCTATAGTTTAAACTAACATGCTGTCTCTGTCTGGAAGAGGGTTACAAACTGGTTGGTTCTTTGGCAAGGTTTTTCAGGATGGCCGCGGTGGGTTTAAAGGCTGCATCCCTGGTATTGATTACTTCGGAGTGGGGAGTCGGGAACTCTCCAAGCACTGGTGTAGGGCATGCATTGTACCCTATGAGGTTGAGCTTCACTTCGGTTCAGGTCATATGTGTGGAGTCTGCGCCTGGTTTATTACTTTAGTCCTGTTTAAAGCATCTGTATCAGCCCGGTACTGTTCATACCTCCCGTGAATACCATCTGGCCTGTGCTGTCTCTCAGTTCCATGGAGCTGCGCACTCGCTATTATTTATGTATAAATGGTAAAAAAGAAATCAAATAAAATTTTGTTTTTGTTTTTGTTTTTAATTTCATGTCTGCTGTCATTATTTGAATGAACTAATGATATTCTTCCTCCAAAGAAGACCAGTCCAGCCTTTGTCCTCCCTGACCTGGCCTGAAGTTGCAGCTGTTGGTAAGCTATTGTCTGGTGGGTAAGAAAACCATTTGTACTATGCTGCTTTTGATCTGCGGGTCAGGTAAGGTCTAGTATTTCTCTGAGCTGTAGGCCTTGTGCCAGAAAGGTTTCTGGTTTGTACCCTCCCCCCACATTATACCATCAGGACCCCTAGACATAAAAGGGAGGCAAAGGGGGGGTGTTAGAGATGTCTATATGCCTAATAAGATACAGACTTGTGCTACTTGATTTGCTTTTCCTAGCTAGTCCTCACACCAACAAAAATGGAGGTGCTAGAGATCTAAAATGCTACAAAAGGGGGAAACCATTCGTACTTGAGCAAGGCCTAAAATAAGTGGGTTCGCATCACAATTTGTGACCCAAGGATCAGGAAACATGAGTCAAATGCGGCAATAATTAGCAGTCATTGCCAATTGTTGCCAACTGGCCCTGTGTCCTTTAAAATGCCCTTTTGGGCCTTTTTGGGTGCATGTTTCTTTAAAAAAAAAAAGTTTCCCTCCTACTCCTCCCCCGTGCCCTGCCCCGTCTCTCCTGATTGAACAACTGCTCCTGCCCCCCCCCCACCCAGTGTATGCATGGGAGCAACATGAGAACATCCTCTTAGAGCCCGTCACCCAAGCAAACAGGTCCAGGAGTTCCAACCGGAGCAAAAAAGGTAAGTTCCAGGTTTGTTTTTTCCATTTGCTGTCTTTTTTTATTTTTCAGGAGGCGTCTGGTATTTAATGTTTTTTTGTTTTGCAGGGAGAAGCATCACTGGTCTTGGGCCACACGAGTGGAACCGCAGGGCAACGAGGAGCAGAGGGGGCTGAGCGAGAAGGGACCCAACCGGAGCTTCACTGGGTCATGGGCTGCACAAGAGGAACCACAGGGCAGCCAGGAGCAGAGGAGGCCAAGCAAGAGAGAACCTGACTGAGACCAGACAGGGCAGGCATCGTGGCATGATGTAGATTTGACACCAGAGCAAGACTGGCTCAGCAGCAGCAGACCTGATGATTGGGAATCTCCATAAAAAGTAAAAACCTCTCAATTTATTGACGGGGAGCCTGGAGGAGGAGTGAACTACGGGAGGGCATGGACTAAGGCAGTGGCATGACTCTGGGGGAAGGGCTGGGCACTGGTGGGAACATTGTGGATTCTGGCCTGCAAATGGGGAGGGGGGGGGCTGCTGCAGATGATCGGGAAGATCTGAGCTGAACAAGCAGATGGGAAAAGACATTAAGTGTTGTGCCCTTCAGTTGCAGTGATGGGAAAGTGATTTAAAAGTAATGTGCCCTACTTTTGAAGAGATCATTCAAAGACATAAATAAACCACAAGCAAGTTAGTTGTGCCCTGCAGTCAGTGATGGGAAAGTCATTTAAAAGTAATTTGTACTGTGGAGATAATGGGAAACACATAACTAAACCACCACAAACATTAAGTTGTTGTGCCTGCAGTAGTTTTTGCAGTGATGGGGAAAATGCATTTAAAAAGTAATCTGTGCCCTGCTTGTGCTTTGAGATGGGAAAGGCATACTAAACCGCAAGCAGTGTTGTGCCCTCAGTTTTTGCAGTGATGGGAAAAGACAGTAGTGTGCCAAGTTTTACCACAAATAAGTTGTACCCTCTCATGCAATAGTTTTTGCAGTCATGGAAAAAAGACATTTAAGTATGTACCCTGCTTTGCAGAGATGGGAAATACATTTAAAAGTAATCTGTGCCCTGCCTTGCAAAGATGTGAAATGATAACTATGTGTTGTGCCCTGTAGTTTTTGCAGTGCTTGGAAAATGCATTTAAAAGTAATTGTGCCCTGCTTAGTTTGCAGAGATGGGAAAAGACAAGAACTAAATCACAGTTGTGCCCTGCTAAGCTGCAGCAGTTTTTGCAGTAATGGGAAAGACATTTAAGTAAATCTGTGACCTGCCTTGCAGAGATGTGAACATAACTAAGTGTTGTGCCCTGTAGTTTTTGCAGTGATTGGAAAAGATATTTTAAAGTAATGTGCCCTGCTTTGCAGAGTTGGGAAAAGACGAGAACTAAATCACTGTTGTGCCTGCTATGCAGTCATTTTTGCAGTGATGGGAAAGACATTTAAAACTAAATCTGTGCCCTGCCGGCCTGACCTTGCAGAGATATGAAGAGTATACGTTGTGCTCTGTAGTTTTTGCAGTGATTGGAAAAGGCATTTTAAAAGTAATTGTGCCCTGCTTAGTTTGCAGAGATGGGAATTAAGACAAGAACTAAACAAGATCTGGCAGAGCCACTATGACTGTGAATGCATTAACTAGATAAGGGTGTTTCATGAGCTTAATCATAAACAGTTGTTTATTTATTTAAAAAATATCAAATTTACAAACCTTGGAGTCAGAGACTCATTTACAAAAGCACCTCGTTGAAACTAATACAAAGACAGCACAGTTAACAAGTTAAAAAACAATGACTCGGAGAGCAAACAGTTATAACAGTCATTCACTGGAGATACATGGGTAGCAGTAGATAAATAGATTACATAGTTTAGGCACACAGGCACCACATCAAGAAGACCAAAGCAGTTCAAACAATATACAATTGCTAAAGCAAATAGACATCAGGAGTCAAAGAGAAGTCCAGAGTGTTCACATGAATGCTGTTGCATATACACTAACTGAATCAAAGTACAGTACATTGAGAAAGGGCATATTTAAACAATAAGGCATGACAGGGTTTGTATTATCATGTAATAATGTCACTCCTGGGGTGGGTTGAAGCATGAGGCGAAGCAGAGTGCTTCCACCACCGCAGGAGTAACATTATTACAAGATAACACACACCCTAGAGTGCCATATTGCAATTATACACTGGCTTGTTGTTATATACAGAATAAAAAATACATTTTAATGGATGTTTTTGTTAGTGTAGAAAAATATTTCTTAAGAGAAAATGCAAGGAATGATCCAAATCCAAAGCTACAATGATGTTATTGTGTAATAACATCACTGTTTCAATGGGTCAGCAGCCAATCAGCTTCTTACATTTTTTCTTGCCATTGTATAATTAAAAATAATGCCACCATCTGTATTACAGTTACCTATATGTTTTGCATTTTATTCTATGAACTTTTGTAGCAATCAACTCAACAGAACCAGGCCATCATATACATGAAGGCACTGTACCCTAACTGAAAAAACTGCTGAGACAACTGTATGTTGTGACAAGGAGGACAATAAACACAATGTTGAGACAAGTTTTTTAAGACATTTGATGTGTTTAGTTGTTTTTTTTTAGAGACTGATATACAGTTTACACACAAAATTCATATAATATAAAAGTGCATATGCCCAAATGCCAATTCGACACATTTCATTACAAGCTGTTCTTTTGAAGGAAGATATTACTATATAAGGCCTAAAAATGGGCATCGGGTAAATGTAAACTGGGGTAGGTAGGTGTGTTATTGAGGGTAAATACTGGTGCCTCTACATCCACGCCACTAAGCTTTTAATGCCAACATCAAGGTTTTATTTAACTCAAAAAATTGATTAGCATTTTGCTAATAAAAGTGCTCAAACTTTGTAAAAATGAATAGCTTTTGCCTCACTGTGTTTAACAAACACAGCACTTCTAGAAAATCTGTATAAATACTTTCTGTACAGTTAGTATCATCAGAAGAAAAAAACTGCTAATCAGTTATTTAAAACCCTGCAACGTGCTTCTTTTTTCTGCTGCTGTGAGTTCCCTCATCTGTGAAGTCCCATTCACTTGTGGCAGCCCCAAGCCAGATAATTTATTTAAAAACATTTTGTTGAGAAATTTTTGTTTTAGTATATCCATGGTCAGGAAAAATGAATTTGTAAAAGAAACCAAAATCCCCATTTATCAGTTCATTGAATCACAATACAGCATGTTGTGAATTTTTCAGATTCTATGTGTAACCTACTGTAAGTCAAACAGAAATTAGACACACAAATGCCTGGCTATTTGCAAGAGAAGGAAATGTTGTTATTATCATTCAGTTATAAACACCTATAGTCACAAACTGCAAGTCTGAAAATTCAGTAGAATATTAACACTAGCCCAGAACTGCCTGCCTGAGAATGAAGTTGGTATATTATTTGGAAAAATGTTGGGTCTCTTGCTACGGTATGCAATGTCCTACACAGATGGTGGTGTCACATGGCTTAATGATATGCTGTGAGGTACCTAAGGGAACTTGTAATGCAGAAAGTTCCAGGAGCACAGTCGTAAAAACTGGAATAACAGGTTCCAAGGAGTAATTAACTCAAAAAGAATGTTAGAAAAACTACCCCATTCTCATTCAGAGGCGTAAATGAATGTATTTGTTAACCATGCTGGTTTATCTTCTGCTTCCCTCATGGTAAAAATGTGAAACTACGTTTTTGTTATTTTAAATGAAAAATGAGTGATAAAAAGTTTGTCCAGTTGGATGGCAGCTCTGATAGCTGTTCAAGTCTTTCTTTTCACTGATATAAACTGAGCCAGGACAAAAAGTAAATAGGAAAAAAATATATATATAGCATTTTGTTTCTACAACTAATTGCAGCTGGTATTTTTAACATGTGCAAGTCAACTCCACTTCTCAAACTTAAAAAGAAAAATGCACTTCATCACAGACTGTGTTTACCAAGTACTGTGCCCATTTTAGTATATAAATGTTTAAGAAATTCCTGAAAGTTGTCTATTTTCCTTGAAGATGAATCTTTAAGATGTAGTTTCAGACATTTCTTAGTGTTTCCTTTTGAGACACCAGGTGACTCTGATAATCATTTGTTCCAAGGGTTTTTAAGTCAGTTTGAAGGCAATTTAAGTATCTTCTGTTCTCTTAGTCCTTAACAAAATGCGGAGACTCCACAGATTTGTTCCTTTGTCCACACCCCAAACTCTAGTGACTCTTCTTTCAGAATGATAGATCCACCTCATGCACCTCCCACATGAATGAAAAAAAGGTGGGATGGACCTTTTGGAGCTTTTTGGGTGGAGGTGGTTTGCACCTTACTTCCCCCCCAAAAAAACAATGCTGCCTTCCACTACTCAGGTTCCAGTTCTTGTACCACCCATTTAAGAAAGAAAATAGTACCCTGCAACCATTGACTAAGATGAAAGCGTATTTATTTGAGGGTGGAAAACATTTCTTGGAGGAGGGTAAGGCAGAGGAGACTATTTACACCTTCAGTCAGTTCCACGGACAGAAAACTTGACATCACTACTTTTGTACATGCAGTTCTCCTGTAGGCTCCACCCACAGTCGTAAAAACAAGCAGACCAATGTAGGAAAGGATTGCTCTGCAGCAAATTGCAGAGGGGACAATAACTAAAACCACAATAAATGTGTCCAGTTGGGAAGCTTGATTTTAACAAGTGTTGTGCCCTGCTTGCAGAGATGGAAAAGGCATAAAACCTTACAACAAATAATGTGCCCAGTAATGGGAAAGTACATCTAAAAGTGTTGTGCCCTGCTTAGTTTGCAGACATTTTTAACTTGATGCACTTGTGCCTTGCTTAGTTTGCAGAGATTTAGTGTGTGTGCCCTGCTGTATTGCTGATCCATGCTGGAAAAAGAGAACTGTGCCCTGCTTTATTGCAGTGTTTCACTCTGTGGACTGGCATGTCTTAAGTTTAAGTAAATTCTGTGCCCCTACTGTTGCTTGATACATGCTGGAAAGAACTCTGATACTATTCACTGTGGATGTCGTTAAGTTTATTGGCAGCCCACAGAGCCTGGGGGGGGGGCTTGGGGTCAGAAGCAAATCTACTGAGCTGCCCATTATTCTTTAATACTAGGCCACTGAAATGTGTTAGTTCACAGACACACAGACAGCACCCTTGTTCTGCTAACTTCAAACTTTGTAATAACTGCAGTCTGCAACAGCATGGCTGGAGTAAAATTAGCAACTGCAGAAGGATGGCGCCAAAAATATGATCCAGAAAAAGAACTGGCTACAAATAACATGTGAGGGAGACTTTGCAGTGCCTGTTGGCTCAAAATTATGCTGTGAGTACAGAGATGAGCTACATAATTTGAGGAACTTCAGTGAGGCATTAATTGAAGGGATTACAGGCCCCCAGCTAAAAGCTGACAC
Organism: Neoceratodus forsteri; assembly: GCA_016271365.2. Taxonomy (NCBI): domain Eukaryota; kingdom Metazoa; phylum Chordata; order Ceratodontiformes; family Ceratodontidae; genus Neoceratodus; species Neoceratodus forsteri. The sequence continues at coordinate 77,446,288 of JADMNL010000022.1, forward strand.
CATCCAGAAACATCTTCTGACAGAGCAGCACAAGAAAGCTGTTAGCATTTTGAAATTTGGTAGAACAAGGTCACCACTTGATATATATCACCATAACCACAGTTGGTAAGTTTATAATAGTGAGGGGGGATTTAGAGGTTTGAACCCAGAACCTAAAACAATTTTAATTTATTTGCAGGGAGAGCTTTCAGTAATGCAGAGGAACAGCATAGAATGATTCTAGGCAGGCTGATGGAGATCCTGTATATGATGGCCAATTTGAAGTGATAGCGCCATGGAGTTCATTTGGGCAATAAATACATTAATGCTGTTAGCGGGAAAGAACTCACAATGTGTATTGACAAGAACCTAGAAGAAAATCTGTTGGCAACTGTCAAAAATGCAAAGTATTTTTCAGCGCTTAATAGTAGTACTGATAGTGGTGTAACTGAAAAGGAACTGGTTTACATAATTTATATAAATCCCATCAGTGGTCACATGGAGACTTAACTTTTTACGAATGAAAGCTGTATCAGATGGCACAAGTCAGTGATTGAAAAATCTCCTATTAGACATTTTTACAGACCGTGGCCTTAATATTAAAAACATGGTTGGGTTTGGGGCTGATGTGGCATCTGTCAACATGGGTGTAAGATGGGGTCTTGCTGCTCTTTTAAGGGAAGACATACAGTAGTTAGTTGATGTTCGTTGTTTCTCACACAGATTAGAACTGGCCATAAAAGATGCTTTGGATAACTATTTCAATGATGTTTCAAACTTTCTGACTCAACTGTTTTCTCTCTATCAAAAAAGTCCTAAGAGACTCAAGAGAGTTATGGTCCATTGCCCACGCCATGCAGATGTCGGCTGAAAAGCCCAAGAAGGCCCATGGCACACATTGGGTGCAGCACAAACTTCGTCCCACCCGTGCTGTTACCAGATTGTTCCCCATAATTTGTACCCATTTAGAATCAATGACCGTAGACCCAACTCACGACCAGGCCAAAGCCAAGGGATTACTGCAAATTATGACTAAATTCCAATTGGTGGCACACCTTTTATATTTTGAACAGCTGTTTCAGCCACTTGCCAGGTTCTCACTAGCACTTCAGAAAGAAGTAGTGGAAATGCCAGAGCTACGTAGCTCTGTTGAAACTTTGAGAAACACTCTTGACCATGCTAAGCAGAGTAGTCCCATAAGTGGCAGTGAACTTGGCATTCTCTTAAAAAATGGGTCTGATGTTCTTTCAGGAGCATGTGCTGAAGTCACTTACAAGAGTGTGAAATTAATACATTTTTATTTTTATATTTATTATACATATCGGAATTACAACCCTTTGAGTCAAGGACTTGTTTCCAAAGGCTCCACGTCAGTTGCAGTGGATTCCGTTTTAGTGGCCAAGTTTTTAAGACTTTTAAACAGCAAACTAAGAAATACATTACAGGCATTGAGAACTGCTGGGAACAGAGGTCCGGTTTGACTGATGAAAGGAATATGTATAACTGTGCAAAAGTGTTAGATACCAGAGTTTGGCCAGTAGACAGAAAGGAAATGGAGTTGTATGGTAACAGTGACATTATTGCAGTAGCTGACCACTTTTCAGCACTTTTGCAGTCTGACAGAAATGGCACTCTGCTACTTGTGGAATAGCAAGATTTTTGCTCAAACCAATTTCATCAATCTTTCTGCCTCTGCTATCTGGACAAAGCTGGTGTGTGATTTCCAAAATTCTTATCCAAGTCTGTTGAAGCTTGTCAATGTGTTGAGAGTATTTCCTGTGTCTAATGCAATTGTAGAAAGGTGTTTTTCAAGTATGAACAAAGTAAAAACTGACTGGCGAGCAAGCCTGACAGAGGATACTGTAGAAACATTGATTTACATTAAAAAGCAGGAGCCCCCCTCCAGCTGAATTCAACCCAGACAGGGCTGTAGACAAATTTTTAGTGCTAAACCAAGACATCCTGGTATTTTGGCAGCTGAAGATGGTGGACAACCCTTAGGTCCCTCCACCCAAAATGGGCCAGAATTATTGGCGACATGCCTGGTGGAGAAGAGTAGCATAGATTGCCCCAGTCCTTGGTAAACTTTATGGTCAATCATGGCCCAAGGTGGATTATTTTTTATGCTGGGTCTGTATTTATCTGAAAATGGCTAAATAAAACAGATAGTCTCAGAAATTTGTGTAATGTGTATTGTATCAATATAGAGCAAGATAAGTACATTTTATGGGGGTTTGAGCAAAAATATCAATTTTTGGTAATTGTTAATCAACTTCGGTCAATTACTAATCATTTTTTACTTTAATTAGTGAAGGCCGCTAATCAAGTCTCCAACACTTAATTTATGCCTTATCGAGAGAACTGATTCTCCTACTTAAGACGACCAGGAAGAGGGACAGGAAGTGGTTGTGCCCCTGGGTTTCAGAAAGTGTTGTGTACTGAAAACAGAATACCTAAACAATGAAGTGGTTGCCAACAATGAGCTGCACACAGGCAGCCCCAAACATGTATGATAGCCCAGATAATGGTTGTTAAAATAGTTTTATTGTGGTTTTCAATGGATTTACAACGCCGCATCAACAATTTCTTGTCGACACGACGTTTCCCCAACACCACATCGACTGCAGTTGCAGACAGGATTGTGCTGCCAAAATAAATCTTCTTGTTTTGCGGGGTGCTGTGCCCCCCCCGCACCCCCATTCAGGGGGCAGTGCCCTCGCACCCTACTTAAGATTCTCAACTCAGAGATGGAGCTGACCGGGATGGGGTGCAGGATCTTGGGGAAGGGTGCCAGTGTCTCAGGCAGACTTTATAGCGACATGGCAATGTTGTCGGCATCAACCAAGTCGCTGTAAAGTTGTCGATGTAGCGACGGTATACCGTTTTCGATGTATTTTGGTTGGTTTAAGATTCAGGGTACAGGTACTTCTGGTTACAGACATCACAGACGCATCTTGATGCAGCAGGTCTTTGACGCTTTAAAAGGGAAATAAAAAGATTTGGGGTTACAAATGGTAGCGATTCCATGCAATTGTCCAGGTTGTGAGTAGGTCTTGATGTGCAATATGGCCACCACTACACATTCAGTCACTTCACTACCAGTCTAGCATTGCTTATAAAGCACTTTGTGATACATTGTGTATGAAAAGCGCCATATAAATGCTGATTCTTCTTTTTCTTCTTCTTAATGAAGATTTTGATGTTTAATATTAATGGAATAAATAGTTCCATTAAAAGTAAACAGTTACTAACTTTCTTGAGAAATGTGGAATTACCTTTATTCAAGAAATGCACTTAAATCCTCAAGACAGTCATCCAAGATTTTTGAGCAAAACCGCTCTGCTATCTCTGTTCCACTATTATTTTTAAACCACTAATAAATAAGGAAATACCATCTGACTAGCTCAAAGCAAATGTAGTTCCGGTAGGAGGCAGTATAGCCTAGTAATTAAGAGCACTGAGCTGCAAACCTGGAGACCTGGGTTTTAATTCCACAGCCCCCACTTGCATACTGTGTAAAACTGAGCAAATCACTTAGCTTCCTTGTGCTCCCAGGTTGGACCTGAAACAAACTTAGTGTGCCTTTCCTGGTTAAACAATTTCGCCTTTCCCTTTCCCTATTCAAGAAAGGTAATAAGGCAGATGTACGTAACTACCGTCCTATCAGCTTGACTTCTGTAGTCTGTAAACTGATGGAAAGAATTATAAAAACATTCATAGAAAAATGAAATTGAATCTCTCGGTATGACTGATACTTCTCAGTGTGGATTCGGACAAGGTTACTTCTGCACTACTAATTTAAATTTTTTTATAAAAAACATTAGTAAGGAAATTAACAGAGTTTCAGTGGTTTTATTTTGCTGAATTATAGTAAGGCTTTTGACCTGGTTCCACACCTCAAATTAGTAAACAAACTAACCAAATTTGGTATATCACACTGTTTAATAGATTTTGTATAGAAATGGTTGGGCAAAATGTCACAGCAAGTTAGAATCAATGGTATCTTATCTCACCAAGGGATGGCTACCAGTGGAGTCCCGTAAGGCTCCATTTTTGGGCCCCTCTCTGTTTAATATTTATATTACTGATATGAAAACTAGTCAGAATAACATCATATCCAAATGTGCTGATGATACCAAATTGGTTGGTAGAGTTGACTGTGAGGAAAGCATAAAACTTCTAACTAACGACCTATTACATATTGAGCAGTGGGCAAAAGAAAATGACATGAAATTCAGTGTTGATAAATGTGAGGCTATACATTATGGTAAAAAAAATTCCTGGTGCAAATTATTTCATAAATAATATTCAGACACCAACATCAGTATGTGAAAAGCATCTTGGCATTTTGATAAACAATAAACTTACATCAACTGACCATTGTATTAAAACAACAAGGTTGGCTAATGGCCTAATAAATGGAGTCAGGCATACATTTGTCTCAAAAGGTGAACAGTGTCTAGCTCCAATTTATAGGACTTAGACAGTATAAGACTGTACCTAGATTATGGTTCATCTTTTTGGAGCCCTCATCTTAAAGGTGACATTGCTATGCTGGAAAGGATTCAGAGGCGAGCAACCAAAATGGTGTCTAGATTATCAAGTCAGGACTATACCACTTGATTAAAAGAAACTGGCCTTTTTCCACTTCATATGAGAAGATGCAGAGGTGATCTACGTTTTCTTTATAAAATTCTAAAACATTCAGATATGATGGAACATTGCAACATACAATTTTCAGACAGACTAACAGTTGTCAGGTTGCATAATAAACTACTAGAAGTTATGTGGGCTAACACATCTAAAATAGATCACTTTTATCCTATCAGAATGGCTAAAGTTTGGAATACACTACCACAGGATCTAATTAATTCAGATAATCTTAATTAATTCAAGACTGGACTTAATAGATGGCTTTCTTCTGTCTATTATAAAGAATAATTGCCCACATTGTGTGGGGACATTCACGATGGGCCGTTGGCCTCCTTTTGTCCTACTGTACCAAAGGAACCAAAGTAAAGGTCCAGACATTCCAGAAGTGGGGGTTCCCTAGGGTCTATCACTTGCCCCTGAAAAAACAGAGGAAAAGAAAAATAATTAGTTTGATAGAGAATTCTCTACCCTCTTGATGAGAGAGTAAAATGATAACTAGTGTTCAGGGCAGGTTCCATCTTGCCCAAGGGATGGTTCATGACACCCCTGTCATGTTGGTGAATTCATATGCCCTTCCCGGCTCTCTGTGCTTTTTTATGCCAGACTTCTGAAGTTGATGGAGAAGGCAAACGGCATAGTTGTTATTGGGGGGGGGGATACTGGAATTTGTTTTTCAATAGATCATTGGACACCACTTCAGATTCCTGGGCTAAATTCAACAATGGCCAAAAAGGGAGCTAGTCTGATTGAAGAGCTTGGTATGGGAGATGTGTAGAGGCTGGAGCACCCCCAGACCCAGGATTACACCTGTTACGCTCCCTGATTTAAAATGTACTTAAGTCTTGATACCTTTGGAACAGTGACGTAAGATGCCACTACATTTGAATCCATGTGGGTGGGGACTTCCAACACTCTCAGACAACCAACCAGTATGTTTGAATGTAGACTTACATATTACTAGAAAAGAAACACCCTGGGGACTGAACATACCCCACCTTTGAAATACAGCACTGGTTGAGAGTCTGAAAGGAAACTGCAAAGGGTGGTTTGGGAGAACAGTGGGCAAATGTTTCCCTGCAAATCTCGCAGGACACTGCCAAGATAGTGCTCCAGGGAGGCTGATTACAGAAGTGATACATAGGAACAGGGAACATAAAAAACAGCTCATGACACTAACTTAGAGCATCAGAGACCTTGAAAAAAGCACAGAAAGAAGAATGGGAGTGAGCTAGGGATCAAGAAATAAAACAGATGCGACATAAATACAAGATTTGGAGAGAGCTGAAATGGAAAGAGCACTCCTCAAACAAAAGTAGTATCTGGAGGGCACATGGGCTACCAAGTTGTTGGTCTACTGGCTGAAACAACAAGTTGCTAAGTCGAGCATAACAAAAATGCACCACCCAATTATGGGCAACTTTGTGCATTGGTATCGTACTATAAGACACTATACAGCTCACACCCAGAAACCACAGGTTAGAGTAAAAGAGTTGTTTTTAAGCTGACTAGAACTTCCCAAAGTATCACAGGAAAAGTGCACCCTTCTGATAGTCTGATTACAAACCTAAACAGGTATAAATTACCATCAAATGAAATCCAAAACAAATAAATGCCCAGGAACAGACAGGTATGGCAGACAGTTCTCTTAAATGCTTTCGGGAAGAGTTAACCCCCCCACTTCTCAGATGGGTTTTTAATGAAGTTAGGGGGGGGAGTCCTGCCACCTACCTGGAATACAGACTACAAGCTGTTCACAGTTGTTTTGGCCAACCAAGTGAATTCCATACTACCCAGCATAATAGGTTTAGACCAGACAGGATTTGTACTGGGCAGACAAGCACCAGATAACATACGTCCACGATTAATGTCATAGATGCTATAAGACAACACAAAGTGAAGCCCTGTGTGATGAGTCTTGACAGAGAAAAAGCCTTCGATAGATTAGTATGGAAATTATTTGTGGTCCTTGAACTGTTTGGATTCCCTGAACAATTCATTGTCAAAGTTAAGTCCCTATTCTCCTCCCCACAAGCCTATGTTTAAAAAAATAGTGGCATGCTCCCTAGATTTAACTCATATCGGGGCACGCAGCAGGGTTACTCCTCTCACCCCTGTTGTTTGCTGTATGCAAAGAGCTGCTGGCTCTGTGGATATACAGTATACCAATCCCAACATCCAGTAGACAGATGTGGGGGCCGATCCAAAAAATATTGCCTTGTAGGCAGATAACATACTTCTATGACTGACAAACTCAAAGGAAGTGATAAAGTAGGTTTAGAGTGGCCGTGAGCTTTTTGGGACACATGTAGGTTACATCTTAAATGAGATAGAAATGGAAGTCTTGAAATTTAATTATAACCCCTCACAACAGTTGAGGAAATGTCTCCTGTTGAAGTGGCAAGCCACCTGAATGAAGTAACTGGGTGTCCAAGTGACAGAAGAGCTATCTAAACTCTATGAAGCTAATTTTATTCTATTGATGCAGAGTTCAGGAAGGTCTCAAAAGATGAGCACTTATAAACATCCTGCTTACTCAAGAATTGTCTCTTTACTAATGAACATCCTTTCCTGATACTTACATCTTTTTCAGTGCAACCAGATATTGATTCCTAAAAAACAATTCCTAGACTGCCAAAAGTCTTGGATACCTCTGGGCAGGTAGGCAGCCTTGCATAAGATACAAACTACTACAGCAGGGGAAGTCTGCACGGGGGGAGGCGGTCCCTGACCTGGAACTGTATTACTGTGCAGTGCACGTCTGTAACTTGCTACTCTAGTCAGTACCCATGTGTAAACCCACCAGGAAGAGGATAGAACAAATGGAAGAAAGGGTAGCTCCCCTGGGAGCCAGGGCAGTTGATAGCGGTTTCAGATGTAATAAATATTACCATATTGGCAGTGGAAGACACACTCGGGTGGGATACAGAGCACGGGACAGACTGAAAGTGGCCTCACCTGTGGCTGTTTTGCTGGCTAGCATGGGGCTCCAGCCTTCTGACCATTGCCCTTGGACCCTGACTACCACTGTTGGGCTTGACAGGGTTTGTGCTCTCTGATCTGGTTTTTGTCTCAAGGGGGGTTGGTTGATTTTAATACCTTAAAACAAATGTTTAACTTAGATAATGCTGATCTCAAAATGTTTAACTTAACTAATACTGATCTCTTCAGATACTTTCAGATGAGAGAGTATATATCCAAATGTAAACCAGGCTGCAGTGGGTGTCACCACTGATGAAACAATGCAGAACATACTGAGGGGGTTACTACACACAGAACAAGTCTCAGCCATTTCTAAAGTGTTCCAAGACCTGACCATTAATCAGGCCAGTAAGATTGAATGAAAGTGGGATGAAGAGAATGACTTAACACTAACAGACCAAGAGTGTCCAAGATAATCCATTCTGCCTTTAAAATGACTAGTTTGCCACTGTGGCAAGAATGCAGCTGAAAAATTCAAACTCGCTTCTTTTACACCTCAGTAATCCAAGGGAAATGGGCAGCCAACTCCTCACAAGGATGTTGTAGGTTATATACAGAGTCAAGGGCACACCACTTTCATATTTTTTGGTCTTGCCCGAAGTTGATGGAGTTTTGGAGAGAGGTAGGTGGGCCCTGTTTGAACTGTTCTGTCCAGATGCCCCTCTGACAGTGACACACACCATATTGGGACTCCTCCCAGATGGAGTAAGAGGAAAAGATGCAGTGTACTTGTGGGTGTTGGCAGCGGCATGGAAGACCATGACTCAACGCTGAATGAACTTGGAACCCTCCAACACACCAAAACTGGCTAAAGGTTACGCAAGAAATATACAAGATCCCTCAGGAAGGCCGTACCATGAGTTCACCACCCTCTCAGTGAAAAATACTTCTTCATGTTGCCCCTGAGCTGTCACCCCCTCTACCTTCAAATGGTGCCCCCTTGTTCTTGCACATCTCTTTTTCTGAAAGATGCTACCCTCTTGAACTTTGTTGATCTTCCTTGAGGTACTTGAAAGTTTCTATCATGTTCCCTGTCTCCCTCCTTTCCTTGAGGGTATACATATTAAGCTCCTTTAGTCTCTCTTCGTATGGCTTCTGGTGCAGACCCTGCACCATTTTAGTTGCCCTCCTCTGGACTGCCCCCCATCCTGTCTATGTCCTTGTGGAGATAGGGTCTCCAGAACTGCATGCAGTACTGCAGATGGGGTCTCACCAACTGTCTGTACAGAAGGATAACAACTTTCTGTTTTCTACTGGGGATGTCTCCCCCTCTGAATCCCAGTATTCCCCCAGCACTCCTTACTGCCTTCTCACATTGCTTGCCTACCTTTAGGTCATCTGATATAACTACTCCCAGGTCCCATTCCATTTTTGTTGTTGTTAGTACCTCCCCCCCCAATTGTGTACTCTTCCCCTGGGTTTTGTTTCCCAGGTGCAATACTTTGCATTGAACCTAAGCTGTCATACTTTTGACCATTCCTGCAACCTTGCCAAGTCCCTTCTCATCCTTTCCACCCCCCTTGTGTATCAACTCTGTTGCAGATCTTTGTGTTGTCTGCAAAGAGACATACTTTTCCTTTCAATCCCTCTGCAATGTCACTTATAAAGACATTAAAGAGGACCGGTCCCAGTACTGAACCCTGCCGTACCCCGCTAGTAACCCTCCCTTCTTCAGAGTGGACTCCATTTACTATTACCCTCTGCGTCCTGCTGTCCAGCCTATTTTTTTACCCAGGTTACCACCCTAGGACCCACTCCCCAGCTGTCTAACTTGTTTATTAATCTTTTGTGTGGGACTGTGTCAAATGCCTTGGTAAAATCTAGTAGGCCACATCCACAGCCCATCCCTGGTCTACCTCTTTGGTTACCCAGTCAAAGAAATCTATTAGATTCATCTGACATGACCTTCTTGCTGTGAATTCATGCTGCCTTGGGTTCTGTGCCCCGCTGGCCTCTATGTATTCAACAATTCTTTCTTTCAGAAGTGATTCCATCATTTTTCCTACCACTGAGGTCAAACTAACAGGTCTGTAATTTCTTGCCTCTGCCTTGCTCCCACTTTTGTGAAGGAGAATCACATCTGCCCTCCTGCAGTCCTCTGGTACCTCACCATCCTCCCATGATTTTTTTTTTTTTTTTTTTGGTACGCTTTTATTTATGCACCCTACCTTTGGGGCATCTCTCAGGTTCCCATCAGCAGACTCCTCACTCAGCTGCCCACCTGAACCAACTGCTCCAGAGCTGCATTGGGTAAGTGAGGTCTGGGGCTCTCCTGGCCCTGCGGAGAGACCCCCCAGACCACGGGGAGAACTGGAGAGTCAGCCGACTTTGGACGTGTGGTGGGTCGACTTGCTTCAGTTTGCCGTTGCCTCACCCAAACGCAGAGATTTTCTTCATTTTTCACCTGGAGCATGAACGTGCAGTGATGCCCTGTCCAGCGTGTACGTGCTCCCACATGCACCTGGAGGACATCCGCCGATGCTGCAATCCCCATGCTTCTGCTACCGTGCACTGCAGAAACCCTAGCCTCCACCAGGGGTTACCAGTGCAGTGGTGGTGCCCCTAACCCTCCCCAGGACTAGGAGAGCTCTCCTACGGATGTTCGATCCTAGTCCTCCCCTGCTGACCCCCGACAACCCGAGCTTGTTCCGAACTTGGGTTGCTGGTGTGGCGCCCACCACCTCAACCCTCAGCGCCACTGAGCCAGCCAGGAATCCTTCACTAATGTATCCCAACTAGCAATCCGTTCCACTGGGCTGAGTGCCTTGGAGATTTAGAACTTTATGCTAATTAAGGAATGTTTATTGGAATTAGAATGAAGTTCAAACTCTGCTGGGTGGTTACAGCTCCTCTAGCAACATAACATCAGATTTGTTTCTCCGAAGTAGAGAGCAGTCACCCCGCAGTATAGTTCCTCTCGTCTTCTTTTTTTTTTTTTTAACCAGGAGAGACGCACAAAGCTGAAAGCTTGTTTACAGGTGTGACCTGGGAGCATGAGGAAGTTAAGTGACTTGCTCAGGGTCACACAGTATGCAAGTGGGGACTGTGGGATTCTAACCCAAGTCTCCAGGTTTGCAGCTCAGAGCCTTAAACCACTGCACTATACTGCCTCCTCTGGCTTACAGAATGGTTTATTATTTTAATTGATTTATTAATTGGTAGTTTTTATATGTAATAGTATTATTCTGTATTATTTAGATTATTTTCCCCCAGTAATTCATAAATTTTTTTTCTGTGGTTCTCTAGCTCCTCTATCAGTTCCCAGGAACTGGAGGAAAAAAATGCAAGTTTTCCACGGTTTCCCTTTTTAAGGGGACTGCTATAATTTGTATAGAAACTGAATTTGTTGCACTACGTTTAGTGTTTTGTATTTTTTTTATGTTTCCGGTTTCCATGGTTTCTGGTCACAGGGAACAGAACTGTGTTTTTTCTTTAATTTAGCTTCTTAATTTACCGCAAAACCAGTTATACCAAGTACTTAATACTTGTTTGGAGTAAACAAAAATAAAATAAATCTGTGGTTCAATTCTGTAAAAAGAAAAACTTTTAAAAGTATTTGGGAACCAGTAAACTTTTAAGATTTATCAGTGTTTGGCATGGGGGCAGTTGAGTAAATTTGTCTGAGAGCTGAACACTCGAGCAGACTAGATAGACTGAAATGGCCTATTTCTGCTGGCATATTCATATGTTCATGTAACTGATACACCAGTTAAATTACAAAACCTGAAGGATTTAAGTTGTAAAACTGTCTTTGACTCCTGGCAAGAGCATTCTGCTAAAAGCTTTGTTAAAGAGCTGGTGACACGTTGAGAAGAACTTTAACAAAACATAATATTTAGGCACTGTCCAGCGTGCATTTCCCATTAGTTCTGTATTCGTCCTCCCCATTATTTAGTAGTGAGGTCATTTGCATGAAAACAGGATCTTTGTTTCTGAAGAGTTCATCTATTCCTGCTACCTTCTCCCTACCTGAAGTCACAAAGCACTGTTTGTGACATCACAATTACTTCCATGGCAGCAGATTGTGTGTCACAACAGAGGATTAATGACTTGAGGTAGGGAGTAAGCTATAGAGGCAGATGAACTTAAAATGAACTGTAAGGGGCAACAATAATACATTCATACACATTTCTTTAATAAATTATGGGAAGGAGAAATATATAAAATATAAATGGAATGCAAGCAGAATTTTACCCAATTATTGTTTTCTCTGAGGCATCAGTAGCTCTTTAAACTGCCTGGGTCCAGAATACTATTTTATAGATTTTGAATTTTATTTATTGGTATTTGTTGACCCGGTAGGCCCACTGAGACTAGAAGTCCATTTTTCAGGGGCAACTGAGGGGAGGGAGATACAGATGTTAACCAACTGAAATTGAACCAGATTAAGCTGTTGGTGGTATTTTTAATGAATGGGGGAAATTTGCCCAGGACACCGGGGAAATTCCCCTAATCTTCACCAGGGGGAACCTGTGGTCGTCTTGCAGGGATGGCCACTTTGGTTGATCCTGTGGAGGGGATGGACGTGGAAGAGATGGGGGACAAGGCCTCCTCCCCTGTTTTCACGACCCAAGAGGCTGTTGATGCTGCTTTAGCAGTGGCTGACTTCTCAGAAGAGGAACGTGTTATGGAAAACAAGACTTTCTTTTCTAGCCTGTTCACAAGCGGATGCTGCTTCACATATTTCTAACGAGTCTGACCATGGACAGGTTTGTTTACAGTCGGTTACGAGTAAGGATGACCAGGATCTCTCGCCACAGGAGCTGAAACTATGAGAATTGCAACAGGCAAAGGACACTTGTCTGCAAACTGCAAAACGCATTGACGCAGAGCTAGTAGAGCTGTTATCGGGCCCTGTGTTTGACAGTTCTACGGATGCGGTTGACAGGATGAGTCAGCGGCCTGCTGATGCATCCTCAGCAAAGGAAACTGTGGCCTTGCAAGCTTCACAGCACTTGTCAGGCTCTCATCAGTTACTCACGAAGGGAGATGCATCATCAGCGGCTGGCAGTAATAGTGGAGCACACTCCATGTGCCAAGAGCTGCAGGCTTCTGTTTCTGGACACAATATACCTCCAAAACTGAAAAGACTTGGCATTGGAAAGCAAAACTGCCATCCTGCACCTTCTTCTAAGGTCTCAGTCTCTTTTAAGGCAGCCTGCACGGAGCAAACCAGGAGTTTTATTTCCTGGTGGACAAAAGCATGTCAGGATGGAGCAAATGGGGCAGTAGACCAAGGCCCAGTTCACAGACCAGTTCTACTCCTCCGAGGAACACCACTATTGAGGATGGGAATTGGTCCCCTGTACATGCTTTGGAGGACACTGGATGGATACCTGGATTGCATGAACATTGGTTCCAGACCCTAGGGACAGCACCTTTCAGAGATGTACAGCTGCTGCTACACCTGAGGTGGCCACCACTACAACATCGAGCTCCAACGAGCCCTGGGGTAATTTGACTAATGCAGTAGTTGATGCTGGTTCTACTTCTGTTACTGTTAATAATTCTACTCCTGTTGATGATGTTGGGGCAAATGTTTTAGTGCACTCAGAATTAGAACCTTCTGAAGAGTCAGACCTTTTAGGGGACATATTTTTAGGGATGGGCCCATCAGTACAGGCTTTGCAACAGGAGAAAGGGCCTGCAAGTTTAAAGCCAATGTTCAAACTTTCAGACTTATTTCAAAGTAATAAGGGTGAGCCAGCACCTAGGTGGAATGCTGTGCGACTTCTTTATAAAGGAGGCCTTGAAACTCCCCCAGATAGGTTGCACATAGCAAAAATATTGTTAAAAGGGGCAATGAAGTTTTTCCTTCAGAAATTTTCGCACTGATCAGTATTGGCAATTCTAACTTTGATGTGAGTTTAAGACTGTTTCTAGCTTAGATAGGTTTTGGGCGCAATACCATCTTCAAAAGAATAACCCACTTTGGATCCCCTTCCAAGCTATTCCTTTGACGAAACCTTTAGTTAAAACAGTCACAGTTATCTTAAAGAATGAGGGAGTGAATGTAGAGGAAATTTTATTTTGGTTGCGACAGTGTTGTGAGGTGCTTGGGAAACCTTTTTCCACTTTGGATAGCGAGCAAATCTGGGATGGTAGGTGGAAGATTAAAGTTAAATTTTTCACCACTGATTTCTAGGTCAGTACACCTCCTAAGTTCCTTTTACCTGGGTAGAGATCGGGGAGCCTTATTTTACCTGGAACAACCCCACTCATGTTTCAAGTGTGGGTCTCGTACTCATATTGGCTCAGCATGTGATACTACTAGATGTAGTCATTGTTTAGAGTATGGTCACCTTATAGCTGTCTGCTTGAACTTATTTAAGTGTAATCTTTGTGAACATACTGGACATGCCTATGGGAAATTTCCCTGGGCGTTACATAACAGGGAGGACTGCCCTTCGCATGAGGGCCTTCTCAATATTGCTCAGCAGTTTCAAGCTAAAACAAGGGCCGAGCAACAACTGTGGGCAGAACGAGACTCTCTTGAAGTTGCGTCTGCTGCCACACAGTGGAATGGACAACAGAAGCAGGTCCAGAGGGACTCAGCACAGTCTCAAGGGGAGTTGGAACCAGAACTCGTGGTGACAACTGCAGTACTTCCTGAAGCCTTGGATGCACAGGACGTTATGCCCCCCTTCCCCAGAGAAACCTTTTATACTGGTAGCTCCCAAAAAAAATGCCCCAGGGTAGGAAAGACTCCGAAGCAGCAGAAGGAAGGGGTCCTGAAGCCTGGGAAAGGGGTTGGGTCATGGAAGGTTGGTAACTCTTATGCTGCCCTTGCACAGGTCAGGACACATAGGGACTCGTGGGGAGGGGATGATGAGACTAATACTTCCTCCATAGCCTCCACTACAGATATGGAGGAAGGAGGAGGGGAGGATTCTGTTGCCAAAAGGACCTGTCAAAAGAAGCTGTCTAAAACTGCATGAATGGTGTCCTTTTGTTAGTGTCCAATAGGGGGTGGTAACTACTTCTCTTCCTCTTAGAAACATAGAAACATAGAATTTGACGGCAGATAAGGACCACTTGGCCCACCCAGTCTGCCCATTTCCCTACCTACTGGATAAGCTGCAGATCCTAGTTAACCAGCAGCCTACTTCTTCCCACCCCCAGAATTGCCTTATGACTATCCCATGCATGCTTGAATTCCACCACTGATTTTGACTCCACAACCTCCTCCAGAAGGCCATTCCATGCATCCACAACCCTCTCTGTGAAAAATACTTCCTTAAATTACCTCTGAGCCGCCTCTATCTTCAAATTGTGCCTCTTGTTCTTGCACACCTCTTTTTGAAAGATGCTACCTCTTGACTTTGTTGATTCCCTTGAGGTACTTGAAAGTTTCTATCATGTCCCCTCTCCCTCCTTTCCTCGAGGCTACCATATTAAGCTCCTTAAGTCTCTTCATATGTCCTCCGGTGCAGACCCTGCACCATTTTAGTTGCCCTCCTCTGGACAGCTTCCATCCTGTCTATGTCTTTGCGGAGATTGGGTCTCCAGAACTGCACACAGTACTCCAGATGGGGTCTCACCGGCTGCCTGTACAGAGGGATAATAACTTCCTGTTTTCTACTGGTGATGCCTCCCTATGCATCCCAGTATCCCCCCAGCCCTCCTTGCTGCCTTCTCACATTGCTTGCCCACCTTTAGGTCATCTGATATGACTACCCCAGGTCCCTTTCCATTTTTGTTGTTGTTAGTATCTCACCCCCATTGTGTACTCTTCCCTGGTTTTGTTTCCAGGTGCATTACCTTGCACTTCTTAGCATTGAATCTAAGCTGCCATACATTTGACCATTCCTCTAACCTTGCCAAGTCCCTTCTCATCCTTTCCACCCCACCCTGTGCATCAACTCTGTTGCAGATCTTAGTGTCATCTGCAAAGAGAGACATTTTTCCTTCCAGTCCTTCTGCAATGTAGCTTATAAAGACATTGAAGAGGACTGGTCCTACACTGAACCCTCACGTGCACCGCTAGTAACCCTCCTTTCTTCTGAGTGGACTTCATTTACTATTACTCTCTGTGTCCTATTCTCCAGCCAATTCTTTACCAGGCTGTCATCTTGGGACCCACTCCCAGGCTGGCTAACTTATATTAATCTTTTGTGTGGGACTGTGTCAAATGCCTTGCTAAAGTCTAGGTAGGCCATGTCCACAGCCCCTCCCTGATCTACTACTTTGGTCACCCAGTCAAAGAAATCTATCAGATTCATCTGGCATGACCTTCCACTGTGAGATCCATGCTGCCTAGGGTCCTGTGCCCCTCTGGCCTCTAGATACTCGACAGTTCTTTCCTTTAGAAGTGATTCCATCATTTTCCCTATCACTGAGGTTAAACTAACAGGTCTATAGTTTCCTGCTTCTGCCTTGCTCCCACTTTTGTGAAGGGGGAATCACATCTGCCCTCCTCCAGTCCTCGGGTACCACCCCATCCTCCCATGATTTGTTAAAGAGGGTAGTCAGTGGTGTCACTAGTTCTACTCTTAGTTCTTTTAGAATTCTGGGATGAATCCCATCAGGCCCCATTGCTTTGTCCACCTTCAGTTTTAAGAGTTATTTCAGAACCCTTTCTTCTGTAAATGGGCTGGTATCAACTTCTGTATCCAGAGTGTTACTACTGTTTGTTTTATGTACCTCCCCCTCTTCCTTTGTAAATACTGAGCAAAAATATTTGTTTAGTATCTCTGCCTTTTCACAATCTCCCTCTGCCCACCCTCCCTCCCTTTATTAAGCCTCACTATCCCTCCCTTGGTCTTCCTTTGCTCCCTGATGTACCTATAAAAGGTTTTATCCCCCTTCTTAACTAAGTTGGCTATCTTTTCCTCAGTTTGGGCCTTTGCTGATGCAGGATCTTTCATTCTATGCATTAAATGTTAACAGTATCACGAGTGAGAGAAAGAGGGTAGGGGTACTTTTTTTGACTACTAGAGGGCAGGCATGACATTGTCTGTCTACAGAACACTCGACTTAAAACACATTTTGACCTACAGCAAGCGTCCAAGTTATGGAAGGCCAGTCCTATATTTTGGTCTGTGGATGAGGACTTTTGTGATGGGTTTGGGATTCTCTTAGGTAATCCTTCCTTACACATTACTAGACTTCCTTACACATTACTATTTTCTGACCATGTTGCTGTAGCAGTGAGGATCTCCTGGCAAAATATGCCTAGGTGTAAGAAAAGTTCCTGGAAATTAAATGAATCTCTTTTAGAAAACCCAGGTACTTTTCCGGGGTGGAGGCGGGAGTGCAACTCAGTTCTGTAGTGGAATGTTATGAGGATGTTATGGATTGGTGGGAGGATACAAAGAAAGCATGGTGTGCCTTTTTTCAGAAAAAGCACAGTATACTGCTGATATAGAGTACCAGAGATATCTTAAATTATGACACCAGCTGCTACATTTAATTTCCCAAGCAGAAGTTATGGATTTTGATTATTCTCCCCAAATACAAATTTATAAAGTTCAGTTGTTGAAATTGCAATATAATCATGCTAAGACTTTATCACAAGAGCTAAGATTCGGGACCCATGTATAAAAGGGTTCTTTGGACCCTTTTGAAGAAAATATATCTAGAGTACAACATAAAATCATGGCTGAACTTATAGATTCTGCTGGTCATAGTCATACAGACTCTCGGGGTATGCTAGCTATTGTAGAACAGTATGTCCAGTCCTTATATGGGGATGCACCCTGCACACCAGGAATTCGGGAGCATCTTTCGTCCCTACATCTTCCCCAAGTCACTGATTCTGAAGCACATTTAGTTGGTCCTGTTTCTACTGAGGAAGTAGAAAATGTTATTCAGCAGTTAAAGCTGGATTCCACCCCTGGATCTGATGGGTTTGGAGCAGGGTTTTATAGAACTTTTAAATCTGAGTTAGCCCCAGTATTGATTATTTTATTTAATCATATGCTGTCTTCACGGAAATTTGCAGCATCAGTGAATGAAACTGTTTTGGTGTTTTTGTATGAAAAAGGGTCCAGAACTGATGTTGGAAATTGGTGTCCTATCAGTCTCCTAAATACGGATTAAAAAATCTTGAGCAAAATCTTACTGGCTAAACTCTGTAGTGTTGCCAGTACCCTTATAAGCCCAGAGCACACTTGTGCTGTCCCTGGGAGATGGCAGCATGATAATTTGATTATATTAAGGAAGCTGATCACGAGGGGGGAGCAAGGGTCCATGCAAGGCTATATACTGAATTTGGATCAGAAGAAGGCCTTTGACAGGCTTTCCTATGAATATTTATTTTTCACACTATTGGCCTATGGTGTGCCTCCGATCTTTGTAAGTTGTCTTCAGGCGATGTATCAGACAGCAGTAATTATCCCCTGTGTCAGTGGGTGGCATGGGCAAAAACTTGCGGTTTGTAAGGGAGTGCGGCAAGGGTGTCCCCTGAGCCCCCTTTTATATGTCGTTGGTATTGATATAGTTATCAGGAAAATTCTGGAGGAACAAGATATTCGGGGACTTGTTTTTACGTCAGGGGATCCTCAGTTTAAAGCCTTGGCTTACACGGATGACCTAGTTTTAATATTGGATCAACGCACGACTGAACACAAGTTAACTGGTATCATGCAGGATTTTTCTATGTGTGCTGGCTCAAGGGTTAACCTGACCAAAAGCAAAGGGATCCCTATAGGAGATACGCCCCTTCCACCATCCGGGGAGTTCGCTGGGATACCTGTCACCCCAGAACCTATAAAGATTTTAGGTGTGGACTTTGGGCCTGGTAGTATGGCTGACAGAAATTGGGAGAATAGTATTAGTAGGGCTGATAGGTTGGTAGTGAGCTGGAAGAGGCAGCAGATCTCTACAAAGAAAAGAGTTGTGTTAATTTGGACTTTGTTAATTCCTATTTTTTTGTATCTTAGCTATGTTTTTCTGCCTCCCTTATCCCAACTCACTGCCTTATACAGTATATTTTTTCAAGCCTTTTGAGGGCCATGACTAAATCCTTCTCTTAGCCTGTTTCTGATATTACTGAGTATCTTCACAGTGCTTGATCGCAATAATCACCTTCAAAGTGGGGACATGGACCAAAATGACTTCACTTACTCTAATATGTTAATCCTACCAGAAAAAGGACTGGATGTTACCCCTGCTCTCCTCCCTGGATTACTCATCTACTACGCTACCGCATCTGTTGCTAAATGGTACATTTCCGTGGTTGTAATATCCCTCCAATTGCGCTGCCTAAGTTAGGGTACCTCATATTGTTGTTGCTCATGCTGTCCGGGGACATTGACTTGAACCCAGGTCTGATGACAAGTCAATTACCCATAAATTGTACTGGCTATGATATGAAAGGCCTGCACATTGCCCATCTTAATGTCAGGAGTCTTCTCCACAATCATACAGAACTTGAAGCCTGGGTGGCTATCTACCATCCGGATGTGCGCTGTCTATCTATCTGAGACGTGGTTAAAGCACTCGATCCCAGATACCTGTTGCCTGCTCCCAAACTACAACCTTCTCAGGCATGACAGGCCACCGCCAAAGAGTGCTGGGGGTGTGGCCATCTATTTCAGAAACAATCTTAACCTAACCATGATAACTGCCAAATGTAACTCATTCTGTGAATACATACATGCCATACTCAGACTAGGAGCTAAGAAGCTTCACATTATCTGTGCCTATAATCCCCCCAAATGTGGGCAAAATGGCCTAGTGGAGTTGCTGGACCCTACGGCTGCATGTGCTGGGAACAATGAACTCATCATCCTTGGGGGACATAAACTTAAACTGGCTTAGCAAATCCCAGGATACCCTACAATCCCTGTTGCAGAGCTACAACTTACATCAAATCATTGTTGACCCTACAAGAGTGTCTGTGACTGCTGATTCCAGCATCCTTATTGATTGAGTCTTAAAAAATCGCACGGACAGGATTGCAGTGACAGGAACTCTGCCAGACACTATCAGTGATCATTCCCGTTTCCTGTATTTGGAGTCCATCTACAATCTTCACATCCCCCCCCAACACTGTATATCCTTCAGGAACTACGCCAACTACCAGTCTCATTTTCTATATGATGTGTCTCACAATGACTGGTCACCTGTCTACCAGTCACCGAACACGGATGCTGCCCTCCATGCTTTCCTGAGTAGATTTGTGTTGCTTTAAGATAAACATACTCCTATTATCACTTGACGAGTTCGTGGTAAACAAACCAGGCAGTTGCATAAAGACCTCTTTGCATCCCTCAAGGATAGGGACAGATGCTGGAGAAAGTTCAAAACATCCGGTCTCAAAGCTAACTTTAACATTTACAAGGAACAGCGATCAAAGTGCAAAACACTAATAAGGCATACAAAAAGCCAGTACTGCAAGGGCCTACTGGTAGATGCGGCTGGTGACCCTTAGAAAATTTGGTCACATATAAAAACTTTCCTTGGCTCAAAGCAAACACGCACCAACAGTGACATGATACTGAAAGGAGTTCATTGTTATGACTCATGCACAATTGCCAATGCATTCAATACTCACTTCTCCGACCTCTCCTGATACAACACTGATTTTTCTTCTGAGAACTTAATCTCTGGATCCCCCACAATGATGCCACCATTCTACTTTAAAGCTATCTCGAAGAAGGATGTCCTCAAAGATCTCAATACTATATCATACAGTACTGCTGTTGGGTCTGACAGCCTTGAACCAAAACTCTTAAAGCTGCCGGCCCCATTAATTGCGGGACTACTGTCTAGAATACTCAACATGTCCCTGGGTGAAGGCGTTGTGCCCAATACATGGAAACTGGCCAAAGTCATGTTGGTTTTTAAAAAAGGCAACAAAAAAAAGACATGGCTAGCTACAGGCCAGTAGCTATACTGTAGTATTCACTAAAAAGACCACCAACAGCTTAATCTGGTTCAAGGTCAGTTGGCATTCATCTGTATCCCCCTCCCCTGGGTCGTGTCTGAAAATGGGCAGGATTTGGCCAGTGCAACAAAAACGAAATAAATAAATAAATAAAAGTATTAAATAAAGTCCTTGAGAAGCTCGTCACAGCACAAATTTTAGAACACTTCTCCAAGTACAATCTCCTCTACACAAACCAACATGGTTTCAGAAAAGGCCACAGTACTCAAACTGCCTTATTACAGCTAACAAATGACACACT
Organism: Neoceratodus forsteri; assembly: GCA_016271365.2. NCBI lineage: Eukaryota > Metazoa > Chordata > Ceratodontiformes > Ceratodontidae > Neoceratodus > Neoceratodus forsteri. Next base: position 77,467,032 of record JADMNL010000022.1, read on the forward strand.
TCATGTCATGGATCAGGGCCATCTAACCGGTGCAGTATTTATTGATCTGACCTTGTTAACCACCCTCTTCTGCTAGCTAATCTCCAAGCCCTGGCTTTCTTGACTGGAGTTCTAACCTAGTTTCTTAGCCATCTGTCTAACAGGACTCTAGTTGTAAAATTCAACTCGGCCACCTTGGAAAAAGCAGTCATGATGTTGGTGTACCGCAGGGATCTATCCTCAGACCTCTTCTCGATCTTTATTAACAACATAGCACAAAACACACCCTCCTGTTCATCGTTGCTATATACCGATTGACCTCTTTCTGTACACTAGCTCAGATAATGTGCATTCTAGTAACCAAAAGCTCTCTATGGACCTACTAAATATTCAGTCCTGGATCACCAGAAATAGGCTCATTTTCAATGCCAACAAGACCCAGGCTAGGCTCTTTGGTTCATCTGCTAAACTAAAACATAGCCGGGATCTTTTCAGACTCTCCTGGGCTGATGGTTCCCCACTGGAGGTGGTAACTTCCTTTAAATACCTGGGTGTCTTGCTTGATGACTCACTCACTTATGACACTCATATAACCTCCATGTGTAAGGCTGTCAATGCTAAACTGGGTTTAGCCTACAAAAGGAGCCATATTCTAACCCTTTCTGCAAGGTTGGCCATTGCTAGAGGAATCCTATGCCTGTCACTCTCATATGGATCCGTAATCTATAGTAATGCATCTAAGGTTTCTCTACAAAGGTGGGACACAACTTATAACAATATATGCCGATATGCCTCTGCATCCTCCAGGTTAAGACATCACTGCCTATTATATACAGACCTAAATTGGCCCTCTCCTATGGTCCACTGGTTCCTCTCTCTTGGTAACCTTCTGGACAGTATACTGCGGTCCAGTATGCCTACCTACCTACCTACCTCGCCTCTGTGCTAACCCCTCAGCCCATCTCCTATGGCCTCCCATCCTTTGGCAATCCCAGTGTCTGTGGGTGCTACAGCAAAAAGATGTTTTTGATGCTGAATTACTTGGGAATATTAAGAAGACTTTGATTTCAGTCCAACACATGGATATGGGGCAGTTTGCTCCAGAACAGGTTCATTGTTTATGGGTACACTGTATTCATTGGATTGACTGCCATTAAGAAGTCTACCTACACCTGTTGAAACTGTGTTAAGGCATTGCTTTATTGTTTGCTAAATTTTATTTTCTTTTTATACTGATTTGCTTTGTATTAATTAAGGTTTGTTACCTTGTTTCATATTTTATGTCACTAACACTGTAATTGATTTGTTGTTTTTTCCTTGGTATGTCTTGTAATGAAGTCCATTTTTTCAATAAGAAATTCCTCTTCTCTTTTCGAGAAGTGCCATGTGATCTTTAACGTCCACCTGAACAACCATCAGAACAGGCAGACGGGACCTCGGTTTAACGTCTCATCTGAAAGACGGCATCTCAGGAGTGCAGCACTCCCCCTCATGCTGCACTACAGTATCAGTATTATGATTTTACCCAAGTGCCTGGTGTGGGGATAGAACCCACAGCCTTCTGACCTTCCAGCCTCAGAGGCAGTTGTGCAACCTGCTGACCCACTGACACTACAATTTTGAAGTATGTTTTTGCCCTAAAAGAGGGCTGAAAAATAAGTGAAGTTTTTTTATGTCTCCTCAGTCTGCCTTTGTGTCACCAAAGCACAATAAAGGATCAGAGAGTGCTTCTGTTGATGGTGGAAAGCATGCATCAGGAAGGTTAGGCTCCTCTTTAAAAAAACAGTTCATAAGGGAAGGTAAAAAAGGTAAAAGCTGCTCAGTCATCAGACAGGCATAGCACAGATGGATCAGTAGTCAAGCTGTTCTGTGATGGCTAACAAAAAGAGCCTTAGCGTAAACACTGGAGATGGTGCTTGCCAGGAAAAAAGCACAAAAGAAAACCTGTCTGCACCCCTCCTAAAGGAGAAAAAATGAGCAGGTAGTTGACAAAATAAAAATGCCCTCAATAAACGACATGGATAAACTACAGCAAAATTTCCAGGCCTTCCAGGCTACGCGAAACTTTGTAAATGTGCCTTCCCCTCCCAGGCTCCAGTTCCCTACCAGTTGTGTATGGAGGAGGGTTTTATTGCTATGATGAGGAGGAGAATGGTGAACTCCTGGAATCGGAGGGTTCTCCAGATCAAGAGTTTAACTCCCTTAACAAGCCTTCAGAGAATTATATGTGACCCCCCCCCCCGTTACCCGGGGTTACAAGAATCCTAGTTAAACCTAGTGGTAGGCAGGGAAGGCAGCTTGTGAAACTCCAGTTAAATGGATTTCACACTGTCTCACTCTGTTCTCAGTCTCAGTTGAGACTGAGGGATGACATCATTTTAGAACTGTCACAGCTGCATAAGCCACACTGGAATGTTGCAGTTAGGGGAGTTAGGGTAGAATGTTGGGGATTTTGAATTCAGTCTGTTGCAGTCTGTAGTAGAGGAAGGAGGTGCTCTGCTGTAAGCAGGCCCCCAGAGTTCTAAGCTCTGTCAGAGCTATTTTTTTGTATAGGTGTGTGCCCACCTGAAGAGGAACACAAAAAGAGCCACGTGAAGTGGTAGAGACCGCTTTCAGTGGTCCAAGGCCCCATCCCTTCGGGGATGGGGGGAAAGAATCAGCTTGCTTCCAGGGGCAACTCCCCTGGTCCGGCTAGGGAAAAAGAAGCTGCCTGAGTTAAGTTCGTGCTGAGGCATCAGAAGTTCTGGATGAGATTTCTTTGAAGAGAAAACGCCGGTGGGGCACCTGCAACCAAGGGGTGAGTTCGCTCTGCTAAAGGGCCAATGTTTTCACCTGATACAAGATGAAACTAAAGTGACTGTTACTGTGGGGTCAGGAAAAGACAGCCAAGTACAGTTTGGAAGATGGGATTGGACTGCTTAACTCTATGGGGGGTCTAGAGTAGTGGACACAGCCACTTATTAAGTATGTTCAAGTTCAGCACAAATGGGATGTAAAGACAGTAGATTGGATGTGAATACATTTAAAAGAGAATCTACACAGCAAAGTGTTTTCAAGGATGAGGTGTTACTGTCCAGAGAAATGGCCAGGTATGAATTATGGGAGCGAGAGGTGGGAGACCCCCCATCACTAGTAACCAAATTCACCTCTACGGGTTTGCTTTGGGACACCTGTTGCTTTCTCTCAGGTACTTGGCCAGTGCCTGAGGAAAGTACCCAGACGTGGGATTGATGAGAAAGATTCCCTGATGGAGCCAGAAGTGCTCATAGGTGGTTTAGGGAACCACCAGTAAATGTTTCCATGCTATATGGAAAGTGTCCAAAGGGCTGGCATGATAGCTGAACCATGGAAGGAAGGTAGTCCAAGTGGCAGGCAAGGGAGCCGAGCCAGGGAAACCAAAAAAGAGTTGAGTTAGAGCAGAGTGCCTAGAGTGTTTCGAGACCTGAGGGTTTCAGTGTAAAGTGGATGTGTTCTGATCTCCATAAATCTGCATTACCAGGAGTGTAGCCCCGTTGGGATCATCTATGCTTTGTTATTCTGTTGGGATGGAAGGGGGAAAAAGGCACAGTCATAGCTGGGTCGAGGCTATTCCGGGGGTTGACCATGGGAAGGGCAGGGCAGACGCTTCTCAAGTGCGCACAGAAGGGGAGGACGAAACCTCACATAGTGATGCACATGGATACAAACGACTTGGCGGGGGAGACGGTAGAGGTGGTAAAGGGGAGGTTTGAGGATTTGGGTAGGCATCTATGCTTTGTTATTCTGTTGGATGTGAATAAAAGCCACACTTTAGAATCCCAACTTCTGGTATTGGACATTACAGTTATTGCTTTCTGAGTCCAGAGTTACTTGGGTGCCCCGTTGCAGAGTAGCCAAACCTAGCCAATGTGTCGAGTGACATATTTCTCCCTGAACCCAGCCCACCAGGTAGTGCTGTCGAAGTTTTGGGGGCTATGCGCCTACGGGGTACAAGATGGAGACGGCATACCTGGGTGGGGGTTACATATACCTCATATTCTTCTTTTATAAGGCAGATGGTAAACACTCTCAAGATCTCCTCACATGTGTCCAAGAAAGATGAAGAAGCAGCAGTATTTATTAATTAGATGGATCTGGCACCTGTCAGGAGAGTGTACCTCATCCACAAATCCCTCCACAAAAGCAATTGCAAAAAATTATCTCATCATCCACCTCTGTTGCTGACAGTGACAAAAAGTTGAAAGTATCAGGTGGTCAGACAGGTACCTTTATGCCCACTCTGATCAGGACGGAGTGGTACAGGCTGCTCCGTCTGAAAAGACTTAGATACCCTTCTCTACCCAACCCCTAAAAAAGGATTCTGTGCTGGATACAATGACAAAAAATTGTGTAACACAGCTACCCTGCTCCTTAAGCAGGCAGCTACTTAGTATACACTGGTTGATACCAAAAACACTGTACAATGCAGTGCTGGCAGTGAGCAAAAAAAAAAGTGAATGAGGAGGTGGCACAAGACTTGTTAACTACAGTCAGATCAGTCCTGGATGCCACTAAGTATGAATTCTACATGGCTGCAGACACCTGTGTCTCAACCATAAGGGCCCTGAAACATGCATTGTCTTCCAGGAGGTTTATCTGGATGAAGTCTACCCTCCTCACTAAGGCCATTGATTTTCTCTTTGACAGAAACTCCCATGTTTAGTGGCAAAACAAAGGCTTACATGAAAATGAATATAAAACCACTTAAAAGAAGAATAATGAAAATAGAAAAGGCCTCCACTTCCAATAGGCCTTCTGGAATGGAAGGCAGAAGGGTGAGAGTGGTAGGCACAGGGAGGTTAGTGGGGTGCAGTGGTTGTGGGGCTACTGTTTGGATGGATATACTATGGAAACTGGGGGGCTGTCCAATTTGTTACAGGCTGAGTAGACTGGAAGAGTAGGTACAGGGCTCTGGAGGAGCTGAGAGGGTGGGGGCTGGGGCAGGAGGGCCTCTTGAGAGGAGTAGCTGGGAGAAGCAGAAGAGGAACAGCAGGGCTAAACCCCATGAGGCTTTATGGAGGGGAGATGGGGTAAGGAGAGCAGAGGGGCAGTAAGTGGAGTGAAGGCTTAGGGCAGGGGGAAGGAGATGGACACTACTGTGGGGGTGGAAAGTAATAGGTTTTCATTGTTGGCATTGAAAGTGGTGGTGGAGGTGTCGGAGATCAGTAGGGGGGCGATGGCAGTGAAGGCCCAGGTGTCAGGCTGAGAATGAAAGGGGGGGGCAGAGCAGGATAGAGGGAGAGGCGGAAAGATGTAGGAGTCTTAAATGGTGCAGATAGAGGTAATAAAGAGCAGGGCAGTGTGAACTCTGGAAATGTGGACAGGGAGAACAGGAGGAGGGGGCATGGGACAAGAAGAAGGGGGGTTACAAGTGCTGGGGGATTCTATACTGAAAGGGGTTAGAGGGGACGGAAGGGGGAAAAAGGCACAGTCATAGCTGGGTCAAGGCTATTCTGGGGTTGACCATGGGAAGGGCAGGGCAGACACTTCTCAAGTGTGCACAGAAAGGGAGGACGAAACCTCACATAGTGATGCACGTGGGTACAAACGACTTGGCGGGGAAGACGGTAGAGGTGGTAAAGGGGAGGTTTGAGGATTTGGGTAGGCAGTGTGAGGAGGTGGGTCAGTGGCATTCTGTGAGGTACTCCTAGTACCATGTGCGAGTACAGTGAGGAAAAAAATATAGAGGAGATGAATGGGTGACCGAGGGATTGGTGCCGTACCAGGGAGTATGGATTAGTGTTAGACTGGGGCAGGACCCGGGGCAATAGTGACTGTGACAAGCTGGCCTCAGGACTCTCTGCTCTAGAAATGGTCTTTTCCTCAGCAGCAGGTTTCAACTTCTCCCCAAAGGCTCTCTCTAATAATTAACCATTCTCTTTGGCTTTCTGCTCTGGTTCCTATCTTACATTCCACCCTCCATCTTGCAGGGTTCTCTGCCTAGGAGTCTTTCCTCCCTGCAGCAGTTTCCAGCTTCTGACTCCTTGCTGGATTCTCTCTGGTTTTTAGCAATCCCTCTAATTAGCAACACCTGGGGAGGCACCCCCCTTGCCTGTTCATGTTGCATTTCCTCAGCCTCAAACAAGATGTTAACCTCTTGTTTCCCAGTGTAGTGTTTACACTGCCACATACCCTCCCCCCTCTGTGCGAAGGCACAGTTGGTCGGCCCCTGACCATTCCCCTCGTGGGACAGGAAGTCCACGTTTCCATTCTGGGTCCCGGCCCGATGGTGCACCGTAAAGGAAAATGGCTGGAGGGCCAAGTACCACCTGGTGATGCGTGGGTTGTCATCCTTCATCACTGGTAGCCACCTCAGAGGGACATGATCTGTGACCAGGATAAACTGCTGGCCATGCAGGTAGTAGCGGAGGGCATCCACAGCCCACTTGACTGCGAGACGCACTTTCTCTATCACCACATAATTTTTATCCCGGGGAAAGAGTTTCCGACTGAGGTAGAGGATAGGATGTTCCTCCCCCTCAAACTCCTGGGAGAGCACAGCTCCTAGCCTGACTTCAGAGGTGTCCGTCGGCAGGATAAAAGTCCTAGTGAAATCAGGACTGCGTAACACTGGCTCTCTGCACAGTGTCACTTTGAGTTGTGTGTAGGTCTGGTCACACTCCTCTTACCATTGGACCTTACTGGGGGCAGATTTCCGGGTGAGGTCTCTAAGAGGGCTGGTAAGGGTGGAGAAGTGCGGTATAAACCTGCAGTAATACCCTGCCAATCCTTAGAAGGCCCTCACCTGGGTTTTTGTGGTGGGTATTGGGCACTCTGATATGGCTTTGACCTTACTGACCAAGGGTCTCACCTGTCCATTGCCTATACAGTACCCTAAGTACTTCATTTCAGCTTTGGCCAAAGCACACTTCACTGGATTGGCCATCAGCCCTGCTTCTTGTAAGGACTGTAGTACCGCTGCCACCTTGGAGACATGGGACTCCCAGTCAGTGCTGTGGATCACCACGTCATTTAGGTAAGCAGCTGCATATTGGATATGGGGTCGCAGCAAGCAATTCATAAGCCTTTGAAAGGTTGCAGGTGCCCTATCTAAGCCGAAATATATGGTACGTAACTGGTATAGCCCAAAGGGGGTAGCAAATGCTGTCTTTTCCTGAGACTCCGGGGTCAAAGGGATTTGCCAGTACCCTTTCGTTAGGTCCAAAGTCGTGATGTACTTGACTTCCCCTAGTCTATCCAACAGTTCGTCTACCCAGGGCATGGGGTAGGAATCAAACTTTGGGATGGCATTGACCCTGCGAAAATCAATACAGAAGCGGGTAGCTCCTCCTTCTTTTGGTACTAACACTATGGGGCTACACCAATCACTGCTGGATTCCTCGATCACCCCCCAACTCTAGCATGTTCTGTAACTCCTTCTTAACAGTGTCATGTACGGCTTCTGGCAAGCGATACGGTCACTGCCGCACCTTCTCCCCTGGCTCTGTTTCTATATGATGAGCTATCATATGGGTTGTCCCTGGGAGGAAGGAGAAAACATCCAAAAACTGGCTTACCCACTCTCCTAGTTGCTGTTTCTGTTTGTGAGACAGCTGTTCTCCCATTGGGACTTGTATCCCCAGATTCACTATGTCTGGTTCAGGGGAAATCAATAGGCTATCCCTCTGGTTCCAGAATTTCAGCAAATTGACATGGTAGATCTGGGTCTCTTTTTGCCTCTCTGGCTGGCAAACTTCATAGTCAACTGGGCCCACCCTCCGGGTAACTTAAATAAATAAATAAATAAACTTCATAAGGCCCCTTCCTTTTGGCTAGAAGCTTATTCTGGCTGCTCGGGAACAAAACTAGTACCTGATCCTGTGGTTTATATTCCTTCAACATGACTCCCTGATTACAGTAATACTCTTGTCTTTGTTGAGCCTTCACCAGATTTTCTCAGGCAAATTTCCCCACCTGATCTAATCTTTCCTTCAATTGCAAAACATATTGTACCACATTTTCAGTCTTGGGGTCGGGTTTCTCCCACATCTCCTTTACTACATCAAGAACACCTCGTGGGTGGTGCCCATAGAGGAGTTCAAAGGGAGCAAACCCTTTAGAAGCTTGAGGGACCTCCCGCATTGTGAACATCAGTAAGGGAAGTAACTTGTCCCAGTCCCTGACCTCGGTGATTATGAACTTTCGAAGCATCGTTTTAAGGGTTTTGTTGAATCGCTCTACGAGGCCATTTGTCTGGGGATGGTAGATCAAGGTCCTTATGGAGCTGATTCCCAATAAAGTACAAACCTCCTGAGTCAGGCGGGACATGAAGTTAGTTCCCTGATCAGTCAACATTTCCTTCGGTATTCCCATATGACTAAAGACCTTTAATAGTTCCCTGGCTACAATTTTGGCCAAAATGCTTCATAATGGGATGGCCTCAGGGTACCGGGTAGCATAGTCTACAATCACCAGCATGTATAGGTACCCCCTGCACTCTTTTCAAGGGGTTCCCTATATCAACCCCAATCCGGTCAAAAGGAGCCTCCATAACAGGTAAGGGCACTAAAGGGGTCCTTGGACTGTTCTTTGGAGCTACTAATTGGCACTCGGGACGAGATGCACAATAATCTTTAACATGTTGATAGATGCCCGGCCAAAAGAATGGGGGCAACAGTCGGGCTAATGTATTCTCTACCCCACAGTGCCCTGCCACAGGAATAGAATAGGCGAGGCATAGTAATTCCCCTGAAAGACTCGAGGGATTAGCAACTGATGCCGGGTATCCCTTATCTGGGCCTCCTTACTAACTTGACACAGGATACCCCCTTGTAACTCAAAATGAGGATAGCGTCCTCCTCGATTCTGATCTACCACTTTCCCTTCCCTGACAGCCAACTAGGTGTATACCCAACTGAGTATACCATCGGCCTGTTGTTCTTTGGCAATGCTTTAACACATCTTGCTCTGATAGGGACGGCCGTCCGAGACTTTGGTTAGGTGGGTCAGTGTTAGGGTTGGGCTGTGGGACTGGACCCACTTTTGCCTTTGCTTCACCTCCCTCCTGTGCACCTGCCCCTTCGGGACCCCTTTCCTTTGCTGCCCTACATTCTCGCTTAGATTTGTGGGTTCTTGTCTAGACAGTAAAAATCCCTGGGTCCGGGAAAGGAAAAACTTCCCCCAGCTGCAGGTGGCTGGCCCCCCTCCCTTCACGACCCTGAGACCAGGTAATTACCAAAGATAAGTTTGCTTTCCATAAGTCGTCAAACCATTTCCAGTCTCTCCCCAGTAACGCCGGATAGGGTAACCCCGAGGCAACTCCCACCTTTGTAGTCTCTGTTTGGCCCTCCAGAGTAAGTGTAACCATAGCACCAGGGTAAGCCTTTACATCCCCATGCACACATTGGATAGGGACGCGGTTCTGGTCCTGCTAGCGTTGGGAGTTCACAAGGGCCACCCTGACTTGGGTCTGGCAGCTTCCTGAATCCACCAGAGACTCTGTCTCTATCCCTTCTACCTGAACAGGGATCACAAAATCTCAAGATTTGGTGCCCCCAACCCCACTGTACAGTGAATATCCATCTGCAAATGTGCAATCTATGAAGGTACAGTCCATGTGGGGGCAATTCTTCGCAAAGTGACCCTTCTGTTCACATGAGAAACATGCCTCTGTGTCTCGGCTATAGGGTGAGCCTCTGGTTTAGGCAGCAGGCCCTCAGGAAATGTCTCCCTGGGCTGCAGGGTTGTTGTCTTTTCCAGAGTCTGACCCTTATTTGGTCCATAGCCCCCCTCCCTACATGCCCACAGTCTCTTCACAGTTCCAGCCAATATTCCTTCAGTCTGGCTCCTGGGACAATTCCCCATCTTCCCAGGTGGCCTTGTAAGCTGGGTCACAGGGCGGGAGGAGAGTTCAGCATCCAACACTTGTTCTGAGATCTGCATGGCCTCTGCTAGCATGATGATCTTGTTTGCGGACCCAGCTCTGAATTCCCAGGAGCAGAATGTTCAGAAATTGTTCCAAGATGATTAACCCGGCCACCTCGGGGCCACTGTGTCCTTTGGGTATTAGCCAACACCAACACAGGTCCCGCAGTTGTTGTTCCATGGCTCTAGGTCATGCAGCTGCTGCAAATTTGAAGCTCCTGACCCTCCGTCGGTAACTTTCTGCATTGATGCCTAGGCGATCCAGGATTGCAGCTTTCACCTCTATGTACTCCCTGGCTGTGGTAGTGTCCATAGCTTGATAGGCTGCTTGGGCTTCCCCGGTCAGACAGGGGGCAAGGTGGACAGCCCACTGGGGTCTGGGCCATCCAGCAGCTTCCGCCACTCGCTCAAACGTTACCAGAAAGGCCTCTGAATCATCCTCAGACATCATTTTGGTCAGCATGGCATTCATCCTAGGAACCCCTGGCCCAATAGCCGGACTAGCCTCACCAGTAGGATCTTGTTGCAGCTGTTGCACCAGGGACTGCAGGAGCTGCTGTTGTTGTTGCCCCAGCTGTATAAGAAACTGCTGTTGTGCCTCCTGTTGTGCTTGTTGGGCCCATTGTTGCGCCTCCTGCTGCTGCTGAGCCGGCTGGGTGAGAACCTGTTGTTGCTGAGCCTGTTGTGCCCGTTGTTGCGCCTCCTGTTGGGCTTGCTGTGCTTGTTGGTCCCGTTGTTGCGCCTCCTGCTACTGCTGAGACAACTGCCTGAAATCCTGTTGATGTTGTTCAGCAAGGAACTTCAGCAATTTCTCCATATCCATTTTTCCAGAATGTAACTAGTCCTGTTCACTCCAGCAGGGGTTTGAATCCCACTTCTAAAACCACATGTGACAAGTTGGCCTCAGGACTCTCTGCTGTAGAAATGGTCTTTTCCTCAGCAGCAGGTTTCAGCTTCTCCCCAAAGGCTCTCTTCAATAATTAACCATTCTTCCTTGACTTTTGGCTCTGGTTTCTCTCTTACATTCCACCCTCCATCTTGCAGGGTTCTCTGCTTAGGAGTCTTTCCTCCCTGCAGCAGTTTCCAGCTTCTAACTGACTCCTTGCTGGATTCTCTCTGGTTTTTAGCAGTCCCTCTAATTAGCAACACCTGGGGAGGCACCCCCCTTCCCACTTGCCTGTTCACGTTGCATTCCTTCAGCGTCAAACAAGATGTTAACCTCTTGTTTCCCCGTGTAGTGTTTACACTGTCACAGTGACCTATACACAGGGGACAGGTTACATTTGAGCAAGGAGTGGCAGGGAGTACTAAAACATGGAATAGAGGGGTATATATCAACAAAGGTGGATTTAAACTTGGAGGGGGGGTGGCTAGGGTTACCACCTTTTAAAAAGCCCAAAGTGGGACATTTCTTACTGAAACATGATTTTTTGCAGGACAGTACGTAACCTTGACCAATACAACAGACTTGTTTTCTCTATATAATCAGAATTAAGGCTAAGTATTGTAGTTTCTTAGTTGCTTCTATTATTTCTTATCATTTTTAGATATTTTAGTTAAGGTATTGTAGTTTTCTAGAACATTTAGTGGAAAGTTAGAAAATATTTTTTCTACTATAAAATCAGGACATTTAGTGTTTTTCATGTTTTTTTGTAGGACACAGCCGCCCAAATCAGGACTGTCCTGTGGAAATCAGGACAGGTGGTAGGAAAAGGGTCCGGAAAGGGGAGCCCAGTGAGCTCAGTCCTCTCCAGTTATGGGTAAAGGCAGTGGTGAAGCGGCACAGGGAGGGATAAAGGTGGTGTCGAATAGGGGTAGGGAAAGGGAAGGGACAGGCTGGAGGGTGGTCTCACTGAATGTAAGAAGCCTATGGAATAGAATAGCGGAGTTACAGGCTCTCTTGGCAGTGGCGGGTTGGACATTGTGGCCATCACAGAAATGCGGGCCACCCAGTACCAGGACTGGGATATCATGATCCCAGGGTTCAGGTTATTCAGAAAGGATAGGGCTAAGGGGAATGGGGGGGTGGTGATCTATGTAAGGGAGGGGATAAAGTGCATAAGGGGGGTGGAGGGGAGGACAGAAGCACTATGGATGCAGTTCCAAGATGCAAAGAATAGAACACTGAGGATGAGGGTGGGGGTGGTGTACAGGCCACCAGCTCAGGGAAGTGACCTGGATAGGGAATTAGCTGAACAAATAAAGAGGGTCTGCAGGAAAGGGAGCACAGTGGCGGTGAGGACTTCAGCCTACCAGTGGTGGAGTGGGGCACCCCATCCACCTCGAGTGCAAGGGAGGGGGTCCTGTTAGAAGCATTTCAAGACAGCTTCCTGACACAGCTGTTCCAGGGGCTGACTCAGTTAGAAAGGACTCTGGACCTTGTACTGTATAACAGGGTAGGTGTAAGGAATCTGTAAGTGGAGGAACCACTGGCTGGGAGTGACTATTCAGTGTGGTTCACACTCAACATGGGCAGGGAAATGGGGCACGGGTGCAAGGGTGATTGAGTTTAGGGAGGTGGACTTTAAGAATATGGGAGAAATTTGGGGCAGACGCCTTGCAGGTATGCAACCACACATGGATGCAGACCAGAAATGGGACATCATACAGGAAGGGCTGGCAAAGGCTACAGAGTATTGCACTAGGAAGAAAAGCAAGAAGGGGGAGGGCAAAGAAACCCAGTTGGCTGACACAGATTATGGAAGGAGTGAGGGCCAAGAAGGCAGCATTTCTAAAGTACAGGAAATCAGGGAGGGGTGAAGATAAGAATACATACATGGAGAAGTCCAGGGAGGTTACCAGACTGGTCAGGGTGGCCAGAGCATCCAGGGAGGTGAGACTAGTGCAGGGAATCAAAAGTGGAGAAAAAGACTTCTTCTGCTACATCAGAGAGAGAAGAAGGAGCGAGGATCAGCTAGTGAGGATTAAGAAGGATGGAGGGTGAGTGGAGAAAGGGGCGGAGCAAGCAGAGGCACTGAACAAATACTTCTGCTCCGTATTCACGCAGGTGAACGGGGGCAGATACCCCAGGTGAGGGGGGTGGGGTGAGATGACAGATGTAGGGATTACAGAGAGCAAGGTACTAGATGGTTTGAGGGCATTAAGGGTGGACAAAGCACCTGGACCTGATGGCCTTTGCCCTAGGGTGCTAATTGAGTTGGCAGAGGTCCTGGCGGGGGCCACTGGCCGACCTGTTAAGTACCTCCCTGGACACGGGCCGACCTGTTAAGTACCTCCCTGGACGCGGGATGTGTACCACAGGACTGGAGAATGACCCATGTGATACCCATCCACAAAAGTGGCCCAAAGGATGAACCAGGAAACTATAGGCCAGTGAGTCTCACATCGATCATGGGAAAGCTCATGGAGACCATCCTAAAAGAGAGGCTAATGGGCTTCTTGGAGGAAAACTGTCTCCAGGATGGTCAACAGCGTGGGTTTGTAGTGGGCAGATCCTGCAAGACAGACCTTGTAGAGTACTACGACTGGGTGACGCGGGAACTGGAAAGGGGCCATGCAGTTGATGTCCTGTATTTAGACTTCAGCAAGGCCTTTGATTCAGTGCCACATGACAGGTTGGGGGGGGACTGGAACATGTGGGGGTTGGACCTAAAATAGTAAAATGGATCACAAACTGGCTAAAAGGAAGGCAGCAAATGGTGGTGGGGGGAACCTCTCATCACTGAGAGCTGTGACGAGTGGGGTATCACAGGGATTGGTACTGGGACTGGTGCTGTTTGGGATTTTTATTGCAGATATCTCCCATGGGATCCGGAGCAAGATCAGTCTGTTTGCAGATGATACCAAGATGGGAGTTGTGGTTGATGATGCGGAGGGGTGGAAGGGGTTGCAGGAGGACGTGACTCAGCTACAGGAGTGGGCGGAAACATGGCAGTTGGGGTTCATTGCCAAGAAGTGCAAGGTTCTGCACTTCAGAGCCAGGAACCAGGAGAGGGATTATCACTTGAGAGGGGTACAGTTGAGGAGCTCCACAGAGGAGAAGGACCTAGGAGTGATCATTACGGGGAGCATGAACAACTCTGCTCAGTGCAGGAAGGCGGCAGCAAAAGCCAACAAAATCCTGGGGTGTATTGCAAGAGGGATCTCCTCCAGAAGGAGGGAGGTTATCCTGCCCCTGTATAGGTCATTGGTCAGGACCTACCTGGAGTACTGTGTGCAGTACTAGTGCCCATTCCTGAAGAAGGACATCAGATTGTTTGAGAGGGTGCAGCAAAGAGCCACAAAGATGATCTAGGGATTAGAGAGGAAGCTCTACGAGGACAGGCTGGGAGAGTTGAATATGTATTCACTGGAGGAGAGGAGAGGAGGGATGGGAGGGATATGATCAAGACCTTTAAGTATCTAAAAGGGATAAACAAGACCAACACAGAAGGGATTTTCCAGATGAGAAAGGGGAGGGACATGAGAGGGCATGGACTTAGATTGGAAGGGGTAAGATTCAGGAGGGAGATGAGACATTTTTTCACTGAAAGATCGGTGGACAGATTGAACACCTTACAAGATGAGATAGTGTCCTGTAAGACTGTGGGCAGTTTCAAGAGGGGTTTGGACAGGGTAAGGGGAAGGGATACTGGGAAGGGGGGGTGGAAGGGGCAGCTGTGAGATGAGGTGCTAGCTGTACACTCAAGCAGACTTGATAGACTGTGAGGCCTGTTTCTGCTGGAAATGCCATATGTTCATAGAAGTAGCATTTACTACCCATGCACGTATGCCCCTTAGGAGTGTTACCCTCAAGAGGAAACTTCAGGGGCACAGGTAAAAAAGGAGCTGTAGGTGTGCTGCTGTAACACCAGCAACCCAGCCACAACCTAAATAGAACCCCTGACACTTCTGACCTGGTCGTTGAAACATTGCCAGTGGTGGTAAGGCCGGTCCACTAATTCCAGGAATGGTAGAGATTACCACAGACACGTGATCCTGTAAGTAGTAAGTCTGGGACTAGTCCTGCTGTTCAAAAGGTGTACAAACTGCAAAAACCAATAGTGTTACCAGCCCACATGCAGCCAGAGAGAATACTGCTGGAGTTGGAGGCAAGACAAATTCTGTCAATAAAAGCTGTTGGAAAAGTGCCTCTCTCACAATGGAACAAAGGCCTATTTTCCAAATATTGTCTTAATCCGCAAAAAATATTATTCGTTCCAACCCATTTTTAGATTTAAGATTTCTGAACTGGGGTCACTGGATCTAAAAGACGCCTGTTCCCATATTCCAGTCAGGACCTCTGGCAGAAATTACATCATGTTCGGATTAGGGAACTGCTGATACCAATTCATAGCCATGCCCTTTGACCTCACCTCAACACCAGTGGTGTTTGCAAAGTGTTTCGCTATTCTAGCAGCACATCTGAGAAGGCAAGGTGTGGTGCTGTTTCCCTTACCTGCATGATTGGTCAGAGAAAACAACATGTGAACCAATCTGCTCCTCACAGAATGCAAAGAGCAGTTGGAAAGTTTAGGCTTCCTAATAAACCTACAGAAGCCACACAGTCTGCACATGTATTGGACTCCACTGGTGCAGAGCTGGACACACTGCAGGGAATAGCACTTTTTCCACATGCGAGGGTATCAAGCCCGATTGCCACTGGATAATTTTTTACCCTGAGCCAGCCAAAGCCTGCAAGGGATCTTTCTGCAGTTTCTAGGCTACATGGCTTCTTTGTCAGGGTATTGGATAGTCATTCCTGGTCCCACATCCTACACCAATCCCTCTCCTTTTCTCACCCAAAATGACTCCAAAAGCATGCCTGAACTCCCTCAATTGTTGCACTTATGTTCAATATATTGAAATATTGCCTTTATTGTAACCTTGAATTTCATGTCTACTTTCTCTGCACCCTGTACTACCTGACTGTATTGTACTGTTTCTATCTCCTGGGTCGCCCCTGGAAAAAGGGACCTTCAGGGCTCAGTGGGCCTACCCGGTCATCAAAATTCAATAAATAAATAAATACTACATCAGTGGTGTGATACGTGGACAGCTGGTTCTGATTAATCTATGCTTTTTGGAATATAAAAAAAAATGTGTGATTGTCTGTCATGAGAAATGCTGTACCTGGATAACAACCCCCCCAACCCCAGGTTTCAGTTCTAACAGGGCAGGATATATGTTAAACAGCAGATCTCTGTGATGAGATTAACTCCTAAGAACTCTCATTTTATAGCCTTATTTAGGATATGTGTTGTTTATAGCTAAGCCGTGAAATATCCATTTTATGGTGTCCTCAGGAAGGTCAGTTAATTGCAGCTGGTGTCAAAAGAATATTACACCCCAGTGAAAACTGGCAGAGAGAGAGAGAGTCATAAAAAGTTATTTCTTGTCTTTGTAAAGAGCAGGATATTGCTCATGGATGAAAGAAAGAAATTGGAAAATTATAGACTTGATTGGAAAGTAACATGGTGAAACAAAGTTTTGCTGATGTCACCTATTAAATTGACCTTCTGAATGATGAGACATCCTGGGTGTATAATTTTTAATAAACAGAGGAGGAGGAGCTGGGTGACATCATGGAGGAGGAAGGGTCAGAGACAGTTTTTTTTTTAACTATGGTGTGACTGACCTTGACGCACACATATTTGGACTCTAAAAAAGCAACATCAGTGCTGGAAGGAGATAGGAATACATTAGATTAGACAAGTCTAAGGGTACTGTGGTAGGAGATTTTGTTTGTATTTAAAACCTTACTATTTTAAGTGATTGTATGTTTTTGTGATATATGGTTCTATATTTACATTTTACATTTTTATCTATTTTTAAGTAAACATCTCATTTTTAGAGACTGTTTGGTATGCTTTTAAAATTCTTTATTTGACAAGTGAAGCATATATGGTTAAAGTTAACACTGTGCAAAGCTATTGGTAATACCAAACTGGGAAATGGTAAGAGTTTATTCTGAGTTCTTTCATAGAGTTTTTAAGAGTTCATTTTGTACGCCTGGTTAGGTGCCCATAGGCAAAAGATATCTGGCCCCCTGAAGAGCAGAATTATCTGAGCCTGTACATTGGGTACGCTACCAAGAGGTTCACAGTTTGAATCCCTCCAAGAACTTGAGACCAGAGGTTGATTCGAACCCACAAAACAGACAGGAGGGTTACCCTGTTCTGTTAACCGTTTACAATACTGTGCTCGGAGGTTGGCACTGTGGGAGCAGCGGGCTTGACCTGCTGAGTGGGGTTGTGACAGATTGGTTGGCAGTGGTGCGATAATTTTGGTATTAGAAGTTTTTATTGTTCAGTGTGTCAGCCTGAGACTGTCAGCTCGCTTGCAAAGAAAGAAAAAGGCAGTGATTTATTTTTAAAAAGGAGACAGAACTGTATCACTTGGCATACAGTCAAGTTCCTACCCATTTTATTTTTTTTCTAAAGTGCAAGTCAGAGTAGCTGTAGTTAGGGAAGAAGATGGCTTCCAACTACAGCAGGCACACTGTAGACTACTTAAAGCAGTTGTGCAGGGACAGAGGAATCCGTTCGAGGTGAAAGCCACCAAACAGAACCTCGTGCATGCCCAGGTGGTAGCAGATACCCAGAGCATCGAGTCACAGACAGTGACTGAAAAGGACCGAATCTTGAGTGTGACAGGGCTAGCGGCCAGTGCAGTGTCCAGTTCCAATGAGGAGGGCAACAGGGCCAGTGCTAGCGAAGGGCCAGTGCAGCAGGGGAAGGTCACCAGTATCCTGGATCCAGAAGTACTCAGGCTGCAAATTGAGTTGCGCAGAATGGAGCTGGAGTTCCAGAGGGAGAGGGACCATGAACAGCGGGTGGCAGACCATGAGGAGCATGAGCGCCAGTGAGCTGCAGAGGAGAAGAGGGAGCAAGAATGGCAAGAGGCAAACCGTGAACAGCGAGAGGCAAAGTGTGAACGCCAGAGACAACATGAAATGAGAAGCTACGACTCCAACCAGCGGCATCAGAGCAGGTAAGTGGCTTGGGTTTAACTGGGGCTACAGGACGGGGTTACAAATTGAATTCCAAATTGATAGCCGAATTTAAAGAGGGGGAGGATATGGATGCCTTTTTAAATTCTTTTGAAAAAGTTTGTATACAGGCTAAAATTCCTAGGGAGTCCTGGAGCTTCCAGCTATCCCTGCTACTTACCGGGAAAGCTCGGGATGCATTGGGTAAGATGGACAATGAGGACAGTGATGATCACAGCAAACTTAAAGCTGCACTGTTAAAAAAAATTTGAATTAACTGCTGAATCATACAGAGCGAAATTCTGTAAGCTCAGGAGAAGCCCTGACATGAGCTACGAGGAGCTAGCCATGAAACAACATCAGTTTTTAAAACGTTGGTGGGAAGAAATTGAAGCAAACTCTGTTGACAAAATTGAAAATGTGATTCTGTTAGAACAGTTTTATTGGGCATACCCAGATGAGCTAAAAACCTGGGTGGAGGACCGAGATCTCAAAACAGTGCAAGAGGCTGCTGAACTCTCTGACTGCTATGCCAAGAGCAGACCTACTCTGAGAGCGAATGGGGCAGGCGTGGCAGTGCAGAAAGGGAAAAGCGTGCCTTCAGGGCAGCTAACACTCTCACTGCCTCCACCAAAACCAGTTAGCCCCGGGTTTCAGAGAAAAGATTTCTCTGAGAAAAGAAATGAATGTTGGTTGTGTAAAGGAACTGGGCATATTGCCAGACAGTGTCCCAAATGGATGAGCAATAATATGTAAGGTGGTGCTAGGAAGGAAGTGGGTTGTTTGTGTGTCCCTGGAAGCATGCCTGTGAACATGAGGGAACATGTGCACCCAGTCATGGTGAATGGTGTACAGGCATAGGGGTTAAGGGACACAGGGGCATCCCTGACATTGGTTAAAGGGGATCTGGTACAGCCTGGTCAGCTTATACCCAATAAATACATCACTGTACAAGGATTCACTGGTGAAGAGAAAACATTGCCACTGGCCAGTGTTCTCCTGGACTGGGGTGAAACTGGGGGGACTGTGCAACAGGTGGCTGTAGCCAAAACCTTAGCAGTGGATCTGATTCTGGGCAACAATCTAAAACGGGATGGTGTGTGCAGTTACCCGTAGCCAAGCGGCAAGGGAAAATTGTAGTTCACTGAACCCCACAGAAGCCATTGTGGAAACCACTGAGAGGCTGGTTCCTCAGCCTATGTCTCCAGATGGGGAGATTAATGAAAAGGGGGTAGAAATTTCCCCAGTAGCAGTTAACCACACAGCTACAGAGGGTTACTCCGAAGAGGGAGGGGTGACTCATTGTCAGAGGGTTGGGATTGACAGTGATCCTGAGTGCCGTGATGCTAGTGCTAGGGACCCTAGTTTAGCGACTGAAGGGGACCTGTTCCATGCCTTGGGAATGTGTGAGGGGTTTGCAGCTGCTCAGAAAAGTGACCCTAGTCTAGAGAAGCTAAGGGCTTGGGCAGACTCTTGATGGGGCACAGGGAGGTGACGGCAGACATAAGGTTTATTGGGAAAATGGACTTATGTATACTCAGGCTGTGCAGACAGAGGGAGGGGTGCTAGGCAGGCAGCTTGTCATTACCCAGGGGTATTGTGAGTAGTTGCTCAAGACTGCACATGATATATCCTTGTCTGGTCATCTGGGAATCGCGCGCACTACGCAGCGGTTGGCCCAGAATTTCTGTTGACCTAACTTCACCCAGCAGGTGAAGGAGTATTGCTGGTCTTGTCATAGGTGCCAAGAAATAGGGAAGGCAGGCAAGAAAACCTAAGCAGCCCTGATTCCATTGCCCATAGTGAAGGAGCCATTCGAGAGGGTGGGAATGGATGTTGTGGGCCTTTAAATTCCCCCAGCTGCTCCGGGAAGAGATTCATCCTGACTGTGGTGGATTATGCCACCCGGTACCCAGAGGCAGTCACCCTATCCTCACTGAGGACAGACAAAGTGGCAGATGCCTTACTTGGGATTTTCTCCCGTGTTGGATTTCCGCAGAAGGTTATCACTGATCGAGGGGGTTCCTTCATGTCGGACCTGATGAAATGTTTATGGGAGAAGTGTGGGGTGGTGCAGAGATGCATGACACTATATCACCCACAAGCCAATGGGCTTGTGGAAAGATTCAGTGGTACCCTGAAGTCAATGCTCCAGGCGTTTGCTGAACAGCATGGGAGGGACTGGGAGAAATACTTTCCCCACCTGTTGTTTGCAAACAAGGAGGTGCCCCAAGATTCAACTGGATTTTCCCCCTTCAAACTCTTATATGGATGCCGGGTACATGGGCCCTAGACTTGATCCGGGAGGACTGGGAAGGCAAGCATGCCACCCAGGGAACTCCCATAGTGGATTGCCTCCTTAAGTTTAGAGAAAGGCTGAAGGAGCTTATGGGGACAGACCAGAACAACCTGGCAGCTGCCCAACAGAAACAAAAAGTGTGGTACAACCGCAGAGCCAGAGCTCGCTCGTACATGGTGGGTCAGTAAGTCATGGTCCTTATTCCAGCCCAGAAAGGCAAGCTGCAGGCTGAGTGGGCAGAACCGTACAAAGTGGTTAGGAAGGTATATGACGTGAACTATATTGTAGAGTTACCTGACCGAAGACGGACAGAAAGGATGTACCATGTCAACATGATGAAGCCATATGCAAATGGGGCTGACATGGTGTTTGCAGTGTGTAGTCCTGGGGAGGGGACGAATGAAGAAGACCCCCTTCCTGACTTGCTGGAAGAAAGTAAGTGGGAGTCCTCTTTGGAGGCAGTTAAAGTTGTCTCCCCAGCAGACCCCGGACCAGATCCAGGAAGTAAGGGAGGTTTTAGCAGACTTTGTCCCATTCTTTAGTGCCAAGCCTGGACTAACCCCCTTAGCGACGCATGATGTGGAGACAGGGACACAGATGCCTACACAACAGGCAGCATATTGGGTGTTGGAGGCTGTCCAAAAGGACATTAGGAGGGAAGTGGAGGAGATGCTGGATTTAGGGGTAGTCCAGAGATCCCACAGCCCCTAGGCCTCACCTGTAGTCCTTGTGCCTAAGCCAGATGACTCTACTCATTTCTGTGTGGACTATCATAGACTGAATGCAGTCACGAAGTCAGACGCCCACCCGATGCCCCGGACGGATGAACTCTTGGATAAGTTGGGAGGGGCGACCTACCTTACGACCATTGACCTGACCAAGGGGTATTGGCAGGTAGAGTTAACGAACAGAGCTAGGGAGAGGTCAGCCTTCATCACTCTGATAGGCTTATTTGAATTTAAAGTATTACCTTTCGGAATGAAGAATGCCCTGGCCACTTTCCAAAGGTTGGTGAATCAGGTGTCAAATGGTGCTGAGGAGTATGCCGTGGCATACCTGGATGACATTGCCATCTTTAGTGCCAGCTGGGAGGAACACCTGTCCCACCTTAGGGAAGTGCTGGGCAGGATACAGAGGGCCGGGCTCACTGTCAAAGCCGGGAAGTGCCAGGTGGCCATGGGAGAAGTGGCATACCTCGGGCATGTGGTAGGCTGGGGACAGCTCCATCCTAGCCAAATAAAAATAGAGGTAATTCAGGCATGGCCCAGACCAGAAATGCAGAAGCAGGTCAGGAGTTTTCTTGGGACAGCAGGGTACTATAGAAAATTTGTACCCAATTACAGTGCCCTGGCTGCTCCCCTACGTGACCTGGTAAAGAAAGGAATGCCAAAGAAAATTGCCTGTGAGAAAGCCTTTACCAGATTGAAGGAGGCACCGTGCAGTGCTCCTGTTTGACAAGTCCTGACTAAAGCAGACCCTTTATAGTTCAGACTGATGCCTCAGACGTGGGTATTGGGGCAGTACTTAGACATCCAGCCAAGGGAAAGATCACCCTGTAGTGTATCTGAGTAAAAAGTTGCTTCCTAGGAAGCAGGCATACTCCACTGTGGAAAAGGAGTGTCTTGCCATAGTGTGGGCCCGAAAGAAGTTAGAACCATACTTATATAGGCAGCAATTTGTGTTACAGACTGACCACAACCCCCTGGTTTGGCTGACACAGATGGGAAAGAACAGTGGTAGATTGCTAAGATGGAGTCTTGCTTTACAAGGGTATGACATGACAATTCTACATAGGGCTGGAGTGAAAAATCAGAACTGAGATGGGTTGTCTCATCTCTGTGAGGAGTGAACTGATTTGGGAAGCTCATCCCATGCAGGGGATAGAGCCCCCAAATTCAGTCTAGGTGGGGAGGAATTGTGACACTTGGACAGCTGGTTCTGATTAATCTATGCTTTTTGGAATATAAAAAAAATGTAGCGTGATTGTCTGTCATGAGAAATGCTGTGCCTGGATAACCAACACCCCCCCCCCAGGTTTCAGTTCTAACAGGACAGGATATATGTTAAACAACAGATCTCTGTGATGAGATTAACCCTTAAAAACTCGCATTTTGTAGCCTTATTTAGGATATGGGTTGTTTGTAGCTAAGCCCTGAAATATCCATTTTATGGCATCCTCAGGAAGGTCAGTTGATTGCAGCTGGTGTCAAAAGAATATAACACCTCAGTGAGACCTGGCAGAGCGAGAGACAGTCGTAAACAGTTCTTTCATGTCTGTAAAGAGTAGGATATTGCTCATGGATGAAAGAAAGAAATTGGAACATTTCAGACTTGATTGGGAAGTCACATGGGGAAACAGTTTTGCTGATGTCACCTATTAAATTTACCTTCTGAATGATGTGACATCCTGGGTATATAATTTTTAATAAACAGAGGAGGAGCTGGGTGACATCATGGAGGAGGAAGGGTCAGAGACAGTTTTTTTTTTTTTAACAATGGTGTGACTGACCTTGACACACACATGTTTGGACTCTGAAAAAGCAACATCAGCACAGGAAGGAGATAAGAATACATTAGATTAGACAAGTCTAAGGGTACTGTGGTAGGAGATTTTGTTTTTATTTAGAACTATTTTAAGTGATTGTATGTTTTTGGGATATATGGTTCTGTATTTACATTTTTATCTATTTTTTAAGTAAACATCTCATTTTTAGAGACTACTTGGTGTGCCTTTAAAATTCTTTATTTGACAAGTGAAGCATATATGGTTGAAGTTGACACTGTGCAAAGCTATTGGTAATACCAAACTGGGAAAAGGTAGGAGTTTATTCTGAGTTCTTTCATAGAGTTTTTAAGGGTTCATTTTGTACGCCTGGTTAGGTGCCCATAGGCAAAAGATATCTGCCCTCCCCGAAGAGCAGAATTATCTGTGCCTGTACATTGGGTATGCTAGCAAGAGGTTCACAGTTTGAATCCCTCCAAGAACTTGAGACCAAAGGTTGATTCAAACCCACAAAACAGACAGGAGGGTTACCCTGTTCTCTTAACTGTTCACAATACTGCGCTTGGAGGTTGGCACTGTGGGAGCAGAGGGCCTGACCTGCTGAGTGGGGGTTGTGGCAAATGGTACAGTACCTGGGGTCAGATTACCAATGACATATCCAGTATCATTCCAAGATCGCTGGTCATAAATGCTGTCTCCGTCTCAAAGCTGTTGCCAGTAACAATTTTTGTTTATACGCACTTCAGTGGTGAAAGAATGGAAGAAACCTCACAAAGGGTATTTCCTTCCTCCAGCATCTACTAACAAGTGTAATTACAACAGATGCTTCTGTTCTAGGATGGAGTGCCTACTTAGAAGATTTTACAGTTACATGTCATCGGGAGTTCACAGGTGACCAGGAAACACATCAGCCTACAAGAACTCAGGGTGGTGTTCCTGGCCATGCAGGCTTTTCCCTAGAATACAAGGTCAGTCTGTCCAGATCAGAACAAACAATGCCACAGTAACGTATCACATAAAGAAACATGGGGAAACCAGATCCCCAAAACTATATGCACATGCTATGAGGATCTGGATCCTAGCTTATTCACTAGATATAAAACTAGCTGCAGTACATCTTCCAAGGAAAGACAATGTACTGGCAGAGCCTTTAAACAGAATAAATCAGGGAAATCAAGTGAGAATACTGAACTTAACTAATCCTGACATGAGTGTTCAGAAGATGGGGTACCCCAGAAATAGATCTGTTCCTCCCATAGGATAACTACTAGCTTTCCCAGTTTTTGCTGCAGGCCTCCAGTATAGGACATAGTACCACAGGACACCCTAACACTGGACTGAACTGGACATGGAGATTCCTATATGCCTTTCCACCATTCCCACTTATACAGACAGTGCTGATAAAGCTGGGAAGGGAGTCTGCAACAATGATACTGATGGTTTCAGACAGGGACAGGCAGACCTGGTACTCCATGCCATTGTCCCTGTATAACAGGACTACAATAAGCCTGCCACAGAAACGCA
Organism: Neoceratodus forsteri; assembly: GCA_016271365.2. NCBI lineage: Eukaryota > Metazoa > Chordata > Ceratodontiformes > Ceratodontidae > Neoceratodus > Neoceratodus forsteri. The sequence continues at coordinate 77,491,149 of JADMNL010000022.1, forward strand.
GTATTGTGCCTCTCAGCCAGAGCAGGATATCATCCCCAGACCTCAGGATCCTACCTCTGAGGTCATGGTTCTTGAAGAGCTAGAAATGTCTAGTTTCAAGACATCAGAAGAGATGATGAAAGTGTCCAGAAAACCATCAACAAGGCTTACATATGCCTCAAAATTGAGATTATCATGTGGGTGTGCCACCAGAAATATCCTCATAAATTGCCTATAGTCCTGGACTATCTAGTACGCTCACAGTCACTGGGCCTCAGGCTTCCTACCCTGAAAGCACACCTGGCAGCAGTCTCATCTTATACAGCACTTGGTAAGCCTCAATGTTTGACCTCACAACGTCTTTCAAAGGTCCTTCAAAGACCTTCACCATTTATACCCTCCTGAGAGGGATCCTGTCCCTCCCTAGATCCTAAATGTATGCCATACCAATATGATCGAAGCTCATTTCAAGCCAATGGCTACTAGTGAACGTAACCTGGAAATGTTATTTCTAGTTGTCATGACTTCTTCCGGGGGGGGGGGGAGCAAGCAGCAAGTCCTGTGTACAGATCCAAAGCACATCATCTTTCACAGGGACAACTATAGAAAGTTTCTTCCTAAATGTGTCAGAGTTTTCACTTGAACTAGTTAGTCACTCTTCTAGTATGTTTTCCTGAGCATTCCAGTACATGTGATCAAAACCATGCCCACTGGATGCAAAAAGAAAATTTAAATAATACTCCGACTGTAAAAGAAATGCCAGGACCAAAAACACTCAGTTTTCCACCTCCTATGGTGAAGTGGAAATGGTAAACCAGCAACTAGGGAAACAATCTCATTGTATAGTCCCCTGCATCCAGTTCCGTCAGAAGGAGTCTGGCAGGGTACCACCCAGAGGCCTACAGTTACACTGGCAAGAGGCACAGCAGCCTCTGTGACAGCTACAAGGGGCATCCCCCATTACGATATTTGTAAAGCAGCTGCCTGGAAATCTGTACACCTTCACCAAACATAACTGCCTAGACATGAACCCTAGAAGGAATGTCCGGTTTGCACTGCTGTCTTGCAGAGCCTTTCCCCCTAGATAGGTTCTGTACCCAGCCTCCAAAGGTACTGCTCAGGAGTCTGCTGTTTGTGATACATAAGTGAGGGATTCCTGGGGTTGGGAGAAAAAATACCATAATAATGTTGTTTCTTCTAAGGGATTCCTCACTAAGTATCAGAATCACTAATCCCTGCCTGCCCTTTCAGAACCTGACAAAAAAAGTTCTCACAAGAATCTGTTGTCTTAATAAAACTTGAGAATTAATTGTTACAATTTTTCAACAATTAATAAGTTTTGTTTTAATTTACATATTGTTTCATTAAGAAAACTTGGTTTGTCTGTCATATTTGCAGGGTGTTTTCAAAAAGTTTCCTTTGAAAATATTTATTACATTTTGGTAGCCATTTAGCTTGATTCAGTGATCACATCCCCTCTAGCTTGAGAAACAAATCTGGTGTTGGGTTGCTAGGTTGGCTGTAACCACCCAGCAGAGTTTAAGCTTCATTCTAATAAACATTCTTTAATTAATGGTTATCATTTTTTACACACTGATAACACACTTTTATATCCAGTTACAACCTCTCCCATGTTGATATTTTTGGTTATAACTGGGAGGTTGTAATTAGCACCTGTCAATCAGGCTCCCCCACAGAAAGCTCATTGGTGTTTATTCTGTCTGTGGGAAGGCTAATCATCTCACATAACATGGTGTGTGTGTGTGTGTGTCTCTGTCTATCTCTGACAGAAGTGCTGCACTGATTCAACTGTGCTGAATAAAAAAAAGATCATTAAATAAAATAATACGTAGGTAGGTGTAAAACTAGAATTTTACACACACCCTCAGTGTGGGATGCTTCCTCAGGGTTTATGTAGCATCCCACATCTCGGGTGTGTGTAAAATTCTGGTTACACACACCTCCACCTATATATTATTCTATTATTAATTAATGGGTCCCATTTTTTCCATACAAATAGCTGTGTATTAAATGCCATAGTAAACAAGTGTTAATTACAGCATCTAATACATGGCTCTGTGTGTGAGAAAGCGTGAGCCAAAAGCAACCAATGAAATGATTGGAACATAGCAGCTGGGCTCACCATTCAAACTGTCCAGCAAGTCTCACGGGGATGGTTACTATTGTGAAGGAGTTATAAGTTTGTGAAAAAAAGAAAAAAAGATTCTAAAGCAGAAACATTACCAAAGTTTTAGAGCGTATGCTTATTCTGTTCCCAAAGTAGATGGAAAGCCATAACATTACACCCGGCTGTTAGAGTTACAAAGCTAGTAAGTGAGAGTTGCTTGGAATGTACAGTAACAGTAGTATCAGCGCTTTTAATCACTCTCAATAGTGGGAATGCAGTCAAGAGGGGGAGGGTGACAGATGGGGAAATTATGGAGGGCATAGTTCGGGAGGGTTTGAAGACACTGAGGGTGAACAAGGTGCCAGGCCCAGATAACATCCACTCCAGGGTACTAAAGGAGCTGGCAGAGGTCCTTGAGGGACCTTTGGCAGACCTATTTAATGCCTCACTACACTCAGGGTGTGTACCTCAGAACTGGAGGATGGCTCATGTGGTGCCCTTCCACAAGAGTGGTCCCAAGGATGAACCAGGGAACTACTGACCGGTGAGCCTCACATCCATTGTGAGTAAGCTGATGGAGACTATCCTGAAGGAGAGGCTGGAGGCCCTCCTAGAGGCCAAAGGACTACAGGACAGCAGACAGCATGGCTTCATATGTGGCAGATCCTGCCAAACCAACCTGGTGGAGTTCTATGACTGGGTAACTAGGTAACTGGACAAGGGCCATGTAGTGGATGTCCTGTATCTGGACTTCAGTAAGGCATTTGGCTCGGTGCTGCATGAGAGGCAGAGAAGTAACTTAGAAGGCACAGGGGTGGGTGCAAAGTTGGTGAAGTGAATAGCGAACTTACTTCAGGGAAGGCAACAGAGGGTGGTGGTGGGTGGGGAGCTCTCACACCCAAGGGTAGTGACGAGCGGTGTTCCACAGGGCTCAGTGTTGGGACCAGTGTTGTTTGGGATATTCATTGCAGACAGATCATTGGATGTCAAGAGCAAGATCAGTCTGTTTGATGATGATACGAAGATGGGAGCAGTGGTGGATGACCAGGGGGATGGCAGGGGTTGTAGGATGATCTGGCAAAGCTTGAAACCTGGTCAGACACCTGGCAACTGGGGTTTAATGCCAAAAAGTGCAGGGTGCTGCATTTTGGGATGAAGAACCCAAGGAGGAGGAGTTACCAGCTGGGGGGAGTGCAGCTAGCCCAGACAGAGGAGGAGAAGGATCTGGGGGTGCTCATTACAGGGTCAATGAACAACTCGGCACAATGTGGGAATGCAGCTGCAAAGGCCAACAAAATACTGAGTTGCATTGCAGGGGGTATATTCTCTAGGAGGGAGGAAGTCATTCTGCCACTGTGTAGGTCATTAGACTGCATCTGGAGTACTGCGTGCAGTACTGGTGCCCATATCTGAGGAGGGACATTGTTACTGGAGGGGGTGCAGCACAGGGCAACAAAGATGATCAAGGGGCTGGGGGACTTATCATCTGAGAGGAGGCTGAGGGAGTTGAACATGTACTCTCTGTAGGGGAGGAGGGATGGGGGGACATTATTGAAACTTTTAAGTACATGAAAGGAATAAACAAGACAGGTATAGATGTGCTGTTCAAAGTAAGGGAGGGGAGGGACACCAGGGGCCATGATATGAGGCTGGAGGGAGGAAGGTTCAAGAGGGAGATGAGGAGACACTTTTTTACAGAGAGGGTGGTAGCTGGGTGGAATGCGTTACCTGCAGAAGTGGTATCCAGTAGAAGAGTGGACTGCTTCAAAAGGGGATGGGATGGGACAAGGGGGGCAATGGAGGGAAGGGTGGAAGGGAGGGAGGGTAGCTGCAGAATAGCAATCGAGCAGACTTGATAGACCTCTAGGCCTTTATCTGCTGGCAAATTTCGTATGTTCATAAGAGACATCTCAGGAGACACACTTAACTTCGCGCTCTTGCTGAATGCAAGGTTCAGCTCTCTTGACCCGCGCTACTCCCAACAGTAGGAATGCAGTTGGGAGACACTTTGACTTTTCCTTTTGTTTGCGTGTATCTTACTTTTAAATCTAATGCGGTGAAGAAACGTAACCCCTCAATAAAATAAAGTATGAGGTGCAGTGTGTAAACTCAAATTTTACACACACATCCTCATTGTTGAATGGCTGCATAAACTCCTCGGGCTTTGCGTGCCATCCAACAACTCGGGTGTGTGTAAAGTTCTCATTACACACTGCACCCCATACTTTATCCTATATTTAATTAACATCAGTTTCTAAATATCCAGGACACTCAGCTCAGTGGACCTGGTTGCTATTTGTGGGATCCCTTAGAAGAAACCACATGATTATGGTGAGTAATTTTTTTCTTCCCTTCCCCGGCTGGGGGTGGTGCCACACAGCAGCACCTTTCTCCCAGTCTTGGCCCATCCTACTGGCTAACAGAGCTGGCACCAAACTTCAGTTACTGCACGGGATCACAGTGCACTACCCACTGGGCCAAAGGTCACCCTGCATAGAAACATAGAATCTGACGGCAGATAAGGACCGCTTGGCCCACCTAGTCTGCCAATTTCCCTACCTAACGGATAAGCTGCAGATTCTAGTTAACCAACAGCCTACTTCCTCCTACCCTCCACTAGAATTGCCTTACCTCTGTCCCATGCATTCTTGAATTCCTCCACTGTTTTTTGACTCTACGATCTCCTCAGGAAGGCTGTTCCATGTATCCACAACCCTCTCAGTGAAGAACTACTTCCTCACATTTCCTCTGAGCCGTCCCCCCTCTATCTTCAAATTGTGCCCCCTTGATTTTGCCCATCTCTTTTTCTGAAAGATGCTACCCTCTTGGACTTTGTTGATTCCCTTGAGGTATTTGAAAGTTTCTATGATGTCCCCACTCTCCCTCCTTTCCTTGAGGCTATACATCTTTAGTTCCTTTAGTCTTTCTTCATATGTCTTCTGATGCAGACCCTGCATCATTTTGGTTGCCCTCCTCTGGACAGCCTCCACCCTGTCTGTGTCTTTGTGGAGATGGGGTCTCCACACAGTGTTTCTTCATGACTTTTTTTTTGACAATTTGACCCCAACTTTTCAACATAGTCCTTTTATGACCACCCTTCTGAACATGACAGGTGTCATTTATAAAATTCTGCCGAAATGTCATTTCACACCGCAAGTTTGAAAACATGTTTTGGCCAGGATTTGAAAAATGACACCTGTCACATTCACGACGTGGTGTGAAAAATGACTGTGTTAAACATTTGGAATCAAAATATGAAAAACTACTAAAGTTATGAGTAAGCATTGAAACTTTTCAACATATATTCATAACTTTGTTGTTTTTTAATATTTTGATGCCAAATTTTGAACATAGTCTTCCTCACCTCGTGAACCTAGTAGGTGAAATGTTTGAAATTCCGTCTGATAGGTGTTTTTGTGGTGCAACTATGAAATCACCTTTCAGCCTGGATTTGAAAAATTTCACTTACCTTGTTCATGAAGTGAGGTTCCAAAAAGGCTATGTTGCAAATCTGGTGAAAACATATTTAAAAATGGCAAAGTTATGAGTAAGAGTTCAAAACGTGAAAATACATTGACAGTTCTTATCTTGTTTCTTCAGTTCGCAGTCATAGCCTTAATTATTAATTGAACAGACCAAGGCATGGTAGTGAAAGAATACACTGTGAAATGTATTGCTTGTTTAGAATGAATTTATTTGTCAGATGCCTATGTAGAAATAAGGTTCTCCAGTGCAAATGAGATTTAGGTACATCTCTCCTAAGCAAATGAAAGGATATTGTAATCTCTCCTAAGCAAATGAAAGGGTAATGTAATCTGATCCTGTGCCTCACTGGTAGCTTACCTCAAACAGCATATAATTCGATGCACTCTTCTCCTCTCTCCTCAGACGGTCGCGAGGGCCTCAGGTCGACTGCCTTCCCTCTCCCCCGCCGCAGCACTGCTAAACCGGACCCCCCACGGATCCTCCCATGCAATAGGTATGCCACAGCCAAGGTTGGCCGCTGTTATCTTCTGCCACCGGCATTTGTATTGTGTCCCAGTGAGCGCAGCCAAAGGTGAGTCACAGGCCTGCTGAAATCCACCTCAGAGCACAGATGTAGGCCCTGCCGGTGCTCCGCGCCCCGGCTGCCCCACCACCCCCACCACCACCACCCTAGGTGAGCGGAGTGTTATATAGGCTGTGTCACGTGAAGTGATATAACCTATCAGCCCTTTTTCCCATTAGCAGCTTATCTGCTCTCACCACTAGTGGCCTCTCTCCCACCCTATTTCTATAGCTGCCTACCAACTACTCCTTCGCAAGGGCTGCAGTTATAGCAGTCCCCTAGGTGCTCCCCTGATTACTGTCCTTTAATAACACTACTGCTCTGCTGCCTCAGGGAGTTTGAAAAATCCACTATTGCTAGTACGTTGGAGCCAGCAGAGTGCCTTCTCTCAACCTGACTGTCATTATCTGCTGCCTTCTCCTGGCTGCTGCACTCTTCCATTGCAATTTCTCTCCCCCTGTATCACGCTGATACCTGCTGCACTCAGGACTGCCACCATAGCCCTCCCTTTACCTGCTGGGGACATGGCCAGACTCATTGGACCACAAGCCAACTGGCCCACCTTCAAGTCCCACCCCACCTGGCTATCTGCCAAAGGTTTAAAAATTGTCCACCTGAACGTTCGAAGTATCCTACACAACATAGCAGAACTCACTGCCTGGGTGGCACATTACAACCCAGATATTATGGGGATATCTGAAACTTGGCTGAAGCCTCACATCCCTGACTCCTTGTGTACCCTTCCGGGCTACAGTCATATTAGACATGACAGGGCAGGGAACAAGCATGGGGGAAGGGTGCTCCTCTATTACAAGGTGCATCTGAATGTGTCCACTATAGATCATGCACCACCAATATCCCCAACGTGTGAGTTCCTGCATGCCCTTCTCCTACTTGGTCACACAAAAAAACTGTATCTGGTATGTGCCCACAACCCCCCAAAGGGTGGTGTGCTAGGACTCTCCTCATTTCTTGGCGGCATTAGGGACAGCGCTGGCTCAAATGAGGTACTTGTCCTGGGTGACTTTAATCTTAATTGGATGGGTCCCTAATCCAAGCAATACGAGTCCCTACTCTCAGGCCTCGCCCTCAGCCAGCTCACAACGGAACCCACAAGGAGTTCTTCTCGGGGGGGAAAAAGGATCCCTTATTGACTGGGTTCTGAGCAACAGATCAGACAGAATAGTATCCTCAGGTATTCTCCCTGATGTCTTCTCAGATCACTCTCCTACCTACTGCATTTGGGGCATCTCCTCACCCAACATCCCCAGTAAAGTGATCCAGTTGAGGGACTATTCAAAATTTAACCTAAATGACTACTTTGCAGACCTACAGGAAACTGACTGGTCCCAGGTCATAGCAACAAATGACCCTGCCCAAGCTCTGGACCATTTCATAGTGGGGTTTGTCCCCTTGCAAAACAAACATGCCCCCCTCACTAGGAGGAGGGTCAGGGGCACTGTCACTAAATGGCTTCATGGCAGCCTGTTCTCCCTCATGAAGTGCAGGGACAAATGCTGGGAGAGATACAAGGCCTCCTATAACAATACTGACTTCTTAGAATATCAGCAGCTCAGAAACATGTGTAAAAGAGTCATCCGCTTGACCAAGAGTGAGTACTGCCAATCAGCCCTGCTATCCTCTGCCAGCAATCCGAGGAGTTTCTGGCAAAACATTAAAAACACAGTTGGAGGGTCTGCTATAGTTCAGGTCACCGATATGCTCATCGGCGGGGTTAGTTGCAATAACCCCCTCACTATTGTGAACTCCTTTAACTCCCTGTTCTCCGACCTGTCTGCTCCCCTTTCCCAGCCCCCTGCCCCTAAGTCCCCCGGCCCCTCCCTGTGTGGACACACCCCCTGACCTCCCTTCTACCTAAAACGGGTCTCAGAAATTGGGACCCGGAAGCTTCTTGCTGGTCTCTCCCCCCATAGTGGGTCTGGGCATGACAGACTTGAACCTAAACTGCTCATGCTGGGAGCACCCCTCCTGGCAAGGCCTGTAACGCATATCTTCAACACCTCTCTTATCTCAGGGATCATCCCTGACATATGTCAGTGTGGCTCAGTTGGTAGCACATCCGCCTCTTGACCAGAAGGTCGTGGGTTCTTGTCCCACACCGGGATTGGACTTGCACCTAAAAATCGCTGGCATCTGAGTGCAATATTGGGGGGTGCTGTACTGCTGGGGTGTGCCGTCCTTCGGATGAGACGTTAAACCGAGGTCCCTTCTGCCCATCCTGGTTTTGTCCTGGTGGGTGACCAGGTGGAAGTAAAAGAACCCAGGGCACTCTTCGTAAAAGAGCAGGGAACATTCCGGTGTCCTGCCAACATTCCTTTCCCATAAACCGGTTCATGCAATTATCCAGGCTGTGTGTGGGTGTTGATGTGCGATATGGCTGCCACCATACATTCAGTCACTTCACTACCAGTCTAGCATTGCTTGTAAAGCGCTTTGGGATACTGTGTATGAAAAGCGCTATATAAATGCTGATTCTTCTTCTTCTTTATATGGAAAGTGGCCAAGGTTGTCCCTGTCTTCAAACAAGGCAACCCCAAAGATATCCGGAACTACCGACCCGGTGCTATTCTGTCTGCGATATGCAAGCTTCTGGAAAAGGTAGTTGCCTCTCAGCTCTCACACTACCTCCAGACTTACAACCTTCTCTCCCCTGCACAACACGGCTTCAGAAAAGGGCACAGCATGAAGCATATCTACAGGTCTTGCCGTTGTTACCTCCAAGATCAGGGCAGCTGCTGATCAAGGCAATCTTACTGGAGCCATCTTTGTGGATCTCTCGAAGGCATTTGATCGGGTTGACCACCCTCTCCTCATCTCCACTCTTCAGTCCCTTGGGTTCTCCTCCTATGCCCTTGTCTGGTTCTCAAACTACCTCTCTAGCAGGCAGCAATACACTAACTTTAATCGTACCCTCTCTAACCCCTCTTCAGTTAACTGCGGGGTCCCCCAGGGGTCCGTCCTTGGACCCATTTTGTTCTCCCTTTTCATTAATGAACTGCCCTCCATCACTGTCCATGTGCGTACAACACTTTATGCCGATGACCTCATCATCCTAGCCCGCTCCCCTGGCATCGCTACCATAAACTCCTGGCTTAACTCAGACTTCATGCTTATTCAAACCTGGTTAAAGGATCATAAGCTTACCATCTATCTAAAAAAGACCCAAGCCATGGTCTTTGGCTCCTTGGGCAAAATAAAATCCTGTCCTACTCCACTAAAGATCCATGGGGTAGATGGCTCCCTCCTGCAGATGGTGGATTCAGTCAAGTACCGGGGCGTCACCCTTGACCCACTACTGGAGCTTACCCTGCATATTCGGAACATTTGTAAGGCAACAAATGGTAAGCTCCGACTTGCTTATCGAGCAAAAAGCTGCCTCACCCCGGCTGCACGACTGGCCTTAGCCAGGGGGGTCCTCCTACCAACGCTCTGTTAAGAGATTGTATCCTTTGCCCCTGTCCCTAAATCTAGTCTCACAAAATGGGACTCGGCTTATAACAATATCTGCCGCTTTGCGCTCTCAACCCCTTGCCTCACGCACCACTGTGATCTCTATACGCGCCTGGAGTGGCTCCCCCTGGAAAAACACTGTACCTTTGTCCTCAGCAGCTTCATTGACAACATCATCAGAATGGCTATTCACTCTACCCTTGCCATACCCCCTAAACACGGAACCCCAACCTACCACTTAAGATCAAGGGAGACGCAAGACTGCCTGGTGCCAAAAACCTGCACCTTTGCCGGGGATTGGGCTTTCACTGCATATGCACCGAAAGTGTGGAACTCCCTTCCTGCCTTAATCCGCTCCTCCTCCTCCTCCTCCCATCCCTGCTTTAAAGCCTCCCTGTGGGGCTTCCTGAAATCTGCCTCCACCTGTCTCTGTGCCTCTTAGTCCACCTGCTGAGGCTCATATATTTGTTTTTCTCCTGTGTATTACGGAAAGGAGCGTGGCTCCAGTGCTAAAACAGCACTTCTACCAGCTTGATAATAAAAATGGTGTCAGTTTTGCTCTGGGACTCCCTGCCCACCTGTCCCAGAGTGGTACCCTGTGTTATCTATCCCTATCCTTCTCCAGGTCTCTCTCCCCTGCACTTATGTACCTCTCCTGTTAACCACCTAGCCCCCCCCCCCAGGATAATGGCTTACCTTATATCGACTGCCCTGTTGAATATGTCTGTACTATTCTGTATTATGCTGTCATCCACCTAATCTAATCTATTATGAATCATATGTTGATATCTAAACATTAACTCTGAAGTCCACTTTCCTGTTAGCTACTCATCATTCAGTGTATGCCTACAGTTTTTCTATGTTACTTTGACTCTTCCTGTTGCTGCTGATTGTATGTACCTTGTAATCCTCCTGGGTCGCACCTGAAAATAGGCACTTGGTTGTATAGTGTGCTTACCCGGTAAACAAAAGCAAATAAATAAATGCTTCAAGGAGGAGGACGTTTTTTGGTGAGAGTGGATTTGTGCCGAGAGACCTTGGTAGGTGAGTGAGGATGTTTGGGGGTGCAGGGGGTCGGGGTAGGGGATGGTTGGGAAGTCAGAGATCAACAAGGGACCTTTTTGTGTTCAGGTTAAAATAGTCTACGATGGACAGTTTTCTGTTTTTCTTTTTCTTTTGGGGGGGACCATACAGACACTGAGGAATGGGCACCCCAGTGTCACCAGTTGTTTATTTATTTGAGTCTCAGATTAACACCTTCGAGCTAGAAGCTCGATTACAAAGGTTCCACGTCGAGCATACAGACATAATACATGAACATTAACAACATGGATAAGCTGCTGTTCCTAGTTGACCAACAGCCTACTTCTTCTTGAACCATGTAGAGAGGCGCGACAAGTGTCAATGAGAATATTTTGAGACGAGAGGCAGAGGTAGATGGGGAGTTGGGGTGTGATAATGAAAAACTAACCACCCAAGAAAGAGCAGATCTAGTTAAAGAGGGGCTAGAAAAGGTAAGGGGGGTAGAAAATATTATAGAGAGGGAGACAGTATAGTGCAGTGGTTTAAGGTTCTGAGCTGCAAATCTGGAGACCTGATCTTGAATCCCACAGCCCCCTCTTGCATATACTGTGTGTGACACTGAGCAAGTCACTTAACTTCCCTGTGCTGCCAGGTTGTACCTGTAAACAAGCTTTCAGCTTAGTGTGACACTCCTGGTTAAACAATTAAAAAAAAAATGAGAGGTTAAGAAGTGAAGGGGTCCACACAAGTGGTTTCTTTGATATAGTTTGGAGAGAAGAGAGTATTTTTGTATAGGGGTCGATAGGTGTACAAGAAGGGGAGTCAACGAGCAGGGTTGATTATACAGGATGTTTGTGGAGGAGGTGGTCCATGTGGGAAGGAGGTAGGACAATGTTTGGGTTAGAAATGAGGAGAGGGAAGGGTGGGGAGGAAGAAAAGAGCTTCAAGGGGTGCATTCCAAGGGTTGGTGTTAGGATCTAGATTAAGGTTGGAGGGGGAGGAGGAGGTAGGGGTTGTGGAAGGGGGAAAGTTACATCGAGGGGTGTATGCCACGATGTCTCTAGGAAGTTGTCACAATCACACATACTGCAAGCATTCAGATGCATTCGCAGTTTGGATTTAAAGGGGCCGAGTTTAGATTCCATAACCAATTCAGTGCTAAGAGAATTTAGCCAGAGGGGGGGCCCTGTATTCGTAGGATCTCTGCCCTTGCAAGGTATGGCAAAACGGGATCTGGAAGCTCAGTTTGCTGGATCCTCTGGTTAGTTTGGAGTTGGAGGAATATCTGAGGAGTCCCTGCACTCCAGGTGTGGATATTTTAACTAGCAAGCAGACCTGGTGCTGAATTCTGTTGTCCAAGGATAGCCAACCAGTGCTGGAATACAGCTCACATGTGTGAGTTAGGTGGTCAGTGCCCCAGAACAAGCCTGCAGGCTTTGTTTAATGCACTCTTAATCCTCTTAAGGGCGCTGTTGGTGCCTGCCCCATAGACTACTAAACCATAATCTATGATTGACAACACTGAGCTGTTTACTGCTAGTTTGGTAACACTCTCCATGAGGCAGTGTCTGTGCCAATAAAGTTGGCCTATTCTGGCACTGGCAGCCTTGGCAACATGATCAATATGTTGGCTGTATGAGAGAGAGCCACTGAGTATGACTCCGAGGTATCAGAAGTTATTAACCATTCCAAGTGGCTCAGGCTCATTATTATGTCTCTTGAGAGGATAAGACTTATAACAGTTTTGATGGGAGGTGGACATCATAGTTTTTGTTTTTTTGTAGTTGAGCAAGAGCTTGAAATTAAGGAACTAGGTTTCAACGGCACTAAAGTCAGTCTGCAAGCTTGTTTCTAGAGCTTCAGGTGAAGAGTGGCATGTATAAAGCACAACATCATCTGGATATAGAAGGATCCTATTCTGGCATATTCCTGGTAGCTCATTCAGTAACAAGCTGAAAAGCAGGGGCCTAATATGGAGCCTTGTGGTACCCCAGTGGTGACAGTTCATTGGTCAGATAAGGCATTGTAAATCTTGACCTGCTGTGTTCTGTTGGACAGGTAACTATGGAACCATCCCAGAGACTGAGGAGATAACCCATTCTAGCCAACTGATTGAGAAGCAAATTATGATTAACCGTATCAAAGGCTTTGGTGAGGTTGTGAACATAGCCCCCACCAAGAGCCCCCAATCAAGTGCTTCATGGATATAGCCAGTAAATTCAGCCAAGGCCATGGAAGTACTGTGTACCTTCCTAAAACCATGCTGTTGTGAACATTGAAGGTTGTGCTTATCGAGGTATTCAACTAACTTGTCATAGACTATTCTCTCAAGGACTTTAGAAAGAGGGGGAAGGATTGAGATTGGTCGGTTGTTGGAGAGGCAAGTTCTTTCACCGGATTTGAAGATCGGGGTGGCCACTGCTGCTTTCCAGTGTTGGGTCAACTTGCCTGCAGTGAGAGGTTTAAGATCTTGATTAGGGGAGCAAGGAGAACATCCAGGATAAGAGCTAAGATCTTAAGATCAAGCGAGTCACCACTGGATCTGTGCGGTAGGTTGGGCCGGTGAACTGGGGCAAGTAGGGGGTCGTTGAAATCAAAGGTACCAGGGGTGGGCACCACAGTGCAATTATAATTTGGGGGGGCGGAGGGTTGATGATGGCCAGTATGGGAGTGGGCACCTCAGTGTTAACAAGCTTTGATAATATTGTGTGGTAGCTAGTCTGGTATAGCTATGGACTTGCTGACATAAATCCCAGCTGTATGTTGGTCGGGTGACAGCAGATCCATTTTGAGCACCAGACCCACTGACATAAAATAAAACCCAGCTGACTGCTGTTCAGGTCATGGTCAAGGAATTATTTCAGTGGGGAAGTAGCCTTTTTTTATATGCAAACCAAAAATTCTTTGGATGCAGCACTGTACTGTATATGTGACCAAAGAATTCTCGGCTCACAACCCAGAAATCGTCCCCTCGGTAAGCTGGGTATCCAAGATTTTTGGGATGCACAGAAAAGCTATTTCTGGGCCAGTTTTAAAAAAGCACCATAATCTAGCTGAATGGTTCCCTTTTACCTAGGTCCAGGTGTTTGTTTTTTGAGAAATTATCATTTTTATGTGCTTTCCAATTGAAAAAAATTAAATAAAAATAGCAGCCGTCATGACCTAAAATGCATTCCTCTCAACCCCAAAACACAATTACTCACAGCCAAAATGGGACTGTGAAAGAACAATTTTTGGTTCATACCAGAGGCTTATCCTGTAAACCCTACCCTGGAGGCAGTATAGCATAGTGGTTAAAGGCACTGAGCTGCAAACCTGGAGACCTGGGTTTGAATCCTATCAGCCCCCACTTGCATACTGTGTGACCCTGAGCAAGTCTCTTAAGTTCTTTGTGCTGCCAGATCACACTGGAAATGAGCTTCGGCTTAGTGTGCCTTTCCTGGTTAAACAATTTCCCCTTTCCCTTTCCTACTCAGTATACTCAGAAGTCAAATTTCAAAACTTTATAACTGGGGAACTGATTAATATTTTTTTCCCTCCCACAAAACCTTCAAATGGTATCCCTGCAAGTTTCAAACCAAAAATCCATACTATCTTGGCTGCAGGTGAGAGCAAATAAAAGACGAAAAAAAATTGCATTTGTCTGTATTTTTGACATTTTCAAATCTCAGAATCTGGATAAGCACCTGTCACCAAACTTCCCACATCCTGCCAAATTGCCACCTAGACCATGCATACCACATTATGTACAATTTTGTTTAATGCAGCCAAAGTTATTAAGGAGCAAATATTGCAGCTGGAACATTGAACACTGCTCAGCCCTAACTATAGCTGAGCTACCATGCAAGTGTAATATATATGTATGTACACGCATACATACACACACCTTGCAATTGTGTATGAAGGTACTGCATATATGTACATACATGCAGTGATCTTGGAGTCGTGAACAGTATTTACTCACTAACTTGGGTACAGGGGCCATCTTCATTACATATGTGACTGTACCTGAAACTCATTCCAATGGTTAATGTATATCCTGTGGATAATTATACTTTGATTCATTACTTTTGCTTAGTATTTTTGCTGCTACCTTTGATCTGTGGCCATTGTTGTTATATTATACTTTGTTCCACTAGCAATATTTTTTGCCACAGTTTATATAATTGTGCATTATAAATTATTGCTGTTTATTGCCTGTAATATGTTGTGCATTTTGCAATGTTTTATTATGTAACTACTTGTGTATTATATGTTACAGTTGTCTTGACCTACTGTTTTGTACTCTACTGGGTCGTGCCTAAAAATAGCATTCATTGTCTGGTGTCTCCGCGTCATTCACAGAAAGTAAATAAATAAATACAGGCATCTCATTTCACTGGCAGTTACAGTACCTAGTCAAATAATATCAGCCCAACCTGATTTCAGTGGTTGCCTAGGCAACCTCAGGGCACTGAAAGTCCCAGATGGATAAGAGTTAGCCAAGTCAGGTTCCTTACATGAGCGTTTAGGCTTGTCTCCGCTCCGCTTTACAAGAGTGACACTTGGCTGCATCAACTTGTGTGGGTCCTAAAGGTTACTCACCAATGCTGTTGACTATGAGAACAGCCTTACCTTTTATGGTGATTCTTTATCCCTTGTGAAAAAGCATTGCTGTGGGGTTACAGGAGAGTAAAGGATGAACAATGTGTCCAAACAATTCTGGGGCAGCACTGACATCCAATGACCCCAATTCCAAAACTCATAATATTCTCCTACCAGTGCAATATATCTCCAACCTTGAGAAATCATTCCCAGATAGAAACAATGACACATTCACATTCTGTTTGTTCATCTCACATCAGTGCACCAAACCCCAACTTGCTAGGACCCCTCTCTTCTGGTGCAAGAGACCTGCATCCATTTTTTATGTTTGCTTGCACGCATGTGCAAGAAACATAGTGCCATCATACGAGTTTTCCAGAGGTGTGTCAGCCTCTTCCAATTCAGTCAGTGTGTTTGCAGGCGCGGTCGCAGAGCGCCAATCACTGCCCCAGCTGTCTATGACAGCTGAAAATGCAGTGGCATACAGTTGAAAGGGAGAGCTCTGCTTGAGTGAGCAGAGCTCCCCCCACAGACTATCTGTAGCGCATGCGCCGCTGCGTGCTCAGGCACCTTCCCCTCCCCCACACTGTAGGCCGATGGGGGTGCTCAATCCCCGTCAGCTCCGCCCCCAAAGCATCCAGGTGCCACTCTGGGAGCCCACCCCAGCGTGGCAAAATGTTTTATGGCCGACAGGGTGCCCGATACCCGTCGTACCGCTTAAGCATCCAGGTGCCACGCTGAGAGCCCACCCCGGCGTGGCAAAAGATATTATGGCGGCGAGGTGCCCAACTCGTGGCTCCACTGTCTCTCTCTCTCCCCACCCCATGCTGTCGACGGAGGTGCCCAATCCCCCGCCGGCTCCACACCCCCCAGCCGCCCTCTTGGCAAACATCCCGCCGCCTTTTCAAAAAAAACCTGTAAAGAAAAGCAGTCCCTCGCAGTCTCCCTGCCCCCCACCCCACAACCCGCACCCACTCATTGCGCACCCTGCCTCCCCATACCCCCCTCACCCCATACTTACCTCCGGAGTCCAGCGCGACGATCTTTGGTGGACCAGGAACACGTCTGCACTCTTCAAAGCCGACCGAGAACTGAGGAAATCCCAGTAAGCTGTATAATGGGATAGATAGGGTTTTTTCAACTTTGTTGCATATCTCAGACATTTTTGCACCAAATTTTCAACATGGGGTTTTTGGGACCCCTCCTCATGAATTCTTGCACTGTCATGGCGTTACTCGGGCCCGAAGGGTGATTTCACAGCCACTGCACGAAATCACCTTTCCAGAACGATTAACGAAACAACACTGCCAGTGTTCATAAGGTGGGCTCCCAAAAGCCTATTTTGAAAGTTTGGTGGAAAAATTCCTAAAAATGACTGTTTTACAAGCGTACGTTGCAGAGTTCCTATGCATGCTGTAAGTTCAAGAATTTTCAATATTTTACTCCAGATTTTCAACATTGCCATTTTACCACACCTCCTTATGAGCAGTACAGTTGTCATTTTCACATCTCACTCACAATGTGTTTCTGCCGCTATGGTGTGCACAATGACGTCGGTGTCTTGAAATCAATGTATGGACACGTTAAAGAAAATCACAGTGACACTGGTCATGAGCAGAGGTGTTAAAATGGCTATGTTGAAAATTTGGTGAAAAATTCCCAAAAATTACTGTTTTAGGAGCGACGTTGCTACAGTTCCTCATGCACGCTGGCAAGTTTATGGATTTGTAATATTTGCACAGCAGATTTTCAACAGTGCCTGTTTACGCATTTCCTTATGAGCAGTGCAGCTACCATTTTCACATCTCGCCTAAAATGTGTTCAACATGTAGCGCATAATGGTACAGTCAGTGTGCGAAACAATGTTTGGGGCAGATTAAGAAAATCACAGTGACACTGGTCATGAGCAGACGTCTTAAAATGGCTGTGTTGAAAATTTGGTGACAAAACTCCACAAAATGACTGTGTTACGAGTGAGCATTGCGCAGTTTCCACGCACCCTCGTAGGTTCATGAATTTGTAATATTTTCAGTCCAGATTTTCACCAGTGGCATTTTTCTACACCTCCTTTTGAACAGTACAGCTGTCATTTTCCACAACATGGCCGAAATGTGTTTTTCACACTTTCAGTGCAGGGATGCGTGGTCGCTGTGGGAAATCATTGTTCGGGACAGATAAAGAAAATCACACTGACACTGTTCATGATCAGAGGTCCCAAATGCCTGTGTTAACAATCTGCTGTAAAAATCCCAAACTAGTTACATTACGGGTGTCGTTGCACAGTTTCTCTGCCTTCAGCTTACCAGTTTTTTAAGATTTCACAGATTTTCAACATTGCCATTTTTACACCTCCCCATGAACAGTACCGCTGTCATTTTTACATCCTGTTCAGAATGTGTTTTGCACCTGTGGTGCCAAATGCCATAGTCGCTGTGCAAAAGCAGTTTTCAGCTAACAAACTGATATTGCCACTGTTCATAATTGGGGTCACAAAAACCATGTTGAAAATTTGGAGTGAAAATACCAACGAATGCCTGAGGCGTTAGGGTTTCGCACTATACCACACTCCTGTAGAGATATGACAGGCATCAGGGGTGTGACTTGGGGATTTTGCCTGTCATCCTCATACTATTCCACCCCACCCACACCCTGCAGCCAGTGAGAGGCGTCAGGGTGTGCCTCGGACTCTTCGGGCCCAAATGTCACCCCATTCTCGTATACCGCACCCATCTCACCGTATTTACTGATGGAATGGGGTGCACATAAGGGCCAAAGACCCCAAGGCACACCGTGACACTTGTCAGTGTCTGCAGGGTAGGGTGTGGTGAAATGGCATGGTCGTTATGCCTGACGACCCAAAGGCACACCCCAATGCCTGCCACTCTCTGCAGGGTGGTGGTGGGGTTGGCTTCAGTTCAATACTTCACTGCCATTCCTATTATGCAGCTCTGTAACTTCTACACTACCAATGCCAGTGCCAGCAAGCAAACATTCGGCATTGACAAATGCTTGTTATACTTTCTTTCCTGGTTGCCATGGAAGACAAACTGTATTGTAGCCTGAGTGGTGTGTGCCTGTGTAGTGGATTCATAGTCTAGGTTCTGATCCTGTGCTGCCTTTGCCCCCATGACATATAGAACAGTTTGTGTAATTGCTATGCAGAGCAATAGTATTTGTATATTCAGAACCCGCTTGCCATAGAAATTGCAGTGACTCATATCAAGTAGAGATTAGCATACTACTGTAATTAAACTTTAACTGTCCTCAGGGGATCACAGCCTGCAATTAACTAGAAATAACTACTTTACCTAACAGAACCATTCAGCTTTATTTATATGCCTTTTCTGTTTTGAAGCCCACATACTTTTCTTGCCCTTGTTTCAGTTTAAACTGTGTAGATTAGTGGTGATTATTTTGCAGGTGCTGGGCTGGATCCAGACCTCAGAGGTGACATTTGAGAGAGCTGCTGACAGACAGGCAGGTTTTGAAATGATTCCAAGTGCTGCTGTTGGTATAAGGGGCTCTGACTAGTGTTCTGGTACTAAACAATTCATTAAAAGTCAATTTACCATAAGTGTAGGGAATGGCACTGAGGAGAAAGGCAGGCTGTGCACTGACTCCCTGAGGAATAAGACAAAGTTGCCTCACTCCAGACCAACAGATCATGCTTTTCATGCAAGTATTGTTAAACAATTCATTAATCTGTTAATCCGGCTTCAATTCTTACCACATTTCCATCTACGGTGATCTCTCATGGCTGAGGTTGAGGATGCTGTAGCTGTTGATTTCTCAACAGCCAGTGCTCACATGCTGCTACTACAGATACTGCTGCTGGGAGAGGCTGGGACTGGTGTAGCTCTGTGCTGTCTCACAGCCAGTGCTTTTACAGCATTACCTGTGATGACTGTTGCTGGGACGGGCTAAAGCAGCACTGAGCTCCCCCACAGACAGTGTTCCTACACCATAGACTACAGTGTCTTCCTACTGGGAGGGGATGACATATAGCTTTGACTTCTTTATCAGTTAATGCTCCTCTGCCATAGTCACCCCAACACTTAGCATACCTAAAACATCATTACCCCAACAGTTAGCCCTCCTAAAACATTGTCACTCCAACAGTTAGCACACCTATAACATTACACCAACAGTTAGTACACCTATAACATTGTCACCCCAACAGTTTGCCCTCCTATAACACTGTCACCCCAATAGTTATCCCTCCTATAACATTGTCACCCTAACAGTTAGTCTTCCAATAACATTGTCACCTCAACGGTTAGCACACCTATAACATTGTTACCTCAACGGTTAGCATACCTATAACATTGTTACCCCAACAGTTAGCCTACCTACAACATTGTTACCACAACAGTTAGCCCTTCTATAATATTGTCACCCAACAGTTAGCCCTCCTATAACATTGTCACCCCTACAGTTAGCCCTCCTACGACGTTACCCCAACAGTTAGCCCTTCTATAGCATTGTTACCCCAACAGTTAGCACACCTATAACATTGTTACCCCAACAGTTAGCCATCCTATAACATTGTCACCTCAACGGTTAGCACACCTATAACATTGTCACCCCAAGTTAGCACACCTATAACATTGCTACCCCAACAGTTAGCCCTCCTATAATATTGTTACCCCAACAGTTAGCCTACCTACAACATTGTTACCCCAACAATTAGCCATCCTATAACATTGCTACCCCAACAGTTAGCCCTCCTATAACATTGTTACACCAACAGTTAGCCTACCTATAACACTGTCACCCCAACAGTTAGCCCTCCTATAATATTGTCACCCCAACAGTTAGCCTTCCTATAACATTGTTAGCACACCTATAACAGTCACCCCTACAGTTAGCCCTCCTATGACATTGTTACTCCAACAGTTAGCCATCCTATAACATTGTTACCTCAACGGTTAGCACACCTATAACATTATCACCCCAACAGTTAGCACACCTATAACATTGTTACCCCAACAGTTAGCATACCTATAACATTGTTACCCCAACAGTTAGCCACCCTATAACATTGTTACCTCAACAGTTAGCACACCTATAACATTGTCACCCAAACAGTTAGCCATCCTATAACATTGTTACCCCAACAGTTAACCACCCTATAACATTGTTACCCCAACAGTTAGCACACCTATAACATTGTCACCCCAACAGTTAGCCATCCTATAACATTGTTACCCCAACAGTTAGCACACCTATAACATTGTTACCCCAACAGTTAGCACACCTGTAACATTGTCACCCCAGCAGCCATCCTGTAACATTGTTAACACAACAGTTAGCCCTCCTGTGGCATTATTACCTCAACAGTTAGCACACCTATACCATTGCTGCAGTGACTCCTGCTGCCACAGTTTGTGACTGGATAAACTTTAAACTCTTTCACGCAGTTCTCCAACATCATTGCTTGCAGTAACTCCTAAGACTGGAGCAGCTCTGTCCCCTCCTCCAGCCAGTGCTCCTACACTGTAGGCTGAGAAATTGAGCAGCACAAACATTGTCGAGGGGGGTGCTCATTCAGGAGGCAGCTAGCCTCAGAGTCCAGCAAAAGAGCGAGAAGTGAGCACTCCAAAAAAATATCAAACCGAATTCATTATGATGCTTCAATAGCATTTATTTCTGATGCCATGAATCGGGCCAGGAACCCCAGCGCTTCAGCATTCAAGCCTTCTTAAGGGCGTATGGCTAAAAGAACAAGCAGTTTCACATATATACTACTTTATGACGCCATCAACCAGTGACACAATTTGTGATTTATACAAAATGTAATAAGGATATACCAAAGCAAAACCAAAAGAATGTATGCAAAAAACATACATAGAAAAAGAGCTAATATATACAGATTTTAGTATTGTGATGCATACTCAGTTACAATTGGTGCTGATTTTATCTATTAGTATCATATTTATCACAAATTGATCAGTTCGTCAGTACCTGCTGGAGAAGTATTCTAGATACATCTGCAAAGCATTTGCTTCTTTTTTATAACATTCAATTATCATTTATAGCAAGGCCCCTGAGAGACAGTGTATAGGATATTTGTAGTTTTAAAGGACAGAAAAAAAGAGAAAAAAGAAATAAGAAATTCTGAGGAATATAGGACTTAGAGAGATGTCATTTGAGTTTGAGATTCATGGGAAGACTGGCAACCACCGCTTAGGTATGGGAGTGACCGAACAAATTAAATTCTCAAATGAGAAAGTAAATGGATTTACAGACTCAAGACTGTTAAACCAGATGGATTAAATCATCAATGGGACCCAAAACCATTTCTGAAAGATAGAAAAAGATGAGCATGTATAAGTATCTGCTATAACTGAACTAAATTAATTTTATTTCTCTTTTTTTCAGAACTCAGGAGATTGTGTACTTGTAGATCCTCACCTGAAAGGAGGTGTCCTACTCCCATTCTAAGGATGGAAGTTACTTAAGGGTGATCACATAATGACATCTCTCTAAGTCCTATATTCCTCAGAATTTCTTATTTCTCTCTTTTTTTTCTGTCTTTTAAAACTATAAATATCCTCTACACTGTCTCTCAGGGGCCTTGCTATAAATGATAATCGAATGTTATAAATAAGAATCCAATGCTTTGCAGATGTTTCTAGAATACTTCTTCAGCAGGTACTGACCAACTGATAAATTTGTGATACTAATAGATAAAATCAGTACCAACTGTAAATGAGTATGCATCACCCTCTTGTTGTGTATCAAGCTGCTAGTATAGTACTTCCTCTTTTTGTGTGTCAAGCTGCTAGTATAGTACACCCTCTTATTGTGTATCGTGCTGCTAGTATAGTATACCCTCTTATTCTGTGTTGAGCTGCTAGTATAGTACACCTCTTATTGTGCATCGAGCTGTTGGTATAGTATACCCTCTTATTGTGTGTCGAGCTGCTAGTATAGTACACCCTCTTATTGTGTGTCGAGCTGCTTGTATAGTACACCCTCTTATTGTGTGTTGAGCTGTTAGTATAGTACACCCTCTTACTGTGTGTCGAGCTGCTAGTATAGTATACCCTCTTATTCTATGTTGAGCTGCTAGTATAGTACAGCTCTTACTGTGCATCGAGCTGCTAGTATAGTATACCCTCTTATTCTGTGTTGAGCTGCTAGTATAGTACACCTCTTATTGTGCATCAAGCTGTTGGTATAGTATACCCTCTTATTGTGTGTCGAGCTGCTAGTATAGTACACCCTCTTATTGTGTGTCGAGCTGCTAGTATAGTATACCCTGTTATTGTGTGTTGAGCTGCTAGTATAGTACCCCTCTCATTGTGTGTCGAGCTGTTAGTATAGTACACCCTCTTATTGTGTGTCGAGCTGTTAGTATAGTACACCCTCTTATTGTGTGTCGAGCTGCTAGTATAATACACCCTCTTATTGTGCATCGAGCTGCTAGTATAGTACACCCTCTTACTGTGTGTCGAGCTGCTATTATAGTAAACCTACTTATTGTGCGTCGAGCTGCTAGTATAGTACACCCTCTTATTGTGCGTCGAGCTGTTAGTATAGTACACCTTCTTATTGTCTGTCGAGCTGCTAGTTTAGTACACCCTCTTATTGTGTGTCGAGCTGTTAGTATAGTACACCCTCTTATTGTGTGTCGAGCGGCTAGTATAGTACACCCTCTTATTGTGTGTCGAGCTGTTAGTATAGTACATCCTCTTATTGTGTGTCGAGCTGCTAGTATAGTACACCTTCTTATTGTGCGTTGAGCTGCTGCTTGTATTCTGAAGTTTCTTGCTATGCCTTCAACCTCTATGGTTATAGACAAGATTGAGAAAAGATACTGTATGTAATACCATGGGAAGGCTCGTTATTCATTCATACTCACCCTAACCCTTAAGGGGTTATTCAGACAGCTTACTAATCTCTCAGCTGCACTCCCTAATAAAGGTTCTCTAAACCTAATGACTAAAAAAGGCATGCACTGCCTCTACCCTGTTGTGGAGGCAGGCAGCCTACCTGAGTTACCTGTGGAGTACATTCCTGCCACTGTGTAAAAGCTTGCCTTCCAAAGAGAAGCTTCGTCTGGCACATACAGTGAAAGCTGGTTTGGAAGCTGCTAAATATCAATTTCACATACCTGTTAATGTGAATGATGCTGTATGTAGGACTAGCAAATTCAGTGTCTTTTTATGTTTGCTTGCACGCATGTGCAAGAAACATAGTGCCATCATCTGAGTTTTTCAGAGGTGTGTCAGCATCTTCCAATTCAGTCAGTGTGTTTGCAGGTGTGGTCACAGTTCTCCAATCACTGCTGGAGCTGTCTATGACAGCAGTTGAAAATGCAGTGGCATACAGTTGAAAGAGTGAGCTACGCTTCAGTGAGCAGCTCCCCCCCCCCACCACACACACACACACACACACACAGATCAACTGTGTTAGTTACCTGATAGATTGCAGTAGTCTTGTCTAGCTTAGAGAGACAAGCCACACATCATTACTTTAATAAATTGTTCCCTGCCACAGCAGGACCACCAAAATGTGTGGGTGCCTAACAGTCCTTACTCACACCAGCTCTCCAAAGCACACCTTCATGGACTCCATGGGTTCTAATCCTCCAGAAAAAAAATACCTCAGCATTTGATGTGAAAACTCAGACTTCGTTGTATGTGTAATTCCAAGCGTTTTCTCTTACTAGACTCTCTCAATGTGAACTCCCCGCTGCTAAAACCTATGCAAACGAACTTGAGCGTACTGTACAACCTGCAGCTGAAGCAAAGAACAGCCAGAATGCACAAAGGAGAACATACTGCTATGCATTTCAGCAGCAGCCAGTGGGGGAGGTTTTCATGACTGAAGCACTTTAATGCACCTTTTAGTGCTGTCATATACACACCCCTGTGTGGTAATTCACTAAACTGCACATTTAGTCTGGAAATGCAGCTTCAAAATATTTTTTTTTCTCTGAATTGCCATGAGCTGGCATTTTTATGTGACTGCAGAAACAAGATGCTGTATGTCAGCCATGTGTCTGCATTCCCACACTTATCCCCCTCACAACTCTCAAACAAAGCCAGTGGTGCTTACTGAATTGAGAAGAGTTACATGGATTTCAGAAGTTGTGCCAGATACACTGCACATTGCCTCATCTACTCTCTTTGTTTCAACCCTCCACCTCCACTTCTCTTGGGAAAAGCATGAAGGCTAGTTCACACTAGCACATTCAGATACTTAATAATTCACACTTCCTTTCAAATCAGGGAAAAGCATGTTGTTGGTCTATTACACTATGAAAACAAGCATTTGTCAATGCCGAACATTCGCTTGCAGGTATTTGCAGTGGTATTTGGCACTTGGACATGGCTTAAAAAAATCAGTGACAAAGAAGTACAAGCATTTGTCAGTGCTGAATGTTGCTTGCTTCTATGTGCTGTTTAGGTATTTGGAAGTCATTGGAGTGCAAATATTGAAAATTCGCAAACTTACAAGCGTGCGTAGGAACTGCGCAGTGCACACTCATAAAACAGTCATTTTTAGACCAAATTTTCAACATAGCCATTTTAAGACCTCTGCTCTTGAACAGTGTCACCGTGATTTTCTTAATGTGTCCCATACATTGAGTTCGCACACCGACTGCACCATTGTGCGCTACATGGGCGGAAACACGTTTTGGGCAGGATGTGAAAAATGACAGCTGTACTGCTCATAAGGAGGTGTGGTAAAATGGCAATGTTGAAAACCTAGAGTGGAAATATTGAAAATTCGCAAACCTACAAGCGTGCGTAGGAAATGCGCAACACACGCTCGTGAAACAGTCATTTTTAGGAATTTTTTCACCAAATTTTCAACATAGCCATTTTAAGATCTGCTAATGAACAGTGTCACTGTGATTTTCTTAATGTGTCCCATACATTGATTTCGCACACCGACTGCACCATTGTGCGCTACATGGGCGGAAACACGTTTTGGGCAGGATGTGAAAAATGACAGCTGTACTGCTCATAAGGAGGTATGGTAAAATGGCAATGTTGAAAATCTGGAGTGAAAATATTGAAAATTCGTAAACTTGCGGCGTGCATAGGAACTGTGCAATGCACACTACGTAAAACAGTCATTTTAGAATTTTTCACCAAATTTTCAACATAGCCATTTTAAGACCTCTGCTCATGAACAGTGTCACTGTGATTTTCTTAATGTCCCATACATTGATTTTGCACACCGACTGCACCATTGTGCGCTACATGGGAAACACGTTTGGGTGAGATGTGAAAAATGACAGCTGTACTACTCATAAGGAGGTGTAATAAAATGGCAATGTTGAAAATCTGGAGTGAAAATATTGAAAATTGTGAACTTATGAGCTGCGTAAGGAACTAGCAACGCACGCCTGTAAACGGGTCATTTTAGGAATTTTTCCACCAAATTTTCAAAATAGGCTTTTGAGAGCCCACCTTATGAACGCTGGCACTGTTGTTTTGTTAATCAGGCCCAAAAGGTGATTTTGCGCAGTGACTGTGAAATCACCCTTCGGGCCTGAATAATGTCATGACAGTGACAGAAATAATGAGAAGGGGTCCCAAAAACCCTATGTTGAAAATTTGTTGCAAAAATTCCAAAATATGCCTAAGATATGCAACAAAGTTGAAAAAACCCATCTAGCCCATTATACAGCTTACCGGCATTTCCTCAGTTCGCGGTCGGCTTTGAAGAGCGCAGATGTGTTCCCGGTCCAGCGATGATCATCACGCCAAGCTCTGGAGGTAAGTATGGGGTGAGGGGGGTGTGGGGAGGCAGAGTGCGCAGTGGATGGGTGCGGGTTGTGGGAGGAGGGTGGGGAGACTGTGTGGGACTGTTTTTAATTTACAGGTTTTCTTTTTCTATAATTGACGACACGGATGTTTGCCATGCTGGGTGGACTCCCAACATGGCAGAAGGATGGCTGGGGGCTGTGGAGCAGATGGGGATTGGGCACCCCGTCGGCAGGCAGCGGGGCGTTTGCCATGCTGGGGTGGGCTCCCAAGCGTGGCAGCAAAGATTGAGGGGGCGTGGCGCTGCAAGCGCACAGCAGTGGTTTCTTTGAAGAAGACCACGCTGTCATACACAGCACCACAGCGATTGGTGCAGGACTCGCCATGCCTGC